>CM023542.1:43569625-44874783 GCA_013350335.1 Chimonanthus salicifolius | reverse complement strand
GTAGGTGGGGGGCCTATTTCTCATAGGCACCTCCCTCTTTCTTTCTCTTGTACTGTTCTTTTTTATTAATGAAAGTCTAATCTTAACCGTTTTAAAAAAAAAAATCAACACTAGGCTCAATTCAAGTTAAAAAAAAATTCTCTAAATTAATGAAATAAAAGGTTTGAAGATGATCATATATACTTGATAGTGAATACTAATCTTATCCAAATTAAATTTATATAGAAAAATTAGTTAGAGTCACCACATGGGTGTAATCAACTGATTGCCTTCGCCTCAGGAAGCAGGAGATAGCGGGTTCGAGCCTCCATGGCTAACCTTGGTGTGCCTTAGAGATAGTGGACTTATCCGTAGGGATTTCAATAGGATTGAGTTTGAGTTTCCCATATTTTAATAAAAAAAAAAAAGTCTATTTAGAAAAGTTGGAGTTTGAAGCTAATTGACCACTTATATTTCATCCAGTCCATTAAATTGAATTTGACTTTAACTCAAATTATACTATTAAAAATAATAACATCAACAATAAATAAAAGGTAGATAAAAATTTACTGCTTGGCTGGGTTTTTTTTTTGGGAAATGAAAAGCAAAAGCAACATTTTCAGCTCAGATCATGTGACATCGATCTGCCACAACCATTGGGTGATGGAAATGGATCCACATGTGCTCCTTCTTTTGGAATCTGCCCAAACGTAGCAATTTAAAAATTGTAGATTAATATTTATAGGCTGCAACTCGGGTCTGAACTCGACCCAACTCGAGTTAAATATATAGAACTCAATCCAATCCGACAGGACCCGACTCAAATTCTAACACAAATCAACCCGAATTCTGCGACCCGTATTTTGAACTCATTTTAGTCTAATTTTAGCTGAGTTAGGTCGGGTTAACATGTAAAATCTTCAACTTGATCCGATCCAAATTCCATGCGGGTTTTGTCTTCTCAAACCGACCCGACTCTCTGATCCGAAATTCTCAACCCGACTTGCATGATTTCTCGGGTCAGGTCAAAACCAAACCCAAGTTATAGCCTGTAAGATTAAAATAAAATTGATCCAAAAATAATGAAAAATAGAAAAAGAGATTTTTAAATGAAACATTTAAATCCATCTGTCCATGTAGTAGATAAGGTGTGCACAAACATCTATCGGAATGGTTCTTGGGATCTACACTAATGTAAATATATTGGTAAATATTAGATCAAACCAATATACGAAATTACGAATTACGAAAAGTTTCTCTGTTACTTCTTAATTCCTGGTGGATATATATTTGTGATATTTGTTATCTAAATCTTTGTGAATACCAATTGTATATTGCTATGATTATTGTATGGACAAATTATAATTGATAAGACCATTATTTGTGTTTAAAATATGGGCATAATGTATATTTATACATATTAAATTCAATATTATGAGTATAGTTAGTCCTTATACAATCTGTCGTAGGCACGTAGATGCATCTTTTTAACTTATTATGAGTCAAAATGGATTAAATATGTTCTTGTTAATAATATGGACGCTCAATAAAAATATTAAGCTGAAATCTTAAACAACATAAGTACATTGGTCATCTCTCGGTTTTGTGAGTAAAAACACTTGTACATGTCTCAAAGATTAGACAGAGATCTGAACACCTCAATCGTTAAAAAAAAAAAATACATGAACACCTGAGAAAAGGACATCTCCCGACAATGAAGAATCATAAAATTGAATTATTTCAAATACCTATGTAAAACCATCCATTAATAGCAATGTAATTCTATATAGAATTTCTCTTTTCATATAAAATTATAAAATTATAATTTATATGATACCTATTACGACTATAGGAAATGTAATCCCGATTTTAGTAGACCCACATTAGATTGCTTGGATAATGGGCTAATAATTAGCTCCATTAGATATTATTATTTGTTCAATTTAATAAGATGAGTATAAATATTTTTTAAAGTAATTCACTAGAATAAAGTAATATCTAATGAAATTAATTTTTAAATTTATAATCAATTAAAAAAAAATTTAAACTTGAATAAAAGCTTGCTGTTATGGCATTTCAGAAACAGGAAACCATCTCCATTCATGCCACTGAGTCGCACTCAAAAGGGAATGAGTTGTCCATCTTTTTCACAACTCGATTTCAGATCATTAAAAGAAACTGAAAAAGATATCTGAAAGGCACCATTTAGTGGCTCTTCAATCTTCACAAGGGTCACAACTCACAAGGGTCCACTCAGTCCGAAGCCCCATGGCCCAAATTTCTAATAATTTAAAATTTTAAAGTCATTTTATAAAAAAGTTGAATAAAGATTAAAATTGAGTTTTTTTTCATTAAATTATCATCATTATAATCACCAGAGCCATTGGACTCTCATGAAATTTCATGCAGATTTTAGTTTGTCAGGCTTATTGTGAATCCAATAAATAATTCATTCTTCCCGGCTCCTCTTTTATAAACTTTATATACAAATTAACTCCTTTCAAACTCACTCGTTAAACCCTAAATCCCAAAACCTTTTTCTTCCGAACCCTAAACCTCTTATGCCTTCGCCTTCTTCTTTCTTTTGAGTTTGTGGTTTGGCACCCCATTCATTCAGACACCCCCCTTTTTCTGCTAGGGTACACTCCTTTTCAAAATTTAGGTGCAAATTACCATTTTACCCTCCCACTCAAAATCCTTCGAACGATCGTACAGGCCAAATTCCACATCCTTCAAACGGTAGGATCCTTCGAAGGATAGGCTTCAACATCCTTCGAAGGAATGGATGATACAGTAACAGTAAATTTTTTTTTTTTTAATTTTAAAGTTATTTTTTAAGTACTGTGTATTTTCAAAATTTCTCAAATTAAATATCCGGACTAATTTCGATAGCTTTATAAAAATACTTTAAGACTTAAAGGTCTTTTGACACTCTTAAATATTTAAACACAGTATTTTACAAATAAGAGTATCCCTAGGGTGTGTCGAAAACATATTTAGGAGTGTCAAAAGACCTTGAAGTCTTAAAGTATTTTATCAGGTTATCGTAATTAGTCCGGATATTCAATTTGAGAAATTTTGAAAATACACAGTTCTTAAAAAATAATTTTAAAAGTTTTAAAGGAGATATCGACAATATAGACAGTTATTTTTTAATCACTGTGTATTTCCAAAATTTCTCAAATTGAATATCCGGACTAATTACGATAACCTGATAAAAATACTTTAAGACTTCAAGGTCTTTTGACACTCCTAAATATGTTTTCGACACACCCTAGGGATACCCTTATTTGTAAAATACTGTGTTTTAAATATTTAAGAGTGTCAAAAGACTTTTAAGTCTTAAAGTATTTTTATCAGGTTATCGTAATTAGTTCGGATATTCAATTTGAGAAATTTTGGAAATACACAGTGATTAAAAAATAGCTGTCTATATTGTCGATATCTCCTTTAAAACTTTAAAATTATTTTTAAGCACTGTGTATTTCCAAAATTTCTCAAATTGAATATCCGGACTAATTACAATAACCTGATAAAAATACTTTAAGACTTGAAGGTCTTTTGACACTCCTAAATATGTTTTCGACACACCCTAGAGATACCCTTATTTGTAAAATACTGTGTTTTAAATATTTAAGAGTGTCAAAAGACCTTTAAGTCTTAAAGTATTTTTATCACGCTATCGAAATTAGTCTGGATATTTAATTTGAGAAATTTTGAAAATACACAATGCTTAAAAATAATTTTAAAATTAAAAAAAAAAAATTTACTGTTACTATATCATCCATTCCTTCGAACGATGTTGATGATCCTTCGAAGGATCATGATGGATCCTAATCATGATCTTTCGAAGGATCTTCAACATCCTTCGAAGGATCCTAACGTTCGAAGGATGTGGAATTTGGCCTGTACGATCGTTCGAAGGATTTTGAGCGGGAGGGTAAAACGGTAATTTGCACCTAAATTTTGAAAAGGGGTGTTCCCTGGCAGAAAAAGGGAGTGTCCGAATGGGCTGCCTTGTGGTTTAGCTCGGGCTTAGTGCTTTCAACTATGTATTTTTAGATTTTTTTTCTTTTTTGAATAAACAACTAACCAATCATTCAAAAAAAAATTATGATAAAACTAAATTCTAAAGACATCATATACATTTGATATTCCAATTTTATTAAAGGTAATCAATAATAATTAATATATCTAAACAGTTCTTGGGAGAACAATTTAGTGATGTTCAATATTTGATCTCCATTCTATTGGGTCTATCGCTATCCTCATTTTATAGATCCTACGACTGAGTACATACGATAATATTGTGTTATATGGTGAACATCTTATTTTTATTTCATTCCTTTCTAGAATTTAACCAATAGAAGTTAATTTTATTTAAAAAATTTACAAGTTGAATTTTATTTTATTTTATTGCATTACATAAGGAAGCATCCAAACGGGTCTTTCATTTCTTTCTAGAAGTTGTAGCACAGGTATCTCGCTCTTATTTTTCTTTCTCTTCAAAAAGTGATTGATTGTTCAAAGAAGATTGGGCATTGCATGTGATATCGTGTACCAATTTCAATTTGGTTACTTTAAGGAAGGAATGAGAGGAAGACATCAAAAGAAACTTCCTTTCAATTGCTGCCTAGTTTGAAAAATAAAACAATCTATTTTTTTTTTTCCTTCATACGCGGTTTTCATTTCACCAAGTGTTGACAGAGAAACCCTATTAATGGGGTAGGCAGAAAAAAAGATAATGAGTTTTTTCTACTTTGAACTTGTTTGATAATTGTAAACAGGTTTACGTATATTTTTTTAGTCCAAATCAATTCTTAAAAGGTGTATTTTAAGTATTTGAAGTTGAATTGATTCTAAATATGAAAAACATGGTCATTAGTGGATTAGGGTAAATCAATCCGACAATTGTAATTTTTATTTTTTATTAAAAAATTATAAGCATTTGAGTTTAAAGTAGGCTGAAGTGATGAAGCATTTGGGTTTAAAAAACGTTTGAAGTGAGCAATTGCACAAAGTAATCGTGTTAATCATTGAAGATAGTAATGTGTTTATTAAAAAGTTTTACATTTAAATTTATAACTCTATCAAAGTCTTCTTTTTAAAATAATAATTTTTGTAAGATTTTAAAACTTGATATTTTAAATTATTTTTTAATTTGAAAACTTTTACTCTTTAAAAATAACTATTAATTTAATGCTGCATATAATTATAAATCTATAGTAACACATCCACTTTTTAGATTGCTCCATCTACATCACAACAGGTGACCCCTCAATTTGCAGATTGAAAGAACCAACACTATGATGACATGACTGCGTCGTCACCAGGTTGATGTGAACATTGAATCTAAGGAACTCCGGATCCTGAATGAAGATGAGGGGACCCAATTAAATTGAATTGACGAGTTGGCCCTTCAAATTTATGCTTGAATCGATGGAAAAAAGATCCATTGGACCCATTTGTGTTTGAAACTTTGAATATGGATGCATTTGCATCAACTTGGATCTGACCTGTCTAACCCCTTTTGGACCCAAAAGCCCAATAAGCCAAGTCCACTTGTTGTCTCAAAGGTCCCACTTCAAATCCATGTCAGTAGCACGGGTTGAAAACTTGGCCTGGCCTAGTGAATTCTAGCCAACTAAGTCAAAGGTGGGAGAACTCGTCGGCGTTTAGATTGGAAGGAAGTCAGTTTTGGCAATTCAATGAGCCGGCCAACAGGAATATGAAGAGAAGGCAGAAAAAACAGTTGGGAATTATGATTTCAGGTAGAAATCTCTACAGAGGACGAAGAGGGAACGACAAGAAGAAAGGAAAGAAAGAAGAAAAAAGTTATTACTCCATCCAAATTTCTATAAAAAAATTATAAAATAAGATGAAAATTTTAATTTTTAGCAGAAGATAAAAGATAAGAGGATTTTCATTTATGTGAATTGTCTAAAAAAAGTAGAGACAACAGATTAAATTTTTAAGTATGTAGACTAATGAGTGAAGAAGGAGCTTAAATGCTGTTTTTGATTTTGGGTACCATAGGTTAGGATTAGATTTAAGTTTGATCTGACTCGACCGAAATTTATTTTAGGTTGGATCTAATTTAGTTGGGCTAAATGTGTATTAAAGTTATCAACTATGTTTTGACAGTTGTTCCAATTTGTTTTTAGAATGAAATTTTAATAATTTATATACTACTAATATAAAATACTAAAAACTTAAAATAAGAATGAAATGAATATTTCGTAACATTTTATACTAGTTTATAAAAAAAATTCTTAAAATATTATAAAATATCTATATCACGAAAACAATAAAAAAGAAAACATCAACCGAATCGGTTGAACGAAATGTGTAAAATCTGCCAACTCTGCCTATAATACGATAGATGAGCTAGAATGGATTCGAAAAGTAACGAACAAGACTGCATGAATTGAAAGGCAATTCACGATCATCTAAATTTGTATATCGCCCGTGCACTAGATTATTAAAGGCATACAAGTATAGAGCTAATAAGATGGAGTTAATGAGCTTATTAGCCCACATGGGTGTAGTTTAAGAGGTTAATCTCTCACTTTAAAAAGTAGGAGGTGTCAAGTTCAAGCCTCCATAGTCCAACGTGGTGTATCCTAAGAGTAGTGGGTATCATCCGTGGGAGTTTTACACTGAGTTTCTCGCAGTTTTCCACACGTAAATTCAAAAAAAAGAAAGAAAGATGGAGATAGGGTGACAATCGGGTTTTGCTCAAAAAAAAAAAAAGGGGTGAAAATCAGATTTTAATAAATTCAATTTAAACCATGTCAAAAATTATTGAACCCTATCTGACCCAAATCGAATTGTTGACCCGAGTTAATCAATCCAACCCAGCCTGAATTTTTTACTCGACTCTATCTGAATGTTGTTTTATGCACTCAGGTTGGGTTGGGTCAGATCAGGTTGCTTTTAAATTTCTCAATCGATCCGACTTGAATTTTATGCCAGTTTATTTTTTCCTAATCCAACCTAACTCGATCCAAGATATATAAAAACATAACCCAAACCCATTAATTTCTCGGTTTGGGTCATGCGGGTCGGATTTTACACCCCTAGATGGAGAGATGATGAGTATGTTAAAATAGTTTTTCTTTTAAATTTTATTTTATTAAATTCATCAATTTTTTATATATGATATATTAAAGAAAAGATCAATCTAAAAGACTTATGATGATTTCATTTAATAAATTCTATGCTTAAATATACAAAGTAACATTGTTCAGCTCAATATATTATGAAGATAAACATAGGTGTAAAACTATAGGTATAAATATCGACTAATACAATATGCATCAGAAGAGACTCATCACATCTCACTAATATCTTGGCTAACAGTATGAGACATCGCGCAAAAGAAAATATCAGTAAATTTTGATAAATAATGACCAATGTATCAACCTATATATCACCAAAAATCGCTCAGTAATTTTTCTGAAATTTTTTGAAAAAATAAAAATTTGAGAGAAAAGAGAAAGATATTTAAAATAACATAAAATTACCGACTAAATTAAATTTGGGCCCGGTTTTTTCGAATAAATTTGTTTAGAGTAGTGAGAAATTACATATCCCTAATTGTCCAAATGTGTGGCTTAAAATCTCAAAAGTCAGAAACAGGGGTGAGTAGAGAGAGAGAGAGTTTTTCAAAATTGAAATGCAGAAAAGAAAAAGAAGCTAAAAATCATAAATGTGGCGATGATGTGACCGTAGACTTTGAAGGATACTTGTAAAAAGAGTAGATGACACATTTCCTTCTTGCCTTCCATTTGCTGACTCGCCCTTATTTCCTTCCTTCCTTCCTTCTTCCTTCTTCCTTCTTCCGTCTAGCCTTAACAACGAAGAATTCATCTTCTTTCTCTCCCCCTCGCTCTCCTATATTATCTTGGTCTTGTATCTTTTCTTCTCTCACGCAAAGCAAAAAAGAGGCAGCAAAAATGGAGAGAATGTTTGCATACCCAACTCCTACTTTGTCGTCTTCATCTTATTCTACTTCCGTTTCTTCTCTGGGCTTGTGGGCTGAAAGAGGGAGAGAGATTAGAAGCTCTTCTGTTCCTTCACTGCTAGGAAAGCTCATTTCGGCCATCTTCACCTTCTTCTTTGCCATGGGTCAGTCTCTTTCTCTCTCGCTTTTGATGAATTTTAAGCGTGTCTTTCCCTGCTGTAAATATTTAGGTATAAAAATTTTAAATCTTGGAAAAAAAAATAGAATTTCAATCTAAGCACTTCTGGGCTAATAGGTTAGGTGCCAATGTGTCTAGAGACATGAATCAGTTGCAGCAGACCTGACTGTAATAAATTCTTATGTTCGACATTTTTACCGTTCTCAAATCTTAAAATTTATCGAATTTTTTGCAATGACTCTAATATGATCAGCTTGGTGCACCCAATCATTCCTCTACTTTAAAAGTAGGAGATTCTTAGCTAGGGGTCTGTCTAATTGCTGCAAATTTGTTAAAATAGAAGATTTAGAATTAAGGGGAACTTTTACATTTTGTCTGCAGCTTAGAATTTTATCGACCTTTTCCACCTTATCAACAATCATTCATCCAATGACAGTGAAATAGATTTTCTCCTAGTCTTTTAAATTCAGAAACTCCAAGATGAAAAACGATTCGTGATTGATGAGGTGGTGTTCTTCATCTAAAATCATAAGAAAGAGGGTGCAGTTGTGGATTTTCCGTTGATTCCTCATATGGGCTCTTTTTGTGATTTATATTCTTAACGGTTACAAACCAGAAGAGGTTTTCCTTTTTTTTAAATTTTTTTTTTCATATAAATTCATTTATTTGCTGCTCTGCATTGAGATGAAGATCTATGATATGGGGTAAATGGCATTGGTGAGAGTGATTCTTGATTTGGAGGTCTGTTGTTATCTGTAGACTTAATTTCTACAAAAAGATTTTTTTTTTGCTTTTGTATGTCATATCTTTTTTTCCATCCATGACAAATGGGATCAATAGTGTTTATGATTGAACATATGGAAATTCCATGGTAGCTAGTAGCTCTGTTATCTCTTCAATTTCTGCCACAATACTTCCAAATTGGAGAATTGTATTTCTATTTTCGAAGGTTGAATTTTTTTTTTCCTTTATTTTGAATTTGAATATTATCAAATGGATACTTACGCATTGAGAATGGTGATACCATTTTTTTCTTGCCTAAATTAATGTCCATTAGATTTTGGGTTGGTTCCCAAGACAGTGAAACATTTTTTTTTTCCAATGTTTTCAGGGGTATCAATGTTCATGGCATCTATTCATGTTAAAATTCAGGGTTTGGAGAGGGTAAATTGGTTGCAAAGCCGTTTCTTTTTCCAGTTTGTCAGGGTAATGCTTTTAATTTTTCTTGGTTTGGAGAGGGTAAATTGATTGCAAAAGCGTCCCCTTCCCTTTTCCAGTTTTTCAGGGTATCCAAATGATTTTGGCATCCATTCATGTGAAGGAGTTTTTCTGTTCTTCCTTTCTTCTTTTTCTTTATTGAGGTGACAAATAGTTTCTTCTTCTCCCCTTTCCACCCTCCACCATTATGTTTTTTCGTTGGGTTGAAAGAAGTTACTCAATTAATAGCTTTTATAACATTGTTGACAGTAATGGTGATATTCTCATCCATATTTCCAGGCATTGTCTTACTCATTTGGGATTGGGTTTAGTACTCTTTATCTCCTCATGCCTTTGTAAGGCTGAAACGATTATCGTTCCTTTTATTCTTCAGGCAACAGAATGTGTTTTTAGGTTGATACAAAAGAAAAAATCAAAATCAAAATGATAGATGGTATAAATGTCTTTGATGATGATGCCATTGATAATAATGATGATATTGCTACCTGCATCCTTAATGTGGCCATTGTTGTACCCATCCGTGATCCGTTGTAAGATTAAATTATGTCACTTAACAATCTATTATGTCACTTCTCATTTCTTCCAAGTTCCAACTCTCTGTCTTTGAGGGTTTGATTGAAACTGAAAATCTTCGATATTTTTCCCAATTGGATTTTGGGGCACTTTCAGCATTAACAAGCTCTGTAATTAGATTTATTCATTGGTGATTTGTGTTAATGTGTCTTCTTCTGCATATGTTTCAGTTGGTTCTTTCTTAGGGGCCATGACAGGAGCATTAGTAGGCCAAGCAACAGAGAGTGGCTTCTTTCGTGGTGCTGGGATTGGAGCAATTTCTGGAGCTGTTTTTTCTATTGAAGTCTTTGAGGCATCTCTTCTTCTTTGGCGTTCCGACGAATCAAGAATTTGGAGTTTCATATACGTGGTAAGCAACTTGGCATCTTTTTTGCTTGTTGGATTTCATCTAGATACTACCCGAATCAAAATAATTTTGAATTCATCAGGACAAGGGGGATACTTCTCTGTTCTGCTATTTGTTGTGGGCAGTTTAGAAATCAGAAAAATCACTAGTTTATACACCATCCTTTTTCCTTCTGAATTCTCTACTCCAAATCTATATGTAGGACAGAGAGGCCAGGAAGTGTCTAAGTATACATTGGTCAGCATGAATTGGCATTTGCTTGGTTGATATATTAAAATTCTGAAAATGTATTTGATCTAGACTTTAAAAATTCGAATGAGTGAGTACATGTTGACTTGATACCGAGTCAAGTGAGTTAACAAGTTTTTCCAAGTTGAATTGAAAAAAAAATTGTCCGAGTTACTTGACTCGATTGGATATCAAATCGTGTTTGAGTTTTGAATTTTTTTTACTTTGATTTGAACAAGTTCTGTTGTGGGGCAAGCTAGATGCCCTGTGAATCAATTTAGTGAATCATTTTCTCTACTATGTTGCACGGATTCCTTGAAATGTGTGCAAACCCATGTCAAACGCTTTCACCAATGTCAAACTCTTCACATATAGCTATTCTAGTACTTTTTAAATTGTTTCAAGATGACTAAAATATTACCACACATTTTTCTCTCGAAATGTAATGAAGATATTAGTATGTTTGCCCCTTGATTGTTTAGAGTAAAACTAGTATATTACCAAGTGTTTTTTATCATTGTCATTCTTACTCCTTATTTTCATCTAAAGTAAATTTAAATTTGTATTTACTTAAATATAGTATGCTAAGTCCCCAAGTCTTACTTCTTCTTTTTTGGTTTGTTGAGTTTGACACCTTGCACTAATGTCTTGAACCCATACCTATGCAACTTTGATTCTAAAAAGGTCTTACTTGGATCCATTGTTGGTGTGTGGACACAAAAACACATCAAAATCCAAATTGATTACAGGCTCTTCTTGCCTTTGTTCCTGAAGATTGAATCCAAGTAGAAAATCTGTTCTTTTTATTTTTTTGTTGTTAAACCGGAAATCAATTCTTTTTAATCAGAGCTATAACTTGATCTTTCCAGATAGATGTCCTCTTGAGCCTTCTCAGCGGTAGGCTTGTCCGGGAGCAGGTTGGTCCCGCAATGCAGAGTGCAGTACAAACTCAGGTAATTCATACATCCTCCCCACTTCCCAAATAGAAAAGTGGTTTCCTTTCTACTAATAGTTCTTTAAGTTGGACAAATCAACTGTTTTCACAAATGTCAATGCACTTTTTCATTGAAAATCTTATCTCCTAGCAAACATGGAAATAATAAATCGATTTGAAGACCACGTTACTTTACGCATAAACTACCTCATTTTTTGTACAAAAGTTCCTTTCCATTGAAAATCCTACCTTCAACAAAAAATGCAAACAAACCCTAATGATCAGCCCATCATTAGTGAATAACAATTTGGGTGTGTGTTTTTGCAGATGAGTGCCGTCGAAACAACATTTGAAGAAGTTGTTGATATCTTCGAAACTGGGGGTTCCAAAGGGCTATCAGGAGAATCAGTCGATAAGCTTCCAAAGATCGAAATCACAAAAAAGAACAATTTAGATGCCTCTGGGGAGAAAATCTGCTGTTCAGTTTGCCTACAGGTTATTCTAAATCCTCTACAACTACTTGAAATTTTATACTTTGAATCAATGTTTTAAAAACTGAATCAAACCATACAATTCAACAACCAAGATGGACCTGAAGTTGTCTTGAAGATGGTTTGCTTCTTCGGGCAGTTTGATTTATTAAAGAACTAAACCATTATAAAGAATTGTTTGATCAGTGATTCAATTTTTTAAAACATTGGATTGAATTGAATAATTTTTTTGCTCTTGTTGATGATGTGATTGTGTTTTGTGTATTTAGGATTTCCAACTCGGGGATATGGTACGGTGCTTGCCGCATTGCCGTCACATGTTTCATCTTCCTTGCATTGATAATTGGCTCATCAGGCATGGTTCTTGCCCGTTGTGTCGACGCGATCTCTAGACTTTCTACTGTAAATAACTAGTTGTTGAGATGTATATTCCATTAGTGAGGCTGTAGATTGTAGACTCGTCTATACATTATTATACAATTTTTGTTTTCAGTTTTCAGCTTGTCATCATGTTCTTATTCCCCATTCATAAATTGAATCTCTTCTCTAATTTGTTACATGATGGGTTGAAGTCAGAGTTAAGAAGTCCAAAAAACTCAGATGAGTTACTCCAAGTTAGCTTGTATCCATAAGATTTTGAATCGTTCAAATTAAGAAGCTTTTTCGAAATCGAATTTAAAATTTATCTAAGTTATACATCTTATTTGAGTTTTGAGTTGAGTCTTGAGTTTCGAGTTTTTGAACTGAGATGTGATACAATTCAAACTCGACATAGACAATTCCAAAAAGATTTCATTCTTAAATGATTGATCTAATTTTGGATCATGTAATATGTTCCATGACTATAACAAAGGGGGATATAGAAGTAAGTAAGTAACACTATTTAGTGAAAAACATCAATCATCCTTTCTTACCTTTTTAAGATAATGTTAAATTTAAACTTAAATTATACCTTTTTATACACACTAAGCTTGAAGATATAAAAAGATATAATTTAAGTATTATTTAGCATCTCCCTTTTTATCAATATTAGCAGCACCTAAATAGCTTTTATGTGTACCTATTCTTTTTTCCTACTTAATTTTCTCACTACTTTTCACATTTATAAACTTCAATCAAAGTGAGGCTCTTGTACCTTTTTTTTTTTTCTTTTATTGAGGGGATGAATGAGGATTTATAGTTTGAAATATTTTTAGTCGGACGAGATTGCCCATGGCAACGTGTCCACTTGGTTTGAATTAATCTTACTTTCAATCTAGGATGGAGATAGGTCAAGGTAATCTAAAAAGAATCAAACAATTTTTTTTTTAAAACTTAGATCAACTATTTTTTGTCTATTTGATGAATCCTCACTGATGAATTGATTATTATGAGTAAAAATATTTATTTTGATTAATTTGATAGCTCTTGTCATAAATCAAATTTTATTGATGAAAAGGTGTAATCCACATGGGTGTAGCTCAATTGGTTGCCTCCCATTTGAGTAAGTGAGAGGTTGTAGGTTCGAACTTCATGGCCTAACTTTGGTGTGTTTTAGGGATAGTGGGCTCATCCATAAGGATTTTAGTACGATTGTGTCTAAATTTTCCACACGTATTACCAATTTTTTTTTTTTTTAATCCACACTTTAACCTAACTTAAAGTAAAGGTGTTTGGTTTGCCAAAACTCTTCACCTACTTAAAAAAAAATGATCTTTAAAATTATGTACTATCATTGTTGGTATAATATCTGTGATTGTTGGATTTTCTTAAGAATTAATGTGTCTCGTCAAGTACCTCACTTGTTGTAGTACGTTAACAACTACAAGGAATAGATCACCACCTTAATTGGTGGGCCCTAAACTATTACCATTTGTCTTTAAAAAGCATGTGATATATGTCTTGTCAGGGGTCTGAATATCGGCCGATAAGATTTGTATCGGTCGATATGCAGATATCTCGACCATATCATATTGGTTAACATCACAATATCAGCCGACATCGACCGTTTTTGTTTAAATAAAAAGAGAGAAAAATATCGACCGATAAAGAGATATCGGTCGATATATTGTATCGGCCGATAATGAGATATCGGTCGATATATCGTACCGAATTTTAAACCCTGTGTCTTGTACGTTACTCTCCTTCTTTTATCCTTATTAACTCATCTGTGCTAGTACAACTTTTATGACTACCTTCAATTTGTCATCCAAGTTCTTATAGAGGGTACCTACCTCCAAAGATATTTTTCTAAATATCTTCTTTATACAAGATATTATTAATCGTATCAAAAAATATCGCCAACTATCCAACTGACAACTATTAATAGTTATAATGGTTAAATAGATAGATTAAAAACAAAAAAAAAACATATATTATACGACAAAACACATAAATAATCACAGAGAAACACATGAGATTTATGTGGTTTGATGTATGTCTCATTTTACCGCGAGGTGGGAATAATTTCACTATCTACGAAAATAGGATTATAACGCATTCTTTTTCTCGTACTCTAAAAATCTCTCAAATTTACAATACATAGATGACATAAGTGCAAATTACAAAAATACTCTTATACCTTATAAGTTTTTGAGAATTGATAATTAGGCCTTAATATCGAATATAGTCTCAATCACCATAAAACACAAGACACTAACACAACAAACATCAAACTGTGATGTGGCTCACTAATTGAATGCTCTGAATTGGTGCAAATCAAGGTTTGAAAATTGGTCAAGTTTGAATCAACTCAGCCAATAAGATTCACATTTGGTTGTATTAGTCAACACTTGTAGGACTCGACCGAAATTTTTAAAACACTTACACAATATATGTTATGATTGTTATTTATCATGGATAAAAATTAAAGATTGCAAAATGTCATCTCATTTCAACCCTTCACACTACTGAAAAATGGGCTCTTTGGGCTCCTAAGTGTCTATTTAGCTTGTAACTTCGACCTCTGACTAATCCAAAAGAGTTAAAAACTTAGTAAGTTTTAATTTTGATCACATTCAATTATTTTAGTCTTATGATTTTTAAATCGGATATATTTAACAAGTCATTCATATTTAATGATCTTGTGAAGTGATAAAAGTCCCACATCGATTAATTCGACAAGTCAATGACTTCATATAACATTTCATGCACTCTTCTATCAATCACTAGCTTTTGAAAGTGGTTTTACTTCAAAAATATTATCGTCGTAGTTTTCTTACATGATATTAGAGCAGATTTCGAGTGCATTCGATGAATTCGAAGAACCAATAACCCTATATAACACTGAAGGTATCTTTCTCGATTTTTTTTAATGTTATTTTTTTCTATTCCATTCAATCATATAAAATATATCTCATAACAAACATCTGAATCTATCTAAAAAAGATGGGCATGTGGAGCAGTGTAGAGATGGTGAATTTACTTCCACACCACCTCCTGTACCATGCTCCCCACCTACCTCCACACAACCAACAGTGACCCACTTGTAAAAGATATTTATAAACATAAAGTGAGTTAATGTACGCACACACTCCCTTCTTTCATCACTATAATTGGTGTGGACCATTTGTTCATTATCGGATCATTTCTTTCCAATGTTTGCCCTACAAAGAATACAATCGATACATAGGACTATAAATTATCTACATGAGTTAGCTCTACTGAAAGTTGGGAGCATAGGTTTAAAATTTGGTATCTTTTCTCTCTTCTTATTTAAAAAAAAATCGATATCAACCGATATGATACAGTAGAGATAACATCGTATAGGCCGATATTTGGACCTCTAGTTGTGAGTTCAAACTCTTATGGTCTAATCTTAGTGTGTTCTAAAAGTAGTAAGTTTTTCACATGTAAATTTAAAAAAAAGTATTATAAACTAGATAGGAGCTGAACCATGAAATTCCATATTTCCGATTTTAAATTTCTGTCAAAAAATGGATTTAGATGTAAATTTTAGGTCTCTTTAATTTTTTGAATATAAATTCAAAGCTAAATTGAACTTTTTTTTTTGCCTTGTAAATTTAGATCTTACCCATTATCATATCTGAATCTAATAATTTGATAATACAAGAGACAAAAATAATTAATCTATTTTTAATAGATATATTATATTACGAAGAAACCTTAACGTTTATACTTACATGTCGTCGTCATTTTACACAACAAATTAGGAACTAATCTCGGTTTGTCCAGTCAAAAAGGTTTTCCTGTCACCAATCTTCAGGGAAGGTACGGATGGGCCCGCGCCGGGTCGGGTCGGGAAGAGGAAGGTACGGATGATTTATCCCTCTCTTTCACCTGAGTGTATTCGCCGAGTCAGGGATAATCCTCTGAACATAACTGTCACTAAATTCTCATTATAAAGTTTAACTGTAACAATATACTCCCATTTCACTTTAAAATTTTAAATTTTTTAAAGAACGACTATCAAAAGACTTATAAACTTCTTTTTAAAATTGTTTAACTCTTCTAATCAAGAAGAAATAAATAGTCAGAGTAGATAGATAGATAAAGAGAATCAAAATGTCACATCATACAATTATTTTAAGACAATCCCAAAATGCATATCAAATAAATTGAGACAAAGAGATTATGAATTTACAGTCGAATTTAATCTTATCAAAATAAATAAGTGATTTGAACTATTACAATTCATGTGGGTGTAACTCAACTGATTGTTTTCAGACTCAGGAAGCGAGAGGTTGTAGGTTAAGCCCCCATGGCCTAATCTTAATGTACCCTATGAGTAGTAAGGTCACTCGTAGAGATTTTACGCTAGATATCTTTTGGTTTCTCATATATAAATTTAAAAAAATTATATATAAAAAAAAAAGCTTCATTTAAATTTTTGATTTACGTCATCATCATCTGTAACTAATATTTCACCTATCTAGAGTTATTTTCTGCACACATGATAGACTTGTCCAACATTATTGGGCCCCACTTGATGGAAAGCAATGGTGGGGGCTTCCTATTCATTCATTGGAAACTACGAGGGAAAGCCAACAGGATAAGATGTCATAGTGGGCCCACCCAATAATGGGCCCTACTAAAATTTGAATACTACAGTAGGGTCTATCCATTGACAGGAAAATGATGGGCCGGGCCTAATAATGAAAACAGTAGTAGCAGTCCATACAATTAAGGGAAGATGCAGTGAATCCTGCCCATATTGAATTGGACTTTATTTTAACACTTATTGCAGACATTAATTTTGGACCCACCCCAATAAGAAGAGGTACCCAATTCTGCACATCATGGAATTGGATAGAGCAGGCAGCAATTCTTATTTACTAATTACTTAGGTGAGAATTTTTTTTCTTTTAGTTAGTTGGTCAAGTGGAGAAATAAAATTTAAAAATCAATTTATAAAAAAAGTTAATATCTGACAATGACGATGACTGTATTCATTCATTTATTTAAATAATATAATCTATTAATTCTCATATAAGTCATCTTTCTTTCTATTTCAAATTAGATAAAATAGTCACATGTTGAGTTACATAGGTCCATACAGGCTGATAGGACTGTAAACAGACCTCAATCCGACCCGGCCCAATAAGTCCAGCGGACCGAAGTGGCAATACGTTGGATAGGGACATAGGGTTGATTAATTGTCACTCCACCCGAGTTTGTACCAATTTTTTTTTAAAAAAATAAAAATAAAAATAAGAGGATTTTTTTTTTAAAAAAAAAAGAAGATAAAAGAACCTCATTGAGTTATATAGAGGAGCATTATACTATTTTTTTTTTTTTTTGACTTAAATGGACTAGAATGAATAATTAATTAATTAATTAATTAAATATTCAATTCAAAGCAGGTTTGTACTTGCCAATTACTACCAAGATACATTTATCAGCTGGGAGATGTTGCCTATGAGATACGTCCCCACTTGGGCTGCTCCTATATAGAGCCCACCAATATTTTTAGATTTTTAATGAATTTTTATTTAAAAATAAAATGAATGAATAGTCAAAATTAATCTGTAAATTTTCTTTGATATGTAGTTGGATAAATTAAATAGATGAATTTCCTGGTCTACAATTTACCAGTATAAGAGTAAATCTTTCCTTTGCAGATATTTCTACCATCTCATGCTATCATGGGTGGTCTTCGTTGTCATCAAATTACAACCAAAACCAAGTCAGATCAGGAGAAAAAGCTCATTTTCCATGGAAAATATATGCCATATTACTTTCCATGATCCACACATTCAACATGCACAATCGATAACAACATTAACCAAAGAACAGTGACAGTCACCCTATTTTTGAATGAAACTCTGTTCTCTAAGATACATTAAAGAATTTATAGTGTCACCAATGGCACGTTGCATGGACGAAAAATATCTGTGTTTTGGTCCATTGTAAAATGTTCAGCAACTTTGATATAGTTGAAATGACCAAAACAACATCCTCATTTTATGTCCATACGATGTCGCACAATTAGTAACACTATAAATTGTCTAGCATTGACGCACTAAACACACAATAACAACAATCAACTGGTCGAGCTGCGGTTCACAGCCTTGACACAACTGGGGTGGACCTCGTACCCGCACTCTATACACTGGTAAGCCCATCCGTACCCTTGCTCATCGCACGCGCAGCAGATGAATGGGCCACCGCCTGTGCCCTCGGACACCAAGGTAAGCTCATGGTGATGGCCCTCATGAAACTCAATTCTGGGTAAGTTCTTAGCTTCCTCATCCAATTGCTGCTCAAGTGACTTCAATTGAGCTTGTGTAAAAGGATATGCTCTCTCTAAATGCAAGTTTATGAGATTCCTCCCCTGTCGAGTTATCGTCTTACCGTCCGGCCCTAAGATTACTAGCCATGGGATTGCTTGTATGTCGAAGTACTTGGTGAGGAGCTTGATGGTTTGGTCGCCGAAAGGGAGTGCTAGCCATGGCATGGTGGCGAAGTAGGATTCGAATGCGGCTCGGTCACGATCGCTCGACACCAACACTATTTCAAAATTCTCATCTGACTTAGCTTCACCCAATGTTTGCTTAATGTTTTGATAAACGGAGATGAGCTTAGGCGTGAACTTGAGGCATGGAAGGCACCATTGAGCAGAAAAATAAAGTCCTACAGTTTTCCCTACCAATGAATCAACGCTCACCTGCGCAAATGACAAAACAGATTTGAGGGCATTTTGTGAGAGAGTAGAGTTGAACGATTTCATGGTTTTCCTTAGATCTTCATAGATGAAATACTGGAGCTTCAAAACAATTAATGCATTCTAAATAAATCAACAAATTAATGTTCCATAAAGATTCAAAATATGGTTAAATGTACAAGTAATGATGTTAAATCACCATTCAACACTCGTTCACTTACATCAACACCTGGGTTTAGAAATAAGATTGAAAAAATAAAGCCCGCACAAACACATGGCATGATGACCCTTTTGAAATTTATGTTTATCAAATTGATGTATTGTTTGGGCAACAAAAATGAGATTTCTGTTTGAAAAAGTATTATATTTCATCTTCAAGAATTTATGTTTCACATGTGATGCACTCATGTCGGACACTTCATGATTCTTCATAGATTCTTTTAGTACTTTTCATATAATTTCTCAAAATGACTAAAATATTATCTCACCTTTAGATTGTTTCTTTTCCTACTTTTCTTCAGAATCCTATTGAAGTTCATGATCTATGCCACTTCACCATATAGTCTAGCCAAGTTTGTATGGCTCAGAACTAGGTTTTGTAGATATCGATTGACATCCTCAGCGAAGTTCTAATGTGGAAGAATGGAAATATTCAAGTTTTATTTCAAAACTGATGTGTTCTTTGATTCCATAGTGCCCTTTATATATTCTATATTTGAATTATTTCTAGGGTTACGAGTATTCATCTATATTGAGAGAGGACGGACGATGAGAGTACCATAACCCTACTCTCGATATAATGAAAATGCTCCAATCTCTCCGTAGGCGTAGGCACACTGCCAAACAACATGAACTCATCTGTTTCAGAGTGATTTCTTGTGTGTTTGCTCCATCATGATTTGTTTATTTTCCAACTTAAAGCTATATAGAAAATGATAAGAATTGTGGAACTTGATCTTTTGCTACATTGATTGGACACAGTATTTGGAGGAAATCATTGAAATCAAAGAGCTGAGAGTCATCTGCAAAAGATTTTCTCCTTTTGATTTCACTCAATGTCCACAAGCAAAGATAGTCTTCCTAAGGATCAGATGTCACAATATCAAACTAGAATCTCTTTAGCAATAATTATTTTCTACTACTCTAGAAATAATAGAAACCCGCTACACTTTCTCCTCATCTAAACACAGTTACGGTTTCTACCATTTTTATAGGAGAAACCACTTTCCCTACTTTCTACTAAATACTTTTTACTACCCTAGAGGTAGTACAAAACCCCCCTAAACTATCTCTTAAAAGCATTCTCCTTATCCAAATTCAGCCTAGGTATGTTTCACATGGAGAGGGTTTTGTATCTCAAAGATATAATAAAACAATTTCAAAATCAAGTAAACCAAGTCATTTTTTACAAAGACTAGACGTTTTGCTCAAAGGTTGTCATTAATGGGGAAAACATAAATGGGAGACATCCCCTATTGTCTTTTGGAGTGAGAGAACTGGGTGTCTCCTACTAATGATGGAGATGTCAACATTGTCTTTGAAGAAAAGTGAGGAGAATTGTGGACCCTGCTTTCTCCTTCCTTTTCATCCAAACAAGAGAACTGAAGATGACCGAACAAAAGTCTCCTCACTTCTCTCCATCCAAACACAGCCCACGTGATTCATTTTAATTTTTCTTTACTATTCCGCAGCATCTTTCCACTAGAAATAAATTGCAACAAAAAATGTTGTAAGACACCATTAAAAATTCCCACCACTTACAAGGAAATGTTTCCACACCTTTCCTTTTGGAAAACAAAATCCAAATATTTTGATGGTTTAATGTTGATTTTCATCTTGATTCTATACGGATTTGGGGGTTGTGGGTGCCATATGGCATATACTTTTTTTTTTTTTTTGAATTTAAGTGTAGGAAATTGTGAGAAACCCAGTGAAAAGCACTACAGGTGATACCTACTGCCCTTAGGGTGCACTAGGTGAGGCCATGGGGGCTTAAACCTAACACCTCTTGAGACAGGAGATTACTAGTTGACCTACACGACATGACATACTTGCTAAATACAATCTCAAAAGAGAGGTTTGAAAAGTCTCAATTTTGATTTGGTCACATCACCATCAAGTGGAAATTGAGCCTAATTCTACTTTCTACATAAGTTAACTCTCATAAAAAAAAAAAAGCATTAAAATCTTAAGTAAAATAAAATAAAAAACTGACCTGTTTAGGTGATGGGTGCCATAGGAGGTAATCTCTAGCATGATTTTTGAGTAAGTTGGCTATAGTCTGTCTCTCGTGCTTCTCCTTCTCTTCCTTCACCAACTCCTCCAACCTCCGCTCTGTAAATGGGAATGCCCGAACCCCATATCTGTAAATGAGCTCAACCCCGTCGCGCTGACCGGTGTCGTCGTTGCCATCAGGTTGGAGAACGACCAATGAAGGTATCCCTTCAATGTCAAATTGTCGATTCAGTGACTTCTTCGACTCCAAATCGGCAAATGGAATGGCAAGCCAAGGCATGTTTGCACGGTAATTGTTGTAGGCATCGTTGTCTTCATCGGAGGACACAAAGACGACCTCAAATTGTGCCCCACAATCTTTCAATTGCTTGTAGATATCGGCAAGGATCGGCGTGAATTGCCGGCAAGGCAGGTACCAGTTGGCCGAGAAGTAAAGGCCCACCACCTTGCCTTCTAAGTCGGACACTTTCACCTAACCACAAATATCACTTGAAGAATCAATCCTAATTTAAGCTTTGGTGTTTTGCTCACAAAATGTGAATTGATAATTATAATAAATTGCAACGATAAAATGCATAGTCAAAAGTCGTGGTTTTTTTATTTTTTTTTTTAATATAGATATCTCCAACTTACATTAGAAGCAAGACTAATTACACCAACATGTGTAAATCTATGAAGAATAACTCCGTGAAATGAAAAACCTAGTGAGCATTTTTTTTTCCAAAGTAACAGCTATTTTTATGTGATTTAAACATTTAAAAATGAAATTTGTAATATATTCTAAAATTTTAAAAAATAGCCTAAAAACTATGAATGGAAAATGAAAATGAAAAAAACATTTAATATAAACTTCACCTTCTTGAATATCCTTAGTGACTTGTATCTGATATTACAATTTATAAAAAAAATTATTAAAAAAAATTCTGAGTTTTGATAAAAACCTCGAAATATTAAAAAAAAATTAGACAAAACCTTGAATTCTACCAACACATTAGAAGTTATTCATTTAACTGTAAAAATATTTGTATATCATTTGATTTATTTTTTTCATACAGAAATTCAAAAATAAAAACTATGCTTTTATTAAAATTTTCAAAAAAAAAAAAATGAAAATCGGACAGATACCATACAAACTAGTTGTATTCCATTTAGTGAAAATATTTAAAATTTAAGATTATCTTAAAGATAAAACTCAAAAAATAATTTAAAATAACTCAAAATAAATATAACATTCAATAATTTGCTTATAAAAAAAATAAAATTTGAATTTTTTTTTGAAAATATTGATTACAATAACATGAAAATAGCCTAAAATCGATTTTTTTAAAATGAAAATGACTTGTACCAGCGAATACATATCATTCTATACATCCCCAGTATATCTGTTCTTCGTATTCGACGTATTCAATACATTACTTATGGATCAATACGTATCGGCCGAGCATATGGACGATACTAGCTCGACAGGTTTACATTATTTTTCTGCATTTTCCAGAAGCCTCTCTTTCGTCACTCTCTCTCTCTCTTCTTCTCTCGCACAAGTGAGGCTTTTCATTGCAGAGGCTGTTCTGAGGCGGCATGAAGAGAAGAAAATTGACAAACAGATTCTAAGTGTGAGATAGAAACTCTGTAACTCTCTCTACCTAATGAATTCTATCTACTATTTGTATTCATATCATATGGTGAAATGTTGAAGATAAAGAGCAACTCTAAAGAGAAAAATAATTTTAATGAAGAAACTAAATACTCATTTATACGAGACTAAGATAAATAGAGAGCTCTACAATTAGTAATGTAAGACGAATGAAAAATTCAGATGAGAACTACGTAAGACGACTGAAAAATTCAGATGAGATGCATGTCAAAAAAAATAGAAAGCTCTACGAATGATATAATTTGAAAAAAAAAAATCTTTCTTCTGATTTTATAACTGTATGAGATTCACTTTAAAAAAATAATTAAAAGGTGAATATAATTAAAATTTTGTCTGTTTCATTGTCTCTTATCCTATCATCGAAAAATATGTAGTCACACAAAATAGAGAGAAGTCTATCTAAGCATTCAAGTCATGGAAAGAGAGAGAGAGAGAGAGAACCTGGTTGCCTGTTGGAGAGAGAAGGAAATCTCTGGTGGAAGAAGCCAAGAGAGGGGAAAATCTGGAGTGAGAAGCCTCGTTAACTGAATCACCATTAAAACCCCACGAATCTGATGTTTTCTTCTTCAAATTCAAATCAACGACCTTCTCTTTCCTCATTCCTCACACCAATCTCTCTCTCTACTCTCAAGATTTTCAAGTTTATGTTATCTGCTTCTTTCAACTCCAATACATGCCCACTTATGCATGTATGCATGCAAAGATGTATATGGGTTGAATATGGGTCTGTAATCGGGTCAAAACTCCAGAGAGAGATCGGTATTCAAAGTTCAAAATCAAAGGAGAGAGAGAGAGAGAGTGAGAGGCTTTATTCCGTGACGTATAAATTAATGGAAGAGCAAAGGTTTTGTGACACATGGATTGAAATAATGAAATGAAACGTCATTAATTATTAAAAGAAGGACTTCGAAAGGAGAAGCTATGATTTGAGATCTACCTTCTCTGCCTACTCTTCTTCTCGTCTATCTTCTCATCTATTTCTCCTTCCGAGAAACCCCTTAAATTATTTTTAGTAGGACATTTAATTATCTTTTAATCCTCTTAATTTGATCCGTCTCAAATATGGGTACAGATTTTTATATCTCTATTTTCTCCGAAGTACACTCTTTTAAAATAAAATTTCAAATTTACACTTGCTTTTGGAAAAGAGGAAAAATGACAGGAAAAATAAAATAAGGGTAAATTTAAAAATTCTTTTTAAGGAGTGTATTATAAAATAAAATGAAGGTGCAAAAATTATTACTCATCTAATAACTAATAGATTAAACTAGAGGTCTTAAGTTCGACTCCTTATAAATTTACTTGATAAATGAGGTTTATGGATAGATTTTTGTAAGAATATTCAAGATAATAATAATAATAAAAGTTAGATTCAGAGCCACTTGATCTTCTTCTTGGCCTTAGATCAATTGATCGAGAAATTTTTTGTTGGTAGGACCCACTATACCCCTTCTGTTTTTTATGGTCTATCCATCTGTACTATCAAATCTCTGATCTGACTCGTGTGGGACCCTCCTCTAGCCAGTTTCTTCTGCTGCTTAGGACAATCAAAACTCTATTTTGTAGATTTTTTTTCTTAGATCTAAGTAAATCATGCACTTTGCCTTTAGGATTGAGACTGTAATGGTCTCCTTTGACCCACCTCTCTACGTTTAAAGAAGACTTTGAATTTTGATCAATGGTGGGGGCCTCTGATTGATTTTTCTTTGCAAGTCATTCGGTCGATGCCCATACCCTCTGAACGAGAAAAATGCGAAGGTTCTGTTTGGTAGATGCGACGATTTTAAGTGAAATGATAAGAGAGTAATTTCATTTAAATTTTTGAAAACGGACGTGTATAAAAAGAAGATCTGAATCCCTATACGAGTGGCTTTGTTTAATAGAATAAATTGTTTTTCTTCTCGTTTTTTTTTTTGTAATTCTCGCGAAAATTCGCACACTGAGGTGAAGAGTACGCTTATCACGTTTGATGCCTTTTGTCACCTGTGTCGGATAAAGGACACGTGTAAAGCCACAGACAGGTGTCACATGTGATATACGAGTTGTTGGCCCGTTCAATAATTCAAAAAGGACGATGTGGGCCCCACAAAGAACTCTCTTTTCGCATCACCGCACACGTTTCCTCTCACATTCTGCTAACTTTTCAGATCTTGACACGTAAACCGCTCGCTGCCGTGTTGAGGCGACGAAAAGGCCAAACGGCCGTATGGCATGGGACTCTCTTTTATTTTTGGTCTCCGTGGAAGTTGCAAACGGCAAGATATCGTGGGACTCGTGGAGGGTGGATACTTCGCCACGTGCTGAATCCAACGGCTGGATTTGGTACTGAGAGTTTTGGAATTTCGAGGTGTTTGAAAAGGACCCGAAAAGAAAACGAAAGTGACTGGAGGAGAGGAAATTTTAATGAAAATTTTGTATTTAATATTTATTGAAATCTCACTCTAAAATTATTTTATAAAGTATTATTTTAGACAATTTGGACTCAAACAAATAAAAAGCTTGATATCAGGATAGAAATCTTGATATCCACCGATATCTTAATTGATAAGTTTTCTAATTTTTTTTTTATAAAAATCATTAATATCATCGACAATATATATGAATACCAACTAATATATAAAAATTTAAAAAATAATATATATCTTTTTTTTTTAAATATATATATATATATATATATATATATATATATATCAATTAATACGATGCACATCGATGATATTATCACCCTAAAAAGAGTTTCTATCACATTTATATCTCTTTTGTGAGTGTCTTGAAAATTTATGTCAATCGGTATAAATGATTAAATTGCTTTTAAGTTTATTGTTTTATAAAAATAAGTTGAATGTTAGAACTTAGAACCTTATCAACTCAATTATGCTATAATAAAATTTTCGCTTTTATATTAGTAATTAGTTAAGTTGCCTCATCACAATAAATCATAGTTTATTAATTAGGCTAAGTTTCTGGTTGAGCTGTGAAGTTGACCTGAGACGATATTAAATCTATGCATGATATAGGGCTAAACTAGGATAACTTAGTTTTGTGCTAATTAATCTGAGTTTTTGTTCAATAGACAGGGTCAAATTATGTGAAATCGAGTTTTAATTATAATAAGTCATCTAACTAGTAGACTTAGTTAAGTCAACTAAATCAAATTGTAATTGAATCTCTTAATTGAGTAAATAAGATGTCCAAATAAAATAATGAATTGTTATTAAAACTTAAGACATATGTGAGTGAACGTTAATAATTTTTAAGTAATGATTATAAAGTTACGGATAATAAATTACTTAGGATTATATCTATTTTGATAATCTTATTAGAATTTTCATAATAATTTACGAACTATACTCTCATTTTTTGTGTTTTAATGGTTATATAACTTTTTGTAATTTTATTTTTTATTAAATAAATCTATACAAGTTCAATAACATAATTGTATAAAATTAAACCTGAGCTGTATGATTGAGCCAACATTCACTGTGGCAAAACATGAGATTGAAGTATCTGCTAAATCTGATATTTTGGATCTGGGGTGATAACTAATGTAATTTATTGATGGAGAGGAAAAATTATCTGATAGTTAAAAACGTTATCATTGTTTAAAGGATGGTGATTTAGACACTGCTCTTTTCTGCTAGGAGACACTATTTTTTCAACTGTAACTTTTACGCGTTTCGTTCGAATTTTTAAACGAAGCGGTTTCTCAACCAATTTCTACAAACAAGCTATCAAAATTCACCTAGTCTGAATTTTATGAACTCCAAGATTGATTTTAACTGAAAATGGTATAGTTTTAGACTTCAAAAATTGTATCAAAAAAATAAGGAGAAATGACCCTCTTTTAATTCTTTGGATATGGTTTTTGTAGTTCAAAACTATACTCTTTTCATTTAAAATCATTTACGAAGTTCATAAAATTCAGAGTAGATGAATTTTGATACCTTTCTTGTAAAAATCAATCAAGAAATGAACTCATTTGAAAATCTCTCTCTACCACATATAGACTCCATATAGGAGATAAAACATTTCAAATGAACTCATTTTACCCTGAATATTCGTTCAGATAAAAAATGAAAAAGTAAAATAATAATTTCACACAATTTTTCAAATAGAAAAGGCAGTGTCTTGATGGTGTGCCTCATTTAAATATCTATTAACATTTCAGAAAAATATAGACAAATTTAAAAACCGTAGCTAAGCCGAAATTTGTATCTTTGCGGCTAGAAATGTGATTGAGGGTCTTTTTCATGCTTCTCTTCTTGCAACCCTTTACATTTGACACGTGTTGGATGATCTATACGGTTCATATTCTTGGGCCCACATTTGAAATATCGGCGATGGGACAATCTGATCCGTAAATATTGACTTTTACCGTAATCGATACGTATTGATGTTGGTCTGTTGCTTGAGAAGTCTATTCTAAAAAAGAAACGGGTTTCACTCTCTTTTTCGCCCGGGTCATGTTCCATGGCTGAACTAATTATTAAAAAAAAAAATCATGTGATGTGTATATTAAATTATTTGGATATTTTAACAGTAGAATTTAAATTTTATGTGTTGAATAATAATGATACTTACTCTAATTTTAAAGATCATTCAAATTTTTAAAGAGTAAATTTTAAGTGAATTCAAGAGAATTTTGAGTTGAATGAGTTAGCAGATTTTATCAAATTTAATTGAAAAATTCGTCTGAATTATTCAACATAATAAAATTTGAAGTCATGTCTGGAAAAAAAAATTATAGTAACTCACTATTTTAAATATGTAAAAAAGACACGTAGAATTCTTTATATACATTAAAAAGTATCACATTATTATAGTTTTCACTTTCTTATAAATATCATTTGAATTAAAAAAGAAAGAGCACTTCTTATAATTTTCAAAGTGAAACAATCAGTGCTAGAGATATTGATGAGTCTTATGGTAGTGAGATCCCCTATACATAATATTTTTTGTTTTTGTTTTAATAATAGAAAATAATAATATATGGTATATTTATAATATTAAATATATTAAAAAATGTTGCCGGAGGAGGACGAGTGTGTGAAATGTGCCTAACATGTGATGACATTTTCCAATCCTAAGATGTTCAAATCATGGATACTATTATACATGAATTAGTAGCTGAATTACAATGATAATGACTGTTATCCTTAATTTCCACGAATTGAAAATAGGTCATATATATTAATTTCTAAAACCTAAGTCAAATTCGCAGTTGCCACATGCCATTTTGTTTGTTAAATTATGATTAAACAATTAGAGAGTATTACATATCCTAACTTGGGTAGGCTGGCTAGGTTTTGGGCCTAGGCCCGATTTGTTTCAGCTTCAATCAAGGCTACAAAAATAGTCAGTACTCTCTTCTATTTTTTTTTTTTTGATAAATATCGATTGTATCTACCGATATTGACATGATATCGACCGTAAAAAATCTAAGATATCTCGACTGATACATACAATATCGGCCAAGATTTCAACCCATGACTTCATCCACTTCGTTCTCCACTGTTGTGGCCCAAATTAATCTTGCATTCGGTTTTAGAAAGATTTAAAAGTAATTTTTTTATATTTAAATGGTATTTTTTCTAATCACATTTTCTCTTTAAATATGTTCATTTTGTGTTATTTTTTATCAGTTTTTTAAATCTTGTTTCTAAGATAATAATAATTTTGGGTTTTTATTGAAAAAAATTAAAAGAATGATGTGTTATTTTTTATGACCAATGTGTCTAGAGGTCTCATTTGTATTTGGACATAAAATATTTTAACTCGACTCCTTTAGACATGTGCAAGCTTTCGAATCCCACACACACTAGATAAGACCGTAAGACATGTATAAATCCTCTTAAAAACAAAATTAATTTCTTTAATCTCTTTGAAAAGAAATAAATACTTTGAAAATATTTCTAATTTATTTTTAAACACATCAATTCCCAAGAAGATTTGATGATGAGGCTTGTCCATTTTGGGTTGAATCATCACAAGTGGTCCGTAGAATGAAGTTATGAACCATCTAAATTCCATGTGCCAAGTGTTTGGCTACGCTTTTGAAAGACTGAAACCACACAAAGTGAGGAATCTCCCAACTTTATAATTAGTGCTTTGAAATTGAGATGTGAAAGTGATATCAAATGGTGCAAAATGTGATAATCGTGAGTCACATCTCATTTATAGTTTATTATATTTTTTAAAAAAATAATCAACAATCAAATATAGGACTTGGGACTAGATGTACAACAATCAAATTTTTTAATAGTCACAATCCAAATTTAGACTCAACTATGATAGATTAGATTAGGCAAATTTCCTTTGTCCTTATTACTTTGGTCAACATATCAGCACTTCAATGTATAGAGAATGGAATGAGTTGAAAATTATACATCTATTCTTTTATTTATTAATTTATTGAGATAAAAAGGATAAAATATGAGATTTTTTCAATTTAATACGTAGGGTTGATAAATATACAAATGTCTAAATCAATTTTTCTATATATTGAAATGCTAATACTTTTAGCAAAACAGCAAGGACAAAGAAATTCATAGTTGGGTTTGAATTTAGAGATGGTGTGATCCAAGTACTTTTATAAATCACTAGATCTTCCTCTATATTTTCACTATGGGACTCGTTCGCCTGGGAGATCTCCTGAGTCCACATGAGGTAATCTAAGATGTGGCTCTAATACCACTTGTTAGGACTTGTGCTTCCAATCCAAAAAACTAGTCTGTTAGATGGAGTGATTCAAGTCCTTTATAAATCTCCTAAATCTCCATCTACACTTTCAATGTGAGACTCGTTCACAGCATCTCCAACAATAAATAATGCTAGAAAATATTATATATAAAGAAGATGGTACCAAAAAATTTGGAAACTAAAAAATAAGAAACTTTTGGCATCTTGGCAACCAAAGAATAAGAAACTTTTGTACTGAAAATTAATATGAATGAGACTAAGAAAGAAAATAATCGGACAAAGGAAGTTGCATTATTATCTCATTTGCCCTTCTATTTAGGCTTCGTAGTGCTTGGATATGGGGCTCATCTTCCTCCACTGCAATTATTTTTGCAAAATTCCCTTCCTCCATGTAGTCCACCACCCTATTTGCAGCTTCAACACCTGTCACATATGCTTTTTCCTACAAGGGACATTAATCAATCTATTTGTCACTTTAAACATGATCTTTATATGATTTATCTAGAATTATTTAGAGGTTGTTTTTCTATTTTTAAAGAAAATAATTGTATTAAAAAATTTGTTTTGAGTTTTAACCCATATCATTTGATAAGCCATGTGAAATCTAGTCTCATGTTAGACTATAGAAATTAGAGGTGAAACTCGGGTCGGGTTTTGACCTGACCCGTATGACCCGACAGGATAAAACACCAGGTCGGATCATGAAAGTCGGGTTAGCGGGTTGGGTCGGGATGAGAAGTTTGAAACCCGCATTGAATTTTTGTTGGATTGGGTTGAGGGATTTTCAAGTTAACCTGACCCGACCCGGTTAAATTTAAGTTAAAATGAGTTCAAAATGCAGGTCGGGTCACAATTCGGGTTGAGTTGGGTTATATTTCTGGTCGGTCAGGTTGACACGTTCGGGTCAAGTCGAGTTCCATAGTTTAGTAACTCAAGTTGGATTGGGTTTTAAAAAACTCAACCCGACCCTGCCCAATTTCAGCCCTAATAGAAATCTATATTTTTGTTGCATGCGTCCTCTTTTCCTTATTAAATTTTTCAATGTTTCTGTAAAAAATAGATTGGGAACTGTCGTATTTTTTATGTTATTGGTATTAGAGTCCTTGTAATTCTAAGTTCTACTAAAGAAGAAAAGAAGATATAAGAGTCTCATTTTCTATACTCTTATTTTTTATTGACAGGAAAATGACAAATAGCCCCTTAACTTACATTAGTTTTATTTTAATGTTACCTGTGACCATGATCCATGACGATTAATTATCCAATCTCCAGCCATAAATAAGTTTGGAAAACTTGTTGAACCACGCATCATGTACTTATAGGAACCTGAAAATACAAATTTAGGTGAATCTTGTGTTGGAAATAAAGAAATCAGAATGCATAAAAAATATGAGCAATCATACGAAAATAAGAGATTTATGTGATTTGATAGTGCATCAATTAGGAGTTTAAAAAATGCCCGGCAATATATATCGGCCGACAAGAGTATATCGATATGTATTGCCAAAACGATTTATTACCAATATACATTCTCCATTCTAATTCTTCTGAATTTTTTTGAAAAATTAAAAAAAAAATATTGAAAAATGAAAAACCTTGATCATATTTTTGTTAAAAATATCATTTTTATAGAGTATTAGACTCTTGATAGTCGAAATTTCATATAAACAAAGTGTGTCATAAACTTTTGAAAAATGTTTAAAACTTATAGACAATTGAAAACTAATATGAGGAAACACCTAATATGAAATTTATATTCTCTAATATCCTACAGTGACATGTATCTTCTATTATAATTCATAAATTTCTTATCGTAAAAAATCTAAATTTTATAAAAATATTGAAATATTAGAGAATTTAGAAAAAACACTCTAAAAATCATATCAATCACATTAAGGGCTCTGCATTTAATTCTATAAATATATTTATATGATTTGCAATGGTATGATAATGATGATGAAATGATCATTGACTATTGATTAAAAAATAAAAAATTAATTTAAATGTCAAATTATAAAAAGTCGTGTCACCTGGGAAGTAGTGAGTTAGGGCTTTAGGAAATCTTGTAACAACGTGCTCCAACACATGGGCCTTCTCAAGCTCTTGAATGCATTTGGAAAGGTACGACTTTACTTTACCAACTATTTCTTCATCTTTAAGCGGCAACAAATGGTTTGCATGAGACTGCATTAAAAATAAATATATATAATAGAGAGAAAAATGATCAATCGAAGTAGACAATAGCCAGTAATTGGGCTATAAATGATATTGAGTCGGGCCTGAGCCCTTCTCATCAACCCAGAGAATGCAAGGCCCGCTAGGCCCCTTGCCTCAAATTAAATCTCATTAAGGAAAAATGAATCCTCATTAAGGATCCTTCCTCTGACTCATATTTTAACTCTTTTCTTGCCTCTGATTGCATATACTTTTCTGATTTTAGTCTCTTATTTTATTTTGGGTTTGTTTCTGGGATTTTTTTCTATTGTTCTATACCCGGCATATATGGATTGAAAAGTTTACACATGCACCAAGGCTGGTCAGGTGAGATGTCTGACTACCTTAATCTTAAAAAAAAAAAGTGAAGACTCTAGCAGTAAGGCAAGTGCAAATTGCAATACACATCGACAGAGAAGAAACTGTTGAATGGATGAAAGAACTCAGTCTTCTCCTACAATTTGGATAAGAGTCAACGAAAGTAATTTACTGGTAAATTGAAATTAGGTAGCTTAAGTAAAAAAGGACTTACAAAGACGGCCTCTAAAATTGTTACTGGTTCATCTTTATATTCTTCATAAATGGCATTCAAATCAAAGAAAGTCCAACCAGTTGAATCATCGAAGCCAAAGCAAGCATTGCTTGCTTTAGGAATGTAAACCTAAGCATATGAGCAGTAAGGTTGATGATATATAGAATGCAATATATTTGTGAAAAAAAAAAATCAGAAATGATTTAGTGGACGACACCGAATTATAATAATATCAGGTTTTACATATCCACTATTGGTTGGTAAATATTTGAAAATTTTAAATATTTAAGTTTTTTCAGTGAATGGTGGAAATGTAAAACCTGACCATATTATAATTAGTTCTCTTTCACTTAGATCATTTCTATAAAAAAAAAACAATATTATTGTGTTTACCTTTTTATCCAAACGTAGCCTAATAGAAAGAACATCAATTGTAGCCAATTTCAAAACATTTAGAAACTCTTGCCTTGCTTGTAACACTGAACTATACATGCAGTAACACAAGGAAATATTATGAGTGAGAGAGAGAATAACACAAGGAAACATTATGGGTGAGAGAGAGAGAGCTCGCGCGATAACACAAGGAAACATTATGAGTGAGAAAGAGAGAACTGAAACATTAAGAGAGAGAGAGAGAGAGAGAGAGAGAGAGAGAGAGAGAGAGAGAGAGAGAGAGAGAGAGAGAGCAATAACACAAGGAAACATTATGAGTGAGAAAGGAGAAAGAGAGAACTGAAACATTAAGAGAGAGAGAGAGAGGGAGAGAGAGAGAGAGAGAGAGAGAGAGCAATAACACAAGGAAACATTATGAGTGAGAGAGAGAAAGATTGGGTCTTGCCATGACCCAAAACATAAGGTATTTTTATAATTTTGCATTGGATGTCATTTATATTTTGTATGTTTTAGGAATTTTATCTTGGTTAAAAGGATGCATGAGGAAGAAAGCACTGTAACCCCTTCATCAAAGAAAACAAGTGTCCTCCATTCTCGCAATGAATGTAGGTACACTGTTGAACTACGTAAATTTCATATGTTTCTCTACAATTGCTTGTGTTTTTTTCAAGATAATAAAGAATTAAAGATAATAGAAAATGAGATTCTTCACTCTTCTTCCAAAGGTTAAGTTCAAATAACAAAAGTATTAAGTTTCCATGAGACATGAATTGAATCCCAAAGTAAATTTTTATAAAATTATTTTCCTAAAAGAAAATGATAAACAACCTCTTTATACAAAGCTAAAATAAAGTTAACTAAAGTTCCATGTATAGAAATTACCTGTTCGTAACAATGTTCTGCAATGTGGAGACTCCAATGGCCAAAACAACTGACTCGGCCGAATATATTTCATCATCACAGATTACTTCTGAAATACTACCACTCTCCTCATCTAATGAAAAATCAATCACCCTTTTCATCTCTTCAAACTTGCAACCTTTCAATTTCATAGATTCCTTCCATGGTCTAAATATCTTTTCCCAAATTCCCCCGCGGCACCAAACAACATCAAAATCTTGCTGAAGAAATCGAGAATTATAATTTTTTTGATAGGATAGAATGGAAGAACTAGAATAAATGACTCTAGATAAATGATTTCGGTTTCAAACCTGGTGAGCAAGGATGAAGTAGTACAGCATTCCCAACGCAGCAGCCGCACTGCACTGCTCGGCGGGAGCGAACAAGCCAACTTGAAGAATTGGATTGAAGACATTTCGATAAAGCCTCTCAGAGCAGCCAAACTGTTTGAAAAGCTCCCTTGCAGTCACTGCCCATGAAAATTCAAAATGAAATCTCTACATTATTTCCCCTTTCAATGATCTAATAATCATAAACATGATTTACAAAATCTAATTAATGATCTATTAATTATTTCTCACTTGCATCATATTTTCTCCATGCAGTATCAGTGTTGTCGAAGTCAATGACTGTAGAACAAAAGCAAGTATTAGATGGTTGAATACAATAGATTGTTAAGTGAAAATGAACATCTCAGAATTCAGTGAAGGTCCAATTGAATCTACTTCAAGGATCACTTAAAACCCATCAAAATTCGCAAATCGGGCCAATTGGAAAATCTGCTGCAACAAGCTTACTGGAATGTACTTAACAATGCAATATTCAGCAGAGGATGGAATTCAAAACATTGCCCCTTCCACCTGAACCTAAATTCAAACAAAATGAAGTGTATTGAACATACCTGCAGCCATTAAAGGAAGCGCTGTGAGGCGATCGGCCAAAGGGAGACGAAGGAACTACAGAAAATGAAGAAAGTCTCAATGTCGTATTACAATTCACAAATCCAACCATGCTTGTTCTTCTTGATATAATATAAATGTTAGAAAATCATGACTTGATAACATTCTTGATGTAGAAGCTAGCCGTTGAGAGGAGGGTGCCTCAAGTGCTATATAGAGTCATTGGTTTCTCAATTTAATAGACGTGGAACTCTTTTCAGTTTGTCACTTTCACAATAAAACGGCAGTCTAGGACTCACTTGTGTATAATATAATGATCCGAAAGGCGCTGGAAGGCGAGGTACTTCTTGAAAAATTGGAACTTCAACCTGCATATGAAACCATAAACTTAATGCCAATCTATACTAGTATGCAACTCAAGCAGGCTGAGCCTGGTTTTGGGTCAACAGAGCCAGTCATTTTTCTTTTTCTTTTTGAATGCGAGGTAAGTATATTAATCACTCAAAAAGGAACAAGCCGAAGAAAGAAGCAAATAAACTATGCCCGGGCCAGGCAGTGAAACAAAATAAACTGCCAAATGTTGGCAACCACATCCCAGAAGGAAAGAGTAGCATACCAAGAGTGCACCGAGCACAACAGAGCCAGTCATATTTGTAAGAACTAAACCCGATATTTAAACCCGAAATGCATATATGAGCTTATTCAGGCACTAGCTTAGCTTTTTTAGGCTGAAAATGGGTTTATTTATATTATTTTATAAAAATATAAATTGCACATTTCATAAATCATATATGTATATACACTGTACTCACTAAAAATTGGGGTCTCTATACTCAAATTTGGGCTCTTCAAATTGGTTTTATTTCCTTTTCTCATTATTGGGTAAATGGGTGTTCAATGGGCCTTGGCATTCAATAATTTTTCGATCTCCCAGCGACCTAGCCAAGGGGAAATTGGGAATAGATCTTTGTTTGTTATGATTCTCTTTGTTGAAATAAAATTTTGTTATTTCTCAAGAAAAAAAAAATATTGGAAGATATATATTTAGGCTATACCTCTAGGCCTTGAGGTGAATACTGTGCCGATTTGGTCCAATTTGTGAAAGGCTTGAGGCCCAGCTCATCAACAAGAGAGAATTTATTTCGGTACGGATACCAGAAGCCTGCATGTAAGCATCACTAGTTCACTGTATGAATAGATTAATGTAAAAGAATTAAGTCCATTGATTGTGTGTGAACAAGCTTCTAAAATATGTATCATATTTTTTTTTTTTCTATAATCCTTGAATTCAATAAAAAAGAGGACTTGAATTTAATCAAGCAACGGTATCCCTTTTGCATATCTATGTAAGAATGAACAAACAGAGTAGTTGCAAACAATTTGATTGAATATTACTTGATTTCAAAGAATAAATTTTAGTATTATTCCAAATATTCTTGAGATTAGGACAGTAATTTTAATAATTATTAGGCACTGAATCTTAAAAACATCTGTGAAGTAATAAAAGTCCCACATCAGTTAATTTGAGAAATCAATGACTCTATATAAAACTTAAGTACACTTATCTCAATGGCTAAATTTTGGGAGTGAGTTCTTGTGACGCCCTGCATCCCACATCGCCCAGATGAGCGATGTGGAAGGGGTATAACATCGCCCAGATGGGTGATGTGGGAGTGTCTAATTGAGGAAAGTCCCCTCTCCCATGTGTGGGGCCTTTTGGGCCTCGCTTGGTGAGTCAGGTCCAGAAACAAAACAGTGTAGGCCTGTGGGGCTCAAAGCTGACAATATCACACTCGAAAAGTCGAGTCAGGGTCGTTACAATTCTACTTCAAGAATGTTATCATTTCATGGTTTTCTAACATGGTATCGGACCGGGTTCCTCGTTCTTAGTGCACGTGAGGGTGGTTCTGAGGTTTCTACGTGTGTCAAGTTTTCACGTGCGGGTGGGTGTGAAGTGACAAAAAAGTCCTAGATCGGTTAATTCGATAAATCAATGACTCTATATAACACTTGAGACATCATTCTCTCAATTATTAGCCTTTGGAAATAAGTTTTATCCCAAGAATATTATCACGTGAGGGTTTTCTAACAATGTAGGTACACAACAATCCATTAATGAATTCTTTGTTTTGGATGGTTAATTTTGAGGGACTGCATAATCCATTGCAAAGCCATAATTTCCTCATGTAAGTATTTTAATATCAGTATTCAGTAATTAGATCAATGAAATCGAACTTCAGTAGGTTCGATCTGACTCTGCCTTGTCTAAGAATTAGCCCATTATTCTGAAGATGTTTTCTGTATTATTTCACATAAAGACCAGAAACGCCTCACTTTCCAAGGACTAACAAATCCAAGAAAAAAAATTCCGAAGAAAGATTTCTTCCTTACCTTGAATTCCAACTTCAGAAGAACACCCAGATGCAGAATTCAAACCAGCATCGATTTCAAGGACTGTAACATCAAATCCCTGAGGCAAAATCCCAACACCCAAGTCCAATTCAACATAAAAAAAGAGAACAAAAGGAAGAAGCAGAAGAAGAACTGAAATGAAGGGCTGAAAATAATGGGTTTTAGTGTGAAGCCTCGTTCATTACAGAATTGAAATGATTTTCAGAAATATAATTGGGAAATAGTCCTAATATTCAGATATTGAGATAGAAACATGGATGGATCAATGTTTTAAAAGATCGAATGGTTTACAGGGCTTTCTAATCACAGTTCAGTCTAATTAAATTCGACCACTGGTTGAATCATTTTCAACCAGAATATTAGTATAACATCCAACAACAATATAAATTATCATATTTAAAAGTAAATCAGTAACAATTGAAAATTGCATTGCAACAGTGATACTTTAATAACAATACTGCAACAATTTTCAAAAAATTAAAAATTTCAACAATTTTGAGACAAATCATTTCATACAGATAAAAAGATGGAAAGAAAGGTAAGGTAGGACCTGTTTGGAGAGGTGGTGAGCAGCAGCAAGGCCAGCCCAACCAGACCCAACAATGACCACCTTTCTCTTCTTGCCATGGCTTTCAACAGCCTCTGCTCTGCAACAAAAGCTACGAGCTTTTGGATATGGCAGACATGGCGTAAGGATCCCACAACCCCACATATCTAACGGCTACTCTCTCTCTCTCTCTCTCAGCTTCATTTGATTGATTACAGCCTCCCATTTCTGGACTTGAGTATGGATTAAAAACTTTTATATTTCTTCTCAATCTCTCTCTCTCTTTCATTTGATTGATTACAGCCTCCCATTTCTGGATTTGAGTATGGACTAAATACTTTAATATTTCTTCTATTGAGACTTGATGCATAAGTGAGTCTTGGGTCTAACATGGTTAGATGTAATATAGAGAGGATTATATCAATATAGTGTGTATGAAATTTCACCCTTATTTCTTATTTTTTTACTCAATTTTAAATTTTTAGAAATTAATAATCAATTAGTAATAAAATTTATATAATTCATTTTTAAATAATCACGTATCCAATATACCAACTATATAGAGTTTATTATCAATTTGAAATAAAGTGTTGTTACAGAGTCTGTCTTAGAAAATCTCACTACCATACAGTTTCTTTGTGGTTAAAAATGTTATGATTTAGAAGAGATGTAAATGGCATGAAAATTCGTATTATATCGGTGTATCAGCCGATATCTTTACCCCATCCCAAGTTTGTTTGAAAATGGCATGAAAACTGCTCTTATAGAAGAAGTGAAGAACTTTTTATATATATAACGAGATTCATTGGGGCAACTCACCCAAGCATGGCTATTGATTTTGACTTATTTACATCTAATGGTTATAATTATAATTTAGTCTTTGGTTTTGATTTTAGAATATTATATGTACATATTTTCAATAATCGGTATCAATAATATCGATCGAAAAATCTCTCTTTTATTTTTTTAATTAAAACCACCGATATTAAACAATATCGACCATATAATCCCTGTTTTGAACAATCAAACATCTTTTGAAAATCCATCAAGTCACTAAGATGTACTTCCTCTCTGAATATAAAAACTCAAAGCAGATACTTTCCTCCAAGGCTTTTGGAGCACTTGATAAAGAGGATTAAGAGTCTTAAACCATACATTCTAAACTTTAAGAATCTATACAATAAGATTTATTATCCTATGACATTACATAATATGTTTGAAAAAAGAAGGGATCAATTGAAAATTATCTAATCATAAAGTTGTTCAATTTATTACACGATTTGTAAATCCGGCCTCACTTGAAATTTTAACTTATCGAGACTTGGCCTGTTTCTAAATAAATTTGAGCCAGGTTGGATAGAGAAGTCCTGGACATGTAACCCAATCCAAACCTAATCCGAATTAATATTTAACTAATATAATTATTTTTGCCTATTAATTTTAGTTCATGTACTCTGTTCAAATTAAAAAATCTTATTCAATTGTCTAATTTTCTAAGTCTCAGTGGACTCGCACAAAAAAATACCTTTTTATCTTTTATTTTTTATTAAAAATATTTTTTCTCTCGTGTTTTTTATTTTGTCTAGAAGTTTGAATTAGATAAATAAAATAAAATTTTGGCCAAATTGGGTTGGATAAATAATTAAAAATTTAATCAGATTCCATCATGTCAGATCAAATTAAATGAAAGATTTTTTATTACCTATAATCAACTCGATTCAAATTCGATTCGACCTCCCCAACTCGATTCAACTCAATGCTTCCCTACACTGGGAATTCCATAAAAATTGAGTTAATCAATCATGCACTAAACTTCGATAATTATTTACCAATGGTTGAGTATAATTGTTTAAAAATGACTGGTGACTTAATTTATTTAGATTAAAATTGTATAATCTAAATAAATGAATGTATACATTCATTTCCCATTTTACCCTTTACCCCTGTGAAAGCATGTTAAAAAAAATGAATATCAGTGAACCAGTCGGTGCATCGATTAGTGAGCCGATTTTCTGTTTTGTATAAAAAAAACAATTTAAATTAGATAAAATGAAAGTGATCCCGCAAGTAAACCGCTAAGTGAGCCGATTTTTTACATTTGTTTTTTTTAAATGCTTTCAGTATGGCAGGACGGAGATAAATGGGAAGTTTGGAAAAACTCGTATCTCCTAAAAGACTTTACTCTAATAGAATAACCATTATTTTATTAATAATTAAAGGTTAGCCATATAGACACCACATTTTTCTGCCAGGAGACACCTCTTTTCGGTGTGAAATTACCAATTTGCCCTTCAATGTTTTGATAGTCCGATTGAACCTCCCGTTAATTATCGTCCAATAGAAAGTTTTGGAGAGAACGTACGATCGGACGATTCTTGAAATCGTCTGAACGAATGTTGCGGAAAGGGATTTTCAAAATAGGTCATTTCCCGACCAATTTTACAAACAAGTTATCAAAATTCATCTACTCTGAATTTTATGAACTCTGAGACTGATTTTAAGTGAAAAGGGTATAGTTTTGGACTTCAAAATCGTACCCAAAGAATTAAGGAAAAATGACATTCTTTCTTAATTCTTTGGGTATGATTTTTTAAGCCCAAAACGATATCTTTTTCAATTAAAATCAGTCCCGGAGTTCATAAAATTCAGAGCAGATGAATTTTGATACATTGTTTGTAGAAATAAGTTGAGAAACTGCCTCGTTGAAAACCCAAGAGAAATGCGCAAAGGTTACAGTTGGCAGGGAGGTCGTTTCTCGATCGATTTTTACAAACAACGTATCAAAATTCATCTACTTTGAATTTTATGAACTCTGGGACTGATTTTAAGTGAAAAGGGTATAGTTTTGGACTTAAAAAATCGTATTCAAAGAATTAACGAAAAATAAGATTCTTTCTTAATTCTTTGGGTACGATTTTTTAATCCCAAAACGATATCTTTTTCACTTAAAATCAGTCCCGGAGTTCATAAAATTCAGAGTAGATGAATTTTGATACATTGTTTGTAGCAATAAGTTGAGAAACTGTCATGTTGTAAACCCGAGCAAAATGCGCAAAGGTTACAGTTGGCACGGAGGTCGTTTCTCGATCGGTTTTTACAAACAAGGTATCAAAATTCATCTACTTTGAATTTTATGAACTCTGTGACTGATTTTAAGTGAAAAGGGTATAGTTTTGGACTTAAAAAATCGTACCCAAAGAATTAAGGAAAAATTGCATTCTCTCTTAATTCTTTAGGTACGATTTTTTAAGTCCAAAACTATACATTTCCCACTTAAAATTAGTTGCGGAGTTCATAAAATTCAAAGTAGATGAATTTTGATACAGTGTTTGTAAAAATCGATCAAGAAACGACCTCCCTGACAACTGTAACCTTTGCGCGTTTTGCTCGGGTTTCAAAGGAGGCAGTTTCTCAACCTATTTCTACAAACAAGGTATCAAAATTCATCTACTCTGAATTTTATAAATTCCGGGACTGATTTTAAGTGAAAATAGTATAGTTTTTGACTTAAAAAATCGTACCCAAAGAATTAAGAAAGAATGTAATTTTTTCTTAATTCTTTGGGCGTGATTTTGAAGTCCAAAACTATACCCTTTTTACTTAAAATCAGTGATAGAGTTCATAAAATTTAATATAGATAAATTTTGATACGTTATTTGTAAAAATCAGTTAAAAAATTATCTCTTTTGAAAATCCCTCTCCACAACATTCGTTCAGACAATTCTTGGAATCCTACGATCGTACATTCTCTCCATAGCTTTGGATCGGATGATTCCATTTTATATGAAATCGTTTTATCAAATGATAATTAATGGGGGGTGCCCATTCGGACACCCCTTTTCAAAACTTAGGTGCAAATTACCGTTTTACCCTCCCGCTCAAAATCCTTCGAACGATTTTATAGACAAATTTTCACATCCTTCGAACGGTAGGATCCTTCGAAGGATGTTGAAGATCCTTCGAAGGATCATGATTAGGATCCTTCGAAGGATCATCAACATCCTTCGAAGGATCCTACAGTACAGTAACAGTAATTTTTTTTTTTTTTTAAATTTTAAAGTTATTTTTTAAGCATTGTGTATTTTCAAAATTTCTCAAATTAAATATTCGGACTAATTTCGATAGCGTGATAAAAATACTTTAAGAATTCAAAGTCTTTTGACACTCCAAAATGCTTAAAACACAGTGTTTTACAAATAAGGGTATCTCTAGGGTGTGTCGAAAACATATTTAGGAGTGTCAAAAGACCTTGAAGTCTTAAAGTATTTTTATCAGGTTATCGTAATTAGTCCGGATATTCAATTTGAGAAATTTTGGAAATACACAGTGCTTAAAAAATAATTTTAAAGTTTTAAAGGAGATATCGACAATATAGACAGTTATTTTTTAATCACTGTATATTTCCAAAATTTCTCAAATTGAATATCCGGACTAATTACGATACCCTGATAAAAATACTTTAAGACTTCAAGGTCTTTTGACACTCCTAAATATGTTTTCGACACACCCTAGGAATACCCTTATTTGTAAAACACTGTGTTTTAAGCATTTTGGAGTGTCAAAAGACTTTGAATTCTTAAAGTATTTTTATCAGGCTATCGAAATTAGTCCGGATATTTAATTTGAGAAATTTTGAAAATACATAGTGCTCAAAAAATAACTTTAAAATTTTTTTAAAAAAAAAATTACTGTTGAAATTTTTTAATGTAGCATCATTCGAAGGATCTTCATGATCCTTCGAATGATACTATAGTTCGAAGGAGGTGGCATTAATGTAGAATCATTCGAAGGATCTTCATGATCCTTCGAATGATACTATAGTTCGAAGGAGGTGGCATTTGGCCTGTACAATCGTTCGAATTTTTTACCGTAGAATCATTCGAAGGATCTTCATGATCCTTCGAATGATACTATGGTTCGAAGGAAGTGGAATTTGGCCTGTACAATCGTTCGAAGGATTTTGAGCAGGAGGGTAAAACGGTAATTTGCACCTAAATTTTGAAAAGGAGTGTCCCGTGGCAGAAAAAAGGGGTGTTCGAATGGGCTCCCTTAATGGGAGGTTCAATCATATTGTTAAAATGAAAGGGTAAATTGATAATTACACATCAAGATGTCTAATGATAGAAAAATGTGATGTCAAATACTTTGACACGTGGGGTCAAATGATGTAGACATTTCAGAAAAATTGACATCCAAAAGTAAAAGTTTGAAAATGGGCACTCATCCATTGGGGTAACAGAAACATCACAGAGAGTATACGGAAAGAGCGTGATGGAGTCATGTAAAAGTTGGCAACTTCACGTACACGTGAATCACGTGTCGTGACAAGAACATTTGTGCAGAATTTAATTTATTTTAAAAAATAAAAAATGGGCATGTCAAAAATAGGAATATAAATACATTTTATACAAAAAATTTGGTAAAAATATTTAAATTAAGATTTTTTATATGAATATGGTATTAGATATGAGTCATCTAGACTAATATTTTCACTTACTTTTTGATAAAAACAATTTCAGAAATTAATTTAACTATAGCTAATAAACTTTTACCTAAATAGACTCTATTTGAAAATTCTTTTATGACTAACATAATCAATTTGACCCAACTTAATTTCTATAGAATAAAAATTAAAATATGATAGAAACGTTAGTGATCTTCTCATAGGTTTTTTGTGTAATCTGATATATGTTTTAGTGAATTGTCAATTTTGCTCTTCACATGAATAGGAAAGTCGGACTCTTCTCATAAAAAATAAAATTTCGCTGAGCCGATTTACTATTCAGACGAATTTCGATAAGCAAATTTACCATTCACGTAAATTTTGACTAGTCGATTTTATTGTTCATATGAATTTTAATTAGTCGATTTTACTATTCATACGAAGGGTTAGTGAACCAATTATACTATTCATCAGAAGAGTAAATTTGACAATACAATAAAATTTATGTCTCATTAGACAAATCTACAATCTGAATATCACTGTCCAAAATAAGATAAAAATTATCTTAGCAGTTGTTGTACTCTTGTAATAAGGGATAATAATATTAGTTTTTAATACTTTTATACATAGGTCAATATCCAATATATATCAATCGATTGATATTAATCATTTTAATTAAAAAAATAAAAAAAAATTTATCAATCAATATATCAGCCGATAACAGTTCAATACATCGTATCGGGTAATACTTTTTTAAAACCTGCTTCTACTGTACTCCTCTGACGTTTGGGTCACATGCTGCACCAATTGCGACAAAAATTGTTGTCATCCAAAAAAAATTAATGACGGTAATAGGCAAACAAGATAACGTTGGCTACTTTTACTAACGGACAAAATCTAGTATGAAAAATGGACTTGTGATGGTGTCTTACTTTCTCGCCGGGGTTCAAAACTCGCGAACGCCGGCGTATATCTCGGTCAAACGTATACTCTCTCTTCTTTTTTTTCTTTTTTTAAACATTGGCCGGTTTTACTTTTTCTTTTAAATTTTATTTGAATTAAAAAATTAAAAAACAAAAAAAAATATTTTTTAAAATATATTTTATGAAAAAAATACATAATATCAGCCGATTATAGGTGGAACCCAGACTATTTTTTAATTTTTAAAATTTGACTAATATTCAAGATATCGACCGATGTTTTGGACCGATTCATATTGTAAATATTGCTAAAATTTCTTTGTGGAGGCTGATGCATATCCGGGTGGATTGGCTTTTGTATTTATTATTTTTTTTTTTTGTTAGGAATTTTCATATAAATGCATGGGCTTGGCCATTGTCCAAGACACACAATCGAATTTGAGAAATAAAATTCTTTCAAACAAAGACTTAAAGTTCGTTTGAGTTCTAGTTTAAATGTTGAATTTCTTTCTCATTTATGGTATGGATTCATGTCTTTAATTTGAATGTCATTTTGAATTTAATTAAATTCATATTCGACATCACAATTGTGATTTAAGTTTTGTCCATTCAATTTGGATCCAATTGACTTAAAATTCAATTAGTCTTCAATTGTATGCTGCCAATTTGGCTTAGTGAGATTTTAGCCAACTTTTTTTTTTCACTGAGTGAAGTTTAGATTTAGTTATCCAACCTAATTTCAAATTTTCTCCTAACACGAGTCGAGTGGAAAGTTGACTTAAAGGTTTCTAAGTTTTAAAATCCTAATTCATGTTTAAACGGTTATTTATTGGTTTTTCTTGTATAAGCCTGGCCCTACACAAGACTTTCTATTAGAAGACCCATTTCCAATAATAGGCCCATTAAATTTACATTTTCACTGTCAGAGGCCTAGATATCTAAGCTTGGAGGCCAAAAAATCGAAGAATAATCTTATTGACTTAAGGGGGCAATTAGATAACTAGCTATATCAAATATTTTTATCATAATTAATGTAAGATCGAAAGAAAATAATTTTTATATATATTTTATTGATTTTTTTATGTTGATATTTTACAGTGGATTTGTGACTGTGATTAATGTTGTGTGGGTGAGGCGATTAATGTTGTGTGGACGAGACGGTGAGCGTGTGACCATTTTCAATTGATTCTGATTTATTCACAAATCAAATAAGATTTTATTGTTATTTAATTTTAATTATTTAACCGTTAATTTTATATTGGTTACCATTATCATTTTAGTTTAGAGTTTAGGGTTTAAGTTCATTTTAAGAATTTCTCAAGGGCCTTTAAACCTCACAACGACCATCATTACAACTATTATATGATTAAAGGATTTTGACTTAAAAAAAACACTATTAGATGAATATTTGTATATATAATATTCACTTCAACACTAAAAAAAAATCAAATAAAAACAATATTTTAAACAATTTCAAACGACTTATTTACCTGGACCGACATGGCATCCTAAATGATTCTACTTAGGCCCTTTAAATAAAATATCAAGAAAGACAGATCCTTGCCAAATGCCATTGAACACGTGGCAAGAAGCTGACGACATCCTCTCCATCAGCACAAGTGCCTATCTTCTCGTCGTTACACACTTACACTAACCCGTTTGATTTCTACTTCTTAATAAAATTCCAATTCCACGGTTCTAAGTTCTAACTTCTACCTACCCACTTCTTCTAAAACGAAAAACTAATCTAAGACATAATTTGTAATTTCAACAAACTGTAGCATTTTAATTCATATAAAAACTTTATCAAATTAAAGTAGCAAATGTTAATATGCTAATGATAAAAAAAATTATTTAAATATTTTTATTTATTTGATTTAAACAAATGAAATCAACAGTTAATAAAACTTCTCTTTTTATCATCATTCTATTTAATTTAAGTTAGATGACTTTAAATATTTTTTTTTTAAAATTCTCACATCATTAACCATTTCTTATTGTCTAGGTTAATCATTCCAACTTTAAAGTAAAAAAAAAAATATCTTCAATTTCATTTGTTTATATAAAATAAATAAATATATAAATATAAATTATTATTTTTATAATAATTATACTCTAATTTAATAAGACTAATATCTCTAATTAAATATTATATACTTTAGAATAAAAAATTAAATTAGAGGAACTACCAACTCAATTTGTCATTTTAGTGTTTTCTTTATAAGTTCTTCCACTACCCATATGGTCATATGTTAGAATAACCTTGTAAGAAGGTTCTTCCAACTTACTTTAAATTTCATATTATTTGACAATGAATTTGGAATTAAGTGGTCATGCGAAATAAAAGAAGTTATTGATGTGAGAATTAAATTTATTTATTAAAATTGACAAAGTACCGTATTTAAATTAAATCGAGTGAGAATTGAAGCCAACATTAACTGTCATTTTCATGTATTTAAATTAAATAGATATTTTTTTTAAAAATATCTTTTACAATTTGAATATAAATATTTTGTACTTTACTTTAATAATATCAGCATACTCAGTAAATTAATATAAATGCTCATCACTCTGTTATATTTTCGTTCTTAAAGAGTTCAATCGATTAGCTCCTCATTGGGGGAGAGAGAGAGACTCAGTACAGTAGATTTTTTTTCCTGTGGAAGAAGAAGAAGATGACGACGGCGACGATGGCCGGAGAAGGATTGCAGCAGAGGCTGTTAGATGAGAAAGCAGACATAGAAGAAATCACCAACTGCCGGCAGTTCTTCCGACAAGCGGTGGCGGAGAACAAGAAACTGTGGTACTTGGCTGCGCCGGCCATCTTCACCTCCATCACACAATACTCGCTCGGCGCCGCCACCCAGGTTTTCGCCGGCCACCTTTCCACCCTCGAACTCGACGCCGTCTCCACCGAAAATAGTGTCATCGCTGGCCTCGCCTTCGGCGTTATGGTAATCAACACCAACCTCAGATTATTCATTTTTTTATTCATTTATCTTAGATTTTTCTCTTGTCCTCCGGTGGGGGTGGCATTGGCGCTTAGAGCAGAATGCAGAAAGTCAAAGTAACTTTCTAAATAAATTTTGAAATACAAGATAAAATTATTTGGTTTTAAAATAATTATATCCGAAAAAAGTACTTAAAAAATTGGAGAATGAGAGAATCAATGTCTTGTCATGATATAATAATTATTCTTGTCTCTTCGTAATTAATGAGCCTTCTTGCCCTTTCTTTTATCTAGATTATAAAAATGTTTTATTGATGTTCAAGTTAGATTTACGTTGAGTAATCATGTTATAAAATGATTTACATTTTAATAGTTAATTATAGGTGGGTTTGTTTTGTCTGGTTTGAATATTATTGATTGGGCTTTATCTGATTTCATAAAAGGAAGATCGTTTCAATCATTGTAATTATTGGGTTTTTGATATTAATCATGTTAATCTATTAAACTAGTCAGTAGTAACCCTTGTTTAACTGTTACCGGGAAAATCTAAGAAAATCCCAGGTGTTTCTGGCGTCGCTGCAACTCACTTTATTTTAAATTTAATCTATTAAAACTTTTTTAAGTTTAAATTTATATAAATTTCTATTGTATGCATTTTTAACTCAGTAAAATAATTTAAAGATAGAAAGTACAATAAATGGAAAAAATCTATTCTATTTTTTAATAAACTTTGGGTATTTATGGTATCTATATCACACACGGATGCCATGACCTTTTTCATATAATTTTTTAAATATTTTATCATGATATGGAATGGAGTATTATCTGTATCTAGATTTATTGATTTTTATTTAGTGAATTTTATTTATTTAATTCTAATGTTAAGATTTTTTAAATTTCATTGAGTCACGAGTGTCTCGTGGGACTGGGTCTGATGTTGACTTTTCCTTTTTTTAAAGCGTGCAAAACTTGTACTATAGTACTTGTCATGTCGTATTACTGAGCTGCTTTATTTTGACTCCTGAGGGCTGCAAAAGGGTTTAAAAATTGCTGGCCTGAGTCGACTCAGACTCGGTTAACCCGCACGTGACCAAGTCACGACGCTCATTCCCTATTATTTGGTACGATTTTGATAAAAGTATTTATTTAATAATGTTATTTTGATCTTTATAATTAAAAGTTTAAGAAAATGAGAGTTTGGGGTTTTGTGTGAAAATGGAGTGCGATAGACGACGTGAGCCACTTGGCCTGCAATTGTTTTTAAGTCTTTCAATATTTACAGGATATTCCACCCAGAAAGAAAAAGTAGGAAAGAGGAGGTAGTAGTAGCCAACTTGGCATTGGGGCCGGGCCATGTGCATCCATTCATGTCCATAATTACCAAGACAATGAGAGGTTTGGTGGATTTTTATAGGTCAGAAAGTGACCGAAACCATAGAAAAGCAATTAAAGTCTTGGAAATTGCCTAATTCACTTGAATTCTAAGCAACTGTCACATTATCTATCTACGTAAAATGCATATCTAATTGGGGTGAAATTCAAAGGGATCGTTGATGAGAGATTTTGGATTTAATTTATGCTCAAATTCTTTTGAATTATTTTTTATTGGATTTCTTTCCATTATTGGTGACTCGACCTGAGAAATCACTGAGTTTGGATTATATTGGGAAAAAAATAAATCCGTATGAAATTCGGGTTGAGTCGGATTGAGAAATTTAAAAATAATTCGACTCGACCCAACTTGAGTGCACTAAGTTATAAAATAATACTTGAGTTGAGTTTAGTTGAGTTAGAAATTTGGATCGAGTCAAATTGGGTTCAATAAATTTTGACTAGGTGTTGAGTTGGGCTTATTGACTTTACTTGAAAAATCTAGAAAAATTCATTAATTTGCTTGACTTCAAATTCTATCAAGTCGAATTAACTCGGATTAACTTGTCTGGATTTTTAAATTAATCAATCTATTCTTCATTGTTTCAAGCTCAAAATCGTTTTTTTACCCTTCATCTACCTAAATGCCCAAATTAAATTTCATTTGTAGAAATGAAATTCTCTCTTGCTCTCATTTAGTTTTTGTAGTACCAAATCTTATTAATGCATGCCAAACTTTTGGTTGTTAAAGCTTTCATAATTCATATAAATTTCAATACTATAAATGTCAACAAGTTGAAATTTCGAAGATACTTTGTGTCAAGTCCTATTATTTGTGGGCCGGGCTCTTGGGCCCATCAGACTTCAAAAGATAATTCCCATGGGTCTACTTTCTTTGCATGATTAGGAACATTGGCATATATTTGTCGTTTTATTTTATTTTTCTTTTCATTTTTTTAAAAAAAATTTAAAGTGGACTATTGGGACATGATTGATGCTTACTTTCCTGCACTAACCAAGTTGGTTCCCACATAGATAGTGATCTGATGTGCACATCTCTACTTGCTAATTAACACACATTCAGATATTATTTGCATAAATTTGTTCTATATATATCTATTTTATGATTGAGTGAGATGTCTGAAACTGTGAATTATATGTCAATAGATGAAGACGGTGTAGAGTCACAGTTTGGGTTAGGATCAATTTGGCCTGTCTGCTCAGACTGATTATATATTGAGAATATGGTTGATCCTAATATTGCCTCGACTGATTTTATAGGGGTGAAACTCAACCTGCATGACCCGACTCGAGAAATTAATGGGTTTGAGTTATGTATTTGTATATTTTGGGTCCGGTCGGGTTGGAAAAATAAAAATCCTTATGAAATTTGGATCAGGTTGAGTTGAGAAATTTAAAATTAATCTGACCCGACCCGACCCGACCCGATTCGACGTAGCCTCACTTGACCCACATGCACCAAGTTATAAAATATCACTTGGGTTGGTTCGGGTCAGCAATTTGGGTCGAGTCAAGTTGCGTAATTCGAGTTGAGTCGGCTCGCGTTCAGTAAATTTTTAACATGAGTTGGATTGGGTTTATTAAAATCCGATCTGACCTGACCTGAGTTTCAGCCTTACTGATTTATTTCAAGTTTGAAAGATTTTATATAAATATTTTTATTTAATTCAATAGTCAATATCAATTAGTTAGATAATATACAAACGTATAATAAATTAGTAATAATGTGAAGATGAGATGGCATAGAAGATTGACTATCATGGGCCACTCAACCTTTGAGTGGAATTTTCAGAGTTTGTTTGGATAGAGAGAAGTGACTGATTATTTCATGCATCTGGGTTTTAAAAATTTGGGCCTGGACCTGGGCTCAGGTTGGTCTAAACCCGGACCACTCCTTGCAATCTGCAGCTCTAGTCAAGGCCAATTTATGCAACAGAACTAACAGAGATGAGCCAAAATTGATGGAATAAGTCTTAGACGATTCAATTTTTTTAATTAACAATGTATATTAATGAATAATTTTCATTTTCATAGCTTGGAATGGGAAGTGCTCTAGAGACGCTGTGCGGGCAAGCATTTGGTGCCAAGCAGTACCACATGCTGGGAGTGTATATGCAACGATCTTGGGTCATCCTAAACATCACTTGTTTATGCTTGTTACCGATCTATATATTTGCGACGCCGATCCTGAAGTTGTTCGGGCAGACTGAAGGGATTTCCACGCTCGCCGGCACCTTCTCCCTCTACATGATCCCTCAACTATTTGCCTACGCGTTCAATTTTCCAATGCAGAAGTTCTTACAATCACAGAGCAAGGTGATGGCCATGGCATGGGTGTCCGGGATAGCTTTGTTGTTCCACATCTTCCTCAGCTGGCTCCTTATAGCTCACTTCCAGCTCGGGTTGGTCGGTGCAGCCACGTCGCTCAATATCTCGTGGTGGCTTGTGGTCTTTGGCCAGTTTGCATACATCGCAATGGGCAACTGCCCTGGTGCTTGGACTGGCTTTAACTGGGGAGCTTTTAAGGACTTGGGCGCCTTCGCTCGCCTCTCCATTGCTTCAGCAATTATGTTGTGGTAAGTTTCATATATATATATATATATATATATATGTCCGGATACTAGGCCTAAATCGTGAATTTGAATAAGACTGGTTAAAATTTTAACATACATCCACTCACACAGCTCTAAATCCATGCACTTGACACACAACAAAAGACATGTAGCACATATTACATACAGTACATATAACATTCATTATAGTCATCCACAGTACATCCTTGGCCTAAGAACCATGAATTTGAAATGAGTCTGGATGGGAATAAGATTGAGTGAGAATTTTAGTTTTCGTGCAAGGTTGATCCATTTGGACAGCTTTGAATCTATGCATATTGGACACATACATATATTACATTATGGATATCTGCAACGTTGGAGCTGCGAATGAGTTCCATATTAGAAGTGTGGAGAGAGTGATATAGAGATTTATAACGTATTTGGGCTGCTCCACCTGATAGGCTAGTCTTATGGGATGGACATTTAGTCCTAAAAAGTGGTATCAGAACTAGGTCTCAGACTACATCATTTGGACTCACGAAATCTCCTAGACGGACGTGAGGACTGGCCTTGTCCGAAGGGGAGGGGGTTGTTGGGGCAGCGGACGAGTTCCACATTGAAAGTGTAAAGGGAGATTTAGGGATTTATAAAGGACTTGGGTCACTCCACCTAACAGACTAGTCTTTTGGCTTGGATACCCAGGATCTAACAAGTACATCTTTAGTCCAAGAACCATGAATTTGAAATAAGTCTTGGCCGAGAATAAGAATGGTAGAGAATTTCAGTTTTTGTGCCTGGTTGATCCATTTGGACAGCTTCTAATCCATGCACATTGGACACCCACAAATATTACATGGCTCTAAAAACCATGAACTTGATAAGGTTCATTTTCGGGCCTGGTTGATCCTGTTGGACAGCTCTATATTCCTGCACATCGACACAAATACCCGTAAATGTAGCACATATTATATGTAGTTTTGAGAGATTATCTGCCTTAAATCAATGCAGCCTTGAATTTTGGTACCTGATGCTCCTGATCGTGGTGGCGGGACGCTTGAAAGACCCTGAGGTGGCTGTGGCGGCCATATCCATCTGGTAAAATTCAGGCAACGGAATTTGCTGATTTGCATGTATGAGCTTTTCAATGTTCTCTCTCATTCAATGTAATTTTTTTAAATTTTATTTTCCCATGGCAGTACTAACTTGAGCGGATGGGAGGTCATGATATTCTTTGGATTCAATGCAGCAATCAGGTGAGTATATATAAACGCAATTTCTAATGCATATAAACAGAGCATTCAATATAAATGGTAGTTTGTCAAAGATAATGGCTTGAAAATGCCATCTTGTTATGTGATAACCCTTATCGTAATCAATTCATAAGATATGTTTATCTTCTATTGTGTCTATTCTTTATGTGATAGATCTGACAGTCATATTCAACATATTGGAGTAGCAAACGAGCTCCAAATTGGTTGTGAAATGGGAGATTTAAGGATTTATAAAGGAATTTGGTCACTTCACCTATTGGACTCGATATCCAGGCCTAACACATATCAATCGTTTGGTTTCTCTATATAAAGAAAAACCAAAGGAAATGCAATCTTTACCATCTCTTTCCTAAATCCATTTGTTTGGGTCTTTGGATTGCCAGCATTCAACACTTCCATTCCTTCACTGGGGATTGGAAAGTCCATTGCATATGAAAATGTTTTCCAATATGTATTAATGGGGTAGAAGCATTTAATCTTTGTTGTTGCAGTGTGAGGATTTCGAATGAGCTTGGGGCGGCGAGGCCTCGCGCAGCCAAGTTCGCCATACTAGTGGTGATAATGTCTTCAGCGCTGATTGGCCTGTTCTTCTTTGCACTCGTCTTGATCACAAGAGATGTGTATGCTCTGCCCTTCACCAACAGCCCTGTAGTTGCTCACCTCGTGTCCAAGCTTGCTGTCATCTTCTCCTTCACACTTCTCCTAAATAGCATTCAACCAGTTCTAACAGGTAACAAAGTTTTCAAAACTCGCATTGTAAGATTAAACATGACCCACATTAAATTTGGGCTCCACATAGAGGATTTTAAATCATAAAGTATAATACACATAGCATCATTATCTCGATAGGTCTCTTAAGAATTTTTTGAAATGTGCAAATGCAGGTGTAGCAGTAGGTGCTGGGTGGCAGTGGCTGGTTGCATATGTAAATGTTGGATGTTATTACATAGTTGGGCTTCCACTTGGGTTCTTACTGGGTGCTACATTTAACTTTGGGGTTACGGTAAGTTGCTTTAGCATCTTCCTATATTTAGCTCATCTTCTCTTCTATCCTATCATCACTGTAATAAATGGAATTTTCATGAACATGTCTTATATTTTATGAAGGTTTAGAACACAATAGACACTTGACCCTCATAAGATGTTTCTCTGTTTGGGGGGTTCGAATGTAGAGCCATCAATCTAAAATTTTCAAATTCCAATTTTGTATCTTTGAAGGATTCCTAGGTCGTAGGATTCATCTATGAAATTGCTCCTTTTCGTCACAGTGGATGTACACACATTGCCAAACTACATAAATCTCGTGTGTTTCTATGTGATTTCTGATAGCGATCTTTATTTTACAGTTGTACCCCTCTCTGTTTTTTTTTTTTTTTCTCAACACACCCTTTTTTATTGAGAATAATATCGATATTTTCTTTTTCAAATTATTGATAGAAAAAGTTGTGGCTTGAATGCAGGGAATCTGGAGTGGGATGGTAACTGGTATTGCGTTGCAGACTGTGATACTTTCTGCCATAACACTGAGGACAAATTGGAACAAAGAGGTCTCTCTTTCTCTCTCCCTCTCTACATTTGTATATCAAACCATCCATACATCTACATCTACATCTCTACCTATGTGCAGGCCACGCAAGCAGAATCAAGAATAAGGAAATGGGGTGGGTCAGTAAATACGGCAAAAGATGACTCCAAGGTTTCTATTCTTTGCTATCCACTTTAGGTCTTCATTCAAGTCTAATCATTTTTTTAAATCTATGAATGCTCACACATAACTTATACGACAAAGATATGGTAACAATGGACCTTTGAGTTATGGGTTTATAAGCACATGGGTTCTCATATTTAATAACCAGTTTTTAAGGATGAGTTCTACTTATGTGTTTTAACATGATATTAGAGAGGGGATACCACATGGAAGAGTCGGGTTCTTATTTCCAGTCCTGCGTGGAGGGAGAGAGCCGAGTGTCTCCAACTTTGATATTAAGAGAGAGTGTTAGCAAAGTCCCACATCGCCGGTAGACCTTTGAGTTATGGACAATGGAAGACATAATAGAATGGCATAGAGTAACTATCTTTATAATTTACAATAAAATAAAATAAAATAAGTTAAAATTCGCATTGAATGATAAAGAGTTAAAGACAATTGATGTGGGACCATTTTCTATATTTAGTATTTTTAATTATTATTGACATTATTGTATTTTTTATTTTTACTTATTTTATTCGAGTGTTAGTCTAGTAATTTTGGGTTATTTCAAGGTAATCTGGGAATTTTCATTTAATAGGGGTATTTTTGTTCTTTTCTTTTCATGCAAGTTATATAAGCAATATAAGCCCAATTAGGGCCGCCCGATTGAATGAATGAGAAATACGAAAGCTTTGGTTTATCTGCTTTTTCCACCATTAAATATTATCAAGAGTATAATGTGCAAGGCATTTCTAGTTTCTACTACGCCCTCTTTGGTTTGCCCACAGTAGCCCAGTGTGGCAAGGATTTTCCCTTCATCGATGGATTCTCCTTGGGTTTTTTTCTTCTTTTTTTTTTTTTAATTTCTTCGGATTTTTTTATCTTTGGGGTAATTTATCTAAATCTATTTTGTTTTTGGGCTGCAGGATGAGAATTCTTCCAATGACAAGCTGCAAGTTACTGTCTGATTATGGTTTGTTTAGAAAATGTTTCCCTCCTTTATTCAGATAACCTCTTATTGAATCTTCATGTGATTTTTGTAATCAAGAACAGATTTCAATGGCCGAGATTGCTTATCAATGTATTCCTACCTACACATTTAAGTAAAAGATGGAGATGAACATTATCAAGTTGAGTAGTTCAGCTCAGGGTTACAAATTTCGGTTGATATTGTGCATATCGGCCGTACTGGTAAGATATCGGCTGATACACATTTAAACAATCGATATTTAAAAAAAGAAAATTAGGAGACAAAGATCGACTGAGATCTGAGATACCGAGATATCGGCCGAGACATCAGCGATTTTTGAACCCTGGTTCAGCTACATGACTAGGGTCATACAACATGTGAAGCCCAAAAGAGAGTCCAAGTATGTGTACATAATGGGCTCGACCTTTCCAGAGTCCACATGAAAAAGCTCAAAAATTTCAGGTTAGGTGGATCTAGGCTCTAGTCAAGCACATTTTTCGGCCCTGATTATCAGATTCATATCTGAATATGGATTGAGGCAAGCCTAATTCAAAAAAGCTTGATTTGGTTAGGAAGCCTAAATTTAATTCAAATTTTACAAAGACCTAATTTAATTTGGTTAATTATTATTTTAATATATAGTTTATTTTTTATAAAACAATACAAACCTATTTTAACAGAAAAATAAAAAAAGTAAGCCTGACTTAAAAAGCCTACATATGCATTTTGGGTTTTATACTTCTGTAATATACAATTTTTTCGTAAAAACAATAATTCCTATTTTTGGCACAAAAAATTGCAATTCGAATAAGCTTGTATATGATTTTAAGACTGAAATCGGGCTCATGTTTTACAAAAACAAATTGGTCAACTCCAACAATAGAGTCGGCCCATCATGTGTCAGCACAGCCCATATGTTGTATAGAATAATACCATTCATGCTAGTGTTTAGATGATCATTCATTTCACTAAATAGATTTAGAAAAGGTATGCTGACCAAATAATGAAATGAATTGAGAAGAATTCTATTTATAGTAAAACCTATATAATGTAATATGGTCGGGACAATGGTATATATATATTAGAGAAGTTAATTAATTAGAAGGTCTAACAAATTGACGTTTAGTATTCTTTTCCAAAAAAAAATCCTTAAATTTTCATTCATCGTAAAAAGTCCTTTTGGGGCTGGAATTGTTTTATTTTTCTTATCTTTTTGCCCCATCGGCTATTGCTGCCTAATTGGATCTTCTCAAAAGTGGGTAAATATTAGAAAGCCAAAAATAAAGTGGGAACATTGTGATAATAATGTTTAAGAAAATTAATACTTTTAATTAGATTATTATCAAGTGAACTCCACAGAGTAAGGGGTGGCAATTATTGACCACCTAACTAATGAAATCTGACTTGACCCAAATAAATCTGAATTTGGTCATACATATTTTAAAAGATAAATCAATTTGACCCAACTGCACCAAAACTAAAATAAATCTCAATCAAATTGATGGGTCTCAAAACTGAACCCGACCCAACTAAAAGTGGAAAGCATCATTTAAGCTCTGTTTTTTTTCCATATTCATAAATATGGGTTCTCATAGTAACCATTTCTTTGGTTTTGTTTGACTAATAGATTCGTCTCATTCACAAATACTCCCTCTGTCTAATTTTAGTTATCTCATTTAAAATATTTGTATTTTTTTAAGAAACTCTCTATATAAGGCTAGCACTCCATGTGATCTCATCCATTTTCAACACACTTTATACTACTCCAATACAAATGAGACAACTATTTTAGAACAATTTTAAAATCCATATAGAGCAACTAATTATAGTACCATATAATTTAAATTTAATCATGAAATTCTCAATCACAATCTCATTACACAGGGCAACCAAATTCCTCTACTGGAGACTAGCCGTTAGTTTCCCTCCCTCTATCAATTCTATTCTAATGAGTCCTCTAGCTAATACCTAAGTAAATGATATTACCATCATTTAAAAGAAAAATAAAAAGATATTCAAGGATTCTAAGTTCTTCGACAAGATGAATTGCTAGGTAAATTAATGCAAACTGCTATTTTTGATGGCGACATCTATTATTCAAGGTTAAAGTGTCTTTGGGAGGAAACATCTTTTTTACTTTACACAAATAGCAATATCGAAGATGGTAAAGAGAAATCAACAAAGAGAAGCAAAACCACAAAATAAAGATTTTATGTAGTTCCACCAGTACATTTCTAATGATCGAGTCCTACAGAGCCTAACATCATGAACTCTAAAGTATGTTAGCAATAATATGAAAGATGATATTAGATAAACGTAGGGGTATGGCCATGCATGGATAATAGTTGGTATAGTTTTAGGAAACTAAGTGAGTTGTTTTTAAGCAAATGTTAATTATGGACAGCGATCTTTCCACGGATATTTTGTATAACTCGACACTAGTTATACTGTATTGTCCATTTTGTCTTTCAAATCGGCTCGCAGAACCCTTTGTTCTAAGTGATTCGAAGGGCAAAATGGACAATACAGTAAAACCCGTATCGGATTACACAAAATACATGTGGGAGGATCGCTATCCGCTAATTATATCAGCATCATATCTTGTATATAATTTAATGTGGGTCAAGCCTTTTGTCCGGAGGTGGCTGCTAATTTTGACTTATTATCCGTCTCCATAGATCAAAGATAGAGACATTGCATGTCTTGGTGGTTTCTCAATGGTACTGTAGCCATCGTCACCAGTGACTTCAATTGTTCCTTTAATTAATCTTTGCACACAATAATGTCATTGCTCACATCATATTATCAGCCATCTTCTTCTTCTTTTTAGATAGCCCACCGTCACTCAATTATTCTATCTTTCCCTTTCTCTTTCTCTACTCTACTGCTTGAAAATGGAAATTGAAGAAGATATTGTTATAGTGGGCGCTGGGATTGCTGGACTCGCAACATCACTAGGGCTTCACAGGTAATGTCCAGAGTTGTCTTATATTTTATACTAATTTAAGTCGATTATATTAAAAAATTGGATCATAAAAATGTAAAAAATATGTACTTATTATTAAAATAACCTCTATATTTGATTGTCAATTCACAATTTTGTAGGTTGGGATTGAGAAGCCTTGTTTTGGAATCTTCAGAAAGCTTGAGAGCCACTGGATATGCACTCACAACTTGGACTAATGCTTGGAGGGCTTTGGATGCTTTGAGCATTGGTGACTACCTTAGGCAGCGTCATCTTGAAATTCAAGAGTGAGCAAGCAAGCATTTAAGTAGCACACTTGATTATAATACGATCATATTCAATATTTTTATCATTTATTTGTCAACTTTAAATGAATGTTAGAAGATCTAAAACTTGATCTTATTATAATTAAGTCTTTTGCATCTGATAATTATTCAACGAGATGATCAAGAACAAAGGCCAGATGTTCACGAATCTGATATTGCAGGGTGGGTTTTGCGTCTACGACAACTGGAATTACCACTGCTAAGTCACCCTTAATTGGGCAAGGCAAGCAGTAAGTGTTATCTTCGAAGATAATTTTAATTTACTGAAATGAGAGGTTGTGAGTTCGAGTCTCCATGGTTTAACTTTAGTGTGTCTTAAAGTAGTGGGCTCATCCATAGAGATTTTAATATTATCTGAACTTTCCACACGTTAATCCAAAAAAAAAACTTAGCCCATGAAAGAATTTTTTGGAGCTAATGGACTCTAAAAATTATTTTATTGAACCATCTATGCATTCAAATGCCATCAAACATTCTACAAATTATAATGGAAATAATGTCTTTTGATCATTTATTTTTTTGTCTAATTATTATTTTATTTTTTTGGAATTTGTAGCAAAAAACATGAAATTCGGTGTGTGATGAGGAATGTATTACTTGACAAACTGGCGGCGGAGTTGCCACAAGGCACTATCAGGTGTGGATCAAAGGTGGTTTCAATTGAGAAATCAGAGAACTTAAAGTTAGTTTATTTGACAGATGGATCCGTTGTCAAAGCTAAGGTGATGTTATTACGGTATTACCTTACTGAGTATTTTTTATTTTTATCTTGAATTGAGAGTTGATGCTTATAATTAGATATGATTAATTATTTTTTATAGGATAACTACTTATTTAAGTTTTATAGTTATAATAATAAACAATTGCCAACTAGGTTTGGTAATTCTCAATGAGCTCGACTTCGGAGGAGGTTCCTATCTCAAAATGACTAGCTATTGTGAAAGTTGCCACCTCTACTTCTTTTAAGCCTAAGACCATTCAAGTCATTTGATGATGTGGGCCTTTTGTCCCATGACCCCTGCCGCCCTCATTAGAGGAGTCTACACCTTTTTTTTTTTTTGTTTAGGGTCTATGCGTCAAGGGAAACCCTCAGCCCAGGAGTTAAAAATACGGTATCAACCGATATTTGTACCCCTGCATTAGCCCATATGAAAGTAGTCTAGTTTGTTTCAATACGAGTGTCACAGGGAAGTTCCCATCCTAAAATGACTAATCATTGTGAGATGTGTCACTCTCACTTTTTTAAACCCAAGACCAGCCAAGCCACTTGTCGATGTGGGACTTTTGTCCTCCGACAGCTCGAGCTCAAGCAGAGAGAAGTGCAGCTAAAACTTGGCCAGTGATCAGCCTTAATATTCATGTCGGGGTGATAAGGTATTTGGATTTTGGAGGAAAAAATTGTTATTTACATAATGTTGTAAACTTTCAGGTTTTGATTGGATGTGATGGAGTGAACTCTGTGGTGGCAAAGTGGCTGGGCCTTAAGGAACCTGTCTTCACTGGACGTTCGGCAATGAGGGGCCTTGCAGAGTTCCCAGATGGCCATGGATTCGAGCCCCAATTCTTGCCATACTTTGGAAATGGCTATCGTTCTGGTTTCTTGCCTTGCGATGACAAAACCATCTATTGGTTTTTGACTTATTCATCCTCTTCCAAAAGTAATTATTTTCCAAATTTTCTACTTTTCTCTTTCATTCTAATCTATACTTGTGAATGTCTGAATGTGAATTGTGTCCGATTAAAGTCCAAATTATTTTTTTTTTCCAATAAGTACATGAACCAAACTCATATTTTTCAGAGTTGTGGAATTTCCAGAATGATTCAGAGGGTTAAAACACGAGTAAAACTCAATCTAAAAATTTGATTTATAACTCAAAGGTCCACTGATAATGTGGGATTTTGCTAACAATTCTTTCAGTGCCATGGCTGGAGTTATGAACCCAATTATCCTAATAGTACATCTGTTCTGAAACTATGTTAAAATACACAAGTAGAATTTATCCTTAAAAGCCCGCTTATAAAATTGTTACTCACATTCTCTTTTCTTCCTTTTTTTTTTTTTTTTTTTACAGCTAAAGATATGGAAACTAGTCCTATTACGATGAAGCAGTTTGTCTTGAGCAATACTACATGTATGCCTCAAAAAACAATCGACGCACTCGAAAACACGGATTTGTCCACCATTTTCTCCTCTCCTTTGAAGTTTAGGTATCCATGGGATGTGTTGTGGGGAGATATTTGCAAAGATGGTGTTTGCGTGGCCGGCGACGCCCTCCATCCGATGACACCGGACCTCGGCCAGGGCGGTTGCTCTGCCCTCGAAGATGCCGTGACTTTGGCTAGGTGCCTTGGAGAATCCCTGTTGGGAAAATCTCAAGTAGAAGAAGATGAGGATAGGATCAACAAAGGGTTGGAGAAATATGCTAAGCAGAGGAGATTGAGATCTTTTGAACTCATCTCTACTGCTTATGTCTTGGGTTTTATACAACAAAGTAACAATGCAGTAATAAGCTTCTTTAGGGATAAATTCTTGAATAGATTCATGCCGAAGCTGTTGTTGAAGAAAGCTGATTTTGATTGTGGTAATCTCCACAATCCTTGATGGCTATTATTTATGATTAGGAGGATGAAACATTGGTTATATTCATCAAGTTTGTACTTATATTTGTTATATTTTTCAATTTATTACTAATATATATGTCATATGTGTCATGTCGCCATTTTTATGTGGATTTATTGAATTAATAATTCTTCAGATACTTTTTATGAATTTCAATGGGACATGGTAAGTAAATTGATTCCAGTTATTTAACTAAGAGTCATTCTTGTTAAATGATAATTGTAAGTAAGAATCAATAAATAAAATTGATCATTTTTTTTTCAAATGTTTGTAGAATATTTTTTTTTTGTCGTAGCAGTTTACACGTTATATTATACTCCATATCTATATAATTACTTTTTTTTTACTAGTAACAAAGAAGCTTTCGTTAAAACAGAAAAGAGGTACATGAACAAAGAGATGGATCTAAACGTATTAGATCACAAAGACAATAAAAACAATAAGAAGAAAACAAAATAAATGTACAAAAAATAACAACGAAAATTATAAGAAAGAGACTCCCGCGAAATGATTGCCGACCTAACTTGACAAAATAGTCCATCACAACGACCCTTAATTTAAATTGGGTTTAATCAAAATTCAAGCTTTTCAGTTAGATGAAGCTCTTTAAATGTAAGACGTGAAACCTACTTAATTTTAAATCAGACTTTATTTTTTAGTCTGAATTGGACTCGGGCACTAGTTAAGGTCGAGATATACAAAAAGACCCACATGAAATTTGAGTTGGGTCGAGTTGAGAAATTTAAAAGCAACTCGACCAACTCGACCCAAGTGCACCAAATTATAAAACAACACTTAAGTTGAGTCGGATCAGAAATTCAGATCAATTAGGTTGAGTAATTCAGGTCAGCAATTCAAGTCGGGTCGAGTCAAGTTTAATAAATTTTGACATAAATTAGATTGGATTTATTGAAATCTGACCCAATCCGACTTGAGTTTCAGCTCTATTATTTGAATAATAGAGCCAAATAGCATGAAATAATTATTCTATTGTTGTTTATTTTTAATAAAGGTTAGTGTGCCCTATGCCATTAAACTATTAATAATTCGATTTTAATATGGGTTAAGCCTTATCGCAACGTGGATTGCTAATTGTGTCTTTTTATCTGTCTCCACTCTCTAAGCCTAGGGACAAGAGATGCGACGGCATCCTTACACGTGGACTAGAGTTTTTCAATAATAAAATCGCTACTTGAATCGGTCACCCCCGAATCATATTGGCCGAGTCAGATAGAAATTAACTGAAAGTTAACTAAAGATTAATGAATATGATTGAGTCTAAACAGGGACAGCTTGGGTGAGTGGATGGATCGAATTGAGAACTTAACTTTAGTTCATCCATATTAAATTAAATTTAGTATTTTTTAACTCAACCTATATTTTATTATTATTTTAACATATCAATAGTTCATCTCATTTTTTTAAAAATTTTAATCCATTTTTAATTTATGTTGAATTAGGTTATATGTGAATCTATTAATAAGTAGTAAACTCACATAAATTTATTGATTTGCTTTTAAATAAAACAACATCTACAAAAGCAAGTCTATGTAGCTAAAATATAATTATTCGAAAGACATTGTTCTGTAAAATTCATCTAATAAACGTATACAATAAAAGACATTATATAAATATAATTTTTTTTTTTTAATTTACGTATGGGAAATTGCAGAAAATCCAGAGTAAAACCTCTAAATGTGATACTCACTGCCCTTAGGGTATACTAAGTTAGACCATAATGGTTCGAACTTGGCACCTCCAGCCAGGGGTTTAAAAATCGGTATCGGCTGATATATCGGCCGATACGATATGTCGACCGATATATCGTTATCGGCCGATACGATATGTCGGCCGATATATCAGCCGATATTTTTCTCTCTCCAGCCGATATCGGCCGATATTTCAACCGATATTGTGAATATCGGCTGATAACGATATATGTCGGCCGATATTCACTCCTTCAAAACCGGTACATATCGGCCGATATTTGTACCCCTGCCTCCAGCTTCCTGAGATTGAGACAGGAGGTTAACCAGTTGAGTTATAATTTGGTAACTCGCACAAGTCAAGTTATACAAAGCTTAATCTCAATCGAGTCAAATTAAAAACATATTTTTTTACAAAATGAAATCTATTTTTCAAATGGGTTAGATTAGTCCTTGTATATTTTGGACAAGTCAATTATATTTAAATTAACTCTAACTCAAATTGCACGTCTAAGTCTTAACCAATATCAACTGAGTCAACTCGCAGTCGTCACTTTCACTGCTATCGTAAGCCATGACCAGCAAGTGCTGTAGTTTTTTATCTTATCTAGTATGTGTACTTTCCCATCTTCGCTCACTCACTCACACTCTCTCTCTCTCTCTCTCTCTCTCCATTTCAATTCTCAAACAGTTCTTGAAGATGGAAATTGAAGAAGATATTGTGATAGTTGGTGCTGGGATAGCAGGACTTGCAACATCGTTGGGGCTTCACAGGTAAGTTAACAGAGAAACAGCCTCTCTTTTTTCAGAAAATAAGTTTAAATCTGAAATTTCGAGTAATATTTTTATATGGGTCTCTGTCAAAATGAGAAAATGGGTAAATATTGAAGGTCTTTGTTTTCAGCAATGACTAATATCAGCCCATACTTTCAAATTCTTGATTTTTCTGTTCTTTTAAAAAATAAAAATACCTTAAGTCTGAAATGGGCAAAAATGAGTTTATCCTATCGTAGCTCTCACAAATTTGGGTATGATCTTCTTTGCTTTAGACCCAACAAAGTGGGTCTTAAAAATCCATTTTCGCTTAGTGGGTCGAACATTTCATAACTTAAAATGATCAATATTTGATTGAGTTGATTCACAAACTCTGTAGGTTGGGATTGAGAAGCCTTATTTTGGAATCTTCAGACAGCTTAAGAACCACAGGATATGCATTTACAACTTGGATGAATGCATGGAAGGCGTTGGATGCGTTGGGGATTGGTGATTACCTTAGGCAACATCATGTTCAAATTCAAAGGTAAGCAGTAAGTCTTACGAAAATAATAGATGCAATCATCATAGTTGTCATCATCGTTATTATTAAAGTCATTAATTTTATCTATTTTAAATCTATTTTTTGAATTTTTCTCTTCATACTCTCAGTGATGTTAACTTGTCTCTAAAATAATTAAGTTCTTGTGACTGTTCACTATATATGAAAACTACAGAACTTTTATTTATCTCTTCTTTTTCTACTAAATCATTTAATTTTCATTGTTATTAGTATCATAGTCGCAATGTAATTCTTCATTCTTTTATATTTTCAATATTTTTTAAAATATAAGAATTTATCATAGATTATGTACAATTTAAAAATAGTTTGACCTTACCTAAACGTCCGAGTACTAAAACATTTGGCTCAATTTGATTTTGTAGGATGATTGCAGGATCTACAGCAACTGGACTGACTACCTCAGAACTGTCCTTTATTGCACAGGGCAAGTGGTAAGTTATATCTTTTTAAGTGATGATTAGGTGTTAATTAAGGTGCATGTAATTGTATCTGAACAAATTGACAGTTCAATAAACTGATCAATCTTCCATATTTCCCTTTTTTTTCTTCATGGTCATTGTGTTGGATTTATGACTCAAAGCCCGTTTGGATCTTAATTGTCGGTTTGGCCTAGGCCTAGGCCCAGGTCCAGTGGATCTAGTCTGTTGTAAGCAACAATATATATAGTATATTTCTGTAGGATTTTCTTAGGACAGAGCCTGCGGAGGCCATCCCATAGGGATCGCAGGAAGAGATCTAGGAGGAAGCTCTAATGGTGAGAGCGGAGAGAGGATGTAGTGAAGAAGATAAAAGAGGGGCATAGAAGAATAGGGGAAACATACCATGGGTCAGGGATTCCTTAGTTGAGCAAGTTTATTCTCATTTGTATGTTGTATTCTTCTTTCTCTATAGATAAAATCTACACTCTCTTATGGATGTAAGCCAAGGTTGGACTGAACCACGTATATCTTATGTCCTTGTGCTTGGTGTGCATTTGATCTGTGATTGAATATGTATGTGGGTTGGGTCTAATTTCCCCAACACATTGCCCAAAAAATCATTCTAGTTTTTTTTTTTTCAATCAACATGTCCAAATGCAACCTAACGGTTTGTAAAATTACAACTAAGTCATGCCTCTCAATATTTATTTATTTTTGCATTGGATACCCGATTAATTTCTTTCATTTATTTGAAATTGGGAATATAAAGCGGAAACCATGAAGTTCGATGTGTCATGAGGAACCTGTTGCTTGAGACCCTGGCAAAAGAGTTGCCACAAGGCACCATCAGGTTCGGATCTAAGATTGTTTCAATAGACAAGTCAAACAACAAAAAGTTGGTGTATTTTGCAGATGGGTCCATCCTCAAGGCCAAGGTCAGTTTATTAATTTATCAAAGATTCCAATTATATTCCGAGTCAAGCTAGCTCCAACATAATTTAAAGGGGTTAGAGTGATAGCTAGAAACCCGTTTTAAGAAGCGGGAGTCTTAGAATTCAATTTCCACTCCAACATTTCCACATTTACATGTTTTCTCAACATTAGGTCTTGATAGGCTGTGATGGAGTGAACTCTGTGGTGGCAAAGTGGTTGGGCCTTCAGAAACCTGCCTTCACTGGACGTTCGGCAATAAGGGGCCTTGCAGACTTCCCAGATGGCCATGCTTTGAAGCCCCAACTCTTGCAGTTCTTCGGAAATGGCTTTCGTTCTGGTTTTTTGCCTTGCAATGACAAAACCATCTATTGGTTTTTCACTTATTCATCCTCTTCCCAAAGTAAATCTTCTTTCAACAGTTTATTATACTCTTCTCCTTTGCTCTAATTAATGGTTTCATACTTGCAAATGTTTGTACAAATGCAAACTCTGCCACTAAATGAAAAGGGCATGCAACTTGGGTTGGACCCAAGCTGAACTCAATTAATGCAAATTGATTCTTAGACAGGGGTTTGGCTTACTTGAACTCAGATTATCATTGCAAATAGGCAGTGCGGGCCCTAAGATGCTTTAGAAATTTCAAAGGCCCTAGGCGAAATTATATGATAGAGCCCTACTTAATCCAAATTTTTGTATATAGGTTCTCTATTTTTATATTTTTAGAAATTTTGAACTATTTAAAAACAAGAATTAAAAAATTTACTGTTACAGTCATGTATCAGGTTGTATCAACTGATAACATTGATACAAATGAGTTGCAGGGGATCATTGATTGATTTCCTCTGCTTTGTGTCTTGATATGAGTTCATCAAGTGTTTTGATCTCTTACTTTCTTTCATCTTCACTGGTAGCCAAAGACATGGAAGCTAGTCCTGCTATGATGAAGCAGTTTGTTTTGAGCAAACTTACAAATGTGCCGGAAAAAATAATTGATGTACTCGAAAGGACCGATTTGTCGACCATCTTCTCCTCTCCATTAAGGTTTAGGTATCCATGGGATGTGTTATGGGGGAACATATGCAAGGATGGTGTTTGCGTCGCCGGTGATGCACTCCATCCGATGACGCCGGACATCGGCCAAGGCGGGTGCGCTGCATTGGAAGATGGGGTGACTTTGGCTAGATGCCTTGGAGAAGCCCTGTTGATGAAATCCAAAGATGAAGAAGAAGAAGATAGGATTAAGAAGGGCTTGGAGAAATATGCAAAGGAGAGAAGATGGAGAAGTTTTGAACTCATCTCTACAGCTTATGTGTTGGGCTTTATACAACAAAGCCAGGGTGCATTGATGAACTTTTTTAGAGATAAATGCCTTTCCAGATTCATGGCAGGGATGTTGTTGAAAAAAGCTGATTTTGATTGTGGCAAACTCCAAAATCCTTGATGGATTTGTCATCAGAAATTATTAAATAAAGTTGATCAATGGGCAAATTATGAAGAAATTGAGTTATTTTACTTGTAGAGTTCACTTTTAATTGGAGAAAACTCTTAGAATTTTAATCTCTCTTTATGATTGTTAATGGACCCTAATGCCAACCATTCATGAAAACTATTTTTCGTACACGGTACACTTCTTAGGTTCATGTAGAAATGAAGTCTTGTAAACAGGGGTCCAAATATCGGCAGATACATATCGTATCGGCCGATATATATCGGTTTCGAAGAGTCTTATATCAGCCGATATTTACAATATCGGTCGATATATCGGCCGTACCATATCGGCCGATATTTAAAAAAAAGAGGAGGAGAGAGAAAAATATCAGTCGATACCGATATTTTAACCTCTGCTTGTGAGGACCATATACTCATATGAGTATGAGTTGTGTAAAGTTTCGTTACTATTTGATGGTTCTATTTCTTGATTTTGAATTTTAAAAATTCGATGACATATTTCTCAAAATTTAAGAGGTTAGATTATATGACTTGGATGATTAATCAGTGAAGAACCTTTACAAACACCTTATCCATATAATCAGCTATTTATTACACCCACCTATGTAAGCCATTCAATAGCAAGACTTGTTATAAAGATTCACCGGCTTAAGTCATAAAAAATCGGAGTACCCATGAAATTTGGCCCGAAAACCCAAAAGCCCAGAACTTGGTCAGAGAAAAAGTGGGATTGAGCAAATTTTTTTAGCCCCGTTTATAATCGAGATAGGCTTGGAAAAAATTAAAACCTAATTATTATTTGGGCTAGGTTTGATCTTATGTATGTGCCAGCCTGAAAGCTCGAGTCTGGCTCGATCATTTAAGCATATAAAATATATATGCAAGGTTGTAAATCAAACTTGATCCTAATTTCTTTAGAATTATAAAAATCTAGTCGGTTAGATTAAAAGCTTACTAAATTAGCTGCGTATATAATAGATCTCATTCATAAAGGAATCAAGTGCTAAAAACTCGAAGCGTCATTCTTCTTAAGGATGCTTTCTAATTTTGACAACTAAGAAGGTGCGGCTTCAATTTGTTTTCTAAGATCTTCATCTTTCAATTTATCCAATTGGATTGTCACTGTTCTTCAAAAAATATAAAGAAGGAAAAAGTCATATATAATTTAAATTTCTTATCTAATGTATACTACTTGATGATTATTTTATAATTTAATAATAAAAAATAATAGTTCATAGAAAACAAAATTTAATTACTTTTTTTGGCCAAATATTTATATAAAAATACTTGCTTTCATCCTTGTATTCGAGCTCGGGTTTTAATCGGGCTTTATTGGGCTTGATCATTTTACTTGACTTTCCATAGATAATGATGCTCAGTGTAATGACTCGATCCGTGAACAGGGTTTAGGGTCTAACTCAGTGTGAAATTGTCCGCTCTAGATCCAAAAATATGCCCTCACTATTTTGCCTTTGGGAGTGGCCCAACCCAGTTGGCCCAAAATGCGTCACATTAGTTGAGGAGGGGCAACCACTTATAAACTTCATCCGGAAGTCCTCAACTTCCGATGTGGGACTCTCCAAAATTCCCACATGCACTCCCACTTACTGAGCTTGTCGGATCCGACCGGCCCACTATTGGTCCGACCGACAGGGCCCAGTTTCACTTGGATCAGTCCTTCTAGGGCCTGGCCTCTGGCTTATGAGTTAGAATATCACAATCCACCCCCCTAAAGCCCAGAGCCGCCCTCGGCTCGACCCAACGAACCCAGTGGAAGACAGTGTGTAGAACCCGGAGCTCTGATACCAAATTTGTAATGACCTAACCCGTGAACAGGGCTTAGGGTCCAACTCAGTATAAAATTGTCCGCTCTGGGTCTAAAAACATGACCCTCACGGTTTTGTCTTTGGGCCTAACCCAACTTGATAGGCCAAAAACGGGTCACATGAGTTAAGGAGGGGCAACTACTTATAAACCCCATCCAGAAGTCCTCAACTTCAAATGTATGACTCTTTAAAATTCCCACATGCACTCCCACTTGCTAGGCTTGTCGGATCCGACCGGCCCACTATGATACCCTGTCCGTCCCTTTCTTAGAGTCCCACATCGGTGGGAAAGAAGAAAGGGGGAGGGTTTATTAGAAGCCACCCTATGTAACTCATGTGTGAGGCCTTTTGGGCCTTGGCCATGTGGGCCAGGGCCTAAATGCAAAACCGTGTAGATTCGAGCTGTGTGCGAGGCCCAAAGTGGACAATATCACACTAATTCAAGCCCTAAGCCCTGTATTCAGGTTAGGTCGTTACAAATTTGATATCAAAGTTAAGGTGATGTTATTACGGTATTACCTTACCAAGTATTTTTTATTTTTATCTTGAATTGAGAGTTGATGCTTATAATTAATTAGATATGATAATTATTTTTTATAGGATAACTACTTATTTAACTTTTATAGTTATAATAATAAACACTTGCCAACTAGGTTTGGTAGTTCAAAATGAGCTTGATTTCGCAGGAGGTTCCTATCCCAAAATGACTGTCTATTGTGAGAGGTGCCACCTCCACTTCTTTTAAACCTAAGACCATCCAAGTCATTTGATGATGTGGGCCTTTTGTCCCATGACCCTTGGCCCTCATTAGGGGACACCTTTTTTTTTTTTTGTGTGGGGTCTATGCGCCAGGGGAAACCATCAGCCCATGAGTCAAAAATACGGTATCGACCGATATTTGTATTCCTGCCTCAGTCCATGTGAAAGTAGCCTAGTTTGTTTCAATACCAGTATCACGGAGAAGTTCCCATCCCAATGTGACTAATCATTGTGAGATGTGTCACTCTCACTTTTTTAAGCCCAAGACCATCCAAGCCACTTGTCGATGTGGGACTTTTGTCCCCCGACGGCTCAAGCTCAAGCAGAGAGAAGTGCACCTAAAACTTGGCCAGTGAACAGCCTTCATATCCATGTCGGGTGATGAGGCATTTGGATTTTGGAGAAAAAAATTGTTATTTACATAATGTTGTAAACTTTCAGGTTTTGATTGGATGTGATGGAGTGAACTCTGTGGTGGCAAAGTGGCTGGGTCTTAAGGAACCTGTCTTCACTGGACGTTCGGCAATGAGGGGCCTTGCAGAGTTCCCAGATGGCCATGGATTCGAGCCTCAATTCTTGCCATACTTAGGAAATGGCTATCGTTCTGGTTTCTTGCCTTGCGATGACAAAACCATCTATTGGTTTTTGACTTATTCATCCTCTTCCAAAAGTAATTATTTTCCAAATTTTCTACTTTTCTCTTTCATTCTAATCTATACTTGTGAATGTCTGAATGTGAACTGTGTCCGATTAAAGTTTAAATTAATTTTTTTTCCAATAAGTACATGAACCAAACTCATATTTTTCAGAGTTGTGAAATTTCCAGAATGATTCAGAGAGTTAAAACACACGAGTAAAACTTAACCTAAAAAATTGGCTTATAACTCAAAGATCCATTGCTAATGTGGGATTTTACTAACAATCCTTTTAGTGCCATGGCTGGAGTTACGAACCCAATTATCTCAATAGTGCCTCTGTTCTAAAACTATGTTAAAACATACGAGTAGAATTCATCCTTAAAAATCCACTTATAAAATTGCTACTCACATTCTCTTTTCTTCCTTTTTTTTCAATAGCTAAAGATATGGAAACTAGCCCTATTATGATGAAGCAGTTTGTCTTGAGCAATACTACATGTATGCCTCAAAAAACAATCAACGCACTCGAAAACACGGATTTGTCCACCATTTTCTCCTCTCCTTTGAAGTTTAGGTATCCATGGGATGTGTTGTGGGGAGATATTTGCAAAGATGGTGTTTGCGTGGCCGGCGACGCCCTCCATCCAATGACACCGGACCTCGGCCAGGGCGGTTGCTCTGCCCTAGAAGATGCAGTGACTTTGGCTAGGTGCCTTGGAGAATCCCTGTTGGGAAAATCTCAAGTAGAAGAGGAATATGATAGTATCAACAAGGGGTTGGAGAAATATGCTCAGCAAAGGAGATTGAGATCTTTTGAACTGATCTCTACTGCTTGTGTCTTGGGTTTTATACAACAAAGTAACAATGCAGTAATAAGCTTCTTTAGAGATAAATTCTTGAATAGATTCATGTCGAAGTTGTTGTTGAAGAAAGCTGAATTTGATTGTGGTAATCTCCACAATCCTTGATGGCTATTATTTATGATTAGGAGGATGATACATTGGTTATATTCATTAAGTTTGTACTTATATTTGTTATATTTTTCAATTTAGTACCAATATATGTGTCATGTCCATACAATCTTTGCCATTTTTATGAATTTCAATGGGACATGGTAAGTAAATTGATTCCAGTTATTTAACTAAGAGTCATTCTTGTTAAATGATAATTGCAAGTAAGAATCAATAAATAAAATTGATTATTTTTTTTTCAATTGTTTGTGGAATATTTTTTTTGTCGTAGCAGTTTACACGTTATATTATACTCCATATCTATATAATTGTTTTTTTTTACCAGAGACTCCCAGAAAATGATTGCCGACCTAACTTGATAAAATAGTCCATCACAACGACCCTTGATTTAAATTGGGTTTAATCAAAATTCAAGCTTTTCAGTCAGATGAAGCCCTTTAAATGTAAGACGTGAAACCTATTTAATTTTAAATCAGACTTTATTTTTTAGTCTAAATTGGACCCGGGCACTAGTTAAAGTCGAGATATACAAAAAGACCCACATGAAATTTGGGTCGAGTCGGGTTGAGAAATTTAAAAGCAACCCTACCAATCCGATCCGAGTGCACCAAGTTATAAAACAACACTTACGTTGAGTCGGGTCAGAAATTCAGATTACTCACGTTGAGTAACTCAGGTCAGCAATTCAAGTCGGGTCGAGTCAGGTTTAATAAATTTTGACATAGATTGGATTGAATTTATTGAAATCTGACCCTATTCGACCTGAGTTTCAGCCCTATTATTTGGATAATAGAGTCAAATAGCATGAAATAATTATTCTATTGTTGTTTATTTTTAATAAAGGTTAGTGTGCCCTATGCCATTAAACTATTAATAATTCGATTCTATTATTTGGATAATAGAGCCAAATAGCATGAAATAATTATTCTATTGATGTTTATTTTTAATAAAGGTGAGTGTGCCCTATGCCATTAAACTATTAATAATTCGATTTTAATATGGGTTAAGCCTTGTCGCAACGTGGATTGCTAATTGTATCTTATTATCTGTCTCTACTCTCTAAGCCTAGAGACAAGAGATGCGACTGCATCCTTTCACGTGCACTCGAGTTTTTCAATGATAAAATCGCTTCTTGAATCGGTCACCCCCGAATCATATCGGCCGACTCAGATAGAAATTAACTGAAAGTTAACTAAAGATTAATGAATATGATTGAGTCTAAACAGGGACAGCTTGGGTGAGTGGATGGATCGGATTGAGAACTTAACTTTAGTTCATCCATATTAAATTAAATTTAGTATTTTTTAACTCAACCTATATTTTATTATTATTTTAACATATCAATAGTTCATCTCATTTTTTTTTTAAATTTAATCCATTTTTAATTTATGTTGAATTAGGTTATATGTGAATCTATTAATAAGTAGTAAACTCACATAAATTTATTGATATGCTTTTAAATAAAGCAACATCTAAAAAAACAAGTCTATGTAGCTAAAATATAATTATTCGAAAGACATTGTTCTATAAAATTCATCTAATAAACATATACAATAAAAGACATTATATAAATATCATTTTTTTTTAATTTACGTATGGGAATCCGCAGAAAACCCACCGTAAAACCCTCACGGGTGATACTCACTGCCTTTAGAGTATAGCAAGTTAGAATATGAGGGCTCGAACTTGGCACCTCCCGGTTCCTGAGATGGGAGGTTAACCAATTGAACTATAATTTGGTGACTCGCACAAGTTAAGATATACAAAGTTTAATCTCAACCGAGTCAAATTAAAGACATTTTTTTTACAAAATGAAATCTATTTTTCAAATGGGTTAGATTAGTCCTCGTATACTTTGGACAAGTCAATTATATTTAAATTAACTCTTAACTCAAATTGCACCTCTAAGTCTGAGCCAATATCAACTGAGTCAACTCGCAGTCGTCACTTTCACTGCCATCGTAAGCCATGACCAGCAATTGCTGCAGTTTTTTATCGTATTTACTATTTATACTTTCCCATCTTCACTCACTCACACACACTCTCTCTCCATTTCAATTCTCAAACAGTTCTTGAAGATGGAAATTGAAGAAGATATTGTGATAGTTGGCGCTGGGATAGCAGGACTTGCAACATCGTTGGGGCTTCACAGGTAAGTTAACAGAGAAACAGCCTCTCTTTTTCAGAAAATAAGTCTAAATTTGAAATTTCGAGTAATACTTTTATATGGGTCTCTGTCCATACTTTCAAATTCTTGATTTTTCTGTTATTTTAAAAAATAAAAACACCTTAAATCTGAAATGGGCAAAAATGAGTTTATCCTATCGTAGCTCTCACAAATTTGGGTATGATCTTCTTTGCGTTAGACCCAACAAAGTGGGTCTCAAAAGTCCATTTTTGCTTAGTGGGTCGAACATTTCATAACTTAAAATGATCTATATTTGATTGAGTTGATTCACAAACTTTGTAGGTTGGGATTGAGAAGCCTTATTTTGGAATCTTCAGACAGCTTAAGAACCACAGGATATGCATTTACAACTTGGATGAATGCATGGAAGGCATTGGATGCTTTGGGGATTGGTGATTACCTTAGGCAACATCATGTTCAAATTCAAGGGTAAGCAGAAGTCTTACAAATATAATGGATGCAATCATCTACTCGTCCTCGTCGCTATCATTAAAGTCATTAATTATATCTATTTGAAGTCTAGTTTTTGAATTTTTCTCTTTCTTTAATTTTATCAAAAATATACTCTCAGTGATGTTAACTCGTCTCTAAAATGATTTAAGTTCTTGTGACTGTTCCGTATATATGAAAACTACACAACTTTTATTTATCTCTTCTTTTTCTACTAAATCATTTAATTTTCTTTGTTGTTAGTATCATAGTCGCAATGTAATTCTTCATTCTTTCATATTTTCAATATTTTTAAAATATAAGAATTTATCATATGATTATGTACAATTTTAAATAGTTTGACCTTACGTAAACATCCGATTACTAAAACATTTGGCTCAATTTGATTTTGTAGGCTGATTGGATCTACAGCAACTGGACTGACTACCTCAGAAATGTCCTTTATTGCACAGGGCAAGTGGTAAATATTATCTTTTTACGTGGTGATTCGGTGTTAATTAAGGTGCATGAAATTGTTATCTGAACAAATTGACAGTCCAATAAAATGATCAATCTTCTATATTTCCATTTTTTTTTTCATGGTTATTATGTTGGATTTATGACTCAAAGTCCGTTCGGATCTGTATTGTCTGTTTGGCCTAGTCCCAGGCCCAGTGGATCTAGTCTGTTGTAAGCAACAGTATATATAGTATATTTCTGTAGGGTTTTCTTAGGACAGAGTCTGAGGAGGCCATCTCATAGGAATCCCAGGAGGGGATCCAGGAGGAAGTTCTAATGGTGAAAGCGGAGAGAGGATGTAGTGAGGAAGATAGAGAGGGGCATAGAAGAATAAGAGAAACATACCATGGGTCAAGGCTTCTTGAGTTGAGGAGGTTTATGCTCATTTGTATATTGTATTCTTCTTTCTCTATAGATAAAATGTACACTCTTCCATGGACGTAAACAAAGGTTGAACTGAACCACGAATATCATGTGTCCTTGTGCTTAGTATGGGTTTGATCTGTGATTGAATATGTCTGTGGGTTGGGTCTAATTTGCCCAAAAAATCATTCTAGTTTTCTTTTTTATTCTATCAACATGTCCAAATGCAACCTAACAGTTTGTAAAATTACAATTAAGTCATGCCTCTCAATATTTATTTATTTTGCATTGGATACCCGATTAATTTCTTCATTTATTTGAAATTGGGAATATATAGTGGAAACCATGAAGTTCGATGTGTCATGAGGAACCTGTTGCTTGAGACCCTGGCAAAAGAGTTGCCACAAGGCACCATCAGGTTCGGATCTAAGATTGTTTCAATAGACAAGTCAAACAACATAAAGGTGGTGTATTTTGCAGATGGGTCCATCCTCAAGGCCAAGGTCAGTTTATTAATTTATCAAAGATTCCAATTATATTCCGAGTCAAGCTAGCTCGAACATAATTTAAAGGGGTTAGAGTGATAGCTAGAAATCCGTTTTAAGAAGCAGGAGTCTTAGAATTCAATTTCCACTCCCAACATTTCCACATTTACATGTTTTCTCAACATTAGGTCTTGATAGGCTGTGATGGAGTGAACTCTGTGGTGGCAAAGTGGTTGGGCCTTCAGAAACCTGCCTTCACTGGACGTTCGGCAATAAGGGGCCTTGCAGACTTCCCAGATGGCCATGCTTTGAAGCCCCAATTCTTGCAGTTCTTCGGAAATGGCTTTCGTTCTGGTTTTTTGCCTTGCAATGACAAAACCATCTATTGGTTTTTAACTTATTCATCCTCTTCCAAAAGTAAATCTTCTTTCAACAGTTTATTATACTCTTCTCCTTTGCTCTAATTAATGGTTTCATACTTGCAAATGTTTGTATAGATACAAACTCTGCCACTAAATGAAAAGGGCATGCAACTTGGGTTGGACCCAAGCTGAACTCAATTAACCCAAATTGATTCTCAGACAGGGGTTTGGCTTACTTGAACTCAGATTATCCTTGGAAATAAGCAGTGCCGGCCCTAAGATGCCTTGAAATTTCAAGGGCTCAAGTGAAATTGTAAGATAGAGCCCTAATGAATCCAATTTTTAGTATATAGGTTCTCTATTTTTTTATTGTTAGAAATTTTGAACTATTTAAAAACAAGAATTAAAAAATTTACTGTTACAGTCATGTATCAGGTTGTATCAACTGATACATTGATACAAATGAGTTGCAGGGGATCATTGATTGATTTCCTCTGCTTTGTGTCTTGATATGAGTTCATCATGTGTTTTGATCTCTTACTTTCTTTCATCTTCACTGGTAGCCAAAGACATGGAAGCTAACCCTGCTATGATGAAGCAGTTTGTTTTGAGCAAACTTACAAATGTGCCGGAAAAAATAATCGATGCACTCGAAAGGACCGATTTGTCGACCATCTTCTCCTCTCCATTAAGGTTTAGGTATCCATGGGATGTGTTATGGGGCAACATATGCAAGGACGGTGTTTGCGTCGCTGGCGATGCACTCCATCCCATGACGCCGGACATCGGCCAAGGCGGGTGTGCGGCATTGGAAGATGGGGTGACTTTGGCTAGATGCCTTGGAGAAGCCCTGTTGATGAAATCCAAAGATGAAGAAGAAGAAGATACGATTAAGAAGGGCTTGGAGAAGTATGCAAAGGAGAGAAGAGGGAGAAGTTTTGAACTTATCTCTACAGCTTATGTGTTGGGCTTCATACAACAAAGCGATGGGGCATTGATGAGCTTTTTTAGAGATAAATGCCTATCCAGATTCCTGGCAGGGATGTTGTTGAAAAAAGCTGATTTTGATTGTGGCAAACTCCAAAATCCTTGATGGATTTGTCATCAGAAATTATTAAATAAAGTTGATCAATTGGCAAATTATGAAGAATTTGAGTTGTTTTACATGTGGAGTTCACTTTTAATTAGAGAAAACTCTTAGAATTTTAATCTCTCTTTATAATTTTTTTTTCTTTAAATGATTAATATATTAATAAGAAAAGGCATCAGAAGTGCAATACAAAAGAAAGAAAAACTCAAAAGATCAACACAAACTCGACACAATCTCATGCCAATCACACACATATTGGAAATGATAAAGTTAAAATAAGTCAGCACATTCTTTCCAAACAAGAAAGATGTCTTTCGCAGAGACGTTTCTGAATTCTGCAAGGATAGAGGTTCAAAAGACATACAAAGAAAAAACTCTTCTCGAAACTGTTTCACTTGACTCATCATGATTCTTATAGATTCTATTGTTAATGGACTCTAATATCAACTATTCATGAAAACTATTTTTCATACACTTCTTGGATCCATGTAGAAATGAAGTCTTGTGAGGACTATATACTCATGTGAGTATGAGATATGTAAAGCTTCATCACTATTTGATTGTTCTATTTCTTGATTTTGAATTTTAAAAATTCGGTGACATATATTTCTCAAAATTTAAGAGGTTAGATTAATGATTAATAAGTGAAGAAACTTTACAAACTCTAATCAGCTATTTATTACACCCACTTATGAAAGCCATTCAACAGACAAGACTTGTTATAAAGATTCACCGGCTTAAGTCATAAAAGATCGGAGTACCCATGAAATTTGGCCCGAAAACCCAAAAGCCCAGAACTTGGTCAGAGAAAAATTGGGATTGAGCAAATTTTTCTTAGCCCCGTTTATAATAGAGATAGGCTTGGAAAAAATTAAAACCTAATTATTATTTGGGCTAGGTTTGATCTTATGTATGTGCCAGCCTGAAAGCTCGAGTCTGGCTCGATTATTTAAGCATATAAAATATATATACAAGGTTGTAAATCAAACTTGATCTTAATTTCTTTAGAATTATAAAAATCTAACGGTTAGATTAAAAGCTTACTAAATTACCTGCGTATATAATAAATTTCATTCATAAAGAAATCAAGTGGTAAAAGCACGAAGCGTCATTATTCCTAAGGATACCTACTAATATTTGACAACTAAAAACGTGTGGCTTCTATGTGTTTCACTATTCTTCAAAAATATAAAAAAGGAAAAAATCATATATGATTTAAATTTATTATCTAATGTATACTACTTAATGATTATTTTATAATTAAAAATAATAGTTCATAGAAAAATAGCATGAAATAATTATTCTATTGTTGTTTATTTTTAATAAAGGTTAGTGTGCCCTATGCCATTAAACTATTAATAATTCGATTCTATTATTTGGATAATAGAGCCAAATAGCATGAAATAATTATTCTATTGTTGTTCATTTTTAATAAAGGTTAGTGTGCCCTACGCCATTAAACTATTAATAATTCGATTCTATTATTTGGATAACAGAGCCAAATAGCATGAAATAATTATTCTATTGTTGTTTATTTTTAATAAAGGTTAGTGTGCCCTATGCCATTAAACTATTAATAATTCGATTTTAATATGTATTAAGCCCTGTCGCAACGTGGATTGCTAATTGTATCTTATTATCTGTCTCTACTCTCAAAGCCTAGGGACAAGAGATGCGACTGCATCCTTTCACGTGCACTCGAGTTTTTCAATAATAAAATCGCTTCTTGAATCGGTCACCCCCGAATCATATTGGCCGAGTCAGATAGAAATTAACTGAAAGTTAACTAAAGATTAATGAATATGATTGAGTCTAAACAGGGACAACTTGGGTGGGTGGATGGATCGGATTGAGATCTTAACTTTAGTTCATCCATATTAAATTAAATTTAGTATTTTTTAACTCAACTTATATTTTATTATTCTTTTAACATATCAATAGTTCATCTAATAAACATATACAATAAAAGACATTATATAAATATCAATTTTTTTTTGAATTTACGTATGGAAAACTGTAGAAAACCCAGCGTAAAACTCCCACACGTGATACTCACTGCCCTTAGAGTATATAAAGTTAGACCATGAGGGCTCGAACTCGGCACCAACAACTTCCTGAGACGGGAGGTTAACCAACTGAGGTATAATTTGGTAATTCGCACAAGTTAAGTTATAGAAAGTTTAATCTCAATCAAGTCAAATTAAAAACTTTTTTTTTTACAAAATGAAATCTATTTTTCAAATGGGTTAGATTAGTCCTTGTATACTTTGGACAAGTCAATTATATTTAAATTAACTCTAACTCAAATTGCACCTCTAAGTCTTAACCAATATCAACTGAGTCAACTCGCAGTCGTCACTTTCACTGCTATCGTAAGCCATGACCAGCAATTGCTGTAGTTTTTTATCTTATTTACTATTTATTCTTTCCCATCTTCACTCACTCACTCACTCACTCACTCTCTCTCTCTCTCTCTCTCTCTCTCTCTCTCTCTCTCTCCATTTCAATTCTCAAACAGTTCTTGAAGATGGAAATTGAAGAAGACATTGTGATAGTTGGTGCTGGGATAGCAGGACTTGCAACATCGTTGGGGCTTCACAGGTAAGTTAACAGAGAAACAGCCTCTCTTCTTCAGAAAATAAGTCTAAATCTGAAATTTCGAGTAATATTTTTATATGGGTCTCTGTTAAAATGAGAAAATGGGTAAATATTGAAGGTCTTTGTTTTCAGCAATGACTAATATCAGCCCATACTTTCAAATTCTTGATTTTTCCGTTCTTTTAAAAAATAAAAATACCTTAAGTCTGAAATGGGCAAACAAGAGTTTATCCTACCGTAGCTCTCACAAATTTGGGTATGATCTTCTTTACGTCAGACCCAACAAAGTGGGTCTTAAAAATCCATTTTTGCTTAGTGGGTCGAACATTTCATAACTTAAAATGATCTATATTTGATTGAGTTGATTCTTAAACTCTGTAGGTTGGGATTGAGAAGCCTTATTTTGGAATCTTCAGACAGCTTAAGAACCACAGGATATGCATTTACAACTTGGATGAATGCATGGAAGGCATTGGATGCTTTGGGGATTGGTGATTACCTTAGGCAACATCATGTTCAAATTCAAAGGTGAGCAGAAGTCTTACAAATATAATGGATGCAATCATCTACTCGTCGTGATCATTATCATTGAAGTCATTAATTTTATCTATTTGAAGTCTATTTTTTGAATTTTTCTCTTCCCTTAATTTTATCGAAAATGATACTCTCAGTGATGTTAACTTGTCTCTAAAATAATTTAGTTCTTGTGACTGTTCTGTATATTTGAAAACTACAGAACTTTTACTCATCTCTTCTTTTTCTACTAAATCATTTAATTTTCATTGTTATTAGTATTATAGTCGCAATGTAATTCTTCGTTCTTTCATATTTTCAATATTTTTACAATATAATAATTTATCATATGATTATGTACAATTTAAAATAGTTTGACCTTACCTAAACGTCCGATTACTAAAACATTTGGCTCAATTTGATTTTGTAGGATGATTGCAGGATCTACAGCAACTGGACTGACTACCTCAGAAATGTCCTTTATTGCACAGGGCAAGGGGTAAGTTAGATCTTTTTAAGTGATGATTAGGTGTTAATTAAGGTGCATGTAATTGTATCTGAACAAATTGACAGTCCAATAAAATGATCAATCTTCCATATTTCCATTTTTTTCTTCATGGTCATTGTGTTGGATTTATGACTCAAAGCCCGTTCGGATCTATATCGTCGGTTTGGCCTAGTCCCAGGCCCGCCCAGTGAATCTAGTCTTTTGTAAGCAACAGTATATATAGTATATTTCTATAGGGTTTTCTTACGACAGAGCTTGAGGAGGCCATCCCATAGGGATCCCAGGAAGAGATCTAGGAGGAAGCTCTAATGGTGAGAGCGGAGAGAGGATGTAGTGAAGAAGATAAAAAGGGGCATAGAAGAATAGGAGAAACATACCATGGGTCAGGGATTCCTTGGTTGAGCAAGTTTATTCTCATTTGTATGTTGTATTCTTCTTTCTCTGTAGATAAAATCTACACTCTCCTTTGGATGTAAGCCAAGGTTGGACCGAACCACGTATATCTTATCTCCTTGTGCTTGGTGTGCGTTTGATCTATGATTGAATATGTATGTGGGTTGGGTCTAATTTCCCCAACACATTGCCCAAAAAATCATTCTAGTTTTTTTTTTTTTTTTTTCAATCAACATGTCCAAATGCAACCTAACAGTTTGTAAAATTACAACTAAGTCATGCCTCTCAATATTTATTTATTTTTGCATTGGATACCCGATTAATTTCTTTCATTTATTTGAAATTGGGAATATAAAGCGGAAACCATGAAGTTCGATGTGTCATGAGGAACCTGTTGCTTGAGACCCTGGCAAAAGAGTTGCCACAAGGCACCATCAGGTTCGGATCTAAGATTGTTTCAATAGACGAGTCAAACAACATAAAGTTGGTGTATTTTGCAGATGGGTCCATCCTCAAGGCCAAGGTCAGTTTATTAATTTATCAAAGATTCCAATTATATTCCGAGTCAAGCTAGCTCCAACATAATTTAAAGGGATTAGAGTGATAGCTAGAAATCCGTTTTAAGAAACAGGAGTCTTAGAATTCAATTTCCACTCCAACATTTCCACATTTACATGTTTTCTCAACATTAGGTCTTGATAGGCTGTGATGGAGTGAACTCTGTGGTGGCAAAGTGGTTGGGCCTTCAGAAACCTGCCTTCACTGGACGTTCGGCAATAAGGGGCCTTGCAGACTTCCCAGATGGCCATGCTTTGAAGCCCCAACTCTTGCAGTTCTTCGGAAATGGCTTTCGTTCTGGTTTTTTGCCTTGCAATGACAAAACCATCTATTGGTTTTTCACTTATTCATCCTCTTCCCAAAGTAAATCTTCTTTCAACAGTTTATTATACTCTTCTCCTTTGCTCTAATTAATGGTTTCATACTTGCAAATGTTTGTATAGATACAAACTCTGCCACTAAATGAAAAGGGCATGCAACTTGGGTTGGACCCAAGCTGAACTCAATTAACCCAAATTGATTCTTAGACAGGGGTTTGGCTTACTTGAACTCAGATTATCATTGCAAATAGGCAGTGCGGGCCCTAAGATGCTTTAGAAATTTCAAAGGCCCTAGGCGAAATTATATGATAGAGCCCTACTTAATCCAAATTTTTGTATATAGGTTCTCTATTTTTCTATTGTTAGAAATTTTGAACTATTTAAAAACAAGAATTAAAAAATTTACTGTTACAGTCATGTATCAGGTTGTATCAACTGATAACATTGATACAAATGAGTTGCAGGGGATCATTGATTGATTTCTTCTGCTTTATGTCTTGATATGAGTTCATCAAGTGTTTTTGATCTCTTACTTTCTTTCATCTTCACTGGTAGCCAAAGACATGGCAGCTAGCCCTGCTATGATGAAGCAGTTTGTTTTGAGCAAACTTACAAATGTGCCGGAAAAAATAATCGATGCACTCGAAAGGACCGACTTGTCGACCATCTTCTCCTCTCCATTAAGGTTTAGGTATCCATGGGATGTGTTATGGGGGAACATATGCAAGGATGGTGTTTGCGTAGCCGGCGATGCACTCCATCCCATGACGCCGGACATCGGCCAAGGCGGGTGTGCGGCATTGGAAGATGGGGTGACTTTGGCTAGATGCCTTGGAGAAGCCCTGTTGATGAAATCCAAAGATGAAGAAGAAGAAGATAGGATTAAGAAGGGCTTGGAGAAATATGCAAAGGAGAGAAGATGGAGAAGTTTTGAACTCATCTCTACAGCTTATGTGTTGGGCTTCATACAACAAAGCCAGGGGGCATTGATGAACTTTTTTAGAGATAAATGCCTTTCCAGATTCATGGCAGGGATGTTGTTGAAAAAAGCTGATTTTGATTGTGGCAAACTCCAAAATCCTTGATGGATTTGTCATCAGAAATTATTAAATAAAGTTGATCAATTGGCAAATTATGACAAAATTGAGTTATTTTACATGTGGAGTTCACTTTTAATTAGAGAAAATTCTTAGAATTTTAATCTCTCTTTATGATTAATTTTTTTTGAATGGTTAATATATTAATAAGAAAAGGCACCAGAGGTGCAATACAAAAAAAAGAGAAACTCAAAAGATGGACACAAATCCGACACAACCTTGTAACAATCACACATACTGAAAATGATAAAGCTAAACTAAGTCAGCACATTCTTTCGAAGCACGAAGGATGTCGTTCGCAGAGACGTTTCTGAATTCCACAAAGGTAGAGGTCCAAAAGGCACGCAAAGAAAAAACTCTTCTTGAAACTGCTTCACGTGACTCATCACGATCCTTATAGACTTTATTGTTAATGGACTCTAATATCAACCATTCATGACGACTATTTTTCATATACTTCTTGGATCCATATAGAAATGAAGTCTTGTGAGGACTATATATATACTCATATGAGTATGAGTTGTGTAAAGTTTCGTCACTATTTGATGGTTCTATTTTTTTTATTTTGAATTTTAAAAATTCGATGACATATTTCTCCAAATTTAAGAGGTTAGATTATATGACTTGGATGATTAATCAGTGAAGAACCTTTACAAACTCCTTATCCATGTAACCAGCTATTTATTACACCCACTTATGTAAGCCATTCAATAGCAACACTTGTTATAAAGATTCACCGGCTTAAGTCATAAAAAATCGGAGTACCCATGAAATTTGGCCCGAAAACCCAAAAGCCCAGTACTTGGTCAGAGAAAAAGTGGGATTCCCAAATTTTTTTAGCCCCGTTTATAATCGAGATAGGCTTGGAAAAAAATTAAAACCTAATTATTATTTGGGCTAGGTTTGATCTTATGTATGTGCCAGCCTGAAAGCTCGAGTCTGGCTCGATCATTTAAGCATATAAAATATATATATAAAAGGTTGTAAATCAAACTTGATCCTAATTTCTTTAGAATTATAAAAATCTAAAAGCTTACTAAATTAGCTGCGTATATAATAAATCTCATTCATAAAGGAATCAAGTGCTAAAAACTCGAAGCGTCATTCTTGTTAAAGGATGCTTACTAATTTTGACAACTAAGAAGGTGCGGCTTCAATTTGTTTTCTAAGATCTTCATCTTTCAATTTATCCAATTGGATTGTCACTGTTCTTCAAAAAATATAAAAAAGGAAAAAGTCATATATAATTTAAATTTCTTATCTAATGTATACTACTTGATGATTATTTTATAATTTAATAATAAAAAAATAATAGTTCATAGAAAACAAAATTTAATTACTTTTTTTGGCCAAATATTTATATAAAAATACTTGCTTTCATACTTGTATTCGAGCTCGGGTTTTAATCGGGCTTTATTGGGCTTGGTCATTTTACTTGACTTTCCATAGATAATGATGCTCAGTGTAATAACTCGATCCGTGAACAGGGTTTAGGGTCTAACTCAGTGTGAAATTGTCCGCTCTAGATCCAAAAATATGCCCTCACTATTTTGCCTTTGGGCGTGGCCCAACCCAGTTGGCCCAAAATGCGTCACATGAGTTGAGGAGGGGCAACCACTTATAAACTTCATCCGGAAGTCCTCAACTTCCGATGTGGGACTCTCCAAAATTCCCACATGCACTCCCACTTACTGAGCTTGTCGGATCCGACCGGCCCACTATTGGTCCGACCGACAGGGCCCAGTTTCACTTGGATCAATCCTTCTAGGGCCTGGCCTCTGGCTTATGAGTTAGAATATCACAATCCACCCCCTAAAGCCCAGAACCGCCCTCGGCACGACCCAACGAACCCAGTGGAAGACAGTGTGTACAACCCGGAGCTCTGATACCAAATTTGTAATGACCTGACCTGTGAACAGGGCTTAGGGTCCAACTCAGTGTAAAATTGTCCGCTCTGGGTCTAAAAACATGACCCTCACGGTTTTGTCTTTGGGCCTAACCCAACTTAATAGGCCCAAAACGCGTCACATGAGTTAAGGAAGGGCAACTACTTATAAACCCCATCCGGAAGTCCTCAACTTCAAATGTATGACTCTTCAAAATTCCCACATGCACTCCCACTTGCTAGGCTTGTCAGATCCGACCGGCCCACTGTGATACCCTGTCCTTCCCTTTCTTAGAGTCCCACATCGGTGGGAAAGAAGAAAGGGGGAGGGTTTATTAGAAGCCACCCACTGTAACTCATGTGTGAGACCTTTTGGGCCTTGGCCATGTGGGCCAGGCCCAAATACAAAACCGTGCGGATTCGAGTTGCGTGCGAGGCCCAAAGCGGACAATATCACACTAAGTCAAGCCCTAAGCCCAGTATTTGGATTAGGTCTTTACAAATTTGGTATCAAAGCCGAATTCAACACTCGGACTGTATGGGCTTTCCTCCTTCCCCTGTAGTTGTTGAGCTGGACCGAATCAAGCCGAGGATGACTCGAAGCTTTAGGGGGGTGATTGTGATACCCTGCCCCTTCGTTTCTTAGAGTCCCACATCGGTGGGAAAGAAGAAAGGGGGAGGGTTTATTAGAAGCCACCCTATGTAACTCATGTGTGAGGTCTTTTGGGCCTTGGTCATGTGGGTCAGGGCCCAAATGCAAAACCGTGCGGGTTCAAGCTGTGTGAGAGGCTCAAAGCGGGCAATATCACACTGAGTCAAGCCCTAAGCCCTTTTATTCTGGTTAGGTTGTTACACCCACAATGTTGGTCCGATATATAGAGCTCAGTTTCACTTGGATCATCCCTTCTAGGGCCTAACCTCTGGATCATAAGTCAGGATATCACACTCAGGCTTGGTACAACTCAAAGACGGTCCATTCCAATTCCTAATCCCATTAATCCCTTAATGTAATTTCATGAACTAAAGAGCGGCTATTTATAATTTCCTTTTAATAATCTATATACAAAAGTAAATATTTATCAATGAATGAAATAAATGAAAGAAATTAGTGAATAAGAAAATCTAAGCAATAGTCCATATGGGTGTAGCTCAATTGGTAATTCACGTCAATGCGTCATTGACTTATATAATAATTTTTTAAAATCAGAACTTCTATAATTTTTTTAGTAAGTTTAATAGAAGAAATTAAAAAAAATGAATAAGAAGAATAGAACTAAAATATTATCATTGAACGTATAATTGATTGAAATATATAAAATATATATGAATAAAATATGAAAAGAACTTTTATATTTATTAAGTCATTGTTTTTTATTAAATGAGTCATAATAACAATTTTTAAAGATAAAAAATTAAAGGATTAAAATAATAAAATAAAGATATAATTTCACATCTATTCTATTTAGATGAACTCTTATGTATTTCATTCAATTGTATAAATCTTAATTAAATTTTATCACCATTTTCCTTATCCCATTTTTTAAAATTATTCTTCATAAAGTTTTTCTTTAATAAAATACATTCCTTTAAAAGGTGAGTGAACTTGCTCTTTTCTTCTTCGCAAGGAAACAGAAAGGAGTCTCTCTGGCATTGAAACCCTAGCTCTTCTTGCTCCGATCTGCATCTCTGAGGCCTACCCTTCGTTTATCTTCTTCAATTCCAGGTGGGTTTCTAGAATCCATATTTTTCGGTCCTTTTCCTTTTTATTGAGATTTTTCTTATTTTTCCAATTTTTTTGCAGCAAAATGACCCAAGACGTAGAGATGAAGGAAGCTCCAGCAGCTCCTTCGAATTCGCAGACTATTTCTGTTCCCTCTGTTCTGCAGAGTAAGGAGGACGACAAAACTGTTAAAACCCTCTTATTGACTTTTTTTTCGCCATCGTTTTCATTTTTTAGAATTTTATTTTTGTAGATTTTTAGTTTATTTATCGGGAAAATTTGCTTCATTTTAGATTTGAAGGAGATCGCGGCTATAATTGAGACGGGTACATATGCAAAGGAAGCCCGCCGCATTGCACGTGCTGTCCGCCTTACGATGGCCTTGAGGCGGAAGCTGAAGGCCTCGGTGATATCTGCATTCCTTGACTTTGCTCTAGCCCCAGGCTCCGAGGTGCATTCGAGGCTGGCATCTTATCTTCCAAAGGTGAAATCTTTTCAATGATGCTCTTTTTTTTTTAACTGAGATCTTAGTGTTGCTTTTATTAGTATTAATATCGTATATGTATATTATATACTCTATGAAATTATATGGTTTATATGGGTTGGAATTTTATAGAATGACATTATTTGATGATAAGCCACATATTCCACTGAATTAGTTCTATATAATATTGCCATGTGACAGAGAAGGGGCTGTCTTCTTGTGATCTCGACCATCGTCAGTTGTAAGGGGAGGGGAATGGGGAGGGGAATTGGCAAGGTAACCTGTAAACTTGATTTCCTCACTGTAGGAACGTTAGTATGATTGGGGCTTTATAGAGGCCAAATTCAAAGGTAGAAGCCCATTAATTGTGTGGTAGAGTAATCCTTCAGGGTCTTTCTTAAATATAAGGTCCTGCAAAACTACCGAATTGTGTGCCAATTATTCTTGAAAAATTGTGGATCAACTCATTTCAAAGGTGAAAAAAGGATCAAGTTTATCTCAAAGAGAAAGAAAGGATTTCAGATTAAGTTGAGATGGTCATAGATTAATAGAGTAGAATATTTTGAATGATGTGTATTGAGAATTAGTCTTGTTCTACTTAAGAAAAGATTGATCTTACTTTTACTAGTAGATATGGTTCAGGTTATTTCCACAGACCCCTTACCCTTTTCTCCAATTGCAAAATCCAATTGTCTTTTCAGTAATTGCAAAACACCACCCTTCTCAACATGTAAATGTCCAAAATCCTATCTAGCAGTTAAGGAGTTGCAATGGTAAAAGGTATCATGAGAAGTAGGAGGTATTAAAGACATATCCAAGGTGCCAAAGTAGGATATTATGGAATGTGGGGGCAATGGAGAACATGATTGTTGATAAGTTGAGTGGAAAGGCACAACTAGAAAGTGAACTCTGTACAAACGGGACAATGGCTTGATGACGCTAATAATGGTGAATTGCAATAGCAAACACCCTTAGTTAGACATCATTTTGAGACACCCTATAAAAAATAGATGGGTCAACATAGTTGGGTGAAATGTGTAAAGGCTCACATGGATAAAGGGTGACTGAAGTTTTAGAGCCTCACTAGTCATCTTAGCTTTGTAATTTTGGTCATTGAAAAATTGAGTTTAGTAAACCATGCATTTTTTAAGGGCCCATCTCTTGCGGATGGAATGATTAGATGAACTTCAACCACCTCCAATCCATGTGATCTCGTACATGTTTCATGCAATTGTGTAGGTTTGTGTACTTTTGATATGTTGTCTCAATATGGTGTATTGTTAAGTTTATTTTGTTTGTCTATCTCTTTAAATATTACTAGCATTTTGGACATTTAGATGTTGAGACGGGAGTTCTTGCTATCTATTCCAAAGATAGGGATGCATTTACAACAATCCCTTACTAGTTGGGGGTTCTTGTCAAATAGGAAGATAGGCAGTCGGCCATGGAAACAATTTGCCAAATCTAAATATAAAGTCCAATCCAAATTGATGGGATAAACGACTTATGTGATAATGATGATGATAGGGATGCATTTATAGTTGTTGGAAGAATATGGCCACTTTGATGGGTGGGGTTGAAAGCTTATGGACCATAAGTCATGCTTGTTAAATTTTATTGTGACCATAAGTCATGCTTGTTAAATTTTATTGTGATCGAATAAGTAAAGCCATGTTTTTTAAGGATTTAAAAATCCAATTTTATTTGATAGCGGAAATGCTTCAAACTTGATGGGATCAGATGGATGGTTTAGATAACTCAGAATAGGGTCAAATTGGATATGGGTGCAATTCCTAAGGTAGGTTATGGTGTGAGGGGGTAGTGGGACCAAAGTGGGCCACGTGGGCCCCACAGTAGACTGATGCACAAGTTGACACTTGCACACCAGTGCGCAGGTGATCTTTGATTGTAGCCTCCATTTATTCTATATTCCTTTTTCTCTTTTGATGCAATCTTCCTTTACCAAGAGTTTGTCTGATATTGTTCGGAAAGTAGGACGATGAGCAAGAGATGGAAATGGATACTGCAACATCAGCAATGAGTCTTTCTAAGCATTCATTGCCAGAGCTTGAGATTTACTGTTACTTGCTTGTCTTGATTTTCCTCATTGACCAGAAGAAATACAATGAAGTGAGTATGAATTTCTTTTTTGTTTCATCAGTTCCTTTCATATCTGCATAATTGAAAGTTCATTTATTCTGCACTGGTCCTTGGCATGGTTATCTTTTAGGCTAAAGCTTGTTCATCGGCCAGCATTACTCGTGTGAAGAACCTGAATAGAAGAACTGTAGATGTTTTAGCATCCAGGCTGTACTTCTATTACTCATACAGCTATGAACTTACAGATAGCCTTGCTGAAATTCGAGGGTGAGTCAACCAAATGTTAAGTTTATGCAGATTCATTATATTTATTTTTTGCGGATGAGATTCCTGCTCGCACATGGAAACCACTCCAGCTACATAGACCATGGAAGACTCCACCGTATCTTTAGGGTGCATGTAGATGTACTCCAAATTTCAGGAAGTGTGAATATTTTGACATGAAAGATGGGGCGTATTTTGTTAATGGTAAACATTTTAAAAACTTGGCAGAGATTACTCTAAAAAATATATTTTGCAGAAAAAGCATTCCACCATGCACTTGAGATAGTGGGTCACCTGGTATTGGGAACTGCCTTTAGTACTGTACTATTTATCTGCTGTTAATGATCAAAATTGACGTTTTCAGTGCAAGTTTACCAGTGTGGATTTCAGTTGTGAGAATTGGAAGACCTTTATTTGCCTAAAGTGATTTCTGATTGTCCCACAGTGGACCCGTAGCAACTATAGCATGAGAAGTATTTAAATGATGAGAGTTTTATCATATATCCAGTCACGATCCCAAGAGTATAGATGATTTCTGTAAAGGGTATCGCATGCACCTACTGCAGATACATCTGCAACCATGCACAAGTGTGTGCATTTATATATATATATATATATATCCCACAGGGAAAAGTAAAGGTGATATCCATTGGTTAGATATGGCAAGGTATTGTTAAACACATCCATGTGAAATTTTGTTATGTTTCCAGGAACCTCCTTGCCTTGCATCGGCTGGCAACTCTACGCCATGATGAACTGGGTCAGGTTTGTAACCATTAAAACCCTTGGTTTCTTCTTCTTTTTCTTCTTCTACTGGGTTGTTTTAGATGATGGTGTGTTGCAGGAAACACTTCTCAACTTGCTACTTCGCAACTATTTACATTACAACTTGTATGATCAAGCGGAGAAGCTTAGGTCAAAGGCACCGCGATTTGAGGCACACTCAAACCAGCAGGTTTTGCCTCCCTCTCTTGCTCTGGACCAGTGTCATATCATTTATCTCCCATTGTTATTGTTTAGGTAGCTTGTGCTTGTTCAAGAATTGTGCCATCGTGTCAATCCTCCCATTAGTGTAACTATCCAGTGTTGGAAAAGCTCGGGCATGAACATGGTCACAAGATATCTCATACTGGGTCTGGAAAAATCTGATGGAGCAAAGGCTCATTTGATAGCATTTTTTTTTGTTTGTGAAAGTTTTCCTACAATCAGAGGATGAAGTGTGAAGGGTCAAGGTTCTAAATAAAAAAGCAACCACTGTATTTTTGCAAATGTTTGGATTCCATTTTCTGTAGATTGGATAATGCCGTTGATGATACTTTTGCAATAAAACATTTGCTATCCACTTGGAGATCTGATGATCATTTTTTGATCTCCTGCCTTCATCAATTGTCACCTCATGATCATATAAAACCAATTTGCTTTCCAAGGAAAAGGCCCAATGTTGCCAAATGTGTCCGTAGTATTCATACAAATGTTCTGCTCAATTCAAGCATTATAATTAGGAAATACTGTGTACAACCAAAAGTAATATAACAATGTATACTTTTGCTATAACCCCAAGTGGTTGGCCTAGTGGTTGAGGCACAAGACTTCAGGATTGAGGTCTTGGGTTCAATCCCTGGTAACTCCAATGAAGGGTCACTCTCCGTGAGATATGTACATAGTAAGGTCCCACCGCTTGAACCCGGAATGTCTGTGTAGGGAGGCGTTCACATGCCCTGAAGGACTAGTCGGGCGAGACACCTGGACACTTTCGGCCATAAAAAAAAAAATGTATACTTTTTGCTTATTGTCATTGAAAAAAAGGCGTATACTTTTGCACATTGAATGTCAAAAGGAACTATCTAATTGGCTTCTTACATTGACTGAGGTCTGAAAAAGTTGAACAATGTTGTAAACCATGGTGTATGGGAGAAGCCCTCTTGTAATTAATCTAAGTCCTTTGTCTCATGGGTATCTCAATATGTGACATGGGCTAACAATTGTTTAGAAATGTATTTACATTTGGTAAAACTGTTCTTGGAACAACACTCCTTTTCTTGGAGCACTCCTTTATTTCTTTGATATTGGATGATCGTGACAGCAAAGCATCCGAATCTCCATTTGGCTCAATTGCTGCTTTGTCTAAGAGTTCATCACGAGGACTGACACTGAATTACCATTCATGGAAAAAAGACTGACTGAATTTCTTTAACCAGTTTTGCAGGTACCTTTTTTACCTTGGAAAGATTAGGACCATTCAATTGGAGTACACAGATGCAAAAGAGAGCCTCCTGCAAGCTGCACGCAAGGCCCCTGTTGCAGCCCGGGGTTTCCGAATTCAATGCAACAAGTGGGCAGTGATTGTTCGTTTACTGCTTGGAGAGATCCCAGAAAGGACCGTTTTCATGCAGAAGGGCATGAAAAAGGCTCTTAGACCATACTTCGAGCTAACGAATGTGAGTCCAAACTTAAATATTGTTCTCATATTGCAGATGCATAGAATCACTACATTTTTGGTGTTCTTTGATGTTGATCTGATGGCCCCACCATAGACCATACCTCAACATATTGGAAGGTATTGACCAATCAATCTTTTCTTTTCCCCCAGTTCATGTGGCTATACCTTAAACGAAGCAAATTGGAAGTCCTAACCAAACATTCTTTTGCTTTCCCCAGTTCATGTGGACTATGCTTAATTTTTGAGACATTATGAAAGAAGCCCCAGTCTTTTGTTTAATCTTAAAAGAGTCCAGTATATTCTATTTTCTGAAAGAAACCCCAAATTTTTACAAGCTCTTTGAAAAGGCCCTTTTTGTCCCATTTCAACATCCGTTGTATGCATCTTAGTTTACCATTTTCAAACATGAAGTTGAACATGGCTGTAGACCCTATCCTACTGTACAAAATGTAAGTAGACCTCTAGAGTTTTCGCAATAAAAAAATATTATATGATATTTTTAGTCATTTATTTTTCAATTTAAATCATTAAATTTTATTTCCTTGGATTAGATGGCTAATAATTTCATATTTGTCTAGATTTTTTATATTTTTCCAATCTAGAGATCCCTTTTATATCCGTTCCAAAAAAAGGTTCCATTTTTATTTTCTCATATTTGGATGAGGTTAATAGTCAGCTCAATTTCAATTTTGAGAACAATAATAACCATTAGAGTCCATGTGACATGTGATGAATTAGGATAAAGCGAACTTCTTTCTAAGAGTTTACAAAAAGTACAGGGCTTTTTGAGAATATATAAAAATAACGGGAATTTTAGGATTGAACACAAATATTGGGACACTTCAAAATCTCTTATTTTTTTTCTTAGTGATCTCTGTGTACCATTTATAGAAAGGTTGTGGATCTGAGAATGCACCAATGATGAACATTGGAGTATGTCCCATCCACAGTGTGGGCGACCAGATAAATTGCCTGGATCACTGACTTGAAGGTCCTACATTTACATAATGAGTGCAGACCCCAGTTACAAATTTTGGTTAAAATCTGAAATTTCAGGCAAAATTCTTTGGCTTGGGTTTGAGCTGAAACATAAACATAAGCAATATCGGCATTTTTTCCAAAAAAGAAAAATACTTATTGTCTCTTGTTTGTCAGATTTTCGCCGTAATTTGGGTTAATTTTGCTAAGATGGCTCATTTACAAATTTCAGTTGATATAGCCCATGTGTAATCAAATTTTCACCCTCCCCTCCCTCTTTTTCCTCCTCCCCTTTTCAGAAAATTAATTCCAACTAAAATTTGTAGCTGAGGTGCAGACACCCTAGTTAAGTAGCGATTTAGTTGTTTCTAGGGGGTTGCATTTTTTACATTCCATTATGTGCTTCAGGCCGTTCGAATTGGAGACTTGGAGCTGTTTCGCTCTGTAACAGAGAAGTTCGCCGACACCTTCAATTCAGACCGGACCCACAATCTCATTGTTAGGTTGAGGCACAATGTAATAAGGACCGGGCTTCGCAACATCAGCATCTCCTATTCCCGTATATCATTGCCCGATGTTGCCAAAAAGTTGAGGTTGGATTCTCCTAATCCGGTGGCTGATGCTGAGAGCATTGTTGCCAAGGCAATCAGGGATGGTGCAATCGATGCTACACTAGACCATGCAAATGGTTGGATGGTTTCTAAAGAGACGGGGGATGTTTACTCGACGAATGAGCCTCAGCTTGCATTCAACTCGAGGATCGCCTTCTGCCTCAACATGCACAATGAGGCAGTGAAGGCCCTTCGATTCCCACCGAACTCGCAAAAGAAAGAGAGGGAAAGCGCTGAGAAGAGGCGGGAGAGACAACAGCAGGAGCAGGAACTTGCGAAGCACATTGCAGAAGGGGACGATGATGAGTTCTGATGTGCTGCAGGCGGAATTTCATGCTTACCATGTGTTTTCATAGAGCCATTGTTCTTGTACTTCAGTTTTTATCATAAACTAGTGTTGGGACTCCTGATGGAAGTTTTATTGTAATATTTGGAGTCTTTTTCTCTCGGTTTTTCCATCTCTTGAATATTTGGCGCTCTCATTTAAATGGAAATTTGTTTCTTTGCATAGTATCTGTCTATGGTTTTGTATTACATTTAGTATTGACATATAAAATTAGTGAAAATTCATTTCAGATTTATAAACAGAAGATTAGAGACAACTTTAGTATGTAGAGTGGACTCTGAGAGGTTGCAAATTAAAGATAAAAATATAGAGGGAAGTGATAAAAGGAAGATATGAAAGCGTACGAGGTGACAAACATTTTAAATTATAATATAGTTAAATAGAGAAATACAATATGAAAAATTAATCCAAATAGATTCGATAAAGGTTATTCATGATGATGATGTTGTGACGTCTTATTTTTATTAATTGCCCTTTTTTCCTCTTAACATTTTACGTCATTAATAGATTTTTTTTTATAGTTGAATAGTTTATTATAAAGATTATTTAATTATTGAAAAATGAGGTTTATTGAATTATTTTAATTTTTAATTTAAAAAATCAAAATAAAATTATTGAATAAATAGTTTTATCTTTTATACTCAAGGTAGTTTTATCCTTGATACTCAATTCAATAATGAGGATGCACCAAATGAATATTAATCTAAATCGGTTTTAGGATCAAGCCCCTTCCAACACAGAAAGGTTCGCTCCCATTAGAAATGAAATAAAAGAATATATTGTCTTTAGTCTTTACCAAACGGAACTCATTATTAAAATTGAACCACGTCATTATCCCTTCTCTCTTCTTTCAATTTTTACCCACCAAGCAACCCTTGTCTTTTCTATTCTCTTAAAGAATCAAGCATTTAAAAAAAATAGACAAACAATTAAATGGAATTAAGAATCCATCAACTATCATATTATACTTAGTATATGTAAAAATTAATTAAGTCTCAAACTCATGTCTTCATTTAGAAAAACCTAACTCTGACTAGATTGCAGAACAGTGGATGTAGCTTTTATCCGAAGTGAGCACCTTTTTCAGAGTGATATGTAAGCAAACACTATATTCTTTTTCTATGATCATCAAATGATTTTGAGTGATCCAAAGCTTAGATCTAGCACATGCCACATGGGCCATGAATCCATATAGACAAAGCTCTTAATGAAATTTAGAAAAGGGTAGGTAATGTTGAAGAAGTGTGTGAAATCCTTGTCATGCAATTGGATTGTAGGCCATAATAGAAAAGAGATTGACTCATGGGTATAACTCAATTGGTTGCCTTCTGTCTCAGGAGGCGGGAGGTTGTGAGTTCGAGCTCCCATGGCCTAACCTTGGTGTGCTTTAGGGGTAATGGGCTTATCCGTGAGGATTTTAGTAGGATTATGTCTAAATTTCTCACACGTTTATTCAAAAAAGTAAAAGAAAAAGAGATGGACCCTTTTTTAGTGATGGACTTCATGGGTTTATTCCATGAGCCCAAGCCTAGCCCATCTAGCTAATATTTGTCCAACCATGTTCATTTATGATGAGTTTAACATGGATTTAAGCCCATTTATCAGCGGCATTCTCTACCTAAAATAGCAAAGAGCAATTAATAATTGATCATATAAAAATGAAATTGTTCATGATTTTTGTTTTCTTTTTTATAAAAATTTCTGTAATATAAAAGATAGAAAGTACTTCTATCATCAACTTTAATAGAAGACAAGATCAGATGACAATTAAATAAGTAATTGCCACAGGAGATTTATTGTTATAATTAAATCAAATCTTAATTATCTTCCCTTCATAAGTGGGTGACTCTGCATCCAAGCCATGTGATAGAATGTGGCCTAAAAATTAAAAACAACCCACTAGAATTATTTAATCAAGCCATTAAATATTTTTCCTCTTTTTTTAAAAAAAATATTTCCCCATTTGCATTATTCAAACAAAACATAGCATGAGATATCATGTGCACGTCATGTGTCTCCACCCAAATCATTTGAATCTTTCTTTATTTATTCTTTTACAACTAAAATATTTTTATTTAAGAATCCTCCTTTGAATTTTTGAATTCTGAGGTAGTACTGTCGGTGGATATCTAAAACTTAGAACAACTTGAGAGATCGGATTTGTTAAATTTTTTGTACGAATATAAGTTTTTAACTGAATTATTAAATAGTTCTAATATCGATTCAAAATTTAAAATTTAAACTATTGAGGAGCCAAATTTGGATGGTATGTTCTACTCAGGAATTCATATATCGGATATTGGCCGATATCTCAGTCGAGAAATTTCTCTCTCCTATTTTTTTTTTAAAAAGACCTTTATCGGCTGATATTAGTGATATATTTATCTCCAATATATATCGGATATCAGCCGATATCTCAAATCTCGGCCGATACATATCATATTGGCTAAGATATGTCGGTTTTGTTTCCCTGCTCTACCAAATTTGCTAGCCTATATGATTTTGCAACACCCAAATATCATTGTGGATACATAGTATCTTTAAAAAAAAAAAAAAAAATCTGTGCTTTTTCCATTAATAATGATTAAAAGTCATTACAAATAATATGTATTATAGGTGATAAAGACTAGAAAAAGAGAGATAAACCTTTAAAACGCTGAATAAAATGATTAAAGAAAGATTGCACCAAACACTCATTTCAATTCTCTTCAAAAATCTGCAGAGTAGAAGAAATTCATAAAATAGACGCAAAATTTATATCTAAATCTATTGATATTCATTCATAATTGGATTGAATTAAATCTCGTAATATTTATAACAAAATATTAAAAAGTAAAGTGGGCCCTACAATGTACATTTTGGAAGGTGAGCATTGTGTAGCCCATCCACATGCATGGTCACATGGAGATATTATGCTCTTTTATTTATACTCTAATGTACTTTGGTACCATAGTTTGTTAAAAAAAAAAATCAAAAGAAGGTACATTGGTACTTGATGAAAGTACCATCTTAATTGCAGCCAAATTGTCTGACACATGAAGCTAAATCTCTACATCTCACAAAGACATAAAAGCATATAAATTAAACATAGGAAAAGTATAGGCAATAGAAACCTGAGTTTTTTTTTTTAAAAAAAAACAACTAAGAGGGTAGTTTACAGCCTAGAACTCCACGAGAGACTCTTAGATATATGTGCAATTCTATGGAGGGGATTGTCAGGAAGCTCTTCTCATGAATAGAGGTCTTGAGTTCGATTTACGCTCAATACCCCTTTGAGCCACTCTTCCGTAATTGCTTATCTGGTGTGTGAATTGGGAGGTTTGGACATGCCCCAAGGACTAGTCGAGTTAAAATGTCTCCCGTCCAAATACAAGTGAGACCCTTCGACACCTTGGTCATAAAAAAAAAAATATATATATATATATATATAATGGTGGATATGACTTGGTTATGGGATCCAATTGGAGGGATAAATAATGCGTGAGAGATGAGAACAAGCATCTAATTGAAACTCCCTTCAAGAAATGGAAGTTCGAGTTCGATTTTCACTCTCTCCAAAGGGTCATTTTTTATAGAGTTACTTGATGTGTGTGAGTGGAGCAGCTTGTATATGTTCCAAAGATTAGTCGGGTGCTTTAAGAAGTCTGGACACCCTGGTTTAAAAAAAAAAAAAAAATCTAATTGAAACATGTGCAATTTTATCAAATCCAATTAATAGTCAATACAATGTGGTTATAAGATCAAAGTTGTCACTATGAGAAACCTATTTTGGGTTTTGGTTAAAATTTCTTCTCTCTGAGTAGATATATTTTTAGTATTTTCATTAGAGTAGATTTTAAGATTAAGACTTAAGATGATCAAACCTATTTTGAATATTAGAGATAAACACCAAAGTTCTTTGATATAGATTCACTGTATATAAATTTAAAAGGTGAGCTTACTTATAATTTCAGAGCAAGCAAGAATGACTCGTACAAGTCAATTGAACCGAGTTGATGAATGTGAAATGGGGTCATGTGCAAGAAAGGTTAGGCCATTGGGTTGCCAAAATAAGAGAAAAGAAAGGTAATGAACCTAACATATTCTCCATAACGAAATGGTCTATTATTAAAAAAAAAAGATACCAACTACTGAACATGTAAGAAGACCTGACGGAAGTCAATGGCAACTACTTGATGAATGTGAATTGGAGTCATGTGCAAGAAAGGCTAAACCAATGAGTTTGCTTAAGAAAAGGGAGAAGGGAAATGTTATTAAACTATTGAACTTAGCACTATATTAATAAAAAAGGAAGCGTATTTAATTACGCTCTCTGAAGTTTGTCAAAAGATGTGTATAAAAATTAACGAACAGTTTAAATTTTTAGTAGTTGAATTTTATAATCGTCTTTACGATTAACACAATAACATAACATCTATTGTTATTGTTGAAAAAAAGAAGAGAATACTACTTTCAATAACACTGAGTTGATAAATATAAAATAGAGTTGCCAAGATAATAGAGAAGAAAAAGTCCAAGTGATGAACACAAAAGATCGATGTTTAAACATTTGCTTTATGTCCAAATTTCAATCTGAATATTAAAATTATGCTAAGATCAGATACAAGGGATTATTGATTGCCTTTGCATTTGGAGAAATATATTTCTTCAAATGGCAACAATGAATATGACATAAAAGAAATGGTCGCTCGCCATGGTTTTGACAACTTCTCACGGCTCTACTATTCTAAGCCATTCATATAGGAATGAGAACGTGGGAATAATTGCAGAGAGGATCTGATATTAAAAAAAAAAAAAATTCTATTGCTTGCAAAATTCACATGTGATCGACCTTAAAGTAAATTATTTGGAACTGGGAACTCAAAACCTATTTAAAGAAGAAGCTTCAGGCACTTGACACAATGTGAATAATTTCCAAATCTCTTCTTCCCAATTTCCAAATGGCAATGCAGCTTGCTTTGGCACTTGCACTGGTTTGGGCACTGTGTTTTGTACCCATTGATGTGTTTGCCTTCGAACCTTCAGCTTGGAGTAATGGTCATGCTACGTTTTATGGAGGCAGCGATGCTTCTGGGACAATGGGTACGTTGTATATATCAATTTTTTTTTTTATACGAAGTATTCTACCGGTAAGATCTGGGTATCCATTCTAAAACATTAGTCTATTAGATGGAATGACTCAAGTCGTTTATTAATTCTTAAATCTCCATCTACATTTTCAATATGAGACTCGTTCAGTGTTAGCCCCAACAATCTTTCCTTCGAATGAGACTGCAAGTCTGTCCCCCTGGGGGGATCTCTTCAGTTTACATGAGATAGCTTGAGACCTATCTCTCGTACTATTTGTTAGGACCTTAGGTATCTATCCCAAATGACTAGCATGTTAGGTAGAGTGACTCAAATCTTTATAAATTCATAGATCTCCTTATACACTTTAATGTAGAACTCGTTCGCTGCCAGCCCCAACATCTACTTGAACTTTTTACAATCATCAATACCATTGGAAGATGGAAGCAATTTCACTATTTTTTTTAATAGAGTTTCAAACTTACAATACTCTCTTTCTCACATCTCTCTCAACATAGATGAATCTTGTAACCCTAAATATCTCTCAAAGGTATACAAAGATGAAAAGTCCAGTGTCTAGTTAAAGAACAGATCTTCTTCACAACAATTTTATCATTTATGTAGAAATTGATGAGATATGAGACTGAATGTGTATGAATGACAATTGCAGGTGGTGCTTGTGGATACGGTAACTTGTATACTACTGGGTATAATACTAGAACTGCTGCTTTGAGTACTGCTCTATTCAACGATGGAGCAGCTTGTGGAGAGTGCTTCCAACTTAAATGTAATTACGAATCGGATTCGAAATGGTGTCTGAAAGGAAAAACAGTGACCATCACTGCTACCAACTACTGCCCTCCCAATTACGCCCTTGCAAGCGACAATGGTGGGTGGTGCAACCCACCTCTTCAACATTTTGACATGGCCCAACCTGCATGGGAAAAGATAGGCATTTACAAAGGTGGAATCATTCCGGTGCTCTTCCGAAGGTGGGTCATTTACTTTTACTTTCATCGCATCAATCTTCCATTTTAAAAATCCGCGAGTCTAAAATGAAGCTATTATAGTCTAGTAGTAAAGATACTTATTTAGCTCGTGAGGGTTAGCTTGCGGTCAAGAACCTGTCTAAAATGCAGGAGGTTTTAGGTTCAAGTCACTCTCAATACAAAAGAGTCGCTCCTCATAGTGTTTTTGGGTTTATGTGGATAGCGAGGTTTGCACGTGCCTCTGAATACCTTGGTCTTAAAAAATATCGGTGAGTCCAAGTTGACTCCACCTATATGACTCAGACTTTTTCAATACTCAATACCAGTACCATACAGACTCAGTCGTATTGGTTAGGACTGGATCAATCTTGTTGATTCTCAATCACTTTTCAGCCGATTCTTGCTTGACTCAACCCATACAACTCATACTTAGTTCCTACCGAGTTAGAGACCAAATCTGATATCTTAACCTTACATGGGAGTTCTACTCATTAGGATGGCATTTTCACATGATCCCGCGTCACCTGTAATTCATAATGAAATTAGAAATCTCCTGTCCAAATTTTATCAGAGTAAGGTTCTAAAATTTTGACAAGTCTAAGTAACTCAATCGAAATGAGTCAAACTCAGCCAATGCTAATACTACTCAGACTTGGTTGTATTGACAGAGACTCGACTATTTATTTTAATTTATGGGGGCATTACAGGGTTCCATGCAGGAAGAGCGGTGGAGTTAGATTCACCATCAATGGAAGAGACTACTTCGAGCTTGTCCTCATAACCAATGTTGGAGGCAGTGGAGCCATCAAATCGGTGTCGATCAAGGGTTCAGGCACTGTATGGACGACGATGTCAAGGAATTGGGGCTCCAATTGGCAATCCAACTCTTATCTGAACGGTCAATCTCTATCCTTCAAAGTCACCACAGACGATGGAGAAACTCGTGTCTTCCCCAACATAGCACCATCCACTTGGCAATTTGGTCAAACCTTTTCAAGTTCGGTGCAATTTTGATATGTTAAGATTGAATATCCATCCCAAACGACCAGCGTGTTAGATGGAATGATCCAAGTCTCTATGATATTGGACAAACTTATAGTTTAGAATTTAGATTTCAGGGTTAAGAACTTGTGATTTTTCTTTCAAGGTAAGCTGTGGTGTGCTGATTATTTTATAATGGCTGCCCGCTAGCCAAATGGGCATAGTTCAAAAACTCGAAAATCCAATTCAATTTTAACATCAATTGAGTTAAGTACTTTTTACCAAAATTGAGCTGAACTTGGCACAAGTTTTATCTCGATTTGGTCAAATCTCTTCTCTCAACATCTTATTATATTGAGCCAACTGAGTTTTTGAACTATACTTACCCAATAGGCTTTATCTAAGATTGGACTTGTATCCTCTATTCTACTCATTACAAACTAAACCCTACTTGGATATAAAATAGATCCCAAATATATCAATAATTTTGGGAATGGAATGTCAATGAAGAACTGAAGAAGTAAAATCATTTGTGTTTATACCATCCATTGCCTCAGTGGCATTTATTTTCATCCTCTGTCGAATTGTAAGACTTTCATAATAAGGATTTGATTCTATTATCAATAAAGAATGTTCTAAGACTCTTGCCCCAATGGGATTATTACAATATATTGAATTATGTCAGTGAAGCAACTTGTAAGAGAGGAAATCTATCTTGTTTTAAAAATTAATTGAGTCTGCATATTCTGCTAAAACAACTCAGACTCATTGACACTTACTCAACTCAGAGTCTGCATTATTGGTTAGATTTGACGATTTTTGTAAATTTTTAGTCATTTTTCAATTGAATCCTGTGTGCTATGACTTAAACTCGGCCCCTACTGAGTAAGAGACTGATTTTGATATTTAAAACACGAGAGGAAACTAAACCCAGAGAGCAAAGTAAGACGCAGATAAATTGATTATCTTTTGAAGAAATATCGTATTTAAAATGGACACTTATTCAATGTAACTAAGTTTATATAAATATTTCTAGGCTTGGGCTAAATTCTTGAACCTGTTTATATAAACGGTCAAGATTGAGGTTTTGCAAGAAGAACGTGAAAGCTCGTCCATTTAACCATTATGTGTATGTGTGCACCTAAGTTATTTTCCATTTTTTAAACATATTCTGAAATTAGGTAATCTATTCACTGTTCAGATTGGAAATATACATTATGAACTAAAAGTAAATTAAATTTGAGCTTAAAACTCAATTTTTAGCTACTATATTATTAAGAATCATTAAGCTAAGAATACTTAATGACATTAACTAATAAGATCAAGTAGATAGAAATTGAGTTTTAAGTTCCAATTTGATCCACTTATATCTCATTATGTCTATTTTCAATAAGACCATTTTGATTTTTAATGGTCTCAAATGGGTATGCTCGGGTTCAGTGTTTGTCCAAATGGACAGGTTTCAGTCTTTAACTTGTGAAGCTCAATGGGATCGGGCGGCTCAAACTTCTATATATATTAATGGTTCAGGATTTTATAGAGCATGGCTCAGCCTAAATCCAACCTGTGAACACTTCATGGAGCCCACTAAATAGATAGTTTTGGTATTATTGGAAATGTTTTTTTTCTCGTATTTAGGGGTTGTAAAGTTTAGGATTTTAGGGATTAAAAAATAATTTAAATTGATCAAATTCTCAAGAGTTAAAAAAATTCGTTCAAATAAATTAAAGTGATTTATAGTGGAACATGTACACAGACAAAGACTTTTTTCTAACATACACTGTCAGATTTGGTGAACCCTATACCTAAGTGTGTAGGATAGCATCGTCCACAGGCCACACTAGTAGAGTATACAAGTAGCGCTGCTAAACAATAGACCAGATGAACCCGACTCAAATATAGCTAGTCTATTTTCAAAGATCATAGACTTCAAAGTCCACGAGTTCCAAATTTTCAAGACCTAAGATTTTGATGGGTTGGGTCTGGTTAAGTAGGAAGAAAAAACTGGAGCTTGAGATCAATCTAAAATATTATAAAATAATATTAGTATATAATATATAATTGTACAGAAAATTTTAAAAATCATAGTTGTTTCTCCCATGCAACTTTATATATTTATTTTTTCCATTTTAGACCTCTTCATTTTAAAATTTTATTTTACCAGATTTGAGTCTTTTCTCGGATTTACTATTTTATTTCTTTTATTTTGGAATCTATTGTAGATATTTTTTATGCCTCCATGGTTATTCCAATTTTATTTTTTAAACAATCTATTAAAAATCTTGAGTTCTGGAATCCAAGGTATTTTCGTCATTTAGGTTGTTCAAGTCTTCAAGATTTCTAACAAGATGGGTATTTTTCATATTATCGAATTGAGTCAAATTATAAAATTAAAATCTAGATAAAAATGGATTAAGCATAAATCTGACCTAATTCTTTCACATATTTTAAAAACATAGCTCTATTTTCCTTATTGTAATTTGACTGTACGGAGCACTTGATGTGACTAATTGGTAACAACAGTGCATAATGAGTCAATGGTGCATTGTGCTTGACAAATATGGCAGCAATGACACCGAGTCCACACCTACTCCAACAACTCATCAAATAATGCAATCCAATCCATCCACTTTTAAAAGGTTGGTCGCTTGCACATTTATGTGCCATCGGTAAAAAAGTGGGATCTACCTAGATATCGGTATCTTGTCCGATATCTTGGTATCTCGGATATCGATCAATCTCTGTCTCTCTCCTAATTTTTTTTTTAACATCTTAGTGTATCGGTCGATATTGGCGAGATCTCGGTCATATCGACCGATATTCACTAATTCAGTCGATACGCATCGTATCGGCAGAGATTTATACCCCTGTTGTGTGCAAAGTGTATGATAGGGCTGAAACTCGAGCTGGGTCAGGTCGGGTCGGGTTTCATAAGTCCAACCCAACTTATGTCAAAAATTATTGAACTCGACCCGACTCGACTCGAATTGTTAACCTAAGTTACTCAAATTGACCCAACTCAAATTTCTGTCCCGACTCAACCTTATTGAATATATTGATTTTAGTATTAGATTAGGATATATTTAGTTTGACTTAATCTCTTATTGAGATATGGTTGATTTAGGATTAGAGTTTTAGTATGACTGAAATAGACATAGGGTCGGTTAGTGGCTATAAATACAGCTGTAATAGCATAGATTTAGAACACAAATTATTCTTTTCTAACAAACCCGACCAGAATTTCATTAGGATTTATTTTTTCCCTACCCCATCTGACCCAAATTTCACCCCTAACTCTATACATTTAAGTATAGAGTTTACTAAATAGAGTGATGACAAGTTCATTGTAGAAATCTATATTTGTGTATGAGACACAACAAAAATTAGTTTTATTAGATCAATGAAGTTATATATTTTTTTTTAGTTACAAATTTTTAAGATTAAAAAATAATTAAATTTTTTAGAGAGTTTAAAAAATGAGATTTGATTAATTCAATCAAAGTGATTTTAATAAATTACATATTCAAATAGAGACTTTTTCAACGAATTTATCATCTGGAGTAAGTACCTAAACTTAGACATGTGAAATGATTGAAAAAGACACTAGATTGGCTTCGAAAGCAAGATTTTTATCAATCCCACTACCAACATCAGCACCTCTTTGCGTGATTGATTGTTCAACAATAATTACCTAATTTTCTATTCACTTTAGTTATTGGCACTAATGACAATCAACATAAAATTTATTAACAAAGATAATATTTGTACTAACTACCTTCTGTACAAATTATAATGACATAAGTGCTTCAATGTTAAGGCTTTAAGCTTTTTTAGAAGGTTGGATCTTATAATTACAATGACCCTTTAGTGAAATTAATGATATCCCTACATTATTTGAAATGTTTAGGTGTCATTGACATAAATAGGTCTGCATTTCTTATTCTTCAGAATGAGTTTTGGATCTATTCAAGCCTTTAGCCTAAATTACAATTAAAGGACTCAAGAGTGGGCTAAGTTATCTCGAATGAGTCTAACTTGAGCTCGTTTGAATTGGATTTTAGGACCTAAACTCTTCAAATCTGAAAAAAAATATGCTGGCTTATCTAAATTCAATTTTTTTTTAACATAAAATATAATTTTTTTTGCCATATATATGGGCATCATAGTGGGATATTTCTTTCCCTTATCTAGTTTTGTAGCTTGAGGTTGAGTTAAGGTGTGCCCTAGGGGGAATGGGGTTATTCATGCGAGTTTTACGCTGGGTACCTGTGGTTTCCCACACGTAAATTAAAAAAAAAAAGGCCCTTGACTGTTTAAATTTTAGAGGATCTTGTAGCTTCACAATGTATCTATTTTTTGAGTTTTTCATGTAGATTTGAGTTAGGTCTAACACAAGTCGCACTGTTAACATGGAGTCTAAATGAATTGGGTCTTTCTTTTTTTTAATACAAAGAGGGGGAAAATCTCATTGAAACTCCTTGGGTTAGGTTAGTTCTCCTAAAACTCCCACTTCAAGTGACGTCCCGCACCCACACAGGATAGCCACCGATTAACGTCATGGGAACTCGAACTCGCAACCTCTCACTTTCTGAAATGAAAAGTTACCAGTTGAACTATCATATATTGAGTTAATCATAATGGTTAGCAATCAATGTATAATTTCTAGATGTCCTAAATTTTAATGGTTTATATTGATTAAAATTTAGGACATCTAGAAATTATACATTGGTTGCTCTATTTTTTGCGGGCATCATGTTTGTGCATAGAATTTTATATTCATTTTTTTTACCAAAGAAATACGTTGTGGGGCCCAGGGGTACAGATATCGGCCGATACAAAACGTATCAGCCCATATATATCGATTTTTCAGTGCCAATCCATATTGGCTGATACATATTGTATCGGCCATACAAACTAGTTCTCGGCTAATATATCGGCGATATATATCCGTTCAATATGATTAATATCGGTCTTTTTTTTTAAAAAAAAAAAATCAAAACGGTGATGGGCCTGGATCGAAATATCGGCTGATATCAGTCGATATTTACATTTTCAATTTTTTTTTTTGAAAAAACTAGTTTCCTTTTCAGTTTTTTTATATTTTTTAATTCAGAAAAATAAAATAATAAAAAAATACCGATATTTACAAAAAAAAAAAACAAAACAAAAGAGGAGAGAAAAATTTATCGGCCGATATGGTGGGGCCTAATTTTAAATCCATATTTTTTGGGATTCTAACCCTCTTTTTGTTTCAAAATATTTTAAAATAAAATAAATGAAATAAAATCATGTACACCTTCCCATGCAAAAGCAAGTTTACCTAAGTTTGCAGACCAATAATCATCGTGCTTGAATAACAATGCTTCATTATCAGGATTTATCAAGACTTTTGTCACTAAATGTCACATCAAATAACTACCAATTCCATTTTTCCATAACGACTCCCTCTCTCAATCATCTAATTTTTTTATAAGTACCCTTTTCCCCATCTCTCTTGTGTAGTATTATTCCAACAAAATTTCAATGGCTACCACTGTCACATTGTTCTATTCCCTCTTCATCTTCTTCATTTCTTCTTCTTGGGTTGAGTCATTGAGCTCAAATTACTACGACCAGACATGCCCGCAAGCTGAGTCAATCATCACCAATGTTGTAAAGAAGGCAGTCATGGCCGATAAGACGGTCCCGGCTGCAGTGTTGAGGATGCATTTTCACGACTGTTTTATCAGGGTCTCTCTCTCACACACACAAATGATTTTTTTTTTTTTATATTTAACATGGGTATCTCTCACCTCATATTGAAGGTGAGACAAATCCCATGAATATAATAAACTATCCATAAATTTTGTGTGTCAGATAAGTTCAAAAGGAATCGAACTAAAGACTTTTACTAATCATATAAGTTTAAACCAACTGAGCTACCCATGCGGATTGATTTCTCTCTTGTACCCTGTCTTTAAAAAAAAAAAAGCCATTTCATGATGTTAGCTTCACTTTGCATGCACCATAATTTCCTATAAATAAAAATGTGTGTCTCACCCTTGACTAGGGGTAGGAACAAGAGGGCTGGCAAGGGCATCATCCCTCAGAGTTTTAAGAAGACTCCTTTAATTTATGGGTTTTTAAAAAGGGTTCGCTAAGATATTTAAAGAATTTGCATTTCGGTCCTTTTTGAGTTTGAAATTTGTAAATTGACTCTTTCACAAGAAAATTATGAATTTTACCTTTTGCTCATGATGTGGACTATATCCACTTCTTTTTAACATATGTAGAAACTGGTAGGAAATTTAAGCAAGGATATTATTTTGTTAACTTTGGTGATGTTTTGTGAAGGGCTGTGATGGATCAGTGCTGTTGAATTCAGTGGGCCAGAACAAAGCAGAAAAAGATGGGCCTCCAAATCTTTCATTACATGCATTTTTTGTCATAGATGAAGCCAAAAAGGAAGTGGAAGCAAAGTGCCCTGGAGTTGTTTCATGTGCAGATATTTTAGCTCTAGCAGCAAGGGATGTTGTGGTTCAGGTGAGTTTTTTTCTTTTAATGATAGGTTTGAAATTTATTTAAAAAGAGGGAAGTTCAAAGATACAGAGATTAGTCCACAGCCCAGGCCAGACAAGAGACCGGTCCAACAGAGACAGGACCCAAGACAAGAAAAGGGGAGTCCACAGCTCGGGCCAAGCAAATGATTTGGCCCACAAATTAGGCCCAAGAAAAAAACTTGCTCAAGAATTTTTTTTGTTATATTTCAAGATCATTTCTGAATTTAAATTTAATATTTTCTAATATATACATCTTTCCACTACCTGTTTTTATCGGGGAAATTCTTAGAAAAAATACCTTAGTGTTCTCATAGTTTTAAATAACACCATATATTTTTTTTTAAAAGCCCCCTCAAAGAGAAAATATAATAAGATCAGATCTCTAATATTCACTCTCTCTACTAATGAACCTTGAAATTTTAAAATTGACGGTGGAGATGCTGTATATGTTCATCTCTCATTGTAATTTTTATTTTATTCTTCGTCACCATTTCTTAGTCGCATTCCTTTGAATAGACAGCACTCCATATTTTTTTTTAAATAACTATTCTTAATGGTAGCCATTTGGGATTCTCCTAAAATGTAAGGCAGTCTTTTAATTTTTTTAATATCTTACTCCCATTTATTATTTTATTTTCTTTTTTATTAATTTCATAATCATGTTTTGTCTACAATTTTAATGAAAAGAGGTGGATCATAATTTTTTGTCCTTCTCTTTTCATATTTTTCATCTTATAAAGGAGTATTTTTGTCATTTCTTATTCAAATAAGTCAAATCTTACACAAGATCTTAGTTTGATTTTGATTATCTTTTTACAACAGTCTGGAGGCCCTAATTGGGAAGTACCCAAAGGGAGAAAAGATGGAAGAATATCCAAGGCAAGTGAAACAAGACAATTGCCTGCTCCTGTCTTCAACATCTCTCAATTATTACAAACCTTCTCTCAAAGAGGGTTATCTGGAGATGACCTTGTAGCTCTCTCAGGTAAAAGATTAGCCTCCATCTTATCTTATTTAACTAGTTAATCATTAAAGTTTCTGCCCATTTCTGGTCCATTTTGATCCAGTTAGAGTTATAAGTACTATGGGTGGAGCTCGGCCAAATTGGTTTAGGTTCTAATTAATTTGAGTTAGGGCCTAGTGGCCTACCTCACAATTATAGGGCTTAGGCCTTTACTCGTCCATTTGGGCTTGAAGTATTTGAAATCGGTCTCAGATCCTCAAAATAAAAAGATCTTGAAGGCTCTTATTCAATTTTCCCTCTTTTCATTGTTAGGATTAGAAAGGATAGTTCATTAAGTGGAATGACCCAAATTCTTTAAAAGTCTCTAAATCTCACCCTTCATAACCAATATGGGACTTCTTTATTGCCCCAACAATCCTCCCTCTAACGAGGCTCTCTGGAAGATAGAATGTCACTGGCCATTCCGTCAGACTAGGGGATCCCCTGAGTCCACGAGCCTTGGCTTGGAGATATGACTCTGATACCACTTGTCAAAACTGTATCTAATCCAATAGTTAGCTTATTAGGTGGAATAACCCACATCCTTTATAAGTAATCTCCCCTTTTACAACAAACGTGGGACTCGTTCTCTGCCACAACACTCATCTCACCCTCAGGGATTAGGGCTGTGTTTACGTTTGAGGGTGTAAGATTCATTTGCATCCAGAGCGCGGCTTGAAGAAGAGAGCATTGTGAAATTATTTTTGTTTCGTACTTCTGAACTACGTAAATCTTATGTATTTTTGCATATTTCCTTTTTTTTAATAGGAGGACACACTCTTGGGTTTTCCCATTGTTCATCCTTCGACAATAGAATCCACAACTTTGACACAAGCCACGACATCGATCCTTCCATGAATCCAACTTTCGCAGGGGGTTTGAGAAACATCTGCCCTGCCCACAACAAGGTGAAGAATGCTGGATCAAGCATGGACTCAACTTCAACGGCATTCGACAACACATACTATAAGCTACTCATTCAAGGGAAGAGCCTCTTCTCTTCGGACCAAGCCCTATTGTCTACTTCCAATTCCAAAGCATTGGTATACAAGTTTGCTAGCTCTCAAAATGCCTTCAAAGAGGCTTTTGTCAAGTCCATGATCAAGATGAGTAGCCTAACAGGTGGCCAAGAAGTAAGGTTGGATTGTAGAAAGGTGAGATGAAAGGTTCAGGGTTTTTAAAAACTGATGTGAATCTCAAAAAAAATAAAATTGGAGGTCACTTAATCATTCAAGGAATAAGTAGTGAGGATTTGGGCTGGTCCATTTTGATGTAGTGTGGCAACTCATTTGATGAAGTAGTGATAAATGTATTTGGTTACTTCATGTTGGAAAAAATATTCCAGAGTCTTTATTAAATAATAACATGATGTTTATTCTGATTATGTCAATGAGTCAATTTATATTGGATTCTATGATTTAAATAACTTAGGCCCAGATTGGCTTGATCTGAGTGAAGGTCTATAATTACAATCCAGACATGAATGTTGTTGAGGAACAAAAATGGAGAAAAAAATTACACTAGTTAAATAAATAAATAAATAATCTTCATCATCGTGAGTGTTGTTGGTGATCTATTTCCTTGATCACAAGCTTTCTAGCCCTATTAATTGTAACAAAGCAAAGGTACAAATGCTCTTCCAACTCTTCCAACTTCTCTAGAAATCCAGCCTCATTGTTTTGAAGCTCTTTCATCATCTCTTCAAGTAAATGACCCTTCGCATTCCTCAAACAAATCTTAATGACAGTCTTACTATGCTCAATTTCATCACCCAACAGGGTTACGAGTCGACTCATCGTGTCAAAGTCCCTATTGAGAATATATGCACCCTTCGCGGCAGAGTCAAGTTGGTCCCGGAGTCGAGCATGGGACTTCCGTTTGAGCCGATATATCGACCGGAATTTCCACTTCAACAAAGGAGTTGAGAAGCACATAACAATTGGAGTGGCCAAAAGACCCATAAACGTAGAAGCAGTGAGTAGTAGTGCAGCAATGGCAAGTGCCCCGCATGCAATAACTAGGCCAATGCCGATAGCTTTCTTGCAAAAGCCGGCCACTTTCGCCTTTCCCATGATTTTTTTCTGTCTAATTTTAAGGTGTTGGAGCATTGAGCTATAAATTTCATGAATTTGGTGGAAATTCATCGGGTTAGAGCCTGAGAGATGGTTTTCAAGGCTAATGAATAATCCAAATTGTGCATATATGAACTGATATTGTTCTTTCGTGTAATCGCCGGCCACCCTTTGGGTTAGCTCCAGAACTCCTTCGATTATACGATAATTGGCTCGTGTTTGATGGACGCATTGGAGAAGGAAGCAACATGTCTTACAGGCCTCTAAGCTTCCTTGGAAGTATTCGAGGAGAAGAGAGTGGAGATCCGAAGAATTATCGATCATTTCGGATATGATTTCTTGCCTTGGCTCTAGAAGGTAATCAGAGATGTGAAGATAGGGCGCAAAAGGAGATAAAGAGAGGTGTTCTTCGTTTATTCTGCTAATTTGGTCGTGAATTTTGCTCCATATTTCAGTATAGGACTCTGTTCTGAAGGCCTCCATGTATTCTTCATTGACATTTATATCATTCCTCACATAATCAAGGCTCTGTCTTAGAAGTGTACCTGCAGAAAGATTCAACACACACACACAGAGAAAAGCCATATCAGAAATTGCCCAAAACTAAAAATTTCAAAAATAAAAGCCTCTAGCAAGATCAAGAAACAGAGGAATGAAAACCCGAAAAAAAATTCCGATAATTCGACATGGGCCAAATCAAGATTTACTCGATAAAATTCCACTGATATTTCAGTTTTCGACCAAAATTAAAAATCCCACCTTCTGGGTTATAATTCTATGCAGTAATTCTAACTCTTAAAATGATTTGAAAACACATTTAACATCATTATTGCATTAGATTCAATCTCTAAGAACTTTATCAAGGGAAAGGGAAATGCAAGGCCTTCTGCACTACTCACCCTTTGACATATTCCATGTCTTGGCCTTTGCCAGAGAAGATTTCAACTTGGGCCACATTTTCTCTTCCTCACAAACTTTAGAAAAGATGTCAAAAGAATGAAAGATGGATTACTTTTCATCCCATCTCCTCTACCATGCTCTCTATCTATTATATCTTTCTCTCAGCCACCCATCAATCACAGTTGTTTTTCCTTGCCATTTCTTCTTCTTTTTCTGATCTTCAGATGGCCTTCACCGACCTTTGAATGAGAGCTTTTGCTTCTGCTGCAAAACAAGTTGGAGTCTAAAGAAAAAGGAAGGGAAGGAGAAGGAAATTTAAAGAGAGGATTCAACTCTCACCGCCCTTCGTTTCTTCACACGACTCTCCAATACATGTTTCTTTTCCTTGCCATTTCCGCCGTATTATTGTACAAATAATAATTTGCAATTTAAATGTGGTAGAGCCCGCGTGGACCAAATCATATTCTTCCCATTTTTAATATAGATAAATTTGTTGGGGTTCCGTACTAAAAGTTTAAACGAATATTTAGAAATTTATAAAGGATTTGGACAACTCCACCTAATATACTAGTCTTTTGAGTTTGATACTTAAATCCTAATAAGTGGTATTAGATTCAGCTTTCAAACTACCTAATGTGGACTAAGGAAATCTCTTGGCAAGCGAGTTGGCTTGATTCGTTCGAGAAAAAATTGTTGGGACTGCGAACGAGTCTCATATTGGAAGTGTAGAAGGAGATTTAAGGATTTAAAGACTTAAATTACTCCACCTAACATACTAATATTTTGGACTCAATACCCAAGTTCTAACAAAAGAAACAAATTACTCATTTAATCCAATAAAAAGTTATGATGGGATTAATACTAGTCAATCAATTAATTTACTTGAAAAACACTTAGAGACTCTTCCTGAAACTTGAACTTCAATTTGAAACTCTAATAATATATATAAATTTTTTTTTTTGAAATGATAACACCAGAGGTGAAAAAAAAAAAAGAGAATAACAAAAAAACAAAAAAATATAATAAATTTATAATCTTTGTTATTCACAATTAATTAATCTCTCACTTTAGGAAGTGGGAGGTGTCAGGTTCGAACCCTCATAGTTTTACCTCGTGTGCTTTAAGAACAATGGATATCAGTCGTGAAGGGGCACATGTAAATTCAAAAAAAATTAAATTGATTTTTTATTTTTTAAATGGTTGGGCGGCTTGAATGTAGGCCCTCTGTAATGTCTTTCTATGCTTACCAGAACTGATGCGTATGGACACATCCCTTAAATCATCAGATTTCAGTCACCACAAATTTGTGGCTACAAAAAGTAGATGGGAGATTGCTTTTATTTCCTACTCCTTCTTGCAATAGAAAAAGATACGCCACATTTAAAAAGATTGGAGTTTTTTTTTCTATTTTTAAAAATAATCATATGTTCAATTGATTAATTTTTCTATAGCTGAAGTGCTGAACTCATCATGTGGGGTCCATTATCATTGGATGATCGGATGGACAATATTCGTTGTTGATTTACAAATAGTTATTTAGTGGCCCATTATTTTTGGGAGTCCCTACCATAACACCTTCCATAACAATTCGTGGCGTTTGCACGCGTGCAGGAAAAATATGACGCAATTGAGAATCATGAGCTGCTGAGGAAGAAAACGCGTACACGTTTAGAAGCATCAATGCAGAAAGCATGTTATATAGGCTTATACGGAGATGGATTCGGGGACCTCTTCTTGTATTTTATTTTTCAAATTAAAAAATAAAATAAAGAAAAATGTTATCAATTTATCTCAACAAAACAAAGATTAAAAAAAATGAGAATAGCCTTTCTTAGAATTGTTTCTATGTAATTTTATCGTGAGTCTATGATTATAATCATACATGTCTTTACATATTGGCCAATATGATATATATCTGTCAATATTGATCATTTTAATTTTTTTAAAAAATAAAATAGAGAAAATAACGGCTGATACATCAGCCGAGAGCGCATATCCGTTTTTTAAATCCGTGGGTCTACCATATCTAATCGAATTCTTCAATCCGGCTGACCCAATGACTCAAACATTGCAAATTGTTAAAGAAGAAAGAAGTCTTACAACTCAAAATCATTTAATCCAAGTTGTGAACTGAAGAGGCATTCAAAAGTCCTCTTTGAAACAATTCACTCAAAGAAGACGAGCCCATTGAAGGATAAATGAAGGTGCCATCGTCTACAGGCCAGACTCGTCGGCGATGTCGATTACAAACCGGTACCGGATGTCATTCTTGGCAAGCCTTTCCAAGGCCTGATTGATGTAGCTGGGCTTGATGAGCTCAATGTCACAAGTGATGTTGTGCTTCCCACAAACGTCCATCATCTCTTGTGTCTCTCTCATCCCTCCGATAAGGCTACCCGATACAACCCGTTTGCCTGCAAAACATTTTACATTTTCATTTAGAAGAGACTTTATTTCATTTATATAGTATTAATACATATTGAATTTGATATTTTATTTTCAAAATCAATTGACTAGCTATCACTTAGAGGGTTTTGATCAAAATGCACATTTGGACCCAAATGTGGATTTTGCTCAAATCTGACCCAAATCCAACCTGTTTGCATCCTAGTCTTAAGTCTAAGATAAAATGGATCCACACCCAATTTCCATTTATAAACAATTATGGTGCAAGTCGGGGTAGGTTCATGCTACCAACCTTGAACCAAGAATTTTAAATCTAGAGCTAACAAGACACCCACCTTCAGGAACATATCAACCCAAGACTCAAGAAGTGGAGCCAAGAACCCTATCATTCTAATAGATTACATTAGAAAAATCCCAACAAAAATAGATACCAATAAAATCTATGGTAAATCCTAGATAAGGAAGAAATAAATTAAATCATTCTAAAAAATCAAAGTTTGGTAAAGTAAAAAATTGAAAGTAGAGAGGTACAAAATAGAGGAAATAAAATGTCTTTATATAATTACATGGGAGAAATTACTAGGATTTATAAGATATACTTTTATAATGGGTAGCCATTTAGACACCTGACTTTTTTTTAGAGGCACTCCATTTCAAAATTTTATGTGAAATTACCATTTTGCCCCTCAGTTTTGTGTAGAGGAATTGTGTTCTTAAAAAAAATTGAGGGGTTAATGGTAATTTTCACACAAAATTTTGAAATAGAATATCTTTCAAAAAAATAAGTAGAGTGTCTAAATGGCCACCCTTTTATAATTAGATACAATATTCTATATTATCTCAAGTTCTTTTTTCCTTTAACCTAACCAAAGACCTAGTGATCTTTAATGTGAGGCTAGATATTTGGAGGTCAACTCTGATGTGCAACTTTTTTTCTAACTTCACACTCTCCCACATGTGCACCTGCTGCACATGTAGATACATACGGAACCTGTTATGATACTATGAAGAAAACCATGTTAACATTTTTGAGGTAGAACTCACTTTAAAAAACTAATCATTGAGAGGATAGTGCTTTAAGTATTATATACATGGCCGACTCTGGGCATAGGCGGTGTAGGCCATCGCCTAGGGCCCCTAGACAGAAAGGGCCCCCACACACTAAAACTCCTTAATATTCCAGCCACAAATGGCCCCTCAAATCTCACTCCGCCTAGGGCCCCTGAGATTTTAGGGGATCTCAGGGCCGGCCCTGATTATATCTTTTTTTTTTCAAGACCAAGGTGTCCAGATCTCTTAGAATACCTGACTAATCTTTAGAGCATATGCAAACTTCTCTATCCATACACAGATCTCCCGCATCTCAGACGGATTTTTGACCGGCAAGCCAACCCTCACCGGTTGTTACAAGAGTCATTTGTTTTACATGATTATCCATTTACATCCATTGATAGTTTTTGAAACTTTAGAAAACATTGATTAGGGTAGGGTAGGGCCTTACCGAAGATGAGAGGAAAGGAAGGGAGTTCCACAGGCTTATCTGGGGCACCCACAAAGACCAAATTGCCACTGACTTTAAGCAGATCTAAGATGGGCCCAAGGTTGTGGACTGCAGACACAGTATCCAATATGAAATCAAGGGTCCTGGCAGCAGCTTTCATTTGCTGAGTATTGGTGCTGACTAGGAAATCGTCGGCTCCAAGGCGTTTTCGGGCCTCCTCCTCCTTCGAAGGCGAGGTGCTGATGATTGTCACATGGAGCCCAAAGGCCTTTCCAAACTTCACGGCCACATGCCCCAGGCCCCCAAGGCCCACCACCCCAAGCTTCTTACCTGCTTGCAGCATATTGTGTCGCTTCATGGGGCTGAACACCGTGATCCCGGCACATAACAACGGTGCCGCTGCATCCATTGGGAGGTTTTCCGGCATACGCACGACGTACCTAGAATCACCAACAACAGCAAAGAAAAATGTGTGAGAAATTGAGAACGAGTCAGAGACTCAGTTGTCAATATCTTAACTCCAAAGGGTGCCGGCCATATTTTGTAGTTGGTGGGCCATCAGATTTTTTAGGCTCAAGGGCTAGAAATGGGCTTGTCTAATAGAAATGACCGATATAATTAGAAATGTAAATTAATTTGTGAGGGTTAGTTGGACGGTAATATAGGAGGTCTTGGGTTCAAGTCATTCTCAAGATAAAAAATTCACTCTCTATATTGTTACTCGGTGTATATGAACAGAGAAATTTGCACGTGTTTCAAAGATTAATCAGATGCTCTAAGAGGCTTGGACACCTTAGTTTAAAAAAAAAAAAAACTGTAAATTGATATTTTTGGAACTTTCTCTGACAAAAAAAAAAACTTTTAAGAGGTAAAAGTGAAAGAACCTTTTGTGAGATACAAGCATTTTGGAGTAACCACCATAAGTGATGCTCCCGTCCCAGAAGATGCCATTGTAAGTGAATTGAACCTTGTCACAGTAATTCTCCTCTGAGTCATTGCAAAACTCACAAGACAGGCAAGAGGCTGCCAAACATCCCACCCCAACTCGGTCTCCAATCTTGAACTCAGTCACGTTGCTCCCAACCTTTGTAATTAAGCCAGTAATCTCATGTCTGAAAGTGTTAAATCAACAATTTAATGCAGTAAAGTCACCTATAAACGTAGTTGCAAGAAATAATCCAAAAAATGTTACCATCGGTAGAAAAATTACCCGGGAACTAAAGGATAGATGGTGATGCCCCAGTCATTTTTTATGTGATGCAGATCAGTATGGCACATCCCACAGTAGAGAATCCTGATGGTCACATCATCGATGCCGTTTTCCCTATATTTTCATAATAAAAAAAAAAAGATAAATAGACAACAACATTAAATTTGAAAATCAACTTGACTTCATTATAACAGTAAATCCATAACATAGAAAATAAATGCTATATGTGCTTGATGACTGTATCTAGCAATAAATCCAAAACTTTCTTTTGGTTTTTGAGTTTTGAAAATCCAATTAATAATAATTTTACCACATCAATACGAGTTTGGATTAGAGTGATGATTAGGAATTCGTTTCAAGAAATGGGAGTCTTAAGTTCTAATCTCACTCACTCCATGGGTCACTCTCTATAAAATTATTAATTATGTGCGGGTAGAGAGGTTATGCACATGCTCTAAAAATTAATCGAATTATCTAAGAAGTCTGAATACCTTAGTCTAAAAAAAAAGTTTGTGCCAATAACAAAGCGACTCATTATTACTTTTACATTTAGTATTATTGGTCTGCATTCGTTATATTTTCAAATGCTGAATATTTGGAATACCAATTACAAGACCAGAGGGAGTTAGAGAGGGCATGGCCCCCTAATTTGTTTTTAAAAAAAAATTGTAGCTTAAAGATTTCTATAATGGCTCTCTAAGATATTCAAACATTTGCAGTTTTGGCCCCTTAAAAAAAATCATATTTTGTACATTGGCCCATTTGCAAGAAAAGTTTTTGCTCTGCTCTTGTGTAGCAGATGATCCAAACTCTTATCAATAGTTCAAAAATTCTAAAAAACTATGACAAATCAATCTAAGTTGAATCTACTCAATAGAAATTTAGTTTGAGTGAGTCAATGAGTTTTAACAAGTGTTTTTTGTGTGCAATTAAAAACTCATAAAAAAATAATATGTGAGTGTCGGCTTGACGGTTTAAAACCCTAATAAATTGTTAGAGGTTCTGAGTTCAAATCTCATTCTCAATATATAACGGTCACTCCCTTTAAATTTATCTGATGTGTGGATAGAGAGGTTTGTACATGCCCAAAGAATTAGTCAGATGCTCTAAGATGCTTGAATACCTTAGACTTAAAAAAAACTCGGAAAAAAATCTTAAAAATCGACAAATGTACACCTATTTGGTACCTTCTTTTGAAAATGAAGGGTGTGATTTTTCCTGCTGAATCAAGAGCAGCCCAACCAGCAACAGTTTGAGTGTGATTTGGAGTGGTCTGAGACATCTCTTCTTCTAAATCCTCTGCAAAAATCTTTGCCCTTCTTCTCTCTTTAGGACTTAATGCAGTAGGAAGATGAGTCTATGACCTTATGGAAATATATAATGTAGGGAAAAAAATTCCACTCTATTTTTCATGAATTATGAGGTCATTCTGACTCAATTTCAATTAATTATATCAAGTTCACTAACCATACAAATAAAAGAAATTATTCCTGATTTATAAATTTGTAAAAGATTAACCTTATTGGACATGTATAACAATGAGATTTAAACTAATTAATCTGAATGATCAAAATAGAGCCCTCTATCAACTGTTTAATTTATTTATTTAAATCTAGAGGATAAAAATAAATAAATAAACTTATATCTCATGGTTGATATATTGGAAATTTATAATTTAACTTAATGAGGTTAGTATTGTTAATGAAATAATATTTATTGTCGAAATCAAAATTACATTACAAGAATTTGTGACATTAGAGTTTTCCTTTTTCCCCTCCAGCAAGGATTGATGGGTATTGGCCTCTCAGAGATTGGTCCATTGACTGATCCAGAATTCATTAGTCCCCTTCAAATAAATGATTTTGGTATTCGGCACCGACCCCTATTAATTTCCCTTTCTAAAGCCAATCTTTGCACATCCTACTCGTGACCTACCCAATTACGATTCATAAAAGAGAAAGAGTAGATAGGGGTGAGAATGGATAATAGGAAAATAGGAAAAAATGAATAAAAAATTTAGAGTGAGTATATTTTTTTTTAAATATCTAAGAGTTAAGTCAAAATTTTGATGTATCTTTTGAACAGTTTTTGTATGAAATTTCATATTCATACAAGTGAGAGGTGTCAGCTTTGAGTCCCCATAACCTAACTTGGTGTATTCTAAGGACAGTAGATATCACTCTTGGGAGTTTTACGTTGGGTTTCCTACGATTTCCTACACATAAATTCAAAAAAAAATCACATTCATCTAATGATTTTATTCATTAATTTTTAAAAATCAATGGTCATTCCTTGCTCCATACTAATCAAACTCTAAAGGTCAAAATTATATAGCTTGGATCATTAATTGTTAGTAAAATGTTATATACTCTATGTTTATGTAAGGACAGTGATCCTCCCACGGGTATTTTGTATAATCCGACACGGGTTTTACTGTGTTGCCCATTTTGCCCTTCGAATCCACTCGTCGAGCCTTTTGCTAAAAGTGATTCGAAGGGTTCGACGAGCCGATTCGAAGGGCAAAATAGGTAATATAGTAAAACCTGTGTAGAATTACACAAAAATACATGTGGGGGAATCACTACCATTTATATAATCATCTATCAAATTAAACTAAATTTGCGAGTAAATTTGAGGAATCCATGTTCTATATAATAATATGTCTTACTGATTTAACTCTTTAAAATATGTAAAAACATCTCTAATAAATGAATGCTGGGGCATTTATGAAATGAGTTGGTTGTTCGCTCCATTTGAAAATAATTTACCTAACATGATTTAAGAAGGATGTGGAGCACAAACTGTCATTCAATGAAAATCTCTTTTCTTTTTTTTTTTAAGAAATAAATGAATATTTGGTCATTTATGAAATGAGTTGGACATTGTAGACTCCATCTAATATCCTTTAATGAACGCAACTGTTGTCCATCTAATATCCTTTAATGGACACAACTGTTGTGGCTGTGGATACATCACTCGACATTTTTTATGTCTCTTCTCTGCACTATCCGTCAAAATATATGTTAATGTGAAAAAGAGATGTCATCAATTATTAGGGAAAAAAGAAAATTATTTTGTAAAAATGTCAGATGAGATAAGTACATTGATTGCCGATGTTGTCCTGTGGGAAATAAGTAAAACTTCTATAATATAATATGGTTGGGACCATAGCAAATATATTATATTAGAGAAGTTATTTAATTAGAAAGTCTAGTAAATTGGCGTTCCGTATTTCTTTTCAAAATTCCTTAAACTCTCACCCATTATCAAAAGTCTTTTTAGCTGAAATCATTTTATCTTCCTTCTTTTTCTACTCCATCGGTCATTTCTGTCTGAAAGCCAAACCGTTGCCCATTGACGCCATTGAATCCTCTTTGTGTGCACCCCTCAAGACTAACGAGAAATCCTACCACTTCGGCCAGATTTGAAAACAAATCATCCTAAAGTCATTTTTCAGAGTATTTGTGGGGTCCTCAGTCACTTTTGCAGTAATTTTATATTCAGAATGTATGGAATATTACTTTACAAAATGGTTGGGACAGTATATTTTTTATTTTGAATATATTAAGTACTGAATTAGAGAGATTTATTACATTTTGTATGAATCTGAAGTTGGAACCGACTGACGATATTATTTTAGACAGGTTATAACTTTATAGAGTTGCAATTGATTGCATTAAAGATTTATTCATTAAATACATGAAAGTTAGACATTTGAGGTTTAATTTTTTTTTTTTTAATATTTTATCAAATCGAGATCATTTATCTTTTTCATATTCTTTTTTCAAATTAGAGAGATTTGAAAGCAGCTTATGCTCTTTATTCAGCTCTTCACAAGTTAAATCAATGTTTCAAAATTTAACAAGTAATTATAATGTTTTATATAATGATTTGATTTGATTAGACTAAAAAAATGACCTCTCATCAATCAGATAGAACCTCTTATAACATAATTTCATGGCCCTATCACATAACATAGTGACTCCCACTTGATGAATGGCTCAGATCTGTCGCACGTTTGCCACATTTTCTAGTTCTGCCGGCCGAGTAAAATTCAAATTCTAGTCCTTTAGTCACGTATGGACTTCAAAAAAAAAATATGACGACGATTCCCCCAATGAAAACAGCCATGAATGCCAGTATATCTTCAAAATCTGTAACTCTGAGATGTTTAAGTAATTCATTTTCATACCTCTAATCAAAATAGCCAAAATTTTCACTTTGGATTTCCATTTCTCCCTAATTGAAGGCTTGAAGATATGAAGGTTCATGTCCCTAAAGGCTACATCTTCTTCATCTTTCTAATCTACTTTCTTAGTCTACACTGCATTCAGGCCGTAGATTACATCGTCGGAGACGACTCTGGATGGACGGAATTATCAGTAAACTATCAAAAATGGTCGGCACAACACAGTTTCACCGTCGGAGATGCTCTCGGTTAGTCAAATATTTCACTTATAATTAAACTATATCGTAACTTGTGCAAATAATAGTTTCTAATATACTTCAATCATAGTTGTCAATTTTGTTTGAATGATCATTTTATTTTGACTTTAGAGTGAATGTTTCAATGAAGAAGATGTATTTTTGGAAGAAATCATAATAAATATGTAACTATTTTTACTTTTTAAAAAAAAATTACATGTGAAAAATCGCGGAATACTCACACACCAAAGTAACTATTTTTAGTTTAAGAGAAGGACTTTGCAAGATTTTATCTTTTAAAACAAAATAATAGGGATTTTTTACTTAAACTTACATAAATATTATTAAAATACATTAGTAGTACTTAAACTGTAAGAGTTTTTAACTCGTTTTAACATATTATAAATATGAGTATTTATAAAAAGAATGAAATAAAAATGAATCATTGAAAAGGAGTGAAGCGAGAGCAACGTAGGGTTATTAGACTGCTTAATTACATGCTTTTGTTTTGATTGTAATTTACTAGAACGAAGTGTCGGCCATTTTGACTAAAACGAAATAGAATTGACAGCTGTGATTCAAACTAGAATCTTGTTTCATTCTCACGGTGGAGAAATTGGTTATCAATATAATGGAAAAATTGGTCTATGGAGATTTAAGAGTATTTTTTAATTAGTTATATAAATTATAATTTTTTTAACTAGTTATACAAATTATAGATTTCTTAAAACATCTAATCTACAACTTTATAACCTCTCAATTAGGGCTGAAATCGGGCCGAGTCGGGTCGGGTTTTTTAAAATCCAACTCGACCCGAGTTACTAATATATGGAACCCAACCCAACCCGAACTTTTAACCCGGACGTCTTGACCCGACCTGACCCGAATAATAACCCGACTCAATCCGAAACCCGACCCGACCCGCATTTTGAACCTACTTTAGCCTACTTTTTACCGGTTGTTGTTGGGTTTGATCTGGTCGGGTCGGATTAACTTAAAAATCTCTCAACCCAACCCGATCCGAATTCAATTCGGGTTTCTGACTTCTCAACCCGACCCGAACCGCTGACCCGACCCGAGTTTCACCCCTACTCTCAATGCTATGTATTGAAATCAATCTTTAGTCTCTACTCACATACCCAAAACCTATCAAATAAGATTCTTCAATGGCTCCTTAGATTCTTCAACTGGTTGTCTTCTGCCTCAGGAAGTGGGAGGTTTTGGGTTCGAGTCCTCATAGCCTAATCTTTGTATACCCTAGAGGTAGTGGGCTTACCCATGAGAGTTTTACACTGTGTATCCCACAATTTTCAACACGTAAATTAAAAAAAAAAAATCTTAAATGGCTCATTCCAATTACTTTAAGATACTCACTTCTAATTTACTACCAGTGAAACACTCAACCTGAAATATCTGATTTTTATTTTAAAATTAAAAGCTTGTAATATTTAAAGACCCAAAGTAGGCAAACACAATCGAGAAAGTGATAATTAAAAGAAAAAAAAAACATATTATTTACCTAAATGTTTTTATTTGTTTTGTTGCAGTATTTAATTATGCGGTGGGGAAACATGACGCATATGAGGTGACCCAAGAAGCATATAGAAACTGTGACAGCAGTAATGGTGTTATACAGACATATGAAAGTGGAAATGACAGAGTTTTGCTAACAGAGGCTCAGAAATACTGGTTCATTTGCACTTTTAAAGGGCATTGTTTGGGAGGAATGAGATTAGCCATTGAAGTCAATGAAGGGAATGTTACTAGCATGGGGCCCACTGCAAATCCCACGATCAACGGCATTGGACGGTCGAGATGGGTTTGGATATCTTATCTTGTGGCACTTGTGGGTTTTGTCTTGACGAATTATTAGTGTAATTGGTTCATTATGCACCCAAGTCTAATTTATTTTTGTGTCTGAATAAAATGAAATGAGTAAAAAGTAGAGGAATTCATTTTATTCATTTGATAATCTTTTGTAAAGTAGAAAAAATGATTCATTAAATCTCTGTTTTTCTATGGAATCTCAAATCAATAATAAAAGTAGGAAATTCAATTTTTGATTTTCTTCACTCTCTTTATAACTTTTTTATTGTCTTTCTAAAAATATGTTGGAGTTGTGAACGAGTTCCACATTAAAAGTTTAGAGAGATCTAGAGATTTATAAAGGATTTAGATCACTTTACCTAACAATCTAGTCTTTTTGGCTGAATACCTAGGTCCTAACAAGTGGTATCAGAGTTAGATCTTAGACTCACTCATATGGACGGACTCAGGAGATCCTCTAGGCGGACAGGATGGCTGGCCTCATCTAAAGGGGGATTGTTGAGGCTGCGAACGAGTCCCACATTGAAAGTTTAAAGGAAAATTTAGAGATTTATAAAAGGCATGTGTCACTCCACCTATCAGACTACTTTTTGAGATAAATGCCCAACTCCTAACAAAAAAAATAAGTTATTGAATAGAATTTCTCGGATCCTCTAAAAAAATTCTATCCAAATCTAAAGACACCTTAGTTTTGGATTTTGGTGTACAACCCAAAATTAGATTGACATCATAATGTACAATCAGGACCTTTGGATTATATCCATTGGGATTTTTGTAGGGCTTACCTCTTACACTCTTTAATGCACAATTTCAAAGTGTCCAAATAAAAAACCTTTCTGGTTCTGCTTTCACTTCATCTTGAACTTTTTTTATAGCAGCAAAGATGAGAGCAGTATGTAAGAGAAGTGTTTGGCATATGAATACTTCACTTAAAAAATTATCACATTCAATTGTAAGTTCTAACTTCCGGATGAATAACTTCAAAGATGATAATTTTATGTTAGGACTGGGTATCCAACTCAAAAGGTTAGCCCAATAGGTAGAATGAACAAAGTCTAATATAAGTCTCTAGTTGAACACCATATCATCAAAATTATAGTTCAAAATTAAGGAATTCTCTACCTTTCTCTTAGTAAAGTTAGTCATATATTCAAAGTGATCAGTCTCACTCAATTCATGTGAACCTATGTTTGGAAGTTTTGAGATTGGTGATGAAGGTGGTGAGCATGATGATGAGAGTTAAAAGGATGGTGGTGATTTTGCTGTTGTTGTTGTTGTTGTTGATGATGACAATAAAGATTATCGTTGCCGCCGTTTTCCACAGATTCTGGCCATCCTCCATTTGTGTTTCTCGTTAGTGCAAGTAATGAATCCCTCACCTGGTCTGCCTGGACAATTTCACTATTTCTTCTCTGGATCACATATCAAATAGTAAATTAGCTAAACAATCATACATAATTTTGTAAAGTAACATTAAAAGATAATAAGAAATGAAGGCATAAAAAAACTTTTAAAATAGCCCAAATAGATTAAAAAAAAAATGAAGGGACAGGTAACTCTAAGGAGTGTGGTGGCCCTTTAGGGTGGAGCGGAAATCGAACTCAAGACTTCCACTTCTTGAGGCGGGTTTGTGGCAATCGCACCAACCCCTTTAAGTTGATAGGATTAATGGCAATGAGTATTACGTAATTTTGTCTAAATCTTCAAAATCCATCTGAAAACCTTTTTCATATATGATAAAATGATAGAAAAAGATGAATTGATGCTATAGTATGCTGTATCAATATCTTGTACTCTGCCTTACCTCTACTCGAAAAACATTCAAAACTAGGCTTCTGTAGGTGGTCACATTGGCATTTGTTACTTCAAGGCCTAATGAATTCATGGCCTCCATTAACTTCAGAAACCCACCTGGCTTGTCTTCGCAGAAGATCTTCACAAAGAACTCATTCCCTTCTGCTTGGCTCACTTCAACTTGGACCTGATGCCAAACAAAATTTTGAAAAGGGGGATAAATCAAGAAATTATTTGATGAGGAGACCCATGACCCATCATGAACGCCTAGTGCTTGGTTGTAATATAATATCACAATCAAATAATCAAACAAGAGGAAAGATATTCCTCATTAATCTTTAGGCCTAGTTTGGTTGTCAAATAGCAATGATGAAATGAAATGGATTGGATGAACTTAGAATTTGCTCAATCTAAGTGCTAGGACTTGAGTATTCAGTCCAAAATACCAGCCAACCTATTAGCTGGATTAACCCAAGTCTTTTATAAATTTTTAGATCTCCTTATACGTTTCCAACATGAGACTCATAACAATCAGCTCCAACAATCCCTCCCTCGAATGAGGCCAGCCATCCTGTCCGTTTAGAAGATCTCCTAAGTCCACATGAGATGGCCTAAAACCTGTCTCTGATACCACTTATTAGGACATAGATATCCAACTCAAAAGACTAACATATTTGGTCGAATGACCCAATTCTTTTATAAATCTTTAAATCTGCCTCTACACTTCCAATATGGAACTTATTCGAAGCTGGCGCCAACACTAAGTTTATCCATTCTATTTGGTTCACACTATTCTTGAAGTAAAAATTACCTCCATTTGTTGTGCCTTAACATCCGTGCTTAACAAGTCTTGATTTAGTTTGGTAAGATCTCCACTCTTGGTTCTAGAGGAGCATTTTGTTCCAAGATCGGCAATGGCGTTCCTCAGCACATTTGGCAACTCACCATCTCCATCAACAACTGCATTTTGATCGGGAATCTCCAAATGTACATTGTCTTTGTTGTTGTCATTCTGCTTTGCTTCTTCTTCCTCTGGCATTTCCTCGAGCTCGTCTTGGAGATCTTTCACTTGCTTCTGTAACTCCTTCACAAATTCAATTGCATCTCCAAGGGTTGATGCTTTATCCATCTGAAATATAGTAAGAGAGAAAAGGGAAAAGACCATCTTAATAAGTACTTTGAAGTCCATTGCTCATGTGAGTCATTTGAGGGAATATAACTTGAGTAACAAATTCGGGCCAATATATGAAGTATGGACCAATATTTTTCAGATATCGCCCATTATATCCAATATATTGGATGATTTTCCCAGTTTTCTTAGAATATAACAGCAACAAGAGCAAATTACCTTGGAGATGTTGGGGACCAAAGAACGGAGAGAATAGAGTCGATCATTGAGCTTCTTTCTTCTCTTCCTCTCTGCCTTAAGATTCTTTGACTGGTGCCGCTTTCCGTGCCTTCCCACGGCCTTCTGATCATCATCATCCTCTATTTGGTCACTGCAATCGGAGATCGAATCCCCTCGGCCCATCTCTTTCTTTACTGAGTCCTTATCATGATGCTCTTTAGACGCCAAGGACTCAGTGATTGATGGGTGCAAGTTTGCAGAGTTGGTCAAGAGGGACTGTTGCAGAGCTGAAATCTCTGGAAATCCATGATCAATAGCTGAATTAATAGACAGAGGCTTATCAGACAATGACCCCTCGAACAAGATATTACTCTTGGGCCGGTTGTCCAAAGGTGGGAACGGCGCCCCACCAAAGAAATTGAGTGGTGAGTTGCAAATGCGGGTTTGATCGCCCGAGAGATCCCATCCCATGTTCAAATTATCAGTTGTGGGAGGGATCCACTGCTGGAAATTGTTTTCATCCCTCTTGGATTTGTACCCATCAGCAGATAAGGGCTTTGGTGGGTGAACAACGGTTGCAAATCCATCACTTAAAGGCTGGCCATCAATCTCTGGGCTGGCCGGTTGTTCGCAGAAGCTCGTAATTGTGTTGTTCCTTACATTCATGGCTTCCTCCCATGCGGAATTACATTGAGCCATAACAAAGTCTATGATTTGTTGATCTTCAGGTACCTATAACTTCCACAAATTAGTCTACTACACACTGCTGATTTCACACCAATAAGTTGATAAATTAATCTTTTTCCTTTCCATTCAAAAATGCTATTGCCAAATTAAGAACAGAGTCTCTTTTCATTTTTTATGTTTTGTTTTAGGCAAACCAGGCATGTAAAGACCGTTGAATGATTATCATATTCCAAACATTTCAAGGATGTGTAGGGAAGGAAGATTATATTTGTTTTCTTATTCCTTCCAACAAGCATTTTTGAACGGTTGAGATACTATGATCTTACAATATCTTGTCAAATTTTGATTAGAATGCTGAAATACACAACCATTGATGAGATAATAGAGCTTAGATTTCAAATTCCTTTCTATATGCTAAGGGAAAGGAGAGTTACGGATTTTGCAACAAACAGCTCCACTAATCCTCCGGTCACCGGAATCAAAACCCTAGTTCCACTTCTTTCCTGCAAAAAATAGGTTGCAAATTAATTGTACAAAATCCTTTACTCAGAGAGAGAGAGAGAGAGAGACCCACATTTGAAATATTGGAATCTGAGATGTTGGAGAGATTTAGCCATTTGGGCTGGCTTAATATCAGTACCTGGGCATGGATCCTACATAGAAGGCTTATAATTAGAAATAGCTACTTCTATTAAAAGAAAAAAAAAAACAGATCAATTTTGGTCTAATCTTTCTGTCTTTCCCAGTTAGAATTGTCCAATTGCAAGAATTTTGGGTCATTCCACATTCATAATGGAGCTTATTACATGACCAAAACTAACAACAGTAGAAAATAATAATGTACTTGCTTTCTTTAATGATGAAGTGACAAATATATCAATATTCTAATTAGGTGCTAAAGAAGAGAAATGTATAATAATATTTTATTTCTTACAAAAGGGTATTAAAAAGTCTGAAAAAAATCATGAAAAATGAATTTTGGCTATACCCATAATCTAAAGGCATGGAAAAAGGCAATTCTGCTAAAAGATCACAGGTTTTTGTTCTTGAATGCTGATACATCAAATCCCTGCAAGGAACTATGGCAGAAACTGGAAATAGATTCTCTTCTCCTTTTTGGGCGATCTCAATTCCTCCACAACAACAGCTCATCCATTCAATACACCTATAAAACATATAAGGAAAGATGAGATTAGATCAGAGAGATTAAGAACACATTTTTCTATTAGAAAAATATCAAGCTAGTTTCTTTTCTTCTGATTTGCATTTTCACCTTTGGTCATCACCCAATTTCCAAATCACACAATAATCCCATCCTTTCATTCCCACAAGAGATCTCAATCTCTCTATTGAGTTTCGTAGAGCATTCATATCGTCGGTCCCGAAGAAACAGTCTCCTGCACAAGAACTCTTATCATTCACATCCTCAAAAAAGAAAAAGAAAAGAAAGAAAGAGACGAAGATTCATACAATTGATACAATGAGCCCGATTGAAGATGGACTAGATCACAAAGACAAAGGAATTTACTGGATAAAAGAAAAATACCACAATTGTTCTACTGGTCCAACTAGTATGGACCTTTCAGAAGCTGTATTGGGCAGGAATGAAGTCAAAATAAGAACAGGGGAAGCTCTAAACATCAAAGTAAGTTCGGATATTAAGGAGTCCTTTGTAAGGATTTTTTGGTTTTTGAAGTACAACGAAAACCTATTGGCAAAGGAGAGAATCTGTCAGATAAATCATATAAGAATCAGCAAAACAGAATAATGCACTCAGAGTTCAGAATCCTGTCATGGAAGGAGAAGATTTGTCAGTAGAATTCCATACCTACTGACAATAGAGTCTCTGTCTCTCTCTCACTTCTTTGATTGTACTTGGAAAAGGTTGCTCATTCTCAGCTGAAAGCTATTGATAACTGCACCAAAATTCATGAAGATAGAAGAAAATAGATGTTCAGATGAGCAAAAAAGGGGTCTAAAATGATTATATTTTAGTTTGGAAGTTGTCACTGGTAGGTAGAATGTGATGAAGGCATGAAGAGATGAGTGTTTGGATGGCTTTGCTTTCTTTTGTGAGTAGGAAGGTTGGCTTTTGTAAGCTTTTTGCAGCTAATGAGTGAAGGAACATTGATTTATTTATTTTTCATGAAGGTTGAGATAATAAAATTTAGACTTGATTCAAAATCTGATCGAATTGATTGACTCGAAAAAGACTTTTTTTTTTTATAAAAAAAAAAAACCCAATCGACTCAAAATTCTAATGAAGTTGAGTCAACTCAGATTGACTTGTCCAAGCTTTTTTAGTATTTAAACTATGGTTGAGATTATACGGTGTAAGGAGGGCTATTCATGGACCTGGTTTGGGGTGAGGATTGCTCATCTAAGCCTGAGTTTGTTCGTAATATCGAAAGCTCAAGTTTGCCTACAGCGAGCCAAGCATTTTTTAGGCTAAAACTCGAGCCCACCTATTTGAATTAACGAAAAGCCCAAGCTTATCCATGAGAGCTTGTTTATAAAAATCAATAGTCATTATACATAAACAAACGTTTAGTTAAAGGGGCCAAAAAAGCTTGATGCTCATCTTGGGTATTTTTAAAAAGTGCGAATCTGCTTTTTCTATAAAAGGGACTCTAAAATGAGCCCGAGCCTAACCCATTGCTCAATATATTCTTTTTGAACGGGAATAGAGAAAACTTTCATCGAAGAAGAACAAATACATAAAAGGAACACTTAGTCTAAGAGACTTAGATCAATTGGAAAAGAAACAGCAAAAAGGAGACAACAAAATGCAAAAAAAGAAAGAAAACACCAAAAGAACAATTAGAACTATCCTCCTTGTAATTGGAAGGTGCCACAATTTGAATCACTCACTCTGTTCTTTGTAAAAAAGTCAACCACACCATTAGTTGCGCGACTGATGTGAACAAAAAACACCTTAAAGCCCGAGGTCAATTCCCTAATTTTCCTTACCAAGATAATTAACCTCCAAGGGGATGCTACACACCCCCGGCCCATTTAATGAAAGGCCCTAATTAATGGAGATTGGAGGATAGAGGTTGGAGGAAAGGATGGAAGATGGCAAAAGGGTAAGTTGAATGAAAGAGATAAAAGGTTGGAGGAGGTACGAATATGATAGGGAAATGAACCACCTATCATTTTAATTTAAAAGAGACACTTGGTGGTCGGTGGTTGATGTTAAATTTTAAAACTGAAAAATAGAGGAAATCGGTGCACCGAGTGGTAGGAAAGTAATCCAGTAAGTGAGCCGATTAACTGCTCCTGCACACAGAAAATGGTCTTAGTCCAAATCGATGCACTTAGAGGCTGGAAAGTGATCAGGTAAGTGGGCCGATTAACTGCTCCTGCACGTAGAAAATGGAGTTGATCCAAATCAGTGCACCGAGAGGGTGGAAAGTGATCCGGTAAGTGGGCCAATTTCTGAACATTTGATTTTTTAAAAAAAAAAAAAATCGTACAGATGGATAGGGTAAAGTAAGAAGTTCAGGAAAACCCATGTCACCTAAAAGAGTATTTCTGTGTTAGGATGATCAACCATATTTTAATTGTATTAATATTTATGTAGAGGGGACACTCACACTCTCACCCATCAAGGAATGAACTAGCACAAATCTTTTTCGATTTGTTTTTAAAATAGTTTTTTTTATGATGCTGCTTTTGGATTGTTTCCATTCAAACGCAGCCAAAGGTGTCCAGGCCTCTTAAAAAACCCAACTAATAGCATTCAATTGTTCAAAATGATTTTTTAGATCAAATGATTCATTAAGTTGGTAAAAATAGTTGAATTATTGTTGATCACTTGATTAATGCTATTATGTATAATAAAAAAAAATAGAAAAAAAAACTCTTTATTTTTTTATAGGATCATAAAAACACCAAATTATCTAATATAAAGATGATTTTTAGTATGGATTATCTTATTACAAAAGTAACCCTATGAGTTTGTATTTTCACTTTTCTCTACCATTGCTATCATACTAGAATTGAAAGAAAGACTAATGGTCACTCTCATAAAACTTGAGAATCATCAAATCAAAGTGCATTCATAAAATGAATCTACACTGCTTCACCTACAAACATCTAAAATCTTCAATTGGATGATTTAAGTAGTTTGGTATCTTCATTTGAATGTACAAGAACCATAAACGTTAGTGGCGATTTTTCACTTAATCTATGAAGTAAATCAACTCGAAAAATCTAAGTTTTGATCAAGTTGATCTAACCTGATCATACTTGAAAAAAAATTATAAGTTTTAAGATAGTGAAAGGATCAGTAGCACACCAACTTTAAGATAGTGAAATGATCATATATATTTGGGATAGTGATGACCCATTAAAAAGACCTTAGCTTTAGTATCCAGTCTATCAAAAATAACTTAAATTATGATTAATTAAGGCATCTTTAAATATCACAAAGTTTATTGATTAAAATTAATTGAGAATTATTAAAAATTGAAGAAATTAAAAAGTAGTTCTGATTGATCCAATCAAAGTGAATTTAAAATGAAAAAATATTTTAAAAAAATGAAAAATTTCATCAAAAAGAGCTAAAAATAAAAATTGAAATTCTAAGATCCTGTTAAGTGAATTTAAAGATTTGATGTGCCCTTACTATATGAATATTAAAAATAGAAAATTTATAGAAAAAGTAAAAATAAGTTGAATTTAGTGAGTTGAAATAGTGTGGTTCAACCACGCGCAGAGTAGTTCAATTGGCAGGCACTTTGGCTCAGAAAATAGAGGTCTCAGGTTTGAGTCTCGTAGTAACTCAATGATCATGGCTTGTGGGGGCTGTGTATTCAAAGTTTACCCAATGCCCCGTACTTAGGGAAAGATAGGGGTCCTGAGGTTCTTCGTGGTAAAAGAAAAGGTGGTTTAACCTTGTCTAAAAATAAAGGAAATTCACGTAAAAATGACTAAAAATAGAAAAAGAATTATAATTGAATTTGGTGAGTTGAGAGGATTTGTTTCAACCTTATTATAATATTATCTGGATCCGACAAATCCCAATTAGATGAAACTAATGAGTTTGCTCTCCTAATTTATGCTCAAATTGATGGAGGAAAGCGGGGACCTCGAACACAACATAATGGACCCACTTGTGTCAGAATTAAATCTCATTTGAACAGTTGTGGGCCTGGACCCATTTGGAAATGAGTTACGTCTCAAAAGCCTATTAAATTAAATCCAAATGATGTCAATTTAGTGGACCCACAAAATACACATCAGCATACACATCACCATCTTGTGGTTCCCACCAAGCATGCACATTTGATTTTCACTTTTGAAATTCAAATTCCTTGCAGATCGAGTCCAAGCTTAGTCTCCTTGGAACTCTCTTCTCCATTGACGAATTTGAGTTTGTTGTGCAAGATAAGATTTATTTGAATTTTGAATTTAAGAGTTATTTTTAAATAGGATACTAGAATTTAGGTGTTTGCAAATCTAAGACTTAGGTGTTTCATTTTGATTGGTTCTTTTAATGTTATCCAAATCCAATTAAGAGTTTGGATTGCATCAACCAATGTTATCAGAACTGGACCGAATCGCGGTTGAACCTGCAATTCAACTGGAACCGCGGCGGCTGCGATTCGATTCTGGTTGAGAACCACCTGTAGGTCAAAACCTCAGAAAATCGGTCAGAGCAGCGGTTTTTGCGGTTTTTACCCACAAATTTTGAATTTGTTTATTTTTTATTTTTTTTATTTTTTTCATTTTAAAATTAAATTAGAAAATGTATATATTTGAAATATAAATATTTATTACCATTTCTATCACATATTTTTTACCGTTTTGATATATTATTTAGAGTTTAATTGTTATTTTTAATATTTATATTAATGTTATTGGTAAAAGATAGCTTACTTAATTTGTATGTAATATTTATATTATATTACTATTTGACCGGCTTTTACTGCGGTCGAACCCGGTTGAACCCAAAATGCCTCAAAGACGGTTTGTTAGACGGTCCGGTTCTGATAACATTAGCATCAACAACTAGGATCGGAGACTTATAAATATTTGGGCCAATAAATTCTAAACACAACTTTAATAAAGTTATTAAAGCTTGAAGCTTGTTTGGAATTTGGATGTCTCCAGTGAGGTGTCTTGATTTATAATTCTTTGAATTTTAATTTTGTTTTGTGTTTTGAATTAATTTTAATTTTTTGGAATTAAATATCAGCATGGTGAATTATTTCATATCTTGGTGATTTTCATTTTCTATTAGTAATTAATTTTAATTCCACACCTAAATTAATTCTTAGAAGGTTCAATATCTTTTAAATTGAACTTGTGCTGGATTTAATTTCCGTGCGTGGATCTCTCATCGCGATTGGACTAACAATTCAACTCTCAATTTGGATTCGATTGTCCAATTTCTTTGGTGAGTTGATTTCGCCAACTATCACATTGAAATTTGTGTTTTCTTTCTTTTTCCCTGAATGAACTGAGAGAATGCATTTCGGTGTTTCTACCATTGAGATCCTTGATTTAGGTTTAAAATTTGGATTTAAAACATGTCCCTTAAAAAATCATAAAAACTCAATAAAGGTTTGCATCAATTATTAAAAATAGAAAAAGAAAATTCTTGATTGAATTTAGTAAGTCTAAAGGATTTAGTCCACGTTCTTATATAAGTATCTAAAAATAGATTTTGATGCCAAAATTTGTAAATAAATGAATGAACTCTCACCATTGAATTTTCTTTTTTACTTATGCAAAGTTTATGATTTTTAATAGTATAATTAAATAAAAAATTCTCAATAAACTCATTATCACTCTAAAAAATCAACCCACACTTAAATATATCTAGGTAATAGGATTTCAATCATGCAAGGAAGATGGAATTAAGTAAAGCATACATTGATAGCAATTAAAAATTTGTCTTAAGTAATTAAATGCCAACTTATCTTGTTGAGAGAGAGAAAAATTGGCTTAGGTTAGGTTTGGAATGCATTGGAAAAGTGACTAATCTATGTTTCATAAGTCTTTTAAAATAAAATGAGAATAGTTTTTATTTATAATAAAAATAATATCTTCTTTTTTTAAGGGATTAAAAAAGATAAAAAAGGCATTTTCAATTAACTTCTTTTAAAACTATTCTTTCTATCAAATATGCTAATTTTTTTTTAAAAAAACCTATTCATAGTTTCAATGATTCTTTATTATTCTAAATACAAAATAAGACTTTAAGATGTCAGCTTTACGTGTTGCCATTGAAAAAAGAGTGTTTCATTTATACATCGATACTTATTGCATTTTTCAGCTTTTTAATATATTATAAAGATATTGTGGATCTAAGGGCCACCCAAGCTCTTTATAAGTATTTTTTTAATATATTTTTTTTTCTTTTGAAATATCAATGTTGGTCTCCTCAATTATAATTCAAAATTTATAATATTGTGTAATCAATTAGAAACCAAATTATTATTATAGTTTCAAACAAAAAAGGATAATAAACCTGATTTTGAAGGAAATAAAAATAAAAATATATGACTGGAGTGGACAGGGAATTTATCGAGAAGGATGGTCCGGGTAAAATTTGTTTAAGCCGAGGATGATCGATCACATGCTCGGGTTTGAAATTTCAAATGTGTAGCTACTGCCACACGTAGAGGGTGAATACTATTCTGTCTCACTTAAATGGAAATCAAGACTTGACCGGAATTAAAAGTCAAGTTTTAAGTGATTTATTTATTTTTATCAATAATTTTGACCCATGTAGCACACCCAATTTGAAAAATGTTATCTTATTTCTTTAATTTCTCAAAGCTCAACCTATTTATTAAGTCTAGGTAAACTGAATAAAATAATAATTAAATAGTAGGTATACCACAAGGTTTGATTTAACAAGTTAGCCTAAACCCAACCTATTTATTAAGTCTAGGTTAACCTAATTAAAATTAGTTGGTTTTAGGTTCCATAATTTTAAATAACTTATTCAATGATTTGTAAAGTTAAGTGGGTTAGACATGTTATATACAATTTTAAATAAAAATTTAAAGTACTTAATATTTTACGGAATTCAACTTAAGTTTTTCACTTTTAGATTGTGATAAAAAAAAAAAAGGGGCTTTTAGGCTGACTAAATAGAGTTACAATGAGTTTATTGGATTTTTTATTTTTTTAACACTTGGCCTATCAAAAATCACTTTGGTCAGATCAATCAAGCTATATTTTGAAGTCTATAAATTTCAAAGATTAAAAGTAACTTAAGGTGATCAAAATTTGAAGAGCGTAAAAAAATGGTTTTATTGATTTAGTTAAGATGATTTTTTATGAGCTTCATATTCAATGAAAGACCTTTCTAATGACTCGTCGTCATCCCATTTGTTGAGCTCAATCACATTTCACACCAAACTCATTGTTGGATTAAATGCAAATATTATAAATAAAAAATTTTAGTTATTAAAATCACATTTAAAATATTTATTTTTTTAAGTTGAAGCATGTGTTTGACAACTTTAAATCTCCATATATTAGAATATTCTTTTTTTTTTTTTTAAGACTAAGGTATCGAGGCATCTCACTTGATTAATCTTTAGAGTACGTGTAAACTTTCATATCTAGATAAGCTCGATACAAACTATGGGAAGTGACCATTTTTGTATTAGAAAATCATTCTTATGAAAATAAAAAAATAAATTAGAAAATTAATAACCTAGTTTACAAAGAACAAATTCACAGTGGATAAACTTTCCAAAATATCATGCTTCTATTTTGTATATTGACATTTTTCAATAAAAAATAAAAATACACTGACTATACTTCACACCTCTAAATGTATTTCCACAATTCACTTGTGACAAAAAGGTTGACAAAATGGTGAGCCTCAATATGAAAAAAATATAAAACTGAATTTTAAAATTTAAAATTATTTTTTTGTGATAAAACAAAATATGAATAAGTGATTGTAAATAAATTGAATAATTTAAAATTATTTTATTGTGATAAATATACTGCTCTCCTCTAATTGTTCATCTCTTTATTTATTTTCCCTTGTATCATTTTCTTTTGAAATTATCAAATAAATATAAGAGAATCTATCAGTATGAGAATTTCACACTCAAAGAAATCTTTTACTCTACTGAAATTCTAACACTTTATCCTTATCCAAACACGTCCAAGACTTCTCATTAAATGAAACATGGGCTATAAATAATTTCATGATTATATATAAATAGAGTGTGTAAGGTTTCATCATAAATTAATCCTTCTAGCCATATAATTTGGCCCTTTTAGATTTTAATTACAAATTGTTGATCTTTAATAGTATGAAATCAAGTGATGGGAGTAAAACTTTGTAAACCCCATTGCTCATGTGATTTTTTTTACATCGTATTCAATTATGTGATACTTTAAGACTCAATTAAAAAGAAATTTTAATATTAAATCTTGATAAGAGTACTTTTTGAAACTTTTTCAAAATCCATATTCATGTACTTACTACATACCTCTATTTGGTCTACAATCCATGTAATAGACATTCTCAATGAATTTTGCCACAAAATTTTGTAGACCTAACCTCTAAATTAAGTCGATGTACCTACTTTTATGTGTGAAATATTCACCCACATTGTACACTAGTGTATTCGATATTATCCCATACACTTAGACACGAGGTTGATTAGAAAAAATTTTGTTTGAATTTAAAGTCAACTAAAATTGATATTTATTAAATTAATTAAGTCATATCTTTTAAACTTTAAAGTCATAAATTTTTAAAGTTTAAAAATAATTCACATAATTAAATTTAAAATTATTTCAATTAATTCAGTTAAAATATTTTTTAATCTAATATATGTTAAAATCAAATCTTTCCGACTACACCAATCAACTCCTAATTTAGTAAAATCTTATCTCGTGTGCAGGACAGCATGTGTGCGGGTGATTATCCTATTCTTAATGTACTCCCGCGGAGTACCATTCAATTCCTCTCTTAACAAAACCCCAGTTTTCTCAGGACTCTGAAGAGGCAAGAAAGGAAGAGGAGCAAAGATATATTAGATATTGAGAGAGAGAGAGAGAGAGAGAGGAGGCGAAGGAGAGAGAGATTGCTCGTCTTGGTCCGGCACGGCGATCGGATCCTTGGATCCGTTATTTCATATATTTGGAAAAATGCATTGCTGAGAAGCGATACAAAAACCCTATCCCTAACCCTAGTTCTTCCCCTTTTCCTTACCCTCCCCTGTCCTTCCTATTTCCTTCCATATCCCTCTCTTTTCCTTCAAACCCTAATTCACCCTTTTCCCCTCTCCATGACGACCGTTTCCGATTCCTCCGACCAATCCCGCCGGTCCACCCACAATCTCCCCTCCCCGTGGTCGCAAGTCGTCCGCGGCAGCGAATCAGAAGCGTATGCTGCCGCAACCCCATCGTTGCCGTTTGCCACAGTTCCACCTTATCTGGAGTCTGCGACACCGGATTCTGATCGCTCATCTGCCAAGCTGTCCACTGCCGTTGACAGTGCAGTCTCGGAGGCGCTGCTGGATAGCTCCGACAATGACAATGGCAATGCTGCTGCCCAGGCTAAGAGGCCGGTGTGGAACAAGCTGTCAAATGGGGTCGTTGAGGTCGGCCCTGTCATGGGGGCCTCCTGGCCTGCTCTCTCCGAGTCTGCTCGCGCCTCACCAAAGTCCTCTTCTGATTCTTTAAAGGCCCTTGCTGATGGATCGGGCTCTGCTACTCCTGTATCCACTTCTCAGGTTCTCCCGCATTTGATTTCTTTCTATCTCCAATCTTTAGTCATTTAGTTTCTATACCTTAATTGAATTCTCTCTCTCTCTCTCTCTCTCTCTCTCTCTAATTATTTCATAGGGAACTGTTTTGATTTTTTATTGCTTTCTACTATCTGATATTGGGTTGTTTAGTTTTACTACTTCCTTTGAATTCGATACTATTTTTTTATATTAATTTTTGCGAGTCTTCATTGCATCAGAAGCCAATCACTAATAATACAAACCATAATCCAAACCCGAATCACGCATTCACCACCCGCCAGAAATCTATGAAGCGCGTCAGTGGGTCTGCCAACAATGGTGGGCCGGCAGTGCCCCCATCTGTCGAAACTACTCAGAGCACTTCTGATAAGCCCGCAGCTCCCTCGAATTCATCTCCAAGAGATGTAGATGCTCCTCACCACAAGAACAATAATTGGGAGAATGCGCCAAGAGGAGGTGTGTTCGCTTCGCAGCAACCACACATTGGGAATGATCAGCAGCGTGGTTCTTACCGGAACCGCAATGGAGGTGGGCCCCACCTCCGTGGGGGCGGTGATGTCCCTTACCATAACAGTTATGGGAATAGGCGTGACCATGATCGCGGTGGTTATGAGTGGAATCCTCATCAGAATATTAGTGGCAGAGATGTCCACATGCGGCCACAAAGGGTTGGTCCAAGGAGTTTCATGAGGCAACCGCCACCTACAGCACCACCATTTATTAGTCCTCCGCCTGTTCGGCCTTATCCAAATCCAATGGGCTTCCCTGGTAAGTTGCATTGCTTGAGGAATTCATTGGTGTGTTTAAATGTAATCAAAATTGCAGGTGGTTTGAATATTCAGGTTTAAAAGGCAAACTGGTTGTGCATTGGTACCAGTCACTGGTATCGATTTGGACCAGAGAACTTGGAAATAGTCATGCAGTTTTGGATTTCGATAGTCGGTACTGATACAACTGCCTGTAATCTAGTTTACATTCAAAACACACTAACTTTTTTTTTTTTCTTTTGAATTCTTTTTAAATTCTCTTGGTTTGATTTGTTGATCTCTATCCTTTTAGATTTGCGTTCTCCATTATATTATGTTGCCCCGCCTCATGAGCCGGTGGTACCTTATGTTACTCATATGCCGCCACCTGGGATGTTCCTCTCTACACCTGATCCTCAGCTGCGTGCTTTGCTAATTAAACAGATAGATTATTATTTCAGGTGTTTGAACACAACTTACCAAGCTTTAAACTTTCCTTTGTCCAACCAATACTAATTTTTTTTTTTAATCTCATTGTTGTTTGGCATCTTATCTCTTTATTTGTGTTTTGTGTAGTTCCGAAAATTTATGCAAGGACATATTCTTGCGGCAGAACATGGATGAGCAAGGATGGGTTCCTATCTCTTTGATTGCAGGCTTCAACCGAGTGAGTTGTTTCATGTGAACATGCATAGCATCTGCTTTACAAAATGCTCTTCGATGAATTTTCTTTTATCTTTTTTGTTTATGAACAATGTTATCTTGTGATCATGATTAGACTTCTAATGCTAATGTCTGTTTTCTTTTTTCTTTCTTTCACATTTTTATATTTATTTAGGTCTTTATGCACTGAGTTTATTTTTTATCTTTTTGACTTTCTGTTAGAACCTAGATGCCTAGAGTTGTATGTAATATTTTGAATTGCGAAAGGCATTCATTTTCCTAATAATGGTTGCCTTTAACAACTTGTTGTCATGCATTCCTTTTAGAGAGAGGAATTCTAAAAGTAGGCTTGAAAGGTTTTGCAAGATACTATTTTCATTTTTTGTTGTAAGTCGTGCACTTTTTTTATTGCCCTAACCACAAAATGTGAAGATGCAAACATGATTGAGGATTTTTGTCCATATGTTTGATTGTTAGTGCATTTATTGGTTAGAAGCGGGTGCAAGATTTGATCCAAGACTTTGGCTAGAAGAATCTATAGGTGTTTAAATTGATCATATCCTCGTCCCAAGGTCCTTTTATTAAATAGAAATTAATTAGAGAGTTGTCATTATGGAAAATGAACATGTAAATAGTAGTGTATGAACTATGAAGTTGATATTATAGGAACTTTATGATAGGGTCATTTTGTTGTTTATCTTGTATTTCTTTTAGGGCTGCAACTCGGGTCGGGTTTTGGCCCGACCCGCATGACCCAATCCAAGAAATCATGCGGGTCAGGTCAAGAATTTCAGGTCAGCCGGTCGGGTTAGGTTGAGAAGATAAAAACCCGCATGAAATTCAGGTCGGGGTGAGTTAAAGATTTTATAAGTTAACCCGACCAACCCGATTCAACCCGATCTGACCCCTCTAAAATTAGTCTAAAATGGGTTCAAAATGCGGGTGAGGTTAGAATTCGGGTCGGGTTGTGAAATTCGGTCGGGTCGGGTCGGGTTCCATATATATCAACTCGGGTCGTGTTGGGTTTTAAGGAACCCGACCCGCCCGATCCGAGTTGCAGCCCTAATTTCTTTAATGGTGCTTTTAATGCCAATTTGTCCAAATGGATGACACATTTTATTTTCTTTATTTAGTTAGAAGGATTTGGTGATTCAATGGAGATAACTCATAAATGAAGATAATAAGTACCTTGAACAATGGTCAGAGAGGTCATTTGTCCCCTGATTGGATCGATGGCAGATTTTGGAGGGTCAGGAAGACATGCTCCTCTCTTATCTTGCTGCAATCAGGAATCTACCTCCCTCAAATTCCAAAAGAAAAGATAGGACTACCCGTGAACTCAACAAACTTAGCTCATCCGTCAATTACTGGCGTCACAAAAAGGGGACAACGAGTGATGACTCAAATGCATCCACCACCAGCATGATCAACCATTCAATTTCCCCATGAAGATCCTTTCATGGAATGTTCAGTGAAGAATTTCATCAATCTGCTTAGACCCACCATCATCTACTTCCAAGAATTTAAATTGGAAGACCCGTCGGATATGATTATCTGATCTTGTGGTGGGGCCCGTCATTTCTGGTGGGTAGCAAAATCGTACATCAGGGGACATCATCATTTGTTGGGATTCCAACATCCTCAACAAGGTGGATACTTTCATTGGTGATTTTTCACCATCAATACTTTCCCAAGACCATATTTCCGGAATGATGTGGACATTAACTTCAGTTTATGGACCATGTGACAAGTCTCAGAAGATTAGCTTTCTTGCTGAGATTGAATCTCTTAATGGTTGACGGAGTAATCGGTGCATTTGTGGGGACTTCAATCTCATTCTTTTCCTCATGAAAAGACGGGGTTAACTAGGTTTACTCCTATCATGAGCTGATTCTTGGGCTGCATTTCCTCTCTTGGCCTTGTGGACCTCCCACTGTTTGATGTTACTTGGCCCAATGGCCAAGAGAGGCCTATTCTCTCTTGAATCGACATGTTTCTTGTATCGACTGAGGGATGGAATTTTTTTTTTTTCAATTCTCTCTTGGATCGACATGTTTCTTGTATTGATTGAGTGGATGGATTTATTTTTCAATTCTCACATAACTGCCTTCTACCGCCTCATCTCTGATCATTGGCCATTGCTTCTGGACACTTTTGATGAGTCATGGGGCCCTTCCCCCTTAAAATTTGACTTGTGCTGTGCAAAAGAAAATAGTTTTAGGGATCTCATTGCACAATGGTGGGTAGAATTCATTTATACCAACAACAAATCCTTCATCAGAAATTGAAGTTTTTAAAGTGCAAGTTGAAAATTTTGGTGTGCAACTAGTTTTGGATCATTGTTAGAATCCCTTACTTCTCTTCTCGAGGGTATCAGTCAGATTGATCTTCGTGAGAAAGCCGGCTTCATATTTGAGGAGGATGTGTCTCTTCGCAACTGTTTGCAGGTACAATATCAAGCAAAGAGCATTCAGGAGGAGATTTAGTGGAGGCAGAGGTCAAGAGACAAGTGGATTAAGGAAGGGGACAAAAATACCATGTTTTTCCATGCCATGGCCTTGGGTCATAGAAGGGTAAATAGAATCAAATCCCTAATAGTTGATTCGATTGTGACTGACAAGGAGGATATCATTGCAACTATTCTGGATCACTTCAAGCAGTTCTATTCAGCCAACCCTTTTGACAGATTATTGATTTCTGGTCTTCCCTTCAAGTCTATATCCCCTTTTGAAGCTTCCTCCATTGAGCGACTTTTCTCTGAGGATGAAATCTAAAATGTAGTGTGGGACCTGGGTGAGGATAGAGTCCCTGGCCGAATGGTTTTCCTATTACTGTCTTTAAGATTTTTGGGATATAGTTAAGCACGATCTCATTGCTTTTATTGAGGAATTCCACCAAAGAGGACTTATTTTGAAGGAGTTAGGGGCAACATTTCTTGTTCTGATGCCTAAGATAGATGGTGCTTCATCTCTTTCTGACTTTAGGCCTATCTATCTTCTTGGTAGTTCCTACAAAATATTGTCCAAGGTTCTTGCAAACAGATTCATCAAACCCTTCCTTCCCAAGCTAATATCTCCTTTCCAATCTGCTGTTGTTGAGGGTCGGAAAATTATGGATGCGGTCATTACTGCGCTTGAGTGTTATGATTCCCAACACAAGTCTCGCCGAAAAGGAATCATTTGTAAACTTGATTTGGAAAAATCGTATGATATGGTGGATTGGTACTTTCTTCATTTTGTTCTCTCGAACACGAGCTTCAAGCGGAGATGGTGCTTATGGATTTTTTAGTGTATGTCATCCGCTCACTTCTCCATCCTCATCGATGGATCCTTTAAAGGTTTCTTCAAGAGCTTCAGGGGTATTCATCGGGGTGAGCCTCTTTCTCCTGCTCTTTTTATCATGGTAGTAGAGACCTTGAGCCTTCGCTTAACCAAAGCGGTTGACTTCTCCCTTATCCACGACTTTCACATTGATGACTCACCGTTGTAGATTCACCATTTACAGTTTGTGGACAACATTATTTTTTGTGAAGCTGACAAGGAGTCTATTATGAATCTTCGCTCTCTGCTCAGATAGTTTGAATTGTCATCTTTCCTTCGGATCAACTACTTAAAGAGTGAAATTTTCAACATTAATTTGGATGACTATGAGATTGGGTCACTTTCAGAGATTTTGGGGTGTGTTCCATCTTCTCTTCCCTCCACTTATTTGAGGCTTCCTCTTTGCATCGGCTCTCCTGTGTAGTCCCAATGGGAGTCCATCATCTACAAATTTAGCAAGCACCTGACTTCGTAGAAAGGAAAGTATTTGTCCTTCGTTGGCACGGTCACTCTACTTAAGACTGTTCTTTCTGATCTCCCAATCTATTCTCTTTGCATCCAGATGTCCAAGTAAAGTTGTTCACTCTTTGAAGAGAATTATGAGGAATTTACTGTGAGGCGACCAAGAGGATAGAAAGAAATACCACCTTGTAAGTTGGGAGCAAGTGTGTCTTCCTATTGGTGTTGTTGGTCTTGGAGTGCGGCCAATTAAGGTGGTTAGCGTCGCTCTTCTCTCTAAGTGGCTTTGGCGGTTAGGCACTGAGGGTGATTCTCCTTGGAAGACTACTTATCCAGAAATACAGTTTGGGAAATCTTGGATGGGACGTCATTCATTTTCCTTGCAAAGCAATGTGGAGAGCTATTGCAGCTTGTGTTGACAAGTTTAAAGAAGGGACCGGATTCAAGGTGCAGTGTGGTAATAGAGTTAAGTTTGGATAGAACCCTAGTGTATCAACACCTCTTTGGCATCCCGGTTTCCTTTTCGTTATCGCCTATCTCAGTTTATGCCAGGGGTCATTGCAGATTTCTACACCATTTGCAGTGAGCAGGTTGTTTGGGACCTCTCTATTTGGCATAATCATTCTGACTCAGAGATAGACGAGTTTTCAGAGCTATTTTACATCATTTCTTCCTAATACCGGATCCGTAGTTCTGTTGACGATTGTCTTGTGTAGTGGTCGGACCCGACTGATTGTTTCTCTGTTAAGTCTTTCTTCATTTGGAACAATCGGGTGACGCTTCTAGCTATTGTCAACCCTACTATTGCCAATACAACTTGTGCAAAAGAGGAGAGTCATTGTCGGTGCTTATCCTTTTTGCCTTCGGGCCTCGGAGGAGACAATTGCCCTTTTTCCTTTGCTGTATGGAATTCTGTGTTGGATAAGTTTGGTTGCTTTGGGTTATGCCTTCTATGGTGGCTGAGTTGTATCTTATGCTTGGGATATTGTTTCGGTATCACCAAATGCTCTTCACTTTGGTGCTTGTCTTTCTTTGCCATTGTGTTGAGCTTATGTTAGGAGCATAACAATTGAATCTTTAAGGATCGTGCAGAGACAAGTGAAGTAGTTTCGAGAAGAGTTTTTGTCAAGTGTGCCTCATGGGTTTCCTCTCTTGCGGAATTCAGGAATATATCGATGAATGACCTCTTGTGAGCCTGGAAAGAATGTATTGACATAGCATACGGTTTTTTAGTATTTTTTTATTGGGGTTGCGGGCTGTTTGAATCTCTGCTTCACTTCTTTTGCTTATGTATTTGCACTTCTAGTGTCTCTCTTTCTTTTAATATATTAACCATTCAAAGAAAAAAAATAGTTACATGTTTAAAGTTAACTTCTAATGTCATATATGTTAAGGATGCAACAACTCGTTATGATGAGGTGAAGAGAATTTTGGATCTGAGCTATATGGCTTGATGTGAACATTAGTACAATAGATTTAATCGAGTTGCGGTCTTATCAAGTGTTGACACGACGAAGGTTTGCAGGACATGGGATTTTCCATAAGAATGCCTTTGGTTGCTTTATAGAGCTAACTACGTTGCATGGACTTTTTAAGGTGTATGACACACTTGGGTCAAACACCATTGGACAATCGCTCCTACACCTATTCTTTTGGATTTCGTATTTTTTAACATTGTTTTTAGGGGTGACTAAAATACTACAATACATTTCTCTTCTTAAAACCCAATTAAAACATTGATATGTTTGTCACTTATTTTTTTAGTGTAAAACTTAGTACAATATTTTCTACTAGTGTTATTTACTCACCTTATTTTATTTAAGATAAAATTTGATTTAAATTTATCTAAATATGGTGTTGTGTCTACATGTCATTTTTTTTTTTTTTATATATTTTTGGTTTGCCGAAACTGACATCTCACATTGCTGTTGGACTGTGACACTTGCACTTGTACACTTGAAACACAAATGGCTAAAAATATTAAATGTCTTTAAAATTTTACTTTGATAATTTTAGAGTTCTATTTTTATTCTGTATGATACCATTCCCAATAACAAATTTGAAAAGATAGATTTAAATCCATGTAACCTGTTAAATTTGAGCAATGAGTGCTTTTTCAAAGAATTTATGAAAAGTTTGGGGCTCTTTTCAGAAATAGAGAAACTATGGGGCTTTTTTCAGATTAAACAAAAATATTGGGGCTTCTTTCAAAATATCCCAAAATTTTTTTGGAGTGATGCTTTGAAGCCCAATTTTTAAGAACCTTAACTTCTTTGGTTATTATTATTACTATTATTTTTTACAATTTATATATTGGTTTACCAAAATAGGATTTCTCCTTTGTGATCCTTGACAATTTTCAAAACATTGGTCTTATAAGCACCTTTCAAAAAAAAGAACATCATTGGTCTTATAAGCTATGTGATCGCTTGTATTACCAATCCATGGCATGGACTTTCTATTTTTAATCTTAAACAATATTCACATAACTTATATGATTCTATTATCATTTTATTTGTTATTTTACCAATAATATTTTGAATACAACATTCATCAATTGTGAATGGATTTGGAGCCTAGGTGCATTTGACGTGCACCTTTGGGTACTACCATGCGAACCACAAAAATGATCCATGCTACATTGCTTTAGAGGGCATATGAGGATGTTTAGAGAATTTCATACTAGGGGCATTATTAATAAGGAATTGAAGAATAAGTTGTTGGACAAAATGTTGGCTGGTAGACTGAGAGTAGTGTTGAACAATGTGCTAGGAGAAATGTAAGTGCACTTCTTGAGTGTAGATAAATTTTAGATGGTGTCTATTGAGTTTGGCCACATGAGGAAGGAAAAAGGACTGAAAATAGGGCCTATTATTAAAGGTGGATGCATGCTTGTATTGCACACACTTCTATCTCCGTTTCGGTGAGCAAGTCATCAACGGACCAAATTTTTGCAACAAGAGGGATTGGGAGAGGTGTCTCCTTGTCCCCTTTTGTTTTTATCATGGTGGTTGAGGGTTTTAGGAGACTCATGTTTAAGGTTGGAGAGTTAGATTTAAGTTATAGTAAAAGGCTTTGCTGTGGTTCTCAAGAGACCTATCATATCACATTTGTAATTTGTAGATGACACTTTTTTATATTTTGTAATGTGGCAAATGTGGAGTTGTATGGAGCCTGATCATCAGAGATGTACTGTTGATCCGCTTGCAATTTCGTAATTTCACATGACCTTTTATGTAAACCGTAATTAGGGGTAGTATATATAGTCGTTTTGTGAGAGATATATATATTGTATTGAGAGTCGCCTCTTCTTTGTTTTTGCCTTTGAGCATAGTGGATCGGCATGAACCCACGGACGTATCAAAAGGGAACCATGTAAGTTTTTGTGTTGTGGTTTGCTTCTCTTTCTTGGTTTCTCTTTTGTTTTTTCGATATTGCTGTATGTGTGGTCGAGAAGGCGATTTCTCCCAACAGTAGAGGCATTTTTGTGATGTTTTGAAATGGTTTTGGGGTTGAAGGCAAATGTGTCAAAAAGTAGTGTAGTAGTAGGTATAGTGTAGAGGAAAATGTTGTAAAGGATTTAGTTGGGGAGAGTTGGGATGTGGTGTTGGTAAGTTTCCAATATTTCATTTATGGTTTCGAGTTGGGGTGAATCCTAGATCTAAGAAGCTATGGGACCTAGTGGTGGAAAGGTTTGAAAAGAGTTTCACATTGTGGGAATTATATATCTTAGGGAATATGTTAACATTATAAAAGCATTCATATCCAGTCTTTCATTGTGATATATGTCCTTGTTTAAGATGCTGATGGGGGGTGGAAAAGTAGTTTGAAAATTCAAGAATGATCTTCTGTTAAAGGTAACTGGTGAGCAGAAGATACATCTCTTGTTAATTGGGAAGCTGTGGTGACTACTAGGGAGGAAGGCTGGTATGTTACATCTCTTGTTAAGTGGGAGAATGTGGTCAGGACTAGGGAGGAAGGACTGGTCAGTTTAATCTAGAAATAGAGCTTTGTTATGTAAATGGTAGTGGAGATATGGAAAAGAGTACAACTTGGGGTGGAAAGAAGTGACTGTAGCTAGATATGTGGAGGGGAATTGTGGAGGGTTGGAGTTGGGAATTAGAAAATAAAGAAGACAGGCATATAGGCAATAAAGAGTATCTATAAAGTTGGTAAAGGACGAGGAGAGTAGAAATGCTTTTAGGGGAAAGCTAATGTTTTTGGTGGGACAAGGTGACAAAGTCACTTTTTGGAGGGACAAGTGTTAGAAGATAGAGTGCCCGACTTTTAGGAAGCAAGTTGGCTGATCTAAGGAAGCTTTGGACATCCTGGAAGACATCAGTGCCTATATTTGTCCAGCAGTTCTTATGATAAGCATCAAAACCATCAGGTCCAGGAGATTTATGGGGTTCGCATTCTTGATGACCTGTTTGATCTCCTACTGGTAAACTTCCCTACAATGACTGAGGACTTGATCAGTAGTCACTGAGGACGTGATCTAAATTTAGTCTCTCTCCATAATTCTTCAGATTCAGCAGTTAAGAGCATCAGCTGGGCCAATAAACCTTTTCCCCCCCAGTATGTGCTTCCTTCCTCAGAACAGTGAGGAGTCGGTTGATCTTTTCCTTTTATACTGCACCTTTGTCTTACTATTTGGTCTTTATTTCTTTGCCCCATTCTCTATTTTGTAAGTTTCACCTCCACTGTTTCTGCTGCTCCTTAATGGTAGGGGTCAGTTCCCTTCTAAAAGAGGTCAAATTTTGTGGAAATTTGTACCCCTTGCCAGTAGCCTGGTTTCTGTGGAATGAACACAAAAGGTACATCTTCGAAGCTAAAGCGTCCTCTGTGGCAACCTGTAACGCCCCAATCCACTCAGCACAATATTGTCCGCTCTGGGCACGGCATTATTTTTGGAGGTCCCACTCAAGGAGACACCCCAAAAGGCTTTGTGCTTGATGGGGGATGTTTCCAAGCATATACCCATGGGATACCATGCCAGTTGGCTATGTGGGACTTCCCACAGGCACCTGGCGCACAACGCCATTCACCTGGAGAAATTTTCTCATCAAGTGGGATGCCTATCCTCGTGCATTGGCCCACTCTGGGGCGGGATACTACACAATCATCATTGAGTGTACCAGGCAGAATATTGTGCATTAGGTGATGATGTGATGCTTTTGCATGCCTCCAGTGGGACAATTCTATGAATTAGTTAAGAATCACTTGAGCCTATCCATTTTTGGTAGTATGTTGTTTTTCTGCATATACGTTCTGATGGAGTAGCTTAGTTCCAATGTTGTCCATTTGGGGATGCAGCTTATATTTGTATATTCGATTTTCCTATCATCTATAGAACTTTTGCCATTTCTCAAGGAAGAAATAGACCCCTGTGCATAACAGATCCAGGCATAATTTTGATGATGCAAGGCCAGTGGGCAGGGTGATTTCGGGTTGGTTTGCTTGCTCTTTGCAGTTAAGCTACAGAAAGGTAAAATGTGGCTTTCTCTACTTTTTGTGTCAAATGGGTTTTGTCCAGTCCAGTGTGATATAGGATTTGGGACTAGAGTCAGATGCACTTAATAGCTGTTTAGATCCGTTTCACCTATTAACAAAAATTTTAATTGATGACAATAGTACTTCAATTTTTCATGATGCAATGTGTTGTTATTATTCATTCCTTTCATGTGGTCAAATTTCCTTCAGCTCTTGTTATTGATGCATTAATGCCAGTAATAAATTACTCTATTGATGTTTGCCAGGTCAAGCAATTAACAATGCATGTTCCCTTTATATTGGATGCAGTGCGTACTTCAGTGGTTGTTGAGGTGCAGGTATAATTTTCTCTTTGTGAATGAATTGCATCTATTTATTGACTGGTGGAACACTTAGTTTTAGTCTTGCCTTTGATTTATGTGGATATGATGTTGATCACCATGCAGGGCGACAAAATAAGGAAACGCAATGACTGGATGAATTGGCTGTTGCCACCTCCTAAACAGTTTGGTGCTGCCATGCCTGGCCCCCATTCCCCGAACTATGACACACTTGCGACTCGAGTGCAGGCTATTGGATTAGAGGGAACTTCTAATCACAGAACTGTGCAGGGTCCAGTAGACCCTCATGCTGAAGGGGTCCTGTCTAGATCATCATCTGGGGACCCAAATAGCCAGCTGCAGCGGGGCATGGCGACTGGAATCTCAGATGCGGAGGGGAGAGGACAGAATGCCATCCAAATGGGTTCAGATCAATCAATGACCTCGAGAAGTTTAGAGACGGGTGATTCGTGCTAGGCACGTATTTATGAAGGAGGGGAGGGTGGAGGAGTTACTGGAGAGGAGGGCTGCTGATACTTACTGTGGAGGCAGGAAATCATTCTTCTCTTCCTGTAAAAACGGTCTTTTGTGTGGCTGGGTTACAGGATCATGAGTTCCGGATTCTCGTAGGCAAGGAGCAAAAGAAAACCAAAATTTTAAAGGTAATAATTAATAATAAAAATAACAGAAAAAGAGAACAAAATGAAAAAGCCTAGTTATTATTGAGCTATTTTGAGGTTGCTGGGACATGTATAGTTTGGTTTTGGTGTTCGGATAGCATGATTCTCTCATGCATTGGTTTACTACGGCAGCTTGGTTGGGGTTTTGATGAGTTCATTGAGATGATTTCCCTAGCCACCACCCCTCAGCTTTTTTTGATACTTGCCTCCATTTTTGGGGAGGATTTGCAATGTGAAGTTTTTTTTTTTCATGGAAGTTGGAGGAAGAAAGGGGTGGAAGAATCTGCTCGACCGGAAGGCTCTACACTTCCCTAGACCTATTTCTCCTTTCTGGCTTTGGTACATATATATAACATGATATTACATTATTACTTCTCTTCAAGACACATTTGAAGATTTGAACTTACATAAAATGCTATGATACTCTGGTAAACATTTATATGTTGCTATTTTAGGACCATGAATATGTTATGGATCTATGTAAGCTTTCGATCTCTTGGGATTGGTATGGGTGTAGGCTGTGTATGTTCGTTCGTTTATATCTTTTCTAATTGGAATCTGCAGTTAATTTGGAATTGCAGGATTTTTTTAGACTTGCACTACCGGCACACGCCTTGTTTTGAGGAAATCAGTGCAATGCACTTTATTATTCTAGTTTCTTGTTGATTGGTGCCTGCAATTGTCTCAGATTGTAGTTTATGTTGGGCATAACTGGCATGGAATTTGCTCATAGAAGTTGCACCATTCTTGTAATATCACTGTATATTTATTGACTTCCCAATGAAATGGTGAGCTGCCGGATCAGACTTTCCAATGGAACAACGGTCACTGAGTCTGTGGTTTGTTTAGGTATGGGAAAAGCTTGCCGTTGTCGCCATTTCAGATTTCATGAAAGTGACATGGTGGTGCTGCTTGCCATGGTAAGTGTGAAATTTGTAAATTAATCACTTTTTTTAAAAAAATAAAAATAAAAATTGGTGGTCCATTTCATGCCTTGTGTTGGTTCATGTTATAAACATCCTCTCAATCCATTCATCTCTGTAAATATTTTTTATTTTGTAAGCTTTATTTTTGTTTTAATGCAAAAAATAAAAATAAAATATTAAATAGCAATAACGACGACAACAAGAGAGCTTCCTTCATAAGTAGAAGAGTGGTGATAGACACGAGCAAATTTTATTTAGTAGAACATTAATATTGGGAAACTGTCTTATCCACTATATCCACTTATTAAATAAAATTCTCAAAATTATTTATTGGTTATTTATATTTCCGCATTAGGGACATTCTCAAATACTTTATATCTTTAATTAGATTTTTAACAATAAATGCCTCTCACAATCAATTTTATTAAAGATAATTTTAATATTTAAATTAAAAATAAAGATGGTGGGGAACAAAGAATTGGGTACTTGGGCTAATCACTGAGTAGGCCCTATCAGATGGCTTGTGATGTGCAGATGTCTGAATATTATTAGACGAGGTTTTGGCTTTGGCTGAATAGCTGACAGGTGTCCTTTATCCAATGTCGAGACCAGTCAAGCCTCTCCTGTCCTTGTTTGCAATGATAGCAAAGAAAGAAAGAAAAGAATTGGCATGGAGATCCTTCACTTAGCCGTAGTACTAGGTTTGGCCAACCAAATTATTATATTTTATTATGAGGGTTGGGTCCCTCTTTGGGTCCCAGTCTTTTGTCCAATGAGTGAACATGATCTCCCCATAAAAAGGTTAAGTGAACAAAAGCTAGGCACCTGCTCCTTGAGAGCATTTTAAATTGTACTCTCGCACATGCTTTTGGACCATTCAACGATCATGACCCACCATCTCAATTAAGATCCAACTATTTTTATGGCACTACTGATATTTGCAGTGTTTTCAAAATCACGGGTTCCCTTTGTTCAAAATTTATTCGAAAGTGTTTTCATTCTTATAGTGTTAGAATTGCTATATGATTTTAAACTTTATATTTTTAATAATTTACTTTTATAATACAACAATATTATGTCATACTAACATTGTAATTCCAAATAATTCGCAACCGTTTGACTTAAAAGTTAAATCTAATTAAATAAAATTATAATGAAAAATAGTTTGAATAACAATTTGATTTTTAAACCACAGGTTATTTATTCAAAGAGTTGTATGTGTGAGAAATTTAAACTAATCTTATCATTTAAGAATTTACTAGACATCACATTTTTTATAAAAAGGCTTATTTTTTGTGTTTTAATTGATACCTTGAAATCTTAGACTTTAAAATTTGATAGTTATAAAATTAATTTTTTAAGAAATTATAGAGACACTAGTGTGTTATAACAAAGAGTGCTATCGTATCTTTCTATCATTTAGATGATAACAAGTAAATAAAATGATAAATTTAATATTTCTTATTTAAAAAAATACCTCTCTCTATTACTTTTCTAATTTTTCATGATTCATCTTCACAACCTATAATTATTGCATGGAGAGTTTTTCTAAAATCCTTTGTTCTTTGTGCATGTCCACTAAAACAATGAAAGTGAACACAAGATAAAGAGGAGTTCTCACATATTTCTTAGTTCGATATATATTTTAGTTAGTTTCAAATCCTTTTCAAGTTTCTCTTCAATTTTTGTAGGTTTTTTTCGAGTGAAATTGTGAAAGTACATATTGATTTGATATTTTTCAATGTTTATAAGAACATTCTCATGATAAATACCCATTTTGGGTGTATGTATAAACCATTCAAATTCTCTCTTTCAAATTTAGATTAGACCATTATTGACGTCCAATTGATATAATTCATTACTAGATTGAGCATCATACATAAAAAAATATTTATTCAATACATCTTATTTTGATTTTTGTCAGTACAAGCATCACCTAGTTGCGTCCGTCTTAGAAAGCAGGACATGCTCGGTTCGAACCCCCGTGAACTAACCTAGTGTGTCCTTAGGATAAGGGGTATCACCCGTGAAGATTTTACTCTGGATTTCCAGTGGTTTCCAAATATATGAAATCCAACAGTTAATCAAGTTATTTTTAATCACAATTTAGTTTAATTAGATTGGATCAAATCACTTCGAACCATTTTCAAATGCGATGTTAGCATGGCATCTTAATAATATGATATATTGTTATATTAAAATAAATTATTTAAAGATTTGAATATTACATTTAAGCTATATTACGACAGAACGAGGTTTGGAGTGAAAAGGAAAATGACAAAAAAGATAATCAAAATCCAAACCGAACTATCTCAAGAATCCGAATATGTTATTATTGTGATATTTTAGTGGTACCATCACACATGTCATTCTAATAATAGTAAGGATGATTGCTATAAATCTCAACATGTGATATATGTGGGATTTACTTTTTAAAAATTTAAAATATTCATTAATTAATGAATGTGAAGATGCATATAATTCTCGAGTTTCACAATCAATGAGTTGAATTGATATTCATATGAATTACCCCACTAATCTATATAGGTGTAGTTCAATTGGTTGTCTCCCATTTTAGGAAGTGAGAGATTGCGGGTTCGAGCTCCCATGATCTAATATTAATGTCCCACGCTAGGTATCCTGAAGTTTCCTACACGTAAATTCAAAAAAAAATAATCCAACTAGACATTATTTGAGTTTAAGCTTAATTTTTTTAATTTCCTTATCCCTACACACCAGATAACACAAGGGGAGTTGCCTTTTTGTATTAAGAGTGATTTTAACTAAACCTCCTGCATCCTAGACAGGTTTTTGACCACCAAACCAACTCTCACGGGTTTAGATGATTGGATATCTTATAATAAAAACTATCGAGTTTTATAAAATGGAGTCCACTAGATTGTTCTAGTTTCTAATATTTTTAAATATATGTTATAGTAAAAACTATCGAGCTTTATAAAATGGAGCCCACTAGATTGTTCTAGTTTTCAATATTTTTAAATAACTTTTTCAATAAATACTTTTACCTCTAATGATGTGAGGATTCACCAATTTTATGAGGGTTTTTTTCCAACTTGACCTGACCCAAGATACACAAATACATAACTCAAATCCACTGATTTCTAATCATTCGAGTTTCACCCCTAATCCTGGATATAGACCGTTTGTGATCCAACCGGTTTGGTTCAGTATTTAGACCCGACTTCCTGCAAATGCAACCTCCAACTCTCTTACTAAGATTTGAGATCCTCAGTCATTAGCCATCTCCTCCCCAACTGTGGTCAGTCATATGGCCATCAAGTGAAAAAAATAACAGACCTTCCTCATTTTCTTCCATATCCTCCTTCACCTCTTCCTGCCCTTCTCCTTTCTCATCTTCTCCTCTCATTCCAACCCCAAAAAGAAAAACCATGGAAGAAGTATGGAAGGACATCAACCACACAGATCTCCAAGACAACCCAACAAGAGAACAAGGCCCAAAGAACAACTTCAGAGGCATGATCTTCCAAGAGTTCCTTGCTAGACCCATCAACCAAGAACCCCCCACCAATGCTGACATCTACATCGGCCCTTTCGCTTCGACGACGCCATCGCCACCCACTTCCTTCAACTTAAATTTAAGGCCTGAATTACAATACCTTAGTACAATGGGCTTCAGGCCCTTCTCTAATCAATGCTGTGGCAATGCCGCCCCCGATTTCAATTCTGGGCCTTCTATCAATATTGGCCAATCGTCCTTCTCCATGAAGCGTGCAGCTGATTCAAAGAAGATGGACCACTCCGGTGATCGGCGGCGCAAGCGCATGATGAAGAATCGGGAGTCCGCCGCCCGGTCTAGAGCTAGGAAGCAGGCATGTGTTTCTCTGCTTTTCTTCATCCATTTGATCATCTTCTTCTAAAAATACCTTTTTAACATGAAAGACATGAATTCTTACCTCTGCATGTTTATTTGCCATGTTACACAAACTTTTCAAAACGTGTGATGTAATCTTGTCTCCACCATTCTTCAAAACTATTTTTTTAGACCTATCTAATACTTTTTAATATTGTTTTCATATCTTATCTTTTTCTATTAAAAATAGCAAAAACATCAAAAAAAAAATATCATGTTCATTTGCTAAAAAACTCTTCTCGCGGATGGATATCGATTCTTGATTTTAATGTTCATTAATAATGATATACTTTTCTATTAAAAATACCTCAAATGTAAGACATAGATTCTTGTTTTAAATGTTCATTATCTATGTTGTATGAATTCTTCAAAATAAAATATGCACTTTTGTGTCAAAAAATTCTTCAAGGATTCTCCACATACTTTACTGTACCTTCTCGCTTCTTGAATCTAAATTAAATTTTCAATATGTTTCTCAATAATTGACTGTTTAAAGTAAAATTAATATATTATTTTTAATCTGAATTATTCTTAGATTTCATGAGTTATTTTGTTGAAATTTTCTTTTAGACTTACATTAATGACCTGGAGCATAAAGTAGCCCATTTGATGGAAGAGAATGCCAAGCTTACGAAACAAGAGCAACAGGTAAATAAAATGATAAAAGGGCTCAAAAAAGTCATTGAAAATTTACTTTTTTCTCTATTTTTTCCGATTGAGAAGTGACATTATTATTATTATTTTTCAGTTATGTATAGCAGCTTCATCTGCACAGCTTCATTCAAAGCACACTCTCTATAGAACATCCACTGCTCCATTTTGAGAAGGATTTTTGCAGCCTCCTCTTTTGGGTTACTCTCTTCTTCGGTTCTTCTTCTTTTTCTTCCTTGTACATATCTGAAACAGTAAAAATATCTCCATAAACATTGGAGGGATTGAGCTTTTCTCTTGTTTAAAAAAAAAAAAGAAAGAAAGAAAAAGCAGGCAATGTCTCTATTTAAGGGGTATTTAGTTATTTACCATTTTGGTTTTTTTTTTTTTTTTTTTTCCAAATTTGAATGTTAGAAACATAAAAAAGAATAAGAATCCCTCTTTATCTCCCTATGCCTGCAGAAGTTAATTAGCTTTCCTGCTTTGTGTCAATGTCTGTCATGCAGTGGAACATGTATCTCTTCTGTTTTCTCTTCTCTCTCTCTTTTTTTTTTTTTTTAATAAAATAGTCATTTAATTTGCTCAAAAACTATCATAGCTTTTATTTTCTTATTTTTTTCTTTTAACTCAACACTTTATTTCCTATTGTTGCATCATAGTATTCTGGTTGCAATATGATTTTCAATTTATTCTAAAGGATAATAATAATGTTACGCTCAGATAACGGTTCAAAACTATTGGACCCAATGATCGATTCTAATAAAACCAAATTGTAAAAGAAAATGGTTTCAATAAACAGTTTGATTTTTAAAATGTTGGATGAAATTGCAAGTGACCCTTTGATGCTTCAAAAAGCTTTGTTAATAAAAGAAACTCTTTTAAATCTCTCATTTTTAATAGGATCTTCGACTGACATGAATCTTCTATTATAATAATAATTTTCATAAGAAAATCTAAATTTTATAAAAATGTTAGAATAGTAGAAAAAGAACACGTGAATACCCTAAAAACTATATCAATCACATTAATGGTTCAACCTAGAGGAGTTTGAATGATGGTCAGGAACCCGTCTCACCAATCAAAAGTCTTGAGTTTGATTCCCACACCACCCCAAAGATTCACTTCCAGTAGAGTTTACCTGGTGTATGGGTATGGAGGCTTGCACATGCACTGAGGATTAGTCGGGTGTTGTATGAGGCCTCGGCACCTTGGTCATAAAAAATCACATTAATGGTTTTTCATTTAATACCAGAAACATTTGTATATCATTTTACAATTTTTTCTACACGAAACTCCAAAATGGAAATTATCTTAAAATATAGGAAAAAAAATATAGAGAAATATAAGGAAAATGAAAATCCCAGTGTGAGAATATTTTTATTAAAAAAATGGTCACTTTTTATGGAGGAAAAGACCCTTTAGAGTCAAAAATTTGATACAAATAAAGTATATTCTACAAATTTGAAAAAATCTAAAAAAAAAAATAGAAAATAGAAAATAGGAAACTAATATTAGGAAATACCTAATATGAAATTCATGTTCTCTAGGATCTCAAAGTGACATGTCACTTCTAATTACAATATTTTTTTCTCCCAAAAAAATCTGAATTTTATAAAAATGTTGGAATATTAGAAAAATCTCATGAATACCCTAACAACTTTTGTATAACACTTTATTATTTATTTACAAAAAAAAAACTCCAATTTGCAACTTATCTTAAAAAACTTGACTTTCAATTTTTTTAAACAAAAAAACTTGCAAAGCCACGTAGACACCCTACAAACTGCATCAATCACCTTACGACAACTCCATTCATTTCTCTAAGCACTCAATATTATTTCATCAAATTATTTTTACATAAAAATCTTAAAATCGAGATTATCTTAGAGTAATTTTTAAAAAAAAAAAATTATATAAATAACTCTAAATGGTTAAATTTTAAAAGAAAGATGTTAAAATTGACAAATATCTTTCATATTTGAAGAACTTGTTTCTAAATTTTTTTAAAATCATACTTAATGCAAGATTCACCACAAAAAATATAATAAATTAATTATGGGTGGCCATCCTAATACGAGAAAACTCTTTTAGGAGGCACGAGTTTTTCTGATTTCCCACTTTGCCTCCACTGATGAATGAATCCATTCACTGAAAAGTGAACCGATTTCTGCGGATGGATATGGGGCAAAGTGGAAAGTTCACTAAAATATGTATCTCCTTAAAGAATATGTCCATGTTAAGATCAGTACCCTTAATTATATTATTTAAAAAATTGCGACTATAATCATCAATTGCTCTTTTTCCCGTTGCGGTCTTTTTATCTTCTCACTTTTTAACATTTCAAGGAATTTTGATTGCTTTTTTATATTCTGGTGTCCACGCATGCAAAAACAATGGCAGTATGCTTTCTTCTTTAATGTTTTTGTGTTTGCACTTGAATAGGCATCGAATGTCTCTTTGATTGGACTCACTCACTCTGGTAGTCTCTAAAAATTGACCTAATTTAAAGTGAATAGGAAGGATTGGGAATCTTAAATCAAACAGTTTGAGCGGCTACTTTTAAGTTTTAACTCGACTTGATTAGTAAAATTAAAAAAAAATATTTATTGTCAATTGGTTGATAATAGATCATATTCCTTCAATTGAATATGGATGAGTCGAATTCAAAAGCAGATTTGGGTACCAAATTTTTTTTAAGAGTAAAAAAATTTGTACCATTTCTCAATCTGCGTGTATCATTCTTGGACATGGCCACGCTAATATTTTTGTACCGTTTCAATTTTATCGGATGTCTGCTCTCTTTAAAAATATCCAATCCAAATTTATATTTAAAGTAGGATTCAAATTCAATTTTTTCAGTTGAGAGTCTGACTCACTTGATTCAGCTGTGATCAAGATGAATCTAATACCCTTGACTCATGGTCCAACAACTTTTACATATTTGGATATTTCCAATGGGTCTCATTCATGGACATCTTTGTTAGAGAATATCGCCCAAACCTTTTAACCTTTTGTTGATGGAATATTGCAAAGTTGTCTACATTTTTTTGGTAAAATTTTGGTACACGGAACATAAAGTATCTGAGGTAGGTAGGGCTGCAACTCGGGTCAGGTTCTTTAAAACCCAACTCGATTCGAGTTGATATTTATGAAAACGATCTGAATTCTCAACTCGAACTTCTCAACCTGACTCAATCCGAATTTTAACCGAAATCAATCCGAATTCTGATTCGACCCGCATTTTAAACTCATTTTAGCCTAACTTTATCTGTGTCGGGTCAGTTTAACTTGTAAAATCCTCAACTCGACTTGACCTAAATTCCATACAGGTTTTTATCTTCTCAACCCGATTCGACCTGTTGACCCGAAATTCTCAACCCGACCTGCATGATTTCTCAGGTCAAGTTCCGAGTTGCAGCTCTAGAGGTAGGCTATCCATGTGATTTTTGAAAGAGGAATCTCATGTTAAATATTGGATATAGTTTTTCTTTTAAAAAAGAATAAAATCTCTATCTCTCTATCTGTTTGAATTTATAATGAGCTAAATTTTACGTAGAGCCAAATAAATAAATAAATAAAAGGTGTAGATATTTTGTAGTTTTTTCCAATAAAATTAGTTCAACCAAAAAGAGGCCACGGGTACAATCCAAGTTGATGGGCATGTAAAGTTTAAAAATTGACTAGTTTGTAGGTTTTGAAATGTTTATGGTGGTGGAGATGCCACCAAGTTTTGAATTCATGAATTTTCAACATCTATAAAGCAGAGATCTTCTAAATTCTATTTGCTTTTTTGATGCTGCAGCAATAGTCCCTCTATTGAAATTCGAGATATTTTTGTCACAAGGCCAATTAAAAAATGTTATTCGAAATCCAAATATATATATATATTAACAATTGGGTCTTCTTAAAAAAAAATTTCAAATGCCTATTTTGCATCTTAAACTTTTGTAAGTAAAATACTCTAAGTAATTAAATATATATCACCTATATATTTTTAAATTGAGAGACTCTAGAACCTAAAGGGATTGAAGTGATGATTCAAAATTCACTTCTAGAACCAAAAATCTTAAGTTCAACTTCCACCACATCTAAATGGCCACTTCCCGTAAAGTTATCTCGTGTATGTAAGTAGAGAGACTTGTTGATGCTCTGAAAATTAGTGTCGGGCACAAAAAAGAAAAAGAAAAGATAGTCATGCTCTCAAAAGTCAAAACATCCAAGAAAGATTCAATAACGAATATAACTTCATTTAAATTTAGTTGGCCCATTTAAATTTAGTGATCTAATCATACAATATATTTGTTCTCGTTGCTGAGTTCATTTAACTAAGATTCACGTCTTACAATGATCCAAATGCTTCATATGATAACTCGCTTCAGAGTTCAGAATATAGCCCATGGGCCTTTTCTTGACAGCTTGATGCCTAGCTTATATTACACGCAAACAGGGGTGAAACTTTAGTTGGAACTTTACTGGGCCTGTATGACACGACCCAAAAAAATAGTAGAACTAGATTAGACATTGTTTACCTTAAGTTTGAGTTGGGTTGACAATGAAAAAACCCAACTTAAATTCTGGTCGAACTGGGCTGAAGTTTTAAAGTTGATCGAACCTAATTTATTAAACCCTTCTCTCACAACTCGGGTATATCCAATAGCTGTTCAATACCATATTGGTAAGGCTAGATTAATGTTTTCCATTTTATTAAGATATTAAATGTGTTGAAGTACTATTTCTATTAAAATATATTAGTCAAGATGCTTATTGGATAAAAAAAAATACTATACCAATCCAACCTGTTCGGCCCATGCTATGTAGGAATTTGGGCCAGATTTGAGTTGGGTGGGTTAGTGTCGGCTAGACTAGCTCTCATCTGGGCCCATATTCTTTCGTTTTTAGGAATTAAATCCATATTTCTATCAAAATTTTAGATACATGGGTTTCGGCCCATTTATGAAAGAACTCGAGACTTCGAAATGTTTGCATATGCTTTCCTTTTCCAATCCAATAAATCTCGGTTTATATTTCTTAGTTTGATATTTTGCGTTCATGGAAAGAATGTGTCGATTTATCCTAATCTATTTTGTCTTTGTTGGAGTGGGAGGCTTCTTTCTACCTTCTATTTGTAATTTTGTTTGTTTTATTCTCTGTATTTCTACCATTGATGTCTTTTTCTATTAATATATGAATCATTTCAAGAAAAACAAAAAACAAAAAAATCTGTTTTCAGCCGAAATTTAAAACGCAACTCCTTCCCCATCTCCATTGATCAACTTCTGCGAAGGAAGATATTCATATTTGAAAACGAAAAAAGGGACAAAAAATAAGAAAGAAAAAGAATCAATACTCACAATTCACAAAGGCTGAAAGCCCTTTCTTTGGCATGCAGTTTCATGCATGGTATGATTGTTATCACACCAACAATACGTATCTACAGTGGTTTGAAAACGCAAAACTTAGGCTTGACTCATAATTCTATTGAGTCAAGTAATTTAGACGAGTTTTTCAATTCAATTTGGAAAAACTCGATAAAAATTGTAGACTCACTTGACTCAAGATCCTTGCGAGTCAAGTCGAAACAAGAGCACCTAAGTCTTCAAAATCCAGCCACATGAAATGAAGAAAACCATATCACCATCTCCTCAGTAAGCTCTTCCTTCATATGGAACACCTCACCGTCAACAGAAAACCGGCAAAGCGGGCATGTTCTCCGGCACAAATTCAACCATCTATCGACACACATTCTGTGAAATGAGTGGCAGCACGGCAGCCTGCGCATCTCCTCTCCGTTGCCTAATGTCGACAGGCAAACACAACATTCACCGTCAAGGCCTGTATTCAGTTCTCCCTGCAGTAGAGAAATGGCTGAATACTCTGCTACCTTCTCCAGGAAACCGGGTTCAATCACCAGACTACCTTCCTTGGGGGTCCTCCCCTTTAGACCAAGAATTTGAAAAATGCAAGAGACCAAGTTCTTCATAACAATGCTGTAATGGAAATGGTTGAATTTTATTTTCTGGTGAAGTGTAAAGTCTATAATGGAGAATTAGGATATTTAATCGGGTCTTAGATGAGTAGTTTTGCTTGGTTTGTAAGTTTGGTTGGACTGGGAGAGACAGATTTTGAAAGCCCAACAAAGGAAGTTGCACCTACACGTGAAAATGCCATTGACATCTTACTAATAAAATATGACCAATATCTTCATGTGCCACATCACTTTTCTCATGGATAATAAGATCTGAAGATGAGAAAAAAAAATTCTAATTATATGGGTATCAAACTTGTTAGGTTCTATGGAGTCTCATCATCAGAGATGTACTACCGGGTCGCAGATCGAACTTGTGTAAACCCTAATTAGGCCAGTATATAATGTTCTTAAGAGAGAGATAGCGTTATGAGCAAAAACCCGTAATCGAGAGCCTCAACGGACTCTCTTTCGATTTCTTGCCTTTGAGCATAATAGATCCATGTTAAATCCATGAACTATAGAAAAGGAATCACATAAATCTTTGTGTTATGATGTTGATTTTCTTCTTTATGTTTTCTTCTTTGTTTAAGATTGTTGATTCTGTGATGTAGAAAATGCATTTCCTCCCAACAAAACTTACACTCGATTGATAAAAAAATCTGTGAAATCTAAAACAAGATAAAGACTTAAAATTTTCAAATTCCTCATTAAAAAATATATAAGTACAGATATGGTAAGAGTCATATATTAGATTCCAAGTTCTTGAGCAGTCAATATATTGGTTAAATTTGACCACTTTACTTCTTTTTTCTATGTGATCTCAAAATGGATAAGCCGATATTTCAGGCGAATCACCATCTTGGTCGATATATAATTTTAATTAAAAACTAAAAAAAATTAGACCAGAATTTTCAAAATAGGCCACAATAGACCAAAACTTCTAAATATTTGTGAAATATCAATTTGTTGTAGTAATTTCAACATTTCTAAAAAATCTGAAAAATAATCATTTTTAAGGCCAGGCAGGTCTAAAACAAAAAAAAAAAAAAAAAAATCAGCTGAAATTTTGACAAATTTCAAATAATTTCAATTAAATCCTGGCCCATTTTGCTGATATTAGCCCATTTATAAATTTCGACCAATTCAACCAATATGATTGCAAAGAATGAGCTGAAATGAAAATGGATTTCAAATCGAAATTTTTAACTCAGCAAGGAAGATCATAAACCTATCACCATCATATGCTGCTTAGATTGCTTCTGAGCCGAATTTACTACTATTCTTCATTATGTGTAATAGTTCATAACTTGGGTTGGTGGAATTTTTGTATTCCATACTCATCTCCTAATTTTGGGATAAATAAAGAAAAGGGTCTTTAAATAAATAAATAAGTAAAAATAAAGAAATTAAAGTTCAGGTTGACGTGAGCTTGGTCCAAGCTCATTTGCAGCTCAAATATCATGTTCAAATTTGAATTCTGATCAAACAGGGCTCATGGGTCTAATTATCAATCAATACACATTGTTTTTTTTTTAATGGTAAATATATTAATAAAATGCAAGTACAATGCTAGAGAAAACAAAACGAAGAAACAAAAACACCCACGATCACCACGAACACAAAAAGAAAAGAAAAGAACTTATGCTGTATCAATACATTCCTTCCAAGCTCACAAGATGTTATTCATCGATACATTCCTAAATTATGTAAGAGAGGTAGCCCATGAGATACACTTGGCAAAAACTCTTCTTGAGACTGCATCGGCTCAGCATGAATACACATTGTTTATTGACCAGACAATATATGTCAATTATATAATATCATATATGGCCAATTCAATCATGTATTGTCAAAATCTCAGTTCATTATTGATCAATATTGAGCTTGAGCCAAGATATCACTAAGATCTTGGTCCTATAATTTTTTTTAGATTTTTTTACTAATTTTAAAAATTGGGTTGATATAACCAAGTATCACAAACATGGTTTAAAAAAAAAAACTAAAAACTCAGATAAGTTTGTCTGAATTGATTCAACTCGATAAGATTTTTTAGAGCGAGTCAATAAGTTTTACTGAGTTTTTTCTAGTCGAGTCTGAGTTTCGAATTTTCGAATTACGATCACAAATATGTTCGCTGATACAGTATCAACAATATGCTGGCAATATTGGTTGAAGGTTGAGATTTGGACTCTTGGTTCGGCCTAGCTGAAGCAAGCCCAAGTTTGGCTTGAAAGCCCAATATTGAAATAAATTTTATAAAAGACTAGTTTTCTTTATTTAATACAGTTTACAAATATAAAGTTTATGTAAAACAAACATATTTTGGAACCAAAAATGCCTAAGTCAACATATACGTTTCGAATTTGAAATTGAGCTTAGATTTACAAATACTAACTTGATCCATGCTCATGTTTTAACAATCTAGGGCCAGTCTTGAGCTTGAGTGCTTATACTACCGTATCGGCCAGATTAAAAAAAATAAATTAAAACAGCCTTTTTTATTTTATTTTAAATGAATCTTTTCCAAAAAAAAAAAAGCCACCGAGTTTTTCAAAAAAAAATTGGGGAGAGAGAAAAAATCTCGGCTGATATCTCGGTCAGGCCGATCTTTCGACCCCTAACGTATACTACAAATTAGGCCCAAGCTCTAGTTGGCGGACCGAGCACAGTCAAGTTGCAGCCCAATTCATAGCACCAAACTACTAATGAATATCTAGAATAAGGAGAATCCATCGAAGACCCCTTCTCAGGTTCTCTCAAGATCTCCTTTCTTCTCCGATGGGCCACTTAAAAGGATAAAAGTCTATCATGAATTTGTGATATGCAGAAAATGTAATTCTATTGTTATAATATGAAACAGTTGTTTTTCTTTCACATTCTTACATGAGAAACTACAGCCCAAGTGGATTGACAAGGCAGCATAAAGTCTTAGAAGCCAAGTGAGATGCAACAAACATAGGGACTCCATGAAGTAACATTGAAGCATAACAAAGATGTTCATGCCCATTGCAAGCCTTAAAGTTTGTCAAATGCAAGATTTTTTTCTCCTTTTTTTTTACCTACTAGTATTCAATGTGGGTTGGCTCCAATATGTTCATTGTTCCGAATGGATGAATCAGCAACAGTATCAGGTTTCGATGCATCATCTGTCTCAAGTATCTTCCCATCCTTTGGTACCAAGCAAGGGATTCCATCAACTATCTGCAAAATAAAATTCACAAAGTATAAACAAGAGCACAGAACATAAAAGTTCTCAAGCAGCACAACACATTTTTGGAAGTGACATTTGGTGAGTATTAGAAAAGGCATGAAAGCCACCGTTAAAAAAAAGAGTTCACAAAAAAAGATCAGTAAGAAAAAGGTACATTATAGGAAGCATACACCGATCCACAAAGGAAGAGAATCAATACAAAAGAATAAAAGATAACCAATAAGGAATATAGAATAACCACATGACCACATCCCTCAAAAAGATAAAAAAAAAACCCAATATTCACAAGGAACCCAAAAAACTGTTATTACGATCCACCCCTGGCTTTTGACAGAAGCCAACAATCACAGCATTAGCCGACAAGCATGCCTGAAAAAGATATCCGTACCTACCAACTTGTCAAGCATGAACATTCATAGTTGTAATGAGCAAAGGATTTGAAAAGGCATAAAAACTACAAACTCATGAAGTTGGTGAGTATTTTATAGTTGCAGTCATAATTTACAACATAACTCAGTTAACATGTTTTGTGATGATCAGTTGATAGGAGAAATGATGTATTTCATTTTTCTTTTTCTTTTTATTTTTGAGCTTAAGCCTTTTAGACCCAATAATGCAGCCTATGTAATAAGGAGGCTGCTGACACAGCTTCCCTCCCACACATACATATCAATCCAGAACAATAAAACAGTGGCATGTTGTGGATAAAGAATGGCCTAGAATCAAGTTGATCAGATAATCACCATTATTTGATTGACAAGTTGATCAGGTAATCACCATTATGTAATTGACAACCGCCAAATAGAAGGATAAAAAGAAAATAGACAACTATGCAAATCCAAAAGGCAATATTGAAAGGCTAAAATTGTCCAACTCTGCCACATGTTGGTATTCTAACATGTGCATGTGGGAAGCCATGATAAGGGACGATTGTAGGCATTAGAAGGAAAGTTGATCTATGTAAAAATCTTGTCATATACAAATACGAGTTCTGCTTATACATTCAAAAGTACAAAGGTTGTGTGGAAAAAGTATTAACTCAGATAGCCAACGCTAAATAGATGGGGTAAAGGATTTGATAACGACAATGACAATGATGATGGTTTAGCATATGCATATCCAGTTAGCAACAATATATAAGTAGCTAACATTTTCCTAGACCTTATGATGTTTACAACTGTATATCAGCTCCTAAACTTTTCTCTCAAAACAAAAGTCACTAACATTTCCCTATACCTTAAAGGAGTAAGTCCAAATTCTATCCTAGCGCATTAATTCCAAAAACATCATTACATTTTATTATTAAAGCATAATGTATTGGTTCCAGGTGTGATTTGTAACAACCACCAGGCCTCAAATGTATTCCAAATGGATAACCATTTCTGCTACCGAAGAGCCTGTTGTTATACCAAATGATGAGAACAGCTTGGAATGAGCAGCTTTCCCCAATAAATTGCAAGTGTGGTGCGTTGTACCATTTCCAAATGACATCCATTCCACTTTTTGTTGCCTTTCTCTTTTTTGGAGAGGGCGTATCATTTCTATTTGAATTACACAAGCTTAAATCATTCTCGGTCTATGAGTAAATGAGCCACCAAACAGGTCCAAAGTACTTAAACTAGTTGTAGTTTGGGGTACATCATATGACACAGCCCAACGGCATGTTGTATAATGACAGTCCAATGCATCCATTTTAGCCTGCCTACATGTATGACGACTGGTTACATGACACTTACATCAGATCAACTTCATGATCATAACCATCCCATTTTTTGGCCTCTAAAGTGAATGGCTAGAACAATTAAATGTTCTTGGTTCAATGATTTTGACCATGAAACCATATTAAAATTTAATTTATTGGGTAATCAACATTCAGTATTTTATAAATGACCAGTCATATACATGTAAGTGGGCTAAACCAGCCACACAAGGTGGATTGGATTACAATTGTAATACAACTTAGTTGGACTTAGATCATCCTCATTTTTGTACATCCTCATTAGTGTACACCACTATGCATCTAACTTCTATATTTCCAATTCCATGGTAAACAACAAATTAATAGGCAGAACTAATATTTGGATTTCATAAGACTGACACCTACAACAATGCTCCTCTATCCTAGCTTCTAACAGAGACATAATAAAATACCAACATGTAACATAGTTAAGGAAATAAAATTCTATTATGATGAACAAATTTTAGAGAGTCATCATACATATAAATCCTTCTCCAATGCGCAAAACAGTAGATGCTAGCAATACCCACAGCCTCATACACGTGAGTCTGGATCATTTGCTGCACTAACAGCAGAAACTTTTCTTTTGAACCAATATTGTGGCAATACATCACCATTTTCGCATTTATTGTTCAGCATTCAACATTTGAAAAATAATCGAATGCTAAATGTGAAAATGATGACTAGCACCATACAATTGGTGTGGCAGAAAAGTTTTTTCCATTAGTGCAGCAGAAGGCCTAAGCTCTACGTATATTGGACATGCGGACAATCCAAGCTATCCATCCAGTAGACACCACTGTGGTTCACCAAATGAAAAAGATCTCATCCAAAACATTACCATTTTCGTATCTAGCATTTTGCATTTAGCATTAGTGTGTGAAAAACATTAAGGAATGTTTGAATGCTGCATGCTAAATGCTAAATGTAAAAATAACAATGTGTCACTTGTTGTTAGCCCAACAGAAAAGTTTCTCCTACTAATGCAAGAAACAATCCAAGCACCACGCATAGATATATTCGCACAATCCAAACCGTCCACCCGATAGACTTGATTGTGGATTCACCAAATGCAAAAAGATCACAACCATTCCATCATCACTTCCATATTAAGTATTTCACATTCAGTATTTACCATTTGCATGTAGCATTAAGCATTCAATATTTGAGAAAATAAGTAATATTGAATGCCGAATGTGAAAATGAAGCATCGTGAAAATAAGCATTCAAGCTACTGGTGCCCCAGAAAAGTTTATGCTGCCAGCGTTTCAAGCTCCGATGCGCAGACACATGTTCACAATGCAATTCATCTACTCAGTAGACCCCATTGTGAATTCACCAAATGCAATAGACCCATCCAATTTGTAGGATATCTTGCACAGGGGCCATCTAAGTGGGACCCAATCGATGAACGGGTTGGATCAACAAATGGAGAAGTGGGTCAGCTAGAATTTGTAGTGGTAGGAAGAGTAAGAAAGATTACAGGATAGGAAATTCCAAAAGCATCGTTGACAAGAGAATCGGTTTCTTCACATTGCCTGCAACAAGGAAGAAAAGAGAGAAGGATAGGAGTGAAGGTTTTGTCTTACCTCTGCTTATTATTACTTAATACTAATAAATGAACGGTGGATAAAATACTAATAATGAAATTGACGGTGCATAAAATGGAGAGACAGAGAGACCTCAAGGGCTGCTTAGAGAGTGGGCAGACGAGAAGCTCGGCAAGAGCTTTGCTCATCGTAGGAACCCTTTCCCTCAAAAGGGCTCTGCTTCCTCTCACCATTTTCTTCCCTTCTTCTTTCTCTCACTTCTGAATTGATTCCGGGAAAACCCTTTCCCTGGAATTTGGATTTGTGCCTATTTGGCAGAGTGGATTCGCTAATGGCTTTCCTTGATATTTTAATACCTACTATATTTAGGCACGCTAATTAAAATATATTTATAGATGTATTTAAATGTAATTTTTAAAATTAAAAATGTTCTTTGATTTTAATTTAAAGAATGACGTTTTCATATTCAATCATTTATTTTCATAATATAAATATCATATAACAATTTTTATGTTTAAATAATTTAAAAAATAATCTTTAGCTAATATAATTGGTAGCTCCAAAAGAGGTCATGTGTCATTGTTGAAGCTAACTCATTTGACATTGTTAATAAGTAATGGTGTAATGGAGAAGCCCATTTGTATTTTTTTTTTCATATTTTTAAGCATTTAAAGCAATTTTTTTACCAAAAGTTTACTGTTAATAATTGTGGAAAACAGCGAAAAATCCAGTATAAAACTCTCATAGATGACCACTACTTTAAAGGCATATCAAGTGAGGTCATAGGAGTTCGAACCTGACACCTCTTGCTTTCTAAGACGGAAAATTACTAGAGCTACACCCATGTGAACATAGGAAGTGGAAAATTACTAGAGCTACAGCCATGTGAACACCTTTTATAAATTATTAATCGTAGGGTTAAAATTCAATCTCAATGTGGATTTAGAAAAAAAAAAACGTAAGTACCATATCAAAGAGTAGAACTCATGTTAAATATGTATATATTAAATAGATTTCAATTAATATGATTTAAATTTAATAAAGAAATTAACATTATGAACAATTTGAACTCACTTAGAATCCATACATTTAAATGGACAATAGATGTGTCACCTTTTCAAGAAGAAGAGGAATGGATTAAATAATACAAAGCTTAGAGCATGGGAAATTTTTATTAAATTAGGTTTAAATTACATAAAATGATTCTTCCTTTGTCCAAATTTGGAGTCTAGAATGATAGAGAAATAGGAGAGTAGGAGAGGAAACATATGATTCAGCAGAGTCCACATAACAGTGCATGGGTGTACACATGTAATCCTCTAAATATGCAATTGGAATTGGACTTTGAACAGCCTTCAATTTCCTTTGGGTTGAATTAATTGTTGTCAATGGATTTACTCTTTATATTCACATGTATAGGTGAGTGTGAGAGGGAGATTGAATCGATTAGGTATAATATAGATTTTAAAAACCAAAGTTTATACGAAAGTTTCATGAGAATTAGTCTTATAAAAATATTGTTACGTATATTTAAGACCTTAAACACACAAATATATATATATATGAGAAAAATGGTAATTTTACTTTGAAATTATAAGTTTTTATATTATATGTTATTTTTTTGGGTACATTTTCACTTCATTGAGACTCAAACTCGGCTCAACCTCATGAAACCACTATTCATGATTACACGGTCAACGAGTGTCGGTTTTATACTATATGTTATTATGATAATCTAAACTAGGAGTTAAAAAATCGTTATCGGCCGATATTTTTCTCTCTCCTTCTCTTTTTTTTTAAAAACAGTCGATTTCGACTGATATTTTGAATCGGCCGATATATCAACCAATATGATACGGCCGATATTGTGAATATCGGCCGATATAATGCTCTTCAAAACCGATATATATATCGGCCGATACGATATGTATCGGCCGATATTTCGACCCCTGATCTAAACCATTTGATCTGTATCTGTTATAATTTTTAAAATAAAAATTAATCGTGAATTATGACATGGGAGATTATAAAATTGCATAGGCTTCATCCGTTTGAATATTGGAAATAAACTATACTGCTTACTCTATATAATTATATTAAAGCAGATAATTGATTGAAGATAGTAAGACAGTTAAAAAAAGAATATACTTTTTTTAATTCACTGTAATATTAGATTCATTAATTAGATACTTCCCTTTGTGAAGAGCCAATCAAAAAATTTCATTATATTCCCCTATAAAGGTATAAAAAAATTAACATCTTAATTTTTGTTATTGTATAAATCTAATTTCTCGAAATTTTTGTTTCTAAATTTCAACATGATTACATGGCAAACCCCCGGTTAAAGCCCCTAAATTGAGAGAGAGAGAGGAGAGGAAAATTTCTTCTTCTCCTCTGAAATCTGAATCGCCAACTGCGAGGAAGATGGCAAGAGCTCAGCTTTTTACGTCTCAATTGCTTCGACGAGTTCTCCTTCCTTTCCAACCCCAACCCAGATTCATCCCTCTCTTCGGACGTGCTGCCTACTACACCACGTCATCGTTTCCTCGCTCACCTTCCTCCTTCTCTTCCTCCAGACCCCTTTCCTTCATTCTCGCCTTCGCTGGGGCCTTCTCCTACTCCTCCCTCTCCTCTAAAGCCCTTGCCAAGGAGCCTCCTTCTCCTGACCTTCTCCCCCGTGATGTCGTACTCTATCAATACGAGGCTTGTCCCTTCTGCAATAAGGTCAAAGGTACTCTCTCTTTCTCACTCCCTTCCTTGGTTTTTTTAATGATCTCTTATTCTCTGTGAGATTGTCGATTGTGAGCAGGTTCATTATGAACTAAGGTAACGTTTTAAAAATTGAACCATTTATTAAGCCATCTTTATCCTGATTTGGTTTAGTTAGGTTCAACCATTATTGAGTACTGCTTTGAACCTTGATATTGGCATAATATCACGATAACATGATTTGTTGTCGTATTTAAAAGTAAATTGTCAAAAAAAATATAAAAAAATTAGATGTCACATTGCAACCATGATACAATAATAGCAACAATGAAAATGGCGTTTTGAATGAAGAAGAAGAAGAATAAAAAACAAGAATTAAATAAAATTTATGTTCCCAGTATAAAATCCATGTCATAAATCATGCCTTTTGCTTTGATTTGTGCAATTGAGTCACATTTTTTCTCCAGGTCAGAAAATACCACCTTCATTGAACTGTCCCTTGTTCATGCCATAAGCTGATCATTATCATCATCTAAGCCATTTATTCCATCAATCTCAAGTTGACTGACTACTATTCATAGATACTTCTCAAAGAGGAGCTAACATACTTTGATAGCTATATTTCACGAACACTTTAAAATCTGTGATGCGTCCATGTTGGACGCTTATAGACACTTGCATTTGTTCATCGTGGAGTTTTTTAGTGCTTTTTAGAATTGTTTTTCAAGATAACTAAAATATTATAATACCTTTTTCATTTTTAGAGCCTGACTAAAATATCAACATGTTTGTCTTCTAAATATTTGGGGTAAAAATATTACATTTTTTTCTATTAGTGTTCTTTTCACACATTTTTTCATTTAAAATAAATTTATATTTAAATTTGTTTAAAATTGGTGTCATGTCCCCGAGTCCTATTTTTTCTAGAATCTAGATTGCCAAGTCCGACACCTTGCACCCATGCCGAACTCCGACAGTTGCACCTGTACTTGTGCAACTTAGTTTCATAGTGATTCTACCCTATCTCGTGTCTGCTAAACCAAATTTTCAAGCAAAGCTTGGTTTATAAGTTTTTAAGTCTCTCTCTGGATGAAAAAAAGGTGTTTACCTTCTAATTCTAACGCTACTTTGAGATTCCTGTTTCCTAACTACATCATATTCCAGAAAGTAGATATCTTTATTCAATTGTCTCCTTGCTATCCAGCCACGAGATTCATGTTCAAGCCCTTCTATTCTTTTGATGATTTTGGCTGGGCACCTAAACAAAGACAAAGTAAATTCAAATTTTAGACGAGACTCCTGCTGTTGGTTGTTGCACTAGGTAAGCAATCTCTGCTCTAATCTCCTCCCAATGTCATCCCTAAGTCTTTTAGACGCTCATATAAAGGAGTCTCATGTGTGTAGATGGAATGTATTTACATTCCAAAATTATAGACATTGTTGTAGGTACCTATTTTCTGTAGAGATCCCAATTAACTTCTCTCTTCTTCTTCTTCTTTTTTTTTTTTTCTTTTTCTTGACAAAACTATTCTTAATCAAGAAACTGCCTCTATTATCTTGGAACTTATTTCACATTTTTCACTTGTTTTCCTTGGTATACTGGAAATAGTCCAGGGCAGTTGCCCTCATTCTGTAGTTGACTCACTGGGTATCTCTCTTTCGGTGGAAAATCCTTGAATCAGCTCCATTATTCAATCTCGAGTTTCATGCAATTTCATGGGGAGGAGAGCAGATTGAAAAAGAAAGAGAGGATTGGAAAAAGAAGGGTTCCTTGAGTGCTTGTTTATTTTTTATTGAAGTGGGTTAAATGGTGGCCTTTCCTCCTATTTTGCTTAAACCTTGTTCATTTCTGCTGTTTCATGAAACCAGTGGAACTATGAATTGACTTTTCTATCATTCTACAATCTTGGATATCATTTCTAACTACTCTCCAAGTATTTTCTTCCCTGTTCTTCTTGTGTGCTGTAATTGCAGCCCTTTAATTCTTTGTACCCATGCAACTACATTCCCTGAATTCTCTTATATATTGGAGCTACCTGTTGATTTACTCTCTGTGTAATCTTCCTAATTCTATATTTTCTTGTCACTCCACATATCCATTTTACCATACATTGTAGCTACAAACACTTCATCTTTTTGTTTCTTTGTTGCCAAATATTCAACCTTGTATGGTGCAATCAGCAGAAAGGTATAGCCTTATCCCTTTAATGGCAAGAAATTCAGCTTATTTATTAAATGGGCAGAAAATCAGGTGGGTTTTCCTCACTTGTCACATATATCTCAAACTGTTTGATGTTTCTCATGAGTTCTAGTTTATCGTGATTATATAATGAAACCTAAGGATTTCTTACTTAAAAAAAAAAACCTTATGCCCATGATGTTAGAACCAAGGAACCACCCTCTTTGAATAAAAAGTAAATATGTCACTAACCTACTCTCTGAAAAATGACATGTCATTAAATTATAAGCATAGAATGCCCAAAATAAAAAAACTGTGAATATTCTAGTGTTTAACAGTGTAATGAGCAAATATAATTTTTGGAGAACAATGTTATACCTACGCACTTATTTCTGTAAAGTATTTATATGTTTTCTATTTTTTTTTTTTCTGAAGACCAAGGTGTCCAGGCTTCTTAGAGCACCTAACTAATCCTTGGAGCATGTACAAATCTCCCTATCCACACACATCGGATAACACTATGGGGATTGGCCCTTTTGTGTTGAGAGTAACTTGAACATAAAACCTCTTGCATCTCAGGCGGGTTCTTGACCGTCAAGCCAACCCTCACTGGTTATATATGTTGTCTATTGATCTCTAGTGTATTTACTTTTAATTATGTATATTTTGTATAGAAATATCTTTTTGCATCTGTTTCGTGGAGTTGCCAAGTTTCTTTTTCCTTTTAAATGGTAACATGACTCAAACCTGTAAAAACTGTGTTATGAGCTCGTCTTTCAATCTTCCAAGGTTGCACGTCTTGAAGCAAATGTTGACTTGAAGGCCCAGCAGAGGAGCTTCCTTGTTGGCCTGGATTTGTCATCATCATGATCATTATAGCTTCAAGACTCTGCTGATTATCCATCTATTTGATGTTGACAACTATATTTGGATTTAGCCCATTTTTTATGAATTGATTATCTATGTGTTTTTCCAAAAAAAAAAACTGACACTCATAGAACTTGAAGTCATGGCGTTATGGTTGCCACAATGAGCACTTACCAACTATGCTTGTAAGCTCTTGTCTGGGAATGGTTTTTTTGTCTGCAATTTTTTTTCTTTTAAAAGTTTTCTCCCTCTATGAGTTGATTTCTCCATAGATGAGTATCCAAAGATGTTGTACTCAGCTTTCTCATTCTATTACAAAATTCATATACTGGATTTTTTTTTTTAAGTGTTTCTACTTCTTAACATTATTGCTATTATTATTATTTGAAAGATAGCTTTTAACATTATTATGAACTTGTTTCAATTGGATAAAGGTACTAAATTTGGTCTAATGAGAGACACGGAGAACATGCAACGGCCATTTTCTTTCCTATCATATTAAAGTGGGATTCTTGCTCATCGACTAACCAATATTTTGTGCTCTTTTTGAAAATTCTGTTTTTCAGCGTTCTTGGACTATTATGATATACCATACAAAGTTGTAGAGGTCAACCCCCTGAGCAAAAAAGAAATCAAGTGGTCTGATTATAAGAAGGTCCCAATACTGACAGTGGATGGTGAACAGCTGGTTGATTCATCAGGTTTTTGATCATTCCTCCCTTTTAAAGTAGAAAATGGGTGCATCACTGTACACTAGCATAACTATGATCATGTATATATTGAGTATATCACAATTTTGATTTTTTTTCCCTGCTTTTCTAAGGGATGTCAACTTGTGTTTATTGCAGATATAGTTGACAAGTTAAGCCATAGGATCCATCCTGAGGGAGTAGCACTCACTGATGATGAAGAGAAGTGGCGTAGGTATGCTTCTTTTTCCTTCTTCATCACAGTTATGATACTACTAATTTTTTTTCTTTCTGAAGTTGGTCTTAAAACAATTAATTCCAGTTATAAACAGTGGACTTCAGTTTTTTTTTAGTGAATTTTTTTTTTTCATGTAACTAACTATTCCACTCTCCCTTTCAAATTTAGTTAGACTTTATGACCTAAGCTTTCTGATTAGTGATTATGCAATTGATTTGAATATCATTTTCATGTTTTCAAAATTAGTAGCAATTTTTTTTTCCAGAGGAACTAAAGAAGAGCACCCAGACAAGCCAACGAAAAGCCAAAAGAAAAAGAAGAGACATTTAAGGTCAGGGCTACAGTAAAAACAATTATTGCCTACCTCAATGATTGTACTTAGCCATTGTAACAGCCTTGGTCATCTGGCAATGTGATTAAGATATTTTATAAGAAATTGGTCTCCTTAGTCCATTGGCCAACATCCATGGAATATTAGATCCATTTATCATATTTGACATCACTGATCAAACCCCCTGAATCACAGAACCTGAAACACCACGATGGACAATTCTGTAAAGTCAGATGGCAGAAGTTGCACCTAAACATCGTTGGTGAAAGCAATCCTTAGTCAGCCTGAATGGAAAAGGATAGCCTGACTTAAATGATCCTCAATTGCCTTCCAATAGTTGCAGTCCCTTTAGAAAGATGAGTTCCATGAAAGTTCAATTTTCCATTTAACGGTCACCTGCTGAATCTGTCATCCATTTCATGAGATGGAAAAGGATTGCCTGACTTAAATGATCCTCAATTGCCTTCCAATAGTTGCAGTCCCATTAGAAAGATGAGTTCCATGAAAGTTCAATTTTCCATTTAACGGTCACCTGCTGAATCTGTCATCCATTTCATGAGATGGACCATCTTCAAGTCGATGATTGATTTATTTTCTTCTCGTATAGTCGCTTTTTTTTCATCCATGTAGGATTTCATCCATGTAGGATTATGCGACTATATCAATGTTAAGCTTTTAATTGTTTGTTCCTATTGTTACCAGCATGGTTATGCATATGATCCTTTCATTTCAAATAATATTTAGATATCTTGCAAACATTACAAACTGCTGCTATTCATCCTTCTAGTTGTCAGTTTTACTTGCTTAGTTGGCATAGTTGGACTGATATGCATTCTGCCACTTTGTAGGTGGGTTGATGATCACTTGGTCCATGTATTATCACCAAACATATACAGGAATACTTCTGAGGCTCTTGAATCCTTTGACTATATTACAAGCCACGGTAAGATGTTATGGAAGTTGTTTTCTTCACTAAAGAGATTCACTGTGGGATGAATATTAAAGAGAGGTTACTGAAGGATGCATCATGATTGTACAGGCATGCATGCCCACTTAGAGTTTAGGGGTTGAATAGGGGACCACTTAAACTAAGGAATCACCCCCACCGAAAGCTTCTAGCATTGTGAATTGCGTCCAACTGCAAGTACTTGCAAGAGTTGAATACCTCAATGGGAGTGTTTTGCACCCCCTGCCCAATTCACGTGGTGCCATACACATAATGCCTACTGAGGTGGGCATGTATGTATCCATGAATGTAGTTCATATGATGCATCACTTCCAAAAAAATAGGTCCGTAATGCATTGAACCATATCGCGTTAGGGGGTGTGTTAAGGGTCTTATTGTTACTTGCTATTATACTGAGCACAAAAAGGGAAAAAGGGAAAAAAAAAATCTAGACCCTTGACAAGCTTGGATAAATATAGTTCTTAGCTTCAAACTTAAGTAGCGTGTAAAGGGCGATGAACTTCAAATTGGGATTTATATTGATTAATGGGTGTAGGTTGCAGCTGTTTGGATTGAATATAGAAGTTCCTTCGTCTATTTCTTTATTTGGGATTTCTATGGATAATTTTTCAAGACAGTTTTCACATGTGAACCTTTTCATATGAGCACATAATGCAAGCTGGGTACACAAAAACAGCTTGATTGTTGACTCAATATATAGTTTTTGTAACTCATAATGGTATCAAATTGGGTAAAGTTGTGTGTGTTGATGAGGTGACCTGTCTCCAGGTGGTAAAATCCCTGTTCCATGGAGTTTCCACGTGATACGGTCCTTAATGGAAGCTAGAGATAAGCTTACAGTCTTGTGTTGAAGGTCCATGTGGTAAGGTCCTCGTGGGGAATTTTTTTTTCTTACACCCCACTTGAATTGGATCCTGACCCCATTTTGAACCTTTAATGAGTTAGCCCCACCATTGGAATGAAGTCCCGAACCCTGGTTGAACCATTGGTCCTAGGGGCCTTGAAAACCACAACTAGAGGACTTCTTGTCATGCTACTTTTTTTATTCCCCACATCCATGTTTAGATTTTCAAACCCACCTATCTCCATATAGTGGGCCCATGGGTGGGTCTCATGTGTGACTGGGTGTGCATGTGATGCTAATTCTAACATATATGGCAAATCTAGAGTAGACCTGGATAGAGAATCTGCCCTAGCGCATGTGAATCTAAACACTTAATTGATTCTCTCAGCATTGGATTGAACATTCAAAAATAAAATTATTTACCAGTGGCTTCAAATTTTAGATGCCTAAAATCAATGGTTAGCTCTGAATGGATCCCACTTTGAGCACCCACCCAGTTCACATGATATGTATTCATCCGTACATTTGTCATCTTATGGGATGGGGACCATCTTCTGGCAGTAGTAGACCTCCATATATGTACTCATGCCTTAAAATACATTGTGATGTAGTTTATTGAGGTGATCTGTCTGAGTGGAGCCTACTTTTTGACCAATTGAAATCCTAAATGCATCCTTCTCCTCATGATTTGGCAAGTATACTCCTTTGGCACGCTGCAAAGTGATTCTAGCTGTTAGATTTAAGACGTTTGTTAGATGCTCTTGAGATTGTGTGGTCCTAAGATTAGGGGACTAGATGATGAGATGGGCCTGAACCTGGTAACTACATAGCTATTATATAGATCTTGAGATTCCATACCTGTCCAGCTCATCCGACATGTAAGACGGTGGACTTCACCCTCTAACATAGGTTGTCCGAAATTGTTATAAGGTACCTAAGAAGTTGCCTAAACATGTTGTTCTACCAATTTTCATATGGGTGCCATGTCACTCTCCTCTAACTTACCTGCGTAACTCAAAAATTCACATCCATTGGTGTTGGAATTCAATAATGCTTATGCTGCTTTCATCTTGGCTACTCTCAGGTTCATTACTTTTATTTCTCAACTGAAGCGTATCTGCTTATTTTTGTTTCTTTGGTTTCAGTACTTTTCTGCAATTGTTTGAAGCAAGATTTTTAACATTGTTTTTCTTTGATTTCCTTTGACCTAGAACGATTGGGGGGGGGGGGGGTGCGGGGGTGGGGGGTGTTTGTTTGAGGGTTTGGACGGGGAAGTTTTTTTTTTTTTTCAGATATATGTAACATTCCAACATGGAAGGATGTAACTTGAGATCAAACTGGAACTTAAGTAACATTCAGATTCCTGTAACTGGTAGGTCTGTAAACAGGTTGGATTGGGGATGTAAGTTGTCCCCATCCTTTGATGCATACCCGGGAAAATCAAAGTGTACTAAACTGCTGCAAGAAGTAAAGGGCAAATTACCGCTTCAATATTGGGAGAAAAGGGAATCTGAGATTAACCAGTTAATAGGGTTAGTACAACAGCCAGCTTGGGTCGAACATCACACTGGAGCCAATATGAAAAATATTTGATTCAGGTAACAGGCTAGATAATCTTACCTGATACCTACCAAAAGAATAAGAAAATGTTCATGGCTTGAGCATGTAGTACCAAAATTCTCAAGTTTCTTTTCAAATCATTAATTAACGTATATCATTAAAAAAGAAAGTCCTAGACTCAATATATCAGTACCTGCTCCCAGGTTCAAGATATACTGGACACAAATAGTACTATGTCAAATCCTGATCCTATCTATCTTGGTCTGCCAGTTCTCCAATCCCCATCTTCACATTTAAACTAATATATATTATACAGCTTATGGCTCACTTAAAATCCTCAAGTGCAGGTAATTTCAGCTTCACAGAGAGGTTGTCAGTGAAATATGCTGGGGCAGCAGCCATGTATTTTGTATCTAAGAAATTGAAGAAGAAACACAACATCACAGATGAACGTGCAGCTTTATATGAAGCCGCTGAGACATGGGTTGAAGCTCTCAATGGCAGAAATTTTCTCGGTATGCCCATCTCATCATAATTTTGTCAATAAGTATGAGATAATTGAATCTGAAAAACAATGTCAATCTTGTTTCTGTGATTTATTTCCGCAGGGGGTTCCAAACCCAATATAGCAGACCTAGCTGTTTTTGGTGTCCTAAGGCCAATTAGATACTTGAGGGCTGGTAGGGACATGGTCGAGAATACACGGATCGGCGAATGGTACACCCGGATGGAACAAGCAGTTGGAGAGTCTTCAAGAATCAAACCTTGAAATAAGTAACAGAAGCAAGTAGATAGATACATTTTCTGCTTTCCACTTTAGTAAATTAATTTGCCATCAAGAATACATGAATGGAATTAAATTATGAATCATGGTGGCAATGCTGAGCCTTCATTTTTATGGAGAAATTTTGTAATTTGGTCATGGTTTGAAGTTTGATTTTGAAGCAGTCGCAACAGTGTTGGAATTAGAAACATTGATTATTTCTTTCCATCAAATATTGTAAACTCATGATTTTAATTACCATTTCTGATGTGTAAAAGACATTATTTATTTCATTGAAAATAATGAAAACCTGTTTTTTGACAAGTTATACATAATAATGACTTGCATATTTGTGTCCACAAAAATCATAATAAAAGTATATTGGTAAATTTTTTGGTTTTAGTCTTTAAATGTGACTAAAGACCATCCAAGGGGAAAATTCTGTGTGCTCTCCCTATAGGAAAAAGAAGGGAAAAGGGTGGAGAATTTCATTGGGCTTTCCTTTGTTCAAGCTTGAGCTCATTTATAGTCTCCAAGTCTACTTACAGGCCCATATGATTTTTAAGGCTGAATCCAAATCCCATCTCTTTACATAGATGAAAAGCCTACGTGTATTTATTGGTTTTTTTTTTGTAGATCAACCTAATTTTCACAAATCCTAGGGCCTATATGGTTGTCTTAACCAGCTTGATTGGCCTTTTATAACATGGTTCTTTCAAGTGATTTTGCAGATGAGGAAACTGGGGCTTTCCATGGCTGCTCTGCTGTTGGTCATGGGAGGTTGCTTTGTTGTAGAGATGGCCCATACCTGGCCCAATGGGGCAGAGCTCCTAAAGGGAATGTTTGTTCCCAAGTTGAGTGGCGCTTCAGCCACCAGGGATGCCATTGGATTTCTGGGTGCTCTAATCACGCTGTAATACCCATCCGACTCTAGATCACAGTATATAATCAAATCCTCGTGGTTAGAGAATTTGCAGTTAGGACCAGGCCCGACGTATAAATACTAGCTTTTTAAGCTCCTGAGCAAAGGTTCAAGTCTCAGTATCGGCCAATTAATTAAAACTTGAAACATCGGCCAATATCTCACGTAAATCCCTGCTCCTGGTAGATTGTAGATTTAAGTTACTAATACGATCTACAATAAACATGTAAAGTTGTTTATTCCAGCATGTACAACAAGGCACTTTGTAATAACTTGTTCCAGATTAGGCGTGTTTTATCTTAATAATCCTATTTAACCGGTTAATCTTGAGGATTACGGCTAGGGCTTTGAGGAAAGTCCAAGTGTGGCCCAATCCGAACTCGTGAACTCAGTGATCCGGCTCGTCGAGCTGGAGGGGCATTTTGGTAATTTATCGCTTTGTGTTATTATTTTTATAAATTATTATTGATATGTGTATAATATTGGTGGATAATATTCTCCTTAATAAGGGATTTGCATTTCTGATTTTAAAATAAATTTATTTTCAGAAAATGGTATTTAAATCCCGTCCGTCAAAACCCTGAAAGGGAGAAATAATTATTTTAAGCGATTTTGAAAATGAGATAAATTTCAAAACTAGTATTTTGTGTTAGACCATTTTAAGAATGGTCTAGTTATTCTTTGGAACCCAAAAATGAGATTTATAAATTGTTTATTTTAACATTTGTTTATTTTAAGTAAATAAGGTAAAAATATGATTTTTGTTTAAATAAATGGTTTTTAATAAGAGATAAATTCCAAAATTTTTATGGTGACCAAGGTTTTCAAAACCCAACCTATCTGTAAGGTTGGATTGAGTTTTTGACCTTTTAAAATCATGCATTTAGTGTAAAAAATCGGCTTTTATTAAACCCAAGGACTAATCTGCAAAAACTAAAAAATGATAAAGGGCTTATTTGCAAACCCTTCTTCGGCACTGTAGCAGACGTAAGCTGCCACTACATGCAGCCGCATGTAGCAGTTGACCAACCCCTTTTCCCGGCAATTTTTCCTATTAATTGGACTCCTCTGATCAGCTTTCAACTCCCACAAAAAAATTTCTATCTCCCTCTCAGTCTGCTCTCTGATTTTCCAGCCCCTTTTCCCTCTCTGTTTCCCAATTTTTCCACCGTTACCGTAGAAAGGAGTTTTTTTCCAAAGTTCTGATTTTTCAGCCTAGGAACTCAATTAAAGGTAACCATTGCATTCCTTTTTCATTCAGTTTTGAATCAAGAAAATCTGAATTTGACCATGTTTTGAGCAAGAAAATCCAGTTTCAAAGTCTAAGGAAATCCATAGGTCTCTAGTACCAGTAAGCTTTCGGTGCTAAGATCGGATGGCTTACTGAGTTTCAATACTCCAAACCTCTCCCTATGAAAAGAGGACTCCAGGAAGAATCCATTGGACCGGTCAGATATAAAAACCGAATCTGGGAAACCCTCCATTTTCAAATTCGTTTTTCACGATTTCCAGCCGTTCACTGTCTGTTGCAGACAGTGAACGGGAGGAAGAAGAAGGAAAAAAAAAAAAAGGGAAAGAAAAAAAAAATTTAGATTATACTGATACTTGTGTTTGTGATGTTGGTTCCCTTTGAAAAAAAATATATAAATAATTAATTAATTAAATGATTGAATAAATAAATATTATTATTTTATTCCAAAAAAAAATTAAAAAAAAAAATTTTGAAATTTTGTTAGATTATGTGATGTGATGTTAGTACTCCATTTTGTTAATTAAAATTATACTAACCCCTTTTCTCTTATTACTTATAGTGTAAATACTATTCTATCCTCTTTCAGGCCGACCCTATTGGTCGGGCACTGAGTAATTCACTTTCAAGCCGACACTATATAGTCGGGCACTGGGTGACCTCGATGCGTAACTCAAAATGTCAAATCTGGTCCTATCCAGAAGACAACCGAGAAGTGACCCGAGGATCTAGACCTAACTCAATAAGTCAATCTGGTCAATGCCCAGAAGACAATATGAGTTTTGGACTGAGCCATTTTTTATTTATTATTATATTGTGGATTATGATAATTTTAAAATGATAGAAACCAAGTAGGAGACTCAATTCCATGAACCCTGGATATTTTTTGAGAACACATATGATTTCCAAATACTGCTTGTGTGTATGTATTTGTTATGTATATTGATTGTGCACTTGTGTGTTGTTTGAACAGAGACCGCGTAAACCACACAACACGGTGAGAGAACTTAACTCTGCAGATTTTATAAACAGATTTTATGATGAGATGAGTATTGAACAATAAGTGGTTTCAGTTTTGATGAACCCACTCATGTGCCTAGACATGATGCACTATGGTAAGAGTGCTGATGATGATTGTAATATTACGATGTTGATCGTATGAGTATGTAAGACTACTTCCACGTACATGGGCTATTGAACCAATATCAACCATATGAGAGATGGTTTATGTCTACTGGACCATGGGTGAACCATGCTGTCGTCAGTTGCTGACTTGAAGGTGTCAGTATCGACTAAGTCAGAGCCGGAGATGTACTTGCAATGATGTATTTTGACCGTGTCAGAACTTAATACTGGTCTCAACGTAGTCGGCAGGCGTTATGGTGGATGATAGCAGTAATTGATGATGTTGATGATTTATATGAGATTATGCTTTTTGTTATCAAACATGTGATATTGAACTGTTGCTAATCTGTTATATCTTTACTTAAACTGCATTGTTATATTTCCTTCACTAGGCTAGTTAGCTCACACCACTCACCTTTCAGGCGATGAACCCGAGGAGGAAGACCCTCTTTATCAAGCTTAGGGTGGATAAGCTGAAACAGTGTTTCGGGATTCCCCTTGAGGGAAATGCCCTAATCTTCTCTTGTTGGTTCTGGGAACCGTTTACTTTTATTAAGTACCGGATGTAGTACTTAATTTGTGTTAATTTGATGTACTAAACTTTGATGCCTCCGTAGTGGCTTTGATCGATGCTTTGTAATAATCAATGTTGGATTTGATTTGAGCATGTTATGTGTTGATGTTATTGATATTATTATGTCTCTTATGTAGGATAGACTTATGGTATGTGTTTGAGTCCACATGTTGGGATCATGTGTGACCTCTGGGCCTAACTGTTGATTTGGCCCAGTCAGAATGCTTGTGAGTTGGTTTAGTTTATCTTTAAAAAAAAAAAATCAGTCGCGTTCTGGACCCACCCTTCAGGTCGGGGCGTGACACACTTGGTTATGATTTTACATTCTATGTTTCTACATATATATATATATATATATATATATATATAGGAATAGTTTTAATACCTAATATTGTAAATCATATCAATCATCCCATCTTGAACCAGAAAATTTGCAATATTTGGCGCAAGACATTTGAAGTGGTTTTGAGCATCCTTCAGCCCAGAAACCTGGCCATAATCAGTTCCGAAAGTCTGCTCAGGCCAGGCCGATTTTAATACTTGAATGCAAATATGTTTAACTCCCTATTGTACCAACTTTAAAGACGATAAGCATATGCATAGTTTGCTGAAGGGGGGTACCCATCAAGGGAAAACGACACCATCCATTTCATATACTACATACGCCATTGTCCCATCCTCTGTAATATCAACTGCCACAAAACTTCCACTAAGTATGAATGTAAAAACTAAAAACAAATACAAGGCACAATTTATGAATTGTCATCGGCCGGCAAGTCCAAATCGTCTCGATAAATGCTCTCAGCCATCTGCCAGACTTGAAGAATGTTGTCCTCAGAAACACTTGAGATCATCCATGGTTCATTTTGGTTCCACGAGAAGTCTGATATCTTGGAAGTGTGGCCGCCATGACAAAATAGAAGCTCAGGAGGTCCATCTTCAGCATCTTCTGATGTTTGCTCATCGCCAATCCTGAAAGAACTACCCCAGTCAAACAGAGCACAATAGACAACATCAATTCTCATTTGAATTTTTCTACCAAGAATAGGTGATTGTCAGGTATCATACACCAGATCCTTAGAAAATTCATAGTTGAATGAGTGTGGACCCTCTTTATTCCAGACCATTCCTTTGATAAATCTCACTGCAGATGGGGCTAAACAAACAAGGTATGCAAAGGTTGGAAGTTCCTAATCTTCAAGCAGAGACCGGTGAATAGACTAACTAAAGATCCTGAGAATGGTATGGGGGAAAAAGGTAAAGGATTGACAGATGAGTGATCTTCCAATCTGGTAGGCATATGGGCATACCACATGCCCCATCCAGTGAGCCATCAGACCAATGGGGTATGGGAACTGGAACATCAACCAAATCCACTGCTAATGTGAAAAACAGCATAATTCCACATAATTAGAATTGGATTTAGAAGGGGAGAACAGCAGCCATCCATAATTCATCATGCCAACATGTTTTATTTCTTCCATGGAGTTTTAAGCAAAGACATACATTAGTAAGACTTGCACAAGCAGAATAGTGATCAGGACGAAAGATACAAAATTAGTTCTTTAAACATGAGCAATGAAATCTACAAGCATGCATGATGATGCAGCTGAGAAAAAGTCAAATATGTCTCTTCGAGATATGATAATTAAGACTTTAAAAGATCTCCTTGTTTGTTTCAAAAAATGGTTCTTCATTAGACATACACTACTGGCCAGAGGAGGAAAGGGCTTCAGATTCATCATTAAATCAATGGAAACTGGATTTGTACTAGAAAACAAGAAAGGAGAGAAGATGAGCAAGAAGAGAGAATGAGAAGACCATGGATGAGGAACAACTGGAACAGTGAGCATGCATGCAAAAATGCATTCTATAAATTACTGAAGAGCCAAGTTAATGGGGATAATTTAGAACCACATAAGATATGGACTGATGGACTATATAACATCGAGGACCATTTTGGAGAAATTGCACCAATACATACTCTTTCTTCTCAAATTCTCATTATGCTAAACACATTATACAGACTTCATTTTGTCAGTGTTCGGTACCTGTTGAGGTCCCAAACCATTACTCTCCTGTCTGCTGCACATGAAGCCAAGACTGTTTCATGCTTGGGGCTCCATGCAACTTGGTAGACCTCCTCTCTGTAAAACCAAACACAGCAAAGAATTTTCATTTTGGTCAAATCAAAGCAACATGATCATACTCTCAAGTTCCACCAATGAAACAAATGATTGCTCGCATTCACATGAAACAGAACAACATTTTTTTATCCAGTAATATGGAAAGAAGTGTAGAAAACTGTACAAAATGAAACCAAGCATCAGAAACTTGAACTTCCATGGCAAAAAAGTAAGAAACAATGAGACTTTTGGGGGACACCTGAATGTGATCTTCATATAATTCCATTCACCTTGAAAGGTGACTGAGAATGTATCGTGAGTGTGAAATGGAACGAGCCCCAAAAGGATAGCATCAATAATTGGCATAACTCAAAAAAAAAAAAGTAGAATGCCACATCAAGTCCAATACTAAAAAGCTAAACTCATGTTCATTTTCATGTTTCTCAGGATCATGGACACACTCAACAAGATTCAGCTTTGAAGCATAGGCTGTTAGCGACCCTGATCATAAGCGATGCTAATTATAAATGGAGAGTCTTGATTACCATCCAAATCAGTGTAACACCAGCAAAAAGGGCAAGGGGCTGGGGCAGATATAATTACTGACTGAGATGCATGTATTAAAATATCACCCTGGAAGAGAGAAATTCTCAGAGACTAGATTGAACAGGCCATATGGTACCATCAGGTCATATATGGATAGGGCTAACAAGGATGATGACGTATAGGGGTCAATGTGGTTGAGGTGGGTTGGTTTTGGGCTAACTCAAGCCCAACCAAGTGCCACCTTGGTTAATTTGTGATGAAAAAAATCAGGCACAAATCAAAGCCCAACAATCCTAAAAAATCCAAACCTAACCCAAGTTACACCCCTAGGGGTACATAGCTTTTCGCACATAGTTCAAGACCTGTCAGATATGTATGGGCAATTCCATAGCATTACTACGGGAAGGTCCAGAGTAACACAAGTAGCTAAATGGATTGATCCTGTTGTGAAGAAAATCAACTCATAGACATAATCAAGTCTTGGGCAAGTTATGAAATTGGCAACTCAAAATATACATACAAAAAACCAAGATGTCAGTAAAAATATGGGTCTCAAAGGATACACATAGTAAATACACTGCAAAATGAACTAGTACATATATTGCAAACACTATTATAATTGAGACAGTTCATGTTTTAGCAAATGTAATACATCAGATATTTATAGGTATTGGCGATGTTAATGTCTAATGACGAGTATACATACGTGTGACTGGAGAATGTATGCAAAGTTGTTGACAGCTTTCGTAGATCAAACAAATTAACAGTTTTGTCTGAAGATGCTGTAGCCAGAATCCATTCATTAAATGGACTGAAACATATACCGTTTACCTGCGATCAAAACAACATAAAGTATACACCCTCATGTCTTAAGTGATAATGGGAATAATAAAATATATAAATACAAAAGGACAACATTGTGGCCCAATAAAAATAACATACAAGGGCTTATGGTTACCTTCCCCAAAAAAGGGGAAAACTAGAAAAAAATAGAAATACAAACTAAATACCACTGGAAATTTAAATGCAAAATTTTTCCAATCACTAATTGTAAATGTAGCTCGAAAAATAAGCAATATAATGGATGCCGGGGGAAGTAAAGATGTTCGGAGACTAATTCATTCATGATGGAATTCATACTCTGTCACCGAAAATGGAAATCTCCTGCTTTGTACCTAAGCCAAATCAAATGCTGATGATGGGCCTGCCATGGAAATCCAACAAGGTGGGATGGGGACACTACTAGTAGTACTTGAAATTGAAGTGTTTCAACCCAACAATCTGTTAGGCTGCACAATCGAAGCGTGGTGGGCCCCATTTATTCATGTCTCTTAGCATGATAGATTCAAAATACAATTAAACAAGCATAATAAAAAAACATATAATCAAAATAAAAACTTCTTTTTTTGGACCAATGGGAGCCAAGACCCTTACTCCCAATGATTAGATAGAAGCAATCACAACCGAAAAGCTCTACACAATTCTCCCCTCTTGATTCAATGGACTTAAATGGTCTCTGTGATGATAACAATGTGGATGATAGCAAACGAGATTTGCAAAACCATATGTTTCTCACTTGAACTAAGGATTTATGTAGGACTGGCAAACCATGGCATCACATGATACATAGGAGGGTAGGTGTCATTGGGAAGATAAAGTTCATAACACCCTATGACATATGTTGGCTAGGTGTCAATGGGAGATAAGTTTGTGCAACCACACGCTTCGTGGATGGGTTAAGTGTAATACCCTGCTCCAGATTAGGCGTGTCTTAGCTTAATAATTCTTATTTAACCGGTAAATCTCGAGGATTTTGGTTAGGGCTTTGAGGAAAGCCCAGTGGTGGCCCAATCCGAGCTCGTGAGCTCAGTGATCCAGCTCGTCTAGCTGGAGGGGCATTTTGGTAATTTACCGCTTTTAGTTATGATTTTACAAATTATATTGTTATGTGAATATTATTGATGGATAATATTCTCCTTAATAAAGGATTTGCATTTCTAATTTTAAAATGAATTTATTTTCAGAAAATGGTATTTTAAATCCGCTCGTCAAAACCCCGAAAGGGAATTTTAATTATTTTAAATAATTTCGGAAAAGAGATAGATTTTGAAAATAGTATTTGGTGTTAGACCATTTTAAGAATGGTCTAGTTATTTCATTTCACTTCAAATTGAGGTTTCTAAATTAGTTATTTTTACAATTGTTTATTTAAGTAAATAAGATTAAAATATGAGTTTTATTTAAATAAATGATTTTTAGTAAGAGATAAATTCTGAAAATTTTTATGGTGACCAAGGTTTTCAAAACACAACCTATCTGTAAGGTTGGATCAAGTTTTTTAGTTTTTAAATTATTACTTTTAGTTTTAAAATCGGTTTTTATTAAAACTAGGACTTATTTGCAAAATCGGAAATCTCAGAGGGCTTATCTGCAACTAACCGGCAAATGATTATTTTTCCATCCTGTCCCATCGTCGCTGCATGCGCAACGGGTTTCCGGCTTCTCTCCCCCGCTGAATTCCTATAAATTCAGCCCTTCCCCATCGGTTTGAACTCCCAGCAAATCTTCTGCTTTCCGTCCTCTCTCAAACCCAGCCGAGACCCCTGTTTTGCTTCTGTTTTTCAGTAACAGTAAGCTTAGAGGAAAGATTTTCAAAAATCCGGATTTCAGCCCAGGAACCTCAGCAAAGGTATCCTTTGCATTCCTTTTTAAATTCCAACCGGTTTTGAATCAAGAAATTCAAGTTTTGGCCCTGTTTTGATTAAGAAAAATCAGTTTAAAGTTTTAAGAAAAACCATGGGTTTCATGTACCCGTGAGGATTTACTATTTAAATCGGATGGCCCAGTGAGCTTCTTAGCTCCAAACCATTCCTTATAGAAAGAGGACTCCCAGAGGAGTCCATCAGACCAGACGGATGTGAAAACCGAGTCCGGGAGACCCTCCATTTTCGGAATCGCATTTCACTGTATGTCCGCCGTCACTGTCTGCTGGTGCAAACAGAGGAGGAAGACGACTCTCGGAAGGTCCGAGAGCCGTTCTTCGGAAGGTCCGAACCTTCGGACGGTCAGACAGCTTCACCCTCGGACGTTCCGAGCTTCACCCGAAGCCCAGTTACGCCCGAGGCGAGCCAGACCCTTTCGGACGTACCGAGCCAAGCTCGGAAGGACCGAACCCACTCAGACGTTCCGAATCCAGACTTCGGACGTTCCGAGCATACAGACCCACCGAGACTGTTTTCTCTGTTTTTATCGGTTTGGATGGACTTCGGAAGGTCCGAGATCCAACCTTCGGACGATCCAAAGTCAGACCCAGTTCCGAGGTGATGTTCCGAGGGACACAGTTTTTAAATGATAAAATATTATTATTGATGTCTGATCTTGTTTGACTATGATTAATGATGTGTTATGATGATTAATACCCCTTTTGTTAATTAAAATTTGTACTAACCCCTTTTCTCTTATTATTTATAGTGTAAATACTATTGTATCCGCTTCCAGGCCGGCCCTATTGGTCGGGCACTGAGTGATTCACTTTCAGGCCGACGCTATATAGTCGGGCACTGGGTGACATCGAGGCCTACTCAAAATGTCAGATCTGGTCCTATCCAGAAGACAACCGAGAAGTGACCTGAGGATCTAGACCTAACTCAATAAGTCAATCTGGTCAATGGCCAGAAGACAATATGAGTTTGGACTGAGCCCCTTTTTATTTATTATTATATTGTGGATTATGATAATTTAAAAAGGATAGAAACCAAGTAGGAGACTCAATTCCATGAACCCTGGATATTTTGTGGGAAAACGTATGATTTATAAATACTACGTATGTGTACGTATTTGTTATGTATATTGATTGTGCACTTATGTGTTGTTTGAACAGAGACCGCATAACCACACATCACGGTGAGGGAACTTAACTCTGCAGCTTTTGTAAACAGGGTTTATGATGAGATAAGTATTGAGCAATGAGTGGTTTCAGTATTGATGAACCCACTCATGTACCTATACATAATGCACTATGGTAAGAGTGCTGATGAGGATTGTGATATTACGATGTTGATCGTAAGAGTAAGACTGCTTCCACGTACCTGGGCTATTGAATCAATATCGGCCATATGAGAGATGGTTTATATCTACTGGACCATGGGCGGACCATGCTGTCGTCAGTTGCTGACTTAAGAGGTGTCAGTATCGGCTAAGTCAGAGCCGGAGATGTACTTGAAATGATGTATTTTGACCGTGTCGGGACTTAATACTGGTCTCAGCGTAGTCGGCAGGCGTTACGGTGGATGATAGCAGTAATTGATGATGTTGATGTATTACTTGAGATTATGCTTATTGTTATCAAGCATGTGATATTGAACTGTTGCTAACCTGTTTTATCTTTACTTAAACTGCATTGTTATATTTCCTTCACTGGGCTAGTTAGCTCACACCACTCACCTTTCAGGCGATGAACCCGAGGAGGAGGACCCTCTCTTTCAGGCGTAGGGTGGTTTAGCTGCAACAGTGGTTTGGGATTCCCATGAAGGGGGAATGCCCTCATTTGTGCTTTCCAGGTTCTTGGAACCTTTAGTTTTTGTGAAGTACCGGTTGTGGTACTTAGTTCTTTAAAAACATTATTGTATCAAGACTACGACGTTGCTATAGTCTTTTTGTTGTAACCATGAATGATGAATCAATGGTTGATTTTCTTATGCTTTGTATTAATCAATGTTGGATTTGATTTGAACATGTTATGTGTTGATGTTGTTATGTCTATTTTATGGGGCAGGCATATGGTACATGTTTGAGTCCACATGATGGGATCATGTGTGACCCTTGAGCCCAACTGTTGATCCTGCCCAATTAGAATGCGTGTGAGTTGGTTTAGTTCATCTTTTTAAAAAAAAAAAAATCAGTCGCGTTCCGGGCCCACCCTTCGGGTCGGGGCGTGACATTAAGTGTTGGGAGACAAACCTTGTAACACCGCGTGCTCCATGGATGGATTAGGCGTCAATGGGAGAGAGCTTGTGACACCACATGACACATATGGTAAGGGAGGAAAAATGTTCATTCCACCAAATGACACTTGGCATTCCAGGTGTCAAAGGGATAGAAAACTCATGCCACTAGCTTACACATGTAGGGGTTAGGTGGAGGAATTTAGATGCCAAATGTATGGGCCAAGAAATATAGAGGAAATGGCCAATTATCCTCAATAAATGGGCCACACGCAAATGGGCTCAATTATGAGCCCAAGTGAGCTCATTGCCGACATAATCCACATCTACAAGGGTGAAAACTATATGATTGTCTCTTGTAAGCACTAGTGCATATTATGCTTCTTATTTGAGTACACACTAAAGTTCTCAAATTGAACCCAATAAAGAGTGACAATTTAAAATAAAGGCGAGTACAAAATTCAAGCTCTAGAATTGTGCAAAAATTTCAACTCCTTGAAATCATTAACCTAATAATTCTCATAACATCTAAATATATCCATCTCTCTCTCTCTCTCTCTCTCTCTCTCTCTCTCTCTATATATATATATATATATATATTAGAATCCCATCTATCTAGGGCTGGGTTTACAAGCTCTCCATTTTACCCTACCACTCACTCACACACACACATATATCACTGTTTTTAAAATCTTACCATTCCTATAAATAATAGAATCATCGGTTATTTAGAATGTTAAAAAATGAAAGTTTTTATTTTGATGGTTTCTAAGCCTGAGTTGTTGGGCATTAGAACCTTTATATTTTTGGAGGGTTCTTAGTTTATTGTTGCCTTTTCATAATATACTTGGATTATATAATGGTATTAATGTATTATACTTTAGGAAGTTGGAAAATTGAAATTTAAACTTCAATGAACTATATTATATAATATTTACTTAATATTGAAAGAAAGTTAAAGAACTACTCAAATTATTACCTTATAGATGTCTTTTATGTTACTTTATTATTAAAACTTTTTAAGGAAAACATTTTTATGACAAAAAACATCAAGAACCTCACTCCCCAAGTACGAGGGCGTTGGGTAAAACACCAGATGCATGTAGACGCCCACAAGCCACAGGAGTCGGGTTACTACGAGACTCAAACCTGGAGCCTCAATGGTTAGATTTTCATTTTGCAAAATAAAAAATAAAAATAATATTAATAAAAAACAGTGCTAGGTGCAACCTTGTGACCGTGTGAATTACAAAATAAATGGGCTTTAAACAACGGGCTTTGGACGGGCTCAAACTTTTTTAGCAAAGACCGACCGGAACTCATCCCATCAACATGCCAACTTATAATAGAGTAACCCTATATATATACATCCATATTTCCAAAAAATCAACTATGTATCATAAGTACATTAGTTTAAAAAATAAACAAATAGGATCTTAATCATGCAGCACAGCTACATACGTCTATGGTCAAAGGCCACTGTCACATCCAGAGCATAACTTGTTCAGAACGATTCGATATTCAAATGTAACCTAGTGTCTAATAATTTTCAGAATGGAGTTTTACAAGCAAAATCTCCATTAATGATCCTCCACAGAACATTTAGGCAAGTTCGTCTTCCCATTGTACAACGATAGACTCATACATTTACTTACAAATCACCCCATACCTTGGGAGAAAGAAAAGGGAAAAAATTAGAAAAAAAATGTTATTAAATAAAAAGATTCTCCTCAATGTGGCCGTACAGCAGGTTCCAAAAAGACTTCAAAAATAAATTTGAATAACAAATGTAAATGACAAAAACACTGAGATTGAATCCAATTATGGGTATGAATGTGCAGAGGTAGCATAGATGAATGAAATGAATACTTTAGGATTTATTCACCTCATTCTGATGAGCTATTACTGATTGTAGTGGCTTATCTGAAGTAGATGACCGCAGGTCCCATATCATAAGGCGTCGATCATCCCCCACTGACCCAAATAAATTTTCATTCATGAAGTGCCAAGAGACATCTTCAACAACATCCTCATGAACCTGAAAAGGCATCCATATGCGAGAAAAATATCAGCACTTCAAGGTACATCTTGGGTAGTCAACTGCAAAATCTGTGCATGGGGCATGCCATGCTTCTTTCGTCAGAAATAACATTTATTTCTACAGTTATTTACAAGTCCTTCATCCACGCAGAAACCTAGGTACTTAGAAACATGAAATAATGTTATTTTTGGACCATTAGTAGGTTTGCTTTTCATAAATTAGGACCTTCCTCCATTGGTTAGGATCATTATCAAACATTCTTACATGGCTTGTATTTCAACTAATTCCTAACAAGAATATGCTTGCACTGCCCTTGACCTTGTGTTGTGGTTTCCTTTTCTCTCTCTTCTTTCCTTGGCAGCATTCTTGTTCTCATTCACAGATGCAACAAGTCATCTGCTATTGTCACGGAAGTCATTTTCACCTTGAACAAATGTATGGATAAAAAGGGTTTTTAGGCATTAAAAAAAGAGTTAATCCATGTAACATCATTCCATTCTTAACACTTCATTAGCAGTGACATATGCATCAATGGACATCGTCTACTAGTAAAAGAACAACAACCCACTAGTATCATTCCAAAAAGAAACAAAAAAATGGAACCCTATAGTGTTCCATTCATTAAGAAGGCAAGTCGCTCGCATTTGCATAAATTATTACCATGCACCAAACAATACTTGTAGTAAACATATGCATCAGTTTGAGAAACTCACTGCATATGTATCCTTTGCCTTCAGCAATTTATCCTGTGGAGTCGCACATATGTCCCATAAGCATATCTTAGAATCATGAGAACCACTCAATAGGTACCCCTCCTTCAATGGGCTCCACGACAAACCATATCCCTCCTCAGTATGCCCCTTCAAACGTATATCTGGGTTGCAAGAACCTGATTGAGGTTCTATTGGGTGCTTGCTGCAATCAAAAACAAATACCTCCGAACTTTTGGTCTTGGTGCCAATAAGAGAAGGGTTTTGTGGCATGTATCGAGCCCGATTAACTTCTCCATCATGACGTATCTGTTGTTTTATCTGCACCTGCAACCAATATGCAGATTGAGACACTTGATACAGAGATGACATCACATTATAAGAAAAAGGCAGACAAGGGAAAAAAATGTGAAATTGTATGAAATGAAGGAATTGCAATTCTGATCAATAAGGGAATAGAAAAATCATGTCATTTTTTAGAACACTGAATGGAATGCAACAATCGTAGGGTAAATTCTAGTGGTTAGGAGATGGTAAAACAGGGGGGGTAAATAATAAGATAATTAAGAACAGTGCAATTCGTGGGCACTTGGCCGGCATCATCCGATACCAACCACATTTATGAGTATGAATCCTCGGCAAAATGGTTGGTGGATAAGTAGAAAATTTTGTCAAATTTAAATATGAGTTCTACAAATTGGCCTGGGTGACAAGAGCCCTCAGTTGGTAAGTGCTCATTGTCACAACTAAATGTTCTTCAAGTCATATCACCGTCTCGAACAAAAAAATGGGGATTGAGTGAAAAAGTAGAAATTAGAGAGATGATAGGCCAATCTAATCTGGTGGATGGGATAAATGGCTTTGAGAATGATTGTGAAAAAAAAAACTTCTTTACAAATGAAAGAGCTCATAAAAATCAGGAACTAAAAAGGCAAATAGACAGGAATGCAAGACGAACTGTTACCTTGGAAAATTTTCAAATCTAAATGCGAGTTCTACAAATTGGGTTGAGTGACAAAGTAGAAATCAGAAAGTCAGGCAGCCCCAACACCATTCATTGGATTAGATAAATGAATAACAACAATGGTAAAAAGTGACAGTTACATTAGTACTTTATAAATTTTTACGGTCGATTGGGTTCGGGACTCTTTTTACCCAACCAGACCTGAATATTTCCAAGTCAGCTCACATCGGCTCACATAATTTCCAGAAAATACTTGACTAAAACCCAAATTTTCAAGTCAGACTCATGGGCCAGATAAATAGATAGGATAAATGACTTTGGCAATGTTTTCAACGAGTTAATTCTTTTCAAATTGATAAAATCCCATAAAGTTCCAGAATTGAAAAAAAGGCAAATAGACTGCAGTGCAAGAAAAGCTGTTACCTTGGGAATTTGGGGGGGTTGGGGATCGGCATCGGCAGCTGCGGGGGACAGACGGGGAGGGAGGAGGACATCGGCGAGCATGAGAAAGTTGGGAGCGTCGTCGGAGGTGTGGGTCCCAAGGACGAGCTTGTGGACGGTGACTCCATCTTGGCCGTCCGTCGAAGGAAGCCACTGGACAGTGAGGGACGGCCATTCGAGAGCGTGGGAGACTACGAGATCGTATAGGAATGGCGTGTTCTTCTTCCACACCCTAAATTCCTCTTCAACGTCGACACCCGTCTCTTCTTCCATTCTCTCTCTCTTCTCTGCAACTGTATTCTCTCCCGCTGAACTCTAATTCTCCCGCCCAAATTTCTAGGGTTTTAAACTAGAGGTGCAGTTGGGGCGGGTAAGACCAAGACCCGCGTGGACCCAATTAAAAAATAGATAGGACAGGAATTTGTCCAAGATAAAAGGGTTTTCCAAGTTTTAAACTCAAGAATTGTTTAATTCACAAGTCTTTTAAATGAATTTGTAAGTTAGTGGTGGTGAGAGATTTTTTTTTTTAAAGGGTGAGAGATTATTAGTTGCTCATTGATAGGATTAGTTAAACAATGCCACTAAAAAATAATTTAAATAAAATGTTTTTAAATATTGTTTTACAAATATAAAAATTTGTAGAGTTTAAATTGGAAATGAACTTTTAGGCTGTTTTTATCTGTTTATTTTTCTTGTCTTTCTTTTTATTTTATTTCAATATTACTAATAAGTCACTGTAAATATAAGAAAAAGAAAATATGTGTATGTCCTTTTAAGGAATAGCCAATTTACGGAAATTTACATTAATGATTAAGTTGATTTTAGTGTTGGATTGTTGTGATTTAAAATCATTTCAGTTTTTTTCTCTTTAACGGTAACATTGAACTAAATTAACAGAATGAAAAGTACAGAAACCAATATAAAAGGCCTAAGGGGGTTAGGCCAAAAAGAAATAAACAATAACAAAAACAAATAAACAAGAACTCAAAACATCTGGAAAAGCAACAAAGAAAATAAACAGCGACAAACTCAAAAAGGACACTAGCACTAATCTCCTAGAAGATGAAATACGCCTGTGATCAGGCCGTCAACACCATTCTTAACAAAGAAGTCAGCCACTCCATTTGTAGTCCTACTGATATGCATAAAGGAGACCTCCATGCCCGAGATCAACTCCCTAATCTCCCTAACAATAGTAACTAACCTCCATGGAGGCCGTTTCAATCCCCTTGCCCACCTAATAGCATTTGTCGAGTCGCCTTCAACCACTAGTTTTCCTCCCCCAATACCCGCCCCTAAGATCAAGGCTCTTCTGCTGCTAAAAAGTTCTGCCTCATTAGAGTCTTTAACTCCAACAGATTCAGAAAAGACAACACGAGAATGTCCTAGATGATCCCTAAGGATACCCCCAATCCCAGCCGGTCCGGGTTTGCCCCTAGCTGCTCCGTCCACAGTTAAATTTCAAGGTCCCATTTGGTGGAGGAGCCCAAACCATTTGCTCTTTCCTTTTACAACAACTAGCTGACATGCACCCCTCCAAAGACATCTGGAGATCAGTAGCTCTAAATGCATTGAAAGACTTATGGGATAAGAGCCAGACACACAATCTCCAATTCGCTTTTGGCAGAGATCACTAATTTCCGAAATTTTTCCTTTAAAAATTCTGGAGTTTCTTTCCTTCCATATAATCCATGCAACCACCATCGGAATCGTGATCCACTCCGATTTTCTCTTGATGTTGAGCTTAGGGATAAACCAGGAATCGATCATACTAGACCAATTGTCAAGGCAGACCCAAGAAACTCCCATGAAGTTCAGAAAGTAACACCAAAGGTACCTAACAGTGGGGCAAGTGATGAAGAGATGATCCAAAGTTTCTTCGACTGTCCCACATAGAGAGCACAAGGTGTCCTCATCTGGCCTCAAGCAATCCCCTTCTTCTAAGATCCATCCTGGTCAATATTTTCTTTTTTGCTCCACACCAGAGAAAAGTTTGAACTCTAGGGGGTGCAGGACTCATCCAGATTAACTTCTGACACGATAGAGTGTTGATTGAGTTTTGTGTCATCAAGTCGATCAAAGCATTAATGGAAAATACCCTAGAGGAAACTCCTATCCAAGCTAGCTCATCCTCTGTCTCAAGGTCTATCGGAAATTCCTTCAATTGATCCTTCAGATCATTCAAGCTATCGAGCTCAAATGATCGAAGATCTTTCCTAAAGTCAAAGTGCCAAGATACAGGAGATCCGTCAACGTAGTAGACCTCTTGAACCAGTGCTTGCCCATTTCTAACAGCTCTAAAGAGTCTTGGATACCTCTCCTTTAAAGGTCTATCTTCCAACCATAAGTTTTTCAAAAAAAAAGGTTAAATTGCCCTTACCTACCAAAAAACGTAAATTTTCCTTGAGCAAGGAATCCAATTCCGTTAGTTGAAATGATATAATAGGATTTTTTAATATAAATATATAACACAAAAGTGTCATAGACCACGTTATCATTACTAACATCATTATAATTATCTAATGCACTTATCCATGTAAAGTTTATAACTTTTTTATTTAAAACACTCGGGCATATATAATTTTATATATTAATGTGATGTTTTTAGTATATAAAAATTCCATTATTAAGATTGTGTTAAATACATTTTGTACAAAATGTTTTTACTATTGATATAATTAAATTAGTATATTTTACTTATAGAATTGCCAAGATAATTATTTATTTAAAATAAAATAACATCTTTAAAAATTCCAAACCAAGTCGAATTGAATGTCACCATGTCCACCGAATTGGCCCACATTGCCGACCGAGCAACTTTCAAAACCATACACCACGCCACTTATCCGAGAAGGGACTAGAATTATCTATAGAACATGTTGCCATACCAGCTTTTTATTTACATATTTTTTTCTAAAATAGTACATAATACATAAGAGATGGACTAACAAACTATACTGCTTAAAGAAAGTACATACACAATTTAAATATAAAAAATTCTGATCAATCTTAATTTGGTAATTATCAAACTAAGATCATTACATGGATGATTACTAACTTAGAAGATAAATTCATACCAACCATATATTCAATATTTTTGAAGTTTATATCAGCTGGCTAGAACTTTAAATGCATCTACATTTTAAATCATAAGAAAATATAATCATTTTATTTTATTTAGTAGGGTTAATGATTGTGAATATAATGCTACTTTTAATTTTACATGTAGCATCTGACACAGGAGATACTAGATCTGTGATGTCTACCGATTGAAGAACTCCGTAGGAGTACAGAATAAATATGCCGTGCAAGCTAGGGTCGATCATGCCACCGCCCTCATATTCGGCTTCGCGTTTTTCTCTCTCTAATTCTCTGTAAAGAAGAGGAGGAGAAGAAGAAGAGAAAATCGGGTAGAATGCAGCCGAGCAGCGAATACAGCATGTCTTACTACAACTACAATCCTTCTTCATACTTTCCAAACCCTAATCATATTCCGAATTCGACCCCGACCCCGACCGTGACCCCGACCCCGGCTCCGACCGATCTTCTTCCCCAGACCTACGCCTCTGCTCCTCCCTTCTCTAATTACTCCTCCTCCGCCTCCGAATTTCCTCCGTCATATTCCTCTTCCTCTTCCTACCCTCCATATTCCCAAAATTCCGATCCTGTCCCCAATATGCCGCCGACGGCGCCTTCTTTTCACCAGCCTTTCTCCTCCCAATCGGCGAATTACCCTTCTTTCACCACCTCGGATTCGCCTGCTCCGCCCTTCCCTCACCTCCAGCAGCCACAGTCGCAGCCTCAGCAGCAGCCGACACCGCCTCCCTTTGTTCCCTCTTACTACCCGTATGATCACCAGCCCACGGCGACTGGTTTTCCCCCAAATCTAAACCACATCCCAAATTCCAATCCCGTGGCCACGAATTTCCCCCCGAACCCCAGCCTTAGCCCTAACCTGAATCCCCCCTATTCGGCTCCCTATCCTCACTCTTATGCCCCATCTACCTACGAAAGCCCTTATGATAGCAGCCTGAAATTTGAACGCAGCAGCAGTGGCGGTGGTGGTTACTTTGATGAGAATTCTGGTCATTATGGATTCGGTCGGTCTCGATCAAATCCCGATACAGATTTTGGTGGGCGGAGGTATGATCAGATGGGGGCCGGGAGTGATGGTTTGGATGAGGGGGTCTATGCTTATGATGGAGGAAATCTTGAGCCTTATGGGGCCCGGGGCACAGGGAGCTTCAAGTCGGCATCATCGTTGTCTGGTTTCGATGATTATGGGCGGTCAATTAGTCTGGGGAAGGAGCAGGTGGGGTCTGGGAAGATTGTGAGGGCGGTACCAAAGGCTGACACGCAGCAGGATGTGAAGAGCGGGGTGCAGAAGTTCCGGGTCAAGATCCTGCCCGAAGGCACTGGCCAGTCCAACATGGATGTGCTTTGCCAGGTTTGAGCATTTGGAAGCCTCCAACAATATTTGTTCCAATGAAAAATTACGTGTTACAATCTAGGAGTTTCTAGGCCGAAGAACGAAAATAAGTAACATTTGTTTCTTGGGTTAATGTTGTCATATATAGGTGCCAAAAAATCGAAATTTGATGATTGTCGATACTTGTTCGTTGTTGCAATCACAAAGGTTCTGGGTTTGAGTCCTAGGGCCACTGATAAGCAGTGAACCCAGAAAATATTTGCCAAGTCCAATTAAAATTTCTAACCTTGGATGGATTGGACAAATGGCTCTAATGACAACGACGATTGTTTATGTTTCTTCGGTTAGCTCACTGTTAAGCGTAACAAAAATTGAATGCATAAAATGCACATTTTGCAAAATTTTGGTTTGTATTCACATGGAAGCATGTAGCCATGTAGTGAATTTGAGTTTTTTTTCCCTTCCTTTTGGAAAATTCTATTTTTTTTGAACCATAGTAAATTTGGGATTTGTGAAACAAAAACTTAGGCATTTGAAATGGAAATGAGTTTCCTAGCTGTTAATTTTGACGTGCTCAATTGTTTTAGGCATGTGTTACATAGCATTTTTTGGATGTGTTGTGAACCCTTTAGATACCTATAGTTATACGTGGAGCACCAATGCATGACAATGGGAGTGGCTCCATTTGACATTGTTAGTATTTCTTCTCACCATCACCATTGTTGTCATTGTCATAATTTTTTATGTCATATATTTAGATTGATTTTATGATTTCCACTTCTCCACTATACCTTATCAAAAAGCATGCTTTCTATCGCTCCACAATTTATCATGCCCTTTCTAACACTACATCAATCTATTTATTTAGTGGTCTCCCCTTCTCAAATCTTCTACATGTAATCATTCAATTCTTCATACCAGGGCTATTTTTTGGTTTTACGCCTTTTTGCCAAAAGGATATGTCGAGTGACATTAATAGATGGAGATAGAAATGGTCACATCAATGAAACTCTAAAGCTGGCACGAACAGATGAGAAGATGCCGTTTTAAATTATGAAGACCGAAAAGGTCTTAGTACAATGAATTGAAGGTTGCAAGTGAAATTTACTAAGAGAGGGAGGCCTCTACTTGGATTAATGAGGCAAGAGAGGACATGATAGATTGTGGAGTGACTGAGAATATGATATTTAATAGGGGAATGTGGAAATGTAGAACTCTAAGTGACATCCATATAGAAAGCAAACGTGACATGGTAACAAAATATTTGCCTTAGATAGGACCATGCTAAGGTAAAAGAGTTTGTTACCTAGCTTAAGATATAAAAAAAAATTATGGTGTGGAATATAGTGGGTCAATGGGCCCCACTATGTTGATTTAGATTTTTAGAGTATTTTAGAATAAAAGCTGGGATCAAAAGTGATCATCAGCCATATGATCAAAATTCATTAAAATCAATTACCATCTCATTGTTGATTTTGATGTATCTAAATCTGATGGCTAAAAATGACCTTTTGGTCATACTTTTAGCATTTTCCCATTACATGTGCCTAGACTCCCCATCTAGGCTCCAAACCCATTAACTCCTTTCCTAGCTCTAACGCATGATGCTTTATTAAAGTCTTGTTTTTAAGAAAAAAATTCTATACCTTTGAAGAAAGGAAAAAAAAATTCTATAATAATCATAAAATAAATAAATATCTTAGTTAATTTGACTTCTTAGCTAGTAATAATTTTATTATAAACTTTGTTTAATTATAATATTCTTATTTATTATTAGAAGTATTTTTTTATATGTTAGGAAGCCTCTTTTCCCGTGCATTTCAGTTTTTTTAAAAGAATAAAATTGTATATTAATTTTTTTTGAATAAATTTTAAAACTGATGACTGTGGACATGATAGATTTTGGAGTGGCTGAGATATTATTTTTGATAGGCTAGTGTGGAAATGTAGAACTCAAAAAGGCAATTCTAGATAAATAAAAAAAAGCTGATGATGATGTACATAAAGTTCACATCTACACACACACACACACACACACACACACACACACATGTATATATATACATGTATTCCAATGATGATGAAAAGGCTTGCTTACATGATGTGGTAAGGAAATAGATGACTTGTTTGGATCAAGTTCTTGCAAATCATCATTTTGTGGCATGTTCAAGATGAAGATTTTCAAGAAATTTGAAACATTAATTTCTTTTGCCAGCTCATTCAGCTGCTTACCATTGAAAATTTTCTGGGGATCAAGGGTTTTTTTGGATACATTCGATGTCTCTATAGGTTGCTAATTTAGTTAGATGCTCTTTGGAATCTGAACATGTTATAATTTTGATTTAACCTGTAGATTATATTGTTCCCTATCTTGTTTTGTGTTGAAAAAGTTCCTGGTCTTTTCATTTGTACTCTACCATTGTTTGTTGTTTGTTAATTGCGACTTGCTCACAAGTGCATAACATTAGGGTCCAGTAGTTGTAGTAGCTGTTAATTATTGTTGTTGTTATTATATGTTTGCTTGATTTTTTTTTTTCGAAAGTTGTTTTTTTCCAATGTTGTGCCAATTTTTTTTTTACTTCATTTCTTTTTTCAGATTGGTTTGGATGGAATCCGTATGCTTGACCCCAACACAAACAGAACATTAAGAATATACCCGCTCGAGACAGTGACAAGATGTGAAGTAAGTGAACTTGTTACTGTGATTCAGTACGTGGGCTTTTTATTTGATTGTGTTTTGGGTGTTTCTTATCATCTTCTCGTGGTTTCTATTATCTCCTAAATTATGTTGCCAACCTCTCAATTAGGCCGAGTCATCTATCTTTACTTTCTGGGCTAAAAGCTCTGTTGATATTGATCCAAGGCGCATCAGGTTGCAATCAAACAGCTACACTACCAGTACCATCCTTGACACAGTTACGGCCGCAACAGTTCAGGTTAGGAGGCTCAACTTTTAGATGTTTCTTCTATTTCTAATATTGTGGTTGTCGAAATGAATTGCTGCTATTTTCATGTTTTTGTTCTTGCTTATACTTTGGAGGCATTTCTTTATATGTCATGCCATGCAGCCCTAGAAATGACCAGTGGCTAGTGTTGCATCCATTTGTACCTTGATTTTGATTTTTCTCTTCTTTTTTAGGATTTGCAACCTCACACTGCAGCTTTTTGTTTTGATTTTAATTTTCTCCAGTTTTTCTAATGTATTTTCTTTTGTGGCTTATTTATTTGTTTGCCCTTGCTTTGATTTTTTCCAGTTTGTGTTTTGGATTTTGCAATATGAGATATTCAACATTTTATTGGGAATTGTTGTCCTTGAAGTTTGAACTGTTATATCTTGATTTTTTTTGCCTATTTGTAGGAATTGAATTTATAGTTCATTTTATAGAATCCTTATCTTTTTAAATTTAAATTGTTTTTGTGATAACTAAAATTTGTTGATTGCAAAAATGATGTTCAAATGACTCACAAAAGCCCAATGAGGTGTTGGGCCAAATATTGTTGTTGTTGTTGTTGTTACTGTATCACACTATTAGAATCATTACTATCATCATCATTGTTGTTGTTATGTAGGTGTTAGATACGCAGTTGGTCCATGAAAATAACTTGCTAAAAATGTATATTAGTTTTACTTATACATATCAATTGTGCTAAAGGCATTTCTTGAAAAGACCTCACACAAGGTAGCAACTGGTAGGCACTCTGGCTTAGAAACCAGATGTCCCAAGTTCTAGTTTTGTAGTTGCCCGATGCACGTGGCTTGCAGAGGGTCACGTGCATCTGAAGTGTCCCAAGTCCGAGTCCTGTTCATTATGGGTTTCTTCTTATATGTATCGAGTAGGCCTTCAAACACCCACACAATCATATGGAGGAGGAAGAGGTAAACCCATAATTAGCCACCGTGATTGTTGACCATAATATTGCTACCCAACTATAACATCTTCTAGTAACTAATAATTCAGGCTGTTGAGTATTAGAAGCTTATTGAATGAATTCTTTACCAATAAGAAAGGAATTATTTTTCAAAAAATAAGGAAGAAGAAAGGAATTTGTTTTTTAATATGAGCCATAGTTTCTTTGGATTCAGTAAACTAATCTGCATTATATTGCTGATATTTGTCCTTTTTCTTTGTTGGGAATTGCTTTCCATAGCTTTTTTAAATGATTCTTTTGAGTGCTGGTATCAATGTACTTTTCTTGGAAGGCTCATGGTTCCTGTATTTGTTGTTTCCCTGCAACCAGCTTAAGGAGATGGGCGGAAATAGAATAAGAGGGTCTGTTGATACTGGGAAGCCATCTGAACAGGCAACAGAAAAGAAGAAAGGCTTTGGTGATTGGATGAACTTGATAAAGCCTGGAAATGAGGAGAAAGATCACTGGGTAAGCTTTATATGAAGGGTAATTTTATAAGATGGCATGTATTGAAGCTTGATCTTTTTTGTGCTTGGCAACAGGGTACAAATGTCATAATCTGACACAGGAAGAGATGTTGGATTTGGCCAATTTGATGACATAGCATTCACAGATAGAACATAATTTTTTTTTTTGAAACATACACGGATAGAACATAATATTTAAATAATTTTAGATCTACATCTATTTTTAAATGAAAATTATGTTAAAATAAATAAAAAACAATATACTAGTTTTACTAACAATCTAGTGATATGCATATAAATATTTTAGTTAGGTTTCATAAGAAGAAAGGCGTGATAATATTTTCATTATCTTGGAAAATAATGTTAAAAGGGACTTAGAAGAATCCATTAATCTGACACAGAGGAGTGTCAGATACAGGTGTGTGTCACATTTCAAAGAATCTGTGCAACATTTTCTATTGTAGAAGCAATAATTTATTTTATGCAATGTATTAACATGTGTTGCATTATAGAAGTTGGTGGAGAGGATGATTGACTGATTTAACTTCACTGCTTTCGTACAGAAACTTGTAAGTCCATTTTGGTGATTCTCCCAAAAAAAACTGTAGATTTTTGAATCTTTAAAAAAAAACTGAATCTTTCAAAAAACTGGAGATTTTGGATGAGTTTATTGACATAGTATCTAATTTACATAGAGAAGATAGTCTTTCTGTAAAAAACAATGCACTTTCTGTGGGAAGATTTATTCTATTTTCTGGATATGCAAGTTATCGGGGAATTGTTTGAACAACATCCAGCCACTTATCAAGTTATCATGACTGGATTAATGCAGATGAAGTTGATTGTGGAAAAATTGCATGGCAGGACATCTATTTCTTTTTTCTTTCTTTTTAATTAGTGAATGTCTCTTTATTTCCAATTTTTGCAGTAAGGTTGAAGATCTGCTAACAAATTGTAGCCACATTATGGTTCTTATTTCCAGAGCATGGCTAACTAAAAATCTTAGACTCAGTTACCATTATAAAAAAAAACTAAAAAACTTGGACTGCAGTCCACTGTCTTTTTTCCATCAGTATTTTTTATCAGATGATGCCCTGCCCCATTAGCAATGGTCTATTTTTTTGTTTGGTCTTTTAAATTAATTTTTAGGGGTCATCCCCTGAGCTTACTGTCCAGGTTACTGCCGATAAGACAATATTAAGCCCCAAAAAAAGCCTTTGGCACCAACTGTCAGTTTTGAACTTAGAATAATGATATTGTAGTGTGTTTGGGAAACCTGAACCTCCAGAGGTTGGAGATGTCAATTTTCCAAAAAATGGAGATTTAGACCGAGTTTGTTAAAAAAAAAAAAGGAGATTCCCACCTATGGAAGACCATGCATGCGGTGATTATGTCTTCTTCTCTTCTCAGACCAACTATTGTGCTGAAGCCCCTTCTTGTTGATTCTGAGTGCTTCTTCTCCTTTATCTTCAAGGCTGAGAATCTCTTAGATGGTAGACATTTCCTCATTAGAGTTACAATCTAGTCCACTAGTAGAAGTTTTCCTCTTATCCATTGCTATTGCAATTTAAAATTTGGAAAATGCTAAACGTACCCTCAAGTTATACCTTATGCTGATGTGGCAAGTAATGTGATTGGTATCTTAACTATTGAAATTCCAACCAATTATGACTTGCCCCGTGAGCATGAGGGTATAATTTCAGGGTAAATGTTGCATCTCCCTTTGAATTCACCTGTTGCTATTTCATGATTGCCTGGGTGTTGGGGTTTTGTTTGTTCCTTTAAATATTAATTCTATCACCTTACTTTCAGGTTCCAGATGAAGCAGTTACCAAATGCACTGCCTGCGGAACAGATTTTGGTGCTTTTGTGCGAAGGGTATGTCTTTCAGTGTTATAGACTTGACAGCTATCGAGATTTGATTATTCTGTTTATGAAGCAGAAAATATTTTTCTCAGACTGCGGCTTTTGTCTGTCTAAATTTGATAGTAACTTTGTCTTTTTTCCAGCATCATTGCCGGAACTGTGGAGATGTTTTCTGTGATAAGTGTACCCAGGGTAGAATTGCTCTCACTGCAGATGAACAAGCTCAACCAGTTCGAGTTTGCGACAGATGCATGGTATGTGCATAATAGTTTTTTACTTTCCTTATTTATTGTCAGCATTTCTACCAAAATTTGAATTTTTTATGTGCCTTCTATGGTTTTACCCAATCACTTTTGTTGTTATAGTAATGCATTGGTACTGATAGGGCCATTCACTGTGGTAGATTGTACTAAATGATTCCTCTGTGATTATGTGTGTTTGTGTGCGCCATGCACGTAGTCCTACACAGCCTGCGCATTGTGGCTTCCTTGGGGTTGCCTACACTTACTCTGGAGTTTGCTAGGACTGGAAGTCTTTCCTTAGTAGTCCTCTGGTGGATGAGGGCACCGATCAGGGCCTACACGATTGTTGCGGACTGTTAAATAGCATTGTTTAGTGTTAGTTGGGAAGTGCTTTCTCACGAGAAGCTGATAACACATGGGGCATGAATTCAAGCACAAGCAGAAGGGGGGTACAGCTGAGGCGGAGGTTTCAAAAGGGTGTGGGTCCTTGTAGTACTGGCTGAATGTAAAATAATAGCTTTTGTACAACGTTGAAAAGCTCCTGATGTAGTGGGATCTTTTGGATTGTTACAACCTCTAGCAGATGGTTCGAAATGGATTCTAAAAGAACCTATTTCACCAAGTAGTGCTAATTTCTGCTTTTTTGAAATGACTCTAGTGGCTGCATTTATGTTAAGTCTGGTTGATTGGGCCATTGTACCTTTTAATTATGGTAGGGTACTGTTAATCTGAACATAGAGCTACCTTATTTACTTGCCATATTTTTGCTGTGTGATTGTGGAAATATTATGGCAAGTCGGTCTAGTAATTAAGGGGGTGGCTGTTCTGTCATCTATGATAAATGAACAGATGGGTCAAAAATGGGTTTGTGTCGCAGGTGTTGAACAATTTATTCTAAACAAGCGTGGTCTGACAGGGCTAAAGGACATAACGTAGTAATCCTTTATGTTGGATCGAAGATGCTAATGGGAAGGGAATCGTAATGGGGGATCTCTCTACTGCACCTGCCTCCCCAGCCATAGACTGTACAGGATAGTTCTCTTGGGAAGATGAATATCACATTGTGTGTGAAGTTAGTTGAGCAAAATGAGGTCACTTTTTAACACGTTAGGCAATCGGCTAATGGAGTTACCAGATGTTTATTTGGCCAAAGTGAGCGTGGTAAGGTTTGATCCTACCGTTCCATGTTTATCATCATGTTTGTATTATAATCATCTTTCCTTTCTTATTTGTATTATGCTTAGTATATCTCTCTTATACTATGTACATTTGTACTTTTATATTCAATTAATAATAATCTCTTTTGTTACTGTCAATTTTTTTTTTTTAAACTTGTTAACTCCGTCACAGTTGATGCCCTCTAGTACATCAATCCCAGATAAGATCATTGAATAGGCCATCATTCCCCTCATTTAAAAAAAAAATAAATTCTGAGAGATAATAATAGTCTAGCATTTCCTTTGAAACACAACCACAGCGCTGCACAGTTTCGACAGTATCATTCTTTGTGTATATCACTCGTAAAGTTTGGCAGTTCTATACCAACTGGTGATGTTAATTGTGGATTACAATGAACACTCAAACATACATTTAAAAAGATTAGGTAAATATGTGAATCCATACAACTGACACCAGATGGATGGATAATCAGACTAAGTTTTCTCCAGATCCAGATGACATTTAATGATTGAGTTGTGTTGGGTCAAAGAAAATGGATTTAGAGACCTTATTGCTGGATGGTGGGCAAAACACAATCCTTCAGGCCGAAAGGGATTTATCATATCCCATTTTTTTGGTTACATGGGTATCCCCACCCCACATTAAAGACGAGACTAATCCCACGAGCATATGTAAACCTCCCAATTCACACACATTGGGTAAGTCGATGAGGAGTAACGCCATGGGGAGTGGCCCAAAGGGATTTATTCTATCCAAAAAATTAAAATTCTTGAAGGGTAAACTGAAGAGTTGGTGCAATTCTAGTTTGGTTCTCTCTTAGAATCCCTTGCTTCCTTGCTGAATGATATCAATCAGATCGACCTTAGTGAACAAGCCGATTCCATTACTGAGGAAGATGTTTTTCTCTGTCATGATCTTCAGGAACAATATAGAGTCAAGAGTATACAACATGAGATCAAGTGGAGACAGAGATCCAAAGACAAGTGGATTAAGGAAAAATACAAAATTCTTCCACGCCATTGCATTTGCTCATAGGAGGGTGAACAATATTAGATCTCTCTCAATTGATGGTTCTATTGCGACGGATAAGGATGACATCATATCTTCCATTCTGAATTATTTAAAGATTTATACTCAGCGAACCCTTTGGAAAGATTGCTGATTTTTGGTCTTCCTTTTAGGTCAATTTTGACACGGAAGCTTCATATCTTGAGTTGCCTTTTTTTGAGGATGAAATTAGATTTTCTTTAGATTTTAGGCCTATTAGTCTTCTCGGCAGCCCATATAAGATCCTTTCCAAGGTCCTATCAAATAGGTTGAAGACCTTCCTTTCCAAGCTAGTCTCTCCGTATCAGTTAGCTGGTGTCGAGGGGCGGCAAATTATGGATGTCGTCATTATTGCTCATGAGTGTATCAATTCACAACATAAGTCTTGCCGGAAAGGAATCATCTGTGAGCTCGATTTAGAAAAGGCTTGTGATATGGCGGGTTGGAGCTTTCTACATTTTGTTCTTACTAGCATGGGGTTCAGTTGGAGATGGTGCTTATGGATATTTGAGTGCTTTCTTCTGCTAACTTTTCTGTCCTTATTAATGGGTCCTCAAAAGGTTTTTTTTCAAGAGTTCTAGGGGTATGTGACAAGGTGATCCTCTTATGTCCTTCACTTTTCATCATGATTGCAGAAACTTTTAGCCTTCTCTTATCTAAGGCTGTTGATTTCTCCCTAATTCAAGGTTTCAAAACCGGTGATTCTTCACTGTAATTTCATCACCTCAATTTGTGGGCGATACCATTATTTTTTGTGAGGCTAATGAGGAAGCCATCATGAATCTCCTCTCCCCTCTCAGGTGTTTTGTGCCTTCCTCACCCCTTTGCATCAACAACTTAGAAAATGAAATATTCGGCATCAACCTAGATGACACTGAGCTAGCTAGTTTGTCAGGGCTTTTGGATGTATGCCATTTTAGCTTCCCTCTACTTCTTTGGTCCTTCCTCTGTGCATCGGCTCTCCAGGTTACTTTCAATGGGAACCCATCATTCATAAGTTTAGTAAGCGCCTTGCTTCATGGAGGGGAAGGTACTTGTCCTTTGGAGGTAGAATCACCCTATTGAAGTTCGTTTTATCAACATTACCAGTCTATTTTCTATTAGCATTTAGATGCTCCAATAAGATAATTGGCTCTTTGGAGAAAATTATGAGGAATTTTCTTTGGGGCGATCAAGGGGATAAGAGGGAAGACCATCTTGTGAGTTGACGACAAGTTTGTCTCCTAGTAGATGCTGGTGGTCTTGGTGTTTGACCCATCAGGGATGTTAATGTTGTTCATTTGTCCAAGTGGCAGTGGATAATTGGTACTGAGGGTGACGCTCCATGGAAGTCTCTTCTCATGCACAAGTACAGATTGGGTAGTTTAGGTTGGGATATTAATCCCACCCCTTGTAGAGCCTCTGGTATGTGGAGAGCCATATCTGTTTGTTTTGACAAATTTAAAATAGGGATTAGGTTTAAAGTGGGGCATGGTGAGAAATAAGTTTTGGATGGATCCTTGGTGTGATAGCTTCATTTTGTCTACTCATTTCCCCTCTCTTTACCGTCTCTCTTTGTCGTCAGTCAGTTTCATCTTCGACTTCTACTCCGTTAATGGTAGGTAGACAGCGTGGGATGTCCTCCTCTGGCTAAACCTATCGGAAGAAGAAACATATGATTTCTCTGATCTCCTTCAGATTCATAGCTTCGTCCGAATTCATTCTTCTGACGAGGATTCCCTTTTGTAGTGGCCCAACCCTTTAGGTAGTTTTTTAGTGAAGTCATTTGGTCAACCTTGCCATTTGGTCCCCCAAAGCTCTACCCTAGGCTATTAGCTTCTTTTGGACTGCAGGACTATGGAAAATCCTTACTCAAGATAATTTGTGCAAAAGAGGTAGAGTTCTAGACAGTGCTTGCTCTTTTTGTCTTCAAGCCTCGGAAGAGGTGGATCATCTTATCCACTGTCCATTTTCTTTTGCTGTGTGGAGTTTTGTTTTGGATCAATTCGGGTTTCAATGGACCAGCTATCACATGCATGGGACATTGTCTCGGTTTCTCCCGAGTGCTCTTCCTTGCGACGCCTTGCCTTTTTGCCACATGTTGGGGTCTTTGGTGGGAACATAACTGTAGGGTTTTCAAAAATTTCGCTGAGTCTTATCAGTCAGTCTCTCCTTAGATCTTCCTTAAATGCACATCATGGGTGTTTTCTCTTGATGAATTCATGAATATTGCCATGACCGACATCCTGTAAGTTTGGAAAGAATGCATTGATCTTGCATAAAGCAATGTACCAAAGTTGTATTTTCCTTTTTTCCTTCAGTGGGGTTTTCTAAGGGTGTTGTTGGGTGCTGGACTTTTCTTCTCTTTTTCTTTCGTCTGTCTTGTACTTGCACCTCTGGTGTTTTTTTTTTTTTCTTTTTATAAATATAGTAACCATTTAAAAAAAATTCTTTAAGTATCCTCTCTCTCTCTCTCTCTATATATATATATATATTTATTTATTATATTTTTTTTCATCTAACACAGGCTGAAGTTTCTCAAAGACTGAGCAATGCAAAAGAAACGGCAAGCAAGTCTGCTGTGACTCAGAGTCATGAGGATCTTGCCAAGAAGCTTCAGGTGAAGTGATGATTTGGAATTTAGGTATTAGGTGTCATGTACTTATCAATCCAGTGTTGTTAGTAACAGTGATCCCGTCTCTGCTTACAGTTTGTTTGGTATACACATTCATTTTAGTGTTAGGAGCTATTGCTATTCAAAATGATAAATGAATAAAAATTAATTAAAAAATGCTAATTTTTCTCTCATATGTTGTGTGCCAAGTCAGATTGTGTGGGTACGCATATATGCATGGAAATTTCAAAGACCTTTGCTAGAGTAATTACTGCTTAATAAGTATTCATAAATTTTTTGTTGCTATGATGCTTGTTGAACTAGTTGTAAATACACATGAAAAGATGGAATTTTGAAAATTATAAGCTCACAAATTGATGTGTCTGAGTTTGAAAATTAAAATGAGTAAAATGGTTCTGAGCATCAACAGAAGGATTGTTCCACTTGTCAGAGGTGATAATAGGACTGGTGGATGTAGATTGGTCCTCTTGGTGGGGTCTGCAAAACTCTCTACTTATCAGAACTTGATGAACTTTTAGGAGCTTGGCAGCTTGCCTCACTTACAGTGAATTCAAATGTAGAGTTTGCAATATTTAACATTTCTCAAGTTACAAGTTTCATAAATTTCAAAAATGATGTCTTAAGTGTAGGAGTCCTTTAGTGTAGTGATTCCATTAATTCATAAATTTGAATCAATCTTGGTGTGGGGCCCCTAGACTTGTTAAAGATGTTCATGAAGTTCTTGAAATATAAAAAATCCAATAAACAATCCTATGGTAGAGATATCTTGAAACGTCAACTCATCATGCAAGTTATCTAAAAATGGGATTTGAAGTGTACAATCAAATTCTAAGCTTGTGGCAACACAAGCTCAGTGTATGATTCAACTTCAAGCTTGCACAAACACGTGGAATCAAACTTCAAGCTTGCAAAATTACAAGTTTGAAGCTTGTGCAAAGACTAACTTATAGGAGCACCCCTCAAAATCTTCTTAGTGACAGCCCTTAAATTCAACATGAGAGGCTTCTCAAGCCCCCAGAGGGGGGTGTTTATAGTCAAAGATGGCTTTGACCCTCTAAGTTCTGATCCCTTTTTAGGTTTAACCCTCTTTTTGGTCTTTGCTCCTTTTTGGATTCAGCCCCTTTTAGGTCTGGCTAGGTTGTGAGTGGATGGAAGTGATTGTAGTCTAGTGGTAGGGATACTTGTTTTGCATGGAAGTGACCTGAGTTCAAATCTTATTGATGACTATAAGTGGGTCTCTTATGATCATGAAGTTAGTGCATGTACAATTGGCAGACCCATAGTATTTTGAAATATCTCTCTGTTGATCTTAGATTTTAAGAACATAAGCTACATTGGAGACTGAGGGATCTTTGATATGGTTCCTGAATTGTGGTCATTTAATCATCTTAAGTGGGCCCCCACCACTTCGATTCATGTTCATCAAGCCCTGTTCCTTCAAATCTTTTGATCCGGACATTCGATTGGTAGTTTGTAAGTTGCACTAGATAGTTGGTTTATTTTTGGGATGCTACAACGGTGGTGATCATCCGTTTCATCGCAGGTGGGCTGCACATTGTATCTTTTAATCCATGTGTCTGGTCAATGATCCATATGTTGCAATGGGAAACTAACACATATTTTACATGGAATTGAGCTTCTGGTTGTTGGCCCATCATAAGTGGGCCACAACTTTTATTGTTCATCCATGCCTTGGATTAGATATCTTAAATTGTGGAGCATTGTTTGGACTGAGGTATGTCATTGATCAAGCTCTGAAGTCCCTTTCTGATCCATTCTTGCCCCAGCTTTGATCAGTTAGACTATAGAAGGTCCAGATCAACCTGATCTTCAATGTATTTCACTTGCTCTTATTTGATGCTGATTCATCATGCTTGATTAACCCATAGAGGCTCAGATATGTAACAGGTAAACAGATTGGTTAAAATTTTAGGTTCTAATACCAATCAGTTGTCTGAATTAACTAAACAAGTTTGAAGAAATGGTGATCCCAACAATCCAAACTCATGATCTAGAGGTCCTCTAACTTGTGAATTGGGTTATGCTGATGGGGCCATCAACCTGTTCTACGTAAATCCTGACCTAAAATCTTAACTCAAGACTCATGTAGGTGTTATTTAACTTGGTGTTTAAATAATTAACTGCAAGTCATTGAGTGAACACTTATTTGCAAGCTTTAGATACATTTTTTCATTAATTTTTTTACAAGTGGGGCAACTAGTTGGTGATCCATTTTGTGTGTGTGCGTCCTTGACAGTGTAGTTTTTTTTAATAAATAGATGCCAGTGTAGCTTACATATGAAAAATCTGCTGAATGGGAATCTTATCCTTAATTGGACTATAGAAAGTTGACATGGTTAGATTGAAACGCCATTTGCATTGAACTTTTTGTTTATATGAGATTTTTTGTGTTGGACTGTCCATGGGGGGCTCAATATGGCAATAAATTGGATTGGCGAACATTGGGCCAACTTGTACAAACTAAAACCTCACAAACAGTACCTTCACAGTCTGGTAGTTGTGTATATTATACCCTAATTTTGATGTCTAGTATTTAAAAAAGGGGTCTGGTATCACTCAAAAGAAGGGTCTGAAATGAACTTCCATTGAATCACTATATTGAAACAGAAGGTACAGCTGAGGGATTTTCTCATTCTATTAGCAAAACCAGAAACCAAGACTTGAATTGTACAATTGAATTTTCCTGTGTCAGAACAACACCCTCCCCACCCCACCCCACACACACCACCAAAAGTAACGTTGAAATGTGACTCAAACAATGAAAGGCATAATGGCATTTCAAGTTAATGTCGTATGACCGGAGTTGATAGCTGTGTTGAACCCAATCTTGTAACAAATGAAAGGATATAACCTCTATTAAGGAAATATCATGTGATTTCTGTATCTGCGGCATTAGTTAAGCCTCTGCAATGAGCCAGAAAAGATTTCAATTGATCTGATGTTTTTACTTATTCTCATTTTGGTGGAATGTTACAGGAGGAAATGGACAGAAATCGCAAGGCATCATCAGGTAATCATTGCTGATTTTTATTTTGCACATGGCAAAAAGGAAAAAAAAAGGAAAAAACATTTGCTTTAGTAAAACTGCAGATCCTATTTGTTTGTTGAGAGGTCTAGCCATTGCTTTGGATGACTTCTTCGATGTACACAGCTGAGACATTGACCCTACTTTACCTGAGGACCTGTGCAATGCTTTGATTTTTGAGAATTTGTGCCCATTGATTGTGGATACATGATTGACTATGGGAATGTAGATATTTGATGACTTGGGTCCTCCCATCTGGTGATACATCATTGGGTTCTCTATGATCCAGGGAGAGAACTAAAGATCCATGGATGTCAAACATGGTTTGTTCGTTCCCTGTGTCCTAGACTTGTCAAGAGCTTATAATCTCATCATTCGGATGTCAAACATGGTCATTCGTTCCCCATGTCATAGACTGCCAAGACCTTATAATCTCATCATTCATCACCTCTGCCTTTGCAGGTTCCAAGTCATCTGATGGATCTGGCAGGCGGATGAAAGAAGTTGCGTGCCCTACCTGCACTGTCCATTTGCAGGTCTGAATTCCAGTTCCATTTGAAGTCGACATGAAGTACTACCACATCGCATTCCTAATGATTTCTTTTCCTTGAATGTTTGTGTTTTTGCAGGTCCAAGTTCCAATATCGGGGTCTGAAACGATTGAATGTGGCGTCTGCCAGCATCCCTTCCTTGTTAGTGCCCATTAATCTATTGGCAGTCTCAGTTATCATCCGAAACTAGATGTCGATTTGTTAACTCTGGTTTTGCTTAATAAGCTTATGGGTTGGCTGGTTTGTGTATATCAGTTCCTAAATTCTCTCGACACATCCACTCCCCCCTCTGATAAAACTGCCATTTGTATATTTATTCCAGGAAAATTTCTGTTTCAGGGGGTTAAAATCTCATTGTAGGATATATTAAAAAAGAATGTGGGAAGCTTGTGATGGATTTTGCTCAGATTGAGACTTTTCATGTTCTCTATTTAATAAAGCTCGTTTTAGTGATGTATTTTTTTTTTTTAATTTAAAGTTCGATTTCTGAGCTTTCGCTGGGGTCCCTAACCTGAGATATTTAGTAAAAAATTACGTAGTTTATAAATGAAAAAAGAATAGTACTTTAACACAAGCCAAGGTCTCTAGCATGAGATATTTTTAATGTTTTATTATTAGTAAAAGATTACGAAGTTTGTAAATGATAAAAGAATAGTACTTTAATACAGACCCACACCGGCGGATGATAAGGTCTATCATTTATCTCCACTATTTATTTATTGGTGAAAAATTTAAATTTTAAAATATATATGGTTTATTTATTTTACTTTGTTATGGTTAGTCTTTTGTACTGAATTCTCTTCTCAATGGGAGGCAGAGAGAGGGCGATTTGCTCCACGTGCTCTGTCTACCTCTTCAGCCTTATAATCAGGGATCAAAATATCGGCAAAAGCAGATCTGGGCCAAGATTTTTTTCTATTTATTTTGAAAAATATCTAGATTTTTTTTATATTTTAATTTTTCTGAATTAAAAAGAATAAAAAATGAAAGGAAGTTCGCTTTTGAAAAGAAAAAAAAATTGGAATCATCACTTTTTAGTAGACATTGTCAAATAAGTTTTTTGTCTATTGGTATATTATCATTCACAAGCATTTACGTGTCATATCATCTTTTTTTTAAGACAGATTTTTTAATTCGCATATGTCAGGTATAAAACATTGGAGAATAGCCTTTTTGTATCGAGAGAGAAATTTGATTCCAAGACTTATGGGCCATGTCATCTCAATAAAATCATACATGTCACTTTAGATGGAAAAAAAATTGGAAAGTAAATACTTTTATTTTATTCTAAAATATAATAAATAATTATTAGTAGAAAAATTCTTTTTGCAATCAACGGTGACACTGTGGGCCCACCTAGCCACTTACCTGTATAATATATTGGATGTTTTCCTAAAAAATTAAAATAACACCCATCGAGCCCTACTCTTCTTCTATTACGGTCTTAATAAGAAAATGACCAAACGGCAAGGAGACTGTTTATCTATTTATTATGGAGTAGGAGACAAGTTGGAAAGGGAAGAAGGGTCATGGTTGATGTACGATCCATTTCTATTTATCATAATCACGTGAACATGCACCTTAGTTTCAATTATTCTGAACCGTTTATTTTTAAGGGTTTGGATCCACATTCTTACTTATCACATGGAAAAATTTATCGCCTCATCTATCCTCTTGAGAAGAAGTTTGGTTTCAAACTCGGGTTCGAACAGGATGAGTACACCATGCTAATGTGTATTAGATGATTGACATCTCTAGATCATATGCTGATGAGCACATTGAACTATCCATGTGGCCCCCACCATTTTAGAGATGTATGCCCTCATCAAGTTTGGAGGTCATAAAGATCATCTAAACTCTTGGTATGAGGACCCACCTAGTTTCTAGGGCATGCAACTACTTTATATTTAATACTTGTTCCATTTTAGTTGTCTGATTTTAAACATTTATACTTTTTAAGGAATTTGAATTTGACTTTAGACTACCATTTGTTGAGATATGTGGCTTGACTCCACAAATTGAGACTGTGATTTTATCTCAAAAATCATGGTGTGTTGGCAAGAATGAGAAACAGCAGAAAGGACAGCATGTGAATCTGTCTGGCAAATACTAGGCAACTTCTATACAGATTAAGGGGTTTATTTCTGGATATATATATATATATATATATGATCTACAGGTTGGACTTTCTAATTTCTTGAGACTCCTCAATATATACTGGCTACGACTATAGAGAACAACGTGCTACACACAACAATATGTAGCCTAGAGATGCGGCTACGACTGTAGAGAAACAACGTGCTACGACAATATGTAGCCTAGAGATGTGGCACGGTGAAGGGCTTTCTGGCCTTTTGGCGGTATGCGTGGAGATGTCATCTTGGTCATACGCGTAGAGAGGCTCCAGACGGACATGTCTGGGTTGATTACTGCAACCCATTGGAGACGCTCGTACGCAGGAACACGTCGAGATGCACCTCGGGAATGCAGGAAGCGTAGAGGGAGCGAGACAGAAGATGGGTTCTTCTGGATATGAGAGAGATATACACCAACTGAGAGGTGACGTCGGTGTGTTGTTGGAAACAGGTATACATGGGTATACAAGGGGCTCGGGACTTCGGGTTTGGGCTCTTAACTCGGGGAGTTAATCTTGTCATGTATTATCTTTTCTCTCATATAGTGAAGATTTCTGTTGCTCCGTGGACGTAGGCTAGATGGGGCCGAATCACGTAAAAATATTGTGTTGTGATGTGTGTTTATTTCCCGTTCGATTTTTCTTGTTTCTACTAATAACGCTAACACCATGCAGCTGAGAGGTGATTTTTATCTATTTCAACATACTTTATGCTACTCTAATATGAATGAGACAACTATTTTGAGACAATTCCAAAATTCATATCAGACAACTAAATTTGGACAGAGGGAGTAGATAGGAAGGTTAGATTAGTTTCAAACTCAACACCCAAGTCCAACATGCGTTAGTATCATCTGATATCAAACGGTGGGCCCACATTTTACAAGTACAAAAGAAGGCCCACTTTTAAAACCGGGTTAAATTTAATTCAATGTTGGTATGGTAGGTGTCATCCAACATCAGTGCACCAGTCTAAACTACTTCTTTGTTCCCTCTCCTTTCAACATCTCAACCACACCAACTGTTGTATTGAATTTATTTCAAATTTTGACCTCGTCTTTGGGCTTTAGGCCCTAGAACACATCCACTTGTGTAAGGCCCTCATACAATGCTTGGTTTAATTTTATTTTAAAATTAATTATCCAATTTACAAATATTTAAAGTGATCAAATTTTAAAACATTTAAAGATTATGTGTAACAGCTCGGCCCATAAAAAGGGCTTGGGGATCGGCCAACAAGATATTGTCCGCTTTGGGCCCACACGTGCACACACGTGCACACGAGAGAGCCCGCACGGTTTTTGGATCGGAGCCGGCCCAGTTCGGGTCCAAAACGTGTCTTGTTGGTTTGAGGGAGCAAGGCTACTTATAAACCCCCTCTCAAACTCCTCAACTTCCGATGTGGGACTTTCCACAACTCCCACCCACTGCTGGGCTGTCGGATCCGACCGGTCCACTCTGCTGGCCCATCCGACAGGGCCCAGTTTCACTTGGATCAGCCTATCTAGGGCCTGGCCTTTGGCTCATGGGTCAGGATATCACAATCCACCCCCTTAAAGTCCCAGAGCCGCCCTCAGCTCGACCCAATGAACCCAGTGGAAGGCAGTAAGTCCACACATTCCTAGTGTAGAACCCGGAGCTCTGATACCATTTATAACAGCCCGGCCCATAAAAAGGGCTTGGGGATCGGCCAACAAGATATTATCCGCTTTGGGCCCACACGTGCACACACGTGCACACGAGTGAGCCCGCACTGTTTTTGGATCGGAGCTGGCCCAAGTCCGGGTCCAAAACGAGTCTTGTTGGTTTGAGGGAGCAAGGCTATTTATAAACCCCTTCTCAAACTCCTCAACTTCCGATGTGGGACTTTCCACAACTCCCACCCACTGCTGGGCTGTCGGATCCGACCGGTCCACTCTGTTGGCCCGTCCGACAGGGCCCAGTTTCACTTGGATCAGCCTATCTAGGGCCTGGCCTCTGGCTCATGGGTCAGAATATCACATTATGATTTTTGAATCAAAGATAAATAAAGACGTTTGGTGACCTTGCGACTCATTGTGTCATGGGGCTTCTTTTCTTATTTTTTTTGGGGTAGCACAGGTATCTCCACTCTATATTAGAGGTGAGATTAATCCCACAAGTATATGTAAACTTTCCAATCTACATACCAAAGAGTTGAACGTAAATCATAATTTAAGACTTAACTTTATAAGACCGACACTTTATGCTACTCTAATATGAATGAGACAACTATTTTGAGACAATTCTAAAATCCATATCAGACAACTAAATTTGGACAAAAGGAGTAGATAGGAAGGTTAGATTAGTTTCAAACTCAACACCCAAGTCCAACATGCGTTAGTGTCATCTGATGTCAAAAGGTGGGCCCACATTTTACAAGTACAAAAGAAGTCCCACTTTTAAAACCGGGTTAAATTCAATTCAATGTTGGTATGGTAGGTGTCATCCAACATCAGTGCACCAGTCTAAACTACTTCTTTGTTCCCTCTGCTTTCAACATCTCAACCACACCAACTGTTGTATTGAATTTATTTCAAATTTTGACCTCGTCTTTTGGGCTTTAGGCCCTAGAACACATCCACTTGTGTAAGGCCCTCATACAATGCTTGGTTTAATTTTATTTTAAAATTAATTATCCAATTTACAAATATTTAAAGTGAGCAAATTTTAAAAAATTTAAAGATTATGATTTTTGAATCAAAGATAAATAAAGACTTTTGGTGACCTTGCGACTCATTGTGTCATGGGGCTTCTTTTTTTATTTTTTTTGGGGTAGCACAGGTATCTCCACTTTATATTAGAGGTGAGATTAATCCCACAAGTATATGTAAACTTTTCAATCTACATACAGAAAGAGTTGAACGTAAATCATAATTTAAGACTTAACTTTATAAAACCGACACTTTAACCATCAGATCAACCCCCTCTCTTTTGTAAACAACTAAGAAAAGAGCAGTAGACCTGCCCCATCTGAAATACAGTTGGTCATGTTAAATGTTGACCAGGACAAGTGAGAAAGATCCATGGGCCAATGGTTGCACTGCTACATGAATGAATGAAATACATGATTTTGGTTGTTAATTTGTTTCCGTTGCATCTGTCATGTACAGACTACAGAGATTTGGTCTCCAATCAGACTGCCTAATGCTTCACATTCATTGTGATCTACAGAGATTTGGTCTCCAATCAGACTGCCTAATGCTTCACATTCATTGTGACTGTACAACATATACAATCTACATTCGCATCCAACCATTTCAAAATTTTGACAAGAGGGAGAATCCTAATCATTTATGGCATGGCCCACCACCAAAAAAGTCGGAATAGACGAGACAAGGGAAATACTACATGTAGTTCAGGCCACTGGTCTATTTTAACTTTCGAAAGAGAGACTTGAGGAGAACAATTATCAAAAGATAACTTTGGAAAGTTCAAATCGACCTAGTCAAATTTCGAAGTTCAAATTTGAATTCTTTAATATTGATTCGAGGTTTGAAATTTAGAGATTCCTTCACCAGTTCAGTAAATATATTAACAAAGTGAAAATTTGTGCAAAGTTTGTTGTCAGATAATCAAATTTTTATCGAAAGAATAATTTATTTTTAACAAACTTTAAGTTCTCCTTATCTATAATACTTCTTTTGAAGTCATTCATTCTACAATTTATCATGTTTTCTTATATTTTTTTTCTCAATATTTTTAGCAGTCGTTTAACTATGACTTGCAACCGCTTAACTATGTATATTGGAGTCATTTTTGATATTTGACCAAGGTACTTCAAGTAAGTTTCTCTCATTTGATAATCTATTGAAAGAATAGATTAATTTATAAATATTGGCGAGTATATTCCATATTAAACTATCAATATATAATATAAATTATTATTATTTATCCAATCAGCATGATTTTTGTCCACCTTCAATCACATGAATCTTTACTTCTCACCGCACCTTTCTTAAATGGTGGTAGTACTAGGCAGGCTCTTCAAGTCAGTTCTTTCCTAGCAATGAACATGTCTTTTACATTTTATCCAATGAGCCCATGTTTTAGATTGTTTGCATGGAAATTTCATCTGTACGGCTTATATAAACTTGTCAATCATATTGAAGGCGTACAATGGTAAATAGTAAATAGGAGTAAATAAATTTATAGGTAACCCATAATAACATATCAATAAATATTTATTATATGATGGCCCTAAATTATTTGTGACAGTAAGTTGATGTCAATTTTCTAAGGTACACTACATCACTGCATTAACTCTCAATTACCCAAATTAGTCACATTAGCTGCTTTTCAGTAACTTTTTTTAGAAAGGAGAAGCCTGATTTTGACTGCCAATTTTTCAATGCATTAAAGATGCCACTTTTGAAGAAGATAAAAGGGCATGGTGATTTAGTTTTGACTTTTAACTGTGTGACATTATCAATATATTACTTTTATTTTTTGAAATTAAATATGTCAGTGCATGCTATATTTAGATGACTAAATTAATAGTAAAAAATAAAGTTAGAAATAAATACATTTGATAATAAAATAAGGGTAGCAATTCTCTTACGGGAGGTTTGTATAACCAGACGTGGGTTTTAGTGTATTGTCAATTTTACCTTTCACATGAACAGTAAAATCGGCACACCGACCCTTCGCATGAACAGTAAATTGGCTCACAGATGAATAGTAAACCGAGTCGATTTACTCTGTTTTCCAATACTGGTAAGTGATCCGGTAAGTGAGTCAATTTACTGTTCATGTTAGGGTAGGTGAGCCGATTTTATTGTTCAACGGCGAGCCGATTTTACTGTTCATGTGAAGGGTTGGCAAGCCGATGGGTAAAATTGGCAATACATTAAAACCAGTGTTGGATTACACAAAATACACGAGAGAGGATCGCTATCCTAAAATAAAATAAAAACTTGAATAAAGTGGTTTGAACGTATAAGTAGAAGTTTGGAGACAGAGTTGAAAGGTTATAAATGATAGAGATAAGAAAGAGAGAGACTACTAAAAACATAAGTGGAAGAACAAAAAAATATGTGTTAGATGGTGAAATGATTGATTTTAATCTAAGGCATTGTTAAATAGAGAAATAGAAATTGAAAATTTAACTATAAATAAATTATATTTTGATAAACGATGATGATAAATTAGATATTTTAACCTTTATATATATATAAAATATCACTTTACACAGGACATCTCACTATATCAGCTCATGAGAAGTCCGAAAAACATTTGTTGATATTTTGAATATTCACTAATATAAATTTTCTTAGGATGTTGGTCAGGTGTTAAAAGGGAAATTAGTATGTTTATAAATTAAATATTCTATATTAATTGAATAATCAGTAATAATTATGTACTTGATTAGATTGACAGGCCTATAAACATTTTAAATACGGCTGGTCACATAAAGAAAGGGCACCAAGTAAAATTGTTGTTCCGATACTTCAATAGATTTTAAGATAAAAACTTGAAAAAATAAAATTGTTTTGTAATACCCTAACCCAAGAGTCCAGAGCTATACATCGAGTATGGGCGATGTATAGGGTGGTGGTGGCACATGATATATCGAATAGGATCGATGTGTCGAGTGCTGAGTGTTGAGACACAGAGACTGTGTCAATGTATCGAGTGGTGAGGGGCGATTTCAAGAGTCTCACATCAGAAGTTGAGATAAAAAATGAAAGGTTAATAAGGCTTAGGTACCCCTTAATTCAACACAACGCGTTTTGGGCAGGCCAGTTGGGCCTGGTCCAAAGACAAAGCCGTGTGGACCCCACCCATTTTTGGGTCCAGAGTGGACAATATTGTACTGAACCTCGTAGTGTTGAAGTGGCAACGCCTCGGAGGGGCGGGTCGTTACATGTTTTCTATTGGTTAAACACCATGGTTTGAAAATACCAAAAATACCTTTTTTATATGGTATTTAACATATTTTTATCTTTTCTATAAATGTCATCTAAAGGAGAACTTTTGATATTTTAGTAATATTTGGTGCTCCAAGAATAGAAAGTAATAATATCCCAATTTAAAGCTTATAAATTATAAAATATCATCAATATCAATCATATTTATAATATGAATGAGTTAACATCATTTACTATATTATCATCCATAATAAAATTTCATTCACAGCAACAGTTAAAATCATCTTTAATTCGTTATCACTGAAAGTCTGAAACCCTAACGTTAGATTACTGTTATGCTCCACAACTAATGGGGACAATTGCTACTGCTACTATTATATTTTGCAGGTTGGAACAAGTGGCTACAATGTTCCAATTTGAATTTTATTTAATCTTTTTCATTTTTATTATTTTGTATTTTAAAATTTTAATTCTTATAAATCATTTTGCATGGTTTATCTCTCACCTCTTGTTTTTATAATGCATTTAATGTTGAAGGAGTGGTTATAACTTGATCATTTAATGATTATAGTTGTTAGTTGCATAATCACCTATCTTAATTTATTATGGTACGATATTTGCTAAATCCCATCCAATTATAGATGGGAAGAAAATGAAAGGACATGTGCTTTCAATGTGAAGGTCATGTAATTTTGTATAAAAATAGTTAATACTTAATAGGGAGGTTGGGGGGGGGGGGGGGGGGTAGAGGTGGGGTTCATAGTTCTGTGGTGGTGGTCGGGGTTCATAAATATTACTTGTTGTGGAACATTTTTAATAAGCATGAAGTTTCATTGATTTTTGATACGTACAAATCGATTGAGCATTGTTTAAAAATTTAAATAAAGTGGGTACTATGAAATTTTTTTAATTTTTATTAGTGACTTCAAAAGTACATATTCTACCATCTTCTTTTAGCTTCACTTGATTCATTTATTAAATTGCATTTAACATTTTAAAATATTTTTTAATACATTTGATGGGCACAAAATTTGTCAGGGCGTGCAAACCTCAAATTCAAATTAATTGAAATGTTATTTGGTTTTTTTTTTTTTATGTGTCTATTTGATGGATTCACACTATTTAATTCACTGTCACAGGTAAAAAATACTCATTGAATAGTTTCTTTTTATCTTAATTGTTAGGAATAAAATTATGTGATATTTAAGGTTGAAACTCGAGTCGAGTCAGGTCAGGATTTAATAAATCCAACTCAACTCATGTCAAAATTTATTGAACTCGACCCGAATTGTTGAACTGAATTACTCAACCCGACTTGATCTAAATTTTTTACCCAAGTCAACTCGAATGGTGTTTTATAACTTGGTATACGCGGGTCGAATCGAGTTACGTCGGGTCGGATTGATTTTAAATTTATCAACCCAACCCTATCCAAATTTCATATGGGTTTTTATTTTTCCAACCCGACCCGACCTGAAATATACAAATACATGAACCAAAACCCACTAATTTCTCAAGTCGGGTTAAAACCCAACCCAAGTTTCACCCCTAGTCATGTTTTGGACAATTTTTTTTTAATGACTAAAATGTCCAAGTTCTCTCCCAAAACATGTTCAAACTTCGTTATTCACACACATTGAATAACTCTGTACACTAATAGCGCCTTTGAATCTGTTGTTTTGAGCATCAAATCAAGCCGAATTCCTGAAATCAATGAGTATATCATCCATGGTGAGGCCCCTCGACTGATGATGACACTGTGTTTGGCAATGGATGATACAGATTGCATGAATTCTCATGCACCCAAATTCAAATCTCTTAATCTACATTATCTACTAATTTACATATTAACAAATATGGTGGTTCACCTAACTATTTGAAATTTTGAATTCCCCACACTCAATTCATCTTTGTATACCAGATCCACATACAAAATAGTATAAGTTGTTCAAATCATTTGATCAAAGAGAATTTTTTTTCATTTAGATGGTAAACTTGTTTTTACTTGTGAAATTAAGCGTATGATAATGTTTCTTGCAGTCTACAATCCAAGTTATTATTTTTCGTAATATACTTCTTATTTTTCGTAATATATTTTATGAGATGAGAGTTTACTAGTTGAAATATCTATCACAGACTAAGAACTATCGTTTGATTAAAAAAATTGAATGACTTAAACGGTCATCATTGAAATTATAACAAAATTTTTGAATAAATATTTTTATCTATTATATTCAATTTAGTGACGAGAATACACTAAATAAACATCAATCAAAGTTTAATTTAAAAATAAAAATAAAAATATTAATTAATTGGCCCCACATAAAACCCGAACACAAAATGAATGGGACTATTCAACTGTTCCTTTTGTCTAGCATAACATTTAATAATGGACCATTTCGACAACTTAGAAATGGTGGTGATCCCACCAAATGTTGTTTGTCATATATAAGAGGATTAAAATGTATCACAATATAAGTTTTTTTTTTTCTAGTATTTTGGATGAATAAAAAATATTGGTCAATATTTCATTAATATCAGTAACTGTTTAGTCAATAAGTAATTTTTAATTGAAGTTAAAAAATTTAGACCAAGGGGCCAAATATTGGTCAAAATATATCGAAATTTCTAAAAATTGACTCCAAGATCAATAGATGAAAATAACGTTCAAGAGAAAAATGTCTGAAATTGGACAAATACATTTCATACTAGAAGAATTTATTTTTAATCAAATTCAAATCATATTCAATATAAGATTCAACTAAAGAATAATTAAAATATTATTTTTTTAATTTTTTTATCAATAATGTATTGCATTGGCCAATAATGATTGATACAGTATAAAAAAATAATAATCATCTCAATTAACACTATACCAATACGTAATCATTTTTCAACCTGCATTTGGGCTCAATTTTGCAACACCAGGTCCTATCAGGACCGCTCTGCGTACCGAACATTCATAAATGAATGACACTGTAGATGAAGCCTCCCTGTTTATCTTCGCACTAAAGAGTAAAGACCATGAAAATAGTCCACCACCCACATTAATGGTGTGACCAACACCTGGCATATTTTCAGGTGTGAAAAATTCACCCACATCTAAACACCTTTTCCTTTATAAATAAATTCTTCAATAATAAAAAGGGTCTCTCTACATATAAATATTGTTTTTTTTTTCTTTTCACAATATTGCATCTTTATTATTTATTTGCTAAAATTTAAATTTTTTAAATATAACACTTTCCTAAACAGATGGTGAGTTAATAATGTGTATGCTAATTCAAGCACACACTATCATCATTCGCATTTTATTTTTACATTATTTATGTATTATTTATATATTTATATATTGTTTTATATAGTACTACATACAATACGTTCACCGGCAGCAATCAAATAAATACCCCTGACTTCAAATTACAAATATAAACTCTCTTTCAAACTCTCTCTCAGAATTATAAAACAAAATCTCAATTTTCTTTTATATGATTTTCGCCCATCTCTATCAAATCAAGACTCTCGGTGCTTAGAGAATGGCCAAACCAACCAAGCCAACGAGTCTCTGTTTTTGTATCCAATGAAAACTCCAACATATAGATGTATAAAAAGGTCCTTTTCTCAATCATTATATTTATGTAAGATAGATCATAAAAAATATAGAGTTGTGCTGAGGGTTAATGATCTTGAGTTTAATTCACACTCAATTTTTATGAACTACTCTATGTAGATTTAACCAGTGTGTATAAATTGAGAAGTTTACACATTGCCATTATATAATTAAAATGATATGACGATATCAATTTCATGCACTCATTTTATGTATTTATTTTCTACCTATCTCATCACATGATATACTTCATTTTCTAATAAGCTGTCACCCTGAACACGTAGACTTGAAGTTTCGAAGAGTTTTCGAAGTGAGATTTACCCCAAGAAGAAACGAAAAAAAATAAAGAAAATTTATTGCACCCAACTTTGAGAACCATCTTAAGTGACTGCTGTCATTCTTTTTACAATCTCTCTCTCTCTCTCTCTCCATATTTTATAATCCATTTGTAGCCCACAATTCTTCTTAATAAATAGCAAAAGCCCAAAACCAGCAGAAGAAAAACAGAAGATAGGAGGGGGAGAAGGTGACAATGCAGATCATGTACATGCAAACACCTTCTTCTTCTTCTTCCTTCTTCTCTCTTCTGCTTTTCTTCTTTTTCTTTTGCCATGGTCGAGCCCTTGATGTCAAAACCCCAATGGTGCCAGCACTTCTGGTCTTTGGAGACTCCATTGTCGACCCTGGTAACAACAACAAGCTTTCTACCGCTATCAAGTGCAATTTCCCTCCTTATGGCAAAGATTTCATCGCACACATGCCAACAGGACGTTTCAGCAATGGAAAGATCCCTTCAGACTTATTTGGTAAATCCACTTCTCTCTAACCCACTTCTCTCTCTCACTCTCCATCTCGAAAATATATTCGTAAAACCTGCATCTAATGGATCGGCTCTCGTCATATTAAAATTATAATATAAAGTATTATATATTTAATTACAATGAAATTGATACTCATTTCACCATTAATTTTGATTAAATCTAAATTTAAAGATTAATTTTTTTTAATCCATGACTAGTTCTTCAATGTGATAGGGGTAATTGGTCCACCTGGTCTTAATGTCACTCTCTCTACCATTGAGTGAGCCTGCATGACCCGACCTGAAAATCATGCGGTTCGGGTTATGAAAGTCAGGTCAGCGGGTCGGGTCGGGTTGAGAAGTCAAAAATCCACATTGAATGCGGGTCGGGTTGGTTTGAGAGATTTTTAAGTTAACCCGACCCGACCCGACCTGGTAAAAAGTAGGCTAAAGTAGGTTCAAAATGCGGGTCGGGTCAAGTTTCGAGTTTAGTCGGGCTATAATTCGGGTTGAGTCGGGTTAAGACGTCCTGGTCAAAAGTTCAGGTCTCGTCGGGTCGGGTTTCATATATTAGTAACTTTGGCAAAGTTGGATTTTAAAAAACTATACCCGATCCGACCCGATTTCAGCCCTAATATCTTGTTATAACAAATACTATTATCCCTATAAAGTTTCCAATTATATATATATATATATATATATATATATATATATATATATATATATATATATATATATATTATACTGTTATAGTAATAGACAATTTATTCTGCTACCAACCACTTTTCTTCATATAAATTATTATCCAAGAGTGAATTGATAAATAAAAGAACTTTTAATGATCAATTTACTCATAAATTGATCAAACTTGACATTAAATGAGACAACTATATAATTTTCTATTAATGCAGAAGTGGAGGATCCAAACTCCCTCCACGTAGGATCCACATGGGTCCCTTTTAATACTTTCGATGGAAAGTTCAATTGATTGCCTCTTGCTTCAGAAACTGAGAGGTTGCAGATTATTTCCTTTAGATTTAACTAGTGTGTGTAGATTGAGAAGTCTATACTTATCCGTAAGATTAGTCTTATCTCCAATATAAAGTAGATACCCATATTATAAAAGATAAATCTCTCTCTCAATTTTCCATTACACAAGTGAGTAACCTATCATGTCTTGTACATCTATAGAGGGTCTATGTTGGTCTAGATGGATGAAAGGATCTCTCTAGCTCTCTCACTTATTTTCCCCCCACCTGAACAAAGTTGAGTGACATAGTTAGGTATGTTAGAAAGTTCTAGTTTTTATACTTTGTTCTCAAAAATTATTTTAATTAGATCAAGAAATCTTTATTATCCAAGATAACAAAAGTTTAAATATTTGAAAAAAGAGATTTTAAAGTACATTACTTCATTTATCTAATCAAGCTGAGTATTAATAAACCTCGCTTTAAAAAAAGTTCTAACTAAGTATATTATATGAGATTCACACCCACGCATAAGCCTCTTAATGGGTGATCATTTAACCTAAACATTTTTTATTTTTTATTTATGATAGTCACACATCTATGCATAAGTCTACAAGTCACTCAAATAGGTGAAATGATTATTCGTACTAATGTACGGTGTATTACCTTGCATACTTAGGTATAAGACTAATTACATAAGGTGTTGATGATACTGTTGAAAAAGTCAATCATTGAATATGTGACTCACCAAAAATAATCTGAATTGGATCAATCATAAAATGATTTTAAATTCTCTAAAATTTGATTAGTTTTAATCTTCAAATTATGTAGTTTTTTTAAAAACATGACTTCTTTTATTAAATTAAAGTTAGGTGTATAGAAAATATATTGAACATATCTTCTTGTATTTATGCTCAATTTAATAGTGAGGTTACATCAGATGGACATTAATTTCAAATGAATTTAAAGTTAGAAGAGATAAAAATATTTTTAATAATATAAATTTATTATAAAATAAACCCCACGTGGAACTATAAGGCTCAGGTAGACAACCCTATTGAAATTTCCTAGCTTGCAGTGATTAAACAGTGGCCGAATAGTTTTCTAACTAAGTAAGTTATTATATAATCATTTACTTTAATCTAGTTGTTAATATTACTTAAATGACGAGGGCCCACAAGGATGAATGGTGCATTGGTTGCCCACGTTCTTAATTTTCTGCTGTTGTTGTATCTTTGTGTGTATATTCTACATGTGTTGTCTTCTGTATTTATGTGCTATCAATTATTTTATCCATCATTTCATAACATGCAGAAAATAATATAATAATATACATAAATATAGAGAAAATCTAGAGACTTCAGAAGCAACAGCCACGTGTACATGAAAATTAGATTCTCATTTAATATTTTTTATAATAGGTCCAATAATTTTATAATATCAAAAAAGAAAATATATATATATATATATATTATTGTATTTAGAAATTGATAAATTATTTCTTTTTTAAAACAAAGACATGACTGCATGGATCATTCGCATCCATCTTTTTCATATTTGAATTCCTCTCTTCTATGAGTCTCAGTTTTTCATACAACTTACCTATATTTAATTTATCAAAAAAAATCTTTTGAAGTATGTATTTAAGTGATTCTAATTGTTGAATTTAATATATTCCTTATTAAATTATTTAAATGTTAAATCTTAAAACTGGAAATTAAAATGATCAAATAAGTCCGGACTTTTGCAGATATAAGAATCAAATGACTTCTGAAATTTCATCCATAATCTTGAGGAACAAATTCAGGTGATATGGTGTGTATTGCCTGCACCTATGTATTGCGGGTGTACATAAATTCTGCCATCACAGTATAAAATTCAGCACATATTTGAAAGAGAGAGAAATCCTATTGATCGAATTTTGATAATACGCGTATTATGTCAATACGAACGTAACACTCATATGTATCAACATACTGGATTTTTAACACCCGTCTACAGCAAATCTAGAAGACGAGCTCTTCTGTTTGAAGTGACCCATCAAGAAAAAGAAAGTTATAGACCCAAAAGCACCCATTGATCTAGGAAATCAGACAATCATAGCCCTTGATTGATTATTATTTTTTAAATTACAGCTTCAGCATTGAGATTAAAAGATTATGTGCCTGCTTACTATGATCCAATGCTGACACCACAAGACATCCTTACTGGTGTGAGCTTCGCCTCTGGAGGGTCTGGATACGACTCTCTCACTCCCAAAATAGTGGTATTCTCACTTTGTCATATTTATTTTTTCAAGTTTTCTCCTTTATTTTTTTTTAATATTTTTCTTTTCCACAAATTATATTGATGTTTTTATTGTTATTTCAGTCGGTTTTATCTCTGTCGGATCAAATAGACATGTTCAAAGATTATATAGGGAAGCTGAAGTCGATCGCCGGAGAAGAGAGTGCGGCCAAGATTCTTAATGATAGTTTATACTTTTCAATCATAGGGACCGATGATATCGCCAATACATATTTCTCTACTCCATTCAGAAGGACAGATTATGATATTCCTTCCTATACTGAATTACTCGTTAAATCAGCTTCTGATTTTTATGAGGTAAGTGATACGGCTTCTTAAAAATTGGTCTCCCCCCTCGTTCATGATATTTGGATATCGACTGATAAATTTCTCTCTTCTATTTTTTTACAAAAATCACCGAGCGATATATATCGAATATCGTCCCTTATATAAAGGTTTAAAACATATATACTAAATTTGACATAAATATTTTTATGGATTCCTTGTGCATGCAATCACTACAACGTAGAGTTTCTCGTTCTCTAATTTTTCTCAAAGGAGCCCACCTTCTTAAATTCAAACTATTCACGAATTCTTCATGAATATTATTGTTTCCTAGTCCTCCATTGATTGAAGGGCCATCTAATTAAATTTAAAACAAACAAAAATAAATAAATATTGGCCCTATTGTCTCATTCAATCTAAGGTGCAAATTGTACTGATCCTCATTCAATTCAAACCGTACAGAAGCATACAAATCCTTCACATAACAAGCAATAAAACTCGACATAAATGCATGGACACAACTTACGTGAGCCGGTCAGATTTTGCAAACAAAATATGATTTTCAACCTTGATTTTAAGTTCATCAACTATAGTCGAAAATCTCAAAAGCCCGTCATGGATCAACCTTCTTTTTTTGGATTAACGTGTGGAAAATTCAAATCTAGTCCTATTAAAATCCCCCACGGATGAGTCTACTACCCTTAAGTCACACCAAGGTTAAGGCATGGGAGCTCGAACTCGCAACCTCCCGTTTCCTGAAGTGGGAGGCAACCAGTTGAACTATACCCATGTTAGTAGCATGAATCAACTTTTACCTGAGTTGTTTTTTCTTTTTTTCTTTTTTTATAAAATCTTGATTAGGGCTTTAAACTTGTCCCTTCTGTGTCACTTAATTTTGCAGAAAATATGAGACCTACGTTTAAGTAAATGCTGGTTGACTTGGACCCACGTTAACTGAGATACGTTGGACTTAACTCAGATCATCATTATCAAATCATTTATCTTATCGTGATCTCATGTATGATTTGACAGGAGTAAACCATGCATTTAAAATCAAAGTGACTAAACTAGTTTTTTTAACTTGTGATGATTTTGAAGAGATTGTATGAATTGGGAGCTCGGAAGGTAGGAGTTGCAGGGCTTCCTCCAGTTGGATGTGTTCCTTCACAAAGGACTCTGGCAGGGGGATTGAGTAGAGAATGTGTGGATTCATACAACCAAGCTGCCATCACAGTCAATTCTAGGCTAAATGAGGAGCTGAAAAAGCTTCAAGCAAGGCTTCCAGGTTTAAACATGGTCTACATTGACATCTATACTATTTTAGATGATATCATTAAGCGCCCCAAAGATTTCGGTAATTCAATCCATCTCTCTCTCTCTCTCATTTTGTGTTTGTTTCTATTCCTCTTCATAACAGAACAAGTGCGTAACAAAAGAAAGATATTAATTAGTTATAGATCGAACTAAAATAAAACCCTTTCAATTTAGAATAGAATCCCTCTATGGACAATCACTATGTCTATGTGGCGGTAGATAAATCTCACTCGTTGATCTTTGAAACCTTGAGCAGTAAATTTTTACATGAAAAATCAACCTAAAAATACTTTTCAAATGCACCCATTGCAAGTCTTGACGATGCCCTAAGTGAAGCGAGTTCTTACAACTATTGCTGCAATTGTTTCTATTATTTAGTTTCAAAGGTAAGAGCTTCTTTGTCATTTTTTGACTGATGGGAAATGAAGAACACAGAAAATTAAGCTCTTCTCTTTTCTCATGTGGAATAAAGATTGTTCGTCAATTGTCAAGAACATGATAATCAGTGATGTTTTTTCTTTGTGTATCACTTGGGGAGTCTTAAAAAATAAATCTTTTAGTACCTTCTTCTTGTAAATGTTTTTTCCATTATTTTACAATTAAATTTTGCTGCAAATTATTTACCCATTTTAGAAAATAAACTAAGCTCTTTAGATTGTGTACGCATTGTAGGTTTTGAAATCTCCAACAGAGGTTGCTGTGGCACTGGAACTATTGAAGTCACATTGCTCTGCAATAGTCTCACTCCACCATGCGAAGATGTCACCAAATTTGTGTTTTGGGACAGTTACCATCCCACAGAGAAGGGTTACAAAGCCATGATAGATATAGTTGTCAAAAAGTACTTATCCCTTCTTCTTTCGTGAAGAAGCAAACAAAATACTTCTATCCCAGTTAATTCAACTTGTTGTCTCTCCGAGGTGGAAGATTGTGGACTCGAGTTCCGATAGTTTAATCTTGGTGTGCCTTAAGAGCAGTGGGCTCATCCGTGGACGTTATAGATAATTTTGATATTTTATCATCATCAATTAAGTTATTTATTCTACAAATCTATATTTACTTTTTATATTTGGATTTGATAAATTATTTTTTTGGATCGACTGTTTTATCTGACGCCCATGATCAGCTTGATATTTGTGGTGGATAAACTACACTATTTTTGCCGTTTTTGTTAGGACTTTAAAAATAAAAATACAATATAAACATATATATACTTCATGGAGTTTTTGTAGATATATAATTATCTCTATGTTATAGGTAAGATTAATCCCAATGAATACATGAGATCGCTTGCAAATCTGTGAATGTGAAAGAGAGAGAAGATCGAGCCACTATTTGAAGTGATACTTACCATTAGGATGAGAGCATAAGATCATTTTTTTTTTTCGGAATCAATGTCTATTGAAGTATCTAGATATGGTTTTGAAACTCCCAATAATTATTGATAAAAAGGGTACAACTTAATCAAGTTTTAACTGGTGTAATATGATCGTAGAATTTAAATATATTTTAATTAACACTTAATTAATAAATGAAATGCTTCCTAAATAAAATCAACACCTCTCTTCCTAGAGCTACTCCTCACGTGATCTCATAATTATGTATTAAAAACTGAAAAAAAATACAACAGAAAGATTATTTTGTCTTCTTCTTAGATGATTTCTCTCGTAAATAAGAAAACGAACCTCCCATCCTTCCCTTTCCGATAGGAAAGTTAATACAGATACATGACAATACACTGAGTAATGGCTTTTTTTTTCTGACATTAGCACCGTAGACTTTCTAGAGGAACCAATAAGATACAAACTATAGTTTAAAAACTTGAAATTCGACTCGATTTAAAATCTTATCAAGTTGAATAACTCATGTAATTTTTAAACTTGCATAAAAAAAATCAACAAAACTTGTTAATTTAATCGAGTAACGTATCTTAATTTTTTAAGGTTTTTTTCTAATAATATGGATATCTCCCTCTTACGTTTGATATGAGACTAATCCCACGAATATATGTAAACTTCTCAATCCACAAACACCGATTCAATTTATGCAAAGTGGCCCGTTGGAATTGAGCTTTAATCAAACTCAAAACCCCATTTTATAAAACGGACATATTGAACGTTAAACCAACCCCTTGTAAACTACGGAGGGAACCAATAGGTCCTACGATATAGTATACTTCAAGGGCATCTTGATCATTTCAATGATTTAAAACATGCCCAACATTTTCAGTGACAAAAATACCCTTAAAATTTATTGCAGGATTGAAAATTCTGTCGTGCAAAAGCTTCATAGACTCACAGTATCCCTAAATCTATGAATTATTACTTGAAGATGACCTTTAAGCTGACAAGCCAACTGGACCACCATCTGTGTAATGGGATCTTCTTCAATAATTTTTTTTTTTTTTAATTTTCAAAGTCCCATCTCATGGGAATTGCTTTTTGTCTTGTTCTTTGTCAATAAGATTGTTAGATTTGCTAGATTCTGCTTTGGATAGATGAATTAGTATAGTTAAGTAGATAATTAAGTTTATATATTCTATTAGTAAATTTCAAGTAGAAGCTATTCATAAAATCAAGTCTTTATCATTGAAATTTAATCACTGTAAAAATTTAAGTCTAAAATACTATTAACTAAAGACATAAAAATGAGGAGTGCATTTGTATATATAAAATTCATGTGAGTCGGTTATATGAAGCATGGCTTTAGTTGACTCGAATCAATGTTGAATCCTTAGTCTTAGGTAGGGCTGCAACTCGAGTTGGGCAGGTCGGGTTCCTTAAAATTCAACCCGATCCGACCCGAATTCTCAACCTGAACTTCTCAATCCGACCCAATCCGAATTCTGACCCGACCCGCATTCTTAACCCATTTTAGCTGGGTCGGGTCGGGTTGAGTCGGGTTAACTTGTAAATCCTCAACCTGACCCAACTCGAATTCTATGTGGGTTTTTATCTTCTCAACCCGACCCACAGGCCCAAAATTCTCGACCCGACCTGCATGATTTCTCGACCTGAGTTGCAACCCTAGTTTTAGTACATGGGGGAGAAAACAATTTTTATGCTAATCCTTCCAAATAGTACAATAATAAGATACTTTGATTGTTGACACATTGTACCTAAAAATCAGCTTCACAGTAGATTAAAACTTATTAAATTGAGTGGTTGAAATAGTGATGGAAAGAAATAGCATAATAGATCCGGATCACGACCAATCGCTAGCACCATTATTCCATTAATGTCGTCAACTTTAATCATGTGTGACCTTTATCAAATTTTAATTCAAGAGGACAAACAACTAAGTCATGAGCAAGTAAAGGAGTACAACTATTCAAGTGAAACATAAGGTGGTGCAATATTAGGGTTTTCATTGTGAAGGACCATTTCATATTTCCAAAAATTTGCATGAATATATGAGTGTTAAGATAGGTTGGGTAAAAATCGAACCTATATAGATTCAATTCGAAAATAGTTAGGGTCGGTCCAAGATCAAAATATTTTGTATTGCGTTGATTCTAAGTTTTGAAGACTTCACATTTTCTTGAATTGAATTGGGCGAAGCAGAAAAAAAAAAAAAAAGTAAGACCCGAGATTCGATTAAAATATTTTCCTCTAATCAAATATTTATATATAATTACATATTCTATGCAATTATAAAAATATATTTTATTTGGAGCCTCTTTACTTTTAATTTTTATGGGTCTTTTTTATTTTATTTCCATTTTTAGATCTATTATATTGTTTATCTCTAGAGTTGAGATTTTGTAGTCTACTTCTTTGAGTTTAAATCTAAAAAGCTTGCTTTTAAAATGGATTCTCATAAACCTAACTTGACTTAACCTGACTTGACTTAACCTACTATGTATATCAAACTAGACTATAATAACAAATATTTAATTCAATAGTGGAAATAAATTATTAGTGGTCCAAATATTTCATTCTACTGTATCATAATCTCTTGGACTGCAAACTTGCCGCATTGAATTCAGTGTTTGGTTGTCTCTTAGCCCTTCCATCTTTGGGTGAGTGGTCCCTATATGAGGACCACCAATTGACAATTGATTAAAGATCAAGGGGACTTTAAATTTGGGACCAGCATGTTAGAATTGATGTAGTTCACAGTCCACACCTAATTGCAATTAAGGGACAATAGACTTAAAAGCATCTAGCAGTTATTGTGAAGGACAAACTCATGGATTTGGAATTTATTTAAAATACTAGATATTTATTTTCTATTTTATTTTGTTATTTATTTGTTTAAGATGATATGATTCAAAGCATCAATATTAAAGCCAAGTCTCAGGCTACCTCATGTAAGTTCAGGTGATAACCCAAGCGAATGGGATAGCCAGCATTGCTCTCTCTGACGGAGGGCCTAGTTCAGAGGGGGGGCGATTGTTAGGACTATTGCGAACGAGTCACACGTTGGAAGTGTAGAGGGAGATCTAGGTGTTTATAAAGGACTTGGTCACTCTACCTAACAAGCTAATCTTTTGGGCTGGAAGCTCAGATCCTAACAGATCTAACTCAACCATATCACATGCAGAAATACCCTTGGCCCATAAATTAGAATAACATGACTTAACGTATGAATTTCTAGATTAGATTGATGTGGGTTAGTCCAAAACTTGACTAAATTGCACCTTTTTTATATAATACTACCAGTTTGTATAGAATATAGTTCAAATTAACTATGTAAAGATTATTACTGTTATTGCTATTTACTATTTTTGTTATGATGATCATCATCAATATCATCATTATCATCTAAAATCAGGTGCCTCACCTATCTAATAATATAAAAAAACTTTATTGATAAATTATTGCGGAAACCTTTTTGTCGCATCAAACATGAGAAATTAATAACCATGAAAACAAAATTCATAGATTCCATTTTTTATGAAAAAAGAATTCTCAAAGAAATCAATTTTATGAAAAATAGTTTTGCACAAACATTCCCTTAAGAAATAGTGATTCAATAAGATTGATTCGTGTTATTGTAGAAAAAATATTAAGTTGTCAGTTCTTTTTCATTTTGATGGATCTACAAGAAAGGATTTAAATAAATTATAACATTATCCGATGAATTCTACTATGTTTAAATTAAATTTGGTCAATTTAGTCAGACAGAACGAATTGAGATCTCTCTCTCTCTCTCTCTCTCTCTCTCTCTCTAGCACACATGCATCCCCCAAACTAAGCCCAGCTTAGGCTTGAGAAAAGCCCAAGTCTAAATAAGCTCGAATATACAAATTTGAGTTTCAAATGGGGCCAGGGCCTTACTAATATAAACTAGGGCATTGTTGGCCTTCATCAAATCAAGCCAGTCCTATCCATGTCCCAAAACGGATAAACCCAGCTTGGCCTGCCCAAGTAGTAGCCTCACGCCCTGAAGCAAAAATATAAGGTTGAGTCCAATTACTAATGGGCTAGTCCATGTAATCCCAGTTGTTTTGGGCCTAATTTTCTGTACAAAGCTACAAACAAATGACTGGGCCATCCCATAAATATATTGGCGGCTCGTTCTAAGCCCAGAATGATATAGCTAAACTAGATATTTCAGAAACAGGATTTATCAGGGCTCGATTCCAAGTTATTTGTGTACTAGATCTCAAGATTTGATCCTGAACTTTAGTCCCGATTCTTTTCTGGCTTGAAATTGTACTTGCTTCAATCAGGTCAGGACATGAAATGCACTAAGTTATAAAACAAAACTCAGGTTGATTCGTATCAGGTCGGGTTGAGTAACTCGAGTTAGCAATTCAAGTCGAGTCGGATCGGATTCAATAATTTTTGATATGAGTTGGATTGGATTTATTGAAGCTCGACCCGAGTTTCAGCCCTAATGGGAACATAGCCGAATAGGATGCGGAAGAGATCCCATTGGGTTGGTGATACTTAATTTAAAGGTTTAGGACAAGTGATATTTTATTTATAGGTTTTCTTTCAAAATGAGCTAGGTTTTGATGCAATTAGATGAGATTTTACAAATGATGGTGACGAAGAACCGATGATGCGGGCTTACAATTACACTCCTTTGAATCTTTATTGTTGCAAAATTTTACATGGGGCATACATAATTCTTGAGTAGGTAACCTAGCAAATAATTTGCAGATTTATTTCCAATGTTGCCTCTCAAATCAGATGAGATAATTCCTTGACAATTCCACGAACAACAATCTCAAATGTTTTCTGTGTGGGATGAAAAGAATCCCAAAAGACATATTTTGAGGTGTCTTTGCATGTGTGCTTGTCCAAACTGTTGCATAGTATTGAAGTTTCAATTGTTCCTGAACCACAACATCCATTGCTCACCTCTTCAAAACCTGAAAAGAACTCAACCGTAGTCACTTCGTTCAAATAAAAAGCAATACTGTTTTGTGGGAAAAATTCCAAAAAAAAATATTAGGGTTTAATCTGGTCATGTCTTAGTATGGCCAGATATATACTAGACAAGATCTCAGCCCCTCAAGACTAATTTGTACGAACCACTTAAATGTCTGATACACATTTTTTTCAAGATTTGTACAGGTTGAGAGAATGAGATAGGCATGTATTAATTGATATGTATTGTATGAACCATATACAGGCTGGTCACTCATTATTAAGTCGTTCAATTCCAATAAATATCAGATAAAATTTCATGTAATGAGGGATATCTTTGAAGTATTATACCCAACAAGACTAAAATCTCCAGGCCCGCTCCACCAAGCCCATGCAGGTAGTCCAATTAAATCGGGTGGTAGCACTAGGAATCGATCATTGGACCCACGCCCAATGACCACTGGGCTACACGCGTGGTGGGTAATGCGTGTATTGAGTTAATGGATATTCAGCCTTATTTCATTCAGTTGACGATTTTCTCTCTTGTTCTTTGTGAATTCAAAGGTTTTGAGAGAAAATCTAGTTCTCATTCTCTTGTTTTCTTCTATTTTCACTGCATCAATAAGTGGTATGACAATGCTATCACAAAATTATTGTACTATCTAGATCATTAAAAATATAGAAGGAAGGGATATAAAAAGACATGATAGATAGTTTGTTAATCGACTCTATTCTCTCTGATATGATCGAGTAGAGAAGTAAAACTCGTAAAATCAATTCTATATAGATGGAATTTTGGCTAATGTTGATGATGGATTTACCGTACTGTGTGGGATGCCGAATAATATGATCTACGGTAGTAAAGAGATCAACATAGACTATTTTCATGCCGGAAAACTTTGTCTGAAGTTCTCCAATCTCCCTTATTAGCTTGTTGTTGAACTGTATTGATGCTTCATTGCTAGAAGCGGCACAGTCATGTTGGACACCTCCGAGGAGAAACCTTTCTGATGGTACACATCCAAGAGGAGGAACACGGACAGCTGCAAACTTTCTTGCCCCCAAACTGTACAATTCCTACCAAATCAGAGAATGTAAACATTTTAATGGTTGCCAAAGTCCACTATCAATAAATCGTGCTAGGAATTCTTATGATTGTTGGATACTTTTAAAATTGAAATTTTATTTTAAAATATTTTTACCTCTTTTTTTATAACCAAGGTGTCCATGTTTCTAAGAATACCTGATTAATTTCCAGGACATGTGCAAGTTTCCTAATAGAATCCCTCCAGATTTATATTTTGAATGTAGATTTTGATTTTGAATTTAATTTTGTTTTATCTTTATCTCCATTTTGAATTTCCCATTATCTTAATTATTTGAATTTCTCTTATCTTATATTAGACTTTGATTATAAATAAATGAAATGAGCTCTCTCTTTTGTGAGAGACATCGAATATTTTATTTTCACACTTTCATACCCCACACAACGGGTAACTTTATGGGGAGTGACCCTTTAGGATAGAGCTGCAACTCGGGTCAAGTTTTGGCTTGACCCGCATGACCTGACTTGAGAAATCATGTGGGTCGGGTCGAGAATTTCGGATCGGCGGGTCAGGTTGAGAAGATAAAAACCTGAATGAAATTCGAGTCGAGTTGGGTTGAGAATTTTACAAGTTAACCCAATCCTATCCGACCCGACCCGACTAAAATGGGTTCAGAATGCGGGTCGGGTTAGAATTCAGGTTGATTCGGGTTAGAATTAGGGTCGGGTTGGCTTGAGAATTCGGGTTGGGTCTGGTCGGGTTCCATATATATCAACTTGGGTTGGGTTGGATTTTAAGGAATCCAACCTGCCCGACCCGAGTTGTCACCCTACTTTGGATAAAGTGAGAATCGAACTGAAGACTCCCTCTTCCTGAGGTAGATTTTACTTATAAGGGATTCATTTGAAAATGTTTCTTTTCACTCAAGGTGTTTTTCGTTTTGAAGGGATATATGATATATGACCCATCTAAGCGATATTAGAAACCCATGAATAAGGTCGTTTTTTGGTGATGAGATTTTAATTTCCATTTTCGCCACCATTTTATGTAATTTTTTAGAGGGGCAATTGGAGAAACATTTCAATATTGCAAACTGCCATTTATAAACAAACTTAGTTTGAACTAGATCTTTTAAAACAGGAAATTCCATCAGTTAAGCCCAAGGTTAGTGCAAGCAATTCCTTGTCAGAAAGGCCTTGGATTAGTCTTTTAAAATTGAAAATTAATGGGCTCTGGGCTGAATATCTAATCTTAACAGAAATTGATTTTGGAAAAAAAAAAAAGGAAACTCCTTAAAAAAGTTTACGTTAATTAGATTGGATGCTATTTGGACTAAGAAGCTTGCATACGATGGAATATCGCAGTTCTGTTGACAGTGGCTCATATCCACCTTACCCGATCAAGAGATCGGCTAAAATAAAGGAATAGCAAATACTATTTACACGGTAGTTTCAAAGGGCAATTGCTAAGCATTGACTTGCCTAATCTGATAACGAAACAATTAGAATAGCATATTGCTATTCTAAGAACCGACCGACTGCAACATGATGCTATAAAAGGGCCTTCAAGCTGTTTGCTGTAGAGCAGCAGATCGTGCAATACAGAGGAGAACAGAGAAGAAGAGAGGGGCTTGCCGCTGTTGCTGGGATATAGAGAAGAGGGTCTTCTTCAAGAACCAGCAAAATGGGTTTCTCGGTTTCAGATCTATAGAGGAGCACGGCCATCGGTGGGTGAAGTATCCAAAGCTTGCTGTTCGTAGGCAGCCTTAATCCAATCTTCTCTGTGAGGGGCAATACAGAGAAGAAGGGGTTTCTTTTTGTGCTGGCAGCAAGCCGTTTAAAGAGGGGTCTTTGCCAGGTACCATCGTCAGATCTGAATCTTGAACAAGGTGGACTCTTCAACAATACTCTGGTTAGTTGGAGACTAAGAGAGGGGTAGTAGCTAGTACATATCTGCTGACAGAGGGGGTGAAGCAAGTCTGAATATAGAGTTTGGGTTCTTCAATCTTTTTTGTTATTCTACCTTGTAATAGTGTTTATCACCTTCTCTTAATAATATCTCTTTCACGCTCTGTGGACGTAGGCCCGGTGGGGCCGAACCACGTAAATTTGCTTGTGTTAGATTGTGCTTGATTTTCCCGTTCAATTATTCTTGTTTATTCTGCTGTAAGCGCAAACAAGTTCGACTTTCGATAGAGTTCATATGTGAAGAGGATATCATTGTTCCCTGCACAAATGAAGTATAGACTATTGGAAATGATATTTGCAGCTCCATCTTCTCCGGCAATTGTCTTCAATTTCTCTGCATACTCTTTAAATAGATTTAGCTGATCCCAAACTGATAGAAGAGACTGAAATAAGGAACACCCATCTCTTAGACTTCAACAACAACATTTTAAAAAAAAAAACAAGAGAAAAATGTAAAAGATATTCGAAAATTTCACTCTTATATGTACCTGCTGATGTGGAAAATATCTTGATATGATATTTTTCTATCTTGTGAAAAGTTCAACCAATTGTAGTTCAAATAAGCACCACTGTATAAATGTTGGGCAGTGAACGAGTTTCACATTGACTGTGAAATGAGTGATTTATAGACTTATAAAGGACTAGCGTCAGTCCACCTACTGGGCTAGATTCATAGTCCTAACAAGTGGTAACAGAACCATATCCCCAAGCCAACGCATGTGGACTCAATAATCCCCTAGTCGAAGGAGATAGCCGGCGACGTTCTATCCACCGGAGAACCTTGTTCGAGAGAGGATTGTTGGGACAACGAACGAATCCCACGTCGATTGTGAATGAGGAGATTTAGAGACTTATAAAGATCTAAGGTCACTTCACCTATTGGACTAATCTTTTGGATCAAATACCCAGTTCAGTTAAAACAGTATAATTCTATATATGCATAGCATCTTTTCTAAAACAATAAAAATGACCTAAAATACTTAGATTTGGAAAAGAAATATCTAGTTGAGATGAACGTAGAGAAACTAGAGAAGAAATTGAAAGAGAGATTACCAGTGGTTTTGCTTTTAAGTTGTTGTATCCAGTCCCGCCGGAGGCAAAGCTTACTCCAGTGAGGAGATCATGGGGTTTTAGCTCAGGATCAAGATAAGCCGGCAAAAGCTCCTTTAATCCTAGTGCTGAAACTGAAATGGATTGAGACCATTTTTAAGGTGATGCCTCCTTTGTTTTACTCCAACGAGTTGGTTTGATACATTTGCTTCTTATACAGGACAATGTCAACTCGAAAAATATTCTAGAATCATTTTGGTATAAAGTTTTTGTTAGGACTCTGTAACCATCCCAAAAGACTAACTTTATAGATGGAATGACTGAAGTCTTTTATAAATCTCTAGATATCTTTCTACACTTCCAATGTGGGACATGGTCGGACGCAGGGCCCGTCTTGACACAAGTTTGAAGCCTAAGGCAAAAAATTTAAATGGGGCCTTTTTGGCATTTGACATATTATTATAAGTAATATTTAATTAAAGTTTTAATTATATAATAAAAACATTTCTTCTAAAATCTATTTTTCTTGTTTTTTTATTAGCAAAATTACTAATTGAATTTTTATATTCAAGTTTTGCTAAAATATCATTTTAAGAGGGGTTCTATTGTATGAAATAGGTATTTAAGATAGATCAAAATCTTCATTTTTTTTTTTTTTCTAGTCTCTCGATAAAGTATTAATAATTAAACCTACAAAAATCTACACAAAGTTGCAAACATGAATAAAATGCCTTTTCAAAGCATTATAGAAGTTAAAGAGCCGCAATTGGCCTGATTGATGTATCAAGAGCACCCGAATCATTGTTCATTTGTTTACCTGAAACTTCTGGCCCTACTAACCAAGTTTTGAGACCCAATACTTCCAATTCCATTGGGTGGTTGATCTCTAACACCTAGATTTTTCTCAAACTACAATATTAAAAAAATCAAAATAAATCACTGCAAGGAGTGAAATACTTTGGATCTTCTCAAAATAAAATAAACTCACATAAATTTAGGATGACTCGGTTGAAACTCAATCAAATGAGTAAACGGGTCAATTAAATGGGTAAATAGGTACTAACAAAGAATGTTAGATGAGTTTGATGGGTTAGTGGGCTCGGTCAATTCTTGTCAAAGTAGCGAAGTGGACATTAAGTGAAGGCCATGAAATTAAAAGACAAGGTGGGGGACGGTGGGAAGAGTTGTGGAATGCATTAATGGGTCAAGGTTGCTTGGGTTGGTGGGCATTAATGATATTGTTTTATTTGTACACAATGATTAATATTGAGTTCTTTCTCAGGATTTGAAGAGGTGTCGAAAGCATGCTGTGGAACAGGAACAGTTGAAGCTTCAATAGTATGCAAGAAATTGGAGGATAAGCTGACATGCAAAGATGCTTCAAAATGTGTGTTTTGGGATGCTTTTCATCCCACACAAAGAACATACGAATTTCTTGTTCCTGGAATTGTTAAGGAACTACTTCATTTAACATGAGTGGCAACATAAGAAATAAATATGTAAATCATTTGCTAGTTTTTCTATTCAATAATAATGAAAGCCTTATATAAGAGGAAGTTTAAAGAGGAGTGTCATTGCCAATGTCATAAGCTAGTGATCTGGTACTAGGTGCATTATTCTTTGGTGTCTGGCACTTTTGCTATCATGTAACTATGTAAGGTATTTGGTGGGAGCACAATAAAAGAGTCGTTCATGATAGTGTTGAAAGTCTCCACTATGTTGGCAATCGTGTTCTTACTAAATGTATTGGGTGGGTGTCTTTCCCCTTCGACTTTCAGCATTATTCCATAACTCATATGATGCGTGCCTAGAAAGAGTGTATCGGGCTTTCCTAATTTCCTTTATCCATTGAGATTATCTTTTTTGTGTTGTGCGATAAATCCGCACACATTTAAATCACAAATCACAAGAATCAAGTACACACAAGAAAACACAGCATTAACACAGATTTACGTAGTTCAGCAATGTTGCCTACATCCACGAAGCATGCAAAGATTCTATTAAGAAGAATCGGTCAGGTTACAAAGATTTCACCAATCCTACCTGCCGGTTACAAGGATTATAATCTTACACACCCTTCCTCTTAGTCTTTCTTTCTCCTCTCTGTTTCTCTCCTAGAGAAATTGCACAGCCTAAAAACCTAGGAAAAAAGATAATATTTATACGGTAGTTTACAACAGACTGGGCACAATAGGCCTGGGCCTGACTGACAATCTAGACCCAAAAGGACTTTGAGCCATAAAATCCAACATTTTGAGTGTACGGAGCCTTTGGTTCTTTTTCCTTTTTCATTGTACTTTCTTTTTGCACTTGTGATGCTTAATATATGATTACCATTTCTAAGAAAAATGTCATAAACTTGTGATTCTTTTTCTTAACTCTTTAGTAATCTGGCATTAGTTGTTAGTTTCTTATCATATGAAATTAGAAGAGCAAGGTAGTGCTTTCGGTTTTTGGGAGTGACAAATTATAAGGCACCCATGTCTTTTTATTGTATAATATTACTTGAAGTCTACATATATAGGTCTCGGGCTCATGGGGGTTAGATCAACTTAAACTTTTTTTTGAGTCTAAGCATGGACTGAAACTTTTATCCGCACTGAAACTTAAACCTCAGTATGTATGATGACTTTGTTTTCGGCATATTGGGCCCATACAAGACCCTACAGCCCCAACCCATGTAGGGCCTAGTTAATTGGACAATGGGGTCATTTATTATTATTATTATTATTGGGAATCATTTTTTCTCTAAACCAAATGGGAATATGGAGATATTTTTTACCATCTCAGAGATATGGGTTGGGCCCATACAAGACCCTACAGCGCAACCCATGTAAGGAATAAATGCGGTTGTAGAGGCCCACATACATGTGAAAACAAGAATTAAAGGTCACCAACCCGTTTCGTAGTTGAACCAATTCTTCTCAGTGATAATTAAGCCATCATTTTCCTAGTAAATATTCAAGATTTTATGTTTGTACAAAATTAATTAAAAGTAATATCATTATTAAAGTTTTCTAATAAACACATATTAGGATATGGGCTTAATTGAACTCTTGTAAAATAGTGTTTAAAGTCAAAATAGAAGAATGTTTGAATAATAACTTAAAATGCCATCCTTATCATGATAACCCTTATTGTCTCATATGTCTCAACATTCAAAAATGTTTTCAAATCCTTTTAGAAATCTTTTATCTATTAAAGTTTTCTAATAAATATGTAATAGGAATGAGACTTAATTGAAATCGAAATAGAAGATTGTTAGGATAATGACTTAAAATGCATCTTTATCATGATAACTCTTATTGTCTCATATGTCTCAACATTTAAAAATGTTAGTCAAATCCTTTTAGAAATCTTTTATCTATTAAAGTTTTCTAATAAACACATAATAGAAAGGGCACTTAATTGAATCGCGTAAAATAGTGCTTGAAGGCAAAATAGAAGATTGTTCTGATAATAATGACTTAAAACATCATTCTTATCATGATAATCTTTATTGTCTCAATAATGTTTTTTCTCGTATTTCTCTATCTTTTTTTTTTAAAGAAAAATGATGAAGAAAGAAATCCATCAGCAATATGCTACATATCGCCGATATACCCCTATCGGCAACGTATCCCTAAACTTTGTTTTAACTCCTAATATCAATAGCGATTTGATATCTCTATCGAAAAAGCTTTAGTGAGGAACAACAAAATTGAAACATTACTTCTCTAAATCGCATTTGTTGTGCAAATTTTAAATTTATAACTCGCAAGCGCACAAATCATTAGATAGTATAGCGATTAAGTGCGAGGTCGAACCCATCGGAACTTAGGAAAATATATCCATGAAAATACACCATTGAATTACGTATTTTAAGAACTTTGAGAAATATGAAGAAAAATCATAAATATGGAGTTATTTATCTAATCTATGAGTTTTAATCTTAATTTAGAAACATTCTAGATTTAAACATAGAATCTAACAATTTAACTAATTTTAATTAAGATGGTGCCATTAATATAAAAATATAAACAATCTCAATCTAATTTAAAATACAAAATTAAGATGCAATTGAATTATTTCCAACCTAGTTCATCAATTTCAAGAGTTTTTGGATTTATAAACAAAAATAAAATTAAAGACACCTAAATTACATCTATACATATTTACAGTGGAACTGGCTCAAAGAATCAAGGAGGCATTATTTTCTATATTTTAACAATAAAACAAAGGCCTAGAATACGGAGCTCACGTAAATCACCAATCATGCATTCAAAATTTTCACCGCTAAATATTCTAAGAATTAAATCCATGGATTTTATTAAATTAAAAATCTCAAATTAAACCTTAAAATGAATAGAATTTAAACTTTATCCCCAAATCTAAAATATTTCATCGCACTCTTAAAATAAGAGCCTTAGATCGAAGAAGGAAGTCTTTTCAATCTAAATTTTCATCACATTTTATCTGAAATAATTAAAATAAATCCACACATAAACTTAATTAAAGAATAAAAATAAAATCAAATAATCATCATACATAAATTGAATAATTGAAAACCATAGACTAAATATTTCATCACACCTCAATTTTATTAATAAAACATGAAATTAATTACAAACCAATGGAATTTAAATAAAAGGACAAAAAAAAAAAAAAATACAATGAGAAATTCAAAATCACCAACCTTAAAGAACTCTTGTGATTTTTGAAAATCACACTATCTCCTTCCCTTCTTTTCCTTCACTTCTTGCTCTCCAAAAATCTCAGTGCCAAATTCGAATTACATCATAGGAGGACCCTTGTATTTATAGAGATTGGGAAAGACTAATTAGGCAACCACTTTCTTTTCACAGCTCCTTCTATGCTTTCATATTTGCTAAATCAGCCAAAACCCCTTTCTTTTGACAACAGAGCAGCACCTCCTTTCTTTTCCTTCCTATTCTCGTTGGATTTTACCAAAGCTTGGGCGTGTGAAACATTGGTCGGCTCCTCAGCAGATAGTGGTCCTGTTCTATTTTCATCTTGCTTGCTTTATTTTATTTTTCTTCTGAGTACAACATCTTCCTCCTGCTGTATGGTTCTTTAGTGTTGATGGGCCAATATGCTCAATGACTTCTCTTCTTCTTTTGCTATTCTCTTGCTTGGAACACCTCTGCTTTCTTCGTGCTGATTTTCTGTGTTCTATCTTCTTTTCTTTCTGCAGATTTTTTTTCTCAACAACTTACTGTTTTTCCTTCCAATGCTTCAACTCTGACTGGTTGCTTGTCTTCTTTGTTGGCCTCTCTTGAGGTTCCAACTGCTGCCACATTTTGCTGCTTGAAACAGATGTGTCACAAATGCATGTTTATTCTTCACAAATGCTGACTCATGCTAAACAAATCTGTCCTGCTTTAGATCTTACTTACTGCTGTTTATTCTTCACTCAACTAGATGTTTCTCCCTTGTAAATGATACCACTGTTCTGATGGACCCATGTTGAAATAGGAAAGAGAGGATGAGTAGGACTCTGAGTCCTAACTCCATTAGGTCTCAGAGTCCTAACTTCATTGGGTCACAGAGTTCTAACTCAATGGGGTCTCAGAGTCCTAAATAGAATTCATACTTGAATTTTCTCTTATAAATATGTCTCTGATGTAAATGGAAATACACAGTGAAATAATATACTCTCTTTCTCTCGTGGTTTTTTCCCTGATGGATTTTCCACGTAAATCTGGTGTTATGATGTTTTGTGGTATGTGATTTATATTTCTACATGGTATCAGTCAGAATTCGATCCTACGTCGGAATCAAACAGCCGAATTTTGTTTCAGCACATCTTGTCACTGTGCTTCTGTAATACACATCGGAGATTTGATCCAACAAAAAAAAAAAAACTTTTCAAGCCCACGGTGAGAGGGCTCATTTGCTACAGCAATCTCATTTGCTAGACCTCGTTTTTTTGCCATCTGCTTGGTCAACCGTGGTTTGTCACCACCACTGGTTGAGATCTGATTGCCGCCGCTTGTTACTGCCGGACGTCGCTCCGCCGCCGAGCGCATATCTGTCGGCATCTTCTCCCGATCTCTCAGATCTGATCTGCCCTTCAGCCGCCGGAATCTTCTCTGTGCCTCGCCGACGACTCTCTCTGCTCGGCTACTGTGCATCTCGTGTGCCTCACTCACGCCCAGATCTGACGTTTACAGCTCTGGCGTACAGATCCGGTCGATCTGTTCAGACCCCGCCGATCCACTCGTGCTGCCGCCGGAGTTGGATTTCGCTGCCGCCGTCTCTCGAGTCTTTCAGATCTGGTTCCGCGCCGGTTGCCATTCCGCCTCAGATCTGAGGTGATTTTTGCACAGATCTGCAACTGCTGAGCTTGACGCCGTCTCCGACGCCCTTAGCAACTTCTTGCTGCTTCGGCCCATCGCGTCCGGCGTCTCTGATTCCGATTTGTTCTTCCGCCTGCACCCTTCAGTCTTCCGCTACACATCTCCGCTGCATCACCGTCCTCTGCATCATACAGATTCGGCTTCTTGCTGCTGCCTCCGTCTTCTGCTGTCCTGTTCTCGCTGTCCTACTCCGATTCGGATTCCGCACTGCCCCTTCGACCGTCCGTCGCCTGAGCTCACAGCCTGCTGCTGTTTTCTCATCTCAGATCTGAGAGTGCCGGCCCGATCTACTGCTTCACTGCCCAGATCTCAGATCGGGTTTCTCGATTCAGATCTCGCCTTCTCGCCGATTCGACTCTCCATTTCTAGCTCCGACTCCGATTATTGCTGTTGGGGATCGCTTTTTGGCTACCGTCAGCGTTCATAGAGAGCAGCAAGGCTCGCAGCAGATTGGGTCTTCTCTGCAGATTTGTACCGAGAGGAAGAAGACACACTGCAGCAGATTGGTTATCAAAGGGGGCTGAGTATCTGCTGTCAGCGTTGTGTGGAATTGTCATTCAAAAAGGGAGTTTCCAGTCAGTATCTACCGCCTGCCGCTCTTCAGATCTGGTATCTTCCATCGGCAGCTCTTCCAGTCGGGCTCTCTCTACAAGTTTCGACGACCGGCTGCAGCTCTCCAAATCCGGTCTCAGATTGTTGCTGGCGATCTGCTGCTCTCTCCACCCAGACGCTGCTGCAGTGGACCCGGGAGCTTCTACCTAATTTAAAAAAAAAAAAAAAAAAAAAAAAAAAAAAAAAAATTACAAACTGATTGTGTTTTTTTGTTTGCAGTTGTTTTGCCTCTCTATCTAAACCAGCTCTGCACCCAGCACCGCTCGATGGGTGATTCCGACTGCAATCCCAGTCTGAAACTTTCTTCTGTCCTTTTGAATACAAATAATTATGTTCTCTGGTCTCGGGCTGTTCACTTATCTCTTGGTAGTAAGAAAAAGTTGGGGTTTATCAATGGCAAGATTGTGCCTCCTACACCTGTCTCCGCATCTAAGGCTTCAGCTACTACTTCGGAAGACGCAAATACTGACTCTGCTTATGATACTTGGCTATCTAATGATCAACTGGTTCGATCATGGCTTCTTAATTCTATGGAACCCAACATTGCTGGAATTTTTACATTCTCCGATTCTGCAAAGGAATTATGGGATTCTGTGACCGGTATGTATGGTAGTCGAAATAATATTGCTCGGGTGTTTCAGCTTCAAAATGAGATTGCGACTGCACTACAGGGCGAACAGAAATTTTGCGATCTTACTGGCCATATGAAAAGGCTATGGGATGAGCTACATTTATATCGTCCTCATACCACTGATGCACAGACTCTTTTGCACCGAGATGAAGAAGACCAAGTTTTCTCTTTACTTCGGGCCCTGGGGCCAAAATATGAATATTTGCGGAGTAACATACTTATGACTGATCCGCTACCCTCTTGGATCGCTGTTTGTGCTATCATTCAACGCGAAGAAACGCGACAAGAAACTATGAATGCTGCTCCATCCTCTGAGAACTCTTCCAGTGCTTTTGTGACTCATAAAAATGAGCGCCGACCCTCCTCTGAGTCTGAGAAGAAGAAGGTTCATTTTCCAAATAAAGGCCGACGGGACACTATTCGTTGTGATCATTGTGGCAAAGTTGGGCACTCTAAAGAACGTTGTTGGTTGTTACATCCTCATCTCAAACCAAACTTTGAAGCAAAAAGGAGAGCCAAGGCTAATGTCGCAGATACTTCCACCACTCTAGATCAGTTGAGTCAAATCCTATGCGATCTACGTCAGTCTTTGCCTTCTACAAATCCGTCTTCCTCGTCTCATACAGCAGGTACCATTCATGCGTCTCTTGCTTCCCAGTCTCATACAGCAGGTACCATTCATGCGTCTCTTGCTTCCCATTGTACTGGTCATTCTTGGATTATTGACTCTGGTGCTACTGATCATATGGCTAATTCTCCTTCTTCTGTGTCTGATTTTTCCACATCATCCCGTAAACATGATGTCTATCTAGCCAATGGCACTGTGGTTCCTGTGGCCGGCCGTGGTCAGATTGATTTTTTTTCAAATAGCGTCTCTTCTACTGCTCTTGTTGTCCCTTCTTTTCCAACTCAACTCATGTCTGTTGGAAAACTTACTAATGCTTTGAACTGTGATGTCATTTTTTCTCCTAACTCTGTCATATTTCAGGATCGAACTTCCAAGAGGACGATTGGTAAAGGCACGTATTCCAATGGGTTATACTTGCTACATTCACCTACTAAGGCCTACAAAGCCACAAACTTAGTAGAGAGTCACATCCTGCACCAACGGCTTGGACATCCTTCAAGTCGTATTTTGTCTTATCTTTTTCCTTCTATTTCTGTTCCGTCTAGTGTTTGTGATGTCTGTCAATTTTCTAAACAAACTCGTTTACCATTTGTTTCTTCTAGTTCTAAATCTGTTGAACATTTTGATTTGATTCATTCTGATGTATGGAGTGCTCCAGTTGCTTCTTATGATGGTTATAAATATTTTGTTTTATTCATTGATGATTGTACTCGTGTTACATGGTTGTACTTACTCAAATCTAAGAATGAGGTGTTTCTTGCTTTCAAAGCCTTTCACAACATGATCACTACCCAGTTTCATGCCAAGGTGAAAATTTTCCGCTCTGACAATGGCACTGAATATGTCAATGCTAATTTCGCCGAATATTTTCATAGCCAAGGCATCATTCATCAAACTAGCTGCGTGGGTACACCACAACAGAATGGTGTGTCAGAACGGAAAAACCGTCACATCTTAGAAACTGCACGAGCTCTTATGTTTCAAATGCATATTCCTAAGCAGTACTGGTCCCATGGTGTTCTGACGGCCATCTATTTGATTAATCGACTTCCTAGTCGGGTTAACAATTTTAAATCACCATTGGAAATGCTGAAGAATAGAAAAATTGATTTGTCGCATCTGCGTGTGTTTGGGTGTGTCTGTTATGTCCACCGCCAACCTCTTCATCGTGACAAGTTAGATGCCAGATCTGTCAGATGTGTCTTTTTCGGCTATTCTTCTTCACAGAAAGGGTACATTTGTTATGACCCAGCATCTCGCAAGCTCATTGTCTCCCGTGATGTGCGCTTCGCTGAATCTGAAGTGTATTTCTCAGTTCATAGTGATTCTGGGAATCGGTCCCAGGGGGAGAACTTATCTGATTTGGTACCTCTTCCTACTGTAACTGATGATATCTCGTGTAGCAGAAATACAGTGATTATATCTCCAGATAACCAACCAATGTCTGCAGCAATTGAAATACCAACAGCTTCTACTGAGACTACATCTGCAATAATTCAGCCGATTTCTCCACCAACTGACATACCGGCTCCTCCTCTTCCATTACGGAGATCGAGTAGAGAGACTCGTCCTCCAAAAGGAATGAAAGATTTCTTCACTTACCATGCTGTATCATACCCAATGGAGGCTTCTCTGACATATGATAATGTTACTCCGTCTCATTTGGCTTTCTTGAGTGCAATGTCCAGTGAACAAGAACCAAAGACATTTCGTGAAGCTAATTCCATATCTGTTTGGCGACAGGCAATGAAAGAAGAATTGCAAGCACTTGATGATAATAAAACTTGGAATATAGTCAAGTTACCTATCGGAAAGAAGACAGTTGGGTGTCGTTGGATATACAAAATCAAATATAAAAGTGATGGAACTGTGGAGCGACACAAGGCAAGACTGGTTGCCAGAGGTTTTACACAAACATATGGAGAAGATTACACAGAGACTTTTGCACCTGTTGCAAAGATGAACACTTTTCGAGTGATTCTCTCGTTAGCAGCAAATCAGGGTTGGAAATTATCTCAGATGGATGTAAAAAATGCTTTCTTGCATGGTGACCTAGAAGAAGAGGTATACATGAGTGTTCCACCAGGACATTCACAAGAATCCAAAGTTGGATTTGTGTGTAAGCTGAAAAAGGCCATATATGGACTTAAGCAATCTCCCCGTGCGTGGTATGCTAAGCTCAGTTCTGTTCTCATGAGTAATGGACTTAAAAGGAGTGCGGCTGATTCTTCGTTGTTTGTAAAAAAAGGTATGTGTGGTACAACTGTTGTTTTAGTATATGTTGATGATATAGTGATCACAGGTGATGACAAAAATGAAATTACAAGACTTAAGACTCTACTGCACAAGAGATTTGCCATCAAAGATCTGGGAGCGTTAAAATATTTTCTTGGATTAGAAGTTGCCTACTCAAAGAAGGGCATATTCCTTAATCAAAGAAAATATGTGCTGGACCTGTTGCAGGATATTGGAAAAATGGGAGTTAAACCATCAGATACTCCAATTGACAGTGGAGGTAAGCTTGACAATGATGGAGAATTGTTATCTGATATTGGTCAGTTTCAAAGGTTGGTTGGTCGATTGATTTATCTTACGATCACTAGGCCAGATATTTCCTATGCAGTCAGTCTAGTCAGCAGATTTATGCATGCACCTACAGTTACTCACATGAATGCTGTTAATCGAATTTTACAATATCTGAAGGGTTCTCCAGGAAGGGGAATATGGATGCGGAAGAATGGAAATAGTTCCATTACTGCTTACACTGATGCTGATTGGGCAGGTTGTCCGGTTGATCGGCGATCTACAACAGGATATTGTACTTTTGTGGGAGGTAATCTGGTAACTTGGAAAAGTAAAAAACAGAGTGTTGTTGCAAGATCAAGTGCAGAAGCAGAATATCGTGCAATGGCCTTAACCACCAGTGAAGTTATTTGGCTTCGGTCCTTATTACAAGATTTGGGTTTTGGTTCTAATCAGCCAACGCAAATGTTTTGTGATAATCAAGCTGCCATTCACATTGCTTCAAATCCGGTGTTTCATGAGAGAACCAAACACATTGAGGTGGATTGTCATTTTGTTCGAGAAAATTTGCAAGCTAATGTTATTTGTACTCCGTTTGTTCGCAGTGATCAACAATTAGCAGATATCTTCACAAAAAGTCTCTCCGCTGTTAAATTCCAAGATATTTTGTTCAAGTTGGGCTCAATCGATATTTTCGCACCTACTTGAGGGGGAGTGTTGAAATAGGAAAGAGAGGATGAGTAGGACTCTGAGTCCTAACTCCATTAGGTCTCAGAGTCCTAACTTCATTGGGTCACAGAGTTCTAACTCAATGGGGTCTCAGAGTCCTAAATAGAATTCATACTTGAATTTTCTCTTATAAATATGTCTCTGATGTAAATGGAAATACACAGTGAAATAATATACTCTCTTTCTCTCGTGGTTTTTTCCCTGATGGATTTTCCACGTAAATCTGGTGTTATGATGTTTTGTGGTATGTGATTTATATTTCTACAACCCAATAGTTTCTTCTTCTACATATGCTCTTTGTCCATGGCTTGATAATTTTGACATGAAGGTTGACATGGCATGAATACGTGTTGCATGCCTCTCACCTGTCACCATCCAACAAGACACCTTTGCTTCCTTAGCTTGAGCTTCACCAAGCTTTTAGCTCTCTCCTTAATGAATATCTTAACAGTTAAGAGAATAATTTTTCCATCTAACTTAGAATAATTCTCTTATGTGCATTTCCAGTGGGCTTGCAAAAGGGCTTGAAATCCAAAACAACTCCTAATGGGTCCAGGCTTTATATTTAAGCATGTTTTCTGTAATCCTCATTTTTAAACCTGTAAAACACAAAATTAAATTAATTAGATAAAATTAAATAAAATGAGATACTAATAATAATAAATTTAGGAGTAAAATATGTATTTATTTTCCACTCATCAGCATTTACTGTACGTATCACCAATATATATGTATCGACTAATAAGCATCGTCAAACAACTTTTTTAACCACTGCTATCAATAGTGATTCAATATCTCTATGTAAAAAGCTTTAATGAGAAAACCTTACTTCTTTAATTTGCCGATGCGGTACTTATCACAAACATGCTTGTATTGGCGATACGTATCGCCAAAGTGCTTGCTTTTTTAACCCCTGATATCAATAGTGATTCAATATCCCTATCTAAAAATGTTTAGTGAGAGCAACACAAATTGAAACCTTACTTCTCTAAATCACCAATAAAGAATGTATCACCATATACCGTAACGACGATATGTATCACCAGACCGCTTTGCTAATCTCTCTATCTAAAAAGCTCCAGTGAGTGAGGAGTAAAATAAATTGAAATCCTATTTCTCTTCTCTAACTCTATTCGTCTAGGTCTTTAGATCACCATACATTGAAGTAAAACCACTAAAACGGTTCAATTTATCAAGTAAAAAACTATTAAGCATATTGATTTTTTATAAATATATAACTAAACTAATTTGTTCTATAGATGAGATTGATTGAAGACCATGCAATCAAATAAATTGTCGGCCTCAACTATTTTTGTACAGACAAAAGGCCATTCGTACAAAGCAAAGATTGTAATTCGGATTAGTTATTGATTATAATGAATTTCAAAACTATAGAAGAATGCAAGTTTCTCCAAACTTAAATCATCTCTCTCTCTATCTCTCTCTGCAGAAGAACAAAAATGCAGCTTTTCTCCTTCTTCTCCTCTTCTACTGCCATTCTCTCTCTTTCTATTATTCTTTTTGCTCAGATAAACCATGTAGATGCTCTTCTACCCATGAACAAAAGATTGCCTGCAGTGATAGCTTTTGGAGATTCTCTAGTTGGAAACAACGACTGGATCCCCACCATTGGTAAGGCTAATTTCTCACCCTACGGTCGAGATTTCATCAACCAGGAACCAACTGGAAGGTTTAGCAATGGGAAGATTGCAACAGACCTAATAGGTATGTAAAGAACTCTATGGGAATCACCCATTTTGAAATCATAGAAGGTTTGATATGTATTGGTATTTTAGTAGTGAACTATAACTAGGTTAGTTCATGCATGCCATTAGTTTATTGCATGTACAAGAAATGAGTCCTCACCAAAGCAATGGTCCCATTCCATTTCAGTTTCACAACTAGGACTGAAAGAGTTGTTGCCGGCTTATCTTGATCCAAAGCTGAAACCCGATGACCTCCTCACCGGCGTAAGCTTCGGCTCCGGTGGAACTGGATACGATCTCCTCACAGCAAAACAATTGGTTACATCTCTCTCTCTCTCTCATATTTTTTCTCCAGTCTCTTGATGTTTATATCTTTATTCAAATCTAAGAGATGGGTGTTCTTCATTTCAATCTCTTTCATGAATTTTATGTCATCATTTTAAAAGAAGATGTTGTATGTATATGAAATTATTCCTTTTTATATATCCTATTGTTCATTTTGTGAGACGTCATTGATTGACTTTCACGTCGGATTATACAAAATACCGATAGGAGGATCTCTACCCTAAAATAAAATAAAAACTTGAATAAAGTGGTTTGAACATATGAGTAGAAGTTTGAAGACAAAGTTGAAAGGTTATAAATTATAGCGATAAGAAAGAGAGACTACTTAAAAATGTAAGTGGAAGAACAAAAAAATATGTGTTAGATGGTGAAGTGATTGATTTTAATCTAAGATAGTGTTAAATAGAGAAGTAGAACTTGAAAATTTGACTATAAATAAATTAAATTTTGATAAACGGTAATGATAAATTAGATATTTTAACGTTTATATATATAAAATATCACTTTACACAGGACATCTCACTATATCAGCTCATGAGAAGTCCGAAAAACATTTGTTGATATTTTGAATATTCGCTAATATATTTTTTCTTAGGATGTTGGTCAGGTGTTAAAAGGGAAATTAGTATGATTATAAATTTATATATTCTATATTAATTTAATAATCAGTAATAATTATGTACTTGATTACATTGACAGGCCTATAAACATTTTAAATACGGCTGGTCACATAAAGAAAAGGGCACCAAGTAAAATTTCCGATACTTCAATAGATTTTAATATAAAAACTTCAAAAAAATAAAATTGTTTTGTAATACCCTAACCCAAGAGCTCAGAGCTATACATCGAGTATGGGTGATGTATAGGGTGGTGGTGGCAGGTGATATATCGAACATGATCGATGTGTCAAGTGCTGAGTGCTAAGACACATAGACTATGTCAATGGATCGAGTGGTGAGGGGCGATTTGAAGAGTCCCACATCGGAAGTTGAGGTAAAAAATGAGAGGTTAATAAGGCTTAGGTACCCCTTAATTCAATACAACGCGTTTTGGGCCGGCCATTTGAGCCTGGTCCAAAGACAAAGCCGTGCGGACCTTACCCATTTGTGGGTCCAGAGAGGACAATATTGTACTGGACCTCGTAGTGTTGAAGCGGCAGCGCCTCGGAGGGACGGGTCGTTACGTGTTTTCTATTGGTTAAATACCATGGTTTTAAAATACCAAAAATACCTTTTTTACATGGTATTTAATATATTTTTATCTTTTCTATAGATGTCATCTAAAGGAGAACTTTTGATATTTTAGTAATATTTGGTGTTCCAAGAATAGAAAGTAATAATATCCCAATTTAAAGCTTATAAATTATAAATTATAAAATATCATCAACATCAATCATATTTATAATATGAATGAGTTAACATCATTTACTATATTATCATCCATAATAAAATTTCATTCACAGCAACAGTTAAAATCATCTTTAATTCGTTATCACTGAAAATCTGAAACCCTAACGTTAGATTAATGTTATGCTCCACAACTAATGGGGACAATTGCTACTGCTACAATTCAATTTTGCTGGTTGGAGCAAGTGGCTACAATGTTCCAATTTGAATTTTATTAATCTTTTTCAATTTGATTATTTTGAAATTTAAAATTTTAATTCTTATAAATCATTTTGCATGGTTTATCTCCCACCTCTTGTTTTTATAATGCATTTAATGTTGAAGGAGTGGTTATAACTTGATCATTGAATGATTATAATTGTTAGTTGCATAATCATCTATCTTAATTTATATGGTACAATATTTGCTAAATCCCATCCAATTATAGATGGGAAGAAAATGAAAGGACAAGCATGAAGTTTCATTGATTTTTGATACGTACAAATCGATTGAGCATTGTTTAAAAATTTAAATAAAGTGGGTACTATCAATTTTTTTTTTAATTTTTATTACTGATTTCAAAAGTACATATTCTACCATCTTCTTTTAGCTTCACTTGATTCATTTAATTAAATTGTATTTAACATTTTAAAATATTTTTAAAACATTTGATGGGCACAAAATTTGTAAGGGCGTGCAAACCTCAAATTCAAATTAATTGAAATGTTATTTTGTTTTTTTTATTTGTCTATTTGATGGATTCACACTATTTAATTCACTATCATAGGTAAAAAATACTTATTGAATAGTTTCTTTTTATCTTAATATGTTAGGGATAGAATTATGTCATATTTAGGGTTGAAATTAGAGTCGAGTCACGTCGGGTTTTAATAAATCCAATTCAACCCATGTCAAAATTTATCGAACTCGACCCAAATTGTTGATCTGAATTACTCAACACGACCTGACTCGAGTCAACCCGAGTGGTGTTTTATAACTTGGTGTACCAGGATCAAGTCGGATTACGTCGGGTCAGATTGATTTTAAATTTCTCAACTCAACCCTATCCAAATTTCATGCGGGTTTTTATTTTTCCAACCTAACCTGACCTGAAATATACAAATACATAACCCAAACCCACTAATCTCTCGGGTCAGGTTAAAACCCAACTCAAGTTTCACCCCTAGTCATGTTTTGGACAATTTTTTTTTAATGACTAAAATGTCCAGACTTCTCTCCGACCGTACGTGCAAACTTCCTTGCAGGGGTACAAAAAACGGTATCGGCCGATATTTTTCTCTTTCCTCCTCTTTTTTTTTTTAAAATATCGGCCGATATGATGGTCTTTAAAACCGATATGTATCGGCCGATATTTCGACCCCTGCTTCCTTGTCTACACATACTATGTAACTCTATATATAGTAGCCTTTGAATCTATTGATTTGACCATCAAATCAAGCCGAATTTCGAAATCAATGAGATAATCCATGGTGAGGCCCCCGACTGATGATGATATGTGTTTGGCAAGGGATGATACAGATTACATGAATTCTCATGCACCCAAATTCAAATCTCTTAATCTACATTATCTACTAATTTACATATTTAACAAATATGGTGGTTCACCTAACTATTTGAAATTTTGAATTCCCCACACTCAATTCATCTTTGTATACCAGATCCACATACAAAATGGTATAACTTGTTCAAATCATTTGATCAAAGAGAATTTTTGTTCATTTAGATGGTAAACTTGTTTTTACTTGTGAAATTAAGCTTCTGATAATGTTTCTTGCACTCTACAATCCAAGTTATTATTTTTCGTAATATACTTCTTATGTGGGTAGAAATATGGTTGGATGAGTCATTAAATGAAATTGTCATGTTGGGACATCCCAAGGGCCGATTTTGCATATTTTATTGACGTTTGTATGTGATAGCTGAGTGATAGGGTAGGGATCGATCTTTTTGATAAAAAAAATTGGATAGCTAAATAAATTTTAATAGAAATTGTCAAAGTATCTACAATGGCATCTATCAATTATTTTAGCCTTTCATTTTCTAATATCAAACTAACCTGCGGAAAATTCAATGTAAAATTCTCTTTCACGGGTGATACTTATTAGTTTTAGAGCACGTCAAGTGAAGTAATGGGGACTTAAACTCGACAACTCCCGTTTTCTGAGACGGGAACTTACTGGTTGAAATATCTGTCACAGAACTATCGTATAATTAAAAAATTGAATGTCTTAGACATTCATCATTGAAATTATAACAAAAATTTTTAATAAATATTTTTATCTATTATATTCAATTTAGTGACGAGAATACACTAAATAAACATCAACCAAAGTTTAATTAAAAATTAAAAATAAAAATATGTAATTAATTGGCCCCACATAAAACCCGAACACAAAATGAATGTGACTATTCAACTGTTCCTTTTGTCTAACATAACATTTAATTATGGACCATTTCGACAACTTAGAAATGGTGGTGATCCAACCAGATGTTGTTTGTCATATATAAGAAGATTAAATGTAACACAATATAAGTTTTTTTTTTTTCCTAGTATTTTGGATGAATAAAAAAATATTGGTCAATATTTCATTAATATCAGTAACTTTTTAGTCAATAAGTAATTTTTAATTGAAGTTAAAAAATTTAGACCAAGGGGCCAGAATATTGGTCAAAATAGATCGAAATTTCTAAAAATTGACTCCAAGATCAATGGATGAAAATAACGTTCAAGAGAAAATTGTCTGAAATTGACAAATACATTTCATAGAAGAAGAATTTATTTTTAATCAATTCAAATCAATTCAATATAAGATTCAACTAAAGAATAATTAAAATATTATTTTTTAATTTTTTTATCAATAATGTATTGCATTGGCCAATAATGATTGATACAGTATAAAAAAATAATAATCATCTCAATTAACACTATACCAATACGTAATCATTTTTCAACCTGCATTTGGGCTCAATTTTGCAACACCAGGTCCTATCAGGACCGCTTTGCGTACCGAACATTCATAAATGAAATAACACGTGTAGATGAAGCCTCCCTGTTTATCTTCCCACTAAAGAGTAAAGACTAGAGACCATGAAAATAGTCCACCATCCACATTAATGGTGTGACCAACATCTAAACACCTTTTCCTTTATAAATAAATTTTTTTAATAATAAAAAGGGTCTCTCTACATATAAATATTGTTTTTTTTTCTTTTCACAATATTGCATCTTTATTATTTATTTGCTAAAATTTAAAATTTTTAAATATAACACTTTCCTAAACAGATGGTGAGTTAATAATGTGTATGCTAATTCAAGCACACACTATCATCATTAGCATTTTATTTTAACATTATTTATGTATTATTTATATATTTATATTTTGTTTTATATAGTACTATATACCATACGTTCACCGGCTGCAATCAAATAAATTCCCCTGACTTCAAATTACAAATATAAACTCTCTCTCAGAATTATAAAACAAAATCTCAATTTTCTTTATATGATTTTTGCCCATCTCTACCAAATCAAGACTCTCGGTGCCCAGAGCAGGGGTTTAAAAATCGGTATCGGCCGATACGATATGTCGACCGATATATCGTTTTCGGCCGATATATCGGCCGATATTTTTCTCTTTCTTCCTCGTTTTTTTAAATATCGGCCGCTATATAATACGGCTGATATCAAGGCCGATACGGTGAATATCGGCCGATACGATACGTATCGGCCGATATTTACATCTCTAAAACCGATATATATCGGCCGATACAATACGTATCGGCCGATATTTCAACCCCTGGCCCAGAGAATGGCCAAACCAACCAAGCCAACGACTCTCTGTTTTGTATCGAATGAAAACTCCAACATATAGATGTATAAAAGGGTCTTTTTCTTAATCATTCTATTTATGTAAGATAGATCATAAAAAATATGGGGTTCTCCTGACAGTCAATGATCTTGAGTTCAATTCACACTCAATTTTAATGAACCACTCTATGTAGATTTAACCAGTGTGTATGAATTGAGAAGTTTACACATGGCCATTATATAATTAAAATGATCTGATGATATCAATTTCATGCACTATTTTATTTATTTATTTTCTACCTATCTCATCACATGATATACTTCATTTTCTAATAAGCTGTCACCCTGAACACGTAGACTTGAAGTTTCTTAGAGTTTTCGAAGTGAGATTTACCCCAAGAAGAAAGGAAAAAAATAAAGAAAATTTATTGCACCCAACTTTGAGAACCTTCTTAAGTGGTTGCTGTCATCCTTTTTACAATCTCTCTCTCTCTCTCCATATTTTATAATCCATTTGTAGCCCACAATTCTTCTTAATAAATAGCAAAAGCCCAAAGCCATCAGAAGAAACACAGAAGATAGCAGGGGGAGAAGGTGACAATGCAGATCATGTACATGCAAACACCTTCTTCTTCTTCTTCCTTCTTCTCTCTTCTGCTTTTCTTCTTTTTCTTTTGCCATGGTCGAGCCCTTGATGTCAAAACCCCAATGGTGCCAGCACTTCTGGTCTTTGGAGACTCCATTGTCGACCCTGGTAACAACAACAAGCTTTCTACCGCTATCAAGTGCAATTTCCCTCCTTATGGCAAAGATTTCATCGCACACATGCCAACAGGACGTTTCAGCAATGGAAAGATCCCTTCAGACTTATTTGGTAAATCCACTTCTCTCTAACCCACTTCTCTCTCTCACTCTCGATCTCGAAAATATATTCGTAAAACCTGCATCTAATGGATCGGCTCTCGTCATATTAAAATTATAATATAAAGTATTATATATTTAATTACAATGAAATTGATACTCATTTCACCATTAATTTTGATTAAATCTAAATTTAAAGATTAATATTATTTTAATCCATGACTAGTTCTTCAATGTGATAGGGGTAACTGGTCCACGTAGTATTAATGTCACTCTCTCTACCATTGAGTGAGTGGCTAATTACTCCATAGTACCGCTGCTACGTACGGCCTATTGATTAAAGAAAAGTTCAATATATCTCATTATCTTGTTATAACAAATACTATTATCCCTATAAAGTTTCCAATTAAATATATATATATATTATACTGTTATAGTAATAGACAATTTATTTTTGCTACCAACCACTTTTCTTCATATCAATTATTATCTAAGAGTGAATTGATAAATAGAATAACTTTTAAGGATCAATTTACTCATAAATTGATCAAACTTGACATTAGATGAGACAACTGTATAATTTGCTATTAACGCAGAAGTAGAGGATCCAAACTCCCTCCATGTAGGATCCACATGGGTCCCTTATAATACTTTCGATGGAAAGTATGGAAAGTTCAACTGGTTGCCTCCTGTTTTAGAAAATGGAAGGTTTTGGATTTGAGCTCTCATGACGTCATTTTGGTATGCTTTAGAGGTAGTGGGCTCATCCATGAAGATTTCAGTAGTACTGTATATGAGTTTCCTACACCTTAATAAAAAAAAAGTATGAAAAGTTCTCTCTTAATCTCATGTACACTTGTGAGTGGCATATTATTTTGTGGTCAGATTAAGAGAGGAGTGGTGGAGGCCATGGTCCCTCAAATTATTGAAAGTTATATTAAATGATAATTAATAAATGATTATATAAATTTTTATTTAGACTTGACCTAATAGAAGCCATAAAATTTAACTTGGTCCACTCAATAATAAATTCTTAGGTCTGCCCTAAACTGTGTATCTCTATGTACGGTCTATATGGATCCATGTGATAGGTTCAATCAAAATTTCCTCTCACTCACATCTCGTGGGCTTTTACATAAGGCCCACATGGGTCTCATGTAATAGGTATAAAGCAATTACTTATACTTTGTAGTTTGTACTCTTATGTTGCCCATGTGAGTCTCATGTAATAGGTTTATGAAAGGGGTTAGATCTAATGGTTAAGATGTCCATCTTATGAAGTGGAGTTTTGAGTTTGATTTACGCTTAACTTGAATAGATTATTTCCTTCAGATTTAACTAGTGTGTGTAGATTGAGAAGTTTACACTTATCCGTAAGATTAGTCTGACCTCCAGTATAAAGTAGATACCCATATTATAAAAGAAAAATCTCTTTCTCTCAATTTTCCATTACACAAGTGAGTAACCTATCATGTCTTGTACATCTATAGAGGGTCTATGTTGGTCTAGATGGATGAACGGATCTCTCTAGCTCTCTCACTTATTTTCCCCCCACCTGAACAAAGTTGAGTGACAAAGTTAGGTATGTTAGAAAGTTCTATTTTTTATACTTTGTTCTCAAAAATTATTTTAATTAGATCAATAAATCTTTATTATCCAAGATAACAAAAGTGTAAATATTTGAAAAAAGAGATTTTAAAGTACATAACTTCATTTATCTAATCAAGCTGAGTATTAATAAACCTCGCTTTAAAAAAAGTTCTAACTAAGTATATTATATGAGATACACACCCACGCATAAGCCTCTTAATGGGTGATCATTTAACCTAAACATTTTTTATTTTTTATTTATGATAGTCACACATCTATGCATAAGTCTACAAGTCACTCAAATAGGTGAAATGATTATTCATACTAATGTGCGGTGTATTACCTTGCATACTTAGGCATAAGACTAATTACGTAAGGTGGTGATGATACTGTTGAAAAAGTCAATCATTGAATATGTGACTCACCAAAAATATTCTGAATTAGATCAATCATAAAATGATTTTAAGCTCTCTAAAATTTGATTAGTTTTAATCTTCAAATTATGTAGTTCTTTTAAAAACATGACTTCTTTTATGAAATTAAAGTTAGGTGTATAGAAAATATATTGAACACAAATATGAGGCTCATTAAATTATCTTCTTTTATTTATGCTCAATTTAATAGTGAGGTCACATCAGATAGACATTAATTTCAAATGAATTTAAAGTTAGAAGAGATAAAAATATTTTTAACAATATAAATTTATTATAAAATAAACCCCACGTGGAACTATAAGGCTCAGGTAGACAACCCTATTGAAATTTCCTAGCTTGCAGTGGTTAATCAGTGGATGAATAGTTTTCTAACTAAGTAAGTTATTATTTAATCATTTACTTTAATCTAGTTGTTAGTATTACTTAAATGACGAGGGCCCACAAGGATGAATGGTTCATTTGTTGCCCACGTTCTTAATTTTCTGCTGTTGTTGTATCTTTGTGCGTATATTCTACATGTGTTGTCTTCTGTATTTATGTGCTATCAATTATTTTATCCATCTTTTCATCACATGTAGAAAATAATATAATAATATACATAAATATAGAGAAAATCTAGAAGACGAGCTCTTCTGGTTGAAGTGACCCATCAAGAAAAAGAAAGTTATAGACCCAAAAGCACCCATTGATCTAGGAAATCAGACAATCATAGCCCTTGATTGATTATTATTTTTTAAATTACAGCTTCAGCATTGAGATTAAAAGATTATGTGCCTGCTTACTATGATCCAATGCTGACACCACAAGACATCCTTACTGGTGTGAGCTTCGCCTCTGGAGGGTCTGGATACGACTCTCTCACTCCCGAAATAGTGGTATTCTCACTTTGTCATATTTATTTTTTCAAGTTTTCTCCTTTATTTTTTTTAATATTTTTCTTTTCCACAAATTATATTGATGTTTTTATTGTTATTTCAGTCGGCTTTATCTATGTCGGATCAAATAGACATGTTCAAAGATTATATAGGGAAGCTGAAGTCGATCGCCGGAGAAGAGAGAGCGGCCAAGATTCTTAATGATAGTTTATACATTTCAATCACAGGGACCGATGATATCGCCAATACATATTTCTCTACTCCATTCAGAAGGACAGATTATGATATTCCTTCCTATACTGAATTACTCGTTAAATCAGCTTCTGATTTTTATGAGGTAAGTGATAAGGCTTCTTAAAAATTGGTCTCCCCTTCGTACGTGATATTTGGATATTGGCTGATAAATTTCTCTCTTCTATTTTTTTTATAAAAATTACCGAGCGATATATATCGAATATCGACCGATATATAAAGGTTTAAAACATATACACTAAATTTGACATAAATATTTTTATGGATTTGGAGTCCTTGTGCATGCAATCACTACAACGTAGAGTTTCTCGTTCTCTAATTTTTCTCAAAGGAGCCCACCTTCTTAAATTCAAACTATTCACGAATTCTTCATGAATATTATGGTTTCCTAGTCCTCCATTGATTGAAGGGCCATCTAATTAAATTTAAAACAAACAAAAATAAATAAATATTGGCCCTATTGTCTCATTCAATCTAAGGTGCAAATTGTACAGATCCTCGTTCAATTCAAACCGTACAGAAGCATAATAATCCTTCACATAACAAGCAATAAAACTCGACATAAATGTATGGACACAACTTAGGTGAACGGGTCAGATTTTGCAAACAAAATATGATTTTCAACCTTGATTTTAAGCTCAATAACCATAGGGAAACTAAACCCCCCAGGGATGAGCCTACTACCCCTAAGGCATACCAAGATTAGGCCATGGGAGTTCAAATACAAACCTCCCACTTTCTGAGGTGGGAGGCACCAGTTGAACTACACCCATGTGGGTGGCATGAATCAACTTTTACTTGAGTCGTTTTTCTTTTTTAATAAAATCTTGATTAGTGTGACTTAATTTTGCAGAAAATATGAGACCTACATTTAAGCCGCCCATTTAGACACCAGGGTTTTTAGTCAGCAGACACCAGTTTTCAAATTTTGTGGGTAAATTACCCTTTTGCTCTCCTGCATTTTATCTTTAAAACACACTGTTTACAAATAAGGGTATCCCTCAGCTGTGCCAAAACACATTTAGGAGTATCAAAAGACCTTGAAGTCTCAAACTATTTTTATCAGATTATCGTAATTAGTCTGGATATTTAATTTGAGAAATTTTGGAAATACAAAGTGCTTAAAAAATAACTTTAAAGATTTAAAGGAGATTTTATTATTTAAAAAGTTATTTTTTAAGCACTGTGTATTTTTAAAATTTCTCAAATTGAATATCCTGACTAATTATTTTAAGAATTCAAGGTCTTTTGACACTCCCAAATGCTTAAAACACAGTGTTTTACAAATAACGGTATCCCTCAGCTATGCCAAAAACACATTTGGGAGTGTCAAAAGACCTTGAAGTCTCAAAGTATTTTTATGGTTATCGTAATTAGCCCGGATATTTAATTTGAGAAATTTTGGAAATACACAGTGCTTAAAAAATAACTTTAAAGTTTTAAAGGGAATTTTATTATTTAAAAAATTATTTTTTAAGCACTGTGTATTTTCAAAATTTCTCAAATTAAATATCCGAACTAATTACGATAATCTTATAAAAATACTTTAAGATTTCAAGGTCTTTTGATACTCCCAAATATATTTTTGACACAGCTGAGGGATACCCTTATTTGTAAAGCTCTATGTTTTAAGTATTTGGGAATGTCAAAAGACCTTCAAGTCTTAAAGTATTTTTATCAGATTATCGTAATTAGTCTGGATATTTAATTTGAAATTTTTTGGAAGTACACAGTGCTTAAAAAATAACTTTAAAAGTTTAAAAGACATTTTACTGTTAAAAAAAATTTCACAGTCATTCCTTTGATCCTTCGAATGATTAGACGGTGCAGTCGAATCATTTGAAAGAACAAAAAAATAACTGAAAAATAGGCCGAAGGATAAAATGCAGGAGGACAAAAAGGTAATTTATCCAAAAAAATTGAAAACCGCTGACTAAAAACTCTGGTGTCTTAATGGGCGGCCTACATTTAAGTAAATGCTGGTCGACTTGGAGCCATGTTAACTGAGATACGTTAGACTTAACTCAGATCATCATTATCAAATCATTTAATCATTTATCTTATCGTGATCTGATGTGTGATTTGACAGGAGTAAACCATGCATTTAAAATCAAAGCGACTAACCTAGTTTTTTTAACTTGTGATGATTTTGAAGAGATTGTATGAATTGGGAGCTCGGAAGGTAGGAGTTGCAGGGCTTCCTCCAGTTGGATGTGTTCCTTCACAAAGGACTCTGGCAGGGGGATTGAGTAGAGAATGTGTGGATTCATACAACCAAGCTGCCATCACAGTCAATTCTAGGCTAAATGAGGAGCTGAAAAAGCTTCAAGCAAGGCTTCCAGGTTTAACCATTGTCTACATTGACATCTATACTATTCTAGATGATATCATTAAGCGCCCCAAAGATTTCGGTAATTCAATCCATCTCTCTCTCTCTCATTTTGTGTTTGTTTCTATTCCTCTTCATAACAAGAACAAGTACGTAACAAAAGAAAGATATACAAGTACGTAACAAAAGAAAGATATTAATTAGTAATAGATCGAACTAAAATAAAACCCTTTCATTTTAGAATAGAATCCCTCTTTGGACAATCACTATGTCTACGTCGCGGTAGATAAATCTCACTTGTTGATCTTTGAAACCTTGAGAAGTAAATTTTTACATGAAAAATCAACCTAAAAATACTTTTCAAATGCACCCATTGTAAGTCTTGACAATGCCCTAAGTGAAGCGAGTTCTAACAACTATTGCTGCAATTGTTTCTATTATTTGGTGTAAAAAAGATATAATCTAAATATATTATTGAATACCTAGCCTATTACATGTATATATAACATCTAGCCGACTCTAGGGCTATCACACTCATACTTAAATACTTAAGTAATTATAAATCAAATACATATCTTAATTAGAGATTAACTCAACTTAGACCCCTAATCACATAATAATTCTATTAATATTAAAACTCTAAATATATTCCAACACACCCCCGCAAGCTGAAGCGTGGATGAACGCGAAGCTTGGAATGTGAAGAAATGGCAAGTGAACTGCAAAAGTGGCAACTGACTGACCACAAAGATTTGTTAGCAGCAAACTGATTGGCTGCAAAATTTGTTGAAGAGACAGCGTTGACTGGCTGCAAATATGTGTTTATATGGCAGTGTTGATTGGCTACAAAATGACAGGCGCCGAACACCAATGGCGGCTTGAAGTAGAGAAAGAGGCTCTTACGACGGCAATGGCCGAAAGACAATTATCCGGCAAACAATTATTGCAATATGTGATAAATGCAGGCAATGAATGACCTGAAAAATAAGGAGTTGAAGCCATCACATCGATCAATCAGATCGTAAAGGCCAGCGAACAATAGTTGTAGCCATAAAGGCCAGCAAATAAAGGCTGAAGTCATAAAGACCAGCAAATAGGGCTGTAGCCATGAAAGACCAGCAAATGGGGCTATAGCCATGAAAGACCAGCAAATGACGCTGTAGCTATAAAAGGCCAGCAAAAACTGCACGGATGTGCGCTGGAGACAAGATGGAGGAACGTTGCTGGTGTTGGGGATCCAAACGTGAGACCCAGATGGCTAGAGGCTATGTATACATGTAATAGGCTAGGTATTCAATAATATATTTAGATTATATATTTTCTACATGGTATCAGTCAAAATACGATCCTGAGGGGCCTTCAATAAACAAATTTGTTTCTCTCCCTTTGCCGGACGAGATTCATCGGCAGAGGGAGGGAGGGAAAGACACTGTTCTTGCTCTGATACCATGTAGAAAAGATATAATCTAAATATATTATTGAATACCTAGCTTATTACATGTATATATAGCCTCTAGCCGACCCTAGGGCTATCACACTCATACTCAAACACTTAAGTAATTATAAATCAAATACATCTCTTAATTAGAGATTAACTCAACTTAGACTCCTAATCACACAATAATTCTATTAATATTAGAACTTTAAATATATTCCAACATTTGGTATCAAAGGTAAGAGCTTCTTTGTCATTTTTTGACTCATGGGAAATGAAGAACACAGAAAATTAAGCTCTTCTCTTTTCTCATGTGGAATAAAGATCGTTCGTCAATTGTCGAGAACATGATAATCAGTGATGTTTTTTTCTTTGTGTATCACTTGGGGAGTCTTACAAAATAAATCTTTTAGTACCTTCTTCTTGTAAATGTCCACTAAGCTCTTTAGATTGTGTACGCATTGTAGGTTTTGAAATCTCCAACAGAGGTTGCTGTGGCACTGGAACTATTGAAGTCACAATGCTCTGCAATAGTCTCACTCCCACATGCGAAGATGTCACCAAATTTGTGTTTTGGGACAGTTACCATCCCACAGAGAAGGGTTACAAAGTCATGACAGATATAATCGTCAAAAAATACCTCTCCCTTCTTTCGTGAAGAAGCAAACAAAATACTTCTATTGCAGTAAATTCAACTTGTTGCCTCTTCGGAGTGGAAGATTGTGGACTCGAATTTCTATGGTTTAATTTTAGTGTGCCTTAAGAATAGTGAGCTTATCCGTGGACGTTATAGATAATTTTTATATTTTATCATCATCAATTAAGTTATTTATTCCACAAATCTATATTTACTTTTTATATTTGAATTTGGTAAATTATTTTTACGGATCGACTGCTCTTTCTTACACCCATGATCACCTTCATATTTGTGGTGGATAAACTACACTATTTTTGCCATTTTGTTAGGACTTAAAAAATAAAAATACAATATAAATATATATACACTTCATGGAGTTTTCGTAGATATATAATTATCTCTATGTTATAGGTAAGATTAATCCCAATGAATACACAAGATCACTTGCAAACCTGTGAATGTGAAAGAGAAAGAGAAGATGGAATAGTTTTGATTTTTAAAAGGCAGACTCCACGTGTCTTCAATGCCACTATTTGAAGTGATACTTACCATTAGGATGAGAGCATAGGATCATTTTTTTTTTTTTTTTTTCCGAATCAATGTCTATTGAAGTATCTAGATATGGTTTTGAAGCTCCCAATAATTATTGATAAAAAGGGTACAATTTAATCAAGTTTTAACTGGTGTAATATGAACGTAGAATTTAAATATATTTTAATTAACACTTAATTAATAAATGAAATGCTTCCTAAATAAAATCTATTGTGCAAATTTTAAATTTATAACTCGCAAGCGCACGAACCATTAGATAGTATAGCGATTAAGTGCGAGGTCGAACCCATCGGAACTTAGGAAAATATATCCATGAAAATACACCATTGAATTACGTATTTTAAGAACTTTGAGAAATATGGAGAAAAATCATAAATATGGAGTTATTTATCTAATCTATGAGTTTTAATCTTAATTTAGAAACATTCTATATTTAAGCATAAAATCTAACAATTTAACTAATTATAATTAAGATGGTGGATTTAATCTAAAAATATAAACAATCTCAATTTAATTTAAAATACAAAATTAAGATGCAATTAAATTATTTCCAACCTAGTTCATCAATTTCAAGGATTTGAGTTTTTATAAACAAAAGAAAACATAAATAACATCTAAATTACCTATATACATATTTACAATGGAACTGGATCAAAGAATCAAGGAGGCATTATCATCCAAATTTTAATAATAAAATAACGGCCTAGAACATGGAGCTCACGTAAATTATTTAACATGCATTCAAATCTCAAATTCATTAAAATTCTAAATATGAAATCTATGAAATCCATTTAACTAAGAAAATTCAATTCTGGCCTTAGGCTTAGGTAAAATTTATACTTGAAATTCCAAATCTAAAATAATCTCACTCTTGAAAAGAGCCTTAGAATGGAAAAATCAAGTTCTACCAATCCTAAAATAATCTCACTTTCCTTAAATTTCTTAGAAAAATAAACAACATAAAATCATTAAAAGAATGTAAGTAAAATTGAAATTTTCATTACACATGAAAGAACAATTGGAAAACCATAATTCTAATTCTCACCTTCTCTTATTGATTAAGACATGGAACTAAAAATTACAAATCAATGAAATTTTGAAGCAAAGACATAAGAAAAATACAATGGAAATCAAAATCCACCAACCTTAGACCCCAATGTGGATTGAAAATTCCACAGTCTTTCTCCTTTGTTTCTTCCTCTCCTCCCTTTGCACAGCCTTTTCTTCAATGTCCAAGTTCAGTTTTCTCAATGGGAGAGGGCTAGTATTTATAGATGAAAGGATGTTGAATGAATGGATTGGATTCAAAGATTTAAATAAAGCAAGGGACACATGGAGGGCGGATTTGATTTGTGCTAAATATGGAATGACTTAAAGGAGGCAATGAGCTAAATTCGTATAAGGAAAGTGGGTGCAAAATCCCATTTTTTACACATGTATCATCTTGCAGCTCAGTTTTGACCTTGTTAACGTCCGAATCAAGAAAGGTCGTAAACTACAAAGTTGTAGCTCTTGAAGTCTTCTTTCTAAGAAAGAATCAAACTAATCGGATATCGGAGTAGAAATTTATGACAAAAATACCGAACATGTGTCAAACCTTCCTTATTTTTCTCCCTTCCTTATTTTCTTTCTCTTTCCTTAATCCACTTGCCAAATTCGAAAATCCTCTTATATTGACTTCTAAATTTCGAATTTCCTCTTGAGATAATGAAAATAGTATTTACACATGTGGATTTCTTCATGGGCTTTTCTTAATGGGCTTAATGATTGGGCTTGAGGTTCATAATAACTCATAATGGGCTCAGGCTTTATATTTAAGCATTTTTCCTGTCATCCTCACTTTTAAACCTGCAAAACACAAAATTATACTAATTAGATAAAATTAAATAAAATGAGGTACTAACAATAATAAATTTAGGAGTAAAATATGTATTTATTTTGCACTCATCAAAATCAACACCTCTCTCCCTAGCATTGTGACAAATACCGTTCTTGGGATATTAACGGCAATTGGTAATAACGGGATATTTTTAAATTCTCAGATTTTTACTTGGAATTTAACTGGAAAATCTCGCGGAAATTATAATATTTAAAAAGTAAAAAAAATAGAATAAATAAAAAAATTAATGAAATAAAAATAGTATAGGGAATTTACCAGGAATTTATCGAGAATTTATAGGCAATTTACCGGGATATTATCACGTTATTACTGTTTATCGCATTTTTAACGCGATTTTATCTGAAATTTATATAAAATTTATCGTTGTGGAGATAAAAACGCGATAATAGTAGCCGATAAAAATGCGGTAAATTTGAAAATACCGCCGATATTTGTGACAAGGCTCCCTAGAGCTACTCCTCACGTGATCTCATTATTATGTATTAAAAACTGAAAAAAAATACAACAGAAAGATTATTTTGTCTTCTTCTTAGACGATTTCTCTCGCAAATAAGAAAACCAACCTCCCATCCTTCCCTTTACGATAGGAAAGTTAATACAGATACATGACAATACACTGAGTAATGGCTTTTTTTTTGGACATCAGCACCATAGACTTTCTAGAGGAACCAATAAGATAGAACTATAGTTTAAAAACTTGAAATTCAGACTCGATTTAAAATCTTATCAAGTTGAATAACTCATGTAATTTTTAAACTTATTTAAAAAAAATTCAACAAAACTTGTTAATTTAATCGAGTAACATATCTTAATTTTTTAAGGTTTTTTTTTCTAATAATATAGGTATCTTCCCTTTACGTTTGATATGAGACTAATCACATGAATATGTGTAAACTTCTCAATCCACAAACACCGATTCAATCTATAGGTAGTGGACTGTTGGATTGAGCTTTAATCAAACTCAAGACTCCATTTTATAAAACAGACATCTTGACCGTTAGACCAACCCTTTGAACTACGGAGGGAACCAATAGGTCCTACCATATAGTATACTTCAAGGGCATGTTGATCATTTCATGATTGAAAACATGCCCAACATTTTCAGAGACGAAAATGCCCTTAAAATTTATTCCAGGATTGAAAATTCTCTCGTGCAAATGCTTCATAGACACACAGTATCTCTAAATTATTACTTGAAGAAGACCTTTAAGCTGACAAGCCAATTGGACCACCATCTGTGTAATGAGATCTTCTTCAATAAATAAAAGTTTTTAATTTTCAAAGTCCCATCTCATGGGAATTGCTTTTTATCTTGTTCTTAGTCAATAAGATCGTTAAATTTGCTAGATTCTGTTTTCGATAGATGAATTAGTATAATTAAGTAGATAATTAAATTTATATATTATATTAGTATATTTCAAGTAAAAGCTATTCATAAAAGCAAGTCTCTATCATTGAAATTTAATCACTGTAAAAATTTAAGTCTAAAATACTATTAACTAAAGACATAAAAATGAGTGCATTTGTATATATAAAATTCATGTGAGTTGGTTATATAAAGCATGGCTTTAGTTTAACTTTAAATTAAAAATAGATCAAATTTCCTTCGTAAACCCATATTTTAAATAGGTTGAATTAGTTTATTCATATTTCGGAAGGTGAGTCAATCTGATTTGAATTGACTCGCATCAATGTTGAATCCTTAGTCTTAGGTAGGGCTGCAATTCGGTTTTGATGGGTCGGGTTCTTTAAAACTCAACCTAACCCAAGTTGATATATATGGAACCCAACTCGACCTGAATTCTCAACCAGAACTTCACAATCCGACCCAACCCGAATTCTAATCTGAACTTCACAATCTGACCCAACCTGACCCGAATTCTGACCCGACCCGCATTTTGAACCCATTTTAGCCGGGTCAAGTCGGGTTCAGTTGGGTTAACTCGTAAATCCTCAACCCTACTAGACTCGAATTACATGTGGGTTTTAATCTTCTCAACCTGACTCGCTGAGCCCTGGTCTTAGTACATGGGGGAGAAAACAATTTTTATGCTAATCCTTCCAAATAGTACAATAATAAGATACTTTGATTGTTGACACATTGTACCTAAAAATCAGCTTCACAATATATTAAAACTCATTAAATTTAGTAGTTGAAATAGTGATGGAAAGAAATAGCATAATAGAACCAGATCACCACCGATCGCTAGCACCATTAATGTCGTCAACTTAAATCATGTGTGACCTTTATTAAATTTTAATTCAAGAGGACAAACAACTAAGTCATGAGCAAGTAAAGGAGTACAACTATTCAAGTGAAACATAAGGTGGTGCAATATTAGGGTTTTCATTGTGAAGGACCATTTCATATTTCCAAAAATTTGCATGAATATATGAGTGTTAAGATAGGTTGGGTAAAAATCGAACCTATATAGATTCAATTCAAAAATAGTTTGGGTCGGTCCAAGCAGGGATTAAAATACCGGGTTAACCGGTATATCGGCCGATATGCAAATATCGGCCGATATACCGGCCGGTAAATTTCTCTCTCTTCCGGTTTTTTTTTTTTTGTCCGATTTTTTTTGGATAATGTCGGAAAATTTTGGGCTTCTTGAAAATATAATTTTTTCATTAAATATCGGTCATATACATACTCAAATTATTTATTTAAGTTTCATCTATTTTTAATATTAAAATTAACAATAGATGATTTTAACTTATAAAAACATGAAAATATCACATCAATTCTCTCAAGTCTCATCAATAAGTAGATCCTATTATATAATTAATCAATATAGGAAAATTAATAATAAAAATAAAAATAAAACTTCTTATCTCATAGCTCCACACATATTAAAAATTTGAATTAATGCCTATGTTATTGGGTAATTATAAATACATACTTACGTTTTCAATAATTTCAATTTCATTCATAACATTTGAAAGTCATGTATAAATGAGTCTCTGTATGTATTCTAATGTGTGAATAATTTTTAGGAATAATAAAATATTAACTATGATAAGAGTCCACTTATGCTAAGATAATAAAATGACAAAAAGATTTTAGCCATCATGTATTTATGTTGCCATGTATACACCTCACACACTTTAATAAATTGAAATTGAGTCAAATTAATTGAATAGTATTTTAAAATTCAAATTATGTTTTTAAAATTTTCAAGAAGTGGTAATAAAAGGTAAAATAGTATTTTATAAGTGAAGACCTCTAAATAATATCATATTGTTTTTTTTTTTTTTAGACTATTAGTTATCTATCAAAATTTGAATTCATTTTAAGTAGATCTCAATGAAATTGAATTTCACATCTCAAAATTTGAATCACATCAAAGCTTGTCTAAATTTTCTCAAAACAAATGTAATATTACTATGGATCCAGCTCTTCATATGGATAACCCGGGACGTGGAAATAAAATCTTGCATACGTGTCTTCCGGAAGTCGCTCATCATTAGACGTGTAGTCGGATGTTGATGATGGATTGTGGTACTGCCAACTATCAGATGAGGGTTGCGATTGACGATCTGAAATCGACATGGACTGCATATTACTGGATAATGAGTTCGTGTCGAAGTGCCCATAGCTCGGTTGACCATAATATCCTGTTGGCGTATATCCGAAAGATACATATCCTTCACCGGGCAAGTTTGTTCCGCCATGAGGAGGTGTATGTTGCCTATCATCCTGTTGGTAATGGACTTCACTCATGTTGGGATAATACCCCGGTGGGCCGGCAGGCTCAACATCCACAACAATATTTGGATGAGTAAAATCCAACCCATCATCTGACCCATTACCGTCATCGGTAGATGAATCAGAATCAGATCTAGCCGACCCATAATAACGTCTGCTGGGTTGGCTACTCGGAACAACAGGTTCTTTTCCTCTTAATGATCTCCTCCTCTGTGAAGAGCTAGATACCCCATCTGTCCCAGTGGGCCGTTCACTAACAGAATGACGACGTGGAGCCATCCTTGTACTTGTCTGACGTTCTAGACCCACATTTGGAGGGCGGGACACACTTATTGAATGGCGGCGACCTTCATTTTCCGCCTCGTCCTCGGAATCTTGCAATTCTCCCAACTCTATACTTTGATCTAAAAATGATATATCTAGATCATGCAGTACAGGTTGTTCTTCCTCTTCGATCCATTTACTTAATGGATCATTATAGGTAAATAGAGACTCGAGGTCGATCGGGACGAAAAAATCATCGGCATCTTCACGTGTCAACTCGGGGTACCTCCTCAAATTCCTTGCCCTTAGCCTCTGATTGTAGTGTAGGTACACTAAATCATTAAGTCTTTGAGATGATAATCTGTTTCGAGGCTTGCTATGGACATATTTAAATGTCGACCAGTTACGCTCGCAGTTGGTTGCACTGCACTTCTGGCTCATCAGCTTGATGGCATACTTTCTCAATATAGGTGAGCTGTTGCCAAAATATGTCCACCATTGGGTACCACTCATCGTCGCCGTCTCTCTCAACCTAACATCGGCAGCTTCATCTGCAAATGACTCCAAGCGGTTCTCAAAATTGTGTAACTTCAAAACAAAAATAAAACACAATTAGTATTATCGGATAATGAACAACTTTCAAATCATCAAAAATATGGAGATCATAATGAACAAAAGTAGTACATCTCTAAAACATGCCGCCCGTTCACCAGGATGCATGACACCCATAATCTCCAATGTCCGTCTTACGCAGTTACGAATTGAGTCGGTCGACAGTTCTAAACCTAACTCATTAGGTTTCTTTGAGAAGGGATTCAAATAATATGCTGCCAAGTGAAATACAATGCGATTAGCCTAAATATAAGATATGCACAATAGTAAGATATAAACACACTAGCGAATAAAAAACTAACCTGCAACGTACTGTGGGTTGGAGATGAAAAATTGATTAATCCTGTCGTTGATGATTTCCATGAAGTGAACCGGAGGATTAACTTTCGCAACTTCAGTTTTAGCCTTTATCATGCATTTAAATACATAGGGGAGCGTCGGCTTCTTATCTCCGTCTACAAATCGGAGTGCTGTGACTATGGGTGCAGAGATGTTGATGGTCGATACGATACTGTCCCAGAACACTTTAGATACAAATAAGTGTGTAATGTTCTGGTAATATCTTTGATGTTCAGCGTTCCTCACGTCTAACGCATTCGCAAAGGACCTACTTCTCGCCATCTTCATCAATTCTGTCTTGCTTCTTAAGAAGCTCTGCAACGTAAGGAATACTGTGGCGAAACGTGTTACTGCAGGTCGCAGTAGTTCACGACGTTTCGTGTACTTCCTCATTATCTCTAAGATTCTAACATGATTGTATATAAATGTGGTGACATCCTTACACCAGTCAATTAGGTTCGCAAATTCCCTCACATTAGCAAAATCTTTGAGGATCAAGTCTATGCAGTGGGCCGCACAGGGGGTCCATAAGATCCACGGGTATGTGTTCGCGACCTTCCTCGCTCCCGACTTATAGCCCGCTCCATTGTCCGTTACAATTTGGACAACATTCTCAGGTCCAATTTCTTCACAGACAGACATCATCAAGCTACAAAGAAAGTCACCATCATTTACTCGGCTTGATGTGTCGTATGATTTATGATACACTGTGCTACATTGATTATAAATGAGGAAGTTAACGATACTACGGTTATCGTCACTCTTCCAGCCATCCGACATAAGGGTTACTCCCGTATCCTCCCAGGAAGACTTAAAATTATTTACCCATTCTCGCATCCGCTGTATTTCACGGGGGATGAACGTGGTAGAAATCTCATACGGCGATGGGAAGTTGATATTAGGTCCAGCAGTTGCGGATGCAAAGCACACAGACTTAAAATATGGACTTAAGATTTCAGTCGGTGGCCGATGGCTGTCGGTGAAAAACTTAGTGACTGCCGTCCCAACTAATTGTTTTGCCGTCTCTTTGTCTACTTGATTTATTTTTCCTTGTTTCAAGGAAGTTGGTCTGTCCCACATTGGATCACCAGCACCAACTGTATTCGGATTTACACCGTAGCGTTCAGGCCTTGCTTGTTCTCCTCCTCTGAATGCATTTTTTATGGAATTCCATCGGCCCATAAGTCCAGATTTTTTTCTGGATGATCCATGCGCAGTCCCTGATCCACTCGCACCGCCTGTGTAGAGTATTAAAATTCAGTATTTGGCATTTTAATGTAATTGAGAAATAAATTATTTTTTTTACATTAAACAATTAATTTAAAGAAATTAACCTGCACCACTTTGCTTTCTGATGTCATGTTCGCGGCGACTAATTCGCATTGCACGCCGCAAGTCTCTGTCCTCCTCAATCTCGTCTGGATCCTTTTCTGAAGACGACGGGACATTTTCCATGTATTGGCCCTCCCTTTCACTTTCTAAACAGTCGGCCATTATGTGACCGATAGCATGCTCTTCTGCTTCAGTCCTTATTTTCTTTTTTTTAACATTCACTTCCAGTAGTTGCCCGCAAATAATTTGCGCTTGTGCTGGTACGCGTTTGCAAGCGGCTACATCTCCCGTCTTTCCGGCTATATGTGCCTTCAAACGGGTTATTCCTCCAGATACCATCTTCTCACAGAAGTTGCATTTGACTTTGTTGTTACTATGTCGTTCACCGAACGACCATGCTGGATCTTCATTGTTCTTTGCCATTGCTGTTTAAGAATCTGATTTTTTTGATACGTTTACACATTTTTGGGCAATTTATCACATGAAAATGGAGAATTAAATGATAAAATTAAAAAAAACATCATCTGCTGTGAATCTGAAACTTATTACAGTAATAAGAGACTACATAGTCAGAGGCTTCATTGAAAAAAAGAACCTGATTTTTTTTATACATTTACACATTTTTTTACAATTTATCACATGAAAATGGGGAATTAAATGATAAAATTAAAAAAAAAACATCATCTGCCGTGAAACTGAAACTTATTACAGTAATAAGACACTATATAGTCAGAGTCTTCATTGAAAAAAAGAACCTGATTTGTTTGATACATTTACACATTTTTTCACAATTTATCACATGAAAATGGGGGATTAAATGATAAAATTAAAAAAAAAACATCATCTGCCGTGAAACTGAAACTTACTACAGTAATAAGAGATTACATAGTCAGAGGCTTCATTGAAAAAAAGAACCTGATTTTTTTGATACATTTACACATTTTTTCACAATTTATCACATGAAAATGGGGGATTAAATGATAAAATTAAAAAAAAAACATCATCTGCTGTGAAACTGAAACTTATTACAGTAATAAGAGACTACATAGTCAGAGGCTTCATTGAAAAAAAGAACCTGATTTTTTTGATACATTTACACATTTTTTTCACAATTTATCACATGAAAATGGGGGATTAAATGATAAAATTAAAAAAAAAAATATCATCTGCCGTGAAACTGAAACTTATTACAGTAATAAGAGACTACATAGTCAGAGGCTTCATTGAAAAAAAGAACCTGATTTTTTTGATACATTTACACATTTTTTCACAATTTATCACATGAAAATGGGGGATTAAATGATAAAATTAAAAAAAAAACATAATCTGCCGTGAAACTGAAACTTACTACAGTAATAAGATACTACATAGTCAGAGGCTTCATTGAAAAAAAGAACCTGATTTTTTTGATACATTTACACATTTTTTCACAATTTATCACATGAAAATGGGAGATTAAATGATAAAATAAAAAAAAAAACATCATCTGCTGTGAAACTGAAACTTATTACAGTAATAAGATACTACATAGTCAGAGGCTTCATTGAAAAAAAGAACTTGATTTTTTTGATACATTTACACATTTTTCCACAATTTATCACATGAAAATGGGGGATTAAATGATAAAATTAATAAAAAACCTCATGTACTGTAAAAAAATACTTTTTTTACAGTTCACAAACACTAATCACTGAGAGGGTTGGGTTAAAAAATATTCATACGTTTTGGGTACATTTACATATTTTTTCGTAATTATCACATGAAAATGGGGGATTTAATGATAAAATTAAAAAAAAATCCTCATGTACTTTGAAACTGAAGTTTTTTACAGTATACAAATACTACTCACTGAGAGGGTTGGTTTAAAAAATATTCATACATTTTCGGTATCTTTACATATTTTTTCATAATTTATCACATGAAATCGAGGTTTTTGTTTAAACATTTTAAATTAATAATTACGTTGCATGAAATTTATATTTTTTCACAGAAATTTCTTTTATAAAATGAGAGGGGTGTTTTATAAAAAAAAACAGCCACTTTTCCCAATAATTACTATTTCTTAATTCTTATGATGTTTTCTAGTACATTTTCACATTAGAAAATAAAAGAAAATGAAAAAAAAAAAACTAATCTGCATGAAAGAAAATATCATACATTCATAATAAATTCTATGCTAAATGTTTAAGGCTTTAAGCATAAATAAATCACTATCAATAATTAATAATCCATATTTCTAAAACAACAACATATTACAAAAAATACATTAAATATTAAACTATACATTAAAACCATAAAATATTTAGATCAGAAGGCTAAAAAATAAAAATGGAATAAAAACTTACATGAAAATGAAGATCAATATATTTCCAGTAGTTTGAACGGAATGATCTTCTAAGATAAGCTAATAATACACAAGGATTTCTAAGATAAGCCGGATGACCGTTTGTAAGATGGGGATAGGAGTTTGAAAATACCACTGCTGGATGAGTGTGTTTCGTAATGAATTTGTGGATGAATGAGGAGATGTATGGGGTACTAATATAGAGGAAAAGTTAGGTCGGTTCAGATCACGGGTTTAAAAAAAAATATTAAGAAATTCAGGCGTGGGAAACACAAAGAATCCCACAGCCTGTTGGATGGGATATGATGCAGGATTCCTGGGCGATATTTTGGACGAAATATCGCGCGATATATCGTCCGTGATATATCGCCCGATAATCGTTTAAAATATCGTCGATATTAATTTTTAAATAATATAATCAGACCGTTACGGGCCGATATTGGGACAATATCGGCCGATATTTTGGACCAATAAACGGTCCAAATATCGCCCGATATTTGTACCAAATATCACCGATATTTGGTGGGTCCCACTACCGATAATTTTTTTTTTATTTTTTAAAAACCATTCTTTCCAGCCCGATAAATAGTATATCGGGCGATATTGGGCCGATATACGGACCGATATATTGCCCGTATCGGCCGATATTGTATTATTTTTTTTTAAAAAAAAAACGAAAAGAAATCTAATATACCGATATTTTCGAATATCGGCCGATATTAGGGCCGATATTGGGGACCGTTTATCGCCCATATCGGCCGATATTCCAACTGTACGGCCGATACTTATCGTATCGGCCGATATTTCAAGGTTTCAAAAAACCGATATATATCGGCCGATACGATATGTATCGGCCGATATTTAAACCTTAGGGTCCAAGATCAAAATATTTTGTATTGCGTTGATTCTAAGTTTTGAAGACTTCAGATTTTCTTGAATTGAGTTGGGCTAAGCAGAAAAAAATAAAAATAAATTAAGACCCGAGATTCAATTCAAAATATTTTCCTCTAATAAAATATTTATATATAATTACATATTCTATGCAATTATAAAAATATATTTTATTTGGAGCCTCTTTACTTTTAATTTTTATGGGTCTTTTTTATTTTATTTCCATTTTTAGATCTATTATATTGTTTATCTCTAGAGTTGAGATTTTGTAGTCTACTTCTTTGAGTTCAAATCTAAAAAGCTTGCTTTTAAAATGGGTTCGCATAAACCTAACTTGACTTAACCGTATATCAAGCTAGACTATAATAACAAATATTTAATTCAATAGTTGAAATAAATTATTAGTGGTCCAAATATTTCCTTCTACTGTATCATAATCTCTTGGACTGCAAACTTGGCGCATCGAATTCAGTGTTTGACTGTTTGGTTGTCTCTTAGCCCTTCCATCTTTGGGTGAATGGTCCCTATATGAGGACCACCAATTGACAATTGATTAAAGATCAAGGGAACTTTAAATTTGGGACCAGCATGTTAGAATTGATGTAATTCACAGTCCACACCTAATTGCAATTAAGGGACAATAGACTTAAAATCATCTAACAGTTATTGTGAAGGACAAACTCATGGATTTGGAATTTATTTAAAATACTAGATATTTATTTTCTATTTGATTTTGTTATTTATTTGTTTAAGATGATATGATTCAAAGCATCAATATTAGAGTCAGGTCTCAGGCTACCTTATGTAAGTTCAGGTGATCTCCCAAGCGAACGGGATAGCCAACGTTGCTCTCTGACGGAGGGCCTCGTTCAGAGGGGGGGGGGGGGAATTGTTAGAAGTGTTGAGAACGAGTCACACGTTGGAAGTGTAGAGGTGTAGAAAGAGATCTAGGTGTTTATAAAGGACTTGGTCACTCTAGCTAACAAGCTAATCTTTTGGGCTGGAAGCTCAGATCCTAAAAGACCTAACTCAACCATATCACATGCAGAAATACCCTTGGCCCATAAATTAGAATAACATGACTTAACGTATGAATTTCTAGATTAGATTGATGTGGGTTAGTCCAAAACTTGACTAAATTGCACCTTTTAATATAATACTACCAGTTTGTATAGAATATAGTTCAAATTAACTATGTAAAGATTATACTGTTATTACTATTTACTATTTTTGTTATGAAATATCATCATTATCATCTAAAATCAGGTGCGATCAAATTATAAGTGATGCCTCACCTATCTAATATTATGAAGAAACTTTTATTGATAAATTATTGTGGAAATCTTTTTGTCGCATCAAACATTATATTCTCAAAGAAATCAATTTTATGAAACTCATATATTCCATTTTTTATGAAAGAAGAATTCTCAAAGAAATCAATTTTATGAAAAATAGTTTTGCACAAACATTCCCTTAGGAAATAGTGATTCAATAAGATTGATTCGTGTTATTGTAGAAAAAATATTAAGTTGTCAGTTCTTTTTCATTTTGATGGATCTACAAGAAAGGATTTAAATAAATTATAACATTATCCGATGAATTCTACTATGTTTAAATTAAATTTGGTCAATTTAGTTAGACAGAACGAATTGAGATCTTTCTCTCTCTCTCTCTAGCACACATGCATCCCCCAAAGTAAGCCCAGCTTAGGCTTGAGAAAGGCCCAAGTCTAAATAAGCTCGAATATACACTTTTGAGTTTCAAATGGGGCCAGGTTCTTACTAATATAACCTAGGGCATTGTTGGGCTTCATCAAATCAAGCCAGTCCTATCCATGTCCCAAAACAGAAAAACCCAGCCTGGCCTGCCCAAGTAGTAGGCTCACGCCCTGAAGCAAAAATATTTGGTTGAGTCCAATTACTAATGGGCCAGTCCATGTAATCCCAGTTGTTTTGGGCCTAATTTTCTGTACGAAGCTACAAACAAATGACTGGGCCATCCCATTAATATATTGGCGGCTCGTTCTAAGCCCAGAATGATATAGCTAAACTAGATATTTCAGAAACAGGATTTATCAGGGCTCGATTCCAAGCTATTTGTGTACTAGATCTCAAGATTTGATCCTGTACTCTAGTCCCGATTCTTTTCTGGCTTGAAATTGTACTTGCTTCAATCCAGGTCAGATATGAAATGCACCAAGTTATAAAACAACACTCAGGTTGAGTCGTATCAGGTCGGGTTGAGTAACTCGGGTTATCAATTCAAGTCGAGTCGGATCGGATTCAATAATTTTTGACATGGGTTGGGTTGGGTTTATCGAAACTCGACCCGAGTTTCAGCCCTAATGGGAACATAGCCGAATAGGATGCGGAAGAGATCCCATTGGGTTGGTGATACTTAATTTAAAGGTTTAGGACAAGTGATATTTTATTTATAGGTTTTCTTTCAAAATGAGCTAGGTTTTGATTTATATTCACTATTCACAGGTGATTCGACTCCAAATAGATGAGATTTTACAAATGATGGTGATGAAGAACTGATGATGCGGGCTTACAATTACACTCCTTTGAATCTTTATTGTTGCAAAATTTTACATGGGGCATACATAATTCTTGAGTAGGTAACCTAGCAAATAATTTGCAGATTTATTTCCAATGTTGCCTCTCAAATCAGATGAGATAATTCCTTGACAATTCCACGAACAACAATCTCAAATGTTTTCTGTGTGGGATGAAAAGAATCCCAAAAGACATATTTTGAGGTGTCTTTGCATGTGTGCTTGTCCAAACTGTTGCATAGTATTGAAGTTTCAATTGTTCCTGAACCACAACATCCATTGCTCACCTCTTCAAAACCTGAAAAGAACTCAACCGTAGTCACTTCGTTCAAATAAAAAGCAATACTGTTTTGTGGGAAAAATTCCAAAAAAAATATTAGGGTTTAATCTGGTCATGTCTTAGTATGGTCAGATACATACTAGACAAGATCTCAGCCCCTCAAGACTAATTTGTACGAACCACTTAAATGTCTGATACACATTTTTTTCAAGATTTGTACAGGTTGAGAGAATGAGATAGGCATGTATTAATTGATATGTATTGTATGAACCATATACAGGCTGGTCACTCATTATTAAGTCGTTCAATTCCAATAAATATCAGATAAAATTTCATGTAATGAGGGATATCTTTAAAGTATTATACCCAACAAGACTAAAATCTCCAGGCCCGCTCCACCAAGCCCATGCAGGTAGTCCAATTAAATCGGGTGGTAGCACTAGGAATCGATCATTGGACCCACGCCCAATGACCACTGGGCTACACGCGTGGTGGGTAATGCGTGCATTGAGTTAATGGATATTCAGCCTTATTTCATTCAGTTGACGATTTTCTCTCTTATTCTTTGTGAATTCAAAGGTTTTGAGAGAAAATCTAGTTCTCATTCTCTTGTTTTCTTCTATTTTCACTGCATCAATAAGTGGTATGACAATGCTATCACAAAATTATTGTACTATCTAGATCATTAAAAACATAGAAGGAAGGGATATAAAAAGACATGATAGATAGTTTGTTAATCGACTCTATTCTCTCTAATATGATCGAGTAGAGAAGTAAAACTCGTAAAATCAATTCTATATAGATGGAATTTTGGCTAATGTTGATGATGGATTTACCGTACTGTGTGGGTTGCCGAATAATATGATCTACGGTAGTAAAGAGATCAACATAGACTATTTTCATGCCGGAAAACTTTGTCTGAAGTTCTCCAATCTCCCTTATTAGCTTGTTGTTGAACTGTATTGATGCTTCATTGCTAGAAGCGGCACAGTCATGTTGGACACCTCCGAGGAGAAACCTTTCTGATGGTACACATCCAAGAGGAGGAACACGGACAGCTGCAAACTTTCTTGCCCCCAAACTGTACAATTCCTACCAAATCAGAGAATGTAAACATTTTAATGGTTGCCAAAGTCCACTATCAATAAATCGTGCTAGGAATTCTTATGATTGTTGGATACTTTTAAAATTGAAATTTTATTTTAAAATATTTTTACCTCTTTTTTTATAACCAAGGTGTCCATGTTTCTAAGAATACCTGATTAATTTCCAGGACATGTGCAAGTTTCCTAATAGAATCCCTCCAGATTTATATTTTGAATGTAGATTTTGATTTTGAATTTAATTTTGTTTTATCTTTATCTCCATTTTGAATTTCCCATTATCTTAATTATTTGAATTTCTCTTATCTTATATTAGACTTTGATTATAAATAAATGAAATGAGCTCTCTCTTTTGTGAGAGACATCGAATATTTTATTTTCACACTTTCATACCCCACACAACGGGTAACTTTATGGGGAGTGACCCTTTAGGATAGAGCTGCAACTCGGGTCAAGTTTTGGCTTGACCCGCATGACCTGACTTGAGAAATCATGTGGGTCGGGTAGAGAATTTCGGATCGGCGGGTCAGGTTGAGAAGATAAAAACCTGAATGAAATTCGAGTCGAGTCGGGTTGAGAATTTTACAAGTTAACCCAATCCTATCCGACCCGACCCGACTAAAATGGGTTCAGAATGCGGGTCGGGTTAGAATTCAGGTTGATTCGGGTTAGAATTAGGGTCGGGTTGGCTTGAGAATTCGGGTTGGGTATGGTCGGGTTCCATATATATCAACTTGGGTTGGGTTGGATTTTAAGGAATCCAACCTGCCAGACCCGAGTTGTCACCCTACTTTGGATAAAGTGAGAATCGAACTGAAGACTCCCTCTTCGTGAGGTAGATTTTACTTATAAGGGATTCATTTGAAAATGTTTCTTTTCACTCAAGGTGTTTTTCGTTTTGAAGGGATATATGATATATGACCCATCTAAGCGATATTAGAAACCCATGAATAAGGTCGTTTTTTGGTGATGAGATTTTAATTTCCATTTTCGCCACCATTTTATGTAATTTTTTAGAGGGGCAATTGGAGAAACATTTCAATATTGCAAACTGCCATTTATAAACAAACTTAGTTTGAACTAGATCTTTTAAAACCGGAAATTCCATCTGTTAAGCCCAAGGTTAGTGCAAGCAATTCCTTGTCAGAAAGGCCTTGGATTAGTCTTTTAAAATTGAAAATTAATGGGCTCTAGGCTGAATATCTAATCTTAACAGAAATTGATTTTGGAAAAAAAAAAAAGGAAACTCCTTAAAAAAGTTTACCTTAATTAGATTGGATGCTATTTGGACTAAGAAGCTTGCATACGATGGAATATCGCAGTTCTGTTGACAGTGGCTCATATCCACCTTACACGATCAAGAGATCTGCTGAAATAAAGGAATAGCAAATACTATTTACACGGTAGTTTCAAAGGGCAATTGCTAAGCATTGACTTGCCTAATCTGATAAGGAAACAATTAGAATAGCATATTGCTATTCTAAGAACCGACCGACTGCAACATGATGCTATAAAAGGGCCTTCAAGCTGTTTGCTGTAGAGCAGCAGATCCTGCAATACAGAGGAGAACAGAGAAGAAGAGAGGGGCTTGCCGCTGTTGCTGGGATATAGAGAAGAGGGTCTTCTTCAAGAACCAACAAAATGGGTTTCTCGGTTTCAGATCTATAGAGGAGCACGGCCATCGGTGGGTGAAGTATCCAAAGCTTGCTGTTCGTAGGCAGCCTTAATCCAATCTTCTCTGTGAGGGACAATATAGAGAAGAAGGGGTTTCTTTTTGTGCTGGCAGCAAGCCGTTTAAAGAGGGGTCTTTGCCAGGTACCATCGTCAGATCTGAATCTTAAACAAGGTGGACTCTTCAACAATACTCTGGTTAGTTGGAGACTAAGAGAGGGGTAGTAGCTAGTACATATCTGCTGACAGAGGGGGTGAAGCAAGTCTGAATATAGAGTTTGGGTTCTTCAATCTTTTTTGTTATTCTACCTTGTAATAGTGTTTATCACCTTCTCTTAATAACATCTCTTTCACGCTCCGTGGACGTAGGCCGGGTGGGGCCGAACCACATAAATTTGCTTGTGTTAGATTGTGCTTGATTTTCCCGTTCAATTATTCTTGTTTATTCTGCTGTAAGCGCAAACAAGTTCGACTTTCGATAGAGTTCATATGTGAAGAGGATATCATTGTTCCCTGCACAAATGAAGTATAGACTATTGGAAATGATATTTGCAGCTCCATCTTCTCCGGCAATTGTCTTCAATTTCTCTGCATACTCTTTAAATAGATTTAGCTGATCCCAAACTGATAGAAGAGACTGAAATAAGGAACACCCATCTCTTAGACTTCAACAACAACATTTTAAAAAAAAAAACAAGAGAAAAATGTAAAAGATATTCGAAAATTTCACTCTTATATGTACCTGCTGATGTGGAAAATATCTTGATATGATATTTTTCTATCTTGTGAAAAGTTCAACCAATTGTAGTTCAAATAAGCACCACTGTATAAATGTTGGGCAGTGAACGAGTTTCACATTGACTGTGAAATGAGTGATTTATAGACTTATAAAGGACTAGCGTCAGTCCACCTACTGGGCTAGATTCATAGTCCTAACAAGTGGTAACAGAACCATATCCCCAAGCCAACGCATGTGGACTCAATAATCCCCTAGTCGAAGGAGATAGCCGGCGACGTTCTATCCACCGGAGAACCTTGTTCGAGAGAGGATTGTTGGGACAACGAACGAATCCCACGTCGATTGTGAATGAGGAGATTTAGAGACTTATAAAGATCTAAGGTCACTTCACCTATTGGACTAATCTTTTGGATCAAATACCCAGTTCAGTTAAAACAGTATAATTCTATATATGCATAGCATCTTTTCTAAAACAATAAAAATGACCTAAAATACTTAGATTTGGAAAAGAAATATCTAGTTGAGATGAACGTAGAGAAACTAGAGAAGAAATTGAAAGAGAGATTACCAGTGGTTTTGCTTTTAAGTTGTTGTATCCAGTCCCGCCGGAGGCAAAGCTTACTCCAGTGAGGAGATCATGGGGTTTTAGCTCAGGATCAAGATAAGCCGGCAAAAGCTCCTTTAATCCTAGTGCTGAAACTGAAATGGATTGAGACCATTTTTAAGGTGATGCCTCCTTTGTTTTACTCCAACGAGTTGGTTTGATACATTTGCTTCTTATACAGGAAGTATGACAATGTCAACTCGAAAAATATTCTAGAATCATTTTGGTATAAAGTTTTTGTTAGGACTCTGTAACCATCCCAAAAGACTAACTTTATAGATGGAATGACTGAAGTCTTTTATAAATCTCTAGATATCTTTCTACACTTCCAATGTGGGACATGGTCGGACGCAGGGCCCGTCTTGACACAAGTTTGAAGCCTAAGGCAAAAAATTTAAATGGGGCCTTTTTGGCATTTGACATATTATTATAAGTAATATTTAATTAAAGTTTTAATTATATAATAAAAACATTTCTTCTAAAATCTATTTTTCTTGTTTTTTTATTAGCAAAATTACTAATTGAATTTTTATATTCAAGTTTTGCTAAAATATCATTTTAAGAGGGGTTCTATTGTATGAAATAGGTATTTAAGATAGATCAAAATCTTCATTTTTTTTTTTTTTCTAGTCTCTCGATAAAGTATTAATAATTAAACCTACAAAAATCTACACAAAGTTGCAAACATGAATAAAATGCCTTTTCAAAGCATTATAGAAGTTAAAGAGCCGCAATTGGCCTGATTGATGTATCAAGAGCACCCGAATAATTGTTCATTTGTTTACCTGAAACTTCTGGCCCTACTAACCAAGTTTTGAGACCCAATACTTCCAATTCCATTGGGTGGTTGATCTCTAACACCTAGATTTCTCTCAAATTACAATATTAAAAAAATCAAAATAAATCACTGCAAGGAATGAAATACTTTGGATCTTTCCAAAATAAAATAAACTCACATAAATTTAGGATGACTCGGTTGAAACTCAATCAAATGAGTAAACAGGTCAATTAAATGGGTAAATAGGTACTAACAAAGAATGTTAGATGAGTTTGATGGGTTAGTGGGCTCGGTCAATTCTTGTCAAAGTAGCAAAGTGGACGTTAAGTGAAGGCCATGAAATTAAAAGACAAGGTGGGGGACGGTGGGAAGAGTTGTGGAATGCATTAATGGGTCAAGGTTGCTTGGGTTGGTGGGCATTAATGATATTGTTTTATTTGTACACAATGATTAATATTGAGTTCTTTCTCAGGATTTGAAGAGGTGTCGAAAGCATGCTGTGGAACACGAACAGTTGAAGCTTCATTAGTATGCAAGAAATTGGAGGATAAGCTGACATGCAAAGATGCTTCAAAATGTGTGTTTTGGGATGCTTTTCATCCCACACAAAGAACATACGAATTTCTTGTTCCTGGAATTGTTAAGGAACTACTTCATTTAACATGAGTGGCAACATAAGAAATAAATATGTAAATCATTTGCTAGTTTTTCTATTCAATAATAATGAAAGCCTTATATAAGAGGAAGTTTAAAGAGGAGTGTCATTGCCAATGTCGTAAGCTAGTGATCTGGTACTAGGTGCATTATTCTTTGGTGTCTGGCACTTTTGCTATCATGTAACTATGTAAGGTATTTGGTGGGAGCACAATAAAAGAGTTCTTCGTGATAGTGTTGAAAGTCTCCACTGTGTTGGCAATCGTGTTCTTACTAAATGTGTTGGGTGGGTGTCTTTCCCCTTCGACTTTCAGCATTATTCCATAACTCATATGATGCGTGCCTAGAAAGAGTGTATCGGGCTTTCCTAATTTCCTTTATCCATTGAGATTATCTTTTTTGTGTTGTGCGATAAATCCGCACACATTTAAATCACAAATCACAAGAATCAAGTACACACAAGAAAACACAGCATTAACACAGATTTACGTAGTTCAGCAATGTTGCCTACATCCACGAAGCATGCAAAGATTCTATTAAGAAGAATCGGTCAGGTTACAAAGATTTCACCAATCCTACCTGCCGGTTACAAGGATTATAATCTTACACACCCTTCCTCTTAGTCTTTCTTTCTCCTCTCTGTTTCTCTCCTAGAGAAATTGCACAGCCTAAAAACCTAGGAAAAAAGATAATATTTATACAGTAGTTTACAACAGACTGGGCACAATAGGCCTGGGCCTGACTGACAATCCAGACCCAAAAGGACTTTGAGCCATAAAATCCAACATTTTAAGTGTACGGAGCCTTTGGTTCTTTTTCCTTTTTCATTGTACTTTCTTTTTGCACTTGTGATTTACCATTTCTAAGAAAAATGTCATAAACTTGTGATTCTTTTTCTTAACTCTTTAGTAATCTGGCATTAGTTGTTAGTTTCTTATCATATGAAATTAGAAGAGCAAGGTAGTGCTTTCGGTTTTTGGGAGTGACAAATTATAAGGCACCCATGTCTTTTTATTGTATAATATTACTAGAAGTCTACATATATAGGTCTCGGGCTCATGGGGGTTAGATCAACTTAAACTTTTTTTTGAGTCTAAGCATGGACTGAAACTTTTATCCGCACTGAAACTTAAACCTCAGTATGTATGATGACTTTGTTTTCGGCATATTGGGCCCATACAAGACCCTACAGCCCCAACCCATGTAGGGCCTAGTTAATTGGACAATGGGGTCATTTATTATTATTATTATTATTGGGAATCATTTTTTCTCTAAACCAAATGGGAATATGGAGATATTTTTTACCATCTCAGAGATATGGGTTGGGCCCATACAAGACCCTACAGCGCAACCCATGTAAGGAATAAATGCGGTTGTAGAGGCCCACATACATGTGAAAACAAGAATTAAAGGTCACCAACCCGTTTCGTAGTTGAACCAATTCTTCTCAGTGATAATTAAGCCATCATTTTCCTAGTAAATATTCAAGATTTTATGTTTGTACAAAATTAATTAAAAGTAATATCATTATTAAAGTTTTCTAATAAACACATATTAGGATATGGGCTTAATTGAACTCTTGTAAAATAGTGTTTAAAGTCAAAATAGAAGAATGTTTGAATAATAACTTAAAATGCCATCCTTATCATGATAACCCTTATTGTCTCATATGTCTCAACATTCAAAAATGTTTTCAAATCCTTTTAGAAATCTTTTATCTATTAAAGTTTTCTAATAAATATGTAATAGGAATGAGACTTAATTGAAATCGAAATAGAAGATTGTTAGGATAATGACTTAAAATGCATCTTTATCATGATAACTCTTATTGTCTCATATGTCTCAACATTTAAAAATGTTAGTCAAATCCTTTTAGAAATCTTTTATCTATTAAAGTTTTCTAATAAACACATAATAGAAAGGGCACTTAATTGAATCGCGTAAAATAGTGCTTGAAGGCAAAATAGAAGATTGTTCTGATAATAATGACTTAATGATAATCTTTATTATCTCAATAATGTTTTTTCTCGTATTTCTCTATTTTTTTTTTTTTAAATAATGAAGAAAGAAATCCATCAGCAATATGCTACATATCGCCGATATAGCTCTATCGGCAACGTATCCCTAAACTCTGTTTTAACTCCTAATATCAATAGAGATTTGATATCTCTATCGAAAAAGCTTTAGTGAGGAACAACAAAATTGAAACTTTACTTCTCTAAATCGCATTTACTGTACATATCACCAATATATATGTATCGACTAATAAGCATAGTCAAAATACTTTTTTAACCCCTGCTATCAATAGTGATTCAATATCTCTATCTAAAAAGCTTTAATGAGAAAACCTTACTTCTTTAATTCGCCGATCTAATATGCTTGTATTGGCGATACGTATAGCCAAAGTGCTTGCTTTTTTAACCCCTGATATCAATAGTGATTCGATATCCCTATCTAAAAATGTTTAGTGAGAGCAACACAAATTGAAACCTTACTTCTCTAAATCGCCACTACGGAATGTATCACCATATACCATATTGGCGATATGTATCGCCAGACTGCTTTGCTAATCTTTTTATCTAAAAAGCTCCAGTGAGTGAGGAGTAAAATAAATTGAAATCCTATCTCTCTTCTCTAACTCTATTCGTCCAGGTCTTTAGATCACCATACATTGAAGTAAAACCACTAAAACGGTTCAATTTATCAAGTAAAAAACTATTAAGCATATTGATTTTTTATAAATATATAACTAAACTAATTTGTTCTATAGATGAGATTGATTGAAGACCATGCAATCAAATAAATTGTCGGCCTCAACTATTTTTGTACAGACAAAAGGCCATTCGTACAAAGCAAAGATTGTAATTCATGGATTAGTTATTGATTATAATGAATTTCAAAACTATAGAAGAATGCAAGTTTCTCCAAACTTAAATCATCTCTCTCTATATCTCTCTCTGCATAAGAACAAAAATGCAGCTCTTCTCCTTCTTCTCCGCTTCTACTGCCATTCTCTCTCTTTCTATTATTCGTTTTGCTCAGATAAACCAAGTAGATGCTCTTGTACCCAAGAACAAAAGATTGCCTGCAGTGATAGCTTTTGGAGATTCTCTAGTTGATCCTGGTAACAACGACTGGATCCCCACCATTGGTAAGGCTAATTTCTCACCCTACGGTCGAGATTTCATCAACCAGGAACCAACTGGAAGGTTTAGCAATGGGAAGATTGCAACAGACCTAATAGGTATGTAAAGAACTCTATGGGAATCACCCATTTTGAAATCATAGAAGGTTTGATATGTATTGGTATTTTAGTAGTGAACTATAACTAGGTTAGTTCATGCATGCCATTAGTTTATTGCATGTACAAGAAATGAGTCCTCACCATCCATTTCAGTTTCACAACTAGGACTGAAAGAGTTGTTGCCGGCTTATCTTGATCCAAAGCTGAAACCCGATGACCTCCTCAGCGGCGTAAGCTTCGGCTCCGGTGGAACTGGATACGATCTCCTCACAGCAAAACAATTGGTAACATCTCTCTCTTTCTCATATTTTTTCTCCAGTCTCTTGATGTTTATATCTTTATTCAAATCTAAGAGATGGGTGTTCTTTATTTCAATCTCTTTCATTAATTTTATGTCATCATTTTAAAAGAAGATGTTGTATGTATATGAAATTATTCCTTTTTATATATCCTATTGTTCATTTTGTGAGCCGTCATTGATTGACTTTCACGTTGGATTACATAAAATATCTATGGGAAGATCTCTACCCTAAAATAAAATAAAAACTTGAATAAAGTGGTTTGAACGTATGAGTAGAAGTTTGAAGACAAAGTTGAAAGGTTATAAATTATAGAGATAAGAAAGAGAGAGACTACTAAAAGCGTAAGTGGAAGAACAAAAAAATCTGTGTTAGATGGTGAAATGATTGATTTTAATCTAAGATAGTGTTAAATAGAGAAGTAGAACTTGAAAATTTGACTATAAATAAATTAAATTTTGATAAACGGTGATGATAAATTAGATATTTTAATCTTTATATATATAAAATATCACTTTACACAGGACATCTCACTATATCAGCTCATGAGAAGTCCGAAAAACATTTGTTGATATTTTGAATATTCGCTAATATATTTTTTCTTAAGATGTTGGTCAGGTGTTAAAAGGGAAATTCGTATGATTATAAATTAATATATTCTATATTAATTTAATAATCAGTAATAATTATGTACTTGATTAGATTGACAGGCCTATAAACATTTTAAATACGGCTGGTCACATAAAGAAAAGGGCACAAGTAAAATTGTTGTTCCGATACTTCAATAGATTTTAATATAAAAACTTCAAAAAAATAAAATTGTTTTGTAATACCCTAACCTAAGAGCCTAGAGCTATACATCCAGTATGGGCGATGTATAGGGTGGTGGTAGCAGGTGATATATCGAACATGATCAATGTGTCAAGTGCTGAGTGCTGAGACACATAGACTATGTCAATGGATCGAGTGGTGAGGGGCGATTTGAAGAGTCCCACATCGGAAGTTGAGGTAAAAAATGAGAGGTTAATAAGGCTTAGGTACCCCTTAATTCAATACAACGCGTTTTGGGCCGGCCAGTTGGGCCTGGTCCAAAGACAAAGCCGTGCGGACCCTACCCATTTGTGGGTCCAGAGAGGACAATATTGTACTGAACCTCGTAATGTTTAAGCGGCAACGCCTCGGAGGGACGGGTCAGTTACATGTTTTCTATTGGTTAAACACCATGGTTTTAAAATACCAAAAATACCTTTTTTATATGGTATTTAATATATTTTTATCTTTTCTATAAATGTCATCTAAAGCCTTGTCACAAATATCGGCGGTATTTTCAAATTTACCGCATTTTTATCGGAAAAATACCATTATCGCGTTAAAAACGCATTTTTATCGCTACGACGATAAATTCCCGATAAAATCGCGTTAAAAACAGTGATAAACGTTAATAACGCGATAATAATCCTGTAAATTGCCAGTAAATTCCAGAAAAATTCCCTGTAAATTCCCTATACCATTTTTATTTCATTAATTTTTTTATTTATTCTATTTTTTTATTTTTTAAATATTATAATTTCCGCGAGATTTTCCCGTTAAATTCCCGGTAAAAATCTGAGAATTTAAAAATATCCCGTTATTACCAATTGCCGTTAATATCCCGAGAACGGTATTTGTCACAATGATCTAAAGGAGAACTTTTGATATTTTAGTAATATTTGGTGTTCCAAGAATAGAAAGTAATAATATCCCAATTTAAAGCTTATAAATTATAAATTATAAAATATCATCAACATCAATCATATTTATAATATGAATGAGTTAACATCATTTACTATATTATCATCCATAATAAAATTTCATTCACAGCAACAGTTAAAATCATCTTTAATTCGTTATCACTGAAAGTCTGAAACCCTAACGTTAGATTAATGTTATGCTCCACAACTAATGGGGACAATTGCTACTGCTACTATTATATTTTGCTGGTTGGAGCAAGTGGCTACAATGTTCCAATTTGAATTTTATTAATCTTTTTCAATTTTATTATTTTGTATTTTAAAATTTTAATTCTTATATATCATTTTGCATGGTTTATCTCCCACCTCTTGTTTTTATAATGCATTTAATGTTGAAGGAGTGGTTATAACTTGATCATTGAATGATTATAATTGTTAGTTGCATAATCATCTATCTTAATTTAATGTTGAAGGACTGGTTATAACTTGATCATTGAATGATTATAATTGTTAGTTGGATAATCATCTATCTTAATTTAATGTTGAAGGAGTGGTTATAACTAGATCATTTAATGATTATAGTTGTTAGTTGCATAATCATCTATCTTAATTTATTATGGTACAATATTTGCTAAATCCCATCCAATTATAGATGGGAAGAAAATGAAAGGACATGTGATTTCAATGTGAAGGTCACGTGATTTTGTATAAAAATAGTTAATACTTAACTGGGAGGTTGGGGGGTAGAGGTGGGGTTCATAGTTCCTGTGGTGGTGGTCGGGGTTCATAAATATTACTTGTTGTGGAACATTTTTAATAAGCATGAAGTTCCATTGATTTTTGATACGTACAAATCGATTGAGCATTGTTTAAAAATTTAAATAAAGTGGGTACTATCAAACTTTTTTAATTTTTATTGCTGACTTCAAAGGTACATATTCTAGCATCTTCTTTTAGCTTCACTTGATTCATTTAATTAAATTGCATTTAACATTTTAAAATATTTTTAATACATTTGATGGGCACAAAATTTGTCAGGGCGTGCAAACCTCAAATTCAAATTAATTGAAATGTTATTTTGTTTTTTTTATATGTCTATTTGATGGATTCACACTATTTAATTCACTATCATAGGTAAAAAATACTTATTGAATAGTTTCTTTTTATCTTAATATGTTAGGGTTGAAATTAGAGTCGAGTCACGTCCGGTTTTAATAAATCCAATTCAACCCATGTCAAAATTTATCGAACTCGACCTAAATTGTTGATCTGAATTACTCAACACGACCTGACTCGAGTCAACCCGAGTGGTGTTTTATAACTTGGTGTACTAGGATCGAGTCGGATTACGTCGGGTTAAATTGATTTTAAATTTCTCAACCCAACCCTATACAAATTTCATGCGGGTTTGTATTTTTCCAACCTGACCTGACCTGAAATATACAAATACATAACCCAAACCCACTAATCTCTCGGGTCAAGTTAAAACCCAACTCAAGTTTCACCCCTAGTCATGTTTTGGACAAATTTTTTTTATGACTAAAATGTCCAGATTTCTCTCTGACGGTACGTGCAAACTTCTTATGTTTGTCATATATAAGAAGATTAAATGTAACACAATATAAGTTTTTTTTTTTTTCTAGTATTTTGGATGAGTAAAAAAATATTGGTCAATATTTCATTAATATCAGTAACTTTTTAGTCAATAAGTAATTTTTAATTGAATTTCGATCTATTTAGACCAAGGGGCCAGAATATTGGTCAAAATAGATCGAAATTTCTAAAAATTGACTCCAAGATCAATAGATGAAAATAACGTTCAAGAGAAAAATGTCTGAAATTGACAAATACATTTCATACAAGAAGAATTTATTTTTAATCAAATTCAATATAAGATTCAACTAAAGAATAATTAAAATATTATTTTTTAATTTTTTTATCAATAATGTATTGCATTGGCCAATAATGATTGATACAGTATAAAAAAATAATAATCATCTCAATTAACACTATACCAATACGTAATCATTTTTCAACCTGCATTTGGGCTCAATTTTGCAACACCAGGTCCTATCAGGACCGCTTTGCGTACCGAACATTCATAAATGAAATGACACGTCTAGATGAAGCCTCCCTGTTTATCATCCCACTAAAGAGTAAAGACCATGAAAATTGTCCACCATCCACAATAATGGTGTGACCAACACCTGGCATATTTCACGTGTGAAAAATTCACCAACATCTAAACACCTTTTCCTTTGTAAATAAATTTTTTAATAATAAAAAGGGTCTCTCTACATATGAATTTTGTTTTTTTTTTCTTTTCACAATATTGGATCTTTATTATTTATTTGCTAAAATTTAAATTTTTTAAATATAACACTTTCCTAAACAGATGGTGAGTTAATAATGTGTATGCTAATTCAAGCACACACTATCATCATTAGCATTTTATTTTTACATTATTTATGTATTATTTATATATTTATATTTTGTTTTATATAGTACTATATACAATACGTTCACCGACAGCAATCAAATAAATTCCCCTAACTTCAAATTACAAATATAAACTCTCTTTCAAACTCTCTCTTAGAATTATAAAACAAAATCTCAATTTTCTTTTATATGATTTTCGCCCATCTCTACCAAATCAAGACTCTCAGTGCCCAGAGAATGGCCAAACCAACCAAGCCAACGAGTCTCTGTTTTTGTATCGAATGAAAACTCCAACATATAGATGTATAAAAAGGTCCTTTTCTCAATCATTATATTTATGTAAGATAGATCATAAAAAATATGGGGTTGTCCTGATTAATGATCTTGATTTCAATTCATACTCAATTTTAATGAACTACTCTACGTAGATTTAACCATTGTGTATGAATTGAGAAGTTTACACATAGCCATTATATAATTAAAATGATCTGACGATATCAATTTCATGCACTCATTTTATTTATTTATTTTCTACCTATCTCATCACATGATATACTTCATTTTCTAATAAGCTGTCACCCTGAACACGTAGACTTGAAGTTTCTTAGAGTTTTCGAAGTGAGATTTACCCCAAGAAGAAAGGAAAAAAATGAAGAAAATTTATTGCACCCAACTTTGAGAACCTTCTTAAGTGATTGCTGTCATCCTTTTTACAATCTCGCTCTCTCTCTCTCTCCATATTTTATAATCCATTTGTAGCCCACAATTCTTCTTAATAAATAGCAAAAGCCCAAAGCCATCAGAAGAAAAACAGAATATAGGAGGGGCAGAAGGTGACAATGCAGATCATGTACATTCAAACACCTTCTTCTTCTTCTTCCTTCTTCTCTCTTATGCTTTTCTTCTTCTTGTTTTGCCATGGTCGAGCCCTTGATGTCAAAACCCCAATGGTGCCAGCACTTCTGGTCTTTGGAGACTCCATTGTCGACCCTGGTAACAACAACAAGCTTTCTACCGCTATCAAGTGCAATTTCCCTCCTTATGGCAAAGATTTCATCGCACACATGCCAACAGGACGTTTCAGCAATGGAAAGATCCCTTCAGACTTAATTGGTAAACCCACTTCTCTCTCTTACTCTCGATCTCGAAAATATATTCGCAAAACCTGCATCTAATGGATCGGCTCTCGTCATATTAAAATTATAATATAAAGTATTATATATTTAATTACAATGAAATTGATACTCATTTCACCATTAATTTTGATTAAATCTAAATTTAAAGATTAATATTATTTTAATCCATGACTAGTTCTTCAATGTGATAGGGGTAATTGGTCCACGTAGTATTAATGTCACTTTCTCTACCATTGAGTGAGTGGCTAATTACTCCATAGTACCGCTGCTACGTACGGCCTATTGATTAAAGAAAAGTTCAATATATCTCATTATCTTGTTATAACAAATACTATTATCCCTATAAAGTTTCCAATTATATATATATATATATATATATATATATTATACTGTTATAGTAATAGACAATTTATTTTTGCTACCAACCACTTTTCTTCATATCAATTATTATCTAAGAGTGAATTGATAAATAAAATAACTTTTAATGATCAATTTACTCATAAATTGATCAAACTTGACATTAGATGAGACAACTGTATAATTTGCTATTAACGCAGGAGTAGAGGATCCAAACTCCCTCCATGTAGGATCCACATGGGTCTCTTATAATACTTTCGAAGGAAAGTATGGAAAGTTCAAGTGGTTGCCTCCTGTTTTAAAAAATGGAAGGTTTTGGATTCGAGCTCTCATGGTGTAATTTTGATGTGCTTTATAGGTAGTGGGCTCATCTATGAAGATTTCAGTAGTACTGTATATGAGTTTCCTACACCTTAATATAAAAAAAAGTATGAAAGTTCTCTCTTAATCTCATGTACACTTGTGAGTGGCATATTATTTTGTGGTCAGATTAAGAGGGGTGGTGGAGGCCATGGTCCCTCAAATTATTGACAGTTATATTAAATTAAGGGTGGTGGAGGCCATGGTCCCTCAAATTATTGAAAGTTATATTAAATGATAATTAATAAATGACTATATAAATTTTTATTTAGACTTGACCTAATAGAAGCTATAAAATTTAACTTGGTCCACTCATATAAATTCTTAGGTCTGCCCTAAACTGTGTATCTCTATGTACGGTCTATATGGATCCATGTGATAGGTTCGATTGAAAATTTCCTCTCACTCACATCTCGTGTGCTTTTACATAAGGCCCACATGGGTCACATGTAATAGGTACATGGGTCTCATGTCAGCAATTACTTATACTTTGTAGTTTGTACTCCTATGTTGCCCATGTGAGTCTCATGTAATAGGTTTATGAAAGGGGTTAGATCTAACGGTTAAGATGTCTATTTTATGAAGTGGAGTTTTGAGTTTGATCTACGCTTAACTTTAACAGATTATTTCCTTCAGATTTAACTGGTGTGTGTAGATTGAGAAGTGTACACTTATCCGTAAGATTAGTCTGACTTCCAATATAAAGTAGATACCCATATTATAAAAGAAAAATCACTTTCTCTCAATTTTCCATTACACAAGTGAGTAACCTATCATGTCTTGTAAATCTATAGAGGGTCTATGTTGGTCTAGATGGATGAACGGATCTCTCTAGCTCTCTCACTTATTTTCCCCCCACCTGAACAAATTTGAGTGACATAGTTACGTATGTTAAAAAGTTCTATTTTTTATACTTTGTTCTGAAAAATTATTTTAATTAGATCAATAATTCTTTATTATCCAAGATAACAAAAGTGTAAATATTTGAAAAAAGACATTTTAAAGTACATAACTTCATTTATCTAATCAAGCTGAGTATTAATAAACCTCGCTTTAAAAAAAGTTCTAAGTATATTATATGAGATTCACACCCACGCATAAGCCTCTTAATGGATGATCAATTAACCTAAATATTTTTTATTTTTTATTTATGATAGTCACACATCTATGCATAAGTCTACAAGTCACTCAAATAGGAGAAATGATTATTCGTACTAATGTACGGTGTATTACCTTGCATATTTAAACATAAAGCTAATTACGTAAGGTGGTGATGACACTGTTGAAAAAGTCAATCATTGAATATGTGACTCGCCAAAAGTAATCTGAATTGGATCAATCATAAAATGATTTTAAGCTCTCCAAAATTTGATTAGTTTTAATCTTCAAATTATGTATTTTTTAAAACATGGCTTCTTTTATAAATTAAAGTTTGGTGTATAGAAAATATATTGAACACAAATATAAGGCTCATTAAATTATCTTCTTTTATTTATGCTCAATTTAATAGTGAGGTCATATCAGATAGACATTAATTTCAAATGAATTTAAAGTTAGAAGAGATAAAAATATTTTTAATAATATGAATTTATTATAAAATAAACGCCACGTGGAACTATAAGGCTCAGGTAGACAACCCTATTGAAATTTCCTAGCTTGCAGTGGTTAATCAGTGGATGAATAGTTTTCTAACGAAGTAAGTTATTATTTAATCATTTACTTTAATCTAGTTGTTAATATTACTTAAATGACGAGGGCCCACAAGGATGAATGGTTCATTGGTTGCCCACGTTCTTAATTTTCTGCTGTTGTTGTATCTTTGTGTGTTTATTCTACATGTGTTGTCTTCTGTATTTATGTGCTATCAATTATTTTAGGCTATTTTATCCATCATTTCATCACATGCAGAAAATAATATAATAATATACATTAAAATAGAGAAATTCTAGAGACTTCAGAAGCAGCAGCTACGTGTACATGAAAATTAGATTCTCATTTAATATTTTTTATAATAGGTCAAATAATTTTATAATATCAAAAAAGAAATTGATAAATTATTTATTTTTTAAAACAAAGACATGACTGCATGGATCATTCGCATGCATCTTTTTCATGTTTGAATTCCTCTCTTGGATGAGTCTCAGTTTTTCATACACCTTACCTATATTTAATTTATCGAAAAAAAAAATCTTTTGAAGTATGTATTTAAGTGATTCTAATTGTTGAATTTAATATATTCCTTATTAAATTATTTAAATGTTAAATCTTAAAACTGGAAATTAAAATGATCAAATAAGTCCGGACTTTTGCAGATATATGAATCAAATGACTTCCAAAATTTCACCCCTAACCTTGAGTAACAAATTCAGTTGATATGATACGTATTGACTGCACCTATATACTGCGGGTGTACATGAATTCTGCCATCACAGTATAAAATTCGGTACAAATTTGAAAGAGAGAGAAATCCTATTGATCGAATTTTGATGATACGGCGTATTATATCGATACGAACGTAACACTGATATGTATCAACATGACGGATTTTTAACACCTGCCCACAACAAATCTAGAAGATGAGCTCTTCTGTTTGAAGTGACCCATCAAGAAAAAGAAAGTTATAGACCCAAAAGCACCCATTGATCTAGGAAATCAGACAATCATAGCCCTTGATTGATTATTATTTTTTAAATTACAGCTTCAGCATTGAGATTGAAAGATTATGTGCCTGCTTACTATGATCCAATGCTGACACCACAAGACATCCTTACTGGTGTGAGCTTCGCCTCTGGAGGGTCTGGATACGACTCTCTCACTCCCAAAATAGTGGTATTCTCACTTTGTCATATTTATTTTTTCAAGTTTTCTCCTTTATTTTTTGTTAATATTTTTCTTTTCCACAAATTATATTGATGTTTTTATTGTTATTTCAGTCGGCTTTATCTCTGTCGGATCAAATAGACATGTTCAAAGATTATATAGGGAAGCTGAAGTCGATCGCCGGAGAAGAGAGTGCGGCCAAGATTCTTAATGATAGTTTATACATTTCAATCATAGGGACCGATGATATCGCCAATACATATTTCTCTACTCCATTCAGAAGGACAGATTATGATATTCCTTCCTATACTGAATTACTCGTTAAATCAGCTTCTGATTTTTATGAGGTAAGTGATACGGCTTCTTAAAAATTGGTCTCCCCTTCGTATATGATATTTGGATATCGGCTGATAAATTTCTCTCTTCTATTTTTTTTAAAAAAATCACCGAGCGATATATATCGAATATCGACCGATATATAAAGGTTTAAAACATATACACTAAATTTGACATAAATATTTTTATGGATTTGGAGTCCTTGTGCATGCAATCACTACAACATAGAGTTTCTTGTTCTCTAATTTTTGTTGTAGTGTTTCTCGTTCTCTAATTTTTCTCAAAGGAGCCCACCTTCTTAAATTAAAACTATTCACGAATTCTTCATGAATATTATTGTTTCCTAGTCCTCCATTGATTGAAGGGCCATCTAATTAAATTTAAAACAAACAAAAATAAATAAATATTGGCCCTATTGTCTCATTCAATCTAAGGTGCAAATTGTACAGATCCGCATTCAATTCAAACCGTACAGAAGCATACCAATCTCAAAAACCCGGCATGGATCAACTTTTTGTTATTAACGTGTGGGAAACTAAAACCTCCTACTTCCTGAGGCAGAAGACAACCAGTTGAACTATACCCATGTGCGTGGCATGAATCAACTTTTACTTGAGTTGTTTTTCTTTTTTAATAATATCTTGATTAGGGTTTTAAACTTGTCCCATCTATGACTTAATTTTGCAGAAAATATGAGACCTACATTTAAGTAAATGCTAGTCGACTTGGACCCATGTTAACTGAGATACGTTGGACTTAACTCAGATCATCATTATCAAATCATTTATCTTATCGTAATCTCATGTATGATTTGACAGGAGTTTCATTTTTAAACCATGCATTTAAAATCAAAGTGACTAAACTAGTTGTTTTAACTTGTGATGATTTTGAAGAGATTGTATGAATTGGGAGCTCGGAAGGTAGGAGTTGCAGGGCTCCCACCAGTTGGATGTGTTCCTTCGCAAAGGACTGTTGCAGGGGGATTGAGTAGAGAATGTGTGGATTCATACAACCAAGCTGCCATCACAGTCAATTCTAGGCTAAATGAGGAGCTGAAAAAGCTTCAAGCAAGGCTTCCAGGTTTAACCATTGCCTACATTGACATCTATACTATTCTAGATGATATCATTAAGCGCCCCAAAGATTTCGGTAATTCAATCCATCTCTCTCTCTCCCTCACTTTGTGTTTGTTTCTATTCCTCTTCATAACAGAACAAGTACGTACCAAAAGAAAGATATTAATTAGTAATAGATCGAACTAAAATAAAACCCTTTCAATTTAGAATAGAATCCCTCTTTGGACAATCACTATGCCTATGTCGCGGTAGATAAATCTCACTCGTTGATCTTTGAAACCTTGAGAAGTAAATTTTTACATGAAAAATCAACCTAAAAATACTTTTCAAATGCACCCATTGTAAGTCTTGACGATGTCCTAAGTGAAGCGAGTTCTTACAACTATTGCTGCAATTGTTTCTATTATTTAGATTCAAAGGTAAGAGCTTCTTTGTCATTTTTTGACTGATGGGAAATGAAGAACACAGTAAATTAAGCTCTTCTCTTTTCTCATGTGGAATAAAGATTGTTCGTCAATTGTCAAGAACATGATAATCAGTGATGTTTTTTCTTTGTGTATCACTTGGGGAGTCTTAAAAAATAAATCTTTTAGTACCTTCTTCTTGTAAATGTCCACTAAGCTCTTTAGATTGTGTACGCATTGTAGGTTTTGAAATCTCCAGCAGAGGTTGCTGTGGCACTGGAACTATTGAAGTCACAATGCTCTGCAATAGTCTCACTCCCACATGCGAAGATGTCACCAAATTTGTGTTTTGGGACAGTTACCATCCCACAGAGAAGGGTTACAAAGTCATGATAGATATAATTGTCAAAAAGTACTTCTCCCTTCTTCTTTCGTGAAGAAGCAAACAAAATACTTCTGGTTGTCTCTTGGAAGTGGAAGAATGTAGGTTCAAGTCCCCATAGTTTAATCTTGGTGTGCCTTAAGAGTAATGGACTCATCCGTGGACATTATAGATAATTTTGATATTTTATCATCATCAATTAAGTTATTTATTCTACAAATCTATATTTACTTTTTATATTTGGATTTGGTAAATTATTTTTATGGATCGACTGTTCTATCTGACGCCCATGATCAGCTTGATATTTGTGGTGGATAAACTACACTATTTTTACCCTTTTTGTTAGGACTTTAAAAATAAAAATACAATATAAATATATATACACTTCATGGAATTTTTGTAGATATATAATTATCTCTATGTTATAGGTAAGATTAATCCCAAGAGATCACTTGCAAACCTGTGAATGTGAAAGAGAAAGAGAAGATCGAGCCACTATTTGAAGTGATACTTACCATTAGGAGGAGAGCATAAGATCATCTTTTTTTTTTGGAATCAATGTCTATTGAAGTATCTAGATATGGTTTTGAAGCTCCCAATAATTATTGATAAAAAGGGTACAATTTAATCAAGTTTTAACTGGTGTAATATGAACGTAGAATTTAAATATATTTTAATTAACACTTAATTAATAAATGAAATGCCTCCTAAATAAAATCAACACCTCTCTCCCTAGAGCTACTCCTCACGTGATCTCATTATTATGTATTAAAAACTGAAAAAAAACTACAACAGAAAGAATATTTTGTCTTCTTCTTAGATGATTTCTCTCGTAAATAAGAAAACCAATGATAATCAACCAAATGGGCCAGTGGGCGCCGAATGCGACTAGGCCGAGTAGTTGGTGTCGGAGCAACAGGAGAGGTGATAGAAGGCAGAGCACCGCTGGGCTGACTGGAATCAAGAAAAGTAGGTGGAGTAACTGGTGGTGGAACATGGGGGTGGAGAAAGTAGCAACAGGCGAATGAGAAGGAAAATCAAAGGCAGGATCATCAGAGATGGGTAATGGGGAAACAGAAGAATGTGATGGTGTGGAGGGAGGCAAATCACGATAGGGAAATATGCCCTCATAAAATGTGACATCACGAGATGTGTAAATGGATTTGGAAGCGAGGTCAAATATGCGATAGCCTTTTTGAGCATAGGGGTAACCGACAAAAATGCCCGGTTTGGCCCGGTTGGTCAAACTTATGCTTGATGTTAGAGTTGTGACCAAAACATAAGCTACCAAAGACACGTAAACAGGAGTAGTTCGGTTTGGAGTGGAACAGAACTTCATGTGGGGATTTACCGGATAAAATAGATGTGGGCATTTTATTGATGAGGTAGGTAGCAGTGAGGACACACTCGCCCCAAAATTGTAAAGGTAGATGGGACTGAAAGCGAAGGGCACGAGCAACCTCAAGAAGATGACGGTGCTTGCGTTTGACAATACCATTTTGTTGTGGAGTTGCAACGCAACTCCAGTTGATGGATTACCCCATGAGTGGAAAAGAAATTCTGCATATCAGCAGAAAGAAACTCTATACCGTTATCCGAACGAACTTTTTGAATAAGGGGAAATAGTTCACCACCAATACCCGACTGAAGGGAGGCAATGCTGAGAATGAAATTGAGTATGGATCAGGGGAAAAAAAAGATTTTAAAAGAGATGGAGTTTCAGACTTGACACGCATAAGATAAAGCCAAGTGCATCTGCTAAAATCATCAACAATATCAAAAAATATCGAGAGCCATTGAAAGAAGGTTGAGAAAAGGGTCCCCATATATCACAGTGAATTAAAGAGAATGGCCTGCTAGTAGTGATGGTACTAGAAGGAAATGGTAACCGCGATTGCTTCGCTTGGAGACAAATCTCACAAGTTGGATGTTTAGAACAAGAGATAAAAGAAACATCCTTGGCTCAGTTGTTGAGAGTACGATGATTTAAGTGACAAGTCTCCAATGCCAAAGATCAAGGGAAGGGGGGCGAATGACTGCCATTGCCGAAGTCGCATGGAAGTAGTAGAGCCCCTCATGAACGACCCCTTGTCCAATAGTTTGCAGTGTTGACAGGTCCTGAAAAATACAATGAGAAGAAGAAAAAATCACTGAACAAGAATTGAATGTGGCAGGTTGGGTCACAGATAAAAGGTTAAACTTGAAGGACGGAATGAAGAAAACATTCTTAAGCACAATAGAGGGTGAAAGGTTAACAGTTCCAATGTATGTGACCAGTACATTCGAGCCATCTGGAAGTTGAACAGAAGGTGGTGGAGAACATTGTTTGTATGAAGAAAATGAAGATAGCGTGGAGCACATGTGATTACTAGCACCAGTATCAATAATCCAAATAGAAGAAGATGGAACAGTAAGGGTAATACCTGCGACTCCAGCATGAAGATTAAGAATACCTGAAGAGGAGGTGGCCATTGAGAATGAGGGACCAACTCTAATAAGAAAATGTTGGAGACGAGTGGGCCGAGTAAGAATCTCCGATCGGATCAATTGAGAGGAGTTGCCTGGTCTCTAGTTCAGTTTGTCAGGTGTGAAGCAGATTCGTCAGGGCGAAACGATATTACGAGCGGAGAGCACACTGCATGGTGCACTGAATGCGCTGATCTAGGCGCTGGCTCTGTACTCAGAAAAACCCACAATTTGTTGATCTGGGTTTGTGCGCACGGCTGTGTGCCGTGCCCTGTATCTCTGATCTGCAATGAGAGAGCTTGGGCTAGGAAGCTGCTGTCCCCTTCCTACCGTTCTTTGCGATTGAAGAGGTGGGTCGAGGAATCCTGTGAAGTGGTTGCCTTTCTCAAGGACCCAGATCGGCAATGTGCCTGCCGAGAATCCTGTGCTCGTAGGCGAGATCTGAAGGAGCAGTAATCGACCTAAGAAGAGACAACGATTACTTGTCGATGGCAGCACTGCAAAATGGAACTAGCAATAGAGGCCTTGTGCTTTTGCTCTCAACGGCGAGCAGATCTGGTCCGGCGTCTCCAAAAGAAACGCAGATCTAGTTTGTGAAAAAGGACAAAATCCCAGGACCAGAAGGAAAAGAGTTACATAAAATAAGTACAAAATAAATTACAAGGGTAAGTCAACTCTAATACAGATACATGACAATACACTGAGTAATGGCTTTTTTTTTTCGACATTAGCACTATTGACTTTCTAGAGGAACCAATAAGATACAAACTATAGTTTAAAAACTTAAAATTTAGACTCTATTTAAAATCTTATCATGTTGAATAACTCATGTAATTTTTAAACTCGCTTAAAAAATTCAACAAAACTTGTTAATTTAATCGAGTAACATATCTTAATTTTTTAAGTTTTTTTTCTAATAATATAGGTACCTCCACCTTACGTTTGAGATGAGACTAATCCCACGAATATGTGTAAACTTCTCAATCCACATACACTGATTCAGTTTATAGAAAGTGGCCGTTGGAACTGAGCTTTAATCAAACTCCAAACCCCATTTTATAAAACGGACATCTTGACCGTTAAACCAACCCCTCGTAAACTACGGAGGGAACCAATAGGTCCTACCATATAGTATACTTCAAGGGCATCTTGATCATTTCAATGATTTAAAACATGCCCAACATTTTCAGTGACAAAAATACCCTTAAAATTTATTCCAGGATTGAAAATTCTGTCGTGCAAATGCTTCATAGACTCACAGTATCCCTAAATTTATGAATTATTACTTGAAGAAGACCTTTAAGCTGACAAGCCAACTGGACCACCATCTGTGTAATGAGGTCTTCTTCAATAAATAATTTTTTTTAATTTTCAAAGTCCCATCTCATGGGAATTGCTTTTTGTCTTGTTCTTTGTCAATAAGATTGTTAGATTTGCTAGATTCTGCTTTGGATAGATGAATTAGTATAGTTAAGTAGATAATTAAGTTTATATATTCTATTAGTATATTTCAAGTAGAAGCTATTCATAAAATCAAGTCTTTATCATTGAAATTTAATCACTGTAAAAATTTAAGTCTAAAATACTATTAACTAAAGACATAAAAATGAGGAGTGCATTTGTATATATAAAATTCATGTGAGTCGGTTATATGAAGCATGGCTTTAGTTGACTCGAATCAATGTTGAATCCTTAGTCTTAGGTAGGGCTGCAACTCGAGTTGGGCAGGTCGGGTTCCTTAAAATTCAACCCGATCCGACCCGAATTCTCAACCTGAACTTCTCAATCCGACCCAATCCGAATTCTGACCCGACCCGCATTCTTAACCCATTTTAGCTGGGTCGGGTCGGGTTGAGTCGGGTTAACTTGTAAATCCTCAACCTGACCCAACTCGAATTCTATGTGGGTTTTTATCTTCTCAACCCGACCCACAGGCCCAAAATTCTTGACTCGACCCACATGATTTCTCGACCCGAGTTGCAGCCCTAGTTTTAGTACATAGGGTAGAAAACAATTTTTATGCTAATCCTTCCAAATAGTACAATAATAAGATACTTTGATTGTTGACACATTGTACCTAAAAATCAGCTTCACAGTAGATTAAAACTTATTAAATTGAGTAGTTGAAATAGTGATGGAAAGAAATAGCATAATAGATCCGGATCACGACCAATCGCTAGCACCATTATTCCATTAATGTCGTCAACTTTAATCATGTGTGACCTTTATCAAATTTTAATTCAAGAGGACAAACAACTAAGTCATGAGCAAGTAAAGGAGTACAACTATTCAAGTGAAACATAAGGTGGTGCAATATTAGGGTTTTCATTGTGAAGGACCATTTCATATTTCCAAAAATTTGCATGAATATATGAGTGTTAAGATAGGTTGGGTAAAAATCGAAACCTATATAGATTCAATTCGAAAATAGTTAGGGTCGGTCCAAGATCAAAATATTTTGTATTGCGTCGATTCTAAGTTTTGAAGACTTCAGATTTTCTTGAATTGAGTTGGGCTAAGCGGAAAAAAAAAAAAATTAAGACCCGAGATTCGATTCAAAATATTTTCCTCTAATAAAATATTTATATATAATTACATATTCTATGCAATTATAAAAATATATTTTATTTGGAGCCTCTTTACTTTTAATTTTTATGGGTCTTTTTTCTTTTATTTCCATTTTTAGATCTATTATATTGTTTATCTGTAGAGTTGAGATTTTGTAGTCTACTTCTTTGAGTTTAAATCTAAAAAGCTTGCTTTTAAAATGGGTTCTCATAAATCTAACTTGACTTAACCTGACTTGACTTAACCTACTATGTATATCAAACTAGACTATAATAACAAATATTTAATTCAATTGTTGAAATAAATTATTAGTGGTCCAAATATTTCATTCTACTGTATCATAATCTCTTGGACTGCAAACTTGCCGCATTGAATTCAGTGTTTGGTTGTCTCTTAGCCCTTCCATCTTTGGGTGAGTGGTCCCTATATGAGGACCACCAATTGACAATTGATTAAAGATCAAGGGGACATTAAATTTGGGACCAGCATGTTAGAATTGATGTAGTTCACAGTCCACACCTAATTGCAATTAAGGGACAATAGACTTAAAATCATCTAGCAGTTATTGTGAAGGACAAACTCATGGATTTGGAATTTATTTAAAATACTAGATATTTATTTTCTATTTGATTTTGTTATTTATTTGTTTAAGATGATATGATTCAAAGCATCAATATTAGAGCCAGGTCTCAGGCTACCTCATGTAAGTTCAGGTGATCCTCCAAGCGAACGGGATAGTCAGCGTTGCTCTCTCTACCGGAGGATCTCGTTCAGAGGGGGGGCGATTGTTAGGACTATTGCGAACAAGTCACACGTTGGAAGTGTAGAGGGAGATCTAGGTGTTTATAAAGGACTTGATCACTCTACCTAACAAGCTAATCTTTTGGGCTGGAAACTCAGATCCTAACAGACCTAACTCAACCATATCACATGCAATATTACATGCAGAAATACCCTTGGCCCATAAATTAGAATAACATGACTTAACGTATGAATTTCTAGATTAGATTGATGTGGGTTAGTCCAAAACTTGACTAAATTGCACCTTTTTATATAATACTACCAGTTTGTATAGAATATAGTTCAAATTAACTATGTAAAGATTATTACTGTTATTACTATTTACTATTTTTGTTATGATGATCATCATCATATCATCATTATCATCTAAAATCAGGTGCGATCAAATTATAAGTGATGCCTCACCTATCTAATAATATAAAAAAACTTTTATTGATAAATTATTGTGGAAACCTTTTTGTCGCATCAAACATGAGAAATTAATAACCATGAAAACAAAATTCATATATTCCATTTTTTATGAAAAAAGAATTCTCAAAGAAATCAATTTTATGAAAAATAGTTTTGCACAAACATTCCCTTAAGAAATAGTGATTCAATAAGATTGATTCGTGTTATTGTAGAAAAAATATTAAGTTGTCAGTTCTTTTTCATTTTGATGGATCTACAAGAAAGGATTTAAATAAATTATAACATTATCCGATGAATTCTACTATGTTTAAATTAAATTTGGTCAATTTAGTCAGACAGAACGAAATTGAGATCTCTCTCTCTCTCTCTCTAGCACACATGCATCCCCCAAAGTAAGCCCAGCTTAGGCTTGAGAAAAGCCCAAGTCTAAATAAGCTCGAATATACACTTTTGAGTTTCAAATGGGGCCAGGGCCTTACTAATATAAACTAGGGCATTGTTGGGCTTCATCAAATCAAGCCAGTCCTATCCATGTCCCAAAACGGATAAACCCAGCCTGGCCTGCCCAAGTAGTACGCTCACGCCCTGAAGCAAAAATATAAGGTTGAGTCCAATTACTAATGGGCCAGTCCATGTAATCCCAGTTGGTTTGGGCCTAATTTTCTGTACGAAGCTACAAACAAATGACTGGGCCATCCCATAAATATATTGGCGGCTCGTTCTAAGCCCAGAATGATATAGCTAAACTAGATATTTCAGAAACAGGATTTATCAGGGCTCGATTCCAAGCTATTTGTGTACTAGATCTCAAGATTTGATCCTGAACTCTAGTCCCGATTCTTTTCTGGCTTGAAATTGTACTTGCTTCAATCCAGGTCAGATATGAAATGCACCAAGTTATAAAACAACACTCAGGTTGAGTCGTATCAGGTCAGGTTAGCAATTCAAGTCGAGTCGGATCGGATTCAATAATTTTTGACATGGGTTGAGTTGAGTTTATTGAAACTCCACCCGAGTTTCAGCCCTAATGGGAGCATAGCCGAATAGGATGCGGAAGAGAGCCCATTGTGTTGGTGATACTTAATTTAAAGGTTTAGGACAAGTGATATTATATTTATAGGTTTTCTTTCAAAATGAGCTAGGTTTTGATTTATATTCACTATTCATAGGTGATTCGACTCCAAATAGATGAGATTTTACAGATGATGGTGACGAAGAACCGATGATGCGGGCTTACAATTGCACTCCTTTGAATCTTTATTGTTGCAAAATTTTACATGGGGCATACATAATTCTTGAGTAGGTAACCTAGCAAATAATTTGCAGATTTATTTCCAATGTTGCCTCTCAAATCAGATGAGATAATTCCTTGACAATTCCACGAACAACAATCTCAAATGTTTTCTGTGTGGGATGAAAAGAATCCCAAAAGACATATTTTGAGGTGTCTTTGCATGTGTGCTTGTCCAAACTGTTGCATAGTATTGAAGTTTCAATTGTTCCTGAACCACAACACCCATTGCTCACCTCTTCAAAACCTGAAAAGAACTCAACCGTAGTCACTTCGTTCAAATAGAAAGCAATACTGTTTTGTGGGAAAATTCCAAAAAAAAATATTAGGGTTTAATCTGGTCATGTCTTAGTATGGCCAGATACATACTGGACAAGATCTCAGCCCCTCAAGACTAATTTGTACGAACCACTTAAATGTCTGATACACATTTTTTTCAAGATTTGTACAGGTTGAGAGAATGAGATAGGCATGTATTAATTGATATGTATTGTATGAACCATATACAGGCTGGTCACTCATTATTAAGTCGTTCAATTCCAATAAATATCAGATAAAATTTCATGTAATGAGGGATATCTTTGAAGTATTATACCCAACAAGACTAATATCTCCAGGCCCGCTCCACCAAGCCCACGCAGGTAGTCCGATTAAATCGGGTGGTAGCACTAGGAATCGATCACTGGACGTGGGGAGCAAACCCATGCCCAATGACCACTGGGCTACACGCGTGGTGGGTAATGCGTGTATTGAGTTAATGAATATTCAGCCTTATTTCATTCAGTTGACGATTTTCTCTCTTATTCTTTGTGGATTCAAAGGTTTTGAGAGAAAATCTAGTTCTCATTCTCTTGTTTTCTTCTATTTTCACTGCATCAATAAGTGGTATGACAATGCTATCACAAAATTATTGTACTATCTAGATCATTAAAAACATGGAAGGAGGGGATATAAAAAGACATGATAGATAGTTTGTTGATCGACTCTATTCTCTCTGATATGATCGAGTAGAGAAGTAAAACTCGTAAAATCAACTCTATATAGATGGAATTTTGGCTAATGTTGATGATGGATTTACCGTACTGTGTGGGATGCCGAATAATATGATCTACGGGAGTAAAGAGATCTACATAGACTATTTTCATGCCGGAAAACTTTGTCTGAAGTTCTCCAATCTCCCTTATTAGCTTGTTGTTGAACTGTATTGATGCTTCATTGCTAGAAGCGGCACAGTCATGTTGGACACCTCCGAGGAGAAACCTTTCTGATGGTACACATCCAAGAGGAGGAACACCCACAGCTGCAAACTTTCTTGCCCCCAAACTGTACAATTCCTACCAAATCAGAGAATGTAAACATTTTAATGGTTGCCAAAGTCCACTATCAATAAATCTTGTGCATAAATTCTGTCATTTCATGTTCTAGGAATTGAAATTTTATTGTAAAATATTTTTACCTCTTCTTTCATAACCAAGGTGTCCATGTTTCAAAGAATACCTGACTAATTTCCAGGACATGTGCAAGTTTCCTGATAGAACCCCTCCAGATTTATATTTTGAATGTAGTTTTTGATTTTGAATTTAATTTTGTTTTATCTTTATCTCCATTTTGAATTTCCCATTATCTTAATTATTTGAATTTCTCTTATCTTATATTAGACTTTGATTATAAATAAATGAAATGAGCTCTCTCTTTTGTGAGAGACATCGAATATTTTATTTTCACACTTTCATACCCCACACACCGGGTAACTTTATGGGGAGTGACCCTTTAGGATAGAGCTACAACTCGGGTCAGGTTTTGGCCTGACCCGCATGACCTGACCTGAGAAATCATGTGGGTCGGGTCGAGAATTTTGGGTTGGCGGGTCAGGTTGAGAAGATAAAAACCCGAATGAAATTCGAGTTGGGTTGAGAATTTTACAAGTTAACCCAATCCGATCCTACCCGACCCGACCCGACCTGACTAAAATGGGTTCAGAATGCAGGTCGGGTTAGAATTCAGGTTGATTCGGGTTAGAATTAGGGTCGGGTTGGGTCGGGTCGGGTTCCATATATATCAACTCGGGTCGGGTTGGATTTTAAGGAATCCAACCTGCCCGACCCGAGTTGCCGCCCTACTTTGGATAAAGTGAGAATCGAACTGAAGACTCCTTCTTCCTGAGGTAGATTTTACTTATAAGGGATTCATTTGAAAATGTTTCTTTTCACTCAAGGTGTTTTTCGATTTGAAGGGATATATGATATATGAACCATCTAAGCGATATTAGAAACCCATGAATAAGGTGGTTTTTTGGTGACGAAATTTTAATTTCCATTTTCGCCACCATTTTATGTGATTTTTTAGAGGGGCAATTGGAGAAACATTTCAATATTGCAAACTGCCATTTATAAACAAACGTAGTTTGAACTAGATCTTTTAAAACAGGAAATTCCATCAGTTAAGCCCAAGGTTAGTGCAAGCAATTCCTTGTCAGAAAGGCCTTGGATTAGTCTTTTAAAATTGAAAATTAATGGGCTCTGGGCTGAATATCTAATCTTAACAGAAATTGATTTTGGAAAAAAAAAAAAAAAGGAAACTCCTTAAAAAAGTTTACCTTAATTAGATTGGATGCTATTTGGACTAAGAAGCTTGCATACGATGGAATATCGTAGTTCGATTTTCGATAGAGTTCATATGTGAAGAGGATATCATTGTTCCCTGCACAAATGAAGTATAGACTATTGGAAATGATATTTGCAGCTCCATCTTCTCCGGCAATTGTCTTCAATTTCTCTGCATACTCTTTAAATAGATTTAGCTGATCCCAAACTGATAGAAGAGACTGAAATAAGGAACACCCATCTCTTAGACTTCAACAACAACATTTAAAAAAAAAAAAAAACAGAGAAAAATGTAAAAGATATTCGAAAATTTCACTCTTATATGTACCTGCTGATGTGGAAAATATCTTGATATGATAATTTTCTATCTTGTGAAAAGTTCAACCATTGTAGCTCAAGTAAGCACCACGGTATAAATGTTGGGCAGTGAACGAATTTCACATTGGTTGTGAAATGGGATATTTATAGACTTATAAAGGACTAGCGTCACTCCACCTATTGGGCTAGATTCACAGTCCCAACAAGTGGTAACAGAACCATATCCCCAAGCCAATGCATGTGGACTCAAGAATCTCCTAGTCGAAGGAGATAGCCGGCGACGTTCTATCCACCAGAGAACCTTGTTCGAGAGAGGATTGTTGGGGCAACGAATGAGTCCCACATTGATTGTGAATGAGGAGATTTAGAGACATATAAAGATCTAAGGTCACTTCACCTATTGGACTAATCTTTTGGATCGAATACCCAGTTCAGTAAAAACAGTATAATTCTATATATGCATAGCATCTTTTCTAAAACAATAAAAATGACCTAAAATACTTAGATTTGGAAAAGAAATATCTAGTTGAGATGAACGTAGAGAAACTAGAGAAGAAATTGAAAGAGAGATTACCTGTGGTTTTGCTGTTAAGTTGTCGTATCCAGTCCCGCCAGAGGCAAAGCTTACTCCAGTGAGGAGATCATGGGGTTTTAGCTCAGGATCAAGATAAGCCGGCAAAAGCTCCTTTAATCCTAGTGCTGAAACTGAAATGGATTGAGACCATTGTTAAGGTGATGCCTCCTTTGTTTTACTCCAACAAGTTGGTTTGATACATTTGCTTCTTATATAGGAAGTATGACAATGTCAACTCGAAAAATATTCTATAACCATCCCAAAAGACTAACTTTATAGATGGAATGACTCAAGTCTTTTATAAATCTCTAGATATCTTTCTACACTTCCAATGTGGGACATGGTCGGACGCAGGGCCATCTTGACACAAGTTTGAGGCCTAAGGCAAAAATTTTAAATGGGGCCTTTTTGGTATTTGACATATTATTATAAGTAATATTTAATTAAAACTTTAATTATATAATAAAAATATTTCTTCTAAAATCTATTTTTCTTGTTTTTTTATATGCAAAATTACTAATTAGATTTTTGTATTCAAGTTTTGCTAAAATATCATTTTAAGAGGGGTTCTATTGTATGAAATAGGTATTTAAGATAGATCAAAATCTTCATTTTTTTTTTCTAGTCTCTCGATATAAATTAACAATTAAACCTACAAAAATCTACACAAAGTTGCAAACATGAATAAAATGCCTTTTTAAAGCATTATAGAAGTCAAAGAGCCGCAATTGGCCTGGTTGATGTATCAAGAGCACCCGAATCATTGTTCATTTGCTTACCTGAAACTTCTGGCCCTACTAACCAAGTTTTGAGACCCAATACTTCCAATTCCATTGGGTGGTTGATCTCTAACACCTAGATTTTTCTCAAGTTACAATATTAAAAAAATTAAAATAAATCACTGCAAGGAATGAAATACTTTGGATCTTCCCAAAATAAAATAAACTCACATAAATTTAGGATGACTCGGTTGAAACTCGATCAAATGAGTAAACGGGTCAATTAAATGGGTAAATAGGTACTAACAAAGAATGTTAGATGAGTTTGATGGGTTAGTGGGCTCGGTCAATTCTTGTCAAAGTAGCAAAGTGGACATTAAGTGAAGGCCATGAAATTAAAAGACAAGGTGGGGGACGGTGGGAAGAGTTGTGGAATGCATTAATGGGTCAAGGTTGCTTGGGTGGTCAAAGGGTTATGATTGGTGGGCATTAATGAGGTGTAATCAAGCTGGGAATAGAGATGGGTGGTAGATATCAGTAAAGCTAAGATAAAGAAAAGGTAAGGGAAAAATGCTCTGTAACAGAGAGATGAGGGTGCGATGGTGGAGGCTTGCAGTAGATTTGATGATGGTGAGATGGGTGGGTCAAGCAAGAGGCAGCAGAGAGATCTAGCCGTCGCTTGAGAGAGAAGTTGTAGCGGCAGACAGTCAAGACGAAGAGCAGCAATGGCAAGATCTGCTCGGTGTGAAGAAACGTCGGGGTCTTCCTAAGGGGGGCCTAAGGGCTAAGGCAACCGCCTTATTTGCCTCTCCCTTGAGCCGGTCCTGATGGGAGCTCAACCACGGCGAGAGGGGTCTTCTTCGTCCAGGGGCCTAAGGCGATCGCCTTTCTTGCCAAAGTGTTAAGACGGCTCTGGAATAGGCAATTGGAGAGCCTCGTTCTAGAGGGAATTTGTTGGGGCTGGAGAACGAGTCCCAAATTGGAAATGTAGAGGGAGATCTAGGAACTTATAAAGACTTGAGTCACTCCACCTAATAGGCTAGTCTCTTGGACTATATATCCAGGTCCTAATAAGTGGTATCAGAGCCAGGTCTTAGGACTCCTCATGTGGACTAGGAAGATCTCCTAGGCAGATAGGATGGTCGGACGAAATAGGCAGGCGAAGAGCCAAATTCGAGGGGGGAATTGTTGGGGCTAGTGAATGAGTCCTATATTGAAAGTGTAGAGGGAGATTTAGAGACTTATAAATTGTTTGAGTCAGGGGTACAAATATCGGCCGATACATATCGTATCGGCCGATATGTATCGATTTTGAACAAGTGAATATCGGCCGATGTATATCGTTATCGGCCGATATTCACAATATCGGTATTATATCGGCCGATAACTATATATCGGCCGAAAACGATTTTTAAACCCCTGGTTTGAGTTACTCCATCTAATAGACTAATCTTTTGGACTGGATATCCAAATCCTAATAGTTCTAACTATACATATAGCTTGTATTCAATCCAAAGATATTCATATCTCAAAACGAGTCTTAATTAGGTACAAATCCAATTCGGAATAATAATAAATATAAGACAGAAATATTGTAAATATAATCTGAATAGAAAATACGATTCAATAACACATTTCTCACAGTTTTTTGCCATACCTATTAGATCTGTTCCAATCTTCCCGTTGCTAAACCTTCCAGTTGCTTTGTGGTTAATGAAATCTCGACCATAGGGTGGGAAGTCACTCTTAACAATGGTAGGGAGCCAATTGTTGTTACCAGGATCGACTAGAGAATCTCCAAAAGCTAGCATTGCAGGCAGTCTCTTGTTGCTGAGATTCAAGGCTTGTGTCGGGATTATATGAGAAAAAACAACAATATAAAGAGAAAGAATGGTTGTAGAAGTTAAAAAGAAAGAGAAGAGCTGCATATTTGTTCTCTTGCAGAGAGAGACAGAGACAGAGAGGAATTATCCTTAGAGAAACATGCATTTATATCAACATCCATCGACGAAGAACAATTTTTATTTAATACAAAGCTTTTTGCAATTAATATGGTTAGGCATTTTGCACGAGATAATTTAACTAAGAGTCACTTTTGTTCATAAACTAGAGGTCCCAAGTTCGAGTCTCATAGTCATCTGATGTTCGTAACTTGCGAAAAGCTACTTGCATCCAAAATTTTATCCAATATCTTCGTACTCAAAGAGATAGTGATCTTAAACTTCTTCATCATTAGGAGTAGTAGGCTCACCCGTGGAGATTTTACGCTGGGTATCTCACAGTTTCCCACATATAAATTCAAAAAAACAATATGACTAGTTTAGGTTTTTTTTTAAGAAGCAAGTTCCATTGCTCTCAATATCACAAAATTACTGCAATATTCATTTCCATTTAACAGCTTTCAATTTCTTGTATAGTCATTTCATATAAACAATGTGAGAGAAACTCCAACTATATTTTAGGCTATTAGTAAATTTTTGCACATGCCTCTTCATTTCACTGTCCCACATTCCAACTGCACTTTGGTCCTATGATTAAATTTTGGACATAACTGATAGATAGGGACCTGACCAACCCTACTGTTGGAGCTTGGAGAGAATATTAAAAGTAATTTTTTTATTATCTTAGTTTAAAATAATATTAAATATTAATCAGGTTTATTCGGGCAGTGAGGCGCATGAACTATATTTTACAAGTGGGCCTGTGAAGGTACATGGGTAGAGTCATATTGTGGGTTAGGTCTGTTGGAGTTTGAAAAGGTATTTTTTGGATAATTCTTTTTGGAAAAATCAGATTCGTTGTATTTGAAAAACCTTAATTATAAGGGATTAAAAAATCAACGGTTAAAATTGAGACAATTTTAGATGGATTACAATCAAATGGACTCAAATTCCATGAGAATCTAATTCATATGGAGAAGGCTCTTAGGAGACATGGGGTTTAAATATGGCACTAAGTTAGCCCCACTTGGGGGGGTACAAACCAAAATGTTCACCAAAATGTTGTTCGTGGCTTATGGATGAGTAAATTTGAAATACCTTGACCCAAATCAGCTAAGTTCAGCTGTTATATATTTTTTTAAAAAAAAGGGTTTTACAAATATTGGCTGATATGGCTGAAATATAGAGTCATAGACCTATGTTTCTGGGTCAAAGTATGGACTGAAATTTTTATCCCGCCTTAAACTTAAACCTCAGTATGTATGATGACTTTGTTTTTGGCACATTGGGCACATACAAGACCCTATAGCCCAACTCATGTAGTGTTGGAGCTGTGCAAATGAGTCCCACATTGGAAATTTAGAAGGAGATATAGCAATTTATAAAGGATTTGAGTCACTCCACCTAACAGGCTAATCTTTTAGGCTGGAAGCCCAGGTTCTAATAAATTGTATCAGAGTCAAGTCTCAGGCTACCTCATGTTGGCTTAAGAGATTCCCTAGGCTAACGGGATGGCCGGAGACGCTCTCTCCTGCGGAAGGCCTAGTTCGAGGGGAGGATTGTTGGGGCTGCTACGAACGAATCCCACATTGAAAGTGTAAAGGGAGATATAGGGGTCTATTAAAGGACTTGGGTTACTCTACCTAACAGGCTAGTATTTTCAACTGGAAATCTAGATTCTAACATGTAAAGCCTAGATAATTGGACAACAGGGTCTTTTTTTTTTTTTGAGAATCATTTTTTCACTAAACCAGACTGGGAATATGGAGATATTTTTTACCTTCTCAGAGACATCTAAGGAGTAAGGAATAAATGTGGCTGTAGAGGCCCACATACATGTGAAAAGAAGAATGAGATGGAGATGGAGATGGTACTTGAATAAAACATATAAATTAAGAATTAAAGATCACCAACCCAATGGGGTCTTTTCTGTACCCTAACTGCTTGAAATTTTCATCAAGTTACAATTTCTTCATTTCGTAGTTGAAGGCCAGTAAGGCCCCTTTACCACCCATTATCTCTCCTTTTTTTTTTCTTCACTTTTTTCTTTTCTTTTTAAATATGATTTTTTATACTTTTTACCTTTCATCTCTCTATGAGTTTTCATGTATAAAGGAAATATTTTAACCCTTTTAAGTATGGAATACCTTTCTTATATATGTATTTGTACTTAAGAGTCACCATCAATCAAGAAATGAGAGTCAACTTAATCGAATAATCATATTTATCAGCAATTAAAAGAGTAGACTTGTTTTGTTTAATCTAATAGCGCTTATAGAGCAGATTATGTTTCAAATTTAAGAGTTTTATAATATATGAGAGATAATAACTATGATGACGATGATGATAATGATGAAAGCTCTAATGGGTTGGTGATATCTATTTAATATGCTTTCTCTTGTCAAACTATATCTAACTCTAGTTTTCACAAGTGTGGTCTTCCACAAGCATATGATTTTTTTTGTTTTTCATAATATTAGTATTCTCACTTTATATTAGAGATGAAACAAAATCATCTAAAAATATTGTGTATTCTATAAATTCGGAGGGGTCAAATCTAAGACTTATAATCTAATTTTAAAATTTTAGACTAACTGAACAACCTATGCGAATTAAGCACATGAATAGATAACTCTTCGGATGTATCTAATGAAGTGATAAAAAATATTTTTATAGAGGTTACTACATTTGTCAAGATAGAAAGCTAAAATACCTGTTTTTCAAAACACAAATAATAAAAATGCACATGTTTTTTTATCGTAGTGTTTATGGTGCCTTTATCTCTAACTCTCCTTGAAAATGGATAAAGTGGCTAAACACAAAGGGCCCAAAATTGTTTCTGTCCACACTCCACACATGCAAAGATTGTAATTCATGGATTAGTTATTGATTATAATGAATTTCACAACTATAGAAGAATGCAAGTTTCTCCAAACTTAAATCATCTCTCTCTCTCTGCAGAAGAACAAAAATGCAGCTCTTCTCCTTCTTCTCAGCTTCTACTGCCATTCTCTCTCTTTCTATTATTCTTTTTGCTCAGATAAACCAAGTAGATGCTCTTGTACCCAAGAACAAAAGATTGCCTGCAGTGATAGCTTTTGGAGATTCTCTAGTTGCTCCTGGTAACAACGACTGGATCCCCACCATTGGTAAGGCTAATTTCTCACCCTACGGTCGAGATTTCATCAACCAGGAACCAACTGGAAGGTTTAGCAATGGGAAGATTGCAACAGACCTAATAGGTATGTAAAGAACTCTATGGGAATTTTGGCCTTAATTTTGAAGCCTTATTCTGGTTTCCCTTGCCTAGGCCCGGGCTTTGGTTAATTTTCTATCTTAGGGCTTGTTTGTTTTCTTCTTTTTGTGTGAATTATGCTTACCTTTCATTCAAAATAAAAAAAACTCTATGGGAATCACCCATTTTGAACTGATTTATTTCGACAATTTCCGACCTGCAAACTAATTTGTACAAACAATTCACTATTCGATTCATCGAATAATTTGATACCCATTTAGTCTAGTTTGCAAATTAAATTTCTAACATACTAATTTTAATTTCGTTGGAAAGAACATCTTTAATTTAGAAGGTTTGAAATGTATTGGTATTTTAGTAGTGAACTATAACTAGGTTAGTTCATGCATGCCATTAGCTTATTGCATGTACAAGAAATGAGTCCTCACCAAAGCAATGCTCCCATTCCATTTCAGTTTCACAACTAGGATTGAAAGAGTTGTTGCCGGCTTATCTTGATCCAAAGCTGAAACCCGATGACCTCCTCACCGGCGTAAGCTTCGGCTCCGGTGGAACTGGATTCGATCTCCTCACAGCAAAACAATTGGTAAATCTCCAAATAAAAGTCCAATTTTCAAGTAGTCTTTGTCATCTTGATGTTATTGTTCAAAACTAAGAGATTGGTCTTTCTTATTTCAGGCTGTTTTATCAGTTTGGGATCAGCTAGAATTGTTTAAAGAGTACATAGAGAAATTGAAGACAATTGCAGGAGAAGAAGGAGTTAATATATAATTTCCAATAGTCTATACATCATTTGTGCAGGGAACAATGATATTCTCATTACTTATCCACTCTCACGAAAGCAGGAGTATGATACTCCATCGTATGCAGGCTTCTTAGTCCAAACAGCATTCCAATTTTACTGAGGTAAACACCTAAATTCTTTTAATGAATATTTAAAAAAAAAAAAACTTATTTCAAGTTCAACCTTCTAACCCACTCCCATTTAGCCATATATTTTCATGTTGTCATTTTATATATGATTCATTGACGAATCGAAACTATAAACAAATCCTATCTTTCAATCACATATTTATATGTCCCTCCCTCCCTCTTACTCCTGATCAAATCTGAACCGACCCAATTCAACCTGAAATAAATCTAAACTAAAAATATTTATCACAAATTCAACCAAAATCGACTAAGAATATCATGTGCAATAAGAAGAATCCTGATAGAGGCTTTTAGAAAACACTAAACAATGGTTATATTTTTCTAATTTTAACAGGAATTGTACAAATTGGGAGCAAGAAAATTTGCAGTTATTGGGGTTCCTGCTCTAGGATGTGTACCATTACAAAGGTTTCTCCTAGGAGGGATCGAAAGAAAGTGTGTTGCTTCTACCAATGAAGAAGCAATAATGTTCAACACGAAGCTAGCAATAGAGGCTGTCGAACTTGGTACAAAGTTTCTGGACATGAAGATCTCCTACATCGATGTCTTCACGCCTTCAAGTTATATTGTTCAGCATCCTTCACAATTTGGTAATTTCTTGATGGCATTATCCCTCTACTTACTGTTTTAATAGACAGAGTAATGTCTCACTCTAAACCCTTAAATCCACGAAGAATAAAAGGAAAAGGGCTCTCTCTTGTTATCATTTTATAAAAAGTAAATTGTTAGATTTACTGAATATGTCACAATTTTAGAGTATAAATAGGAAAATTCGTTGGCGTTTTAGAGTTAGCTAAGTATAATTCAGAGTAACTCAATGTTGGGTATCTCAACTGGTTCGGACTCCGTCTCTTGTAGTGGGAGGTCTCCAGTTCAATCCTTGACGGCATTAACCGGGTGTATACTGTGTGGGTGTGGGACCAGGGCCATCTTAACACAAGTTGAGGCCTAAGGCAAAAATTTTAAATGAGGACCTTTTTGGTATTTGACATATTATTATAAATAATATTTAATTAAAATTTTAATTATATAATAAAAATATTTTTTCTAAAATCTATTTTTCTTGTTTTTTGATATGCAAAATTACTAATTAAATTTTTGTATTCAATTTTTGCTAAAATATCATTTTAAGAGGGGTTCTATTGTATGAAATAAGTATTCAAGATAGATCAAAATCTTCATTTTTTTTTTTTCTAGTCTCTCGATAAATATTAACAATTAAACCTACAAAAATCTAGACAAAGTTGAAAACATGAATAAAATGCCTTTTTAAAGCATTATAGAAGTCAAAGAGCCACAATTGGCCTGGTTGATGTATCAAGAGCACTCGAATCATTGTTTATTTGCTTACCTGAAACTTCTGGCCCTACTAACCAAGTTTGAGACCCAATACTTCCAATTCCAATGGGTGGTTGATCTCTAACACTTAGATTTTTCTCAAATTACAATATTAAAAAAATCAAAATAAATCAATGCAAGGAACGAAATACTTTGGATCTTCCCAAAATAAAATAAACTCACATAAATTTAGGATGACTCAGTCGGGTCAATTAAATGGGTAAATAGGTACTAACAAAGAATGTTAGATGAGTTTGATGGGTTAGTGGGCTCGGTCAATTCTTGTCAAAGTACCAAAGTGGACATTAAGTGAAGGCCATGAAATTAAAAGACAGGGGGGGGGGAGGCGGCGGGACGGGACGGTGGGAAGAGTTGTGGAATGCATTAATGGGTCATGGTTGCTTGGGTGGTCAAAGGGTTATGATTGGTGGGCATTAATGTGGTGTAATCAAGGTGGGATTAGAGATGGGTGGTAGATATCAGTAAAGATAAGATAAAGAAAAGGTAAGGGAAAAATGGTCTATAAGAGAGAGGTGAGGGTGCGATGGTGGAGGCTTGCAGTAGATTTGACGATGGAGAGATAGGTGGCTCAAGCAAGAGGCAGCAGAGAGATCTGGCCGTCGCTTGAGAGAGAAGCTGTAGCGGCAGACAGTCAAGACAAAGAGCAGCAACGGCAAGATCTGCTCGGTGTGAAGAAACGTCGGGGGCCTTCCTAAGGGGGGCCTAAGGGCTAAGGCAACCGCCTTATTTGCCTCCCCCTTGAGCCGGCCCTGATGGGAGCTCAGCCACGGCGAGAGCGGTCTTTTTCGTCTGGGGGCCTAAGGCGATCGTCTTTCTTGCCAAAGGGTTAAGACGGCACTGTATGGGACTTGCCCCCCAGGGGTTTTTGGAGTGGCTTAAAGAGGCCGAAGGCATTGGTTGGTCTGGAGTTTCCCGTCTAAAAAATAACAATAATTTAGAGTAAATACCGCATTTTCATTCTTATAAAAAGTTTTAGTGATCGAATGATATTGTTTTATTTGTGCACAATGATTAATATTGAGTTCTTTCTCAGGATTTGAAGAGGTATCGAAAGCATGCTGTGGAACAGGAACAGTTGAAGCTTCAATAGTATGCAATAAATTGGAGGATAAGCTGACATGCAAAGATGCTTCAAAATATGTGTTTTGGGATGCTGTTCATCCCACACAAAGAACGTACGAATTTCTTGTTCCTGGAATTGTTAAGGAACTACTTCATTTAACATGAGTGGCAACATAAGAAATAAATATGTAAATCATTTGCTAGTTTTTCTATTCAATAATAATGAAAGCCTTATATATGAGGAAGTTTAAAGAGGAGTGTCATTGCCAATGTCATAAGCTAGTGATCTGGTACTAGGTGCATTATTCTTTGGTGTCTGGCACTTTTGCTATCATGTAACTATGTAAGGTATTTGGTGGGAGCACAATAAAAGAGTTGTTCATGATAGTGTTAAAAGTCTCCACTGTGTTGGCAATCGTGTTCTTACTAAATGTGTTGGGTGGGTGTCTTTCCCCTTCGACTTTCAGCATTATTCCATAACTCATATGATGCGTGCCTACAAAGAGTGTATCGGGCTTTCCTAATTTCCTTTAGTCATTGAGATTATCTTTTTTGTGTTGTGCGATAAATCCGCACACATTTAAATCACAAATCACAAGAATCAAGTACACACAAGAAAACACAGCATTAACACAGATTTACGTAGTTCAGCAATGCTGCCTACATTCACGAAGCATGCAAAGATTCCATTAAGAAGAATCGGTCAGGTTACAAAGATTTCACCAATCCTACCCGCCGGTTACAAGGATTATAATCTTACACACCCTTCCTCTTAGTCTTTCTTTCTCCTCTCTGTTTCTCTCCTAGAGAAATTGCACAGCCTAAAAACCTAGGAAGAAAGATAATATTTATACGGTAGTTTACAACAGACTGGGCACAATAGGCCTGGGCCTGACTGACAATCCAGACCCAAAAGGACTTTGAGCCATAAAATCCAACATTTTGAGTATACGGAGCCTTTGGTTCTTTTTCCTTTTTCATTGTACTTTCTTTTTGCACTTGTGATGCTTTTAATATATGATGATTTACCATTTCTAAGAAAAATGTCATAAACTTGTGATTCTTTTTCTTAACTCTTTAGTAATCTGGCATTAGTTGTTAGTTTCTTATCATATGAAATTAGAAGAGCAAGGTAGTGCTTTCGGTTTTTGGGAGTGACAAATTATAAGGCACCCATGTCTTTTTATTGTATAATATTACTAGAAGTCTACATATATAGGTCTCGGGCTCATGGGGGTTTGATCAACTTAAACTTTTTTTGAGTCTAAGCATGGACTGAAACTTTTATCCGCACTGAAACTTAAACCTCAGTATGTATGATGACTTTGTTTTCGGCATATTGGGCCCATACAAGACCCTACAGCCCCAACCCATGTAGGGCCTAGTTAATTGGACAATGGGGTCATTTATTATTATTATTATTATTGGGAATCATTTTTTCTCTAAACCAAATGGGAATATGGAGATATTTTTTACCATCTTAGAGATATGGGTTGGGCCCATACAAGACCCTACAGCCCAACCCATGTAAGGAATAAATGCGGTTGTAGTGGCCCACATACTGTGAAAACAAGAATTAAAGGTCACCAACCCGTTTCGTAGTTGAAGCAATTCTTCTCAGTGATAATTAAGCCATCATTTTCCTAGTAAATATTCAAGATTTTATGCTTGTACAAAATTAATTAAAACTAATATCATTATTACCCCAAGATGTGGCAACAAAAGAAAGTTTGTTAAATCATATGTCTCAACATTATTAAAGTTTTCTAATAAACACATATTAGGATATGGGCTTAATTGAAATCTTGTAAAATAGTGTTTAAAGTCAAAATAGAAGATTGTTTGAATAATAACTTAAAATGCCATCCTTATCATGATAACCCTTATTGTCTCATATGTCTCAACATTCAAAAATGTTTTCAAATCCTTTTAGAAATCTTTTATCCATTAAAGTTTTCTAATAAACACATAATAGAAATGCACTTAATTGAATCGAGTAAAATAGTGCTTGAAGGCAAAATAGAAGATTGTTAGGATAATAATGACTTAAAACATCATTCTTATCATGATAATCTTTATTGTCTCAATAATGCCTTTTCCTCAGTATTTCTCTATCTTTTTTTAAATAAAATAATGGAGAAAGAAATCCATCGGCAATATGCTACATATCGCAACGTATCGCTAAACTTTGTTTTAACTCCTAATATCAATAGCGATTTGATATCTCTATCGAAAAAGCTTTAGTGAGGAACAACACAATTGAAACATTACTTCTCTAAATCGCATTTACGGTACGTATCACCAATATGTATGTATCGACTAATAAGCATCGTCAAACTACTTTTTTAACGCCTGGTATCAATAGTGATTCAATATCTCTATCTAGAAAGCTTTAATGAGAAAACCTTACTTCTCTAATTTGCCGATGCGGTACTTATCACTAACATGCTTGTATTGGCGATACATATCGCCAAAGTGCTTGCTTTTTTAACCCCTGATATCAGTAGTGATTCGATATCCCTATCTAAAAATGTTTAGTGAGAGCAACACAAATTGAAACCTTACTTCTCTAAATCGCCAATACGAATGTATCACCATATACCGTATCAGCGATATGTATCGCCAGACCGCTTTGCTAATCTCTCTATCTAAAAAGCTCCAGTGAGTGAGGAGTAAAATAAATTGAAAGCCTACTTCTCTTTCTCTAACTCTATTCGTCCAGGTCTTTAGATCACCATACATTGAAGTAAAACCACTAAAATGGTTCAATTTATCAAGTAAAAAACTATTAAGCATATTGATTTTTTATAAATATATAACTAAACTAATTTGTTCTATAGATGAGATTGATTGAAGACCATGCAATCAAATAAATTGTCGGCCTCAACTATTTTTGTACAGACAAAAGGCCATTCGTATAAAGCAAAGATTGTAATTCATGGATTAGTTATTGATTATAATGAATTTCACAACTATATAAGAATGCAAGTTTCTCCAAACTTAAATCATCTCTCTCTCTCTCTCTCTCTCTCTCTCTCTCTCTGCAGAAGAACAAAAATGCAGCTCTTCTCCTTCTTCTCCGCTTCTACTGCCATTCTCTCTCTTTCTATTATTCTTTTTGCTCAGATAAACCATGTAGATGCTCATCTACCCATGAACAAAAGATTGCCTGCAGTGATAGCTTTTGGAGAATCTCTAGTTGATCCTGGTAACAACGACTGGATCCCCACCATTGGTAAGGCTAATTTCTCACCCTACGGTCGAGATTTCATCAACCAGGAACCAACTGAAGGTTTAGCAATGGGAAGATTGCAACAGACCTAATAGGTATGTAAAGAACTCTATGGGAATCACCCATTTTGAAATCATAGAAGGTTTGATATGTATTGGTATTTTAGTAGTGAACTATAACTAGGTTAGTTCATGCATGCCATTAGTTTATTGCATGTACAAGAAATGAGTCCTCACCAAAGCAATGGTCCCAGTTCCATTTCAGTTTCACAACTAGGACTGAAAGAGTTGTTGCCGGCTTATCTTGATCCAAAGCTGAAACCCGATGACCTCCTCACCGGCGTAAGCTTCGGCTCCGGTGGAACTGGATACGATCTCCTCACAGCAAAACAATTGGTAACATCGCTCTCTCTCTCTCTCTCATATTTTTTCTCCAGTCTCTTGATGTTTATATCATTATTCAAATCTAAGAGATGGGTGTTCTTCATTTCAATCTCTTTCATTAATTTTATGTCATCATTTATAGTTTTAAAAGATGTTGTATGTATATGAAATTATACCTTTTTATATATCCTATTGTTCATTTTGTGAGACGTCATTGATTGACTTTCACGTCTATAAATACAAACATAAGTCCAATTTTCAAGTATCTTCGTCATCTTCCTCAGTTCTTGATGTTATTGCTCAAAACTAAGAAGTTGGTCTTTCTTCTTTCAGGCTGTTTTATCAATTTCGGATCAGCTACAATTGTTTAAAGAGTACATAGAGAAATTGAAGACAATTGCAGGAGAAGAAGGAGCTAAATATATAATTTCCAATAGTCTGTACATCATTTGTGCTGGGAACAATGATATTCTCATTACTTATCCACTCTTACGAAAGCAGCAGTATGATCTTCCATCGTATGCAGGCTTCTTAGTCCAAACAGCATCCAATTTTACTGAGGTAAACACCTAAATTCTTTTATGAATATTTAAAAAAAAAAAAACTTATTTCAAGTTCAACCTTCTATCCCACTCTTATGAGGCCCATTTAGCCATATATTTTCATATTGTCATTTTATATATGATTCATTGACGAATCGAAACTATAAACAAATCCTATCTTTCAATCACATATTTATATGTCCCTCTCTCCCTCTTACACCCTGATCAAATCTGAACCGACCCAATTCAACCCGGTCTTGAACCCCTTTGTAAATGGATAAACCCAATCAAACTCGAAAATAACTTGGTAAGCCCAGTTGACTCGGTCATTGCCACATATATTGCAACATATGCAACTATACGAGATCTGTACCATTTGAGGGATAGCTTTGGTACTGTGTCTTACTTAGACAAGTCTCTCCTTAGTTAAGCAAATAGGCAAACTCAATCCTAAACCCAAACTAGACCTAAACTGACTTTAACCCATTCAACAAAACCCGAAATAAATCTAAACTAAAAATACTCAACACAAATTCAACCAAAATTGACCAAGAATATCATGTGCAACAAGAAGAATCCCTGATAGAGGCTTTTAGAAAACACTAAACAATGGTTATATTTTCTAATTTTAACAGGAATTGTACAAATTGGGAGCAAGAAAATTTGCAGTTATTGGGGTTCCTGCTATAGGATGTGTACCATTACAAAGGTTTCTCCTAGGAGGGATCGAAAGAAAGTGTGTTGCTTCTACCAATGAAGAAGCAATAATGTTCAACACGAAGCTAGCAATAGAGGACTGTCGAACTTGGTACAAAGTTTCTGGACATGAAGATCTCCTACATCGATGTCTTCACGCCTTCAAGTTATATTGTTCAGCATCCTTCACAATTTGGTAATTTCTTGATGGCATTATCCCTCTACTTACTCACTGATGCAGCATTCTTTCTCTACTCTTTTTTTCTTTCTTTTTTAAACCGTGGAAATCTGCCGACCCAATTTTGTAGCGGTCATTGGGAAAATAAGGCGCCCGAAAGGATCGAGGACGAGACCTCCCACAGAAAGTGGGGATACCCAATCACTCGAACATATAAAGTGGTGTTATTGATTTAACAGAACTAAAAGAAACAATAGAGAGCATTGTCTTACTCTCAACTCTTAAATCCACAAAGAATATAAAGGAAAAGGGCTCTCTCTTGTTATGATTTTATAAAAAGAAAATGGTTAGATTTACTCAATATGTCACAACTTTAGAGTTTAGAGTGTAGAAAGGAAAATTCGTAGGCTTTAGAGTAACTGTAGCATTTTCATTCTTATGAAAAGTTTTAGTGATCGAATGATATTGTTTTATTTGTACAGAATGATTAATATTGAGTTGTTTTTCAGGATTTGAAGAGGTAATGAAAGCATGCTGTGGAACAGGAACAGTTGAAGCTTCACTACTATGCAATAAATTGGAGGATAAGCTGACATGCAAAGATGCTTCAAAGTATGTGTTTTGGGATGGTTTTCATCCCATACAAAGAGCATACGAATTTCTTGTTCCTGGAATTGTTAAGGAACTACTTCATTTAATATGAGTGGCAACATAAGAAATAAATATGTAAATCATACTCAAGAATAACGAAAGCCTCATCTGAGAGGCAGCTTAAGGGAAGTGTAATTGTCAATGTCATAAGCTTGTGCTACTTGTCTTTGACTCCTTAGTAAGCTTGCATGAGTTGTTAATATCATTTTCTATCATATAAGAGGTCTTTTTATTGTATTATATTACTAGAAGTCTACGTACATATGGCTAGGGCTGCAACTCGGGTCGGGTTTTGGCCCTACCTGCATGACTAGACCTGAGAAATCATGTGAGTTGGGTCGAGAATTTATAGTCAACAGGTCAGGTTGAGAAGATAAAAATCTGCATGAAATCGGGTCAACGGGTCAGGTTGAAAAGATAAAAACCCTCATGAAATTCAGGCCAAGTTGGGTTGAAGATTTTACAAGTTAATTCGACCCGACTAAAATGGATTTAAAATGCCGGTCGGGTCAGAATTTGAGTTGATTCGAATCAAGTCGTTTTGTGGTGTTCGGGTTGAAAATTTGAATCGGATCGGATTGGGTTTTAAGGAACCCGACCGGCCTGACCCGAGTTGCAGCCCTATATATGGCTCGGTCTTATGTGGGTTAGATCAACTTAAAATTTTTCAAGATATGTACGATGTCAATTATAAAATTTAGCTTAAAACTCGTTGGTCAGGATTTAGGTCGAGACAAATATCGACAATATCAATATTTTACGAAAAATATTACCGGCAAAAATTTAACCAATTTTAGCCAAAATTGCAACAAATTTCAATCAAATTTTAGCTGATTTTAGTTGATAAGGTCAAAATATTAGCCGAAATTCCCAACGGCCAAAGTTTTCGGCCCGTTAAGGGCTCTATATTTGTGATCTACGCAAAATTTCAAACTCAGTAACAGGTCAGTGCACTCGGGGCCACAAAGTTGCACTCTTGTATGAAAAAAAACTCCAAAATATATGCCTAATAAGAATATAGCAAATCAAAATAACAGCAGTGTCTAAACCCTTGTGAAGATGAAAAAAAATCATTCACAAATTAGAATGAAAACCCTTCTATTTCACCAAACCATAAAATTTGTTAACTATAGAAAAATTAAATTTATGAATTTTATTTTTATAAAAAGGAAAATCAATTTGTGAAGAAAACAAACTTGATAACACAAACACATATTACGCTTCTTCCCTTCAAAACTTCCATCCATTGATAATGAGCATAAAAACAGAGCTATACAAAGAGACTTCACTACCAAAAGTTTAACAGACTATTGCTTCATTTGATACTACTTATTTAGAACAGATAAAAACTATACAATGAACAAACTAAACTTCTCTTCTCTGATCAAACTAAATTCGTGGAAACTTCGGGTCTCAGATCTGGGTAAACTGCAAAGGCAGATTCTTCGAACAGCCAAAAACCCGTCGCCGTCACACAAATTGGTTCTGCACTGAAGTACGCATTTACAAATGGATGGAACTATCGAAGTTTGTTCTCTGCTACTGCTTGGCATAACTCATCTTCATAGACAAGAACCCGAGTAGGCGCCAACGGCTTAATTGAAGGCTCCGGCAAATCGGGCAGCATTGCACACCTTGGCGGAAATACTGATTCCTGAAAGAGTACAGCCGCAATCTGCCGCATCTCGGCCATATTAATGCGTGAAAATAAGCATCGGCCGTGTCTGGGAGCTTTCGGAGTACGAGGGACTGAATCTCGTCCACCCATTGCTTCTCTCTTGCTGCAAGTTTGGGGACAAAAATGCTAAAAGAGTTAGCTTAAAGATAAAACATCAATTTAGAAGTTTAGAAACAGTGCAGCTGGGAGAACATTACCTTACTAGAGGCCCATTTTTTGTAGCAAAAAACACCTTTGATCCCAGCATCTCCTGCCGAGATCGAACGGGGGTTGTGTAATTGAAATGCCACTTCCCTTGCAAGCAAGACCTGCTCCAACGATTTAGAAAATAGCATGAATGACCCAAATGGACAAAATCAAATTCAAAAGAGCACTGTGGAATCCTAACATTTACAGGCTTATTGTATATTAGACGGGTTTCACACCCCATAAACAGAGGACTTACTCCTGTAGCAAGAGTTTTCACAAAACCATAAAGTCTAAATTCAATTAATCAAAATCAAAAAGCCCAGCAGAATGTTACATGGTTTTCTCCAACAAAAGCAACCTAGAAACATATTCTAGCCATCAAAACAGGGAGCGAGTATGACACATTTTACATGTTCTAGCTCAAAACAATCTTTCAATTTCACTAAAAGGATGTGTTGATGAGAAGTCAGTACTTACAGCATCAGTAATCCTTTTCGAAACAAGAATAGCCGCCTTGAGTTGATCATGGTGTAAACAACATAAGATCTTCACCTGTAAAATACACAAATGTGACGCATTTTTTTATTAAATCAATGATTTCTAGCAAAAAATAAAAAAGGGGGAAGGGATATTACAATAAAATACCAGTATGTCCATGGGAAGGGATTCAAGTCTAGAATCATAATCCCAATCTGCGGTCAAAGGAGTTTTTGGTGATCCAGGAAATTGCAGAGGCTTAATCACACTTTTCGATCCAACCCTTGTCCTAAACCTCATCCTCTCAGGTGATGACATTGATGGGCTGTGCTTTGTAACTTTGGTCTTCACCAACAATTCATCTTTCACATCTTCAGTGTCCAAAACCAGAACCCTTTTCTTTCCAATTTCTGCATAAGATCTGCTACCAGCCTTGTTTTGGCGAATCTGGGCAAGAGCCCCTGGCCGTAAATACTTATTTCTTGTATTCCTTGATTGATTCCTCTGTTTGACTGCCATGGACACTTCAAGAGAGAGCTTTCCCATTAAAGTAGTTCTCTGCTTCTCAAGTAAAATGAAAAATACGTTAAAATTTTGAGTAAGTTAAGTTTAAATATATAGACGTTAAACTAATAGACGTTAGGATTTGAATGACGGTGGATTGTTTCTAACAAAAGAAAGTCGGAAGAATTTTTATGTCGGGTGAAGACCAAACATCTACAAGCAATATATATAACTCAATTTAAATTATATATCATTTAAGAATAAAATAAAATTCAACAACTCCACAAAATCAAAAAAATAAATCTCAGTATATAAAAATTTTAAATAAATTAGTCTACTACATAGTTATAAAAGGCATGATTTAAACCAAATGAAAAGACAGTAAAAATAGTAGATAGGTAGAAGCAGAGTTTCTCACTAACGGTATCTTTTAAATACTTATATCAATGGATAAAGATATTTAAATGAAATTCAGCTTTAGTTAATAAGAATAATAATAAATATTGTTAAAATCAAAATTAAGCACAAACTTATACATTCAATATTTTCAGCAGAAGTTTTAGATATTATTAGCAATAAAAAAAATTAAAATATAAATGGTGCATCTGTAAGTAGAAATTTGGTATTGAGGTCACAAAGCCTACTTTACTAACAGAAAATGAAGTCTTGGATGAGTTAATATATCAAAAAAATCAATTTAATTTTAAATTTTATTAACTATATGATAAAGGTATTGACTATAAATCATTTAATATTTTTGTTGACTTATTTATCTTAAAGAAAATTGGCAATAATATTGTGTGAACTGTGAAGATGATTTTCATATATAAAGATTTCTTAAGTACATGATAGCATCATACACAATTTTCTTTTCTTCTGCCTCTTTCTTTTACATTTATAACCAGAGAAAAGTGCATGGTTGATGCATCTACTTCCTCGATAAATTTAAAAATAAAATAATTAGAAATACCGATAAATATGAAAAATAGTTTTTTTTTTTTTTTTTGTCTAGTTCACCTGTTTACGGTAAGGGCAGAGCAAAATCATTAAATTAAGTTAATAAAAAATTAAGAAATAAATTTGGTTTGATATTTTTGGGGAGAGGAGAGGTCTTGCACCAAAATTTCCAAAAAGGGCAAGATTTGAAGTATTGAAAAAATTATATAAAAAACTTTCAATGATATATAAGACTTGAACTTATCCAATATTAACCTTATCTTTGGATGGTTCAAGTTAGTAATAGATCCAATCCATGGATAACAATGAATAAATTTGAAAAAATACTCCACAAAATAAATTATCAATTAGAATTTTTTTAAGGAACAAATTGCTATTTTTCAAATAATGTTAAAACTAGAACTCGATGCACAGTCAAACCCGTGAGGGTTGGCTTGACAGTCAATAACCCATCTCAATTTCGAAAGGCATTGAGTTCAAGTTACTCTCAACACAAAAGGGTCACTCTCAATAGTATTATCGGATGTATGTAGATAAAGAGATTAGTCAAGTACTCTAAGAAGCATGGGCACCTTAGTCTTCAAAAAAAAAAAAAATCACTTGGTGCATGGTCAATACAAACTTAAAAATGGGACATATCAATGACAACCATGGTGATTTTACTGAAAAGATCTGTATTTAAATATAAAATTCATAAAAAATCTTTATTTAAATCATCAAAACTATTTTAAATATTTATCATTCAAAAGAAATTCATATAAAATCCTTGAAAAGAAAAAAAACTTGCATAAAAATAAATGACCTTGACTATGTTAGTAAGGTTTTTTTAAACAAAGTCGGCAAGAATCACACACAACTAATGCTAGTGGACATGTGTAAACCTCCTAATCCGCCCATCAAATAAGTTCCATCAAAGTGACCCTTTGAATTAAGCGTGAATGAAAGACAAGACCCTCTTTAGCTGTATAACTCGATTCTTGACTAACTTCTCCATGAAGCTAAACTCTAGCATATCACAAGAGTTTAAAAACTCAAAATTCAAACTTGAAAAAACCTCACTGATTCATGTAGTTGGGATAAGTTTTAGACTTTAAGACTTTGGAAAACTGAATAGGAGTCATTCTGTAAAATTAAATGATACTAGTATCTTAAATTAGGAATCGAAAGAGGGCTTTCTACCATTATTATACTTGATGCAGGTTGAGGAAAAAGTTCCAAATGTTTTATTTATCTCGATGAAATTTGAATTTTCATACAAGTGTTGAGGAGAAAATTGCCAAAATATTAATACATGGCTGAAAACAAAATAACCCATCATTTTTCCTTGTTTTCTTCCTTACACGATGAGAATACACCCATGATTCGCCATTAGAAAATGGGAGCTAAAACTACAATCAACAGAGGGAAAAAAATACTAAGAACAGCTAATATTAGCAATACGAGAATTAATCAAATAATCTAATAAAAATATTGATGAGTAGAAATGTAAAAAACCCAGGAAAAAATGCATAGAAGTAGTAAGAATGTAACAATAAATAGTAAAAAATGCACTTACATGGCATGCAACTTCTGTTATTATATCTTATTCCCATCTGCAATCAAGTGAAAAAAAAAAAAAAACTCAATTAGTTTCATGAAGAAGATAGAACTTCATAGATAACTCTTCCGAAAAAAGAAGAAAAAATAAATGAAAAGAGAGGAAAAGATGATCACAGAAGAAGAAAAACATCAGAAATTAGAAACTTTTAATCGAGAAAAGGAAAGAAAAATGGAGAAGAAGAATACCCAACATCGCAAAACAGAGAGACAGAGAGACAGAGAGAGACAGAGGGGCTTTGAATTTTGTTGCGTACGCCCGCCAAATTTTCAATACACAGCTGCAACATAAAATAGAGGATAAGAGCGTAGACATCGGGAGTTTCTAAAATTGTAATCCTCAGAATCTACGGCTAGGATGTTCTTAACGGAGATGAATGAAGATCCGGACATTTTCGCATTCATACTTAATTAGTTAATTCAAAGATAAATATGGATTAATAAAAATAAAACTAAATTTATATTAAAAAATATATTTTAACTACTTAAGTCTATTATCAAATTAGCCCTACATGGAAACAAAGGCTAATGTTAATTAAGCCATCTAAACTTGGTTGTCAATTCAAAACTAATCAAATTCAGAAAGAAAAAAAAAACATGGTAAAGAAGTCTGTTGATAAGTTCATTGTTGGAAGTGAGGTCATCACTTCATTGTTAAATTTATTTTTATTTCAAAAAAATATTTACCAAAGTCAAAAAATTATAAATAAAAATGAACTAAATGAGATAATTAATTAGTTTATTAAATTAAATTATAAATGCCATCTATAAATAAAGGTGATTCAACATCATAAGTAAAAATATATCTATAAAATTATTTTCATCTTAAAAAACAATAATTAAGATGCTTTAATGGATCTTATTTTTAACAATTCAATAGTTTTCTTAATAATTTATCCAATTATATAATTTTTTAATCAGCAACTCTCATTTTCTGATTCAGCTTATCAAAATATGATTTTTTTAACACAAGTTTTTTATCGAACTTGTCTCTAAATAAATGACTTTGTATTATAATAATGATGACAGTGATGATTAATATTTTATTTTATAAATATTTTGATCTATAATGAAAATCAATATCAATTGAGGTATAATTTGGATATATATGAAGTATATTATCAATGAATTTAAAATTAACCATACATGGAAAAAAAATTCTTGTCCCCTCAAGCCCTCATACATGCCCCAATAGAGTGCAAACGTTGAGTGTATAATTTAGGGTGGTCTCAAGGTATATTGTTTCTGTCAAATGAACAGTCATCGAGAATCTAGGCCATCTAGCAGCGTTGATTGATCAGGATTTCCACGTGGCGACTTCCTATTGCGCGGATTTTAAGAGTGCAGTCAGCGTACCCGCGCATTTTTTACATTTTGGAGGGAAAGTTGTTTTTTAACAAAATATGATTTAAAGTTTAAAAATCAATATTAGTGGAGGGAAAACTGTTATTAATAGATAACTAAAATCAAGGATAAAAATGAGTAAATTACTCTTGTTACGATTAATTTTAGTAAAAAGTTTCATGTAACTTCACCCCAAAATTATAGGCACTTAGTGAAGTTTATAAACGAAAATTTTAAGAATAAAAATACCTTCTTTGAGGTGTCATTAAAGTTTTTGGAAATGGTTAAACAAAAATGAGAATAATTAGGAAAAATTAGTAGCTGAAAGTTTTACCATTTTTATTCACACGTGAGGAATAGAATTTTTATATATTTGTAGGATTGAGATTATCCCATGGACCAAATTATTTAGATTTTTAAATAGGTAACTAATAATAATCTGAATATTTGGATACAGGATATTACTTTAAATAATAATAGTATGGACGTTTATGAGCTCAAGCAGGAATTCAAATCTCAGTATCATCAGATATTCGGTCCTCGACTAATATTTCAGTTGAGAAATTTTTCTCACCTAATTTTTTTTTTTAATTAAAACCTCAGATATTGGCCGATATGTGTGTTATATATCGGATATTGGCCGATATTAAAATCCCTGAGTTCAATTACAAATTTTCAATCCTTGATTAATCAAAATATGTATTTATTAAAAATATTATCAAAAAAATTCAATATGTGTCAGGACCTAAAAGAAATAACATTATACATTTTGTCCCACTTAAAATTTGCTGACCAATATGTAACTGCAGATTCGGCCTAATTGTTCATATGTATTAGTGAGGCATTATAAAATTGTTATGTTTTTTCTTTTTTTATTTAATTTTTAAAATATTAAAAAATGAAAATCAAGAAAATTAGACTTTTACAGAGCATATTTTTGTTAAAATAATGTCATTTTTAGGGAACATTAGACTTTTGAGAGTCGAAAATTAGTAAATTATTTTACAAAAATAATTTCAAGGATAAAAATTAGTAAATTACACTTGTTACGATTCATTTTAGTTAAAAATTTCATGTAACTCAACCCAAAATTATAGGCACTAAGTGAAGTTTGTAAACGAAAATTTTATGAATAAAAATACCTTCTTTGAAGTGTCATTAAAATTTTGGAAATGGTTAAGCAAAATGAGAATAATTAGGAAAAATTTAGTAGCTGAAAGTTTGACCATTTTTTTATTCACACGTGAGGCATAGAATTTTTATATATTTGTAGGATTGAGATTATCTTCTATTACAATTTATAAAAAAAAATCATAAAAAAATAAATTTTATTAAAATATTGCAATATTAGAAAAAAATCACATAAACACTTTGAAAATAATATCAATTACATTAAGTGTTCTCGTTTAATTTCAGAAATATTTGTATATTATTTCATTACTTTTTCATAGAAAATTCCAAAATGGAAAGTATTTTAAAAAATTGGCTTTCGTTAATTTATTTGAAAATTTTAGAAAATAACACAGACAACTTAATGACTACATCAATCAAATTAAGACACCTCTGTTCAATTCCTTAAGCACTCAATATTATTTTATTAAATTATTTTCATAAAAAAAAAAACCCAAAATCGAAATTATCTTACAGCAAAAAATTAATTTATTGATAAAAAACTCAAAATGGACACATTTTAAGAGAAAGAAGTTTGTAATTGACAAATACATTTCACATTTGAAAAACTTACTTTTAACCATTTTTTTTAAATTGTACTAAATGCAAAATTCAACTCGAAAAATGATTGAAACAATTTTTCTGAAAAAAAAAAAGAAATTGTATCTGTTGATACTACTCGTGACGATATGGTCAAATTATAACTATATCGACCATAATGGAAACTGTATATCGGATATACTATGTATCAGTCATATGTATCATTAGTTTGGAAACCGATAATTCGAGTCATATTTAATATTAAACATTTAAACAATGTCTCAATGCACTGCTTTTATTGTCGAAATATGTTAAGCAATTATAAAACAATTTTTTTAAACTAATTTAATAGAATAGTATATTATTATATATTATAAACATATAGCATATGAAATTTGGATTGGGTCACGTTGAATTGGACTCAATCCAAGCACTAAATCCTAACTCAATCCAATTTTCAATTCAGGTTGCAAAAATAACTCCAACTAAACCCTAATCCAATTACTCAACCCAAACCCAATTTCGGGTTGGCTCACTTGGGTCTCACTGAAGCCGACCCCAAGTTACCTTCTGCGTAGTTCCAGGACAACACCTGTGAACCAAAGCCCTCCACGGTTATTAAGAGCTATTTGGACCATGGTTATGAGATGTTTTAAACTTTTAATAATTTCATTTTAATTATCTATTTCATTGCTTTAAATTAGACAATTTTTAAAATCATAACTATAAATAATTTTTATCTGGACCCATCTCATTATCTAAGAGAAATGAGAACTGAGAACCACCCAGTCGATGGTCATTGCTAACATTGGATCTCTTAAAAAGCCCAGTATATTAATTAATTATACTTAGATAGTCAGATAAAATGATTGTCTCATGTATATCATCATCATTGTCATTGTCTATTGTATAATATAAATTTTAAATATGTAAGTCTAATAATCTCATTTCAATAATAGTTTCAATAAGTCTAATAATCTCATTGTCATGTACTATGATGTGTCAAAACCAGACAAAAGGGCCTTTATTGGGCTGAGGACGGTCCGATGGGCTCATCGGGCCGGGTCGGATCTAAGACTAGTCAAATCTTATTTTTATCAGGCCAGGTAGCGGACAGTCCGATTATCATATCGGGCCAGTCCGGATACTGGCGGGCCGGCCGGACCTGAGTCCGTTTACAGCCTTCAACCAATGTCATATGAATATGATAAAAGTCAAATATCCTAAAAAATATGGTGTCACACAAACAGCACTGTTCTCCACTTTGTTAAAAAAAAATCCAGCATTCCTTTCTCTACACGTACTACTACATAAAACCCGACCCGAGAAATTTGGATTATGCATTTGTATATTTTTGGTTAAGTTGGGTTGGGAGAAAAAAAAACCCACATGAAATTCAGATCATGTCAGGTTGAAAATTTTAAAATCAACTCGATTCGACCCGACCAGTCCCTAGTACACCAAGTTATAAAACAGCACTCGGGTTGAGTCGGGTCACAATTTCAGGTTGGGTCGGGTTAAGTAACTCTGGTCAGCAATTTAAGTCGAGTAAAATCAGGTTCAATAATTTTTTACATTAATTGAGTTGGGTTTATTGAAACCCAACCTGAGCCGATAGAGTATGGAGAAAGCACAATTTCTCCATTAAAGAACCCCAAAAATGGGTGGTGAAATTGCAGGAGAATCAGCACCACAAATTCCCTCCTTCAGGGAAATCACCACTTTCGCCTTCAGTGTGTGGTAAAATAGTTTTGTAAAACTTATAAACAAAAAGGACAGAATCATTTTTAATTATTTATGCAAATTAGTTTTTTATCTGGGCTAGGGGCTGCTTATGGGCCAGACTATCCTTTTCCAAGCCTAAACCTTTTATATTTTTTAAAGCCGAAGCCCAAACAACTCATCAGTCTTTATAAAGCACAAGTCCAACTGTTGGAGTCTATTTGTAGTAGACATATTTGGAGGAAATAAGTCTAGAGCAGTAGAGCCCACTTTAAGGCCCAATTTAAACTTCATCGAGATGATTTTGCGTTTTGATACGTGTTTCTTAAGATCTCGAGCCCCTATTAGTTAAATAAACAAATTAAAACGAGCTCGTTTACATTAGACTCGACCCCAAATTAAGCCCATGAACAGCTCTAATTGAATGGGGAGTTTCAGCAATAAACATCAGTGATAATAGAATTTTTGTTTAATCAACACGAAACTTCAAATACTACTTAAACTAATCTAATATTTTTATTCAACCTTATCCAACCCGACCCGTTCCAAATTTCTACAAAGAATGTGAGAAAATAGAAAAAAAAATTAATAGAAAACAAAATATTGGAGAACTTTTTTTCAAGTGAGACCATCAAGATATAAAAAATTGAGACAATAGATTAAGATTTTTGAATTTAAGTTAAGTACATAGACTAAAATAAATAAATTACTTAAATATTATTTTTAATTTCGCCAAATCGAGTTTGATTCTAAAACCCCTTGACTCAACCCAACTCAGACTTATGTAAAATCGAATGAGGTTGGATTAATTTAAATTTTTTAAGATCTACATGACCCGCATCCAGTTTAACCTTTTATTTTAAATTTAGAATAAATTGGTCACATTTTGATTTTATTGTGAAAATTAAAAGTTCAAATTGACACAAATACGTACAAATATAATGTATGTTGCATGTATTATTTTTATATTTGCAATAATGTAGAGTACATTTGCTGTAAAGGTGACAAATTTAATTGAGGGCATTTCAACATATCATTGTTGTATACGTTTACCTTTTATAAGAGAGAGAGCATAGAATCTATTGGAATTTCATGTGAAATGATCATAAAAGGTTTCTTAAAAGTCACATTGTTGTTTGACTTTTAACTTAGAAATTAAAATACTATTTGAGATTAGATGTTTTAATTATGATAGAGTCAATATCTACAGGGTGGTCCATTCTTATACGGGACTTTTTTTGTGTGACACGAAATTTAAAAAAATTATGTAAAATTCTCATTTTATCCTTTACCTTTTCATATTCTGTCTATAAAAAAATAACATTAAAGAGGCGAATTGATTGTTCGAATTATATATATAATCACGTTCACCCAACTTCAAACAAAAAGAACATTGACTTTATTTGGATAATGAAATGGTGGTGCATGTGAACCATCTTTGGTCGAAGAATGACTTTAATCATTTGTTGAAAATGAGTAAATGTAGGTTGACTTAATGAGGACTAAACAATTAAAATCCTTATAAGAGAAGGGTATCTCTTTCTTCCTACTTGAAATCTTGAGTGTTTCCATATAATTATAAATACATAAAACTTGAAAATTAATTTTTTATCTAAAAATTATCAAATAAAGTCTTTTTAAATTTGAATAATGATTTATTCAAATTTTCAATTGAGAAACTTTTGTTCATTAAATAACAAAAGTATTAGATGGCCCTCCAAATGGTTAAGTAGAACTATCATAAAAAGTTAGCCAATTAAAAGTATTAAAAGAATCTATGCCTTCTATTTTGTTAGACTAAACGATAAGAGATGATTTTTTTTTAATAGAACACCAGCACCAACTCATAAACCTCAATTAAATTTAGTGATGCCAATGAACTTCTAACACATGTCATAGGCTTTCTATTTCAAATTTTGGCTAGTCAAAGTTCTAAGGCAAAAAACAACAAATAAAAAACCTCAATTTATTTTTTAATAAAACATCAAATCATAAGTATTTGTTCAATTTAGTGATACCAATGAACTTTGGCACGTGTCACACGCCCTCAATCACAAATTTTGGCCATAATTTATCAGTCCGAGTTTAAGTCAAATATAATAATATCAATAATTTTTAAGAAAATTCGTTAAATTTTAGTTAAATATTTGAAAATTTTAAGAAATTTTGCAAATTTCATAAATTTCTGATTGATTTCACTAATATAGTCAATATAATCATTTATAAATTTCAAACGATATCGTCGATATAGCTCATCATGTCAGTGACTCTCTACAGTTGCCAAACGCATCAGTTTCCAATCACTTTCAAAATTCAAATACTTGAGAGATTTTCTTCGAATCAAATATTTGTTAGTAACTTAAAATATATGTATTATCTTCGAAAATATTATCTCTAATTCAAATGCTAGTTATAGTTGTATTTACCTAAAAATATTCTGCATTTAAAGAACTTTACTCTCTCCTTGATTAATCTAAATAGAGAGATTCTTTTACGGCCTATCCCTAAAGATTAAAAATTTGATTTCGATTGAAATTTGTAGCCAAACATGGCCCTTTTTCATATTAAGGGGCTAGACCATCATAAATATAATGTTTGCTGATCTTTGTCACCTTAATGGCTATGATCAACTTCAATGTCACTATTTACAACTAGTTATTTGAATCACACAATTGTAAAAGTAAATAATTTCATTTGAAGTTTTATGCATTATGATTGAATAAATGGAACATCTACATCAAAGAGACAAGGTTTTAAATGGTAGTTTGTTGATTTTTAGAATATGATGAGAATGTGTCATGTGTGGTCTCCACTTACCCACTTGTTGTTGTCTATTTGTTTGGTTTGTGGGTTGATATTTTTTAATGTCATTCCTATACATGTGGTGTAGATTTTATATAGAAAGTTTGGTCGGAAATTATCAAGAATGACATGAATGATCAATTGGCAAGAGATTCTATTGGAACAATAAATATATAAAGAGTGATCATACTAACACGGGAAAACTCTTTTAGCAGATGTCCGTAGGAAAAAAAAATAATCAAATATTCAGAAATCGGTGCACCGACCGGATCACTGAAAATGAAAATTTGAGGAAAGTAATCCGGTCGGTGCACCGATTTCTTAAGACGTGAAAAAGTCCAAATCGGTGCACCGATTCACTGGAAAGTAATCTGGTCGGTGCACCGATTTTGAATGTTTGATTTTTTCATTTTTTCATACGAATAGATGGGGACAAAGTAAGAAGTTAGAAAAATCCGTGTCTTCTAAAAAGCTATTCCCGTGTTAGAAGCATTTGTTCATCTTAATGCTTAAATACAATAATCAAGTCCAATATATATTATAAGAAACAACTAAAATTAAAGATGCAAAAGCCTTTAGTACTCTAACATGTACAAAGACAATGTTTAAATTAGTAATTTAGACAACACTTCCCCTGCACTAAAGGCTAGACACTTTTTTAATAAAAGGCAAATGCCTTTAGCATTACCAACCAGTTAAGATTTTAATGTTTTAATCATGGTACTCCCTGCATTTTCCCACCAGGTACACTCCACATTCATTTGCTCCTCATCCATTTCTTAATCACCAAATTCTTGTTTTTAGTCCTTAATTTAATAAGATCCATGCTGTCCACGTCTGCAAATCAGAGCCACCCATTTAAAAATTACTTAATCATCAAATCACATGCATGCATTACACGAAAAATAAGTTATTTTTTTAATAAAATAGTAAATTTGTATTCAAGTCTCTATATTATAGACGAATTGTAAAAAAATCCTTGAATATTTAGTTATATAATTTTAGTTAGGGGTGAAACTTGGTAAAATCCGACACGCATGACCCTGACTCAAGAAATCAATGGGTTTGGATTATGTATTTGTATATCTTGAGTCGAGTTGGGTTGGAAAAAATAAAATCCGCATGAAATGGGGTCAGGTTAGGTTGATAAATTTAAAAATAATTCAACTCGACCCGAGTGCACCAAGTTATAAAACAACACTTGGGTTGAGCCAGGGTCAGAAATTCGGGTCGGATCGGGTTGAATAACTCAGGTCAGCAATTCGGGTCAGGGTCAGGTCTGGTTTAATAAATTTTGACATGGGTTGGATTGGATTTATTGAAACTCGACCCAATCTTAATTTTAATCTTAACTAATTACAATTAAATTTCTATAATACTATTACATGAGCTTTACTAAGTTCAATAGATTCAATGACAATTTATTCAAATTCACTGGGACAAAAGACAATATAGATAAGTGTCAAATAAAACTTACCTTATTTTGACATATTCACTTTATTAGATGGATCATATATATTACTCTCTTTTTTCTATTTTAGATGTCTGATTTTAAATATTTGTATTTTTTAAAGAACTTGAATTTGACTTTAAACCATTATTTAGCTGAGAGGTAATTATAATCCATTTCAACACATTTTATGTTAGTCCAATATGAATGGGACAAGTATTTTGGTACAATTCCAAAATTCGTATCCGACAACTAAATTATGACAAAAGGAGTAATAGTTTATAGAACTTATTTTTTTTATATACTAGCATCAAACAGCTCTTATAATTAGAAATAGAGATGCTGAAATCTTTATTGTGTGATTAGTTAAATATTTAACTAATTCATTCTCCTATATTGGTATAAGCATAAATGATTCAATATTGCATGAATCTTGAAAACTTCTTATGTACTTAAATGCAATTTGTAAACGAACTTCATGGATATGATTATAATTATCGAAGATATGATGGTGTATTTATTATTAGCACAAATGTAAGGATTTATATGTAAATTACTTTATATAAAATTCTAGCTTTGATTCGTGAGAAATTAAAATAAAGATTTTTTATTAGATAGGTGGTCTAAAACTCTAGATTGTATGAATGTACACGTGGCTTGCAGTCAACGTGGCGAGATAGACGCCGGGGGGTTTCTCACATGGGAGAGGCATATGATGCTGACAGATGAGTAGGCAACTAGGTAACATAATTCTTCTTGGCTAGGTCTTGAAAAATCACCACTATGGTGTGAAAATATTTCGTAGAACTTCTACGATAGAAGGTTAAAATTTTACAAAAAATCTAAAAATATTCTTATTAAACATTGATGAGATGAAATTGGTTTTATTTTAAATTATCTGGAGTTAGAATACATATTATATGCTGAATCATTTTTATTAAAAAAATATTAAATTTCAATATATTATTCTGCAAAATTAACATTTAATATGTAGTTCTTGTGAGTAGTTGTAATTGAATTGTTAATTACTTGATCTACCAGATATGTAGATATCAATGTCATTAACAATTGAGTTAAGTTTAAATATAGTCTACTTGTAACTCATTATATCTATTTTCAATCTGAATAACCCATCTTCTAATTAATTTCAAAATAATTTTAAAAAATAAAAAATGACCCACGTGCATATATATATATATAATGAATAAACAAGTCAAAAGACCGCAATGAACTTTTTGCAAAAGTCTAAACACGACTTATTAAATAAATGAGCTCAAGAATTTATTTGAGCCTGACTCATCGAGCTGGTATACGTGTTCAAACTTAAAATTCATTTATTTATAATAAATTCAAATAAATTTTTCACCAAGAACAGCCCTTCCTGATATATTTAAAAACAGTTGGTCGAAGTAGCAGGAATAGAATTGTAGTCTCTTAAAGGTAATCAGATGTTGCATTGCTAATCTTTTAAAAGAAAAAGTGTGTTTGCTGTAGAAGCAAAACATCTGGCCATAAATTATTGCGTGATGGTGATGTACATCCAACTCATTTTGTTGGCCTGCTTCACTTTTATCTTTCAGAAAATTCAAAGAAATCTTATATATATATATATATATATTAGTTTGAATTTTCTTTTTTAATTTATGTGTGAAAAACCCGTAACCTCTCACTTCCTGATGCGGAAGGCAACTATTTGAACTACATGTCTATACCCATAGATATATTAGTTTGATTTTATTCCAATCAATTTTTACACCTTAATTATATTTAAAAAAAAAAAATTAGACACCAGACGAAGTTTCCAAGTTACAGCCTAACTCTTAAGCTGCGGGTGACAGCTATGTCAGATCTAAATAGGCCAAATTTTTTTTTTTTTATCAATTACTTGGCTATGTTTATCTATTTTGGACTTAATTAAAAAAGCTTGAAAATTCAATATATTGCAAATTTTAGTAATTTTTAGAAGTTTTCTAATAAACTCTAACAAATTACAATATTTACAATTTTACATACTGGCTCTCTCTCAAATCTGATAGTGTCAATTAATATTTAAATATCAAACTAAATGATACTGTTCGATCTAGTTGGACTTGAATCGATCTCTACGATGGTTGAGGCCTTCAGGTCCTTAGATTGGTTAATTCATTTAAGAAATATTGTAACTCTTACTTTTATATATATATATATATATATATACACTTTTTCTTTCATATTATTAGCAGAAATGGTTGACTTCCATATTTTGTATTTCATAATTGTTAATTTCCCTAATCACGAGATTATAGACATCATCGTATTCCATCACTACAATTATAATACTTTGATTCCAACGTGATTTTTTTTTATAAACTTTGATATTTATTTTTATTTTAATAATTTATCACATAAAAAAATCATGGCTCAAACAGTTTGACTTAATGATTAAATCTAATTAGACCAAACTATATAAAAATAGTTGAGTAAATTTTTAAAATGTTGATATCGAATTTCGGCGAGTCGATTTTACTATTCATAGAAGGGTTGGTGAGCCGATTTTACTGTTTATGTAAAAGATAAAATTGATAATATACTAAAATCCATATCTAATTACACAAACCTCCTATAGGAGAATCGTTATCCCAAAAATATATATTAACTAATATAATACGTAACATGTGTTGTCATGACCTTACATCTTATTGGTTTATATAAGCTGTGCTTTTTATATTTTTTGTCTTTAAACAAAAATGGTTAATAATCTAAATTTTTAAAGCTCGATTGAAAGAGATTGACTGCCTTGTAAGCTCAACATTTGTGGTGATGGGGACCATAACTTAACTTCTAATAATGGTTGGGAGGTGGGCTATCAACATTCCCTATTACTTCTTTTTGCATCTTACACTTTTTGTTTTGTGTGGTTACTATTGCATTCTTTATCTCTTCTAATGCAATAAAAGTATCGAAATGAAGACAACAGGATGTCACACTCACACACCTTAAGCCGCTCGTTGAATTGCTAAGGAGATAACCATGAGATGAAGTCTCAACATTCTTGAGGATGAAGTCCATTATGGTGCTCCACTGTTGTATTGTTTAAATTCAGACGATGAGAATTGTATCAATTGATGAAATAATTATCATTATTAAAGTTTAATTTTTATTTACTTGTAGTCACATTTTAAATTATATTTCTTGTTCGATGTTATCATAGATTATAGGGCTGAAATCGGGTCGGGTCGGGTCGGGTCGGGTCTAGTTTTTTAAAACTCAACTCGGTCCGAGTTACTAATATATGGAATCCGACCAAAACTTTTTATCTGGACGCCTTAACTCGATCCGACCAAAATTATAACCTGACTCAATCCGAAACCTGACCCGACCCGCATTTTGAACCTACTTTAGCCTACTTTTTACCGGGTCGGGTCGGGTTAACTTAAAAACATCTCAACCCAACCCGATCTAAATTCAATGTGTGTTTCTAACTTCTCAACCCGACCTAACCTGCTAACGTGACTTTCATAACCCGTCCTGCATGATTTTCAGGATCAGGTCATGTGCGTTCGGGTCAAAACCCGACCTGAGTTTCATCCCCTAACAAATTATAAAGTCAATCTAATGACTCAGTACACCTAGTAAATTTTGTCCCACTTTGGGCTCCAACTTAAGTGGAGAGGACGCTCTCTTCTCAATGCGATGTCAGACTTTTTGCACCTAACTACCAACTAGCGCTTGCACTAGCTCCAATAAGTCAGTCCATCATAATCTCTCCACTTGGAAACTGGAGTTGTCCTCGATTCTGATACTATTTTCCCACCTGAAAATTGGTGCCGTCCTCGACTTTGATATCATTTTTAACGACTCTTTCCTCTTAACCTATTTTTGTATGCTTTAAGTTCCAACTCATACAGTTTTACTTCTTTTAGTTCTAATCCCATCCCATAGAAACATCATATGCAAGTGGAGTGGACGTTCCTCACTGGACTCTCCTCCTTGCGAAGTAAAATGTGAACTACAGATTTATAAATGGTAAATGATGGCATATCAATCTTTGATTGGTGCAATCCCTACTCCGATGACAGAATCAATTTCCAAAAATATATTGTCCTAAGTCTTAATCACCTCCATACTTTCTCGAAATCCATATAGACAAGAGTGGTTTTAGAAGATTTAATATTTTCTTGTCATGCTAACCTTAAATAAATGATTTTTATCCTATATTCAAATTATTCTTTGACTATTCAAACGATATAATCCAACATACACTTGTTTCTTTGTTCTCTCTTCACCAACATCTTAATTAAACAAACTAAATCGATGGGCTTTCACGGGTCACGTTTATTAGGAGCATCCGTTCACATGAAGTAAGCACGCATTATAATATTAGCGTCTCTTGACTACAATAATGATACAATCATTGAATCAAATTTTATGACTAAGATTGGTATCTTAGTTGTGTTATTTGTAAGTAATAGACCTTGCAAAATATGACTCAATTTGATTATTTATTTTGACTCATTTATTAAATGAGTCAACACTATTTGAACTCATTTATAAATTGATAGAGCCAATCCAATCCAATCCGGCAATAAATCAGTAGACTTGACTGTCGCTGCATCTATATATAACATATTCAAGTACAAAAAGTCTATACTCATTTAAATAACACTTTTAATATGTGTTTCACTAAAAAAATCTTCTTAATTGGCTAACTGAAGAATTTGACTAGAATTCAAAATATATTCAAACTGACTTAATCCATTTAACAAAACTCAAAATAGATCTAAACCCAAAATAGAGCCAATATCTTTTGACATACGTAGCACCAATTTGTTAGTTCTTAAATCAAAGTTGAAATATTATGATAGTATGAGTAATGGATCACGTCTTTAAGACAATGTTTGCTCATTCACTATCTATAGTCGATGTCTGAAATAAATTCATAGCTAACTTACATAAAGATTTGGAGCACCGGAATGTCGCTCTTAATGTTTATGATTATCACCCAAATAATTACATGGAAATGGTGTCAAAAAGAAAGAAAAAAATGCTTTAAAAATTCAAAATCTCAAATTATTTATTTATAAACTTCAGTATCTCATCATAATATCCTTTCATAAGATTCACCAAAAAACACCTCTTAACTTGAAGACATATTTCCAAATGACAATCCGAATGAAATGTATTTTAAAATAAAATTTAAAACTATCCAGCATATTTTTTTATGATATTTTACTATTACATACATAGTATGCATGTATATTTTAATATTTTATAAATAAATTTATCAATAGACCTGATAAATATGACTCAAATAATATAGTAATTAAATTTTAAAATAAATATAAAATAATATAATAAAAAATGCCTTAATTGTACTGCATTCTTTCTCATTCAAAGTTGCATATTGTCTTTTAAGAGAAGTTCACCTCTCGGGTCACTCTCTTTAGTTCTTTATTCAATGCTGTGCAGATTGGAATGTTTATAAATGCTTTAAAGATTAGTGATGTGGAGTGTTTGAAAAATTCAAGTGAGATATTTTAGATATCTTGATTTTAAAAGAAACCTCTACTTAACACGGTGAAGAGATATTTTAAATGTTTATAGAAAATAAGAAACTTTTTAGAATCATTAAGTAATAGCTTCTTTAAATCAATTTTAGATTTTTTTCAAGCAAACTGAAAAGCGGCTACAGTCGTTTTAAGGTATGGTTTTGTATGTTTTGTCTGCTCAACTGCAATCATGCAATTTCGATATCGTTCTCATGCACCGTCAGCCGTCTCTTGTCATGGGAAAGGAGAAGCCATGACGTGAACTTCCTCATACCTACCAAGGACCAACATTCTCCATTTCATTGCTGCCTCTGTTTGGACGACGACAAGTGAAAGAGAGTTTTCCAGGATTCTCCCATTCTAAAGAGAAGGTCATGACTCTACTGTTAAAGAGTTACTCATCTTCGCATCAGTTCTCCTACTTCAAAAAAATATTAATATATGTCTTTTCTTTTAATTTCTCCCTTTAATAAACGGCCAACTTGTATAAAATTTTAACTTCTTCTTCAAGATGTTATAAATTTTTAACTAGTGTTAGGGTTGTAAATGGACTTGGATCTGACTCAGTCCAATAGGATCCAGTCCAGTCCGATATACATATATCGGACTGTCTGCAACTCGACTTGATAAAACAGAATCCAATAAAAATAAGAGTCAGCCTGGACTCGATAAGTTTATTGAACCATCCACGATCCATTTAGGGTATGATTGTGTATTTCACACATCTACTAACGCTAGTTACTGCCAATGACCCATTTAAGGTTCAAATGTCTATTTTACCCATCTAATACTCATTTAGGATCCAATTATTTACTATTTAAATTAAATATCGATTTTTTACTATCAGACCCAATGTTATTCTAAAGATTGAGCTAAATATTCATTTTTTAATTTAAAATTTTATAATACCAGATTTAATACCCTAAGTATTTATTTTATCAAGTCTAATGTCTATTTTTAAACTATTTTTTTCATTCAAAACCTTAATACACTAATTATAAACCTAAAATTTATTATTTAATCTTAATAAAATATTTCACATATACCACATCTAGTAAACTTTATCTTTCAATCTAATAATATATGAAATCTCTTATCTATTTGCCAACAAAATTGAATGGATGACTGGATGACTGTTATTGATATGGAAGAATTGTGGGGACACGTGCCTAAAGTACTATGCTTTGCTGTCAGAGTCCACTAATTGTGATGTGGGGCCCAGCGTTCAGCCGCTGACTCGCTGTAACCGGCTACGGTGGAACATGGACGGCGTGTTATCTGCCACTGTTTAATGTACTTAACTCAATAACCAATTTGACAATTATACCCTCCTCGCGTTTCACAATTTAGAGTGGAATCAAGTCAACTCATAAATTCTTCTCCCAAATTTTATCTTACTTTTGGTTTTAAACTAAATTACTTTTTTTCAAATATATGACTTAAACTTATTGTCTATTGAATTCAAATTTAAGAGTTCAATAAAAAGAGAGTTTATTGTGTAAAATCTAAAACATTATATAAAGTGTATTTTATTATTATATAATACTTATAACATCGATTGTGTTATCTTAACATAATAAAATTTTAATTTTGATAAATGATATATAGTTAGTTATTGCATTTCATCATATTGAATTTATAAAATAGTTCAAAATAAAAATAAATTATAAAGTGTTAGCTCATAAATTTAAATGCATAAGAATTAACACTATCTTGTTATTGATTTTAAATCATGTAAATTTTATCTTTAAAATAAATATTTTAATTTAAAATTTTGATTTCAAAGTATTATAAAATTAAAAAATGTTTCTATTGCTTTATCTTCGATGTCCCTCGAACCGAGTGAGTTGACTTAGAACGTAATTTTCTGCCAGCAAAGGACCATGGTATTTGATGTAATTTCCTCTCAACACCAGTGGCAGTTTTCAATAGAGGATTCTCTCTCTGATACAGGCACAGGGCAAAGAGACGACGAACAGACACATATAAGCTGCTAACATGACACGAGTCTCATTTTTAATTCTTTTCTTTCCTCTCTTCTGCAACTCTCGAAGTTTTCCATCTTTTTCCCGGAAAGCAATGTCTCAGAATTCCTGAAAAATCATTGCCAAACGCACTCCCCTTTTACCTTACTACCTTACAAAGGTGAGAGAAGAATCAGAGCAGAAATTCATAAGCAAATAAATAAATAAAAGCTCGACTACATTTTCTCGCCTTTCAATGCTGCATTGATTCTCAGCCATCTGTTTTATCAGGAGCTTTCATCGTTCGGTATTTCTTCTTCTTCTTGAGATGGAAATGGCAATGGAAGAAGTGAAATGCAGAAGCCTTGATCTTTCTCGAAGCTGATTTTTTTTTTTTCTCTTTTGCAGCTCTCTTATTTTTCTGTGCTAAAGATCTGTCGGAAAACGAATTTTTTAAAAGAAAAAACCTATTTTTCTAAGAAAAGAAGGAAGAAAATACTGTTTCGTTTTTTATTGGAGACAGCAAGAGTTCGATCTCTTCCAAATTTGCGTATTTTAGCTCTGTTTTGATTTTCAGCTGTCTGTTTTCTTAAGAGCTATCATCTTTCGATATTTCCTCTGCTTCTTCTGCTTCCTCGTTGCGATGAAATGGAAATGGAAAGGAAGAAGTGAAATGCAAGCGCCTTGAACTTTCTCAAAGGCTCAAAGCTTCTTTTTTTTTTTTTTTTTCCAGGAGCTGTCATTTCCGCACTTCTTCATCTTCATCGGCTAAAGATCTAACGGAAAAATGTCCATTTTTTTTAGAAGTCCTTTTTTGAAGGCAAAGACGGTTTTGCATTTGATTGCATTGAGGAAGCGTTCAATCTCTTCCAATATTGAATGTTCTCGGCTCTGTTTTGCAGTTTTGTTTCGGAATCTTCTGATCCCGAAGGTGAATTTCGTATTCGGACTCTGAATCCAAAAATGTTGTGAGTTTCGGACTCTTTGTTCAGCTCTCAAAGTGGTTTCGTAGTAGAACCTTTTGATTAGATAGTAGTTAAATACATTCCAGATTCAGACTCAGAATACAAAGAGGCCGCGACGTTTAGACTTCTTCGCTGATATTCGGAGATCACAGCGAAGAAACCTTCAATCTATGTAGAAATTTTGTGTTCTCGGCACCTGTTTTGTGATTTCGTAGATAAATCTTTTGATTCCGCTTGGAATTTCGGATTTGGTTTGGAATCCAAAAAGGTAGCGCTTTTCAGACTTATTTCGCTGATATTCGGAGATTAAAGTTCAGAAGCGTTCCATCTCCATAGAAATTTCACGTTCTCTGCTCTGTTTTGTGGTTTTGTGGCAGAATCTTTTGATTTTATTCTGGAATTATGATTCAGGATTTGAAATTCAAAAAGTCTTCCGATTTCCGATTCCTTCTGCTGAAACGTTAAAATTTCAAAGGAATTATGGTTTTTTCACCTTCGATTTGTGGTTTCGTAGTGGAATCTTTAGATTCTCAAAGTTGAATTCCCGTTTCAGATTCTGAATCCAAAAAGGCTACTACTTTGGGACTTCTTTAGCTGAAGTCCGGAGTTTGCAGTGAAAAAACATTCCATCTCTGCCAAAGTTATACGTTTTCTGCTTTCTTTTGAGATTATATTGCTGATTTTTATTTCTCAATTTTTTTACAGGTGAATTCTGGATTCATATTGAGAATTGGAAAAGACAGCAAGATTCAAACTCCTTTCACTGAAGAAGTAGGTGGAAATACTGCAATGGAGATAGTTCTAGAGGAAAGGCTTCTTGAATTTGATTTTGTTTGAGCTTTCAATCTGTGAGTGACAGGAGAAGATGGCAACATCTTGGGAGCATTTGGGAGAGATCGCAAATGTTGCCCAGCTCACGGGCTTGGATGCAGTTCGACTAATTGGAATGATAGTGAAAGCGGCGAGTACAGCTCGGATGCATAAGAAGAACTGCAGGCAGTTTGCTCAGCATCTGAAATTGATTGGGAATTTGTTGGAACAGCTCAAGATATCAGAGCTGAGGAGGTATCCAGAGACACGGGAACCATTGGAGCAGCTGGAGGATGCCCTGAGAAGGTCTTATATACTGGTGAACAGCTGCCAGGACCGGAGCTATCTTTATCTGTTGGCCATGGGATGGAACATTGTCTACCAATTTCGGAAGGCACAAGGAGAGATTGATCGTTACCTGCGCATTGTGCCACTCATCACGCTCGTTGATAATGCAAGGGTCAAGGTATCTTTTTTTTTTTTTTTAAATCATTTTTTCCCAAAAATTCTTTTATGATGGGTTTTGGTAATCTGGAGGTTCATGAGATTTGGTATATGTTGTTGAAGGTTTATATTTTGGGAACTTCAATTTTGTCATGCTTTATCTTATTTCCAAGTCATCTCCAAGGAATTATCATACCATTGTATCTATATTTGTTGTTGCTGTTGTCAATGATGATTAGTTCAATGAGTCAAATTGCGGTGATATTCATAGACTCGTAGTTTCAATTTCCAGTATCTAGCCTGGCGCTTGTTTGGTAAGAATTTCATGCTGAATTGTTTATTCTTCAGATTCTGGACTTAGCATATTCTGCTAATTCTGGAATCTCCTTTAGTGAGAGACACCATGCCATTTTATTTTCACAATAACAGTTATTTTTTGTGTTTGGTAGGATAGAAGTAATTTTTGGAACCTAAGAGTTCCATAATTGAGAGCGATTCAGGATTTGAGATTCCAAAAGAACACTCACAAATTGGAATTCATCAATACCTTGAAACATGAATTTTATTGGACTTCATAATTTCCATTCTATTTAGAATTCAAACGTGGAACCCTTTGGGGAGTAGAGTAAAATCCACAAAATTCTATTGCATTTGAGTGAATTCAGGTCCTCGTTGCCTGTTCGGTAGCCTGTGTTTTTAAGTTGAATTGGAATTATGTGGAGTTCACAAGATTCCCCAATGAATTCCATGTTTGAAGAAACCAAAATTCTAAATGGGGTACTATACAATCCCACAAAACTATGAGAGTTTATAAATTCCATCTGAAAGTGTTATGTTGGAATTCAAAAGCCTAAATTACTTGGATTATGAAATTCTCATGTTCAAACATTCAACCTGGTAATTCTAAGACCTACCAAAAGGAGAGGCTGTTGCAGCAATTATCCAAATATCAGAATTAACAGAATTTGCTAATTCTGGAATTTGATGAATTAAAAATTCAGGTAGAATTTTCTAACAAAGAGGTCCTTAGGGGTAGGGCTTTTGGATTACCTTGAAAAAGGGTGGGAAATGTTTGGTGGCACTGTAATGCCTTGTATTCTGATAATTTCAGGTCCTGCTTGAGATGTGGCAGATATTTATTGGGTGTTTCAGGTGCAAGTGCGCCTTTCTGGTCCAAATTCCTCTTGAATTTTATAAGTTATCTCTCATTTTCCATTTTGATTCTGAATTGCTTAAACTCGGTGCACCTTGACCCGTCGCCTCCCAACCAAAAGAGGAAAACCTCTATAAAGGGATTTTACATGGGTCCCTTCTCAGTTATATTGTAAATTTGCACATTAGCCTCCAAAATTTAAGTTTGTACTTCAGTCCCTCCCATCTGACGAGTGCAATCCATACTGATAAAGAAGGACCACTTTTTGTGTAAGATAAGTCTGCCAGCACCTAATTTACAGAAATATTTTCTGTTTTGCAATTGCTTACCTGTGTTCTGGTGATTATCCACATTTTTCTTCAACATACCCAGTTCTTAGCTACAAAATTTGTGTATTTTCTGATTAATACGTAGCTTATAGTTTCTCATCTTGATTCATTATTCTTACAACTTAATAGGAACGATTAGAAGATATTGAAAGAGATCAGCGTGAGTACACTTTAGATGAAGAAGATAGAAAGGTGCAAGATATAATCTTGAGGCCCGATCCCTCAAGAAAGGACACGATGGTGCTGAAGAAGACCCTATCATGTTCCTATCCACACTTGCCTTTTGATGAAGCCCTCCAAAAAGAAAATGAGAAGCTCCAGGTAGAACTAGAAATATCACAAGCTAATATGGACATCAGTCAATGTGAAGTGATACAGCATTTACTTGAGGTCACAGAAACAGCAGCTTGTTCTCAACCAGAGAAAAGTTCAGACCTCAAAAATTCAAAAAAGGAAGAGTCCAATCATGTGGATGAGAATAATGGACATTCCCCAGATAGAAGTTATGTTAGGCAACACAGCGACAATTATACAGCTTCAAGGTTGGTTTGCAGTTTATTTATATATGCTTATTTAAGATGTTTTATTGATTTATTTTTCATAGCATAGGTTTATTTATAGATGCTTATTTAAGATGTTTTATTGATTTATTTTTCATAGCTTAGGTTTATGTTTTATAGACTTTCTTATACCCTCCTCCAACGCTGAGACACACTAGAAATGATTGAAAGGAATCTCTCTCTCTCTCTCTCTCTCTCTATATATATATATATAAAGGACATAAGAAGTGCTCAAAAGAGAGGAGAAATATAATTAGGAAAAAAGGGAGGATAAAAACACTACGAACACAAAGAAACAATCATGTTACATGAGACCAATACTCTCTCCAGGCTCTTCATAAATCTGAAATAGAAAAATCCTAAAACTCCTTAAGCAATGATGTCCAAGCAGCACATTTTGCCTTGATCCTGCGACTAACATCAGAAGAGTTTTCCTCAATACTTCTACAAAACCCGATTATTGTGCTCCCACCATAAGCTCCAAAGGATGGCAGAAAGGGCTAATTGCCAAAGCTCAGAAAATTATGAGGACTCCTTGACAAACATCCAAGCATAAGAAAGCTGAGCTAGGAAGAAGGTGAAAGTGAAAAGAGAGAATAAAAAATGTAGTGGAGGTCCATGTGTGGAAGAACAACAAAGAGAAACACAAGACTGTTAAAGAATGTTCCATCCCATTTGTCTTCATACGATGACTTGATCTATTTACAACTCTAAGAATAGCATGCAAGCTAAATTGAATTATATGTATTTGGGATTCTGAATCAGCTCTTGAATCAATTTAATCTTGTGCAGAACTATTTCTTCAGTTTCATCTGGGCATGATCTGCTATCGAGTAGGGGATCCCACCGCCGTGAAGAATGGCATTCAGATTTGCTTGGTTGCTGCTCAGAACCTGCCTTATGTATGTTCTATCTCCCTCTAGTCAGAATTTGATATCTTCAGTGTGTGTGTGAGAGAGAGAATCATACAAACTCATACACACTCGTATTTGGACATAGTACACCTAGTGTGTGTGTGTGAGACAATCATACAAACTTTGGACATAGTACACTGACTTAATGTAGGAAGTTGAAGCTATTGGAGGTGTGTACCTTGTGCTGCTCAACAGAGTGCTCAAGTAGACACTAAGATGCAATGTTACAGTAACAAAAAAAATTGGTTTCTTAAATTTGAAGTATAAAAACTGAGAACATTGTATTCCCACTGTCTATAGATAGTGTTTATTTTTCCAATGATCAGATTGAGTTCAAAAGAAGTTGTTCCATACTGAACTGGATGCTGTTTTAAAAAAGCCTGGAATTGTAACATTAAATATTAAGAGATTCTGTTATTGGAACTAGCACAGTCAATGCTTGTGAATGGCGTTTTGCTTTGGTTCATCTTCTTTTAACTTCTTCTTTGGGTTGTTTTGGCTCAGATTGGTAGTGGCCCATGTGTAATGATTTTCCACATCTATTTATGAGTTCCAACCCCAGATACATCGGATAAATGGCTTAAACAATACGGTGATGGTCGCAGTGGTGTTTTCAGAGTGTAAAAAGTGATGTTCCTATGGAAGCACTCATTTCTTCTGTAGACTTCTCTAAAGTGGTCCTTTTCATGAGTTTGTGGCCCATTATATGAAAGACATGTTGATATGTCTCAATAGTGCTCTTCCATCTCACGGGCATATGATTTTGCTTTTATAGTATTCTCATTCTGGTTCTTTGATTCATAATTGAAAAATCCAAGAACCGTTCCTTTCATCTTGGAGGAATTTGATCTTGATCTTGCATTAAATTGATTACGTATATAATCATGCTCTTCTAATTTCATACTCATCATGTTACTTAGTTTTTTTTTTTTTTCACAGGTTTTAAGACATTCTTCTACCCTTGTGGCACATTTTCTAAGATAGCTACAGTGGCCACTAACAGGCATATGTGTAAGTTTTTCTTATTACTAAAAAAAGGAGAGTGATTCTATTGTTTAGATAGGTATATGCTAGTTGGACATTAATAATTGGCTAATATTATACATTAGAAAGCTTGCATTTGCGTATAAGACACACTGTTTTTGTTTCCTTTCTAAATCAGGGGGAACATATTATGAATGAATGATGGTAGCACTACTTATTAATCAACATCATACACCGTATAGAACTCTGCAGGAACGTAAAGAAGGAATACATGGTTTTTTTTTCGTTCCCTTTCTACATTATCCATACGCATAATGTTTGCTTTGTATCATTTTCCAGTTTGTAACTGCTTTATGAGCTTTTGTTACAGAGGTTTTAGATTTTGAAGGTTTCCGGATCTATTTATAGTCAAATGTCTTAGCTTCAAATGTTGTTTTTATTGTTTCATTTCACAAACTAACAGGGAATATCAATTAAGAAAAAAATTTGAGATTGAAGATTTTATTGAAAATCCAAGAAGTTCCTTACCAAATTTTGGTGTACTGCTCAACGGATGTTCTTTTGATGAGAGTGATCAGTATTTTATTAATCATCACTTATAAGGCTTTATGTTCTGAATAATTAAACATCATTTATTAGCCATCCTTTTCACTGGGGTCACAGTTATGAGACATAGGACTGCTCTCATATTATGGTTCTCCATTGGGTGTCCCGTGTCCATTATTTTTTGGATGACTGATTTTTGTTCAGTTTTCTGTTCTCTTATTGGTTTCTTAATAAAATATTCGGCCATGTCTCAAGAAGTGTTTGCTCTATTTAATTTAGCCATGTTAATATGAGATTTGTGAACAGTTCTCTGTCAGATCCTAGCTTTTCTATTTCTGCCAATAGGTGTGATGTTGGGCATGGGCAGAATTAGGTTCCAACTGTATCTGTTCAATTGCAAATATGATAGCACAGATGTTGATCTGTCCTATTCTTCATGGATTCTGACGTATAGGACGATCATATTCTTTCTTATGCACCTGTCATACGAGTAGGGTCTATGGCCATGTTTGGTTGCAAGAATGAGTGGGAATGGAATGGAACAGTTAGATGAACTTGGATCTGGCCTAAGTCCAAGTACATCAGCCCATCCATTTCATTACATTTCCACTTATTCCTTAAACCAAATATTACCTATTGTTTGACAACTCTGTTCATTTTGATCTGATGGGCCCCACCATTGTATGGATTTCAGTTCTCCATGAATCTACCACTTTCTGGGTGAACTGCTTTTTTTTGTTAGAGGAATTATTGAATTCTGAAACACAAGTCATGCACATTTCTCTTAAGGCACCTGTTCATACTAATGGGGTCTGTTGTTTGGAATACAGTCCACTGGTTAGCCAGAGGGGTACGCCTTTTTAAACAGATAAAAAGCATTTTTGGGTTGATTAATCCATATGTAGCTCGGTTTGATTATGTAATTAACTCATTGTTTTTTACTTTGACATGGCTAGGATTTTTTATTTAACTTTATGAGCATTCACTTACTTTATCTTTAGACTGCATAGCTTTCCAAACAATAGATCTCCAGATGGATTTCCTGATTTAAACTAGTGACAGTTAGAGATTTCTCTGGTTTTCTTTTTTTGACTTGTAAATTGAAGTTTGGAAGAATGTTATGTTGTTGCTACGAACAGATTTTAACGTAAAAACTGAACCTGCATTGTGAGCGTAGATTATGAAGTTACTTGGTCTGGGTTTTCCTTATGCTATCATAATCTGTGTCTGTGCTGTAAAAAAAATCTTGAAATTCACTGAAACTTTGATTCTCCTATTGCATCCAAGATTATTTCCACAAATTTTAACTCATGCATTAATGTAATGGGGAGGTTTCAATTTTGAGTACTCAGATTTTTCAAGCATTTAGGGAGCTGATTTTTTTTTTTTTTTTTCCATATATTAGCCTTTGAAATCAGCCTGACTATATAGATTGCTGTTCTTCAGCTTCAGGAGAAGCATGCAATGAACTGATGGCATATTCATTGATATTGGCTTGCTGTTGTTACACTTGCTGCATCAGAAGGAAGCTCCGCCAAACGCTAAACATCACAGTAACTTACTCCCCCACTCCATTTCCATTTTTTAAAATGGTAACTTCAATGAATGGGACACGACCAGTGTACTGAAAAGACGAAGTTTTAAATGTTGGCATTGGTTGCAGACTAGGCCAGACTAAGTCTGATCTGACTTGGGGGAGGTGGCTGGGGATAGGCCACACATGGCCAAGTCCGAGCCCAATCTGCATCGGTTTTGGTGGTGACGAATTTTCAAACCCTTGAATTTAATAGATAATAGGCTCTCAAAGATGAAGTTTTTCTATGAAAAACTATCATAATATTTTTTAGATAGAATATATAGAGAATGAAGAACGACATTAATTGTATTAAATTTGAGTTCCATTTGATCACCGTGGCGACCTATGAAAATTTGATTACTATAAAACCATCGGTTTTTTATGGTCTATTTCACATAATTATGATAGTTGGATTGAGGAGTTTTCTTTAAGTTATGTCTCCTCTATCCATCGCATCCAACTGTATAAGGCTCATCCTCTGATAAATGTGCAGTCCTAATCATTTAAAATGAGTACTCTTGCTAGAGCTACCTCTTTTCTAATGTGCTAAGCTGACATTTTACATTTTTTCAATTTTTGTACAGGAGTTTGACTTCAATCATATTTGCTGATGATTGCTCTTCTTATTGCTGTCATCTCAGGGAGGCTTGTGCGATGATTTCCTCTCACATTTGTTGTGTTGTTGCTGTGCCCTTGTCCAAGAAAGGCGAGAAGTGGAGATCCGCGGGGTTTATGGTATGAAATTCTACCCTTAAGTTTCAGTTGTCACTCAATACAGAAAACATTACTGCTTTATAATCTACTGTGACATCTCCCTAATCGTAGAGCTGCAAGCCAAAGTTGGATAAAATCTATACTTAGCAATAGAGTTGAATGCCAATTAGATTTGAAATAGCTAGAGTTGAGTCAAAGATCAGACCTTTTTTTAACCAAATTGCTCTTATCTATACCGAGGACAACTGTGACGAAACTTTAGTGCTGGTTTTTACTTCTAGTAAAACTAGTTTAGAAGTTCCATGCATGACTTTACTTCTGAAAAAGAATAATATTTTTAAGATATAATAGTGCAAAATCTCAGTTTTTAAGGTATTTCTATACAAAAATCCCTTTATAAATCCTAGTTATTTCCTGCTCAATTATATAAGATATTTTATTTCTTCTATTTTTATCTCTATATTTTCAATTTTATCAAATTTGAATTTTTTGTGAGACGTTTTATTTTATTTCTATCATAAATTTCTTTTCTAATCTCTATGATAAATTTTGTTTTGATAATTTATTAAAATCATTGGCTTCTCGAGTAGGAGTATTTTCCTCAATTTAGGTTAGTTTTTAGAAGGTAAGTATTTTAAATATCATACATTAAGTCGATTCCATATTAAAAATCGAGTCTACGGGACCCGACATGCAACCTTACCAAAATGCCAAGTGATTGGGTTGCTATGGGTGATTTGTGGGTTACAGGATCACCAATTAAAAAAGGTTTCCTATGTAGAAGTCTTCGAATGGCAGTGACGTGTTGCTTATTTGGTGTCCGCCACCAACTCATTATGAGGACCCAACACTAAATGGTGATTTTTGGATTGGACCTTAAAAGTGAAAACAGTACCTTAGTAATGTGATTCCCCGGATAACTTATTAGGATGCTCCCATTGATATGATGCCACGTGGATAAAAACAAACATGTTTTTGTCATTTCCGCTATAGGAAAGTTGTTAATTTTTTATAATAACTAAAATACTATTGTCTTGGTGTCATTCGTTGAAATATGTGGTCAACAGAAATCATCTTTAAGTGGACAAAAAGTTATATGCTTTTCAAGCTCTTAAAATTTAAGTCACTTCAACTATTTTAACTATTTTTTTTCGAGATCTCTTGGCCGATTTCTTCTTTTTTAAAAATAAAAAATAAAAATAAATATCGGTCGTGGGCTTGAGTCGATATCTCGGCTGATATTTATATTTTTCATTTTTTTAAATAGCCTTTTTTCAAATTTTTTTGAATGATTTTTTTTCGAAAAAAAAAAAACCATCGAGATTAAAAAAAAATTAAAGAGAAATATTGCCTGAGGTCTCACCTGATATGAAAAATTAGCCAAAAAATTATAATTTTATTCAATTTGGGTCTGGTTCACAACACCTCTATTTAACCTGCTCAAATTTATTTCGGGTAGGGTTGGGTTAAAGTCAATTTAATTTTTTTAAAGAAAGGCTTGACCAAAATTTGGCTTTTATCGGGTTGGGTCGGACGGGTTCATAATTTTGGTCAAGAATGGTCATCTCTAGGCCTCATATTCAAACAAAGAAATTTTCAAAAGACCCATGGTGAGCCTCACACCTAGAGGTGCAATTAGATTTTTGGGTAAAATGATAAGGTCTATAATATGTGGCCAAAAAATTATCTTAATTAGATAAAATAAGCTATGATTTTAAGCTTTCAAAATTTGATCTGATTTTTTTTTTTTTTAGTGTGATAATTTTTAGTAGGTCTCATATTCAAATATTAACCTTTCGTGCAAACACGTCATGGTGAGCGCCACTCTTGGAGGTGCAGTTGAATATTTGGGTGAAATGAGTAGAAAATGGGGGTTTCTCCTATGTCCGCCTGTTTGGTAACGAGTCAATTGGTAGAAAGAGTGATCCCCACCTTACCATTTTTATTCTACTCAAGTAAAAATGTGTCGCCTCCTACGTTTCCCTTGTCTTTGTTTCTTTTCACGTGCAATTCCCAAATAAGATTTTAGGTGGATCTCTTAGCAGCAGAATATCCTACTTAGTTAGAATCTTTAACTGAAGCTAATCCCGTAAAATTTTCTCTATATCCAAATTCACCCGCAGAAGGTATTACAATGTGCGCAGTTGTGTGTCCATCCAATTTGCCAAAATATCCAAACCAGATACCTTCTCCATTCTGATGATTTAAGCTGAATGAAAGTACTAGTAGTAGACATGTTTCCAAAACTTGAAACATGGACTCAACTGAAAATCCTATCAAGTAACTTAGATGAGTTTTTCAACTTGGATTTGGAAAAATTCAATAAAATTTGTTGACTTTTTCAACTCAAAATCTTATCCAGTCAATTCAGTTTGACTCAGGAAGTTTTCTTAACTTTCAAACTTGATAGTAGATGAATTATTGGGTTTGAAATTTGAACCTAGAATACCTTACCTGCAAGGAATGTTAATGAAAATCTTCTGTTGTTGTTATAGGCCCTGCGAAAACAAGAACGAGCCCACCGCCTTCTCAGTACATGGAATCATGACTGGCGATTCCAGGCATTGCTCGGACTCAGTGTTCTAAATCTTTGTAAAGAATTGATTTGATTGATTAATTGAACGCCTCGAGAGGTAACTGCAAGTTCTCATGTTATTTGGACCGATACTTGGTTTTTATTTTTCTAGTTATGAGCGCATTTGTATTTTTGAGAGTGAGTTGAGACTTTCATGTTATGTATCATAATTAGTTCATGAATGGAATCTGAATGTTCGGAACTGACTATTGGTACTCGGTTTCGGCTGATTGTAAACTTCATCTAATGGCCCCATATTATAGAACTCATTCAAATAGAAAGTATTAATTATCAACTAAAATTATTAATTCTTGAATCTTGAGTCGTTATTAAATAGATTTGGTTGGTTCAAGTCCGACTCAGCGAGGATGAGTTCCACTTGTTAAGGGAAAACCAATGTTATCAGAATTGCAGTTTTCTGCGGTTTTGAGTTAGAAACCTGTGAGCCGTAAACTGTGGCTAACAAAATTTGAATTTTATTTTATTTATTAAATTTTTTTCCTCTTCCAAATATAAAAAAATGTGTATATTTGAAATATAAATGTTTATTATTATTTCTATCACATATTTTTCATCATTTTGGTATATTACTCAGAGTTTGAATGTTATTTTTTAATATTTATATTAATGTTATTGGTAAAAGATGTCTTACTTAATGGTATATGTAATATTTATATTAGATTACTACTCGACTGGCTTTTACCGCAGCTGAATCCGGTTAAACTGAAAATGCCTCGAAGACGGTTCGTTAGAATGTCCTGATAACATTTGGGATAGGGGTTCATGTTGCATTTAGTCTATAATGGATTTCATGTGGTGCTTAATTTATAATGAAATCAAGTTGTTTATCATTTTCTATTTTAAACTTAGATTTAATCTTACTGATGTGAATTTCATGCTTCATTGATCATAACATGTAATAATATTTATTCTATAATTATTTCAATTTTAAAAAATAAAAAATTAGAATGCCTGAATAGATATCATGGTCTACAATTAGATAATCTATCTATCTATATAATTTTTTATAATAAATTTAGCTCTACTATTTTGACATATGCTCTTAGTTCCTCCCATTGTCACAAATACCGTTCCTGGGATATTAACGGCGATTGATAATATCGAGATAATTTCAAATTCTCAGATTTTTATCAGGAAAATCTAGTGAAAATTATAATAATTAAAATAATAAAAATAGAAAAAATAAAAATATTAATAAAATAAAAATGCTAATAAGGAATTTACCAGGATATTAGCGCAATATTACCATTTATCGCGTTTTTAACATGATTTTATGTGGAATTTATCATTGCGTCCATAAAAACTCATTTTTAACACAGTAATGATATTTTGCCAATAAAAAGGTGGTAAATTCGAAAAAACCGCCAATATGACGATGGTTCTTCCTCCGGACGTGTAACAAAATCTAATTGTTCCTACGAGGCACAGATAGATTATGTTCTTTTAATTGGGGGCTGAAAGAATACCGAGTCGTATTTTTGTACTCTTGACTCGTATTTGTTTTACTCCAACTTGAGATAAACCATCTTGATAATTTTTAAGTTTCCAGAAAATAATATTTTAAATTGAAAATGGCTAATACATAACGATTCCAGCAATACGTATTATGGAAAACACATATGGTCGGCTGATTTTTAAACTCATGAAAACTTTCGTGAAGTCTACGTGAAGTTACCTATGAAAGATAAAAATACCATGGTGCGTTAGGATGACCCGAAGATATCTTGGATCGTTGATGCTGATCATCAGATCCATTATCATTGTGGATCAAAGTTAAAAATGATAAAATACTCAGGGGTTTGTTTGATGGTCAATTCTCACCTTTATTTGTGGGAAGTCTTGAAATCAAACCCCTCTCAACTCAAAAAGAGTCACTCTCTTTAATTTTGTACTCGGCGTGTATGGATTGGGAGGTTTACATATACCCTAAGAATTAGTCACGTGGGACGTCTGAAAAATCAGCTGAGACACTTAGATACCTTAGTCTTAAAGAAGAAGTCGAAAATGACCATCTAACATTGCTGATTGTAAACCATCCATTTTTGGACCACTAGAGTTATCTCAAGCAATCCGACCCGCAATCCTGATCGTGGTTTACAAATACAAGTAATGGATTATCCAACCCTGCTTTCATTTGAGTTGACTTAGCAAGACTGACCATCTAACATGGGCATAGATGACATGTATGAATCGAATGCAAAGAAGAGCAGATGGGCTAATGAAACAGGCTGCAATTCAGGCAGGTCAAGCTAGCTGTTGGGTATGCGTATGCCTAAGCCTGGACCTGCATTGAGCCCAGGTCAACCTGAATTAATCAAAACTGAGACTGCCGTTGTTGTATTTTTAGGATTCAAGCCCGATTTCAAAATCAAAACGTGTGTCGAGGCTCATTTGGGCCTAAAATAGAAGTTTTTGTATTATTCTATGAAACTATAAACTATATATTACATTAATCTTATAATTTTTTTACAGAAAAATAAATTTTAAAATTATGTTTCAAATTCTGGTTTTCGGGCCAAACTTGGGCTCTCATGTACTAGGCCGGGCCTGACCTGAATTCTAATCAGGCATGATATTTTAAGCTAAAAATGAGCCCAAACCAAGCCTAGGGCAATCAGAATCCGAAATTTTTTGGGCTTTTTCATGCAGGCTCAGGTTAGGCCTGCCCCAAATTGCACCTTCACTTATTTGACTATCATAACCTTATAATTGTTATTTATGAAATTTTCACAATCATAAATAATTGATTTTTATATCCCATCTCACAACTAAAATGCAATGCTAGAATACTAAGATTGGGGTTCACACTTCAGTAGTCCGAGAAATTCACCATAGTTTCATAGTTCAGACGGGTACAAGAGAAATTTGTGGGTGCTACTTGGTTGCCTTCAGACGAAGCAAGAAAGAACACCTAAGCAAAGAACATCAATGTTACTAGAATATCCCGTCTAATGCATAATCATAAATAGAGGCATGCGAGATGCTTTAAAATTGCTACATGTATGAAAGCAGCTTGATTTAATGGAAGAGCTACCAAGAAATTTCAAAAATCCTCGTTGTACATTGAAAATGCAGATTTCATTCTGATCAAGTTCAACCAAATACCAATTGCTTCTACTGCAGAAATTCCCAGAGGAATCACATGATCCTCCGCTCAAGGAGATGCGAAGTATTCTCATGTGTTGAGCAAGTACAAGTTTCGATCTTAATTGATATGATCAGCCATCATTTGATAGATCATGACCCATAAATCTATTACAGATCGGGCACCGAGTGCAGAAATTGCCTACATAGGACTACGACGTTTGAATCTGGGTAATTATTGAGTCAAGATGTGTCAAATAGATGGACTGGATAGCAGGAAAAAGAGCCATAATGAATAAACTCAATGCTTGGGGACATATATGCTATTTGTTGGTTGATGATCACGTGGTACCTCCTTATTTACCTTTTGAAAAGAAGGTCATTTTCGTTTCTTGGGCCTTTCAGGAGCCTTCTTGATTGCTGCAGTATCGTCCTCAGAGGAGCTCTCTATGGCTTCGTCGTCAGGGACATCAGTGGGGGCATTGTGTTTCGTGATGAAGTTTTTCAATATGCTCATACTCTCTTCTTTCATTGCAGCAAGCTGTTCTGATAGAATTCCTTTACTCGCATGGACAGAATACACTTCTGAACCAAGTCGCAGGGTAGCCTTGGCAAGTGGTTTATGGACATCAGCATCATGAACTTTATCCGCCATTAACAAAGAATGCCTGCATAAGCTAAAACTAAGTGGGGCAAAAAATACATTTCCCGGATAACTCAGAGTTGAACAGATTGCAATTTCTAACATGATTATTAAAGCAAACAATTCATAGCCAAAATGAAGGCAAACCCACATTAGTTTCACATTCATCTATCCATCAAATGCAATATATTAGACCCCTAACTTTCAGTTTGTATATGGTGTAATCTCCAATTTCAATATCTTCTTAGGTGAAAGTGGGGGGTAGAAGGGTTGTTAGAAGAAAGTGTAGTGGATAATATCATGCCCCACAGCACTGTCCTACTTTCGGTTCACATTGGTTGTACTCCCTCTTTGATAGATTGTTTTCCCTCATGCTTTCTAATATCATTTATGGATATGGGAATACCCTGGGCAGGGTGAGCCACTAGAACCCCTTAGGCAAGGTGTGCTCCCAAGTGAAATACCAGGGTGCCACTATGTAACTAGCCCACTCCTATGCATAGTTCAACATACATAGCATCTGAAACATCAAAATGCATGCCATCTAATCATGTGACAACAGAGCACATAGTGAGTAAAGACAGCAACAGATAGAACCCAAAACATGGGAATCAATTGAATGACCTCAACTTAGACGAAAAATACATATGTTACAGAAAAAAAAAAAGGACAATCTAAGACAAATAATAAATACATTCTACAGAATGATTATTGAGAGTTTCAGCCTCAAATTTTCATCAAAAACAATTGTTAAAATTAGTGGAGGAATACTTGCTTGGTTTATCAAGTATCAACCTTAGTTTCAACCATCAGTTGGTACTTGATAAGATGCATATAGGCCAATGCAATACAGAACTTTTACACGCCAATGAGGGATAAGTGAAATTATAGGCCATATGAAGAATCCCTCAACATTGTTCATCCATGCAACATGCATCTTCGCCTGCTTATTGACCAATTAGGCCCAAATCAGCTGAAGTGGACACTGTTCGCACCAATACAAGCACCAAATGAAGGCTGTTAAGGGACATGATGGAAGCTTGAAGGTGTCGAACTTCCCATAAAAGGAATGCGTGGTGTAGGTTTGCGAGGAAACACTACAAACACTTGGTGGGCGTCTTATACACCTGTGGATTTGAAGTTCAAACAGCACAAACTGAATGAAGACTGTTGGTTTGTTGGCTCATCTTACAAACACTTGTAGGCATGTTTTACACCTGCTCGGTTTGAACTTCAAACAGCACAAAGCTTAATGAGAACTGTGGGTTCATTGCACAATTCAACAAACACTTGGTAGGCCGTTTTCACAGCTGCTGGTTTCAACTTCAAAAAACACAAAGCTGGAAACACTGGAGAAAGAAGAAGAAGAGGAAGAATGCCCACCTAGTCGAGAGAGAGAGAGAGAGAGAGAGAGAGAGAGAGAGAGGTGTGACCGTGTGAGTAGAGAGTCCTCTTCTACCCGCCGGAGAGCGCCCTAGCCAAATAAATTTCTTTGGTCTCTTCCCCGGAGGCCGTTAACGATATGTTTTAAACACACGACATTTTAGTTTATTAGCGAGTGTTATAATATTAATATTAAGAATAATATAATATAATATATTTATATATTTTAATATCAAGAATATCCTCACTTCCACATTCGACATCAGACTGATAATACGAATTAATGAAATCATCTACAAAACTCTTGTGTTAAATAGAAAAACCTTTTATTCTTAGAAATTCAAACAATTAAACTACACTTTTGCGGATTAAATAATAAAATACTTTATAATAAAACAACAAAATAAAATATCGTTTGTTATCTACTTGGAGTACATTATAATTAACACTATTTCTTCATACAATTAAACTATACTTTTGCAGATTAAATAATAAAATATTTTATAAAAAAACAACAAAATAAAATATTCCTAGTTATCTACTTAACACTATTTCTTCATTAATTTTGACGTATATCCAATAGATAATCAAATTTTAAAAGTTTAAACGTTCTATTAGAAAACAAAAAAAAGTGAAATGTATTTTTTAATTTAAAATTTTGAATTATAAAAAATTATGAGAACTGTTAAATTAAATATCTCAACTCTTAGTTTTTAAAACTAAACTAAAATTATTAAATAGTATATTTTATTATTGTAAATTTAACAGTGAACACGCATTAAAAAAATATCAATTTAAATGATTTAAATTTTATTTAAAAATAATATTCTTAGAAATTTTAAATTTATTATTTTATGAGAGCTTATAAATCTAAGCAACTTAGACATCTAGTAATTTTTTTCATGTTTTCAACATATATAAAATATGAATATATTTAAAAAAATAACTTAAATTTAAAATACACAACAATATTATACTATATGCAATATCATATTTTGCATGGCCTGAGCTGTGGGTTTTAGCTTGTATTTTTTTGAACCTACTATTCTTTTGAATGAAAATCACTAAGCATCATTAAAAAAATATATTATATCTATAAAAATGAATTTCTTATTTCAACTAAAATAATAAATAATATTATATTAAATTTGTTTATGAGAAACTTGAAACAATAGAATACCCTAATTCAAACTCTTATGTTTACACAATCCCCTTCAATCCACAACAAATTATGTCACTCTAATTGTTTTGAGAAATTATCATTCTCTTATTTTTATCATATTAACTAATTTAACAAATACAAGTGAAATAATCATATGCACATTGGGGCTGTAATATATATTGTTTATATCTAAATATGCAGTCTATCAAATAGTGAAATATTAGATATGTTATAAAAATCTTTTCTTATATTTAATTAAAAAAGTCACTTTAGTTGAACTAATAAAATTGTATTATTTAGAATTTTAGAAAATGTTATAAATTGTAAACTAATTAATTCTACCAAATATTTAACGAAACTTTTTATTAAATTTATTATTACACTATTTAATCTCAAATAAGTACATATCATTCTTTTAAATATACATTTTAAAGTCTTAAATAATTAATTACACAAGCGGCACCTTTATAGGCAACAAACCGTGTTTTCCTGCTTCACGCGTTCTTCCGTACTCTCAAAATGAAAATTCTAATGTGACTTAAAAATATTGTTTTAATTTTAATACTACATTCGTGTATTAAATATATTAACCTTATTAAATTAAATTAAATATATATCTATATTTGATTATAATGTTATTTTTCCTTTTAATTTCTTAAATCTTTTGATTTAAATAAAGAATCAGTAAATGTTAAATGACTATATTTTATCCGTTTAAATTATTTCATTTAAATCAAACAGTTAGACATATTTAATAAAACTAATTAATATTAAAAAATTAATCTAAAATTATTTATTTAATTTTATAAATATATTCAACTTATTCAATGCCAATTTTTTTTAAAACTAATTTAAGTAACTAGATTCTGATGATTTAATTATATCAACTTAGCATTCTCCCTCTATAAATACCCGTCTCCCCTAAAAGTCATTACTTCTTTCTTTCCCTGTTCTCCTCGTCCCTCAAACCCTAACCCTAACCCTAAGGCGGCCTTTTTTTTTTTTGCTCTTTTCTACTTTCTTTGACACACGACTCCGTGCTATACGTATTTTTTTCATAAAACCAGGGAATTCCATCACTAGATCTCGTTTCTCTCTACAGCCATCACCTTTTTTTGCTAGTTTTTTCTTCCTTAATTGGGTTACGGAAGATTTTGGTTTGAATCGTTAGGGTTTTGATCTGTTATTCCATAGCGTAGGAATCTGGTTGAAGGAAGGATTCGGTTTTTGACTGATTGCAGCGGTATCAATGTCTCGCTGCTTCCCGTATCCTCCCCCGGGTTATGAATCGAAGAGCTGTGATCGGGGCTTGATTGATTCAATCAAGGTTTGTTGAGCATCAGTCCTCTGTTAATTTTTGCAGTTATGCTCAACTTCTATTGTTGATATTGTAATCAACATTCCTACGTATCTGGGCGTTCTGTTTTATGTATGGTTGAATGAGATTTTTTGTAAGCACTAGGTCTTTAGACGAATGATATGGTGTAAATTGGGTTTTCAATGCTTGTATCTAAATATGAATAAAGAAGGTATTCATGAACATTTTGACTGTGTTCTAGAAGAGTATGGCATGTGAATGCTTAACTAAGTGCAATGGGGTTCGTTTTTGTGGAGATATGTTTGGGCTTAACACTTATTGCTTGTTAACTGCTGGATCTGAATTGCCTTTCTTAATGAAATATGAGAAACTCGATTGTTGGGAAGGTTTTGTCCCCCTTTTGCCTATAGATTATTCGATGAAATAATTGAAACGCTGCAGTAGCCTGTCATATGCTTATTGTAAGTTGGGATAAAGGAGTGTTTTGGTTATCAGATTGGAGCTTGTCCCAAGTAAAACAACTTGGCACCTCGAGATTATGAGTTTCATTTGTAAATAGGGGATATCACAAATAGGACCTAATAGTTTAGGTGTAGCAGAGGATGTGATTTTTTATGAAATAAGAGAAACTTGGTATTGGGTGGGATGTTTTCCATTTTGACTAGAGGTGGTATTTTATAAAAAATTGGGTCACTGAAATATCCTATTATATGTCCAATGTAAGCTGGGATAAATCAGTGTTTTCCCATGTAGAAAATTTGGCATTCCTAGATATAACTTTTATCTATTAAAAAAAAAACAAGAAATGATAGTTCTTGGAGTGGAAGATATATTTTGATTGGATTGAATGAGATATGCCTGGATGATGTTGATGGTGGTGTTTGCCCCTAAGATACAGTTGAGCAAGAATTGATGAAATGATATATGGGAACCGAATCCTTTTCAGAGAAACCTAGGGCTGATTTGATTTTAGATTACCTATTTAGTTTAAGTATGACCATTTTGTAGCACCGATGGTGGTGTGTGGCAGTTTAGTTTGCTATCTTGAGGAGAAAAGAGTGAAGATGGGGAGGGGAAGATTCTCTCTGGGTCCTCATCAACAGATCCTCGGTTCTCATTCACCCTTTTCAATGTTAATTAATCTCTCTTCAGAATTTTTGGCTGAATTTTTTCCTTCTCTATTTTAAATTCTCCCCATAGTCTACCCAAGTATGGTGGAGTTACAACATATAGTGGATTTGTGTGATGATATGATGGATGTCAAAAGATTTTTTTTTTTTTTAATTTGTGTTGGGCTGCCTTACATCTCCCATTTTTTTCTCTTCCATAGACCTGTTTTTTGTTATCAATAACATAAGCTGCATGACTATGACCTGTTTTTTGTTCGGTATGTGAGCCTTTAGATTCATGTATTTGCTTGCTAATAATCTACACAATATAAACTTAAGTTAAATAGTTATCTATATAAACAAATAATATTTTTCACTATTTAAATAAATATAAGGTGTACAAACTGTTATTATCTGTCTCAGAAAACATATACATGGCAATATTATCATAGCAGGTTCTGAAGATGAAATAATGTAAAAGTTGCAGCTCTAGGGGTTGACAAATAGTGTGAAAGAGGTTTAAAAGCATTTAATAGAATTAGAATTGTAGAAAGATGATTATGAATGATGATAGAATGATCTATGAATCTACTACAGATAGTTCGGTAATAGTTACTCAATTAAGGATGTCATGTTTCAATATGATATGTTTCTATTCTATTATTATGTTTTGTTGTTTACAAATAAAAATTGAATGATTTTTTATTAAAAAAAATACTAATACACTTGTCACAGTTTTGTTGTTGGGTTATCTACTACTGTATATATGCCTGACCTTGACATGCCTAGTTTTTTTATGTTTTTTGCCATTATTTCCTTGCTAGGGTGCCGGAGCTACATTCCCTTATTTCTTTGTCCCAGAATTTGGATATTTTTGCCCATATTTAGCTATTTCAATATTGAATGGCCCTATATCCTCCATTTGAGTTCATGCATTTTTTTTTGAAGTGTTTTTCTTTTTTATCTCCTTGGATGCTTTATTGTAACTATTTATTTTACTTTTGTGTCCATGAGGCATGATTTGATTTGTTTTCGAAGAATCTCATTAACAGCACTAAATGCATTTAAATCTTTTTGATGAGTTAAAATAGCTAATGACATGTGTAGCCTCCCAGATGTCCACATCTAACACAAATGCCACACTAGGTGGCAACATGAATATATTTGTATTTTGTTTTTAGAGTTGAAATAAGTAAATTAATCAATCAAGACTTCACCAAAATGCAAAGTTGAAAATTTGATCTTGCTTTCAATTTTCGTATCTTTGTTGGGTTGGGCATTTGGGAGCTATATGTGTGTCATTTGGCTATTTTAATTTTTTACTCTTGTTACAAGAGAGGTCCTCTATGAGAGGGGTATATTTTTGTTATTGATCCATTATTTACAATCACATTAGAATTGATTATTGACCTCATGTTGTATTAAATCAACTTGCAAAATGCCATAACCCATATATAGTCTTAAATATAGTTTTAGGCTTCTATCATGCACAGTTGCTTGAAACAGTATCATTCTGCATTTGTATTTTCTCTTGCTCCAAATCAGAAAAATGACCTTATTGTATATATTATTTGCTGAATATTACTTGTCATAGTATTTGGTGTGTCAAGCATGCAAGATTGCAGACTGGTTTTTCCCATTTGTATCTTTCAAATCGCAACTGTGATATGCTATGTCTAATTTAAGGATGCCTTTGCTTTCATATTTCCAATCATCCATTGATGTATGAACTTGAACCTGATTGGCTGACCCTCTACACTAGCACTTCTCAAAGTTTAATGGTTCTTTCACTCACATCATTTTATCCTTTGAACAATATCCAGTCCTGTTTGTTTCCACGGCCTCAAAAAAAGGACTAGAGGGTCCTGACCAAGTTGTTTTAGTGTGATTGTCTGTCAAATCCAAATCCACCTTTATAGTCCTTTGAATTTTCTCTCTATCTTTTTTAATGAATCCCACTATCTAGATTTGTCCCATTATTTTTAAGACACTTGTCTAAGTAAAACTTCTGGTACTAAATCTCCATCAGGCTTTCGCTTGCGGAATAACTGATGAACCAAAAAGTTTGTCATTGTGCTTTAATTTACAGATCTACATTCTAAAGATGTGAATGCTATCAATTTGTTCTCCTTCTGCCATAATCTCTCAGGCTTTTGCTTGCTGGATAGCCAATGAATCTACCCTATTTTCATGGAAAACTTGCGAAGTCCCTAGATTTACATTCTAAACACGTAAACTCTACAATTCTAGTTGGTGGAATGTTGCTTCATCTGTTTTTCAGCCACCTTCTAATTTCCTAGATTCTCTCAATATCTTAAATTGTCTTGTCATCATGAAAGATAAATTTTCTTGGGCTTTTGCTTACTGAATCACCGATGTATGTTATGCTTGCATGGAAAAAATTGCAAGATCTCTTCTAACATGCATTCCTAAGATGTAATCCTATCATCCTTGGATTGTTGCATGCTTTGGTCCATGGGCTTTTGCTTGCTGAATTATCGATGTATGTCATGCTTGCATGGAAAAAAATTCAAGATCTCTTCTGAATTGCATTCCTAAGATATAATCCTGTCATTCTTGGATTGTTGCATGCTTTGGTCTTTCTCCTTTCTTCTGGAATTGATGAATCTTCTGGTGAACTGAAGCTCCAGAAGAAAGAAAAGGAGAAGGACAAGAAGAGGAAAGAAAAGAAAGATAAAAAGAAAGAGAAAAAAAGAACTTGAAGTTGAGTGGGAAATTAGAAGAGACAAAAGAGAAAAAGCATAGTATTAAAGAAATTGAACTTGGAAGAAATGACGGAACCGAGCAGGTAGAAAAGAGTAGCGTTACAGAAGAACTTGGGCAGCCAACAGGTGTTCATTGTTTCGATGATTCCTCTGACAGCATACAAAGCACTGACAAGAGGAAGAGGCATGAAATTGGTATCGATGCTGCCCATAATCATGGTAAGTTTGTTTCTGTTCAAGTTGCATTCTATTTGAGTGTATTCTGTTATTATGTTTCTTTGTAGTAGCTAACATTACTTCTTATTATTTTATAGGGAATGGGCTCCGGATTCGGTTTTCATTGCGGAAAATTAAGGATCCAGAGTTACCTTCAGACAAAGAAATGGCCCCCTGTTGTTCCACTATACCTGCACAAGAACCTGTACAAGAACATGTTGAAACGGATTGCAGATACCGTACCTTGGGAAGTGACATTGATAGAATCGAAGCTCAAGTCGAAGATCTCATGAATTACTGGAAGCCCTCTTCGCTACATCATATTGAGCCCTCCAACTTTGACGATCAAGAATGGCTCTTTGGGAGTAAACAACAGAAAGAAAACAATAGGCGCAGACTTGATGATAAAATTGATGATTATTCAGGCTCACGCGCTTTTTATTTATCTGCAGCTGATGTGTTTGCCTTGCCTTATGTGCTCCCGTACTAAATCCAAGGATAGGAATCTAGCACGGATGAAGAGCATGCTATATACTGAGCAGAAGGTCAGTACTGCACTTGTCACCCAGCCATTGCAGACATTAAGCAAAAATCCAGTGAAAGCTTGGGAATCAGGGCCATTTTTTAACCCTGTGGCGAGTGCTCTTAGATGGCTGACTCAGATGACATTGATGATGATGGAGTTGTCGTCCCCAGATTTGTGGTATTCTTTGTCGCAGGAAGATGATTTTGTATTTCTTTCTATTGGTTTATAGAAGTTAGAATTATTATGTGGAAGAGCATACAAATACACAAATCACTGTATAAACAACTTCCTTGTATCATTTTGATCCATTCAATGGCAAGGTTTATTCTTTTTAACTATGTGAAATGAGTACCACATCTTTTTACGTTATCACTGGTAGGAATCGAGGTAATTTTTTTTTGAAATCTTAGTTGGAGTCAATTTGATGAAACAAGTCCAAGACTCCCAAGTCGGATTGACATCGATTGAGGGAGAGTAATATTGACTAATTTGCTAAAACTGTAGTTTACCAGTGCTAAATGTAATTGGGGTATCTTTCCAGCGATGCAGAGAGAATGTATTGCTCAGGTAAAATACTCATCAGGGTAAATTCACACATGTAAATTTTGTAAAAGGGTGAACTCATCCAAGGCCAGTTTGTATATTGCAGTCCAGGTGACAAATATTACAGGCTCTGACAAATATTGGCCAGAGCCAGAGCCTGTAGATCTTGTAAAATCTTAAATTTTGGTAAATAGGGTTAAATATCAGACTCGATCTAAGTTCATATTGTATTGGCAAGTCTGAGTTCAAATTGGTGAATGTTTGATAAAAGTAGAAATATACGGACATGTTGACTTAGCTTTTAATATTAGATGGTTGTTAATATGTCCTTCCTATCAGAAAATTGTATATGATGCAGGCTCCTGTTAGTTGAATAGGGACAGTGACATTGCATCTTTGATCACTCATTCCCGAAAACAAACCTCCACAAATGATTTTTTTTTTTCCATTCTTTAAAGATTTAGACATTACTATTACATTCTTTCCTAGTAACCACATTTTCAAAGTTTAGAACTATACATAAACTTGATTGAGTATTATTATGATGCACCACAATTTTTTCTTCAAAGGAAGAATTAATCGAAGCTGGACGAATGTCTCCATTGGCCTCGGAAGTAATCTTCTAAGGAATGGTGCTTGGTTTGGTCTATACTACTGCTAGTAGATGTTGTATCATCATCAGCCTCAAGCAATGAGAGGTCTAGATTAGAAGAGTGGATGCTCGGGGTGGGATACACTTCATCTTGGTTGTCCGATTCCTTGGGAACATTAACTTCTGCTTTCGCCCACTCCACGACATCTTCATCCCCTTGGAGAAGCTTCAATATCTGAATCAAAACAACAAGCAAGACGAACACTTGATTCAGTTGTGAGCTCTGAACAAATCTTCAAAAATTCATTGTTGGTGCTTTCGAGAATGAAATTGAGAAGGTTACCTGGCTCATTTGCGGCCGTTGCTGGCCAGTCCTCGTAATGCAAAGGGTTGAGGCTAAAACCATTCGGCGCATTTGATTCTCATCAAATTCTCCAGCCAAGTTGGGATCCAACAAATCAGCTTGTACTCCCACTCTCTAGTTTCGGTGTTGCCTTTTCGCAAAGAAAGTAATGCAGATGGCCTTTAATAAGCATAACGGTTGGAAACAAAAAAATCCACAAGCAATCACACTGAAAAACAAGATATGCATGCTTCACATATTTGCATTTTGTTAATAGTGAGATGAGACCAATTTCACTATGTTTGAGAATAAGGTTACAAAGAGGCTCTCTTTCTCATGCCTCTCTCGATTATAGATGTTCCCCAACACACAAAACGCATACTCTTACTGACTATGGTTTTTGAAGCATTGAAATTCACCCTAAATTTGATAGTGGCAATGTGCTTTGTTACCGGAAAGAAGAGGATACTTACCCACATAACCAAGCTCTCCTGGCCCTTTGTATTGTCAACATCGATGGGCTTTCTTCCCGATAAAAGTTCTAGTAGTACCACACCATAAGAGTAGACATCTATCTTGTCACTAATCTTCCCATACATAAAATACTCCGGAGCAATGTACCTATTCAAGTTTACTCATCTTTCATAAAACTCGACACAAGGAAAATATAGATTACCACACAAAAGGGTTGATATGAGAAATAAGAATGTACCCAAAAGTACCAACTACATGGCTGTATGTAATGAATGGTGAAGTCGTCGGCGCCCTCAAAGCAAGCCCAAAATCTGATAACTGTCACAAGCAAAAACTTTTTAAATGTAGGTTGCAATTGTGTGAAAGGATTAATTCTGCAAGATTGCTAGAGATTGGGAATGGTTAAACAACAAAATGAAGTAAATGTCCCAAAATTGAAATCTTCATATCATCCGACTAAATTCATAGACAATACTTTCGATTATTGCATTTAGGTTTACCTGTGCCTCAAATCTGTCCGAGAGTAGAATATTTGAAGATTTGACATCTCTATGAATTACAGGCCTAGGACATTCACTGTGTAGGTAACTTAGTGCCTCTGCTACTTCGACAGCCACCTTAAACCTCACCTCCCATGGTAGCATAGAGTTCTCTCCCTTACCTAGATTGTGTATCAAATCAAAACTATATTAACGAAAGAACCAATTGATGGGGTAGAGACATTTGTATAATGATCAGCGGCATCGCCGCATTGCCATATTCGGGATTTCAAGAGAGGCTGTTGACTTACCGTGGAGGTTTTCATCTAGAGTTCCTCGAGACAAGAACTTGTACACGGAGATGAGATCATTGTCATCGACGCAGACACCAATGAGAGGTATAATGTGTTTATGCTGCAAACTAGTAAGGATATCAACTTCCAACAGGAAAGCATTCCATGCCTCTTTTGATGATTTTAATATTTTTACTGCTATCGGCTGGTCATTGGCAAGATAACCCTTGTATACTCGGCTACACCCTCCCTTCCCGATCAAATTTTCTGTGTCATATCAACAAAAAATCATGGAGTAGAAGCTACTGAGTAAGGAATTTCAGAAAAGATTGCAGGTATGGTGCTTATGAATGGATTCAAATTGGAAGTGTTTGAAAACTTTTAAGGCCACAAGGAATCGAATAAGTTGTGCGTTGCATTAGAAGATAAATAAATAAACAAAAGGAATTAGAGAGCAAGATGTCATTAGGCTGGTGACCTCCAACACGGGACCTTTTCACAAATCACTATTTGGCCATGGGAAGATTTTTTTTCTTGTATTCACAACAAAAGTTTCTTCACTTTTCTCTTGAAATGATTATCGGAATGATGTACGAGATTCATTTGAGCAAAAGAAGTCAATAGTTGTATCCACCCTACAACGATTCTGTTTTGAAACATATTAAAATTGATTGAAATTTCAGTACATGTAAATAGACCAATAAATAACCTGGTGAGAATCGGATCATTGAATTCTCAAGCTCTCTTCGACTGAAAATTCTGCATTTTGTAGCATTAGTTGTTAGAAGTGTTTCCAACTCCTTTGGAAGCGCAAACCATGCAGACAAACTGCTCTTTATACACTTCTCACCGCTTTCACGAATTTCTCTTCTGTTTGGTTCAAGACATTGTTGAGATCGGATATCCAAAGACACAGACCTATTTGGTAGTTTCATCACCCATTGAACAACCGACATTTTCCGGGCCTGTGTGTGTCTTAAATTTTTTGAATTTGATGTGACTAATCTTCGAAGAAGGGGCCAACCAGGCTTGGACTCGGCTGAATTTCTCATAAGTGAAATTGAACAAGGAGGAACTTCATCTATCTGTTCTTGAGCTAGGTGAAATTGTCCGCCTTTGATCTCCTCTACCGATGCAATCTCTAATGTGGAGGGGAATGCAGTTGAAGATGAGCTTCCGGTGTCAGTCTCATCTGATTTTGTTATAGAAACCTTTTCTGTGAGTGGTGAATCTTGTCCCAATTCAAGTTCATTCGAGTCTGTGCTTCCAACTTTGGAGTCAAAAGCTATTTTTGGAACATTCTCAACATCTGATACGTTTGAAAACTTGGAATTGGGATTTTGTTCTTCACAAGGAATAAGAATTTTAGATCCATTCTCTGCTATTCGGATGTATGCTGTGAAAGCTCGGCCTTGGATCTCCTTTTAGACCTACCCATCAGAATCAATTTGAGAAAAGGACAAAAAGTTGGCTATAATAGAAGCTGAACTATTTACAAAAAATATGAGACAATAGAGGTCTACATTATCAAAATCGATCATGAAAAGGAAAGGAAAACAGATAATGAATGTTCTATGAAAACAAAATGAACGATTGATTCGAACCTGTTGATTGTTTTGTATTATCTGTATCAAAGACTACTTTTCCATTGTCAATTACGAGCACAGAAGTAGTTGGCGATAACCTTTTCGTGCAATATCTGGCCAAACAGAGTGAACCCCTGAAAGAAATTGCTATTAAGAGAGTAATCAGGAAGAATGCAAGATACAGAATGACGATTTATGAACCAGAGAGCTGTAATACTTACCTAAGAGCATTGCACTTGCTTATTCCAATGACCACTGCCGACGAAGAACAGAGCTTTGCCTCTCTTACAAGAACTCTTCTAACTGAATCACCCCATGAGATCTTTCCTACTAGATTGACCTGAATTCAGAGAAATTCTGTTCTTTTAGAAATCGAGCATCGCTAATGATTTTCCTCAACCCGCAACAAATTCCATGAGCAATAAATTGATTAGTCCACTTTCATTTGCGTAATTCTTACACGCCTAGAATATTCTGTAGAGCTAGTGAGTCAAAAAAAAAAACTAAAATCAGATAAATTCAGCAAAAAAAATACTATTTCTACGAAATTTGGCATGAACCAATTGATCTGATACATGAGACTACTGAGATCTGGTTCATCAAAGTAGGATATTTTGGAAAAAATTCGGTCGAGAAAAAAATTCTCATCAAAATCAACTAAAAATATTGATTTCAACAGGCTGAAAAAGTTTGAATGCGGCCCAAATACAGATGTGACTGCAAAAAAGTAAAGATTAAAATAAAAATTCTTCCTCAATATAAAAAAATGATTATGGTTTGTAGTATTGAGAAAATCCAAGAAATTTTCTAGACATGATTAAATTCGAAAGGGTAAAAATTCAGCGGAAGAACAATACTACAAACCTTCTTCACATTACAAAATCCTCCATACACTGCTAAATAATCATTTAATGAGGAGAGAGTAGCTGAGGAGTTCTCAATTGCACGAGGATCTGATCGAAAAAAGCAAGAAATTCCATGTAATTCTGAAAAAATTCTGCTTAAACTGATAATGTCTGCAAAAGGAAAAAGGGAAAGCATGAAGATGAGTTCTACAAGAATCTCGGCAAACATGAAGAGCAACTACTCGATCTCCTGCTTCAGCAACTTTCACAAGCGCCCAGTTGAGCAACCATCTGCTATTTCGGTCGATTCGGATACCGACTAGTATGGTCTTTTGCTCAATCTTCTCCACTACTCCCTCCTCTACAGTCATTTTCAGCTCTCCACTTGAAAATTTACAGAAAATTCCTCTCAGACATGATCTCAATTAAAAGTGAAACATGAATTTCCACAAAGATCATTTCAATTCAAATGCTTTGACACCCCAAATGGTTTTTCTCTCTCTTCTCTCTTCTCTCCCCTCTCTCTCTCTTCATTGCAGAAACTTATATATCAAGAAGCAGAAGAAAAACCAGCTAAAATTAGAAATTGGGTATGTCATGAACAGTGAGGATCAAACCTTTTTTCTTTTCTTTCTCTGAGAATCCATGCAAATGGGTCCCATCAACTCATCTCAATTCAGACATCAAAATTCTTCCTTACTCTTCCATGTGTTAAAATAAAAAAGAAGGAATATTTCCAACTCTCCCTCCATGAGTTTAGGAAAAAAAAGATAGACCCATCAAAATCAATGAAAAAGGAAAAAATTAAATAATAATAATCAGAGGATTTTCAACTTTCTAACGGAAAATATGTATCAATGGATCAAAACCCATATAGTTTTTTTTTTTTTTTAATTCTAGAATTGATGATAGAATTAGATTTTTGGGAAGGAGACAGGCAAAAAACCAAAACCCATCACCAGAAAAAAGTTATAATTTTTTTTTATTCTTTCTCTGCAATGCAAGCTCCACATGTTTTAAAATAAGATTGCCACCAAATATCATCAGCCCACCTAACGATTGAGATTAAAGAAGATTAAATGTGAGAAAAAATTAATTAAATAAATGGGACGTGGTTTGATGACTAGGGACCTTAGTTAGGCAGAAGCAGAAGATTGAAGGAATAAGAGGTTAAGAAAATTATTAAGAAAAAGATTGAGAGACAGAGAGAGAGAGAGAGGAAAAGCGAGAAATATGATGAGAAAAGCAGTTTTGTGAGGAGAACGAGGAAGGAGGAGAAAATTAAGAGAAGTCACGGCCCTCAATGTAAAATACTAAATTATAAAATTTTACCGGCCAGCAACCCGTGATAACTGGTCACCACCTCGACCGACACTGCCGCTTTCGTATCCGAAACCGGCTATTGAGGGTCTAGCTACCATCCTGCCGTACTGTGAAAATTAAAAAAAAATATTTAACAGGTTTTTATTAGAATTTTTTATGAAAACTCTTCAAACAAAGGTTGGGACTTTTTTTTACCAGCACTTGAGCTCTGTATGGATTCCTGGAATGCAGTTTATGATGAATTAAGCTGATGAAATTATTATTTCAAAATTTAAATTCTTTTTTTATAATTTTATTTGATGCATTTTTAATGAATTAATCAGAATAAATAAAAACATTTATATAATAATTTAATTTTCATCTTAAGAAAATAAAGTCTCAAATAATTTGATGAGTCCTATTTTTGTAATTAGATAACTCTCACAATAATTTATCATTTTTATTAATTTTTTATTATAAAGCGACATTCATTATAAGAGCACTTAGGTGCTTTTGGTCATCAAATATATACCCTTTTACACTAGAGTGCTTCTCATTTTTTTTATAAAAATTATCTTTGTGGTATCACTATCATCATCATAAAAGAAGTTACCCTTAAAGCAAAATATTTTAGAGTAATGATGTGTACAGAACTTATCAAATAAAATACCATTTTAGGAAGTGAAGAGGTTATGGGTTTGAGTCTCCATCGTCTAACTTTGGTGTGTCATAAGGATAGTGTGTTCACTCATGGGAGTTTTACGCTAGATAACCTCAGTTTTTTACACGTAAATTCCAAAAAAAAAAAAAAAAAGTACCAATGGGTGTGAAGAAAATTATTTTATTTGAAACAATCAAGTCACATTTTCTAAGTTTTCTATAATTTAATAAGTTTATATTATTTTTAAACTTTATAGTTTTAAAAATAGCTTTATTTATTTAATTAAAGTGATTTTTTGTTGATTGCATATTCAACAAATGACCTTTGTGACACACCAGGACCACTCTTTTTAGTAACTAGCTCTTTGGAGTAATACGTTGTAAATCAATATGTGGATAATCATTTTACATATTTTAGTAATTGGTTTTTTAACATTTGATTTTTTTTTTTTTATTAACGTGTGGAAAACTCAAGACATAGTCCTACTAAAACTTCCATAGATGAGCCCACTACCCCCTAAGGCACAATAATATAGGCCATGGGGGCTCGAATCCTCAACTTCCCATTTGCTGAGACGAGAGGCAACCAGTTGAATTACACGCAGTAAAATTTTGAAAAGATTGAAGTAATGATCATGGGAAGTTTCTTTAAATGTGACTCCACAGTGGGTTATTTTATTTGAACTTTGAAAGTGGAATTTATGTATAATTTACAATTTTAATATTTTAATTATCAATTGTTTTAATATTAGTAGTCATCATATTGATATCTTAGATTCTTAATATTAGATTTGTATTCAAACTTACCACCAAAATGTCAAATAAATCAAAAATTTATTTCCAAATTCACTTACTTCGAATGGGTTAATTTTAAATTTTGAATATCTATTTATAATAAAATAATAAATAAATTGATGACTGGTTAGTTCAAGCATCATCATCTATGAGAGCATTGAATGTAGAGTTGAAAACTTAAAATGAATTATATAATGTCTTCAAACCACATCAGATATTAATGTGGCATGTTTATTAAATTAGATAGGTGTCCATGTTATATTTCATGGTTGATTGATACACACTAACTGAAATATTAATATGTGATGTTAAATTAGATTGCTCATCTAATATGGATGGAGTAATTTTTAGGCCATGGCTTAATCAGTGGATTGCATGGTCTAATTAAAAAGTAACATAATGGCAAATAAGGGCCTTCAATTCATTTCTAGTAGAAAATTGCTCAACAAGGGCGGGCCAACTCAAATAGTATCCAGTATCCACACCTTACACTATAAGCCACTCATTCTCTTACCTTATGTTCTTATATTTGAGAAGAGATGAGGGTCATAAGGGTTCTTGATCATTAAAAAAAAAAGATTGAGATACGTTAACAAGAATTCTGATTCTTATTATGAGCTCTACATAATTAGATTTGTTTGATAAATGATTACATCAATATAAAGTATATAAATTTTAATTATTAATTGATGATACAGTCAATTTTAACTTTTTAAAAATTTGATGAGCACAATTCATTTATTCTTAAAAATCTAAAATCAAAAGATAAAATAAATAAAAGGCAATAGAACTTCATACACATCTCATTCATTTTCTTCTTTGTATTGCATCAATTACATATGTAAAGTTTATTCATCTTGATAAAGAAGTCTCCGAAATAGTTCTTGCTTAGGATTGGATATCCATCCCAAAAGATTAGTCTATTAGATGGAGTCAGCCGGATCAGAGATATCGACTCGGTATAGGCGAATTTTTGACCCTCTGGGTGGAGTGACCCAAGTCTTTTATAAATCTCTAAATATCCCTCTAAACTTCCAATAGTGGAACTCGTTACGAAGCTCCAACAATTTCTTATCAAACGAGGCTAGTCATCTCACTTGCTTGAGGGATCTCTTTAGTTCATATGAGGTAATTTGAGATCTGATTCTAATATCACTTGTTAGCTTGGTATTCATCTTAAAAGACTAACGTATTAGGTAGAGTAATTCAAATCTTTTATAAATTCTTAAATCTCTCTACAATTTAAATGTAAGACTCTTTCGTAGCGATAACAGTTTTAAAGATTAGACCCTCTATAGTCAACTTAGCTCTGCTCTTTCTCACGGGTTTTAACAAGATAATAGATCATGATTGAGATTTTGACATCTGATTTTTGTGGGACGCTGACTATGGTGATTAGATTAGTCATTTAACATGTCTCACCGTAAATAGACGTTGCCCAAAATAACTGTACAAATATCTTAGCCTCCATCTAATATTTGACTAATTGTAACAGGTATTCAGTTGGGTGACGTTCTCACTTACAACTATTTGTGACGCTTGAAATAATATTTTATTATTTGTATATTTATTTTATTTCTATAAATTATATTTATCAAAATTAAATTCATTTAGAGTTGCTCTTACTATTAAATAAAAAATTTTGACTTTTTAAATTCAATAAATTTATTTTTATGAGAAATATCATCCTAAAAATTTCTATAAAATGCACCTATTTTGTGCACTGGATTCCACCCCTATGTGTTCCATAAGCCAGCCAAATTTATTGTCCATGATTGATAAGCTAAAAGTGATTTTAAATAGTAGTTATTGTTAAAAAGATTAATAAAAATGCGTTAAATTCACTTATATTACTAATTTTGTCTCAATCTAGTATTTTAACTCTCTAATCTAACTTGTTTTTAAAACTCTAACTTATTTTTAATTTATGTTAACCAATTCAGATTGGGTTAAAACATATTACAAGTCAATCTGTGTCATTAAGTAGATAATTTAATCTACATACATTCAATTGACATGCTTTTAGGAAAGAAATATCTGTAAAACAAGTCTTTATCATTAAAACATAATCTTTGCAAAAGTTAACTCTAAAAATTTCTCATGAGTCTGTTTATATTATAATTTGGATAACTCAGGTGAGTTAGGTTATACAAAGTATCAATCTAACTTAGCGTAAATTAAAAATAGTTCAATTTTTTTTCTTGAATCAAACTAATATCTAAATAAGGTTGGTTTAGCCTGTCCATATTTTGAATTGATTCAGACATATTTGAGTTAATTTTTCAATGTAAGAGACATTTATATGAAATTTTACCTTTTTACTTTAATATTGATGTGTTAAATAGCAATTGATTAGCCACTAAAGATAACCAAATAAGATAATTTACATATCAATGAAAAATAATGAAGGTACAATTTTCAGTTAATTTTAACATATTTCTTTTTAATATATATATGACATGTATGTAATTTAAATAAAGGTGCTAACTTGAAATTTTCTTTTAGCCAGGACTCCTTTTCCCTCCCATTGTTACGTGTTAGGATCATGCAAACAATAAAGCTGAAGACAAGGAAATGGAAAAGGCATGAATTTGAATAAGTTAGAAAATAATTTTTGCGCACTGACGTGTGAAGTTTTCATTGGATGGACAATTTTAGTGTAAAAAGAATTACATGTAGAGAATTTGGTCATGACAAGATTAGAGCCCTTTCTCTCAAGTCTCCACTATCTTTTGATAAATTTAAAAATCTTAAAATATTTTTTTAAAATTTTAAATATGTGAATTGCAAAAAAGCAAGGTGACTTAACTCACTTTGGTGGAGAAATCACTTGGAGTGTGTGAACTCTCCTCACCCTCTACGATCCATCTTTGTTTTGTTTTGTTTTTTTAATTTATGTGAAAAATCGTAGGATACCCACCGTAAAACTTTCACGAATGGACCCCTATCCCTTAGGCATATCGAGGTTAGGTCATGAAGGCTCGAACCCGTGACCTCTCACTTCCTAAAGTAAGAGGTAACCAGTTGAACTACACCATGTGAGTTTTGAGACACAATGTATCTTTTAAGTTAGAGATGTTACTCAACTCGAACTTGTTCGAAACTCGTGCAAACCCAACATAAATAAATGATTCAATCTTTGGGATTTTCTTGTATTTGGTTCGGATTTTTAAACGCAGTCGTTTCTCGATCGATTTCTACAAATAAGGTATCAAAATTCATCTACTCTGAATTTTATGAACTCCGAAACTGATTTTAAGTGAAAATGTATAGTTTTGAGCTTAAAAAATCGTACCCAAAGAATTAAGAGGGAAAGTCATTTCTCTTAAATTTTTTGGGTATAATTTTTTAAGTATACCATTTTCATTTAAATCAGTCTCGGAGTTTATAAAATTCAGAGTAGATGAATTTTGATACTTTGTTTGTAGAAACCGGTCGAAAAACGACCTCATTTGAAAATCAGAACCAAACACGAGAAAAACTCACAGTTGATGAACAAACCAGAACAGTTCGCGAATCACCGATTTTTGATATTTTTTTAAGTTATCCATACAACAGGGTGAAGGACAAAGTGGAAAATCCATTCATTCTATGTTTAATTACACAAAAATCCCTTGTGAAGATCAATACCCATACTAATCATTCATTAAAAAAAATACCTAATACCTCATGACTCAATTCCCAATATATTAAAGATATCGTGACTACAAACGAGTCTACAACCACTAAATTAGGCACACTCTAGATGATAAATCTGTATTGTTAAAATATTATTTTCTTTTTTAATTTTAGATTCAAGTAAAATCAATATCTATCTAATGTATTTTCACTATCAAATTAATTATAATAGATAAAAATGTATCTAATAATTCTTTTATTTCTAATAAAAATCTAAAATGATTTTAAAAAATTGATAATTTTTATAAAAATCTATTATCCATCAAATGTTTTTCCATAATGGTAGCAATCCTCCCACGGGTGTTTTGTGTAACCCTACATAGGATTTAGGGTATTGTCCATTTTACTCTTCCATTGCAGTATAAATCGGCTCACTGACCCTTCTATTGCGGTATAAATCAGCCCACTGACCGGATCATTGAAATTAGATCACTGAAATTTATCTAAGTGACACTGTTTTTTTCATACAAAATAGCAGATCGGATCACTGAAATCGGTTCACTGATCGAATCACTGATTTTTTTTTAAATGCTTTCATACTACAGTAGAAGGGTAAAATGAACAATATCCTAAAACCCGTGTATAGTTACACAAAATTCGTGTTGGAAAATCGCTAACCTTTTCATAAGGGAGCCTATATACACACGTATTTTCCAAAAGTTGATGGAAATTACCCTTTTTGCCATTCCACTTAAAAACGCCGCATCCTCCGAACGAGTGATCCACTGAATGAAAAAATTCATTCGGACGAATTCAAAAATTCGTTCGAACGAAGTCGTTTCTCGACCTGATTTGTACTAAAAAAGGTATCAAAATACATCTACTCTAAATTTATGAACTCTGGGACTTATTTTAAGTGAAAATGGTATAGTTTTGGACTTCAAAAAACGTACCCAAAGAATTAAGAGGGAAGTTCCTTAATTTTTTGGATATGATTTTTGAAGCCCAAAACTATACCCTTAAAATCAATCCCAGAGTTAATAAAATTTAGATTAGATGAATTTTGATACTTTATTTGTAAAAATTGATTGAAAAATAATTTCGTTTAAAAATCCACTTCACATCTCCCTAAATTCTTTGGAAACAATGTTCTTATTCGGTAGATCACTTTCTTCGGAGGAAGACTGAAAAGGTTTTAGGTGAAAGGATAAAAAGATAATTTTCATCAATTTTTTTAAAACGGATGACTATAAAAAGATTTTCCATATCTCTATATGTTTACCGTTTTATAAATGACATACTTTAACGGTAGCCTTTTAAAAATGAAAAAAATTAAATTCCACGAGAAGGACCACGTATTTATTTTCCGTACGGTGGCCCACATCAAGGTTTCAGAAACTTCCCCTCTGTTCCAGCACAATTATTACATTACCATCACATCTCTCAATCCCGCGAGACTAAATTATGAGTCAACTCACAAAAGAGCCACACGTATCGCGGTCTTCTAGGATTACTTAATAATTTGTTACATAAATGCTCCATCAACTTTCCACGTGTGTACGTAGTAGATGCTTACTATTTTAATGGTAAAATTAAAATTTTAATGATTAAGAAAAATTCGGACGAGCGATTCTAAGTTAACTAAGAATAAATAGGATTATGAGTCGAGTACGTTCAATTAAATTTATCAAAATTTTGAGTTAAATTGAAAACTCTTCTGACTTAGTAAATTTTTGAAATAAATTTAAATTTCAGATTAATAAATCTAACATTAAATTACAAGCTTTTTTTAAAAATATAATATTTTCATTGAAGTTTATTACATTTAAAATGTAGCATGTGGATATTGTTAAATGTGAAATCATTTTATATGAAGTTGAGTGACTCACCTCTTAGAGACTTAGTAAAAAAAATTAAGTAATTATTATCAATAATTGAATATGTTTTTCAAATTTTAGTCTAATTTTTTTAACTTATTGCCTAATGTAAAGATATTAGCAAAATATGAAACTAAACTCTAATCACTTGTTTCAATTTAAATTTGAAACTGATTCAACTTAAATTCTAAAATGATTCGACATATTTAATGATTAATTTATTTTGTAGTAAAATATTTTATTTACTCCTATTATCAAAGCACAGTTACAAAAATTTTAATAAGATAAAGATGTAAACAATTTTAAAATTCTATAAATTAAAAAATAAAATTTTAAATGCTGATCAATAACTATTATTCTATTTTGAAAAAGATGGCACATGATGAATCTAATAATTGTAGTTAAAGCTTACAATTCATTTCTATATAAAGTGTAAGATTTGGCCAAAATTTAAAATTTCATCTAAATTATTTATATAATTTTAATTAAAAATATTTTAAAATGTTAGTTATTTTTTAAAAACATTGACCACAAATTTTATATTCCTATAAAAAATTATGACTAAGCTTAGGAGTTACGAAAATGACTGTAGACTTGTAGTTTTATCGGGGGTTCGTTCACATGTCGCTTTCTTTACACGTAAGAAAATGGCAGCAGCAGACGGATGACGACAGAATAACATTCACGTGTATATACAAAATTGTGGGACCGACAGAGATACAATTATTCATGATTTTTTAAGAGGGTACGTGGACACTTAAATAAATTATTATTTTGTAAAGAAAGAATTTAAAACTATTTTTCAAATAAAGAATTTAAAACTATTTTGCAAATAAAGAATTTTGTAAACAGGCCCATTCCAATATTCCCTCAATTTGTCATTTAGAATAGATTTAAATGTCGGTAATATGTCGACAAAAAAGCTCATACATAGGTCAATATTTTGATTAAAATATTAGTGGTATATTAAATTTATACATTAATATATAAGAATTTGAGAAATAATTAAAAAAATATGTTATAAAAAATAGGGCTGAACCCGACCTGCATAACTCGACTTGAGAAATCATGTGGGTCTCTTTGAAAATTTCGAGTCAGCGGGTCGGGTTAGGTTGAGAAGACAAAAATCCACATAGAATTTATGTTGGGTTGGATTGAGAATTTTAGAAGTTAAATCGACTCGACCCGACTCAGATAAAATTAGGCTAAATGGATTCAAAATGTAGATCGAGTCAGAATTCATATTGATTTGTGTTAGAATTCGAATCGGGACAGATCGAGAATTTGAGTTGGGTCACGCCGGATTGAGTTCCATAAATAAAAATCCAATCCGACCCGAATTGCCGTTCTAATAAAAAGTACTATTTTTACTCTTTTTGCATGGACGGTTAGGTGAGTGAGATCCAGAAATCTTAAAAAGAATTCTCTAATTAATGAGGCTTTTTATAGGTGGGCCACCTTAGGTTTGGATGAAGATATGGTGGGCCAAAGCTTTCCTTGAAGTCGACAAGTGTTTACTGAATTATTAGTCACTTAGATTAATTATGAGCTCACATTTTTATTCTAAAAATTAATTTTCATGGTATTTCAAAAATGAAAAAAAATGGGTCAAAATTTGGACCATTTAACTAAAGAAGCTCAGTCTCTACATGACTCAACACAACACCGAGTTTTATTAGACATGGTTTAGCAGTGATTTTTCTGTAGAAAGAAATGGAAATTCTTTGCATTTTTTCAGTGTGGAATTTTCGATACCTATAAACAATGAAATTCGTGGAAACTAGAAGAAGATCTCATTTTCTACACTATTTATTTGGCTATTTGTCAAAAAATATCTTTTTCTGAAAATGAATCAGAGAAAATAAGTTTTGCTGAGAGGAAATGATTTTTCCTATCACATAGAAAAAAACAATATTAAAAATAAATAAAAGAAAGTAAAAAATTATCAAAATACAAATAGAGATTTACGTAATTCCCTATCAGTACGACTACGTGTTCAACACTGATCTATTATGCTTAAAAGCAAAAATTGGAGGAAAAACAATTCTCACTCATTACAATTTTCATACATGTCTCTTACAGAAAACAACAATATATCTCTGATGATCAGACTCCACAAAATCTAACAATAATAATATGTTTTTATCATTTTTAAAATTGTTTATGAGAAATCATTTCCCTAAGTTGAAAATAGGCTTCTCTCCCTTGAGTTGGGTCAAGTTGTGACCACTAGATGATCTGGTGTGACGTAAATATTCTCACCAAACGGTCCATGCAATTCAATATTATCCCACTAATTATATTAGACCCACTGAGTTATTGATGATAAATTAATATTCATCATAGACATGTGCTTGCAAGTTGTGGACCCATGATATCATAAGTTCCATACCTCCAATTCCTGGTTTAATGGGTGAAACTATAATCAATGAATATACCTTGTAGGCCTGTATAAGGCTCATACAAGAACAAATTCAAACTGTTCAAAGTAAATTTTTTTTTTCTTTTGATTTATATTCAACTTTGTTTGATCCCCGTTTAATGCATTCTCTCGATTGACTTGAGCAACATAGATAAAAAATATTATCCAATTGTTATATTATCTTAAGAAAGATAATAGCTAAGATAATTTAATGAATTTAGGGTTAAATAGTCATTACAATGATTTATCTAATCATTCAATTCTTTGCTAGACCTTCTTGAGTTTTATTAACATCAATTACATATTTGTATGAATTTAGGATGTACCAAACTAGGAGAGAGGAAATTAATTGAGAAGATAAACACTAAACCTAACGTTGGATAGTTCAACTGATTACTTTCTGTTTCAGGAATTGAGAGGTCATTAGTTTGAGTCTTAGCAACTTTAATTGGATGTGTCCTTTGTGGGTGTAGGACGTCCTCCAAAGAAGTTTTGAAGTGGGGCATAAACTGAGGTGGGATCAAGTGTTTTTCCACGGTAAAAAAAAGAAAAAAAAGAAGAAGATAAACACTAAAACAAAGAAGGAGATTGAGATACTTCGAAGTTCAGCTATTGGATATCCAGATTTTTTATATACTTCAATGACTTTTCTTAAGTGAAGCTTAAATAATGAAAAAAATACAAATAGGAAGAGAAAAGAGACAAATGAGAGACAAAGAAAACTAGATTCTATTCAACTAAAGGGGATTTGAGAGAGAGAGTGTGGACATATTATAAAAATTTGAATATAAATAACAAGCTCAAAAGATTCTCTAAATCTTACATACTCTCAAACGCCACAAACAATTGACAAAATTTTGAGTTGAGCCCTACAATCTAAATGTTAATTTGAAATTTTAAACTTAAAAAAAACGTAAAAAATATGATTTCATAAATCCAATAAAAGTAAAATTTGATAAAAGAATTATTCACAGACATTTTCAATAAACTCATCATCATAAATTATAAACTAAAGTGACGTGAGCATTTTTGTATTTTATGTATACCGAGGCTTAATGGGCCAAGAAGTTTTCACCAATATTTTAGCTCATTTTGGGCCAAATTATTTCAGAAAATACTTATTTTCGATAAATACGAGGTTTCAAATATATTGGTTTTGGGGCCATTTCTGAAAAAAAAAAACCCTGATATGTTATGATATTGTATATTACTGCTTAAAATCAGATAAACTTTCAGCTAATATTCCTTTTTTCAGCCAAATTTAAGTAGGGCCCACTGTTTATAAATCTTATTAACTTACTAAGTCTGACGAACATTCCCATCAGTCTACGTTCAATACGGTTAGGTAGATAATGACATTGTTTAATTACATTTTATTCTAATTGGAGGGGCCAGTCAAAGTCAAAACCCCATTTAATTTCAATAAAATCGATTATCAATGGTGACATAAAGGGTTAAATAAATCCAAGTGATCATTAATGTTTTAGAATAGGATAAAACAGGGGATTCAACATAATTAGACAGAAACACAAATATGGGCAAGTATTGACATTTTCTTGGAAAACTGCATTGGCCGAAATTTCAGCGGATTTGCAGTCAACACAGTGCATTTACAAATTTCAGATGATTTGGCCAATATAGCCGAAATATTGGCCAAAATTGTTTGGTTCCCCAAGAGGATCCAAAATTGATTTCAACCGAAATTTGTAACTGATGTGCTTTGCATTCATGAAATCAAATCTTGAAGCATCAGATTACATCTTACATTGGCAATTCACAGGGCAAGAGCTTAACAATCCAAACTCATAAACACCTAAAAAACCCATTTCTTGGATATTTAGACACAGCAATCAGATATTAGAAATGATGAATTTCTTAATATGGATAAATATATAAAAAATAACATTAGACCTTATAACCAACAATAACCATGCTTAATTTGATGATGACGACGAGGACAATGATGATATGCAGGAAATAACCTAACCAAATACAATATATACTAATGCGCGTGAGGATATCATTAAGGTTACTTGCCAACAAATCTCAGTGGCAAATGAGATGTGATAAAAATGTGTTTGTGCCTGACACTAATGAATCATTCAAAGCATTTAGATAAAATTACAAAATATAAATATAACCATGTCTACAGAAAAGCAACAGATTCAGATGGGATCTTTCTCAAATCTACAAAAGAGACGACTCTGTCTGAAAAAAAAAGGTGCATGCGATCATCTAACACAAGTCGACACAGGTCACCACAAGAACAGAAAACCGAAACAAATCACCTGATGCTTTCAAAATGACTCTACTGTCAGTTGACCATACACCAAGGCCTGCTCCATTGAGAGAGTTAAAAGGTTGTGGGACGCCTTCCGTCTTCCTCTATTCATTTGATTACAAAATGGAGCAGCTCTTTTGCACCTTTTTCTTCTTTTTCTTTTGCTTGGGTGGCATAAGCACTACTTTAATGGCCGCATCAAAGACACCCTTGACATTCTGTGCAACAACAAAATAACAATAATAAAAATAACTGATAAGGCAAATTTCCTTTGGTGCACATCTTTGATAGAATATGGAGAAACCAGTGTTTTAAAAATCAAACCAAACTGTGCAGTACTACCAGATTGGACCTGAATGGGTCACTACAGTGGTTCTGTCCTTGACAAGGTTCAATTTTTTTTCCTCTGCTTCTCTTTCACTGAAAATAAGATTTTTTCATAGTTTTCTATTATAATATCATGGTTACAATATGATTTTCAAATTTTCATATTTTAGTAATTTAAGTTTAAATAAAACAATGTATTGTGTTATTATGATGCCATACTAACATTGTGGTTTAACCCAACAGTTCAATCTAATCATCAATCTGAACAACATAATCAACATTTTGGCTTTTAAAACATTGGGAGAAACAACTCACCTGCTGTGTTTTTGAACTGCATTCAATGTACGCAGGAGCTCCTATCAATCTCTTCAGCTCTTCCCCCTTCAACATTTAAGTAAAAATGGTTTAGTATTTCTTCCTGAGAGAGAGAGAGAGAGAGAGAGAGAGAGAGAGATCTAAGGCCTCAGAGGCCTCACCTGTGCAGTAGAAATGGGTACAGCACCAGGGTGATCTAAGAAGAACTGTTTATCATCCCGAAGATCTGGTGAAGGGGACAAATCCATTAATAGTGAAGTAAAAGAGTGGCTAGAAATGGGTAACTTCGAAAAAAAAATCCAATAACATGATTGAAAATGATGTCAACAACTAAATGGTTACAACCATTTCATACATTCAACATTTAGAATTCGTTTTAAACAAATATATGAACCATCTATGCTGCAGAGAACTACCATTACTTTATAACAATTGTTTCCAAGGTGACTAAAATAGACCTTTTCCATTCAATCCTATTAAAATATTGATATGCTTGTCAATTGATTGTTTAGGACAAAAAAGTACACTCTTTACTATCATTATTCTTTTTTGGCACCTTATTTTCATTTAATAAAAATTAAATTTTAAATTTATTTAAATATGGTGCCAAGTCCCAAGTCCTTGTTTTTGTTTGTCGAGTCCGATATCACGCACCTGTGTCGGACTCCCAGATTTGCACCCATATCCATGCAGCTTAGATGGGCAGAAAACAAAACAACATAAACTAATCCAAGCCCAATCCACTTTCATCCTTGCATTCTTTCACCCCCAGAACTACCCACATTACATGGACCTCACTTGATGTCTATTCCTAACAATTAGTCAAATCTAATTACAAGCCAACCCCAAAAAAGATCAAAAATAATGTTGCTGACAACAACAACAACAATGATGGTAAGGAGATATTAGTTTATGTTCATCCACAGAAGTTAAGGAGAGGGGGAGGAGAGATACATATACTATTAAATATTAATATACTTGCATGGCATCGCTAACCTGATCAACTGATGTATGAATGTGTTAGGAGGGCCAAAGAGTAGTAGAAAACTCAAGCCGTAACTTTTAAACAAGAAGGAACCGTAAAAAGTAGTTGTTTTGGCACATAACAAATTCACAACTCATACCTAGAGAATAAACCATAGTCCACCTGAACCCCCTTCCTGTGACATTGGTAATCCCCATTTCAACCAATTATGTGACCTTTTAACATTATAGTCATTGAGGCCTTGTTCCATTGACTTAAGTTTTGTGTTGCAAGTTCTACCATCCTACTCATCCCTAAGCCAGCTCCGCCTCCTAGTAGCTATATGAATGAAGCAGTTTGGCATTCCCTCATTTTCTCCTCTACTAGAGCTACCCATAAATTAATCTTTATGTACTTATTCCAAATCCTATCATCTCTTGCTTCACACATGTATTTGAGCCACTACTAAAATGTACAATGATCCATCCATGATTGAGCAACTATTGAAATTTTCATGAAAGAAAGAACAAAGACCCCTAGCTAAAAGAAACAAAAGATAGAGTAACAAATAACAACAGAGTAACAAATGCAAATATTTACAAAAGATAGAAAGCAAGCAGTATAGGAATTTTTTTTTTTATTAATAATAATAATTTTTGGACAACAAGAACAAAAGTAAAAGCTTTCACTTACCAAAATATTCGTTCTTCAAATAGAAGTTGACAAATCTAGTCCAGAACAATTATAACTTACCGGAAAAGTTAATTGCAATCTTCCTCAAACCAACATTATGTTTGGATGAGGGGAATTTGGATGGGGAACTTAAGCCAACTTATCTGGATGAGGCAGGGCAAATTTGTTTCCGAATAAGCTTTCAAAGGGACAAATCATGTTTCCTAATAAGCCAAGCCCCTGTAGGTGGGAAAATTGTGTTTCCTAGCAAGAGTTAATAATGTAAAATAACTCTTACTATTTACTCAGTTTCCTATTCAAATCTCAGCACTACTACTAATTCCACCCCCAATTTTTGCGAAACAAGGTCAACTAAAAGAGGAGAACTCCCACTCTCAAGTTCTCTAAACCAACAACTTTGCCAAAAGCTGTCCTTGGAGAACATGACAACTTATCCCCTTTTTTTTTTTTATTGAAGACCAAGGTGTCCAGGCCTCTTAAAGCACTTGACTAATCCCTACGGCATGTGCAAACATCCCTATCCACACACCGGATAACAATATGGGGAGTGACCCTTTTGTGTTGAGAGTGACTTGAACCCAAGACCTTCCACATCTTAGGCAGGTTCTTGACCGCCAAGCCAACCCTCATGGGTACAACTTATCACCTTCTTATTAAGACTTCAGCAGAATGAGCATCTGATTCACCCAGATACACTGAATTTGAGCAAATGTACAGATCTAAATCTTTTTATTTGTGCCTAAAATGTTTATCATGTGCACACACATAATGGTGCTCAAGATTTGAAATAATTTGCTTGAAGTATGGACCTTGTTCAAGTCATTATATTTGACTAGGAAACCAAATTAATACCAAGATGCACTTTATGATTTCTTGGCCCATATTACACCAATCGTACTCATTCATCCATTTGACACTAACAGAGTGACAGGAGAAAGGAAAGAAAACAAACATTTTGGCAGTTCAACTCTTTTATGCCAACTGTGGTACCATTCATCTAGCCATCATCACCTAAAAACTTCTATAATTCATTACAATTGACAACCCAGTCAACAAGAGGTCTTCATAAAAAAATATAGGTTAAAACTTAGAAGATGAAGTTTGGATACAACATGATAAATCACAAGTTAGTTAAACAAGGAAACAAGTCTTCCACCATAGTATACATAAACAGAGTAAGGTTCGGGCCCAAATAAATACTGGCAAGATGGTAATCACAGTTATGTCAGTAAAAATCAGAATGCATGAACTTAATAACAATCTAGGATCAAGTATCACATGTACAGAAATAAGTTTAGCATATTGTTAAGGTAAATTGAAGTGACTGCCTTCCCCTAGTGAAGCATTTTCATTGGCATTAGACAATCTATTTTAACGCTGAAGTGTTGCGTTAATCTGATGAGTTAGAGTGGCAATTAAATTTATCTGTTAATAATCCAAACTCCAAACACCAACCAAACTATTTACTAACAAAAAAAAGAGAATTTTTTTTTTTCAGAAACGTGGCCTGACCAATAGAGCCATTACTAGGGCCTATTGTTAGAAATTTCACCACAGAAGAACTTGTTTACAGAGTAATACACAGTCCAATCAATTGCATAAAAGTAATTGTCAGAGAAATAAATAGCATACTAAAAAATGCAGCAAAGAATGTGATGACGATGTCTTTTAACCACATCATATAAGAACTATTTGGAAAAAGAATAGTTAAGAAAAAGTCTAACCAAGCTTTGTTCCAACAAGAATTATGGGAACACCAGGAGCATAGTGCCTCAGTTCAGGAATCCACTAAAAAAACCAACAGACAAAAATTACAAATTAGTAATGGAAATGCATACAGATTTTAAACTAATGCCATTTGCACATATAATATTTGATCAATTACAATTTGCATGGCTCCAAACAATGTTGAATCATTTTATGAAAGAAGTCCATTTGTTTACCTTCTTAGCAACATTTTCATAACTGGCCTTACTTATGAGAGAGAAAGCCAGCAGGAAAACATCTGCACCACGATAACTTAAAGGTCTTAACCTATTGTAATCCTCCTGACCTGTTCTTCCATCAAACAAGAAAATAAGATCCACAAGGCCACAAAACACCTTTAACATTAGGAAAGTAAAGACGAAGGAGGAAGAAGAACAAGAAACAATATGTGGATGTGTGTAGTAACCTTACCTGCTGTATCCCACAAACCTAAGTTCACAGTGTTCCCATCAACAACCACATTGGCACTGAAATTGTCAAAAACTGTCGGCACGTAATCCTGTTTCCATCACAACACAACAAATAAAATGGCACAATACATTATTTCCAAACCCAATCGTTACAATGAAATCCATAATACAAACACAATCTTTTCTAAGGTAGAATACAGGATTTTTTATCCACAAATCTTAAAAAGTAACTTCTTCTAAACATTTCATTGAAACTGCTGAAGTGCTCAAGATGGAAATTTTCCTGTGTTCCTCACCCTAAATCTCAGACAAAATATTTATTGGATACATTTCCCCAAAAAAGATGAAAACCTTAAAACTGGGATCTTCCCTCCCCACTGATTTCCCCAAATTGGATGAAATACTAAAAATGTAATATTCTGCCATGCCAATTTCCCCAAATCTAATGAAAACCTTATAGAATATTCTTTTCCACAATCATTTGCCAAAGCTAAAAAACCCAGAAAACAGATCTTACCTACACATACCCATTTATCCAAATCTAGTAAACCCACTAAAATTGGGAATTTCGCTCCACAATCATTTCCTAACTCAAATAAAAATGCTAAGCAAAATCACTCACCAATCAATTTCCCCAAATCCAAGTAATTTTCAAAGAACATTACCATAATTTCAAAGAAAGGATCTTTTTCTCTTCTTCCACAACAATTTCTCCAATCAAAGTATTACATTACAATTTTACAAATCCCCAAATGGATAAAGAAAATTGGGTTCTTCTCTGCAACACTTTCAAAGAAAGGATCTTTTTCTCTTCTTCCAAAACAATAACATCAATAGAAGCGCTTCATTACAAATTCCCAAATGGGGAGTTCTTGCAACATATTCAAAGAACGGATCTTTCTCTCTCCTTTTACAACTATTTCCCCAAACAAAGTACTACATTGCAGGTCCCAAATGGGGAGAAGTGGTTTTTTTTCCGCAACCAATTCAAAGAAAGGATCTTTTCTCTTATTTCACAACAATTTCCTCAGTGGACTACATTACAAATCCCTAAATTGGCCTCTCTCTCTGCAGCAACACATTCAAAGAATTCCATGACATAAATCCTCAAATAAATGTACTGCATTACAAATCCATAAGTGGGAGAAAGAAAAGTGAATTTCCTTCTCCAACACATTCAAAGAAAGAATATTTTTCTCTTCTTCCACAACAATTGCACCAATATAAGTATAATACATGACAAATCCCCAAAATAGGGAGCAAAAAATAAATAAAAATTAAAAAAGAACAGAAATTGGGACTCACCGTTGGAAATGTGTTGCTGGTGTAGGAAATCAGCATGCAGGTTTTACCAACCGCACCATCTCCGACCGTGACGCACTTTATAAACCGAGACGCACTCATTTCCGACTCCGATCTTTGCTGCCGAAAGACCCAAAGTGCTCTTTTTCCCTCTTCTTTCCCTCTTCTACTTTCTTCAACTATTCATCTGCCCAAGAATTCCCCCAAAACAACAACACCCCAATTCTTCAAAAAATGGGGTAAAAAATAAATTAAAAAAAAAAAGAGCAGAGAAGAGAAGAGAAACCCAAAATTCCAAAAACTAAAAAAATCAAAAACTAAAAACCAATTCCAGTACTAATTTTGCAGGAAATTTTTGGGGAAAATTTCGAGCAAGAAAATATGCAACATTTTTAAATGAATTTTGGTTTTGATTTTGTGGATTTGAAAGAATAAAGGAGATAGGTAGAAGCTTACAAAGTGGGACAGGAGAAGAGCCGTTAGAAGCGGTCTTCGAGAACTATGATCTCCATATCCTCCCATTTTTTTTTTTATTTTCTTTTTTTAACTTTTTATAATAATAATATTTACTGAAACGGGGTGAATTTTTTTTAGAAATTTTAATTGAGGAATATATATATATATATATATTAAAAATAAATTAGTTTAATCTGATCCACTCATACAAAATGAAATTTAACTCATTACTTTTAATAAGTTTTTTATTTAAATATAAATTTTTCAATAAACTTAGTAAAAAATCAAAGATCTCTATATAATGCCATTGCAAATAAATAACTAATTGATTTTGTGATTTTTTTTATTTGATAGGGTATATATATATTTAATACAAGGAATAATAAAATACTTGTATTTAAATATTTTTATTAGAGTAGAAGCTGCTCACTTTTTAGTGGGATGACAATGATGATTTCATAGGATGTAAATGAATTTAATTAGTAAAATTCATATGCCATTTATGGAGTGACACTTAACTTTCAGTCGATCATCTATTTATCATCATGACATTACCAAATGTGGGGTTAAGAAGATTTCAGATTTAAATAACTAATTAATTTTGTTAAGAACAATGACCGTGACCCATAATCGCTTAATTTGAGTGGTGGGTGGGGTTAAGAGTTTCAATTTGGGCGATCTTTATTAAATTTGGTAATTGCTTTATAATTTAATTTATATTTAATTCTTTACTTGACATCTGGCCACTAGTGATAAGTCAATAACCTTTATTTTTATTGGCCTAAAAAAGTTCCCTATAAACTCTAATTATCCTAACATGTACATTTAGTCATCAGTCGTCACCTATGGATGCATGAAAATATTTATTGTAAAGAGAGAATTAGGGGTGAAACTTGAGTCAGGTTTTAACGTGACCTACAAAATCTGATGTTAGAATTTAAGTGGGTTTCATTTCATATTTTTAAAATTAGTATGGATTAGGTTAAAGAAAAAAATTCAAATTAAATTTGAGTCGAACTGGATCAAGCTTCTTAAAAATTGACTTGGCCCGATTCGAATTGACTCGACCTGATTGACTCAAAAAATTTAATATAACACTTAATTGAGTCATGCTAGCACTCGAGTTCACTAGTATAAACAATTGAAGTTGGATTGGGTTCAGCAATTTAGATCAGATTAGGTCGAATTCAATAATTTTTTATATAGATTAGATTAGATTTATTAAAATCGAGTTTGAACCACTCAAGTTTTAGCCCTAGAGAGAATCATTCTTGAATATAACATTATGTGAAGATAGTTAGCTCAAGAAACTTAAGCAACTTTTATAGGTAAAATTCTCCAAAAATCTATTAAATTATTAAGAAAAAAACTTTGTACCCTTAAGATAATAAGATATTGGCGGGAGTTTAAAACACTCTACCACCCTTTAAAAATCTCCATCTTAAACTCAAAATATGTAATTAAACTTTATACAAAAGTTTTTCCCTTAAATATCTAATTATCTTTTAAGTTAGTACGGATATGAATAGAATAAAATAAAATGACACAATATTCTGAATATTAATAATATAAAGTGATGTAATATAAAAACACAATATTAGTAATATAATATGAGAACATAAGAAAAATTCCAATTTAAATTTTCAAATCAAGTCAAATTCAGATGAGATTCAAATTTGAATCGCATGCAAAAGAATTTGACCAAATTCGTATTCAAATTCAAACCTTAGATCTAGAATTTGAATTCAAATTTAAGATTTACTCAAATTTAACTTAAATCTAACTCATTTACATTGCTAAAACATATCAAGACAGACTCTTTATGTGATATTGTATCTTAAATCATGATGAAACTAGTGATTCATATATCTATTTATTTTATAGATATTCCTTTGTGTGGACCAATGTTATCAAAATTGGACCGAACTGCAGTCAAACCGGAAGTTCGACCAGAACCGGCGTGATTGCAGTTCAGTCCCATGGAAAAACCATATTTTTTAAATTGGACTGCAAAAAATCGTGATGAACTGCAATTTTATGCAGTTTTTGCAATTAGACCGCAAGCCGTGAACCGCAGTTTACCAAATTTGAATTTTTTTTTTTTTTTAAATTTCCTTTCAAAATATCAAAATTTAATATTAAAAAATGGAAATGTTTGAAATGTCTTACCACTCTCATTCCACATCCTTCACCATTCTGGTATGTTACTTAGAGCCTAAAGTGTTAAAAAAATTAATAAATTAATATTATTTGTAATATTTATATTATATTATTACTTGACCGGTTTTGACTGCGGTTGAATCCGATTGAACCCAATTTTCCTCAAAAATGGTTCGTTAGACAGTCTGGTTCTAATAACATTGGTATGGACAATCAAGACCTAGGTTTTGTTGGAAATAAATAAATAATATATTTTGGGGAAATATTTCGAGTAAGTAAATATGCAACATTTTCAAATGGTTTTTAGTTTTGGTTTGTGGATTTGAAAAAAGAAAGAAGGAGATGCTAAGAAGAAGAGAGGCACAAATGCTTACAAAGTGGGGACCAGAGAAAACCGTTGGACGCTGAATTTTTTTAGAAATTTTAATTGAGGAATATATATATATATATATATATATATATATATATATATATATATATATATATATATATATATATCTTAAAAATAAATTAATTTAATCTGATCCACTCATACAGAAATTTTAAATTTAAGTGAGCCTGAAATTTAACTCATTACTTTTTATAAGATTTATATTTAAATATAAATTTTTCAATAAACTTAGTAAAAAATCAAATATATTCTGCATTCAGATCTCTATATAATGCCATTGCAAAAAAATAACTAATTGATTTTGTGATTTTTTTATTTGATACGGTATATATATATTTAATACAAGGAATAATAAAATACTTGTATTTAAATATTTTTATTAGAGTAGAAGCTGCTCACTTTTTAGTGGGATGACAATGATGATTTCATAGGATGTAAATGAATTTAATTAGTAAAATTCATATGCCATTTATGGAGTGACACTTAACTTTCAGTCGATCATCTATTTATCATCATGACATTACCAAATGTGAGGTTAAGAAAATGTCAAATTTAAATAACTAATTAATTTTGTTAAGAACTACATGATCTGATGTGATCTGAGAATTTAAGTGGTTTGATTTCATAGTTTTAAAATTAAAGTTGGATTAGGTTAAAGAAAAAAAAACTCAAATTAAATTTGGGTCAAGCTGAATTAAGCTTATTTAAAATTGAGTTGGCCTAACTCGACCTGACTGACTCAAAAAATTTAATATAACACTCAATTGAGTCAAGGTAGCACTCTGGTTGAGTCGTATCAACCATTGAGGTTGGATTGGGTTCAACAATTCGGATCAAGTTAGGTCGAGTTCAATAATTTTTTATATAGATTAGATTAGATTTATTAAAATCCAGTTTGAACGCCCTAAAGAGAATCATTCTTGAATATAACATTATGTGAATATCACTTTAGATCAATTCTCACCTGCTAAAAAGATAGTTAGCTCAAGAAACTTAAACAACATTTATAGTTAAAATTCTCCAAAACTCTATTAAATTATAAAAAAAAAAAACTTTGTACCCTTATTATGGGGGAGTTTAAAACACTCTACCTCTTTAAAGCCTTTAAAAACTTCCTTGAGAAGATCATCACCATCTTAAACTCACACATTTAATTAAACTTTATACAAAAGTTTTTCTAGTAAATATCTAATTACCTTATTATGCGAGTGTGTTTTTTTATCGAGTTTTATTCTTATAAATCATTGTAACTTTTTTTCGCATGAGCTGATTGAGATTTGAGATATCCTTGTTCCATGGTTCAGAAAGTTTTCAAACCAATTGATGAAAACTTGAAATTGAGTAACTCCTGCAGATGCAAAACCTTTGGTATAGAACATACATTTGGTGATCTTCCAAGCTAAGTTCACTTTTTTATATATAATTTCCTTGGCTTTATGGTGATAGCAGCTAATTGAAAACTCTTTGAATCGTACTAAATTTGCTGAAGTTATGGTACAAGCAAAATACATTTTTGGATATATGCGAAAATGCTCGTAAATCTGAAAGATTCAAATAATGAAATCTAGAATCGTCATCGACGGATGGGTGCAAATGTCCGAATACAGTCGAACAAACAAGATCAAAATGGTGTAAAAAGAGTCATTTATATTCTCTCTCAAAACTATCGAGTTCTTGAACAAAAATCAGACCAAGAAGTCGTTGTATTGCTCTTGCAAATTCATGGAATTTGTTCATCCCCAAATTACATAAAGATGTGACTGTACATGGAATAAACTCAGTAACACATTTCCTTTGACATTCAGTCATTGAAAACTGATACATCTCATATCTTCAATGCCAAACCTAAGTATTGAAAGAAACAATTGTCGTCTGATTTGAATCTGTGAAGAGTTGCATTTTACTTTTTCTTGCTAGTGCACTTCACTTGAGCAGCTAAAACCTTGGTAACCCCAGGACATTTGTCACTGCCGAAATTCTCAACCTGAATCGGAAAATAGCAGGTAGTCTTTCCCAAGCAATTCTGATCAGGAACAAAAAGAAGGAACTTATACTCGACTAGAACCATATGTAGAATGGTGTTTGGGTAATGCTCAAATTCAATCTCATAACAAATACAAAAAGAAAGAAAAGATTACCTGCTCGACGATGTTCTTGGCTTCTGGATAATTGCACTTTCCTACAGTATAGTTGCCACAGACGCCGGTTGGATCACCGAAGCTTGCGAACTCTACCTCTGAAATGACTTTGTTGTTGGGGCATTTCAACTGAACACCTGGTTTCAGGAGGTCTCGAACGGCTTGAACCTTGTTGTTCTTCACTGCCCATGACTTTGAATCAGGGGGATGCATTTCGGACACAAAGCTGCAGATGGTATCTCTATTTACTGTTAAAATAGTAATCCCTTCCGGCTTTCCTCCGGTTTCCTCAAAGATAACGACAAGGTTTTTTGTTGGTTTTAGGAAGGATCGAGGAATGTGATACCTGAAACAGAGACAAACAACAACCATTAGATGTGTGAGAAGTAAACTACGGCAATCCGAAGACCCAAACAGATGGATTCAATGAAAAGAAGGTACGGATTAGATGTATTTTTTCCTTGAACTATTAGATCTGAACACCTGGTTTCAGATGGTTTTATGAATTCTTCCAATGGAATTACTACAACTAATATGAGTGAATCTAGTCTTCCTCTGTATGTAAAAGAAAAAACACATTGAAAGAATGCATCTTATGGATTTGATTAGGATTAAGATTAACCCAAAGTAAGATGGCATTTCAACTCATTATTCTAACAAAATATTGAAGTATATATATATTATTTGATGAGAATTTGGTGATGAACTCACGTTGTTTGAGAAGGCTGGCCAAGAGGATTGAGAAAGGAGACCCAGTAACGCCCAATGCTTTGGCCGTTAACCCAAACATGTCCTTTTGCCATGCTGCTTAGGTCTATCACAACAGGTTCATCTCCTTTAGGAGCATCAAAGTATGCCTGAAACAAATCATTGATTGTGAATGGTGAAAGAAGAACAGAGTAAAAAAATCCTCAACATATGGATTATAAATTGAAATTTGTCACCTTCTCTAATAAATAAGCCAAGGAAAAGATGGTTCATCAACTTACCTTATACCAAAAAAGCGGTTGGCCTTCGGATCCCTTGGCACTCGACCACTCCACTTTCTCCGACCCTTCTTGTGTAAAGAAGCCGGCACTTTCGCCATGCAGTCCAGCCTGCAGAGTAGGCATTAAGTTAAATTCATGTGTTCATAAAGGAGTTTACAAAGAAAGCTTTCTCCACAAGTCATTTGGGTGGAGATTGTTACCTTATGGCCCCAGTCATACTCCGATAGATCTAGGGTTCCCGCATTTAGACCTTGAACTGATACAAATCGAACACCGGAAAGTCTATGTTCCAAGTATACTCCACTATCCTTCATTGAGAAATTAAAGAAAAAAAATATCAGTACACTTGCTTTGAGAAGCATTGAAATGGTAAATCACATAACATAGAAAGTATAATTTCTTTGTGAACATTGCAACTATAAATGTTGGTATGACACAAGAAGCCAAAAAATTCAACTGAAAAAGGGAAAATAAGTTAAAATGAAGAGAATAGTGGAAAGAAAATCTGAGTTGGGAAATTGAAAATGTTCAGATTTTATCAGTCAATTGAACTCTTTACCGGAAATCCAATTGTCATGGCTAGCAATTGAATATGGTTAACTCCAATCTTCAAGGGTTCCACGGGTTTTTTGAAGCTGAAGCTCTTCTCAATCTTGTCTCCATGTCCAGAACCTGAAATGCAGTAAGCCGAATGAGGGCAATGCAAATGCAATGGTAGAATTATCAGTCTACACAAGAAATTCCCTAGAAGTATAATCATCTACATTAAGATCTTACTGTATTTGTTTCTATGAATGATAACAATGAGTATGTTGGAAAGTATCATTCCTCCAAAATGTTCTTACATCATCAAAATGAAATGTTGACTTTTCAAATCGTGTCTGGTTTGTTCATATGACATTTTTCGCAAGTGTTGCTGATGATGTTAACTAAAAAAGGTGTTGGTTATGATGCCAAGCCTCATGAAACAGGGTCTTGAGTTCAGTTCATGCTCAACTCCAATGGATTACTTCCCATAAATTTAACTAGTGTGTGCGGATTAGGAGGTTTACACGTGTCTGTAAAATTAGTCTCACCTCTAATATAGAGTAGAGATACTCATATTATCCAAAAAAAATATGTTAATTCAATAAAGTATCAACTCATATGGGCAATCCCGGATAAAAATGGATTCAATTCGAATCGTTTGTCTTTTTCAAACTAGTTCAAACCAAGCTTGGATTGGAAAAACAGAAAACTCACCTATGTAAACGTCGTTGACAAAGGCATGCAAGGCGTGGCCAAGTGAATGTACCCGGAGTATCGGAACAATGTCCCGCCTCCAAGGTAAGTCGTCGCTATCTATTGTTAAACTACAAAGGAAGCAAATTGCAACGAAAATCATAAGAATACAAAAGCCAGACAACAAGATCGTAGTATTGAAATTACTAAAGAATTTTCTTTTGAAGTACAATGGATGATCATCCTTTTCTTTGTGCAATTGAGGTGGCTTATGTTAGGACCTGAGTATCCAACTCAAAAGACTATCCTAAGTCTGTTAAGTGAAGTGACCTATGTCCTTTATAAATTCCTAAATCTGCCTTTACACTTTTAATATGGGACTTGTTCACCGCCAGCCCCAACAATTAACTCCTCAAACGATGTCAGTCATCCCGTCTGCTTAGAAGATCTTTTGAGTCCACATAAGGTAGCATAAGACCTGACTCTGATACTACTTCTGTTAGGAGGAGAGTGACCCAAGTCTTTTATAAATCCCTAGATCTTTCTCTACATTTTCAATGTAGGACTCGTCCAATCTCCAAAGGAATATTCTTCTAAGTCAAAAGCAGCCTGGATACATTATTAATTCATATAATATTCCATTTATAAGAATCAGACAAGGGAGTTTCACGTACACATACCTTGTAACATACCAAAGGTAATCTGTTTTGTCCTTGGTCACGTTCATGTGTGTCACCATTCCACGAACTTTTTCAGGACAGTGATTTATTTTTGGGATATGCTCTTTGTGCATTTGCCATTCCCAGTTGTTATTAGATTCTTTTGCTACACTATAACTCCTAGCATTGTGTTGTGCAGTTATCTGTTCCATATCAATGAAGAGGGTCAGATTATAACAAAGTATAACTCTAATTTAATTTAAATTAAAAATAAATTAAACTTTTTTTTCAATTCAAACTCACATTTAAATGAATTAAATTAATATACTCAAATTTTGTCAAAGAAGAGAGATGTTATGTCACCTGTTGTGTATTGAATACGACATTCTTGCAATCAGGGAGGATGCTGACGGAATGGGGAGGCAGAAAATACTTACCACCCCTGAAATCTATGGTTTTTTCAAGACGCTTGTCATTGTTGGCAAGGAAAGCACCACAAACATTACTGTCTGCATCTTCATACACGATTGCCTGCATCAAAACACATTGGCATCTTATCATTTCCTCTAATACCGTATACTTTGATCATAATAAGGAGGTAGGGTTGGAACTTGGGCGAGTCGAGCCATGTTTTAATAAATTCAAGTCAATCTATATAACAAATTATTGAAGCCGACCCTACCTTACTTGAATTACGTACTCAAATTGTTCAACTCAACTTGACCTGACTCAACCTGAATGCTGAATCGAATTACTGGTCTGACTCAACTCTAGTGCTATTAAATTTTTTGAGTGGGTAGGTGGGATCAATTTTAAAAATGCTTGATCCGACCCGACCCAACCCAACCCAACCCAACCCAATTTTAATTTGGGTTTTTATTTCTTCTAACACAACTCGACCCTAATTTTAAAATTGTGAAACTCAATCCACTTGATTTCTTGGGTCGGGTCATGCGGGTCGGAGATAGTGTGTCATTCTAATCTCCCAAATTAAGCTAGCATACCTTATTAGAAAGAATTTTTTTTTTTTTGTGTCCACATTGAAGAAAACTAAGTCACTAGTAGAAATAAATATATTGAGTCAAATTTGATATAAAGATCTCATGAGAACTGATCTTATGATAAAATAATTATAAGAGATGCCATCCTAATACGAGCAAAATCGGTTAGGAGACATGGGCTAGAGTGAAATTTTCATTTTACTTTTACTGGTGTACCGCTCATCAAATACCGTTGTACCGATAACACGTCATATACATGCAGAGCGCGTGTTATCGGTACATCCGTAGTTAATGAGCGGTGCACCGGTAGAAGTAAAATGAGAATTTTACTTCATCCCGTGTCTCCTAACAAATTTTACCCGTGTTAAAATGAGCGTCCTAATTATAAAATTAAAAAAAATAATCTGCTGCAATTTCTAGTTCTCAGGCCCATATGCAGCTATCCAAATGATACTATAAGAATAAACATCATTGTTGAAATAGAAATGAATTTGATGATTTAATGTAAACTCAACCAATCTCCTATTAATTTTTAAATGAAAAATTCATATTAATACCTGTTGACGCTTCCCTATGTGTTTGCTAGAGAAACTGCCCCAAAACAAAGGTCTCTTGCATAGTCTCAAAGCATGGTGCAAGTCCTTGAGGTGGCTATATTTGGGCTCCTTCTCCAAACCTAAAGACATTAAAAAAAAAAAAAAAAACTGTGAACTGAACAATATACGCATTGAATTAAATACTAAAACAATTGATCATTTATTTTTTGTTAAATCATCTACCCAAGCCCAATAGTTTAGTCATATATAAAATATTAGTTCATGTACTTCTTTCTATTCTATTATTTTCTTCTTTTTAATAAAAATGTAAATATATATTTTTTTGACGAAGGAAGGGGAAACTTCAAGCATAGCTTTACTAAACCTCTCCTTCGGGTGAGGTCCCATACCCCCACAGGGTAGCCACCGAGTTACGCTATGGGGGCTCGAATTTGGACCATCCTACTTCCTGAGGCAAAATGTTACCAGCTGACCTACTCTGTGTAGAATTAAAAATGTGAATATTTTTTAAAAAGTAATTGTTATAACTTTCAATGCAAGAATTGCATATAAAAATAACCCGTTTCAAATGATTTTGATGGTGGTTTTTTTTTTTTCTTGTCTGGTTTGGACCAAGTTTGAGCCCTTGAATGGGTTTCATTTGTATCTAGTGCTAGCCTCAACCAAAACTCTACCTAGTGTCTTAAACTAGAACTGAACTGTACAATTCAACTTAGTCTTAGCAAACTTTGATTTTCTAAAAACTATTGTAATTCTTATTTATTTTATTTTTCTTTTCTTTTTATCTAAAAACCTATTTTATTTTAAAACATTGATGAAATGTAGAGTTTTCTTTTATCTAACCATATTCATCAAGTGGAGCTTCGTCGTAGTAGCGAGTCGTCACGAATGCAGCAGCCGTTCTCCCAAAATTCGTCCCACCATGATACTGTGAATGCAAGCCAAAAAAAAATATTTAAGTTCAATTATATATATATATATATATATATATATATATTTTTTTTTTTTTTTAAATTAACTTTTAAGAATATGTTTTGAGATCTAAGCACAAATTCTACCATGTAGTAGTTAGCAAGTGTGCCGTTCTTAGAGAAAAATCGAGCAACTGAGTATGCAATATCTTCAGCTGCTCTTTGAGATGGTGGATCACCAAATACTCTAAATCTGCAATATAAAAATAATTGTAGATGTTAAGTAGACATTCGACTTATGAAAAATAATTTGTCAAATTCAAATATAAATATAAGATTTTATCATTTAAAATTTTGCTTACTGTTGTGTCCAATTCTCAGTCCATAACAAAGGTTTAGTGGGATGATTTGGGCCATCAAAAGTATCGCCGCAGTTCCGTCCGTTGCAAGCATTAACCTGCAAGCGAACAATTCACATTTCTCACCTCTTTCTTAGTTGACTAAGTAAGGTAATTAGGGTCAATGTCACAAATACTGTTCTCGGGATATTAACGGCAATTGATAATAACGAGATATTTTCAAATTTTCAGATTTTTATCGGGAATTTAATGGAAAAATCTCGTGGAAAATATAAATATATAAAAAATAAAAATAATAAATAAATAATTCTCATCTAACATTTCTTGAGAATAAAAATATATACAATTCTACGTGAGTTCATTACTAAATACCATCTCAAAGCCATCTAAATAAAAGTAACATTAAAAGACACAATCAATCCATAAAAAAATATAAAAAATTAATTAATCATCAAAATTAAATAGTATGTGTTAGCCCCAAGGTTTCAACCCAAGGATATATGGGTGTTTTTATGACCACAAACCATTAAAGTGTGACATTTAATATTTCAAATGATATTACTCTATGAGACATGTATCACATTTACAAAAAGACAGTCAAAGAAGAAAGAAGGGCAAAATCATTGAAGAACAATTTTAATACAATCATGATCACCATGGAAGAGATCGGATGAATTATCAATCTTTAAATATCAAATGGCAAATGACACAAGTACTGAAGATTGAAGATCAAGTTTATGTTCTTAGTATTGGTCATGAGTGTTAGGAACAAAATGTAAAGTTACTCAATTGAGTTTGAACACCATGGTTCAAGTCACCCTTTAGTGGACCCTAGGAGACCAAGCTTTATCTTATGCATACAAATGGTATTCTAGGATAAGACCTAGTCCCCAAGACCTATCAAATGTATTTGAAAATGACCAAAATAAAGCCAAAATTGCACAAATTATCATTAAGGTCATTTCAGTCGACTGAACTCAAACAATGGATTAGGAGGAAATGGGATTTCAGTCGACTGAATCAACCATTCAGCCGACTGAAATACTGTATTTTCAGTTGGGAGTGATTTCAGTCGACTGAAATGAAGTTTCAGCCGACTGAAATGCTAGTTGTTCACAGAGCAGGGATTTCAGTCAACTGAAATGATGTTTCAGCCGACTGAAAGTCAGAGTTTTCATGCCTTGTAATTTCAGTCGACTGAATTATCAGATTCAGCCGACTGACTTATTCACAGATAAACTGTTTGAGTTTCAGGGCATTTTCAGTCGACTAAATCTTCATTTCAGTCGACTGAATCGCGAAACGGTAACATTTTTTGAACAATAAATGCTCCCTCCAACGGCCCCTTGCTTCATTTAATGCTTGGCAACGGTTCTAAATATGACAAAATTATAAAACCAAGCTTCTATGAGAAAATGGGATGCTGAATCACTTGAAATCAAGAGGAATCCATTGAAATCAAATCTCAAGCATACTCTAGCTCAAAATCCATCTCTTACAATCTTACCTTGAGCCATTTCAGTTCAACTCTTTGAGTAACTCTTAGAAAACTAGATTTGTAAACATTTGAGAGTTACTCCTAAGCTTTACATTGTAATATTTTACATTTCCTTCAGAGATAAAGTTTGAGAAGGGTTGGTGTAACCTTTGTGAAGGAGAAGGGTGTTTTCACCTTCAAGCTGTGTAATAGATTTCTTCTCCACCCTTGAAGGAGAAGTTTAGTGCATTCAATCCTCAAGTGGTGTACTTGAGGCGAGGACGTAGGCAAGAACTCCGAATCTCGTAAAAATCTCGGGTTCAATCTCTCCATCTCTTCTCATCTCCTCTTTTATATTTTGGCATTTATTTACTACTTGTTTGCATCTTATTTTTCTTAAATTGTGAAATTAAAGAAAACCCAAAAAGTTTGCATTGACCCAATTCACCTCCCCTCTAGGGTCAATTTCTGGCCAACAGTATGATTAAGGTCAACAAGTAAACAAAATAATGTTTTTATTAAATGAGGTAATACTAATAAGTCTTTCTTTATTTTACATATTCTTATATAAATTTTTGTTTTTAAATATTGACATAAATTAGGAACAAAAAATTCAAATTTATACTATCTATTTTTTTATTTTTAATTATTATTTAAATATTTTTTCTAATATTTAAATCATAATTTATAAAATTGGATCAAATCATTTCACTTATCAAATAAAAATTTCAAATCTTTCTTATTTAGTTAATTTTTTATTTTTATTTCTTTAATATTAATGTAAACGTAACATATTAAATATTTATCAAATTAATTACCAATATAAAATTATAATAATTTTATTATAAAAATAGCATGGCCTACAACAATAGAAAAATTCAACTAAAGTTGGTATTTAAAAGGTTGCAAACTTGCAATTAGTCCACTACTATCGAGTATCCACTAATGTGAGAGGGTATGGTGCATACGTGGCTTTTGAAATTTCGAGTTTTCTCTGTGAATACATGGCTTTTGGAATTTCGAGTGGCTTTTCATTTAACGGTAAATGGATTTTTCAGTAAAAATGCGATAAAAAAGTTTCTCAAGTTAAAAATGCATTATTTACAGTAATTTCACGATAAAACGGCTTCCATGATAAAGAGATGTTCTTATCGCGTGAACCATATTTTTTTGAAAAAATCACGGTAAAATCCAATTTACCGCCGGTATTTGTTACTTGGCTTAGGGTTAAGTTTAGAGGTGTAAATTGGGTTGAAGTCAATTCAAACTTGAGTAATCCGATTAAATTAAATAATATAATTATAAATTAAATTAAGTTTGACTGTCAGCCTAAGCCATCCGTCCTAACTTAAATGTTGTTGTGAAGATGGTGAATGAAGAAGGTAGAGAAGTAGGCTTACAACTGGGCCAGGTGCATCCTTTTGCTTGCACATCACCCAAGGGACTCCTATATTTGTCGCCACAGCCATATTCCCAGCCCATTGAATGTATGCTGCTCCTTGTTCTTTAAATGCACGTTTGATGGTGTCATATTCATTTTCTATCTGCACCCACAAGAGATAAGTTTCACATTGGCAAGATTTGGCAACACCTAATAAAGAAAAATCAAAGGAATAATTTTGACATGTTATTTTTTTCATATTCAATATTTCACATTCGAACATTCAATAATCATAAAATAGGAATGGATGTTCAATACCAAAAGTGTGATATATTTGCAACAACGGTTTCCAGGCGTCTCATCCGATTATTCTTTAGGGCATGTGTAAACCTCTCAATACACACCAAGTTTGTTTTACGGAGAGTGATCCTTTGGAGTTGAGTGTGAATCGAACACAAGACCCCGATTGTTGGGGTTGTGAACAAGTCCTATATTGGAAGTGTAGAGTGAGATCTAGATATTTATAAATGACTTAAGTCACTCTACCTAACATGCTAATTTTAGGTTTTAACAAATGGTATTAGAGCAGGTCTCAGAGTACCTCATGTGGGCTCAGGAGATCTTCTAGGCGGATAGGATCAATGGATCATTCGAGAGGGAATTATTGGGGCCACGAATGAGTTTCACATTGGAAGTGTGGAGGGAGATGTAGGGATTTATAAAATACTTTGATCACTCCACCTAACATGACTAGTCTTTTAGACTGGATACGTAGATCCTAACCAATGTTATCAGAACCAGACCGTCTAATGAACAGTCTTCGAGGCATTTTGGATCCAACCGGGTTTAACCGCGGTCAAAGCCGGTAAAAGCCAAAGTCGGTCAAGTAGTAACATAATATAAATATTATATATAACATTAAGTAAGATACATTTTACCAATAACATTAATATAAATATTAAAAATAACATTAAAACTCTAAGTAATATACCAAAACGGTGAAATATATGGGATAAAACTAGTAGTAAACATTTATATTTCAAATATACACATTTTTAATATTAATTTTTTATATTTTAAAGGGGAAAATTAAAAAAAATTAAAAAATCTTCAAATTTGTGACCAGTTTTATGTGGTTTTGACCCAGAACCGGTTTTTGACAAGGATCGAATCACAGCCACCTCGGTTCCGGTCGAACTGGAGGTTCGACCGTGGTACGGTCCGGTTCTGATAACATTGGTCCTAACACCACTTTTTAAGGCAGGCTCTTCCGCTGTCAAACCAATCCTTCCAAGCTAAATGAAAATATATTATCACATCATAATGTAAAACTTTTTGCTGTTAACAAGAAAAAGAAAAAGAGAGAGTTGTGAGATAAATGAACCTGAGCTAGAATGATGGGACCTCCTTGAGGTGCAAACAATTTCTCCTTCTTCATCATGTCGATGATCATCTCGGTAAACTTTTTCATATGATGCTATAAGAAGAGAAGAATACCATTAAAAGAAAGGGAAAGAAAAAGAGTTGTGATTTATATGCTTATACATTTCAACTTCTTAACTTATATGCTTATACGTGGTGATCAGAATCATTTATTTTATAAATCTGAGATTGGAATTTATAATTGAAATTAATAAAAATTTCTACAACCAAACTCTCTATTAAGCATTCATAGAAGCGTGCCCCTATAATTATTAAAAGAAAAAAAAATACCTTATATGGCTCATTATTTGTTCTGAAAATGATGCCTGGAACCTCTCTTAGCCAAAATGGTAACCCACTGATAAGCATCCACAGTCATCACAACAAAGAAAAGTATGAGTTTTTTTTTTTTTTTTACTTTCCCTTTTACAAAATTTTTGGCTAAAATAAAAAAATAAAAATCATGATTAAGTGGAAAAAATGTACCCATAATTCCATTCTGCTTGGATAAATGGCCCAATTCTGAGGGTCACATACATGCCTTGCTCCCACGCTGTCTTGATGAATTTCACCAGATCATTCCTTCCTTCAAAATTGTACTACCATTCCAAAGTATATAATATATATCATTAATCAAAGGAATCACGAAAAATATTAAACTCTATGGTAAAGGGCCCATACAATATTTAATTTTATTATTTTACATTTTCAGAAAGGGTATTGATTTTCACACCAGTGTGTTTCATAGTTGCACACCTTCATAAAAGAAAATCTCACTTTTACCTTCAGTTACTTCACAGCTGTAATAATGAGAAAAGAGAAACTTAAGGGTAATAATGTGATTTCCTTTTATGAAGGTGTGCAACTATCAAATAGTGTGAAAATCATTACTCTTTCAGAAATAATGAAATTATTGCAATAGGTTGAAATTTCAAAAAAAATAAAAATAAATCCCTTAAAAGACTAAAATATCATTATCAGAAAAAAAATCATAATGAAAATATTCATCTAAATTCTCAAATGGAATTATTTTTATTGCATACCTGACCTTCAAGAGGCTCATGCGCATTCCAAAATACATATGTCTGGATGCAATTCAGCCCTCCACGCTTTGCTTTGGAAATAATATTGGGCCACATCTGATGCAAACACAGAAATCAAATCCTCAATAAATTGAGTTTTAAATTTAATTTAAAATGAAAATTTCAGTCTTCAATTATCTTAAAAATCATTGATATGTCTGATATGGGTCATGTTGAATTGATTGTAAACCAAAATATATCAATCCATATTTGAAAGTCAATCAATCATAACATCATTAACTGTGTTACAATAATGACAAAAGAAGACAATATTGATGATAGAGAAAAAAAATCTATTTGAAATGGGAAGAAAGCATTGCCCTCAAGTCACCTATTAAATGCTTTTTACAAATAGAAATAAGTATATAGATGATTTGTTAGAAGTATTGTTAGAAGAAAAGTCTCTAGTTCATAGAGATTACATTTAATTAGGGTTTAATCTTTTTAATTGATTATTGTTTAGACATTTTACACGATTAATTTTTAAGATATGTGTAAACTTCTAAATGTAAGAGTAATCCTTTAAAGTTAAATCTAAATGGAACACAAGACCCTGCTTCTTTGCTCTAGAATGTTTTAATTCGAATCTAACTACTTTATACAATAATGATGATAGTGAAATACCTCAGGAGTGCTACGGGGATAATGAATAGAACCAGAGAAGAGAAGCTCTCTCTGTCCATTGATAATCAACGATCGAGAATCGTATATCACTCCATTTTCCTTCTTCTCGTCGTGAGCCGACACGGTCGCCATGGTGACGACCAACAAAGAAACAAGCTTCAAAACAAGCATACCGTTAGCCGGCCACATCTCTTTCCTCGTACTTGTTCAGATAGAGAATCTTCTACTCACTACTTGGATCATCTCTTTCTCTCACTAGTTTTATACTTCGATGCAATGGGAAAATCTTCACAGAATGACAGAGAATAAAAGGATGCTCTTGTTGCTCTGGTTGCACAAGTGGAGATTTTTAGAAGGTTGAGGACACCGGATCTAGTGCTTACAGTTGTGTAATTTTCCAGTCTTATAGGGAAGAGTACGACGTGGAGAGAGACTAAATATAGATTCTTACTTGGTAAAAGAAAAGGAGAGTAAGTGAGAGCTTCACCGAAAATGGAGCTGAGCCAAACATGTCATTATTGCTGCCAACGAGAATTTGTCCAGTTAATTGAAAATAAATAATCTTTTTTTTTTTTTTTTTTTTCAAGTAGAGCCATTAAACCAATATTATCACAACCGAACCGTTTTCGAGGTATTTTACGTTTAACCGGTTTCAACCACAGTCAAAGCCAGTAAAAAACGGTCAAATAATAATTTAATATAAATATTACATATAACATTCATATGAGTAATATTAATATAAAAATTAAAAATAACATTTAAACTCTGAGTAATATTAATATAAATATTAAAAATAATATTCAAACTCTAAGTAATATATCAAAACGTGAAAGATATGGGATAAAAATGGTAAGAAACATTTAAATTTCAAATATATATATATATATATATATATATACATACATATATACATATATATATATATATATACATACATACATATATATATATATATATACATACATATATACATATATATATACATACATATATATATATATTTAATATTAATTTTTGATATTTTAAATAGGATTTTTTTAAAAAAAAAAAAGTTGCTAAAAATTTTATAATTACGAAGTCACTTTAATTCACTTTTGATTTGTATATATGGCAATTGCTTATTAGTGGCATTGTAAATTATCTAATGCTATAAGCTATAGCACTAAACAATCTGAATTGGCTTGTTCTCGATATATTTTTGGCAATCGGTAGCATAGGGATATTTTCAAATTTTCGAGCTTTCAGAAGGATATTATTGAAAAAATCTCGTGAAAAATATAATATTTAAAATAATAATATATAATAATAAATATATAAATAAACTTATTATTGCTTATACCTAAACCTTATAAAATCATTAAATTAGTTTATGATTGAAATCCTTCTCTCTTTAAAAATACATGTTACAGTATAAAAAAATTATATTTATTTTTATTGAAAATTATATTGACTTCTCGGATAATAATTTCAAGAGATTATTTTATTGGCCAATAATCCATTTTAAAAAGCGAGAGTCTTGAGTTCAAATTTTATTATTTTTATAATCGAAATTAATTAAGTAAAAGACCCTCAACACCTTAATCATAAAAAATAATAATAATAGTTTTTTCAAACGCTAGTGTCATATGATTTTGACATGCAACATGTGGTTCTCAAGCATTAACTGGTCCCTTATCTCAGACAAATAATTACTAATTCAATTTATTTCCTTCTTCATACTGGTATTTATTTTATTTATCAGTTGATATGATAGGTCGAATTAATTGATTTTTCTATTTTATATTTAATAAATTAATATAGTGTCATACCAACTACCAAGCCTTATTCAAAACCATGCATTCAACTCCCTATTAATTTACTTAAGAGGGATTCTCCCATGAACTAGACTCATAGAATGAATAGGAAATTTTATTAACTATATAATTTAAAAAAGTTCCTGCACTCTATTAGGAAACTCTGCAATATGGATTATGGAAATATATTATTAAAAGTAATTATAATTTTTAAATTCCAGCACTATAAGATTAAGATAAGTAGATAAGATTCAAATTTTATTCATATGCTATTTTGATAAGTTTATATATATATATATATATATATATATATATATATATATATATATATATATATATATATATATATATATATATATATATATATATATATATAAACTAAAAAAATGACCTATTTTAGAAGTTAATTACATGTCACAGCTACAAATACACTTATGCCAAACACATAAAAGATAAAAAACGAGAAATTATCATTGAGAATCCATCAGTAGTAGCTTCATTACAATGATCAGCAACCTAACATCATATTAAATAAAATAAAAAAACTCCAAACAAACCTTTCTTTTATTCACCTTCTTTATAAAAGTAACAAGGTGATGACGAAAACCCTAACCATTCCACCTCCTTCTTCTTCTAAGCAAGATTTTTACTACATAAACAAGACCCATCACCCAAAAAAATAAGGTGAAAGGATATAAGAGGTGAGAAGAAGAAGATAAAAACCCTAATTTGTTCTTCATCTAAATAAAAACCAAACACTAAATACAAATTATTAAGGAGTAAATCCCATTGAGTGAATTGATAATCCCCACGAAGAAAAGTGGTTACTCCTTGAGACGAAGAAGGCGCTGGAGGTCATCAGCTGCACCGGTGTCAACAACTCCGGATTTAGCATGGAACCGGGACTTTGGCCGGAGTGAAAATTTCGGCAGTGGAAGGCTACTTGGAGGGGGAGAGAGGGAAAAGATCAATGCCGAAAACTCGTCCAATTCACATAAAGATGAACCTTTTAGAGAAGAAGTACGAGATTTCAGTACTTTCGGAGCTTCCTTAAGAAGATCACTTGGGTCAGGCCCCGATCGGTCCGTTGGCGGAGCTGTCGCACAATCTTTCGTCATCGGCCGGGAGACATCTCTCTTTGAATTAGTAGAAAAGGATTTAGTTTTCTTGGGTGCAAGGCCCTGATATTTACCTCTGTTGATTTTTCGATTTGAAGCTGGAATTTTTGCACAAGGGAGAGGTAAGAGAGGAGGTTGCTGCTGAGAATTGAAAGAAGAGAAAGATGGTGAGAAAGATGAAAATGATGAATAGAGAGGAGGAGGGATTGCAGAAATACTTCCTTGAGAAAGATTTCCTGAAATGCTACGATACATGAAGCCATTAACGATAGAAGTGCCGCTCCGGCTTCTGTTGCAGGCGGATATGGATTGATCCTGAAGCATTAGAGCCTCCATTGCAAAAAAAAAAAATACAGAATGGAGTCCGAAAATTGGAAAAAACCACTATATTTTTCCACTTTGTGTGAATATAAATGGGCAAATAAAGAACAATTATCAAACAAATAAATCGAAGTACAAGATACCAAATTTATGTGATTGCAGTCATGATCAAGAGCCTTCTATCGGGTAGTGTAGAATAAACAACAATACTACAAGAGGAGGAGGAGAAGAGCAAGAATCGGAAGAAGATGGGAATGGAAATGGATTTCTTACTTCTAAACAGCTTGAAAGAAGAAGAAGAAAAAGGATGAGATGAAGAAGAAGAAATGGGATTTTTTTTTTTTTTTAATTCTGAAAAGCTTGAAAGATTGTGAAAATCTCAATATGGGTTGTCAAGCTTTCATGGATTTGAACTACAAAAACCTAGTTTCAAACAGCAGAACATGATCTGACTTGAAATATAACACCAACTTCCAAGTAAAAAACAGAAGGAGAGATGGAATTGGATTAATTAATAAACAATAAGCTGAAAAAAAAAAAAAAAAGAGGATGGAAATGGATTTCCAAGGGTTGAGAAAACTTCAAAGATTTCAAAAATCTCGATCTGGGTTTTTAAGATTTCATGCACATAATACTAAGAAGAAGAAGTTGCAGAGAATTTCTCTTCTTCTTCTCCTACACTGTCCGATTTTATAGAGAAATTATAACGGCTGAAATTAATTTAAAAATGTGTTCATTTTAAAATTTTAAGGAATTTTCTGCTAATTTCCCGACAACCACTAAAGTCGGTCTCTCTGTAGCTACTGTAGGGCGGCAGCCGCCGATGGAGTCTGACCCGTTGGATTCAAGGAACAAAATAAACTTTTGCGTGGTTGGGACCGTAGATCTTTTTCTCCCGCTCGTCGGGTTCGTCGAAGCTGGACTGATAGAAAGCGACTGGATTGAATCTGGACCCATACGTCTGATCTGGTGGGCCCCACTTGAAAGGAGGTCGTTTATGTCCTCGCGAAGAGGGAATATAATAAATCCATTAAAAAAAATAGGAAGGTGTTTTTTTCTTATACTATTAAAATCATCGGTGTAAATATTTATGATCGAGACATCACGTAAAATATCATAAAATATCGGTATATATAAGCTGATATAATATTTTACTATTATATATTATTATGAATAAAAATCTTATATAATTATAGAATTACAATATTCCCTCCGTCCCAAAATACTTGTCGTATATGCATTTCGAAATTTATTCCAAATTACTTGTTCTATTTCTTTATTTTATTATTAAATCAAACCTTTAACTTTTTCAATGAGCAACAAATCACTTTCTAACGTGATGCGAAGACGATATTCTTTTATAAATTTTGATTTATCCATATGCGATATTTTGTAATTATTTTCACAATCGACTCTCATCGTCTCAATCATACATTATTTTATAGTTATAAAAACATTATTAAGTACTAACTACACAACAAGACATCATTTAGACCTCTTTTTTTTATCAAGTTTGTATTGACTCATAGAATCTATTAATAGACTTTTGGCGTATTCCGCATAAAAATGATATTTAAAAAATAAAAAATTTCAAAATAAGATAAATATTTTGAGACAGACGAAATATTAAATATGAAAATAATTGGCAAATCATTCCTAAGTCTATACTCTAGAGTGACATCAAGTGGGATAGACATGCCAAATTAGGCATTGCAATTCCTAATCAAAATTACCTGTTTTTTTTTGAAAGGTTAATATATTAAGAAAGGCTAATCAAAATTACCTGTTGGAGTTAGAAAATGTGTAAAATCAACATCAGATAACGTTGGAACGTAACAATGTTTGATTGTATTCTGTTTTGTGGGTAAACTGCTTTGAAAATTGTTTAATTAATCAAATGAGAGAGAGAGAGATTTATTATTTTAAATGTAACCCTAATTAGAGAAAGAGGTTATGAAGTGGTCCGGCATACACATCACATCCATTGCCCTTTTTATAAAATTGGATCATTTGCTTTACTTATGAAGTGGGATCATTTCCTTTATTGGATAAAGTAATCTTTATTTTTAATGAGAAATAAATAAAGTTTTGGGGGATTTCGTTGATGACCAACAGTATGTTTGTCTAAGGTTATAAAAGTGACATATATGAGAATAATGGCTATTAAAGAAATTCTAAACAATGTTTTTAATAAAAATTCAAGTTTATTTTATAGCGAGAGTCTTCAGTTTAATTTTCTCTCTACTCTAAGAGGTCACTTTGATGTTCTAAGAGGTCTAAACACCTTGGTCATAAAAAAAAAAAAAAAAAAATTCAAATATATTGAATTTGAAAAGTTATGATTTTCAATGGTAAGAAAAACACCAATCCAAATTTTTTGTTAGATTTTTAATCCAACGGTGAAACTCAAAATGAGTTTAAATTGATTACGTATATGATTCACGAAATTGGATAAGTGTATAAAGGAGAGACTATGATATCATACCTCAATGGACCCCTCATGGAAGCCCAAGTGAGAACATCTCCTATAGGTGACATTCTCCAGAAAAAAAATTCTAAACAAAAATAGATAAATACTTTGCTAGATTCAAATTTGGAAGTCAATGTGAGGATGTTCATCAAGTTTTGAAATAGAATTGTATAATTTTTAGATGAGATTGAAAAATTGATTAAATGTTGCATAGATAAATTTTAAATCTCTTATTTTGAACTTAAAAAATATAAACTATTTTTTTTCATAATACATCTCACAAAATTATAATAGTTAGATAGAAGATTTTTTCTTAAAATTTATAATTTGTAAAGTGTTCTATCCAATTCACTCAATCTTATAGAGCCCAATTAATAATAAATATGTATTTTTTCTTAAAAAAATGAATAACCAATCTACATGGGTGTAGTTCAACTGGTTGACTCTCGCTTCAGGAAGTGGGAGGTTGCGGGTTTGAACCCTCATGGCCTAACCTTGATGTGCCCTAAGGGTAGTGGACTCACCCGTGGAAGTTTTACGCTGAGTATCCCACGGTCTCCCACACGTAATTTCAAAAAAAAAAAAATGAAGAACCAGTCTCCCTCAGGTTAGAGTGTCTACTTTATTTGGCCCTCCACTCATATTTTGGACAATTTTGGATTCTCATTTTCATGACGTCTATATCTATAAAACTCATGCGATAATTTATAAGTGTCACAATTATTCATCTCTTTAACTTTTGATTTTCGTTGTCTTTTTTATGTTGATGGTCAATAGTTAATATTTTGAGACGATTGGAAAGTAATTGAATTAGTGTCAAATTGATAAATAACAATTCATTAACGGTTAAGTGTGTAAAAATCTCGACTGAAAATAAGAAAAAAAAAACCATTTTTAAAGGATAATTTTTTTGAGAAATCCTTATAAAAGATCATTACCAGAAACTTAAAAGAGTTAAGAGTGATTGTAGAAAACCCGCTTCAAAAAACAAAAGTTCTAAGTTCAATTCTCACTCTATTTCAAAGACTCACGTCCAGTGAATTATTTCGTATGTGTGAGCGAGTAACTTGCACCGGTCTCGACTTTCGAGAATAAGTCGAGTGCTTAAAAAACCTACACAGATCTGTTACTATAATACTCTCAAAAATTTATAATTGTTGCACCCTTTTTTTTTGAAAGACTATTAGTAGTATTCCATTAGAAAAAGGGGACGCGAAGAATTTACAAGAAAGTAAAAACCCACAGCCCGAACGAAGCAAAGAAACCAAAGGCATGAAGAAAATCTTTACAGGGCCAGAGCCCAAACAAGACAGAGGAAGATCTAGAATCAAAAGAAACTAGAATAAAAAAGAAAATACAAGGGGCAGAGAGATAGGAAATAAAAGAAAGTGCCTAGAAAACACAGAATCTATGGCTCATGGTGGCACCCAACCTTGAAAGATGCCAGAGCCAACAAAAAGATGATGCTCTTGAAGGTGAACCCAGTTCGAGAGACTGATTTTCTGAACAATGTCAGCAGGAGTGATAGAATTGCAACAAGTAGAATTCAGCAGATTCATGATAGCAAGGATCAAGCACTTGTAGCTCCAAGTTAATGGGCACTGTCTCGTGATGAGGCTGAACGAGTCTCTTCAACCAATCTGAAGATTATCCACCGTAATGTTTAAGGAAAGAATCTTGTGTAAGCAAATTTGGGTAGCATCCAAGAGATTGGATATGGTGTCGCCAATGAAAGAGGGCAATGTTCTTATGTTTTAAAAATCATTTTGCAACTCATTTTACTAATATATAATGAAATTGACAATATAGTATTAGTACAAGAGTGCTAAGTTACAAATATCGGCCGATATATATCGGTTTTTTAACACGAGTAATATCGGCCGATTCGATAAGTATCGGCCGTACATACCGAATATCGGCCGACATGGCCGATATTCTGTCCGAAATATCGGTCACAATATCGGCCGATATTTATGAATATCGGTATTTAAAATTTTTTTTTTTTTAAAACACCGATACGGTTTTTGACGGCTTTTACACAGTTTTCCGTGGTTCAAGGTTTTCACGGGTTCTCACGGTTTTTCGCGGTTCAGGGTTTACGGTTTTCACGGGTTCTCACGGTTTTTTGCTGTTTTTCGCTGTTTTTTACGGTTTTTCACGATTCGTCACGGTTCATCACAGTTTTTTGCAGTTTTTTCACGGTTCCGATATCGGAGGAGAGAGAAAATGCCGATATCGGTAAGAGAGATAAAATTATCCGTCGAAATATCGGCCGATATTTGAATATCGGCCGAGCCGATTTTTAAACCCCTGCAAGAGTGGACATTTATAAACATATTTCATTTTTCTCATCAAAAGAAAGCTGATGACAGAAAGGAATATACAGTTACTAAACAGCTTTTCATGAGAAAATGAAATATGTTTATAAATGTCCACTCTTGTACTAATACTATATTGTCAATTTCATTATATATTAGTAAAATGAGTTGCGAAATGATTTTAAAAACATAAGAACAGTTTTTTTTTCTCTTTGTATTTCTATGTTCTCACCATCCACACAAATGGACCTACAAAAACCATACCAAAAGGATTTCAGACTTGATAAGAAAGTAGCAAACAGTATGAGTGAAAATCACTTGTAATAGACTGCTGCCTTATACCATTCAAAGTGGCTTTCTTGAAAGATAAAAATCCAACTTCAGCTACATTTGGGTTTGTATTTTGTATCAATATAAAAGCATGTCTTGGGCCATGAAGGGTTCATTTATTTATTCTACTTAGTGACAATGGAGAACAATAGGCAAGAAGAGGATGAGCCCAAGGAATGTTGAGCAGCTCGTAAAACATTTATTATAAAGGTAAGGAGTCCATGTCATTATATCGTGTGCGCTCATTGGAATTGGGTGCACCTTAGTCGCACCCGGGAGCCATCTCTATCAACATGGAACATATGTAGGGTTTGGGATGTTCATTCTCATTGCGAGCCAAGTCTACCTCATTTTATATGGTGCAATATTCTTCACTGAAGCATGGCTAAAGGAGGCCCAAGAACAAGAAGATGTCTGATTGAATAGCTAAACTTCTAAGCACCTTGCTACATTAGAAAATTGTTCTTTTATCTTTGTCAATGTGTGTGCGAGTGTGCTCTTTTATTGAGTTTTATTCTTACATACCATTGTAACTTTTTTTTTTTCACTTAATTTATTTATATGTTTGCATAAGCTGATTGAGATTTGAGATATCCTTGTTCCACGGTTCAGAAAGTTTCAAATCAATTGATGAAAACTTGAAATTGTTAGTCATGACTCCTGCAGATGCAAAACCTTTGGTATAGAACATACATTTGGTGATCTTCCAAGCTAAGTTCATTTTTTATATAATTTCCTTAGCTTTATGGTGATAGCAGCTAATTGAAAACTCTTTGAATCGTACTAAATTTGCTGAAGTTATGGTACATGAAACACCCATTTTAACAGGCCAAGCAAAATACATTTTTGGATCTATGCGAAAATGCTCGTGAATCTGGAAAGATTCAAATAATGAAATCTACAATCGTCATCGACGGATGGGTGCAAATGCCAGAACACAGTCGAACAAACAAGATCAAAATGGTGTAAAAAGAATCATTTATATTCTCTCTCAAAACTATCGAGTTCCTGAACAAAAATCAGACCAAGAAGTAGTTGTATTGCTCTTGCAAATTCATGGAATTTGTTCATCCCCACATTACATAAAGATGTAACTGTCCATGGAATAAACTCAGTAACACATTTCCTTTGACATTCAGTCATTGAAAACTGATACATCTCATATCTTCAATGCCAAACCTAAGTATTGAAAGAAACAATTGTCGTCTGATTTGAATCTGTGAAGAGTTGCATTTTACTTTTTCTTGCTAGTGCACTTCACTTGAGCAGCTAGAACCTTGGTAACCCCAGGACATTTGTCACTGCCGAAATTCTCAACCTGAATCGGAAAATAGCAGGTAGTCTTTCCCAAGCAATTCTGATCAGGAACAAAAAGAAGGAAATTATACTCGACTAGAACCATATGTAGAATGGTGTTTGGGTAATGCTCAAATTCAATCTCATAACAAATACAAAAAGAAAGAAAAGATTACCTGCTCGACGATGTTCTTGGCTTCTGGATAATTGCACTTTCCTACAGTATAGTTGCCACAGACGCCGGTTGGATCACCGAAGCTTGCGAACTCTACCTCTGAAATGACTTTGTTGTTGGGGCATTTCAACTGAACACCTGGTTTCAGGAGGTCTCGAACGGCTTGAACCTTGTTGTTCTTCACTGCCCATGACTTTGAATCAGGGGGATGCATTTCCGACACAAAGCTGCAGATGGTATCTCTATTTACTGTTAAAATAGTAATCCCTTCCGGCTTTCCTCCGGTTTCCTCAAAGATAACGACAAGGTTTTTTGTTGGTTTTAGGAAGGATCGAGGAATGTGATACCTGAAACAGAGACAAACAACAACCATTAGATGTGTGAGAAGTAAACTACGGCAATCCGAAGACCCAAACAGATGGATTCAATGAAAAGAAGGTAAGGATTAGATGTATTTTTTCCTCGAACTATCGTGGATTATATGAATTCTTCCAATGGAATTACTACAACTAATATAAGTCAATCTAGTCTTCCTCTGTATATAAAAGAAAAAACACATTGAAAGAAAGCATCTTATGGATTTGATTAGGATTAAGATTAACCCAAAATAAGATGGCATTTCAATTCATTATTCTAACAAAATATTGAAGTATATATATACTATTGGATGAGAATTTGGTGATGAACTCACGTTGTTTGAGAAGGCTGGCCAAGAGGATTGAGAAAGGAGACCCAGTAACGCCCAATGCTTTGGCCGTTAACCCAAACATGTCCTTTTGCCATGCTGCTTAGGTCTATCACAACAGGTTCATCTCCTTTAGGAGCATCAAAGTATGCCTGAAACAAATCATTGATTGTGAATGGTGAAAGAAGAACAGAGTAAAAAATTCCTGAACATGTGGATTATAAATTGAAATTTGTCACCTTCTCTAATAAATAACCAAGGAAAAGATGGTTCATCAACTTACCTTATACCAAAAAAGCGGTTGGCCTTCGGATCCCTTGGCACTCGACCACTCCACTTTCTCCGACCCTTCTTGTGTAAAGAAGCCGGCGCTTTCGCCATGCAGTCCAGCCTGCAGAATGGGCATTAAGTTAAATTCATGTGTTCATAAAGGAGTTTACAAAGAAAGCTTGCTCCCCAAGTCATTTGGGTGGAGATTGTTACCTTATGGCCCCAGTCATATTCCGATAGATCTAGGGTTCCCGCATTTAGACCTTGAACTGATACAAATCGAACACCGGAAAGTCTATGTTCCAAGTATACTCCACTATCCTTCATTGAGAAATTAAAGAAAAAATATATCAGTACACTTGCTTTGAGAAGCATTGAAATGGTAAATCACATAAGTATAATTTCTTTGTGAACATTGCAATTATAAATGTTGGTATGACACAAGAAGCCTAAAAATCAACTGAAAAAGGGAAAAGAAGTGAAAATGAAGAGAATAGTGGAAAGAAAATCTGATTTGGGGAATTGAAAATTTTCAGATTTTATCAGTCAATTGAACTCTTTACCGGAAATCCGATTGTCATGGCTAGCAATTGAATATGGTTAACTCCAATCTTCAAGGGTTCCATGGGTTTTTTGAAGCTGAAGCTCTTCTCAATCTTGTCTCCATGTCCAGAACCTGAAATGCAGTAAGCCGAATGAGGGCAATGCAAATGCAATGGTAGAATTATCAGTCTACACAAGAAATTCCCTAGAAGTATAATCATCTATATTAAGATCTTACTGTATTTGTTTCTATGAATGATAAGAATGAGTATGTTGGAAAGTGTCATTCCTCCAAAATGTTCTTACATCATCAAAATGAAATGTTGCCTTTTCAAATCGTGTCTGGTTTGTTCATATGACATTTTTCGCAAGTGTTGCTGATGATGTTAACTAAACAAGGTGTTGGTCATGATGCCCACCTCATGAAACAGGGTCTTGAGGTCAGTTCACGCTCAATCCCAACGGACCACTTCCCATAAGTTTAACCAGTGTGTGCGGATTGGGAGGTTTACACGTGTCTGTAAAATTAGTCTCACCTCTGATATAGAATAGAGATACTCATGTTATCCAAAAAAAATATGTTAATTCAATAAAGTATCAACTCATATGGGCAATCCTTGATAAAAATGGATTCAATTCGAATTGTTTGTCTTTATCAAACTAGTTCAAACCAAGCTTGAATTGGAAAAAGAGAAAACTCACCTATGTAAACGTCGTTGACGAAGGCATGCAAGGCGTGGCCAAGTGAATGTACCCGGAGTATTGGAACAATGTCCCGCCTCCAAGGTAAGTCGTCTCTATCTATTGTTAAACTACAAAGGAAGCAAATTGCAATGCAAATCATAAGAATACAAAAGCCAGACAACAAGATCGTAGTATTAAATTACTAAAGAATTTTCTTTTGAAGTACAATGGATGATCATCCATTTCTTTGTGCAATTGAGGTGGCTTATGTTAGGACCTGAGTATCCAACTGAAAAGACTAGCCTAAGCCTGTTAAGTGAAGTGACCTATGTCCTTTATAAATTCCTAAATCTACCTCTACACTTTCAATATGGGACTTCTTCACCGCCAGCCCCAACAATTAACTGCCTCAAACGATGTCAGTCATCCCGTCTACTTAGAGGATCTTTTGAGTCTATATAAGGTAGCATAAGACCTGACTCTGATACTACTTCTGTTAGGAGGGGAGTGACCCAAGTCTTTTATGAATCCCTAGATCTTTCTCTACATTTTCAATATAGGACTCGTCCAATCTCTAAAGAAATATTCTTCTAAGTCAAAAGCAGCCTGGATACATTATTAATTCATATAATATTCCATTTATAAGAATCAGGAAAGGGAGTTTCACGTACACATACCTTGTAACATACCAAAGGTAATCTGTTTTGTCCTTGGTCACGTTCATGTGTGTCACCATTCCACGAACTTTTTCAGGACAGTGATTTATTTTTGGGATATGCTCTTTGTGCATTTGCCATTCCCAGTTGTTGTTAGATTCTTTTGCTACACTATAACTCCTAGCATTGTGTTGTGCAGTTATCTGTTCCATATCAATGAAGAGGGTCAGATTATAACAAAGTATAACTCTAATTTAATTTAAATTAAAAAAAATAAACTTTTTTTTCAATTCAAACTCACATTTAAATGAATTAAATTAATATACTCCAATTTGGTCAGAGAAGAGAGATGTTATGTCACCTGTTGTGTATTGAATACGACATTCTTGCAATCAGGGAGGATGCTGACGGAATGGGGAGGCAGAAAATACTTTCCACCCCTGAAATCTATGGTTTTTTCAAGACGCTTGTCATTGTTGGCAAGGAAAGCACCACAAACATTACTGTCTGCATCTTCATACACGATTGCCTGCATCAAAACACATTGGCATCTTATCATTTCCTCTAATACCATATACTTTGATCATAATAAGGAGGTAGGGTTGGAACTTGGGCCAGTCGAGCCATGTTTTAATAAATTCAAGTCAATCTATATAACAAATTATTGAAGCCGACCTACTTTACTTGAATTACGTACTTGAATTATTCAACTCAACTTGACCTGACTCAACCTGAATGCTGAACCGAATTACTGGTCTGACTCAACTCCAGTGCTATTAAATTTTTTGAGTGGGTAGGTGGGATCAATTTTAAAAAAGCTTGACCCGACCCAACCCAACCCAACCCAATTTTAATTTGGGTTTTTATTTCTTCTAACACAACTCGACCCTAATTTTAAAATTGTAAAACCCAATCCACTTGATTTCGTGGGTCGGGTCATGCGGGTCGGATTAAAACCCAACCCAGGTTTCAACCCTGTAGAGAGGCTGATGCATAAATAAATCATAATTTTTTTTTTAATTTTTTCTCAAAAATCAATTCATTTTTTTATAAAATGAAATCAAGCCTACTCTCAAAATTAGTGGCACAATAGGAATTTTGTTGTGCCGCTCTAATTGATGGTGTGTCATTCTAATCTCCCAAGTTAACCCACTATACCTTATTTAGAAAGATTTTTTTTTTTTTGTGTACACATTGAAGAAAACTAAGTCACTAGTAGAAATAAATACATTGAGTCAAATTTAATATAATCATCTCATGAGAACTGATCTTATAACATGGGCAAAATCGGTTAGGAGACACTGGATGGAGTGAAATTCTCATTTTATTTTTACTGGTGTACCGCTCATCAAGTACCGTTGTACCGATAATACGCCATATACATGCAGAGCGCGTGTTATTGGTACACCTGTACTTGATGAGCGGTGCACCGGTAGGAGTAAAATGGCAATTTCACTTCATTCCATTTCTCCTAACAAATTTTGTCCGTGTTAGAATGTGCATCCTAATTATAAAATTAAAACAAAAAATCTGCAGCAATTTTTAGTTCTCAAGACCATATGCAGCTATCCAAATGATACTAAATACAAATGAATTTGATTATTTAATGTAAACTCAACCAATCTCCTATTAATTTTTAGATGAAAAATTCATATTAATACCTGTTGACGCTTCCCTATGTGTTGGCTAGAGAAACTGCCCCAAAACAAAGGTTTCTTGCATAGTCTCAAAGCATGGTGCAAGTCCTTGAGGTGGCTATATTTGGGCTCCTTCTCCAAACCTAAAGACATTAAAAAAAAAAAAAATCTGTGAACTGAACAATATACGCATTGAATTCAAATACTAAAACAATTTGATCATTTATTTTTTGTTAAATCATCTACCCAAGCTCAATAGTTTAGTCATATATAAAATATTACTTCATGTACTTCTTTCTATTCTATTATTTTCTTCTTTTTAATAAAAATGTAATATATATATTTTTTTGATCGAAGGAAGGGGAAACTTCAAGCACAGCTTTACTAAACCTCTCCTTCGGGTGAGGTCCCATACCCCCACAGGGTAGCCACCGAGTTACGCTATGGGAGCTCGAAATTCGGACCATCCTGCTTCCTGAGGCAGAATGTTACCAACTGAGCTACTCCGTGTAGAATTAAAAATGTAAATATTTTGTAAAAAGTAATTGTTATAACTTTCAATACAAGAATTGCATATAAAAATAACCAGTTTTCAAATGATTTCGATGGTGGTATTTTTTTGTTGTTGTCGGGTTTGGACCAAGTTTGAGCCCATGAATGGGTTCATTTGTAACAAGTGCTAGCCTCAACCAAAACTCTACCTAGTGTCTTAAAACTTGAACTGAACTGTACAATTCAACTTAGTCTTAGCAAACTTTGATTTTCTAAAAACTATTGTAATTCTTATTTATTTTATTTTTCTTTTCTTTTTATCTAAAAACCTATTTTATTTTAAAACATTGATGAAATGTAGAGTTTTCTTTCATCTAACCATATTCATCAAGTGGAGCTTCGTCGTAGTAGCGAGTCGTCACGAATGCAGCAGCCGTCCTCCCAAAATTCGTCCCACCATGATACTGTGAATGCAAGCAAAAAATAAATATTTAAGTTCAATTATATTTTTTATTTTTTTAAATTAACTTTTAAGAATATGTTTTGAGATCTAAGCACAAATTCTACCATGTAGTAGTTAGCAAGTGTGCCGTTCTTAGAGAAAAATCTAGCAACTGAGTATGCAATATCTTCAGCTGCTCTTTGAGATGGTGGATCACCAAATACTCTAAATCTGCAATATAAAAATAATTGTAGATGTTGAGTAGACAGTCAACTATGTAAAATAATTTGTCAAATTCAAATATAAATATAAGATTCTATCATTTAAAATTTTGCTTACTGTTGTGTCCAATTCTCAGTCCATAACAAAGGTTTAGTGGGATGATTTGGGCCGTCAAAAGTATCACCGCAGTTCCGTCCGTTGCAAGCGTTAACCTGCAAGCGAACAAAATTCATATTCCAGATGAAAAAAGAAAAAGAAAAAGAAAATTTATTGTAGACCAATTTCCTCTTTCGATATTATTTGTTCCAAATGTATTTGTATTGAAATATTAATGAGAATTCACAATTTCAAACTTTATCCATCATATCACTATTTAGTTGCATATCGGTCGAGTGACGTGTCATTCTATTATTGGCCCAATCAATCTAATTTTAGAGGAAGTTATCTTGTGAATATCTATCTAAATTCTAAGATGAAAATCTTCTGAAATTCACCTCAAATACTTGTGGGTATGAAGTTGAAACTACCCTTTGAAATTTAATGGAGACATCAACCTAATTTTGGCCTGCTTATAGCAGAAATGAGAGCTTCCTCACCTCTTTCTTAGCTGACTAAGTAAGGTAATTAGGGTTAAGTTTAGAGGTGTAAATTGGGTTGAAGTCAATTCAAACTTGAGTAATCCGATTAAATTAAATAATATTAATTATAAAAAAATAATTATAAATTAAATCAAGTTTGACTGTCAGCCTAAGCCATCCGTCCTAACTTAAATGTTGAATTTAAGTGTTGTGAAGATGGTGAATGAAGAAGATAGAGAAGTAGGCTTACAACTGGGCCAGGTGCATCCTTTTGCTTGCACATCACCCAAGGGATTCCTATATTTGTCGCCACAGCCATATTCCCAGCCCATTGAATGTATGCTGCTCCTTGTTCTTTAAATGCACGTTTGATGGTGTCATACTCATTTTCTATCTGCACCCACAAGAGATAAGTTTCACATTGGCCAGATTTGGCAACACCTAATAAAGAAAAATCAAAGGAATAATTTTGACATGTTATTTTTTTCATATTCAATATTTCACATTCGAACATTCAATAATCAGTCCTATATTAGAAGTGTAGAGAGATATTTAGGGATTTATAAATGACTTAAGTCACTCCACCTAACAGGCTAGTTTTAGGTTGTAACAAGTAGTATTAGATCAGGTCATAGGCTACCTTATATTGGCTCAGGAGATCTTCTAGGCGGATAGGATCGGTGGACTCGTTCAAGAGGGAATTATTGGAGCCACGGATGAGTTCCACATTGGAAGTGTGGAGGGAGATGTACGGATTTATAAAATACTTTGATCACTCCAGACTAGTCTTTTAGACTGGATACGTAGGTCCTAACACCACTTTTAAGGGAGGTTCTTCCGCTGTCAATCCAACCCTTCCAAGCTAAATGAAAATATATTATCACATCCTAATTGATACAAAAAGAAAGAGAAAAGAGAGAGAGAGTTGTGAGAGAAATGAACCTGAGCAAGAATGATGGGACCTCCCTGAGGTGCAAACAATTTCTCCTTCTTCATCATGTCGATGATCATCTCGGTAAACTTTTTCATATGATGCTATAAGAAGAGAAGAATACCATTAAAAGAAAGGGAAAGAAAAAGAGTTGTGATTTATATGCTTATACATTTCAACTTCTTAACTTATATGCTTATACGTGGTGATCAGAATCATTTATTTTATAAATCTGAGATTGGAATTTATAATTGAAATTAATAAAAATTCTACACATTCATAGAAGCGTGCCCATATAATTATTAAAAGAAAAAAAAATTACCTTATATGGCTCATTATTTGTTCTGAAAATGATGCCTGGAACCTCTCTTAGCCAAAATGGTAACCCACTAATGAGCATCCACAGTCATCCCAACAAAGAAAAGTATGAGTTTTTTTTTTTTAACTTTTCCCTTTTACAAAATTTTTGCTTAAAATAAAAAAATAAAAATCATGATTAAGTGAAAAAAATGTACCCATAATTCCATTCTGCTTGGATAAAGGGCCCAATTCTGAGGGTCACATACATGCCTTGCTCCCACGCTGTCTTGATGAATTTCACCAGATCATTCCTTCCTTCAAAATTGTACTACCATTCCAAAGTATATAATATATATCATTAATCAAAGGAATCACGAAAAATATTAAACTCTATGGTAAAAGGCCCATACAATATTAATTTTATTATTTTTACATTTTCAGAAATGATGAAATTATTGTAATAGGTTGAAATTTCAACAAAAAAAAAAAAATTTAATCCCTTAAAAGACTAAAATATCATTATCAGAAAAAAAAAAATCATAATGAAAGTATTCATCTAAATTCTCAAATGGAATTATTTTTATTACATATACCTGACCTTCAAGAGGCTCATGCGCATTCCAAAATACATATGTCTGGATGCAATTCAGCCCTCCACGCTTTGCTTTGGAAATGATATTGGGCCACATCTGATGCAAACACAGCATCAAATCCTCAGTAAATTGAGTTTTAAGTTTAATTTAAAATGAAAATTTCAGTCTTCAATTATCTTAAAAATCGATTGATATGTCTGATATGGGTCATGTTGAATTGATTGTAAACCAAAATATATCAACCCATATTTGAAAGTCAATCAATCATAACATCATTAACCGTGTTACAATAATGACAAAAGAAGACAATATTGATGATAGAGGAAAAAAATCTATTTGAAATGGGAAGAAAGCATTGCCCTCAAGTCACCTATTTAAGTGATTTTTACAAGGAGAAATAAGTATATAGATGATTTGTTAGAAGCCTTGTTAGAAGAATAGTCTCTAGTTTAGGGTTTTAATCTTTTTAATTGATTCTTCTTATTCTTTTTAATTAAGATGTTCAGACGCTTCACACGATTAATTTTAAAGACATGTGTAAATCTCTGAATATAAGAGTAACCCTTTAGGGTTAAACCTAAATGGAACACAAGACTCTGCTTTGGCGCATTCTTTGCTCTGACTTTAGAATGCTTTAATTCGAATCTAACTACTGCATATAATAATTATGATGATGATGACGATGATGAAATACTTCAGGAGTCCTACGGGGATAATGAACAGAACTCGAGAAGAGAAGCTCTCTCTGTCCATTCTTTGCTCTGACTCTAGAATGCTTTAATTCGAATCTAACTACTGTATATAATAATTATGATGATGATGAGGATGATGAAATACCTCAGGAGTGCTACGGGGATAATGAACAGAACCCGAGAAGAGAAGCTCTCTCTGTCCATTGATGATCAACGATCGAGAATCGTATATCACTCCATTTTCCTTTTTCTCATCGTGAGCTGACACGGTCGCCATGGTGACGACCAACAAAGAAACAAGCTTCAAAAGAAGCATACCATTAGCCGGCCACATCTCTTCCTCGTACTTGTTCAGATGGAGAGTCTTCTCCTCACTAGTTTTACACTTCGATGCAATGCGAAAATCTTCATAGAATGACAGAGAATAAAACAATGCTTTCTGTTCCTCTCAACCTTGCAAAGTTGTCGAGGGCTGTTGTTGCTCTGGTTGCACCAAGTGGAGATTTTTAGAAGGTTGAGGACACCGGATCTAGTGCTTACAGGTATTTAATTTTCCGGTCTTATAGAGAAGAGTAGGATGTGGAGAGAGAGGAAATATAGATTCTTGCTTGGTATAAAAAAAAAAAGAGAATGAATGAGAACTTCACCTAAAATGAAGCTGAGCCAAACATGTCCTTATTCCAGTTTTAATTTTTAATAGAAAATAAATGATAACTTTTTTTTTTTAAAGTGGAGCCATTAAACCAATGTTACCATGAATCGAACCATAATGAACCAGTCCACGAGGCATTTTAGATTCAACCGATTTCAACCGCAGGTCAAAGCCGGTAAAAACCGGTCAAGTAATAATTTAATATAAATATTACATATAACATTTATATGAGTAATATTAATATAAATATTACAAATAATATTCAAACTCTGAGTAATATTAATATAAATATTATAAGTAACATTCAAATTCTACGTAATATATCAAAACGGTTAAAGAGATGGGATAGAAATGGTAAGAAACCTTTAAATTTCAAATATATTTATTTTTTAATATTAATTTTTGATATTTTGAATAAGAATTTTTAAAAAATAAAACATAAAAAGTTGCTAAAAATTTATAAGGACCAATTCACTTTTGACTTGTATATATGGCAATTGCTTATTAGTGGCATTTTAAATTATCTAATGCTATAAGCTATAGCACTAAAGAATCTGAATTGGCTTGTTCTCGATATATTTTTGGCTACGTAGTATAGGGATATTTTCAAATTTTAGAGCTTTTACAATGATATTATCAAAAAATCTCGCGAAAAATATAATATTAAAATAATAATTATATAATAATAAATATATAAATAAACTTATTATGATTATACCTAAACCTTATAAAACCATTAAATTAGTGTATGATTGAAACCCTTCTCTCTTTAAAAATACATGTTCCAGTATAAAAAAATTATATTTATTTTATTGAAAATTATATTGACTTCAAGGATAATAATTTCAAGAGATTATTGTGTTGGCCAATAATCCATTTTAGAAAAGGAGAGTTTTGAGTTCAAATTTTACTATTTTTCATAATTAAAATTAATTAAGTAAAAGACCCGTATAAAAAAATAATAATAGTTTTTTCACTGCTAAAGCCGGGGGCACAATATAAACGCTAGTCTCATGTGACTTTGACCCATCATGCAACGTGTGGGTCTCAAGCATTAACTGTTCCCATTGCTGCCTCTTATTAAAGTTTGCAGCAAATAATATTGGTCCCTACTCCCCACCAAACCCATCAAACTGAAGATCCGTTCTTATCTCAGACAAATAATTACTATTTCAATTTATTTCCTTCTTCGTAATGGTATTTATTTTATTTATCAGTTGATATGATAGGTCGAATTAATTGATTTTTCTATTTTATATTTAATAAATTAATATAGTGTCATACCAACTACCAAGTCTCATTCAAAACTATGCATTCAACTCCCTATTAATTTACTTAAGAGGGAATCACCCATGAACTAGACTCATAGAATGAATAGGAAATTTTATAAACTATATAATTTAAAAAAGTTCCTGCACTCTATTAGTAAACTCTGTAATATGGATTATGGAAATTTATTACTAAAAGTAATTATAATTTTTAAAATCCAGCACTATAAGATTAAGATAAGTAGATAAGATTAAAATTTTATTCATATGCTATTTTGATAAGTTTATATATATATATTATCTAAAAAAAACTGACCTATTTTAGAAGTTAATTACATGTCACAGCTACAAATACACTTATGCCAAACACTTAAAAGATAAAAAAAGAGAAATTATCATTGAGAATCCATCATTAGTAGCTTCATTACAATGATCAGCAACCTAACATCATATTAAATAAAATAAAATAACTCCACACAAACCTTTCTTTTATACACCTTCTTTATAAAAGTAACAAGGTCATGACGAAAACCCTACCCATTCCAGCCCCTTCTTCTTCTAAGCAAGATTTTTATTACATAAACAAGACCCATCACCAAAAAAAATAAGGTGAAAGGATATAAGAGGTGAGAAGAAGAAGATAAAAACCCTAATTTGTTCTTCTTCTAAATAAAAACCAAACACTAAATACAAATTATTAAGGAGTAAATCCCATTGAGTGAATTGATAATCCCCACGAAGAAAAGTGGTTACTCCTTGAGACGAAGGCGGCGCCGGAGGTCATCAGCTGCACCGGTGTCAACCACTCCGGATTTAGCATTGCACCGGGACTTTGGCCGGAGTGAAAATTTCGGCAGTGGAAGGCTACTTGGAGGGGGAGAGAGGGAAAAGATCAATGCCGAAAACTCGTCCAATTCACATAAAGATGAACCTTTTAGAGAAGAAGCACGAGATTTCAGTACTTTCGGAGCTTCCTTAAGAAGATCACTTGGGTCAGGCCCCGATCGGTCCGTTGGCGGAGCTGTCGCACAATCTTTCGTCATCGGCCGGGAGACATCTCTCTTTGAATTAGTAGAAAAGGATTTAGTTTTCTTGGGTGCAAGGCCCTGATCTTTACCTCTGTTGATTTTTCGATTTGAAGCTGGAATTTTTGCACAAGGGAGAGGTAAGAGAGGAGGTTGCTGCTGAGAATTGAAAGAAGAGAAAGATGGTGAGAAAGATGAAAATGATGAATAGAGAGGAGGTGGGATTGCAGAAATACTTCCTTGAGAAAGATTTCCTGAAATGCTACGATACATGAAGCCATTAACGATAGAAGTGTCGCTCCGGCTTCGGTTGCAGGCGGATATGGATTGATCCTGAAGCATTAGAGCCTCCATTGCGAAAAAAAATACAGAATGGAGTCCGAAAATTAGGAAAAACCACTATATTTTTCCACTTTGTGTGAATATAAATGGGCAAATAAAGAACAATTATCAAACAAATAAATCAAAGTACAAGACACCAAATTTATGTGATTCGGCAGTCACGATCAAGAGCCTTCTATCGGGTAGTGTAGAATAAACAACAATACTACAAGAGGAGCACGAGGAGGAGGAGAAGAGCAAGATGAAGAAGAAGATAGGAATAGAAATGGATTTCTTACTTCTAATAAGCTTGAAAGAAGAAGAAGAAAAAGGATGAGATGAAGAAGAAGAAATGGGATTTATTTTTTTAATTCTGAAAAGCTTAAAAGATTGTGAAAATCTCAATATGGGTTGTCAAGCTTTCATGGATTTGAACTACAAAAACCTAGTTTCAATTAGCAGAACATGATCCGACATGAAATATAATAACAATTTTCAAGTAAAAAACAGAAGAAGAGATGGAATTGGATTAATTAATAAACAATAAGCTGAAAAAAAAAAAAAAAAAGAGAGAGAGATGGAAATGGAGGGTTGAGAAAACTTCAAAGATTTCAAATTTCTCGATCTGGGTTTTTAAGTATTCATGCACATGATCATCGACAAATGTAAAAAAAAAAAAACAAAACTGAAAATGAAATAATACTCAGAAGAAGAAGTTGCAGAGAATTTCTCTTCTTCTTCTCTTTCTCCGGAAGTTGGAGATTGAATCCTAGACTGTCCGATTTTATAGAGAAATTATAACGGCTGAAATTAATTTAAAAATGTGTTTATTTTAAGGAATTTTCTGCCTAATTTGCCGACAACCACAAAAGTCGGTCTCTCTGTAGCTACTGTAGGGGCGGCAGCCGCCGATGGAATCTGACCCGTTGGATTCAAGGAACAAAATAAACTTTTGCGTGGTTGGGACCGTAGATCTTTTTCTCCTACTCATCGGGTTCGTCGAAGCTGGACAGGATATAAAGCGACTGGATTGAATCTGGACCATATGTCTGATCTGGTGGGCCCCACTTGAAAAGAAGGGGGCAGCTTCATAGTGAGTCGATTTATGTCCTCGAGAAGAGGGAATGGTATAAATCCATAAAAAATTTGAGGAGGGTTTTTTTTTTCTTATTATACTATTAAAATCATGGGTGTAAATATTTATGATTGAGACCTCACGTAAAATATGAGAAAATATCCATATAAATAGGATGATATATGTATATATGATTTAGTTTACGTGATGGAGCTCAACTCGTTAGCCATTCGCTTTAAAAAGTGAGAGGTGTCAACTCTCATGGTCTGATTTGATGTGTCCTAAAGGCAGTGGATATCATCTTGAGAGTTTTACGTTGGATTTCCTACAATTTCTCATACATAAATTCAAAAATAAAAATTTCAGAAAATATCCATATATATAGAGCGATATGTGTATATATGAATAATATAGAGCGTAAAATTCACATGGGTGTAGTTCAACTAGGTTATCTCTCGTCTCAGGAATCCGAAAGTTGCAGGTTCAAGCCCCTATGGCCTAATCTTGGTGTGCCCTATGGGTAGTGGGCTCATCCGTGGAAGTTTTACTCTGGGTATCTTGTGGTTTTCCACACGTAAATTTAAAAAATAATAATAATAATACATTTTACTATTATATATTACTATTAACAAAAATCATTAACAAAAATCTCATATAATTACATGAGTACAATATTAAATATGAAAATAATTGTCAAATCATTCCAAGTCTATACTGTAGAGTGACATCAAGTGGGATAGTCATGCCAAACCAGGCATTGCAATTCCTAATCAAAATTACCTGTCGGAGTAAGAAAATGTGTAAAATCAACATCAGATAACGTTGGCACGTAACAATGTTTGATTGTTTTCTGTTCTGTGGGTAAACTGCTTTGAAAATTATTTAATTAATCAAATGAGAGAGAGAGATTTATTATTTTAAATGTAACCCCGGCATACACATCACATCCATTGCCTTTTCTATAAAGTTGGATCATTTGCTTTACTTATGAAGTGGGATCATGTTCTTTATTGGATAAAGTAATCTTTACTTTTAATGAGAAATAAATAAAGTTTTGGGGGATTTCGTGATGAGCAACAGTATGTTTGTCTAAGGTTATAAAAGTGACATGTATGAGAATAATGGCTTTTAAAAAAATTCTAAACAATGTTTTTAATAAAAATTCAAGTTTAGTTTATAGCAAGAGTCTTCAGTTTAATTTTCTCTATACTCTAAGAGGTCACTTCTATATTTCTAAGAGGTCTAAACACCTTGGTCATAAAAAATAAAAAAATCAAATATATTGAATTTGAAAAGTTATAATTTTCAATGATAAGAAAAATACCAATCCAAATTTTTTGATAGATTTTTAATCCAACGGTGAAACTCAAAATGAGTTTAAATTGATTACGTATATAATTCACATAGTGTCTAAAGGAGAGACTATGATATCATACCTCAATGGACCCCTCATGGAAGCTCAAGTGAGAACATCTCCTATTGGTGACATTCTCCAGAAAAAAAATTCTAAATAAAAATAGATAAATACTTTGCTAGGTTAAAATTTTGAAAGTCAACGTGAGGACGTTCATCAAGTTTTAAAGTAGATTGTTTATTTTTTAGATGAGATTGAAAAAATGATTAAGATGTTGCATAGATAAAATTTAAATCCCCTATTTTTCAACTTAAAAAATAATATTTTTTATATTTTTTTCATAATACATTTCACAAATTATAATGGTTTTAATAGAAGAGTTCTTTCTTAAAATATATAATTTGTAAAGTGTTTATCTAACTCACTCAATCGTATAGAGCCCAACTAATAATAAATATGTATTTTTTTCTTAAAAAAAAGAAGAGCCAGTCACCCTCACGTTAGAGTGTCTGCTTTATTTGGCCCTCCACTCACACTTTTGACGATTTTCGGTTCTCATTTTCATGTAACGTCTATATCAATAAAACTCATATGATAATTTAAAAGTGTCACAATTATTATCTCTTTAACTTTTGGTTTTTGTTGTCTTTTTTAAGTTAGTGGTCAATAGGTAATATTTAGATGATTGTAAAGTAATTGAATTAGTGTCAAATTGATAAATAATAATTCATTAACGGTAAAGTGCGTAGAACTCTCGATTGAAAATAAGAAAAAAAAAACATTTTTAAAGGATAATTTTTTTGAGAAATCCTTGTTAAAGGATCATCACCGGTAACTTAAAAGAGTTGAAGTGATCGTCAAAAAGCCGCTTCAAAAAATAGAAATTCTGAATTCAATTCTCACTCTATTCTAAAGACTCACTCCTTGTATAATTATTCCGTAGGTACGAGTAAGTGACTTGCACCTAAGAATAAGTCGAGTACTCTAAGAAACTTACACATTTTGATAAGAAAAAAGATAATTACTATAATACTCTAAAAAAATTATAATTATCCATGTGGGTGTAGTTCAACTAGTTGACTTTCGCCTCAGAAAGTGAGAGATTGCGGGTTCCGAGTTCAAACCCCCATGGCCTAACCTTAATGTGCGCTAGGAGTAATGGACTCATCCTAAGAGGATTTTACACTGGGTATCCGACAGTTTCTCACACATAAATTCAAATATATATATATATATATATATATTGCACCGGTTTTAAATTACAGTGATAGAGAGATCTTCGATTTAGATAATAAAAAAGTAGAAGAAGATTGGACGAGTGAAATGTGGGACCCAAAACAAAGTCTAGTGGATGATTCTTGCTTTGCTTTCAATATCCTTGATACAGTCAACCACGACTCCCTTCTTCTTTTCGTACTTGGCTTGCTTTCTTTCTTTTTTTTCTGCTGACATGAAAGCACCGACCATGGCCACATCTTTCTGAAATTGTAAGTCTACAGTATCATATATTGGAAGCACCAACTTTCAAATTGAAAAAGCTGATTAGATTTGCTTCCATCGTATAATATAAAAGCTGATTATCATAAAACTAGTGTGTGCTTATTCAGAAAAAAGGGCTGATGGGTGTTGGGAGAGTATCTTCCATTTATTTTCTTTCTCCCTCTTTTCAACATTAGGAGGATGACCATTTCTAACGCATATCTTTAATTTTGACAGATATGACACATATCACAGGTTTTTATTTAAATATTTTGAAAAATATGTAAAATAATTATGTTGGATTAGGTTAGTGGAGTTTTAGACTCGATCTCCACCGATGCAAAATTATAAAATACTTTATTCGTCCCAAAATACTTGTCTTATATGTATTTTGAAATTGTCTCAAATTATTTATTTGATTCATTTATTTTCAGCTCCAAATTGCATTTTAACATGATCGAAAGATAACCTTCTTTCATAAACTTTGAGTTATGTAAATAAAAAAAGAAACCAACATGTAAAAATTAATATTTTATAAAATGATCTTTAAAAAATAAAAAATTCTAAAATGAGACAAGTATTTTTGGACAGAGAGAGTATTTATTATCATATAAAGGCTAAATTCATTTGTTCTATTTTCTCTTGAATAGACTGAATAAATGATATTATAAACTTTTAGAACTTTGGAGTTTGGATGGGGCTTACAATTTTTTTTCTAGTTTCAACTTTTAATGAAATAGAAAAGTCGCAATCGTAATTCGTAATAGTATCAGAAAATTTAAATTCTACTATTTTTAAGACTGATTTTGCTGATTATTTTGTTTAACAAGTTTTGATTTATCTAAACTCAATTATTTTTCAATCTTTTGTAATCATTATTTGAAATAAAAGCACCACAGCATGTACTTTAGAAGTTTAGATCTTTCTTTTTTTAGGTATTTTTTTAATTTTTTTTCTAGTTCCACTTCAGTGGAAATAATGTGAGACCACAATTGCCTGTTAGATCAAATAGTTTTGAGTTATTACTTTTATCTAAGTAGTCTTATTTGTTTTTTTTTTTTTCTCACACTTATAAGTTTGATTCAAACCCATATTACTTTTAAAGCAACAATATATCTTTCCTAATATAACCATTAATAAATCATTTCGAAATCACGTGTGTTGTACTAATTTAATTAAAAATCATGTATGACACAATAAAACATGGATTTAGTTCAATTAGCAATGGATCTTGACTGTTCAATCAGTTTTTAATCATGGATTCATATCTTTAATTGCTTATTTTATAAAATAAGTATCAGACTTATAAAAGACAGATAGACAGAGTTAGTGTGACAGAGATATGCATGTTATATTGGATAAATGGATTAACTCTAAATAATGAAATAAAAAATAATCACATTAGAAATAATTTAAAAATAACTTTTATAGAAGATAAATTGAAAAAACATATTTCATGTGATTTAAATATGTTTGTAAAAGAGTAGAGGCAACCCCCACTACATAAAGTTGAGAGGGTATAATACTAACTCAAAGAAAGATAGGTAATTAAAAACGTGAAAAAAATTGATAAAAATGACACAACAAATAAAACTTATGCGACCCAAAAGGAGCCGCAACACGGCAGGTTAGAGAAGTCCGCTGCAACGCACAGTATTATTATAATAATAATAATAAAATATTGAAATTTTAAGTTAACCATCAACCAAATCTTAGACTGTTTCTCAAAGATTATGACAAGGAAATGAAAATGAGAGAGAGATGGTTAAAAACTTAAAATCAATCACTTTAATTTGATCAAATGGCACATCTATGAGCTGGTCTGTCGATTAATTTGTCGACCCTATTGTTCAATTAGTCTTGATTTTAGGCACCGTCCACCAAAATAGCTGCTAAGTCTTGCACCACAGGGGACCATTTCTATTCTTAATGTTTCCCCACCAACCCTCACCAATGACTATGCCCTACATGGTTACACCAATAGCATTTTTTAGTTAGACCATTAGAAATGCAAGATGAATCTTAATTTTTATAAAAAAAGATTTTATTTTTTGAGATTTTTCATAAAAATATTTAAAGTCCTTATACTCTATCTATATATAAAGAGGACAGTGTAAATGTATGTGAAATGAATATTAACCGTTCCTTCATTAAACAGTCGTGATTTGTTTTATGTTGGCAACGGAAAAAAGGTAAAATTTAAAAAAAAAAAAAAATTACTCGTGATTTGCTTTTATGTTGACAACGAAAAAAAGGTAAAATTCAAAAAAGAATAAAAAATTACTCTTGCAAAGCGTGTGTCTCCTACTAATCTAGGAATTTATGTATGAGTATTTAAAAAAAAAAAATTGACATTGAGAGTACTTTATATTATCACAGAAGCACTCTCATGAAAACAAAAGCACACTGAGATGAAAAATATATATTTTCTAAATATGTTCATAAAAAAATCACAACAATGTCACGCAAAGGTTACCACATGTATTATAATAATATAAAAAGATTTTAATAAAAGATGTTTATTTTGTCATATAATTTAATGCAACTTGTAACAACATCTTTAATAATCAAATACCCTAATTGTTTATTTCTAAGAGATAAAAGACAATTAGATCAAGACAACAGTATTTTTTAATCCACTTGTCATTTTCTTAACAGCCCAATAATTTCTATTGTTTTATTAGATTATTACAAGGTTTATATTCCTATAATGCCTAAAATAATTTCATTCGTATGTAAATGAGTTAGCTTAACTGGTTGCCTCCTGTCTCAGAAGTGGAAGGTTACGGGTTTGAGTTCTCATGGTCTTACCTTGGTGTGCCTTAGGGGTAGTGGATTCATCCGTAGAGTTTTAGTAGGACTGTGTCTCAATTTTCCACATGTTAATTTAAAAAAAAAAAATGAGATCAATTTTTGTTGTAAAATTCAAACTATGTTTTCTCTATGCCCCTACTTCAGAGGTCATCTGCTTTTTCATAACTAGATGTCTTTTTCGAACATTGTGAATGGATTTTATTATCGACAACTACATAATAATTAATAGTAATAAAATTATATTATGATGATTGTTACATATTATAATTTATATTTCATTAGTGGTTATTTTATTTAGCAAAATTTTATAGTAAAATCCATTGAAATAAGTTAACAACAATAACAACTTGAGTTAAATAAAAGATATCAACATTATTGACTTTTTTTTTTACGTGTGAAAAATCATGAGATACCTAGGGTAAAACTCCTATGGGATAGTCCACTACCCTTAGGGTACACCAAAGTTAGGCTATGGGGGCTCAAATCCGCAACTTCCCGCATCCTGAGACGGAAGGCAACCAGTTGCATGGCCTGAAATATTAACCATTTATTAATTTAAAAAAAAATACTGTATAAGCTGAAATTTGTTCGTATTTTAACCAGACCTTCAACATATTTCAGGCCATTTCTGTCGATATCACCAATATGAAATCTAGAAGCCTGAAAGTTCAAACGCCGCTCTCTGTAAGCAAGGCTATAATAGGGTTTGGCACATGCAAATCCCAACTTGAATCTAAGCCTGTTTATATGTTTTAGATGCACTTGTCACAATAATAAATTAATTAATTAATTAAACTTTTTGTTGTATAAAAATGAAACTCTTTTTTTTTATAAATGTCTTGTAATTTGGGTGGTTTAGTAGCCTAACTTGATAATGGAAGCCCAAACCTTACTTTGTTCTTAGGGGTATTCTTCAGTTGAGCTTCACTTAAAAAAGCCCCAGTCTGATTATTTTATCGAAGCCTGAGTCCATCTTATTAAGCCCGATTATTTTGCATCTGGTACCATTTTTTATTTTTTTAAATATTTGTTATGCAAATTGACAATATAATTGTACCAATTGAAATTATACTTAAATATATACCATCATTTAAAGTTTTAATCTAAAATTTAGAGCTAAAACTCAGGTGGGTTGAGCTGGGTTTCAATGAACCCAATTCAATCCATGTCAAAACTTATTGAGCCCGACCCAACCCTAATTTATCTTGGATTGGGTCAGGCTCAATAAGTACAGTCAAATATGTGATAGAGAGAATTAAATGAAGAATGAACAATGATATTATCCCATTCCAACAAATGAGTCAATTTTGTGAAACATTACAGCAATGTAGTCAAACAACTATCCAACTGATGCTTCTTCTTTTAGTCTATCTCTAGATTATTATTATTAGAATAGTGAAATGATGATACTTAGTAGACAACTCTTTCCTATGAATCTTACTGAACAACTTTTCATGAGAAAAATGGAATATGTTTATAAATGTCCACTCTTGTACTAATACTCTATTGTCAATTTCATTATATATAGTAAAATGAGTTGTGAAATGAATTTAAAAACATAAGAACATTTTTTTCTCTCTTTGTATTTCTATATTCTCACTTCCACAGAGTGTAAAACTTTTACATCCTAAAAGTTAGCATAGTGCAAATCATAAAAATGCAAGCCATCATTCATAACATTTACTAGACAAAATTGAAACTGCGAGCAGTGGATGTGGATGATATATTCACAATCAGGTTTATTTACCTACACAGCCTTGTCACAAATATCGGCGGTATTTTCAAATTCACCGCGTTTTTATCGGTAAAATACCATTATCGCGTTAAAAACGTGTTTTTATCGCCACGACGATAAATTCCCGGTAAATTCCTGATAAAATCGCGTTAAAAACGTGATAAACGTTAATAACGCGATAATATTCCTATAAATTCCCTATACCATTTTTATTTCATTAATTTTTTTATTTATTCTATTTTTTTATTTTTTAAATATTATAATTTCAGCGAGATTTTCCCGTTAAATTCCTGGTAAAAATCCGAGAATTTAAAAATATCCCGTTATTACCAATTGCCGTTAATATCCCGAGAACGGTATTTGTCACAATGCTACACAGAGGGAAATGAATTAGAAATCACTCGTGGGAGTTTTACGCTGGATATTCTGCGGTTTCCACACGTAAATTTTTTTAAAGAAAAATGTTCATGAATTAAATCCAAAGAAAATAATGTTGGTAAAATATAAAATTTTGGCTGAAATTTGTCATAATCGAAAGGAACTGATATGTAATTTTCCTGTTGATAATTTTCTTTTACTAATGGCTAAGCAAAGACTTGTTTGAGTCCACCTTAGTTACTTCGGCCTGATATGAGTGATTAAGCCCATTTAAATGAGTCAGACAGGAACCCAGCTCATTAATGATGTACAAGATCTGAACCTGAACCTGAACCTGTATTATAATCAAGGCCATTGCATTCATCTTTAATGAGCTAACAAAAACTCTAAAATATGCAAATATGGATCAGATACATTATTATTGATATTCTGAGTTCTAATTTCACCTGAAAACTGAAATATGGGATAAAATTTATCGGGGTTTTGTGGGCCAATATCAATATTGGAGTGACTGATGATATGACTTATAATTATAATTATTGGAGTGACGGAAAAATGTGAGCTGAATGTTACTTCAAATTTACAGTAAATATCTTTGATTTGCAATTTAGGCAATCTACAATTTAGGGTGCATTTTGCATTGCAGTGCTCATTGAAGTACAAATATCAACCACAACAAATATTTTATATGCAAGTTATTGCAAAAATATCGACCTATATCTTGATTTATATGATATTCATACCATAATTTGTATAAGACTATGTATCACATCAGTTATAATATCATATTAGTAATTAAATAATTCCATATCATCAGTTAACCAAAATTTTATTTTATTTTTTATTTTATAAATTGAGGCCCAAAGAGGGTTTTGCTCTCAGTTTCACCCCAAGGCCCAAGCTTTCATCTACTCAAAGTCGAGCCCGTTTGTACTCTTAATGTAATAATGTCTAAACTTCACCTTCAATCCATTGGGCTTTAGCCCAAGACCAAACTCACTTGTTAGAACTCGATTGAAATTAACATACTTGAACAAAGTGAATCTAAATCTTATTTTAAGGTCCTATATCAAACGTCAATCGGATGATTTTGTTTTTGAGTGAGGGGGGAGATTATATTACATATATAGAGCTTAATTAATAATAATATATGTAATTTTTACACCACTAATCTATACATATATGGTTAAGTAATGGGTTAAAAACCATCAGAATTTCATGGACTTCACTCGTAATCCCGAGCCCCACCCATCAATCCAATGCACTTGTTTAGCTGAGACAGAATAAGTTGAAATGGTTAAAATATCAGAATTATTAATATTTCTAAGTTAGCCACATATGTGAAAGAGCAACTGTAGCGAGACTAGATTATTCATTGCAAGGAGACTTCACAATTATCATATGTTAGGCACTACATGGTTAAATGAGATGGATATAAGACTTTATAGATGATAAGACTTACGGGAAATTTCTCTATTTGATCATCATAATTTTGTGAGATAAGTTATGAAAAATAAATAGATTATAGCAATCAATTTTTTAAAGTTAAAATAATCAAACTTATGTTCAAATTTTACTCACCCATTGTGTTTGTCAGCCATCCTCTACATGTCAATTTTTATTTAGCAACCTCCTTAGATATAGATACATTTAAGAGTTTTTTTTTTTTTTATGTCGAAGGTATTTAATCTTCTAGTCTTTCTACCCATATACACTTGATAACTTTAGGAGAGTGAACTAAGGACTCCCCCAAATTGACTCTAAGAGTTTTCTAGTGCCAAAATTTGAAGACAGAAACATGAATGCTTGTTCTAAATGAGAAATTTCTGATAATAAATGGCAATATCAAACATTATCAAAGAATGGGTTTTCATTTTCAATGGAAATATTGTGCATCATACACTAAAGTATACCGAATTGGGTGCTGATAGAATACTTTATAGATAAATATAATTAAGGAAAACTAAAGGAAAAAAGTAGGCATATGTTTCCTTGTGTAGAAGCAAAGCATTGAACATTTGAAAGATACACCAATTTTCATTTAATTAAGCTTTGATAATTCAATTTGAAAGTGACTTTTGTACTTTAGTATTGGGATAAAGCAATGTCCTCTCAGTACTTTCTCTCAATTAAGCAATGTCTATTGGAAGATGCAATTTCTATTTGGTTAGATTTAAGCTCTAATAAAATTATTAGGTCATAAAAAGGTCAGTCATCTTAACACGGGTAAAATCGGATAGGAGACATGGGATTGAGTGAAATTTTCATTTTATCCCTACCGGTGTATCGATAACACGCCATGTACATGTATATGACGTATTATCAATTCACCGATACTTGATAAGCGGTACATCGATAGAGATAAAATGAAATTCATTTAATCCTATATCTTTTAACAAATTTTGATCCTTGTTAAATTGGACGTTCTAGAAATATGGATTAGTTAGGCAATGTCTTTTGTATTAGACATTGTTTATTTTCCAAATTTTAACTGAAGTATTAATATATTCAAAATATGGTCGAATTTTTTATTCTAAAAAATTAAAAATAATTGGATTAAAAAACTATAATCGACCCCTCCACCTACACCCAATCAATAGTCTCATGTCACATGTCATTTGTCAGGTGTCCAAAGAATATACTGCCAACCATTGCCCTCTCCTGCAAAATTTTCACGACGTGGAAGGCATACTTGTATTAAAACATAGATAGTGATGTGAAAGATATATAAAATCCAAAACCTTGATGTTTGAAATTCTACATAAATAAGTTTGAATGTGAAGTGTACGTTCATTTAATTTTCTATAAATTCATATTCAAAATTTAATATTATTTATCTTTTTAAATGCAAATATTAATTTAACATAATTTGTTAGGATGGAAGTAATAGATTTTTTACGTAGTGATTAATTCTTAAGGTATATGTAAATTTTTATATACAAAGTTCTATATTATTCTGAATAATGCTATAAAAAGTACTTTTTTATGATGAGAATGATTTGAATTTATAATTTTTAATATATCAAACGGTTTATTAATCATTAAATCACATCTTTACAAATTCTTAATTTGAATTGGACGACCATATGTTCACAAGGCCAATTTTTTAAATTTTTTTAATCATTCAAATTAGTTCTTTTAATGTGTTATCTGGTATTTTTTAAAGAATAGAACATAAATAAAAAGAGAAGTTTCCTACACTTGATAGGACATTGTTTTTTTTTTTTTTCCAACGAAAATAAGAGATACATATAGACTATAAAAACATCAAAAATTTAAAATGAAAGAGTGAGAAAACAGCAAATGGTATCTGGTATGGAATTTCTACAATCCTTTGTTAATTTTTGTAAATCCACGGCTGAGATCTCGTTTGGGGAAGTCTAGAGAATCCGCAAATATAGTATAATAAATTCTTCTTGTTTCAAGTTTCAACGTTTCTGAAAGAAAGGAGTGAATTTCAAGAAGAGAAGGAACAAGACGCGTTTGAATTCTCATTTCTCGACGTCTGTGAATCCAGAAAAAAAAAAAAAGAAGGGAGAAAAGGATAAAACCGGGAATATCATTCTAACCCCACTACCACTCATGCATTACCGACAATCCCATTGCTTTTCGTTTGAATTTCGTTCTCTACAAGGGAAGAAAAGGGAATAGAAAGAGAAAAAAGAACAAAAAGATTTTCGAATAAATGCTCCTAATTAGTTTCCCATATAGACGGGATGCTTTTTCTTGTCATTTACATCTGGGTTTTTTATTTTGAAGCGAGTGGAATTCGGGTTCTTGAGTTCTGAGACTGCTTTCATTACATTTTTGCATTTGGATTTTTTATTTTGAACCGAGAGGAATTGGAGTTTGGGAGTTTTGGGACTGATTTTCTTGTCATTTTACATCTGGGTTTTTTATTTTGAAGAGAGGCATTGGGTTTTTAGAGTTTTGCGAAGAAAGATAGAAGATGAGCTGTTTCAACTTACGGGAAGAAAAAGGTCCTGTGTTTTGTGATTTTACATCGAAGTTTTTTATTTTGAGGTAAGCGAAGTTGGGATTTTGGAGATTTGGGAAACTTGGACTGTTTTTCTTTACTTTGTATTTTGGAAGCAGGACTGAAGGAGTTGAGATTTGGGTGATTTGGATCAGTGCAGATCATTTTTGAGGAAGAGAAGTGCTTCTGACTTTTCCTTGTTATCATATACTGGTCCTGTTTCGCAAGGATTTTACAAGGAGTTAGGAGATGGGTTTTTTGAGTACTGTCTTGGGGTTTTCGGGGTTTGGAGTTGGGGTCTCTGTTGGAGTTGTGGTTGGGTATTATCTCTTTATCTACTTTCAACCGAGTAATGTGAAGGTGAGGTCCCCCCTCCCCCTTTGTCGATTTTGGTCATTCTGCATTTCTTTTCAGTCATTTTTTTTTTATTTGATTGTGTTTCATATGGTATTTGTTAGGATATCTTAAGAGTAGAAATTTATCTAATCTCTTAATCAGCTAGGTTAGTATTTATCAGGATTATCTGTTAAAATTTGTGTTTATTACTTATCTTTGTAAATGTATATAAACATTAGTTTATTGATGGTTGATAGGCAATAAGGCAAGTTTATGGAAAATTTCCCTCATTTGACTATTCACAGAGATTTGTGGTTGTCTTCCTTCCTTAAATGTGATAGTAGTTCATTTGTCATGAGAACAATTCATAAGTCATAGGTTACATTAGAAGTTTTATCTAGAGCTTGGAATTTGAAGATATGTGAATTTATTATGAAGATAATGGAGCAGCTTTAGGGAAGATGCTGTGGCTTTGAGTTTTTGATAATTGGATGGATGTAATGTGGTGTAATGTCGAATACCATTTGTTTCAATTTTAAATTGCATTATATTGTTAGATATGTCATCATCTTGTCGCTTTAATTTTCGTATTTGCTTCTTTTGCCGCCTTGTTGGATTGAATTTGGAGAAACATTGTTGTCTTTGATGATGGGTTTTGTTGAATTATTTGATATATAAATGGTCAAACAAAATGCACTTGAATTTCATCTTTGCTTGTGAGTTATGATTTTTATGAAACAGTATCAACGTTTGCCTTTGTTCTAATGGCTGATTTTGGAATTAAAACGAATGGTTGATTTGGCCAATTGGACTTGATCATTCTTACTTTTCTTATCATTCTATGTTCATGCATACATTTCTGCATTTGAAATAGTAGAATAGATTTGATGCATGCATATTGAAAGAGGCTTGATAAATCTTCCCTTTTCTTTTAGCAATATATGCAGCATTTGCATTTATTTATCTATATATATTTGAAATGATATCCTTCTATATATTTATTGTGAAACCAACTCCCTTAGCGAAATATAATAAACTGTTACTGTTGCAGGTTCTATCCTCTATATTTTTTCTAGTGTTGGAAGATGGGTGTGTTCTTGTTTGCATGCTTACATTTATTTTGGGTGATTAATGTTTGTGTGAGTTATTGAAATACTATCAAGAAATATTAACTACTTAATTGTGGGTCATTAAGATATTTTCACCATTAACTTGTGTCAGGATCCCACGATTCGGCCACTTGTTGAACAAGACTCAAAGGCTTTGCAGCGCATGCTTCCCGAAATACCTCTATGGGTGAAAAATCCAGACTATGATCGAGTATGTTTGTGTTTGTACTACTTATGAACTAACCTTGTTTTATGGCAAATGACAGAACCCCAATTGCAAGTGCAGTTTCTAACACGATATCATTATGCTGTTTTATTTTCTGAAAGGTTGATTGGCTCAACAAATTTATAGAGCACATGTGGCCTTATCTGGACAAGGTGTGATGAGTTGGGCTCCTTTTGTTGTTTCAACTGTTTTTTGATCTTTGCTGATAAAAAGAGAAGGTTATGAGTTTCATTTCCTTAATTTAGGCAATCTGCAAGATGGCAAAGGAAATCGCAAAGCCGATCATAGCTCAAAATATTGGGAAGTTTAAAATTGAGTCAGTTGAATTTGAAACTCTGACTTTGGGGAGCTTATCGCCAACTTTTCAAGGTTAGCTGTCGATTACCTTTGTATTTTCTTCATTTAATATTTTAATTCATTGATTTAGCTTTACCCGACATAAATTTTACATCGATGTCTTTGTCCATATTTCTCTTAATTTTTGCGCCATAGAAGTTATGCTAGTCATGCCACTTTGCATAAACACTCTTCTATCTAGCTTATTGATGCAGCGGACCTAGTAGAATAAGAGACAAGCATCATCTTCCTCTAAAAATTCAAGGAGAAAGAGAGAGAACCAAAGTGAATCTAAAGAGTTCATTTATCTTCTTTTTTCATTGAATTCGTGACTTTACAAACATTCATACATATAGGCCTCAAAACAACTCCAAAATCTGAATTTAATGCTCAACGAAAGAATCCTAACCAATTACATCTAGAAATAGACTTGAAGAATCCTAACCAATTACATCTAAAAATAGACTTTCTTTTAACCTCCTAACTTGACCATAAAGAGAAGTGACGAAAATTCAAAATTAACAACTTGCTGAAAATAGCACAAAATCAGAGACTTTCTAAAAATGACAAAATTACTAAATCTAATCTAATTTTCTAAATTAAGACTATAATGGTCCACTATAGTTGATTCAAAATATCTGAATAGAAATCCACAACCCATCCTACATCACTTATGAGGAAGAAGGTTATGACTCCATATGAGTCGCAGTTTTGGAACTGGTTCATATCATCATGACATATTGGCTGCCTGGAAATGGGACCAATATGCAAAGGAGAGGGAAAAAACAAGAATGAAAAATTGATGAAATGCTTCATATCATCATATGCTAATACTTTAACGAGTGTCTTAGACATAGTTCTTGCGCCGGTCACTCACATTTTGGATGACAAATATAACATTTTGGAAGCTTTTGAATGTCATAAATCTCAAAACTCATAGAATTGTTCGTATGAGACACATGATCAGTTATGGCGGACTAAAAACCTCAAGTTTCATTTAAGATTGACGGAAAACTGTTGCCCTGGCCCGGACTTCCTTGAGGCTGCACTTCTTTCCAACATGATTCCAGAAACACTGCTCCTATGCCATGCTTTCTTGATGCTTTTTGCCTTTTCACCTTACTGCTTTGAACAACTGATGGTCTTAAGCCCCAGTTAGTTTTAAGATAATATAAGTATAATACAAAGGATGATATACAAAGATTGTAAGAAGGCCCTAAAAGTACCAAATCACATGAAATTTAATGAATGGTGCTTCTGAATTGTTATTGATGTGAAAAGTGTTGGTAACTGCAGTTTGAATTGAAGTAATCACCAATTAATGCATTGAGTGGATTTTTTACTCTAGGAATTTTTAAAGTTGAACTCCATGTTTTATTTGTTTATGCCTTCTTCAGCACAAGTTTTTACCGTGCATGTCCACTTTAAATTGCATAAAGTGTGGGGATAACTTTTAGGCTATATGGTTAGGCATGATTTTTTATTGGAAGTAAAAGTCACCCTAATAGAATGCAAAATTAAAGAATGTCACTTAAAATGGTTACAAGTTCAAGGAACTAGGAGCAAGGGGAGCCTATAAAGATTTGGATTGATGTAGCAAGAAATGAAGTGTAGATTGGAAAATGTTAGAGAAATAAGTCTTTTATAGGGTTTAGTGGGAAAATAGAACTTAGAAAACCAAGCCTAGTACCTGATAGTTGGAATAAATGGCTGTGATGATGATCGTAAAGTAACTTACATGTGGTTAGGTTCTATGTAAATGATTTATAGATTTCTCCTTCTCGTTTCAATAAAATGCTTGGTCTTTTTTTCCTTGCACCCCAATTTTTTCTGCTTAAATTTTTTTTCCTCTTTGCATTCCTTGTGCTCAAAGGAGAGTGAGTATAATAGGAAAAGATAGAAAACCCAAGGTTGATTGGGTAGTGCCACCTCAAAACTGCTTTAAATTTAATGTAGATGGGGCAGCAAGTGGTAAACCGGGTCTTGCAGGAATAGGTGGGGTGTTGCACGACGATGGGGGTAGGATGTTGTTAGCTTTTTCTGAGCCCTTAGGCATCATGGAGTCGAATGAGGCGGAATTGAGAGCAATTAGGAAGTTACTTCAGATTTGGTCTAGGTTTGGGAATGGAAAGCTCATTGTTGAAGGTGACTCGACTAATACTATCTCTTGGGCTAATAATAGGAAATCCCTCCCATGGAAACTGTTTACTATTTTTAGGAACATTAGAAGGTGTGTAGGTCGAAGGATATCACCTTCTCTCACGCGCCTCGGTTGGCGAACAGTATTGCTGATTTTCTAGCAAAAGTGGGAGAGTACAAATACATAGACCAACAATGGTGTTTCTCTAATCTTGTCTTTATTTGAGTGTATGGGGTGATGGTGATTTCCATATTATATCTTTACTGTATTCGGTTTTTTCTCATAGTTCTTAGATGTTCTTGTTTGTATTTCTTTTGATTGCCATGTATACCTCTCCTATACGTGGTCTATCCCTCTTTTATCATCTTCTTCATTTATTGAAATCATTCGTTACTGTTGCCAAAAAAAAAAGAAGGAGACTGAGTATGTTTCTCCTTTCTTCTTAGTTGTTATACATGTGGTATCTTATGTAATCTGTTTGGCATGTTTATCATATGGCTCCTCTAGATGCTGGCTTCTATCTATTTCGTTGTACTTTCTCCGGTACTTTATACACTATGAGACTTAGCACCCATAGTTGTGATTTTAATCTTTGGCAGGGATGAAAGTCTACATTACTGAGGAAAAGGAGTTAATTATGGAGCCATCCTTAAAATGGGCTGCAAATCCAAATGTCATCATTGCAGTTAAAGCGTTTGGGCTGAAAGCGACTATTCAGGTTTTTGATTAATTTGTTGCTTTGTTAAATGAACTTTATTTTTTTATCATTATCCCCCCTCTTTTGGAGAAAAAGGGCAATAAATTGACATTTTTGTTTGCCACATTTTCTTCCTAGAATTCCTTCAAGTTACAAACATAGTTTTTAACTTGTAACTCATTAGAGTTCTGATGCAGGAATAAAATCGTAACTGCAATATTTCTCAACCAACTAACGAGGCATTGAAATCTCACACACTTCCTTAAACCTCCATCTTAAACATAAATTTTAGATTTGAATTCTATAATTCTTGAAAAGGATTCCAATAATAGAAACCCGAAAAATTCCTCTCAAATTCTCTCAATCACTCAAGAATATAAAAGATGACACTAATTTCTTTAGGATAATTTGGTGGAATCAAATTCACCAATGAAATTTGGTGTTTAATCAAAGCAAAACGAATGTGGAATTGTTATTTCCAATGCAACGACTCAAGCAATTAATTGAGATCCACAGTTAAATGCATTTTTGACAAATCATATGCATGCATGGAAGTTAAATCCGACACTAATTCGAATTTCCATCCAATGAATCTTCTTAGGTCTAATTCGGTTGTGGAATTAGAATTTAATTAAGAATTGGAAGTGCAAAACGTGAACATTCAAAATTTCACCATACAAATTAAAACCAACACTTAAATTAAATTAAATTCGAAACTCAAGCACAAATTAAATAACTAAGAACCAAATTAGAACTCACCTATCCAAGGGGGACTCTAAACAAATCTCAATCTTTTAAAACTCAATTCAATTTCTGGTTTGTCTACCATGCTTGGCTTAAGGTTGTATTTATAGGCCTTATTTACTTGGAAAAAATAGAAAAAAAATTAAAAAAGAAAACAATAGGATTCAACTGAATATTTAAGAAGGAATGAAAATCGAATCATAAGGACTCGTGCATTCCTGGAACGACTACAGTAAAAGCAGATTTTATTTTCTTCCCCGACCCTATCTCCTTCCTGATTGGGTTCCTTCCTTGCAGTAACTTTTCTCGGCCAAAACTGGATTTCTTCTTTCTTTTCTTCTATCTGTTTTCCATTCTCCTCCTTTCCCTTTTTTTTCCCTTTTTTCTGTTCAACCAGTGCAGAAGCGCCTGCTTGCCGTTTGCTTCTCTCTCTTTGATATCTTCTGCTGGTTTAGGATCAGCTCCGCTCCAATTCAGCGTTCAGAGAAACTAGAAGGTCAGTCTTGAGATCAGTCTTTTCTCTCGATCTTTCTTTTATCAGCCTCTGCCCCGGCCTCCCAGCACCTTGGCTTTCCAAGCTTGGCCCACAGACACGGAATGGAAGGCTTCTATTCTGAACCGAAGTTAGTCCTCCTTGAGTGTCTCCTTGTCCAGTTGGCACTCGGTGGGGTCCACATGGTAGTGATTAAATGCTGACGTGGAATTCAAGGTTGGGCCCTCTTTTTCCTCCATCAATCCGATCATGGATTCGGAGGAGCCAATTCTTCGATTTTGTCCAATCGGGTCTCGACCGGCTCACTGTTGGGTTTGTCGAATTCGATGCCCGCATCAAGTTCTCATCTTCAAAAAAACTTAAAAAGTGGTCAGAGTTGATTATTAGGCTTCTTTTGCTCTTACTGTAAACGTTCTTTGTCTGTATATATATTGTGTCATTTTTTGCTGTTGACTTTCAGGTTGTGGATTTGCAAGTCTTTGCTTCACCACGTATTACACTGAAGCCATTGGTGCCAAGTTTCCCTTGCTTTGCTAATATACTGGTCTCACTCATGGAGAAGGTTAGTGAGGATAGTTGAAGCAATTACTGACATATCTATATATATTTATATTTATCTTTTGGAAAAGTGTGAAACAATTACTGGTGTTGCATCATTTTTTCCCCAATGACTTACTGAACTTCTTTCTTTGTATCTCAGCCACACATTGATTTTGGTTTGAAGCTTCTAGGAGCAGATGTCATGTCAATTCCTGGTCTATACATATTGGTTCAGGCAAGAGACTTCCTCTCCTATGTTTACCACTTTTTAACCATTCTGTAGCTTTTGTCGATGAGTTTTATGCTTTTAGCTTGCACTGTTCGATGAGGACTATGAAGTTCTCTAGATTTGATATCATGCAGAAATTGTTGCTTTGATTTGTAACATGTTTGTTCAATGTTCAATAAATTCTGAAACTAGGATATGTTTGTAAATGGTTTGTCTGGAAGCTAAGTTGCATGGGTATGGGTGTGGGTGTGTTGGAATCCAATATGGGTGTGATGTGTCAAACTTAGGGCTGCAACTCGGGTCGGGTTTTGGCCCGACCCGCATGACCCGACTGGAGAAATCATGCGGTTCGGGTTGAGAATTTCATGTCAGCAGGTCGGGTTGGGTTGAGAAGATAAAAAAGCCCGCATGAAATTCGGGTCAGGTCAGGTTGAGGATTTTACAACTTAACCCGACCTGACCCGGCTAAACTTAGGCTAAAATGGGTTCAGAATGCGGGTCGGGTCAGAATTCGGGTCGGGTGGGTCGGGTCGGGTCGGGTTCCATTTATATCAACTCGGGTCGGATTGGGTTTTAAGGAACCCGACGCAAGTTGCAGCCCTAGTCAAACTCAACAAACCTGAAAAGTAAGACTCAAGTACTTGGAATTATATTTAGATAAATTTAAACTGATCTAAATTTATTTTGAATAAAATAAGGTGTAAAAGTAACATTGATGGAAAATAATGTATTAGTTTTAGTCCAAAAATCATGTGTCTGACATACCAATATTTTAATTGGGTTTAAAAATGAGAAAGGTATGGTAGTATTTTTTTTTATCTTGGAAAATGATGTTAAAAAGTACTAGAAGAGTCTATGAAGAATCTATGAAGAGTTTGACACAGGTGCCCCAAACATTTTTAAGAGTCCAACACAAGGTCAACATATTTACCTTGTATTCGTGATATTATTAACACATAATAGTCAAAGGCATGCCTTAATTGCGGTTAAGCCTTCACCTAGGTTCTAGACCCATTTTGTTCCTAGGCCCTTACCTAGTTTTTTCATAAAGTTTTTTTTTCTATAAAAAATCTATTCTAAAGATTTTTAAGTAATACCTAGTGAATATTATATGTTGTTAGAGAAATTAAGAGCTTCTGTTTGGGTATGGAGGTTTCCTTCCAAGAGGTTAGGCGGACAACCAATGGAGTCGCAAACTTCTTGGCAAAGAAGGGAGTAAACTCGACTCTGAATGGTGTTTTTCACTTGTGATTCATTAGAGGGAGGGGGTAGGGGAGGATTTTGAGGTTTATTGGATGTTGTCTTGGGCTTACATCTTTTTGCTTTTGGGAAGAAGGTGTTTTCTCAGCTTTGTTTTTCTTGATTTCGGTATAAAGGTGTTTTCTTGGTTACTACTCAAAAAAATAGTTAAGATGAAGTAATTGTTAGCAATGTTTAATAAAGAGTTCTTATTATTTGATAATATACTTGTGCATGTATACAAGACATGCTTACATAATGTGCCTTGGAGCTTAGCTGCCAATATGTTTGGTTTGGTTTGGTTCTTTAGTTGATTGTTATTGTATTTTGTTAATATTGATGCAATAAGGATACAAATCCATGAATTTGCTTATATTTTGAAGTATCTAAATAAATGACCCTAACAAAATTAGGCTTGTGCCTAGAAATGCACCTTGTGCCTTAGGCTCCAAGACCCATTAGTGCCTTGATTGCACCTTGTGCTTTGACTAGTATGTTAACATAGAAGCGTGGGGAGTGGGAAGCATGAAATTTATTCTTTTTATATTTTTATTGAAATAGTGACAATTTTGTTGATTCAAACAACATCCAAACAAGTTCCAGAATTGATACAACTAAACCATCATACAAAGATGAATACTATAATTCGGTTTGGCTAATTAGTTGGTGTCACATTCCACTCAACTTTGGATATGTGAAAAAGAAAGTTCCAAGCTGTCACCGAACCTCTAATCTTCTCAATCCAATCTACCACCTTCTATGGAAAAGAAACAATTAAATGAGCCCATTGTAATGTGCAAAATGAGGATCTTCAACAATTGCATTGACAGCCTTCAAGTTTGCAGGGTTCCTACACCCTTATAGTATTGCAAGAACTTCTACCTCATTACTGACAAGGCTTGGAGGGAGTAGAGTAAGAAATGATTGTAATTACTCTTATGGGATAGTAGCTGACCCTCATTAAGAGTTGCAACATTGATTTCTTTGTGATGCGGACATCTATGGACGTGATCAAAATGTTAATTTTGATCCAGGTGGACTCATGAAGTCTGCATCACTTTGGCACTCCTATAATTCTCCTTTTTAGGCCCCAATATGCCCCTCCAAGTTGTTTAATATTGGTGAGTTGTCCGAATTCATCCTTGAGTGGAATAAATGCTGTTCTCCATGTGATATTTTGCTTGCTCCTCTGTTCTATGGTTATGGGGTTTCAAGAAGAAAAAGTAATTCAGAATTAAAACCTAATATCCCTGTCCTGTAATGTCTCATTTTAATAATGTTAGTCTTGATTATCATTCTTGATACCTTTCTTGTTGATGTATCATGTATTTGTTTTGACACTTAATAATTTGCCTGCCATAGCCCGAGGAACAGATAGATCACAATATTACCATATATATACACAGTACTTAATGTTGCAGCTTTTATCTGCATTTTTCTTGCATATTGGCACTTTCACATTACTTAATGTTGCAGCTTTTATCTGCATTTTTCTTGCGTATTGGAACTCCCATTCTGCTTTACTTGCATGAACATATAGACATTCATACACTCATGACTGTATGAGTTATGGCTCTCTTTTGATTCCTTGACATCCTGTTCATGCAGGAGATTATCAAAGATCAGGTTGCAAATTTGTACTTGTGGCCCCGAACACTAGAAGTGCAAATATTGGATCCTACAAAGTAACTTCTTAGTACCTTTTCTTTTTAAACTTTATTGGAATTTCCTTTATTAGATGGCAAATTCAAATGGCTAACGGATCTACTCTGAAATTTGCAGAGCCCAGAGGCGGCCTGTTGGAATTCTTCATGTCAAGGTTATTAGTGCATCCAAATTGAAGAAAAAGGATCTTATGGGCAAATCTGACCCATATGTTAAGCTGAAGCTTACAGAAGACAAGGTTCCATCAAAGAAGACTACAGTGAAGCACAGTAATCTGAACCCTGAATGGAATGAGGAATTTCGTTTTTCTGTCAGAGACCCACAATCCCAAGCACTGGAAATTAATGTTTATGACTGGGAACAGGCATGTGCTCTTTGTGCTCTGTGTTTTCCGTTTATTTTCCAATATCTTCTTCTTATTTCCTTACTGGTCGGTAAGTTCCGTTTATGACTTGGCATATTAATGTTCAGGTGTACCTATTACCCTCCCTATAAAGTGCATGAATATCAGCATATCCTGTTACTGATCTAAGCTGTTGATATATGATTAGATTTATTACGGGTTTGAGAGACTTTAAATATCTCCCCATATTCCCAACCATTCTGAGAAGGATGATCATGCCTTTGTGATCCAGTCATATGATTTTCTCCATCATTGAATTCATAGCTGAGGGATGTGTCATTTCCTGATATTTCTAGGTATTTCATTGGTGGCAAATGGAGTAACAGCCAGCATTTCACTTCTGTTGGGGATAAATTACTTGCTTTACGCATAACTTGTACTTAAGTTATTTTTTCCCCTTTTCCTTGTATTCTTCATGCTTTTAAGTCATTAACGTTTCTGTTTTTTGCAGGTTGGTAAACATGACAAGATGGGTATGAATGTCATTCCTCTGAAAGATCTTACCCCTGATGAATCGAAAACGTTGACGCTTGATCTGCTTAAAAATATGGATATGAATGATGCCCAAAACGAGAAGTTACGTGGGCAGATAACCGTGGATGTGACATACAATCCTTTCAGGGAGGACGACGTGGGAAAAGATTTGAGTGACGATGGAAATATAGTAGAAAGTGCTCCTGCAAATGCTCCTAAAGGTGGTGGGTTGCTAGTGGTTATAGTTCATGAGGCTCAGGACGTGGAGGGAAAGCACCACACCAATCCATTTGTACGAATTCTTTTCAGAGGCGAGGAGAGGAAAACCAAGGTATTGGCCATAAGTTAGGGTTGTAGGGTTTTTAATGATTAATCCTGAAAAGGGTCCTTTTGAATGTACCCTTGTTGTGGTTGCTTTCCATATTCTTGAGCATTGGTGATTATTTGATCACCTGCGCATTCATGTTGCATGGAAATCCAAACCCACCATCGAATAGGATGCTTTTTTATTATTTCATTTCACAAATCATGGAGTTCTGTGGTGATAAATTTCTCATACATAAACCATAGAATAGCTGTACCTCTGCATTTCCATTACTGCACCTAGTTCTTGCTAGAGTGGATAATATGTACTTGCGAAATAGTTCAAATGGCTTGTAATTCAGGTTAAATACAAATGCACCTTTACATTTTGAATAGGTTTTTGGATTTGATGTTCAATATCATGTATTTAAGGACCTGAACTGGTATGGGTGCAGCATATAAAGAAAAACCGAGATCCAAGATGGGAGCAGGAATTCGAGTTTATGCTGGAAGAACCACCTACTAATGATAGGATGCATGTAGAGGTCATCAGCAGACCACCAAGCATTGGCATTCATTCGAAGGTATTCGCTGCTTCACTTTTCATCAATTATGTGGAATCCTTACCACTTTTCATCAATTATGGTTCTGTTGCTATGATAACTTGTTCTGAAAATCATATTCTTCTAGTTATTTTAATGATATATGAGACACAACCTGGCACTTGTTATTTCTTTTGGCTCACATCTATTATACTTTTTCCTTCTCTGATCCTAAGCATGATCAACCCTAGTTGCTGATACTGGTTATAGAATTCCAGTTCCTACGACTAACGTACAACATACGCCTATCACTTGTGTATTAGAATGCTTAAGACTGTAATCATCATTAATGTTGGTGTCGAGATTATATATGGAGGGTTTTTTTATAAGGAACAGATGTGGAGTTGGCTTTTTGAGTTCTACTTCTCTAGTTGTCCTTATTTGGGTCCATTCTGCCACTCAATTCCACAATCATAAGACGCTGCTTCTAATCACTTCAGTCTTTGTTTGTGCCTACATCTGCCTACTCATTTACAAATTACGGCAGTTCTCTTAACATATCTAAGTCACTGATGGTCCCACAGTTTCCTCCTTTATGTTTCCATTTTATTCCACTCATTTTTTTTCCATGATAGCATGAACGTCAGTGGCAAGGACTTGCTCTCCATTTCGCTTCATTGCTCAATATTCAGCCTCATGTAACAATGCCAGTCATCTTGCCAAATATTTCTTTGATCAAAACCGTGCTCGATCACAGAGTACTAGGCTCTTAACTTTTGGCAATCTTGAAGCCTATGTGTCAGTTAAGTTGCACCTGGATACTAGGACCAATCACCTTGTTGCATTTTTTTTAAAACAAAAAATCGACTCTATCCCTCCCACCCCCATCCCCACCAAACAACAGGAAAAAAAAAACAGAGAGAGAGAGAGAGAGAGGAACTATCCGAGCCATCCACATATTTGTCTTTGTTAGCCTAATTTCAGAGTGCTAGCTTGTCATGTACCTGCTATTTTGTTTGACTATAGGGTGTCTCATTGTTTTTCAAACAACATGCACCCAAGAACTTCATAGTTCATACTAGATACTCGCCATAAGGTTGTCTGTACCCAGCCTAAATATTTAGAAGCTAAAATATTCCCTCTAGATGGTCGAACAACAATTGGGTGCTTTATCATCAATTTGTGACACACAAGAAAGAGTGGGGGCCAATTTTTTATCGAGAACTGACTAATATCCTTTCTATGTTGTATGGACACTTTAACATACGGATCATGTTTCATGTTGTACACTTCATTTTTTGTGTAAAATCTATGTGCCTGCTGTATCAATGGTGTTACCTGATGTGTCCATGCTGTGTCCCCGGGCATCATAGTATCCTTGTCTTTATTAAGCAAAATAAATTCTTGTCTTTATAACCTCCCATTGCTTTTTTGATGCTATAAACATGATATGTGCAATAAGATAGTCATGCACATGTAGTCTCAATTCACCATTATGATACATTTTCTTCCATAGTAATATTTATCTTATCATCTTGGCGAAAGAACCCTGACATTTATATAGAACCATTTAGTTAGAGAGTTATTCGTATAATTGTGCCTGTTGTGGTTGCATGGTAGTGGCTAGGGTGGCAATGGGTTTTAGGTTCAGCTTTGCTTGAATATATGTATTCTACCTAACCCGACCTAATCCAACCGGAATTTTTTATTTACTTATTTGACTTGACCCGAGCCAACCAAATTTCTTAAAAAAAATTGAAAAAAAAGAGATAAAAACATTATTTTAATGAAATGAAAATAAGAGGACTTCCCTTTCATGTGGGACCATTAGGTATGGGAAATGGAGACAATGGGCTAAAGCTTTTGAAGTTGGGGTAACATGGGCTAAAACCAATGGATGATAAAATTAGGGCTTAAATGATGCTTTTTTAATTCTAGTAGAGTCAAACTTGGGTTTAGGACTTTTCAGCCCAAACTGATCTGGATTTCTCATGGTGGGTCAGGTTGGGTTCATGGGGTCAGTTCAGAAATTGCCACCCCCAATAGTGGTTTCAGAGTTTTAGCTTTCTCTTGTGATTACAATTTGTAGATGCTACTCTCTCATTGATGATGATGTTTTTTTACTTCTAATCCTTGTGAAAGACATATTTCTGCTTCTGTATCTAAAATTATATTTTCTAAATGGAACAGGAAGTTCTGGGCTACGTTGATATAAACCTTGCTGATGTTGTCCAAAACAAGCGGATCAACGAGAAATACCATCTCATCGACTCGAAGAATGGTAGGATACAGATCGAGTTGCAGTGGAGAGCATCATAAAAACAGTATACTTTACTGCCATGGTTGAGTTGAAAGCATATTTGCTGTTTGAGTAAATGTGCTGCATCTGCTAGAATTACAAATTAACTGTAGCTAGCTCAAGATACATTCCATCTTCTCTCTTTTATACTTTAATGTGAAATTGTTCGTTGTGAATGTCAGTAATAAGTGGAATAAATGAATCCTTGTAAATATTCTTAAACAATTTCTTTCACATAATCTTATGTATTATTTTTGCATGCAATTTGCAGTGTTGGTAAATCGTGTCCTTTTTCAACCTTTTTTCATTCTCGTAGACAAGTGTGTTGTATCTTTCCATACTTCAATGGCATTTTGCTTATGCCATTATTGAGATTCATGAGATTGCTATGATCTTTAGTCAGTGAGTTTCAGACCACCTGGTCCTTAGGGACTGGTCTTTGAGCCGGTGAAGAGTGTAGAGGGTGATCTCTACCATGAAAAGTACTTGCAAATGGTAGCTTATGGAGAGTTGGCTCAAGTGAAGATTTATGGAATCATTTGAAGACTTGTAACATGCAGGGTCTATGAATCAAGGCTTTTGGTTGACTCACCTTTGAATCGGTCAAAACTCGGAAAGAGTTAGGCAATTTTGTGCAGGTTCACTCTGATTTGTGTATTTTGCAATTTGTTCTGAGTTTTAATATATGTGATGCTGACACGAAGATGATGGAAATCTAGATGTAGTAGGTGAAAGAGGATCTCATGAGCTTTCCAATGCATCAAGTTACACATCAATCGGAAGTCCAAATGAAAGGCACCAACTGAGACTCATTGCTTTCATGGCAACCAGGTGGACGAAAATCCACCTCATTGCGCACATGACAGTCATATGGACGATGACATGACAAGAATCTTACAAAAGAAGTATTGGGCAAAGATTTAATAAGGAATCATTCGCAGAAAATGTGGTTCGACTTTGCAGTAATCTTTATGTAGTCATTAGCCATCTAATCCTAGTTACTGAAAATGAGCTTTGGTTATAAATTTTAGTCGTGATGTATTTTTCAATCGTATTATCAATATGTTGGGACTTATACAGATAATGTCATGTGTAGATAAAATATCTTCTATGGTTTTAGCTAAATTTATGTTACTTTCACATCTTCCAAGTGAAAGTGCTTTAGTAAAATGTGGTCAAAAGATGTGATTAGTCGACTCCATAAAGAGCTCTACTTTTTGAAATAAAAGCTTTCAGGCCTTTGGACTTGAATCAGACCATCTTTTGATTGGTGAAATCCGAAAAGTTTTCATTTGAGAAAAGATTTTGGTGTCGAATCTCTTTGTATTGGGTATTGTTTCAGGCACTTGTGCTTTTTACTCTTGTAATAAATTGAAAATTTTCATTTTAATTTTATTTTATTGTAATAAATTGGAAAAAAAAAAAAAATAGTTTATCATGAGATGGTACCTATTGTTAACCTCACAATTTGTGGTGCCACTAATTAGTAGATGCCAATAGTGATAAAAAAAGTCAGTGGATACCTTAACACTTGGGCAAAGATGAATGACTATTAGTATTGGGTTAACAAATAACGGTAAATTTATGTTTAACTTTTAGGCAAGGGGGGTTTTTAAATTTTCATGAAGAGTCGTTTTTTTAAAATTGACAAAGCATAGAGGGATTTTTTTTAAAAAAAAAAACATAGATTGATTGTCTTATAGAATTACGAGAAACCTTAGTTTTTTTTCCCCTTTTATTAAATAAAGTTGTGTTGCTCAAATTAACAATTTTTATAATATAAAATGAGTACTTAACAATGTGTCATACATTCGAACTATTTCTGGGTATTTAACCTATGATCTATTATAGGAGGAAGAACACATGCACCACTAATACGAGTACAGCTAGCCATACAGTTGCTACTTTTAAGGAAGAAAAGAACAACTGAATGAATTTTTCTCATTTATTAATCATGTGGAACCATAATTTCCGATTTTCTGTATTGCATTGGCTGAAAGCTTCGATCATTTTTTAGTGAACAAAGCGAAGATTTAAGCTTGCAAATGAAGTTAACCAACTAGAGTTCACAATTTTGAGAATCTCCACTTTCATCTATATATAAATTAGTTTCAAAAGACTTGTCTATTAAGTTGAGTGACCCACACTTTCAATGTGAGATTCGTTCGCCGCCGGCTCCAACAATCCCTCGTTCGAATGAGGTCATCTATCCTGTCCGCCTATAAGATCTCCTGAGTCTACATCCGGTAAGACTTGACTCTAATACCACTTATTAGGACTGAGTATCTATCCAAAAGATTAACATATTAGATGGAATGACCAAGTCCTTTATAAATTCCTACATATCTCTACACTTCTAATTAGGACTCTTCACAGTTCACAACCAGCCCCAACAAGGTAACCCAACAGTAACAACTGTCGGACTTCAAAATCAGAACTTTATCTAATCTATGAGGAGATGAGCCCTTTCGAATAGATAACAAAAGTTCAAGAAAGAACACTCTAGGCTTCATTACATTCTCTCAATTTTTACTGAAAATAAAGGTAGAACACTTTCTGTATGGCAAACCAAGCAGAGATTTAAACACTTCTTACCTTCAAGAACATCCAACCAAATGCAACCAATAATTTGGGGCCTCTACGTCTCTTGATCTGACAAAAAACCCGCATCACGAATTTTGTTTAATAGCCTGTTCTCAAGAAGTATTTCTGCTCTCACACCGATATATACACATGAATCTCGATATAGACGACATTCCAGCCACCATTCTCATGTTAGTAGTCCTTTAATTTCAGTAACTTGACTGCCACTCTTGCTTTGATTGTAAACTGATTCGAATGCCTGCATACAGACACTCGAAAAACCAGTCATCGCCTGAAAAACATTCGGAAACCCCGTCTGTAGATTGTTCAAAGTCATTGCTCTTGTCACTCCTGCACACTTCTCGTATTTAGTCTTCTCTTCCTCTGCTCTGGCCCGGAGAATCTCCACCTTTACCCGCTTCTCCGCAACTGAATTCCGAGGCGTAAGGGAAGTATAACTTTCAGCTACTGAATAAGGCCCATACTTGTTTTCTAATGATCTCAGCGCCGCCACCTTCCTCTCAAGCTCCTTAAATGCAGCTTCGGATCTTTTCTTCTGCTTCTTCTCTTCGGCTTGTTGAACTACAACTGTGTGTATTACTGTTAGGAAACTCTTGATCCCTTCGGAGGCCACCTTGTCTGGAATTCTGTCGAGCACGTGCTGCCATTCTTCAGAAAGGGAGTAGATTCTGGGGTTGTGTTGGGTTTTGATTAGAGGGTGGTGGTTGAATGGGAAGATGCTGAGTCGGAGCCAACCTGTGAGGGAACGGATGTAGTCTCTTTGTGTCTTGACGAGGTTGCAGAAGGCCGAGTGCCATTGCTGGACCTCAAGTTCGAGTTGGAGAGTGGATTGGCGGTGGATTTCAGTAGTCGGTTCCATCCCGGGGACAATGTTGTTGAGGAATTTGAGCTGCTGAACAATGTGAGTTTGAACTTGGTGGCACTCATACATACTTCTCCACATGCTCATCAAGCTGCTACAAACAATCTATTACAAATCTGAAACCCATCTCAATAAACACAATAAAATCATTGTCTGAGCAGATATATTCAGCCTGCATTTTCTCATGAAGTTGCATCTTAGTTGTCGATTCCATTCCGTTTTGATTGAAATGACAGAAGGATCTGACCGATTTCGAGTTACACTAAAAGAAAGAATAAGAAATGATCGAACTCCTAAAACACTTTATTGCACACTTACACCATTGTCAGACATTTGTATCTGTGTAGGACACTCACACTCATCCTTCATGGTCTTTTCCAGTACCTCTTGACATTGTTTTTCAGGATAAATTTTAAAACACAACTCTTCTTTTAAAACTTAATTAAAGTATCAATATATTTATCACTTTACTTAGGAAAGTTATTATCTATTAGTGTCATTTTCATAGCTTGTTTTCAGTATCATGTCCCTATGTCCTATTTTTTGGCTTGCCTACTTAAATACACATACAAATGCAGCTTAGCTTAGAGGTAACCCCAATATATTTGAAGTCAAAGGAAGGACATTTACGATAGTTTGAGCATGCTTGTACCACCCAGAAATATCTTGGATATAAAATAATTTATTAACTTAAAAAGTCGAATTGAAGGAGTAAAGGACATGATAGAATGTAAGGTGATGGAGAATATGACCTTCGATAAAATAGACGGACATGTAAGACCTAAAAAAAATTACCCCAAACAGATGGAACGATGTCTATTGACAAAGAGGATGATTTTCTCACATATCCAAATGATTTCACATAAATCAAATCAAAATCATGCTTTCACCAGTTGGGCAATTTGTTCTGTTGAAAAAGTTGGAGCCAAACACGAGACTTCCACTAGTTATCTCATATCTTATGGGAAATCAAGTGGCATGTAGAAATCACCTTTTTCCTTAGTGGAGAATCTCCCAAAAAAATCATCCACCTTTTAGGAATCACCTATATTTGAATTGAGCAAAAATAAGTCGATGATTATATGGCTGCAATATATAGGAAATCAAACCTCATTGCATCATAACTGATGGGTGATTCATATATTTATAATACATAATATAGTTATTACACAATCACATTAACTACTCATTACAGGACAGCTATACTTTAAATTTAAACTAAATTTAATCTTATTAATACACCCCCTCGAGCTCATGGGGTGGTGAAGCACATGAAGCTCGTCTTGTAGAAGCCGAAATCAAGTTGAAGAAGACATCGGCCAGTGAACTAGCAGTAGTTGGAAGAAGATGCAATAGGCAAAAGAAAAGGAAAAAAAAAAACAAATGAAAGCTGCAAGTCTCGTTGAGAGAGAATGAAGAAGATAAGCAATCAAATTTCAGTATGTAATGTGAGAAGAATTATACGAGGGACGGCCAAATTTTGGCCTTAATAAAACTCAAGGTATGCAGTGTGTAGGTGAGAAAGGTAATACTCAAACTCTGCAATATCAATGAAAGTGATAGGGTAAAATTAAGTCTCACGATGGGCTAATTTGCATAATAGAACATGGACATGGACTTATATTTATCCCTTTATTTTTACTTACAAAATTAATTAGGATAGCTAGTACATAAAAAATCAAACAAATCAGAATTCAATAAAAAATAAAAAGTCAAAACATGGTCTGTATAGGAGACCACAGTTTCTCTGCTTTGACTCTGTTTTTAAGAATGTTGAAAGTACAGTTGACTCAGACCAAGCAATGCCACCAACCAAGAATGTAAGGATTTAGGCAGAGACCTTGCCCATCTCTAGTCAATGAAAATAATAAAATAAATAAATATCAACCATTTCTTGCCAAAGAAAAATGAACAGTAAATGAATTACTCAAGTCTAGTATATTTCAAAGTGGACCACACTTTTTTGAATGAAATACTAAAAAATGATTAAGATGATGACTTGGTAAAATATCTGATTATTTTAGTTTTTGTATTTTAGACTTAAAAATTTAGTTATTATATGTTATTGAATTTCCATGGCCTATCTCACAAATCTATCTTTAAATTATACTCCCTCTGTTTCAATTTAGTTGTCGGATATGAATTTTGGGATTGTCCCAAAATAGTTGTCTGATATGCCATTTTGATTCTCTCTATCTATCTATCTACTCTTGAAGAGAAGTTCGTAAGCCTTTTGAGAGCCCGTTCCTTAAAAAAATCAAAATTTTAAAATGGGACAGCTAAAATGGGACGGAGGGAGTATTAGTAATGAAGCCTTCTATCTATCCCACCATAGGAGCCAATCTATAATAAATATGCAATCTCCCCGTTAAAAATGAGTACAAATGAGTACCCCACCCATTCCATAACTGTTGGTTTATAATTCAACTCATTGTAGGAAAATAATGAAGGCAATTTCTACATAATGCCCTAGAGTGGATACTTTTTCTTCATTTGTGTCCACTTAGGACCAATGTAAGTCCTCCATTCAATTTTATAAACCTCATAAAATTGGAACAACAACTAGCATTGGACTATGATCTTTTTCATAATTCACAATAAAAATAACAGAACTAAATACATGGTTGAAAGGGATAAGGAAGGTTAAGAAAGATTGTGGGAGTAATAAAAACAAATTATAAGATAAAATAGAAAAAGACAACTCAAATAGATGAAATTGGACTTCAGTGAGATTTAAAATTACTACTGAAATCACATTATCCTATGCACATCCAACTCTCTATGATTTGACATCAACATTTCTTCAATTTTAAAGATCTACAGAAGGATTAAACAATGAAAAGCAACGGATTTAATTAGAGTAAAAGCTAAGAGGATGAGGAAAATGTAAGAAAACTGACCCTTTAACCAGTTCAAGAAGCTGTGGATAGAGCTCTGCCTCCCTCAGCCTAATGATTTCAGAAGAGGTGGTCTGAATAGCTTGAGAAGCCACAGTCAGTCTAGACTCCAACTTCTCAATCTCTTTCTTGTTCTTCTGAATCTTCATATAGTCAGCTCCTTTCATCTCTTGCTTCCTCAACAATGCCACCCTCTTCTCATGCTTCATTTTAATCCTCTCAGCATTCTAAAAAAAAAAAAAAGGCAAACAAATCAAATGAAAAAAGGTTACAATCTTGGTCTTTCTTTGCTGTATGAAACTAAGCTACTCACAGAGACACTAAGAAATTTGATTAGAAGTGAGACAAATACACTCTTTTAGCTCATAGATAATGATATATGTACAAAAAACAAGTCCCATGTCTTTGTCCTAGCCGAAAACTTCTTGGATTTTAATTTTATTGGGGAACGACTCCCACTGTGGGTTGTGAAAAGGGAGATCTAGGGTCTTATTGGACTTGGGTCACTCCACCTATCAACCTAGTCTTTTGGGTTAGATACCCAGTTATAACAAGTTGTATCAGAGCCATGTCCCAAGCTACCTGTATATAGACTCAGGGGATCCCCTAACAGGGTGGGATGGTCAGCGATGTTCTATCCGCAGGAGAGTCCTCATTTGAGGGGGGATTGTTGGGCAGGCAAACGAGTCCCACATCGGTTGTAAAGAGGGAGATTTAGGCTAGTCTTTTGGGATGGATACCCAGTCCTAACAAATTTCCAATGGAAAGAGAAAATGTGAGAAAGTAGTAGTGCCTTGACTTCCTGATAGAGCTTCTTCTCCCAAGCATAGAGCCTCTCTACTGTTGAGCAGTGGCTTGTACTGGCAACACAGGCACCAAAATCGCCCCCAAAAATCTCGTCTCCAAACCTTGCAAAGCCATTAACACCGCCTGCTTTCAAATTCGAACCCCATGACCATGACAATGGACTCCAGCTCCTGCCATAGCTATGAACCTTACCTGCAAATGTCAAGGAGGAGAAGGCAAACAACGCAAAGAATAATTCAAGTTAGAAAGAGAAGAGAAGAATGGAGTCTCAGCTACAAAACATGAAGAACAAGAGAAAGAGCACTTTCTTTCTACTTAAGAACTTGAAAGAGAACTGAAGTGAATCAAAATACTCCATAATTTTCACAAGAAATTCACTAGGGCTCCAAAACATGATAGAAAAGTTACTTTCTACTAAAAAAAATATATCCTAATCAAAGTTACTATAAGAAAACCTAAGAACTATTTTTAGTGATTTTAATCTAAAATAAAACCTATTCAGGCATTTCTAACTTGACCCTATAAAAAATGAAGACACGTCTACCGATTCTAAACCAATTTGCCAAATTACGATTCTAACAGTCCTCCATTTCGATTTGGAGAAAGCACTGAGAGAGTAATTCTCCTCCATTAACCGGTCTGTCCTAATTCAGAGTAAGATATTTTCCACTATCACAGTTATTTTCTACTAATTTTTTTTAACTACTCTAGTAATAGTAAAATTTCTTATGCTTTCTCTTTAAAACTCTCTCAGTGTAAATGCAGCCCATAGAAAATCAACACAAAGGAAGAAGAAAGTGAGAAAAGATGAAGAGACCCAGAAAGGAAAAACCACTTGCTTGTTGTTCTTTGATTGGAGAAGCAAGAGCTGGGGACTTCAAGAAGCAGAGAAACATGACTGCCGGCATTGGCAGCCTTGAGAAAGTACTCGTCCACTTCCTTGATTATCTCTACAAGATCTTTGCTGCTATTCCTTGAAACCACCATAGCAAGCTCACTCTCATTGTCCTTTGAATACCCACTGACGACGGAGATGGAAGGTGTCGCGGGCGCCACAGCTTTAGATGCTTCACCGGCGACGGTGGCAGGAGGAAGAAGGTTCTGATGCGGTCGTGGTGGCTTCCCATTCTTCTTCAGTGACGGACCGGGAAGAAGAAGGGGCAAAAGGGTCCCAGAAATCCCAGCTAGAAGGAGGAGGTGGTGGGGGAGGAGGGGGGAGAGCTGGAGAGGCGGTAATGGAAGTCCAGGTGTCCGAGGTGGGACTCATGGGGGGCGGCGGCGGAGGTTGAGGAGGAGGGGAAGGAGGGAGAGGAGGGAGGTGGTGCTGCTGATGGAGGTTGAGGTGGAGATGGTGGTGGAGATGAGTCTCGGCATTGGAGAACTGAAGGAGGGCAGCTCCGGTGCCCCGAAGGGAGCGGAGATAGAAGGTGTGGGCGGCGGAGAAAGAGTGCCGTGCGTCCACCAGCTGCTTCATGTATCTCCGCCTCGCCTTGCATCTCGCCACTGTCTCTTCTTTCTCTAGTCTTGAATAAAAGCAGCCCATTTCAACTTCTTCTATCTTTTCTGCTGTTGCTTCTTCTTCTTCTTCTTAGTTTCTTCCCTCTCTCTCTCTGAAAAAAGTTGGTCTCTCTTCAAAGATTATTCACTTAGACTGACTCATTTTTGTGATTTCTGATACATTTTCTCTGAAACATCAAATGGGGTTTGCTTACTGTTTTCTTCTTCTTCCTCCTTTTCTTCTTTCTCTCAATGAATGAAGAGGATCTTATTTTCAAAGAAAATTCACTTCCGCTACCACATGTCTGTGATTTCTGATACACTTCCCCTAAAACTTCAAATGTGGTTTTCTTCTCGCTGTCATTTCTCCATTATATTCAAGAAACTAGTTCTCTTTCCCCCCACATCCAAGCTCTTCTGGACCAGCTTCTTCTGCTGCTGCAAGTTATTTTTCTTCCTGTTTTTTCTCTTCTTCTTCAACTTCTGCTTTCAAAAGACTTCTCCATTCTTGGGAACAATAACTCATTTTCAAACTCCCCCCATCTCTGCATCGTTTCCTTCGAACTCTTCTCTCTCAAAGAAATGGAAATGGCAAATGACAGAAGGGCAAATGCCGAATGCACTTGGAACTAAAAGCAGAGAGAGATAGAGAGCAGAAGTGGCAGAAACAACAGGCTTGAGATGGCAAAGAGACAAACAGAGTTGGGCAGAGTGCAGTGCATGGTTTTTTTTTTTTGTAATTCAATACGACCAGCTCAATGCCCAAAATAACCATTTCCTCTCTCTCCTCTTATCAATAAATAATCTAAATCTAATCCTTTATTTAAGGACTAAGTGGTTAAATTTAGTATAAATTTATATTTAGCTAGCGATTTTCAAATGTACATTTTGTGCCCAATTTGTTCTTCATTTGTGGTACGAAAGAAAAAAAATATCAAAATTCTTAAACAGTGCAATTCTGCTCTCCGAAATTTCAAATTGCCAAAATTTATAAACAGTGTAATTCGGCTCTTCGAAATTTCAAACTGACTCGTCAAAATTCGCTATGAACAGTCCGTGGAAGAATCGTTGGCCTTTATATTTATATTAATTTATCAGTTCACTCTAATTATCATTTTCTATATTAAATATTATATTTAATTAAACTTATTATAAGATATATTTATCTTCAATTTATTTATATTTTAATTAAGAAAGACATTTAAAATAATTGATATATATATATATATATATATTATTCTTCATTTAAACAAATGAAAGAATATAAACTAAAGGAATATAACACATATAGAATAAAAAATGTGAGAAATTTTAAAAAGAGTTATTAAAGAGAATGAAAGAATGACATAAAAGTTATTAGAGGGCCATGTGATTAGATGAAGTGTATAATTAATCACATGAATAAAATGTGAGCAAAATTATATTCCTATTTAATCATTTTATACTTTTAATATTGATCTTTGAAAATTCTAATTTTTTATAGTTCATCTGATGAAGTAAGATAATTAGATAAACATAGAATTACACTCTTGCCCTACACATGCACTTAATTTAATCTTCCAATAATTACTATTAATAGCTACTCTCCATGGAACTACTCTAAAACTACAAACCTAGGTACACATGAATGCTATACATTATATTAATCTAAAGAGATTTCTCTGACGGTCAAGATACCCACCTCATGAAGTGGAGTATTGAGTTCAATTTATTGTAAACTCTAACAAGCAACTCGTTATAGACTTAATCGGTGTCTGTTAATTGAGAGGTTTACACATGTCCGTAAATTAATCTCACCTTTAATATAGAGTGAGGATACCCATATTATTTAAAAAATAAATAATAGAGAAATTACTTTTAACACAGTAAATAAAAGTGCAGAACTTGAAAATTCGATGTCAAATATATGTAATTAGTAGTTTTACTTATGGTTATTTTAATATATACCATTGCTCAATTAAACAATAGTTGGTGGATTTTTTAGGTTTTTTCTTTAATTTTTACTTAAGAATCTTACCTTTTATTGTCTTTCTTATTTATTTTTTTACACTTCTATCCTATTTGTAAAGTCCTCCTTATCATACCTTTAATTTATCATTCCTTCTTTACACATGTCACTTATCTTTTTGGAAGTGTTGCCCTTCTTCTACCTTTCTCTATTAACACCTTTTCAATTTTCTATAAAAAATTCTTTTTAATATTCCATATATGCTCAAATTTAAATATTAAATTTACTTTCAAATTTTCTCTACTTCATTCATTTCAAATTTGTATTTTAAATTCACAATAAAAAAAAATTATATTGGGACTGTAACTACTCTTACTAAGCTCATCACTTATCTTTAATCTATAAAAATTGAATTTCAAATAAATAACTCTACATGTCTCGACACAAGGGTAGTCCTGTCGCTTATATCAAGATTAATTTAGGCAAGGAAAGAGGGGTATTTTGGTTATTTCAAGAGTTTTTTAAGGTGTTCTTTGGGGAGATGAAATTATATTTTCCAAGCCGTGGACCTTTTTTGGGGACATGTGCGAGTGGAACCAGTGAATAGTTTATGGAAACTGCAAATACCATTTTTGGGATATGAAAATGGGCCATTAGGGTCGTATTGTACCCCTAAGATGTGGGGCCCATTCTTTAGCTGTACTAGGAAGAATCTTACAGAATCACCTAGAAGTGGGCCCACTAATTAATCATATGTTTAAGTCTTTAAGATGAGGAATGATTAGTCCAGTTTAAAACTCAACTGTAGCAAGTGTTTTAAAACTTTATTTTTAATGGAGCTTCAATCTCGGATCAACTCTGATGTTTACCAAATCTAGTTCTATTATATTTAAAAAGTTTTGAAGTTTAAATTTTCGAAAATTATAAATGAGCTACAGTTTGAAAGATTAAAAATCTATAAAAGATTTAAAATTTATGTTATTTTGTTATTTATAATTTAATTAATGGTGAATTAAACATTTTTTATGAAGAATGTGATGATTAACTTTTATATTTTAATTGTTTTATATCTTTATTTTATTATTATTTATATATTTATAATATTTTTGACTTATTTATTATTAATTAATTAATAAAAAACATTTATAACATCATGATTGAAAAACCAGGAGATAATTCTAAGGGATTGAGAATTAATATCCATTTTTTAACTTTAGAAAGTAATAAAATCTATTGATGTATGTTGAGCTGGGTTACAAATCTCGGCAAATATGCATTATATCAACTGTACTGGCGAGATATCGGCCGATATGGCCGAGATCTCACCGATATCGGATACACATTTAATGAGCCGATATTTGTCCAAAATAAAGTAGAAGAGAGAGATATCGGCCGAGATATGAGATACTAAGATATCGGCCAAGACATTGGTATCTCGGTAAAAGTGATTTTTTTACCCATGATGTTGAGTTAAATGGGATTTGGTTGCAAACCAAGCCTCTCAAATGTCATAGTAGGGTATGGGTAAAACTTTAAATACATGCAACCCCTTGCGAGCTATGGGAATTAGGTGATTGTGAGATTCAAATGTGAGATCTCTGATTTTTGAACTAAAGTGTTTGCCAGTTAAATTATCCCGTACGAGATATGTGGAATTTGTATTTGAGGCCCAATCTAAATATTCACTATTGAGCCACAAATTTATATCCTTTCTAGCCGAAGAGTAAGATATTTTTACAGGTTTAGATCTGGCCCAAGCCCAATTTGAAGCTCAAGCCCAACATAAAAGCATATTTTGGTGAATATTGAATTTATATCTCATTTTTTCTTATTTGGTAAAATTGAGTTTATATTTTTCTCATGCATATATCTATAGGAGAACATTTTAGTGTTATGCTAGCAAGGTTTTTCTAGTGACACTCTCTAACAAGATTTCCAATCAAATGATTGGACAGATGACTACATGAATAGGAAGTATGTAACGTTTTGCTATCAAATATAATATTAGCAATTTAATCTTGGCTTTGAGATTTTTAAAAGTTTAAAATCAAGAGGTAAGATGATCAAATGGAAGTGAAACTTCATGCACCTCCTACTAATATGGTTCTCTTTACAACCGATCTAACCCATTAAGGGCCCAATATTTTGGAACCAGTAAAATTTCAAACTTAAATTCAAGTTAGGACATTGAATCAGGTAGAAGCCACCCTTTTAGTCATTCGTATAAATGAAAAGGGCAAAATCCAGTCCACACTCCTAATCTAGCCTGGCTTGTTTGAAAAAGTACTGCTCTCTGTTTAAGTGTTTTGTTCTGAGAGAGCCCGGTCCATTTAGCTGTTGGACCCAACTATGGACGCTAAGAAGGATGTTTGGAGGCCAGGTCCAGGCCACATTTCCTTTGTCCAATCCCAAGGCATATAAACTATTTCTGCCCTTTCCAACATAAAGCCCATGGGTTCCTTTGTGGTAAAGGTTGAGAATGCTCACAAGCCCATTTATAGAGAAGTAAATATTTGTGCAGTCTCATAATGTGCACTTCAGGCCCAATTCAAATTTCAATTCATTGCTGTTTTAATTTAATAAAGCATCATAAGCACCATTCGTGTTAATGAAAATCAAATAACAAAATAAACATGTAATTCCTCTAAATTACATACATCATATGATAATGCGAAATTTTATATGCCCATCATCATAATCATTTATAATAGAGCCCTGGTAGCCCATTTATTAAACAGGCCCAAGATCCTAAAGTGGGGTTCTGGAGAATTCATAGCTCAATTAACTGGATCTGATCTAGCTTGAAACTGTTCCAAAATGAAGGCAAAAAAAAAGTTTAAAAAGCCTTATACCGCTCAACTCAAGCCCATATTGACAAAATTCAAAAAAAAAAAAAACAAAAAAATGTAATTTTATTAGAAGTTATCCATACTTCCAGTTCCAGATTACGAGTTAGGGTAGTCTATCTTACGACTAAGAATTTCATATGTTAATTTTTATTAGGTACCTATCTATTTAATCTCTATATAACTCGAATCTACAACTTTATATTTTAAAAACTTATCAACTTATTTTCCAAAATAATGAAACATGAAAAAGAAAATAATGAGAGTAAATTCAACCACAAATAGATGAGTGTTTGGTAAACTTAAACACCAAAACGCTAACTGCAAACACTTAAACAAATCAATTTCTCAGTCAATGGTCACATTTCCTTGCTTCCTTATGTTTCCTTTTGTTTCTTAAGCAAGTAAGGCAAATGCTTTAAGACTTCAAAGAGGGTTAAATAAAAATGACCTAAATACAATTCCAAAAAAAAAAATTCTAAGAGGTTGGCTTGACAGTCATGTAACACCCCACCTACATGGGGGTGTGGAAAAAAGTCCCAATCACCCATGAGGTGGGTGGTGGGGGTGATTTTAAGAGGGGGCAACCGTTTAAAACCAACACGGGGTTTTTTGGACCAGGCCCAAAGTAAAACTATACGAACCCAGGTGGGGCCAAAAGCAGACAATATCTTGTTAGAGGTCGGGTCATCACAAGTCAAGACACTCGTCTTAAGAAGTAGGGTGTAATGACCCTACCCTAACTTCCCAGAGTGATATTGTTCGCTTTGGGCCCACTCTGCCCTCACGGTTTTGCTTTGGGTCCTGACCCACTTGACCAGGCCCAAAAGGCCTCACACAAGGGAGAGGGGGGCTTCTCTTAAATAAACACCCACCTCACAACCGATGTGTGACTTTTTGAGGTGGGTGGTGGATATTATACGGGATCTGAAGTTTAATTCACGTTCAATCTCAAGGGTTCACTTCTCGTAATTACCTACCTGGTGTATGCGGAATTGGAAGAGCTATACATGCCCTAAAAATTTGCACATATTCTAAGAATTAGTCGAGTAAAACCTTCTGCCAGGTAAAACATTGAACAACTTAGTCATGAAACAAATACAATCCCAACAAAACCCCTAAACCTAAAAGCCCAAAAGTAAAACCCTAAAGCCTAAAAGTCAATAACAGGTAACAACATTTCTAATTCTTGCATGTGCCTCTTCCCTGATTTACAACTAAAGTCTCTGAAGAAGGATTGGAAGAGTGCACACAACACCAAAGGTGTCAACTAACCCTAATTAAAATGGCAAAAATCAGACCTAAACCAGCCATGATTTAATGCAATCACCCTAGAAGATTCTTGCACGTGTCTTTCACATAAAATGGGTTAACTTATGTTTTATTTTTTAATTAAATAATGTAAATGATGACGTGACATGCTTTGATTTTTAATTTAGTGTATATATTCTATAATTTTATATACGTCAGGTTAAAGAGATTTCATACACACTGTATTACTATTTGCATTTTTCCTTTCACGTTTTCATTTGTTTTTTTCTTTACTTCACTCTACATTTTTCTTTACAATGTGTTCTACACTTTTCCTTGCATTTCACTTTGCAGTTAGTAAATTTCTACACATATTTAATACTTTAATATTCTAGATTATTGATAGTCATTTTTTTATTAAAATAAGATCCAACCAATATTGATGTCTAATTGATCTATCCTCATTGTTGGATTAAGAGTAAATAAAAATATTTATTACATGATTTTATTTTAATCATATAAAATAAGACTCTTATATGATTTTTCTTTCTACATTAACCTTATCAAATTAAAATAGAAATTCTCGATATGCTGATTATAAACAACAAGTTTCATTTAAACATTTTTATCTCCTTGATATGAGCAAATAAAATGGACATAAATGTTTAATTATCATCTATTTTATTAATTCAAATTTGTTGGACATAAATGTTTAATTAGATTTGTAGAGTCCTAACTTAGTCATATCAATTTAGTGTGGTTCTATTTTAATTAATAACGTGGCTGATTGAGTATTTTTTCTAACTCTTAAAAGACTTCAATTGTGATTTAAGGTATTAAACACTTATATAATATATCATATCTCTTAAATAATTTGCATTTATCTTAAAAATGCTATAATATAATAATAATTGCAAAAAAATGTGAATACATTACAAATTTAATGTCTAATTAGAATATTCATTTTTTTTCATATAAAATGAGTGTGGTGCATCGACAATAAATAGTGGATCGGTTCCATTTAGTCAAAGGTTTCCACATTCATTGGATCAGGCCTAAAAAATTAAGGCAAGTAGTTAGTGGTGCAAATCTATTAATTAAATTAATATAATGTTATAAAGTTATCTTACACTAAGATTCTCTTGAGTTCAATGGAAAGGACCGGCGTCGGCATAGTCTATTGTGGGCCATGCCATTGAAATTGTATACCTAAAAATCACCCCATGTGATTTTAATAATTTGATGCTCAGTTTCTAAATAGGTGATTGAGATAATCATTTAATTGAGCAAAAGGTCCAAAAATATCATTTTAAAATTGTCTCAAATTACTTGTCCTATTCATTTATTTTCACATTAATCTAGGGTTGCAACTCAAGTCGGGCAGGTCGGATTTCTTAAAACCCAACCCGACCCGACCTGACCTGAATTCTCAATCCGAAGTTCATAACTCAACCCGACCCGAATTCTAGCCCGAATCAACCCGAATTCTGACCCGACCCGCATTCTGAACCCATTTAAGCCTAATTTTGGCCGGGTCGGGTTGGGTTAACTTGTAAAACCCTCAACCCAATCCGACCCGAATTTCATGCAGGTTTTTATCTTCTCAACCCGACCCGACTTGCTGACCCGAAGTTCTTAACCCGACCCACATGATTTCTCACCCGACCTGAGTTGCAGCCCTAATTAAATCAAAACTTTAATCTTCTCGATGAGCTCCAAATCGCATTCTAACATAATGAGAAGACAACCTTCTTTTATAAGTTTTGACTTGTCCAAATGCGGCATTCTGTAAGTATTTTCACCTCCGACTATCATCGTCTCAATCAGGGGTGAAAAATTCGCCCAGACCGAGATAACGGCCGATAAAATTCTCTCTCATCTTTTGTGTTTTTTTTAAATATCGATATTTTTTTATTATTTTATTTTTTCTGAATAAAAAATAAATAAATAATCTAAAAGGAAGCTTCTTTTTTTAAAAAAAAAAAAATTGAAAACGAAAATATCGACAGATATTTGGGCCGATATTAGGTCTGATATCGACAAAGATATCAACTCGGGCCCACCACCGTTTTGAATTTTTTTTTTAAAAAAGACTGATATTATGAATATCGGACCGATTTTATGAATATTGGCTAATATATATCGCCAATATATCGGCCGAGAACTATCGTATACGGCCGATACAATACGTATCAGTCGATATAATAAGGCACTGAAAACCCGTATAAACGTATTGGCCGATATCTTAACCCCTGGTCTCAATCATATATTATTGCATAGTTAGAAAAACATTATTGAGTTTTTGTGGATGAAAGACACCGCTCAATCCTCTTTTTTTTTTTTTTCCCATCAGGTTTGTATTGACTTAGAGAATCTATTAATAGTCTTTTGAAGTGCTCCGCACTGAAAATGATCCTTAAGAAATAAAAATAAAAAAAATCGAAATAGGACAAGTATTTTGGGACGGAGGGAGTATGATTCTTAGATTTAATTTGAATTAAAGGATATTTGACAATGAGGTAGATTCAATCAGCCTTACTAAAGCACCGATCACTAATATTTAATTTAAATTAAGTAAAATAGACGGTTGAAATAATAAATAAATTATCAACTATTTATTTTATTGGCTTAAATTAACAAAAAAATGTATTTAAATAAACTTATTTTTTTACGATAAAGTGAAATGGCCCCATCACAGATATCAACTTCAAAATCTTTCATTTACCAAAAGGCATTAAGATTGTGGCTTTTGGCTTTCCTCTCAGACTGATGGTGGTCCAACTTCAAACTAATTAATTAGTGATTAGACATTTAGAGCCAGGCATTTGCGGGTGCTAATTAAAATTAAGCATAGATCAAGTCAATTTTCCAATGTCAACATGAATTTAAGTATTTAACAACTGGCAAGCACTTGACCAAGTCTTGTATGAAAAACGTGACATTTTGACTAAAACCCTCTCTCTGCTTTACTCTTTAATTATATTTCGCAATCATTTAACATTTTTATCTCATTTATCTAAATTTAAATTTGATAAAAAAAAAATTTATGAATTGACAACTTTACTCTTTAATATAAGTAATAATTGGAAAAGAAGTCACTAAATTTAGAGTTACTATTTATTAGCTAGAAAACTTAATTTGAGTACGATAAACACCTGATTAAGTAAATAATGATTTGTAATCAAGGGACCTAAGATAAAGCACCTCTCTCTCCCCAACAAAATAAAGAGAACACGATTAAAAATAATTGGACTCCGCTGACACGAGCTTTCGGCAGATATCTCGACTGATATTTTTCTTCTCGTATTTTTTTTTTTTAAAACAATCAATATCGACCGATACGTATCATATCGACAGATATATATAAGTTTTAAAAGCCGATATCTCAACCCCTGAATTGGACTGTGAAAATATGAAATAATATATATTTTTAATTAGGGTGGGATTGGATCAATTCAAGGACACCGTACAACTGTAGACAACCTGAATTAAATTGTTAGGTCACATAAAACATTTCTATAAGAAATATATAGCACAAATTTAGATTATTTAAATTAAATTAAATTTGGTCCAAAAACATGTCAGAAATTGCCACCCTAGCGGCCTAACAAAAATCAAATCAGTATTTCACAAGCCATTCCAAAAGTTATCAAAAAATAATTTTTATTTGCCATTCTATATTATAACGAGGTACAATCACTCAGCCGACCTTGAGATGCCTTGAAATCTCAACGTCTGCACTTCACCTGGCCCTAGATTTTAGGGGCCTTGAGATTGTGAATAAAGTCATTGGTCGTATTAGTGAAGGCCTTAGGCGGCTACCTACTCCACCTATAGCTAGGGCCGACCCTGGGTACACTTAGACAAGATCGTATCTTATGATAAAAAGATTAGATAGATGAATAGATTATTACATAGACCAGGGGTGCAAAATTCGAAACCGGCCGATATATCGTTATCGACAGATATTTTTCTCTCTTCTCTTTTTTTTTTTAAAAAAAAACTGCCGATATCGACCGATATGATACGGCCGATATTTGCACCTCTGACATAGACTATCAAACTGTTAAAATGAGTCCCATTGAATCATTTTAACGTAAAATTTTTAAAACAAAAATAAATGATTAGATAAATATTTTTACTTATTTAATCCAACAAAAAAAAAATAAATGAACATCAATTAATCTTAAATTTAAACTTATTTGTAATTAAATAACCCCACATTCATGCGAAGGTATATGTTAGTTTTGCCTTATAATACAAAGATAAGAGTGGTGAAGTTTATTTGGGTCTAATTTCTACTTTACCAAACTTTCACTTTTAAGGCTGCGTTTGGATGAGGGGTAATTTTATAGGGGTCACCCCTCACCTATGGTCATTTTTAAGCTTGTTAAAAAAAAATGATGAGTGGGATAATTTCTTGAATTTTTACCATCATTTAAATAATTTTTGAATTACCAAAACAAGAGCAAGAGTGACGAAGGGTCACCCCTCCTTGCCCCGTCCAAACGCAGCTAGAGAGTATTTTGAAAAAGATTCATGTCGTTCTAATTATTACTTCAACCCAATTGGGCATGAAACAGTCTTTTTTAGAGGGATGTATAACCTAACTTCCACCGAAGAGAGAGTACTGCAACCATTCTTATCAACTCTCTTCTAGAAGGTAAAAAAAAAACCCCCAGGTGGAATGGGACCCTCATCTTCCCCAGTCAAAACTCTCTATAAATCCTCATCTCCAATCTCTTTGGGGGCACTTGATGAAAATCAACAGCATCAGCTGAGGAGAAGGAGATAAGAAGAAGAAGAAGTTTGCAAGATATGGGCCGGTCTCCTTGCTGTGAGAAAGCCCACACCAACAAAGGAGCATGGACAAAAGAAGAAGATGATAGACTGATAGCCCATATAAGAATTCACGGAGAAGGCTGCTGGCGCTCCCTCCCCAAGGCTGCTGGCCTCCTTCGCTGCGGCAAAAGCTGCCGCCTCCGTTGGATCAACTATCTCCGACCCGACCTCAAACGCGGCAACTTCACCGCGGAAGAAGACGACCTCATCATCAAGCTCCACAGCCTCTTAGGCAACAAGTACGTTGCTTATTAAAATACTTATTAGTTTAAATCATGAGCACCCTTTTTTTTTTTTCTTTAATTAATTACTTATCATTTAGCATAGATAAGACGCATAATGAGGATTTATTTATTTTTTTATGAAATAAAACACTTGATAAAATTTAGATATGAATTCTGTTTGAATAATTTATCACAATTTGGGTCTGTTTTTTTTTTTTACCATTTCTGTAAGTTTTGGAAAGTGGGTAAGGAATAAGATCTATCCAAGTACTTGGGTACTGATTTGAGTTTCAAATATTGGTCGAATTTTGAATTTTTGGCCGATAATTGTCAGCTACATACAGCTCCAAATGGGTAATTCAGAATCCATAAAAAAATATCTAAACTGCTAATTACTAGGCTAGGATGTTTCGGAGGAATTTTTTTTTTAAAAAAAAAATTTGGGGCCTAAAATGGGCCGAAATAGCTGCAATTTTGAGATATTTTTTAACCCATTAGTGGCTGAAATCTGAAATATCCGCAGATATTTGTCAGAAACATGAGGGTTTGATAAGGGTATTTCAGAATTTATTGAAAAATATCTAAAACACCAATATAAATTTTCGGCTGAAAAGCTGAAATGTGTTTAAAAAGTAAAAAAGTAGGGCTCAAAGGGGCTAAAATGACTGAATTTCAGCTGATTTTTTGGACATTTAAGGGCTTGATATATTAGATTGTAAATTGATAAGTGCACAATCACTTTACCATCTGCATCAAAATTAAGTGACATATTCATTTTGTCAAAACTTTCTTGAATTTCAACTTTTGGTGCAGGTAGGATTAAAAATGTGGATAAAATAGGTATTCCATCTAATTTTGGTACACATGAGATGAAAGTCACATTGCACATATCACTTCCCATTAGATTTCGACAAACATTTCAGGTTCTGATTGATAAATTTTGTAATATAGGTGGTCTCTCATCGCCGGGAGATTGCCCGGAAGAACAGATAACGAGATAAAGAATTACTGGAACACTCATATAAGGAGGAAGCTACTGAGTAGAGGAGTGGATCCCTCCACCCATCGGCCCATGCAAGAGCAGGCTTCAGACATCACCATTTCTTTCAGAAAAGAAGAAGAGAAAGTGAGATCAAAGGAGAAAAATGGCAGCAGAAAGAGACAGCTTCGCTGCCCGGATCTCAACTTAGAGCTCTGCATCAGCTCTCCGTCACATGAAGATCGAACGGAACCGGTGAAGAAGGAGAGAAGCCTTTGCTTCTCTTGCAGCTTAGGGTTGCAGAAGAGTAAGGATTGCATCTGTAATGGCTTCCAAGGCCTCACTGCAGGAGTTTTAGATTATAGAAGTGTCGAAATAAAGTGAGATAGGATTGAGTTAGGGAGTCAAATTTTAAGATCTCCTTGTGAATATGAGGGAGGTATTGGATTTGATTCACGTATAACCTCTTCGGACCACTTCTCATAGTGTTACTCTCCATCGAAGAACCCTATGTGTGTATGGAGGTGTGCACATGCTCTGAAGAATTAATCGGGTTAGACGCCTAGACACTTTCAATCATATTAAAACAAAAAAAAAATATGAGAGAAGTGAAATATACTGTGAAAATAATAGCTACAAATTAAAATAGATGAGTAGTGTATAATCAAAACTTTTAATATTTTTATTACAGTATCTTATCTGACTTTTTTCATTTTATGTAATTAAATGCCATATAATAGAAATAGTTGAATTATGTTCTCTCTTCTCATCCAATCTATGAACATTTATATTTAAAAAGATATTATAAAATGTTGTACGGTTAGTAATTGGAAGAAATCATGGATTTTGTATAAATATTCAGTGGTTAGTTTTTTTGAAATTCAGCTTTTCTTCCTTATCTCAAAATCACTCCATGTTTATCTTTTACATGTTGAAGAATTTAAGCAGTAGCTAAATTTAAAATATTAGTGAGATTCGATATTTTGTAAATGTTCTTATATATATATAAGAATAAAAAAATCATTCAACATTCATTGAATGCAATTTTTATTTTTATTTTCTAAATGTTCTTAGAGATTAAGGGTTAAGATTTTCCAATCAATAAGTGTGTCCACCCTTGATAATGCTCATAGGATGAAAGGTTTGGATCCTTACTCACCTGGTGGGTAGCCAATTGGTCATTGACGTGGGTTTGCTCTCTTATGTCTTGGGATCAAACCTTGATGCTACCACTTGACTTATTCTATTCGATGGTACAGGTTCCGGAGGATTAATTTTATTGGGTCAGAGATACCATCTTTATAAAAAAAAAATGGTTTAGATCCTTATAAACATGTGTTACTGTCATGTACGCATGAAACTTGTTGAGAACTTGAATCTTGATGCTATTTTATTGCTGAGACAATGATAGTTTTAATAGTAAAGAAGATAAAATATCCTTTTTCATACACATGTTACTATTTAAAATGTGATAAATAATTTAATTTCATTTTTTTATTATTTATTATCCCAAGTTCACTATTTTTTTTAACAAAAATGCAAGTCAAGTTAGGTAAAAACTTGTTCCACCCATTTTACTTGAAAATAGTTAGAATTCAGTCAAGAATGAAGTTTGACAACCCAAGATTTTCCTACATTGAGTCAAGATAATTAGAAAAAATATTTGAAACTAAAGTATATAATATATATTTACATAAAGAAGGGATTTCATTTAAACTAATTATATTTTTTCTGCTTTAAAGAAGAAACCAACGTTGTTCCCAAATAAAAAGAAAAGAAATCTAAATCTAAATTGAAAATAAATTTAAGAGATACGTATGTGCATGTAGACTTTTTTAATCAAATGAGTTATTATTGGTGGTAGTCATGAGATTGGAACGATAAAAATATGGAATTCTATATAAATAAAAATATTTATCCTATGATTTATTTTTAATTTTAAAAATCAAATATTTCAATAATTCAATACTTTTCCAAAAATGAACATGGGAGAAAGCAGGGGTAGAAATCTCGGTATCAGCTGATAAATTTCTTTCTCCTATTTTTTTTTTTTACAAAAACTACCAATATCAACTGATACATATCGTTTTAGTCGAGATATTAAGGTTTTAAAAACCGAAATTGTTGCCTCTGATAGAGAAGGCTACAACTTTATCCACTTGGTGCTCTCTCCAATCAGCTACAAACCAAAAAATTGTAAGTGAGAGTTGCTCAACAATAATAGCAATAATAAAATAACCAAGATTAGCTTTTGATTTCATATTTTATCTTAAAGTCTTAATCTATAATAATGTTGAGTGCAGGATTAAGTCATGTTGACATGGGTTAGACTAAGATTAATTTAAATGACTGTTACATGGAAGAAAGGTTTAGATGTATGTCCTTGTTCCTAAGGCTATAATATAATAATTTATAGTTGTTTTCAACCAATACTAAAATTGTTCCCGGATTGGTTCGGCCGCCTCTACTATCACGTCAAAATTATGTGTAGAGATCACGAAATCCTAAATTTGAGACTAATCTCATTGGAGTGAAATATATTAAAAAAATTAAATTTTAAATAAATATTTTGACCTATCATAATAAAGATACATCAAATAAAGTTATAGATAGTTGAATTTAAGTTTTATAAAAGAAAATTTTAATAAACTGATGTTGAGTAATCCCATGCCGAGCCCTTGGTTATGAACATGAAAAATGCCCGGGCATTCTGGAATGAAATATCGGCCGATACTTACAATCACGATATCAGCCGATATATAAGCCAAATATCAGCTGATATCATAAATATCGATAATAAAATTGGTTATTAGAAAAAGAAATCAATTTCAGGTTTTCGCACCACCGATATTTGTCCATATTGGTCAAATATCGGCCAGGATATCAACCGATGTTTAGAGTTTTTTCGTCTAGAATTTTTTTAAAGCCATTTCTTGTATTTTTTTTTAATCAGAAAAAAAAAATCCAACCGCTATTTAAAAAAATAAAATAAAAAGGAGACCCTATGTCTTTGAGATTTCAACCCCTGTTTTCACCCACTTGGAATATCTAATTCAAAGTTGGTGCCGCCATTTGTCGATGATTAGCTACACATTTAATACAGAAGAATGGTTTATAGACAAACATGAACATCATCGAAATCATGACGACTTGCGAAATGCTTGTAGATTTCTTAATTAATTTAATCATGCATACATTATTATTTCTCGAAAGGTGACATTTTCACCATTTCTACGTAGGCAACATTGCCTATGAAAAATAGTATGCCCTAAGGTTTATGGGTCCACAGTGATGGATTTAATTTACAAATATGGATGTATTTGAAAGGTATGGTTAAGATGAAGTAAACTCTTAATAATAATGATGACATTACTTTTAGTTAACTCTATTGTATATATAGTAATTCCTGTAAATTAAAAAAGAAAAAATGGAACCTTATCTGAGTTCACCAGATTCAGTTCATCAGTGAACTAAAACCAGCCGTGTCTTCCTGCCAGTTTCGCCTGGAAGCTCTTTTCTTGGAATTCTCAGCTGTCTACCTGTGAATTTCGCCTTGAAAATTGTTTTGATTTTGCATAAGTTCATTGAGTTTTTCTCGTGTTCAGGGTGTTGGCTTTTCCTGTAAGTTGGTAGTTTCGTCTGGAGTTTCTTTTTCACTTTCTTTTCCTATATCTGCACCACTTGTGCTCATTTTTTTTTTAATTAATATATGAACCATTTCAAAAAAAAAAAAAAAACATATATATATATATATATATATATAAAATTCAATCACTATTTTTTACGGCTATTTCCATGTCTAACTCGAGAACCTCACAAGTCAGTGTCTGTATCTTGATTTCAATTATAAATTCAATAACCAAATTCAAGGAAATAGAAAAAATTACTCAATGGATTTAAGAAAACAGAATATCTGCTTTCCTCTGAAGAAAATACAACCATTAGGGATTTACTATGCATTTTTACAGTTTCAAAAATCAATTTTCAATATGATGTAACACCAGCTTACAAAAATAAATCCATACCTTAATAGCATGGATGACTATGACCTAATATGATGAAAAAGAAAAATAAAATTAAGATGGATTATATTGACCAATTAGCAGAATAGGAGCACATCATTTACTTTGACAAAGTATGAGCACGTAGAACAATAAATACTTACCAATTGTACTGCAAACTCGTCCATAATTTTGTTTCAACTTGTAAAATCCTAAGTTGAAATCTAACACCATGGTTAATGTTTGCATTGGGAAACTATCCAAATAACTTTTAAAATCCTAATTGAATCTAACACAATGATTAATGTTGCATTTCAATCTTAAATGTATTTCAGCATGTAACTACAATTCTCTTGCATTCAGGCGCATAAAAGTAGCTCATATACAGAATTGCAGACATGAATATGTCGATTAAAATTACTGAAATGAAAAGCATCCGGCAAGCTGAAAAAGATGAAATTCTGATTCCTGCAGTCACTATAAGTTCCGACATGTAAAAGAAAGCAGAGAGGTTTAAGAATCTAAATAGGGGCAAGATCAGGTCTCTCTAGCAGGACCTTTCCTAGCTGCTTCGACAGCTGCTTTTTCTGCTTCTATCTCCGCAACGATGGCATCGATCTCCGATTCTTCAAGTTGACGAAGCCCATGCTCCTTTGTCATCACGGCAATTTCTATGTTCTTCCCCCCGCTCTCAACAACCTAATGGAAGCATTTCCATTTATGAAATTGAAATTAAAAATATTGCATTCAAGCAGGATGTGTTGTGTGTGTATCTATGTATGAGCAGTAATAATAACCAGGATTGTATTGATTATGGGACCAGCAATCCAGAGTTAGTTGGAGGAGACCCCGCCAGTGTTATCCTTTAGGCCCGTAGGGACTAACTGCCCTAATGAACTAACAGCCACAACCTCACAAAAGGGCCACTTGTGCCACAATAGGGGGTGAGTGAAAAAGTGTCATGCCTAGGAGGTGCAAGGCTTGGGTGCTTATACAAGGAGTCGTCTCCTTCACCTAGTGTGACGCATTTCGAAAACTGTAAATCCACACTGCAGTGTGCCCAAAAGGCCTTGTGGGGGTGAGGGGACTTGGATTGGTTGGCAAAGCGCCCTATGCATAAAAGAAGGATGTGATAAAACAGCATTCATTCATGACATAGCAGTGCAAGAAGAAAGCAGAATTATATAGCCCAATACAAAAATGAAGAGGGAGATCATTGAGTACAAGCAAGAATCATGATGAAGTAATGTTCTACTTTTAAAAACTTTATTTTGATGGTTTACAATGTTTTTTTCTGATACCCCAAACTCCTTGACTACGTAATACTTAAAACATCACCCACAACACACACCCAAAACCATAGAAACCCGAAGCCATTGAATGGGTAGGCAAAAGGGATTAAAGAGAGATTATTCTTAAGGCATCGGTCTAAAAAGAAAATCATGTGTGCTACATGACATACCAGGCTTCAAACTTATTTTATCTCAAAAACCAATGCTCTATGTGCCCAGGAAGGCAGGAACGAAAATGGGAATGGATACTTTGCATAGGACACGGCAGACTAAAAAATTTAAGACACAGGAATGAGAATGGGAAGGACAAAAACATCTTTTATTTATATGTATAAAGTTTTATATATGGTCATCTTAAACAATTTCAAGTTACTTTAGATCATATTTAAGTTATTTTATATATGCATATAAAGTTTCAACACGCTCATTTTAATTATAAGTTATTTTATATTATAATTCTAAATTGAAAATTTTAATTACATATTTAAATTTTAAATTGAAATTATAAAATATATGATAGAATTAAAGAGATGTGGCCACGTTTCAGCCTGTATATGAAGTATAGAAGGCAAAATATAGATATAAAAGAAGGAAATCCAAAGGGCAGCAGTTGGGAAAAAAATATTGAGGGTACCCACGTGAAAGATAAAAGAGGAAAAGTGATGCGGGGGCATCATGTTAAAAGTGAAAAATGAGTAAGAAAATTGTCTCAATTTTAATCAGTGGCAAGCAGAGGCCTATACTGGCCAATTAAAGCTCCAAAATGGTGGGTTTGGTGGATGTGGACCCCACCCATGGGACCAAGGCCCAGTTGGGAGAATTTGTGGAGCCTGATATTGACAACCCGTCGCTAGTCGAGCAAACTCTAATTAGGACAGTATATAATGTTCTTTTCTGAGAGTGAGAGAGAGAGAGAGAGTGAGCGAAAATCTGTCACAAGAGCCGCCTTTTTTTTTCGTTTTACCTTTGAGTATAGTGGATCGATGTTGAACCCGTGGACATACCGAAAGGGAACCATGTAAATTTCTGTGTTGTGGTTTGATTCTCTATGTTGATTTCTCTTTTTGTCTTCAATATTGTTGTTTGTGTGTGGACAAAAAGGTGATTTTCTCCCAACATTGAAGATCCCACATGAGGGGTTGCTAGGGTAAAACTCTAGCATTAAAAGGGGAAAACGGAATGGCAAAGCAAGGTGATGCAAAAAGGAGATTTTTTCTCTAAAACTGGCTACTTTTCTCCTTTGGCCATGAGCAACTCCAACCTTCTCTCCTTTGGACGCATGGACTTCAACTTCCACAACTTTAGAACTCTCAATTGGCACATGAAAATGGAAGGTTGTGATTGGTTGCAACACCTCACCTAGCTTAGGTGACAATATATGATTGGTCGTCACTCATGATTGGCAGAAAAAGGAGATTTTTTCTCTGAAACAGGCTACTTTTTCTCCTTTGGCCGTGAGCAACTCCAACCTTCTCTCCTCTGGGCACATGGACTTCAACTTCCACAAGTTTAGAACTCTCAATTGGCGCATGAACATGGAAAGTTGTGATTGGTTGCAACACTTCACCTAGCTTAGGTGGCAATAGATGATTGGTTGTCACTCATGATTGGCAAAAAACATGCAATAACTTTGCAGGCATAATTGAGGCATCAAACAATATCAGATTTTGACGAAATTAGGTTTGTTGGAAAGCTTATTGGGATTGATTTTGTGAGTTTATTCAATAACCTTTCCAACAAACCCAAGTTTGCACAATTTCGATTTACATAGCCCAAGTTATGACTGTTTTTCTAGACATGTGTCAGTGAAGGACATGAATCGCTCCCATTCCTACATTGTACCTTCAAGGACGTGAGGAACTCCTCTCCAATGAGTTTTGCAATTCCCAATCATGTTGCAACTCAAGATTGGATACAAGGAAGGAAGAATTAGAAGCCTTAGGTGTAATTTTCTAATTGGATGTAATTTATTTTCCTTCTTTCCCATTGGTTAGTGGTAGGTAGACTAGATAGAGTTACGCTTAGGCTTCCCACTCCAACTCCTGGTTGCCCACATGGCTTCCACGCCAATGAGCTGATTTTTTGGGTTTGTTTTCTTCTCAATTCCATGTATAAAAGGACCTAAGGTGCAGCGTTAGGCTTCAACGAACTTGGATGTGATGAAAAGAATAAAAGGAAATAAAAGAAAGTTCCAATTTTTGCCAAGTTATCCAATTGAATTCTAGTTTTTCTTTTGTTTGAATTAAGTTAATGTATGTATTTTCCATTTTTATTTCAGTATTTTAAGTGTGAAATCTGATTGCACAATTTGGAATTGCATTGGTTTTAATTTAACTCAAGCAAGCCGAAACTAGGTTCATTGGACTAGTTGAGACCTAGACTTGCAAGTGGCAACATCAAACTGAGGGGCCGATTTGAATCTTCAAGGTGTGAAGTTCAAATTAGTGCATTGAAGACTAAGAAAGGTCCAGAGTACTTATCTTGGCCCTTCATCAGAGAGAAATATGAGAGAAAAAAAGAGAACCAAGAGGGGAACCCATGTAAAAACTAAAAAAAGGGAAAGATATATATATATATATATATATATATATATATATATATATATATATATATATATATTTAGGGTTTTAATTTGTATTCAAAATGGTGCAGTGTGCACCTGGCACCCATGGCGGCGTGTTGGTCCCTATACCATGTTAGCACGTGAATGTCAGCCCTATGAGCGTGTCCATGCATTACAACCAATGCTCCATCAAAATAACAGCATGGTGGCATACGTGCACTGGCCCATACAACATTCTATTTTACATACGATCTAATAAAAGAGCAAAATAGTTGAAATTCAAGCCAATAATCTAGCATGTATGACATTTTTAATCTCAGACTTACTTCCCTGAAAATGGATCTCAGCCATTATCATTAAGAATAGCAACACCCCCCTCCTCAACAAAAATAATAAAAATAAATAAATAAATGACATCACATTATGCTAGGCTTGACAAAGGACATGAATCTTTTACAGGGATGAATGAAAAAGTAAAACTCACAAAATCAACCCCAATATGATAGGACAAACAGGGCTACTGTTGTTTATTGATTATGATGATATTCCCCATGTTGCTACAATATTAATCGCAAGCCCCTCAAGTGGATTAAATAGCTAAATCATAAAAAGAGGTTGGCACCCTAGTGTATGTCCATCCCATGTGACCCATTAACGATCCCACTTTCGAAATCCATGTGGATTGTGTCCATGGATGTCCTACATTACCATATATAGGTTGACCACTGTTCAAACGTATGATTACAAAGAAACTCAATGCAAAGAGTTGGAAGGTTACAAGTGCAAAGAACAAGGAGACCAATAAGAATTTGGAATGCAGTAGAACATGTGAGAGTATGGGCTCAGATAGTGAGAGAGCATCTCCATGGGATAAGGCACCAACATGATGTCTCAAAACACATCGGTCAAAACTAGGTTTCACCAATCTCTTGACCACATAACATGCCAGATACATACTCTCTATTCCATAATATACAGTTTTTCAATTGGATTCCATTTTTCTTAATCCAGCAACAAGGATTTAGTAAATTGTATGGCACTACATAGGAGTATGTCTACAATCTGCATGTAATCAGAAATAAGTTAAGCCATCAATCCATCCAAGTTGATATGACAAGAGTAAAATCTTTGTTAAAACAAAAGGAAAGAATGCATAACATTAACTGCATCACCCATCGAAGAAAGAAGAGAATGAGAACCATTGAATTACACTGCTTCCAAATTGCAATCATATGTAGCTTCTAAAAATATTATACATGTACTATGTCAAGTGCAGAAAAAAATTAAAATGACTTATATGATGGTCATGTGCTAGACTAAATAGATGCACCTATAGAACAAAATAGTATGACTTGCATATAGCGAATATGATGGTGGTGGGCTAGACTAGTGACTCTGGGCAGGACAAAGCATAGGCAAGTTTGTGTAGAGTGCCACGTCAGGCAAAGGGGATTTTTATAAGATGATAGGCTATAACTGCAATGCTACATATGTGGAGTCCAATGATGAATGATGAAGAAACAACAAGTAGATAAAATGATGGCGATGGAGATGTGTATATTCAGATGCATATGTGGTGTACCAGCAAAGATAGAATAAGAAATGCATTCTAGGAAGCCTGAATGCTCCTTTGATAGAAGAAAAGACAGTGTGACATTCAAGATGATTTGAGCACATTATAGAAGACTACAAACAGCCCAGAACGTCAAAGGTTGCATGTAGAGAAGGTACTAGGATAAAAAGAACTCTGCCAAAGTCATGAAGTTGTAAGACAGGATCAATAAAATGCATGATAGCAGAGAAAATGGTTATGAATGGGATTGAGTGTGAAAGTAGAACTTGAAAAACTAAACCCCAAATAGATAGAACGACGACTTTGATAATGACAACAAATTGTATCAGTAAAATAAAGATCTATGCGAGTTCAATATGATGGCCTAGAAATAGGATAAGCAATTGCGTAACTTACTTCAAGCAATGCTCGAATGGTCAGCTTTACAGTTTCTTGCCCAGAAGTTTCTTTATAATTTTTCTCCAAAAATTCCCTCATTGAATTTGAGTTTCTTCCTGTTGCATTTGCTTTCCAGGCTGAAAATGTCCCAGATGGATCTGTTTGATAAAGTGATGGGACACCTGTGTATGGGTCAAATCCCACAATCAATGTCGAAAGGCCAAAAGGTCTTACACCACCACTCTGCGTATACTTTTGCTGAAGGCCTGCAATATAACGTGTGATATATTCAACAGTTACAGGATCCTCAACAGTGAGCCTGTGACTCTGGCACTCAATACGTGCCCTGTTTATCAGAACCCGTGCATCTGCTTTTAGCCCAGGCACAAGCTAGTGCAATGTGATCATCTAGATTTACAATCTTCCGTACTGATCTGCATTACAAAAGCATGTTTTAAAGGTAAGAATATTAGTAAGATAAGAATAAATGAGAATGGCAGGAAATTGGGAAACAAAAAGCAGCAAAATGTTGAAAACAAACAAAAGTGTTACAGTTCATGGCCCTGACAATATGCTATTCATCTTCAAAATAGCTCAGTTACCCATTAACTTGGAATAGAATATGCCCCTTAGGAAACAATTTTGCTCCAAAGTTTTTTTCCAAATGATGAAAGAAGGCAGGCATCTGGGACAGACAACACACCAATAAATTTGGTTTCCATGTGGCAGTTACAGGCTAACAGCACAACATCCTTGCTTAGCAAATTGAAGATTCTTTGACAAGAGTGATGCAAATGTACTGCCAAGAAGGACAAATAGCAATTGCAGCACATGTGAATAACATCCCTGCTTAAAATATTGGCAAGACTGAATTGGTACAGATGTACTGTCCGACTTGCAAGGAAAGGCACCTTACCTTTTCAATTGAGGAAAAAAGGGTTCAACCATGGAATATCTCTGGATGAAGATCAACTGGAAATGAGAAAAGATACACAGAGCACAGCAAAATATGCCAACCCTTCCTTTCAAAAAGATAAAAAGGACGTACCAGCCTATCCAACACATTGACTTTTGCTTTTCCTTTTAGGATCATTAGCAGCCAACTTCTACCGGAACTTAGTTTTGTTCATTCTAAGCCCATGCTCACTTTTTGTATCCATCAAGCTACTATCCATCTTTCCTCAATTCTAGTGTTCCACGGGACAAAGCATATAGAGGTGGACTATCATTTTATTCGGCATCATGTTGCTTCCAACAACATTAACACTCTTTATGTCAAGTCCAAAGATCAACTTGCAGATATGCTAAATAAAGTAGATTCTAGGACCCAACTTTGTGTCATTGACCAAATAGGGACTACTAGGCTTGATTAATATCAATGCACTAGATTGAGGGTTAAGTGTTGTAAAGACTAAATAGGTTTTTTTTTTTAATTCCTAAAGCATACTATATGAGGGTTGACTTACCATGTATACCGAACTGTGTATTTTCAGTGTCTTTCCTTTATTTAAGAGGGTGTTTGTTACCTTTGTACATATACAAACAATAGAAGAAAACCATGTCCCAAATTCATTTTTTCCTTCTCACCTTTTCTTAATCTCATCACTATGGTTTACTTGATAGAACCTTTCAGAGAAGAAAATTGAAGCATGAAATTTCTACAAGCCTACAACTCTATTACTCTATAGTATCTTTAAAGCCAATATCATTCTAAAAAAGAAACAAAACAAGATAGGGTCACTCATATATCTTTAAGAAATACTGCAGTCATGAAAACCACGCAAACATATTGATGGGTATCCGTTTGGGGACTCAAATTCCTTAATTACCAACTGTTAATCGATCTAGCCCGATGTCCAGAATAGTCCTAGAGGGGGGTGAATAGGACTATGGAGGAATTTTAAATTTCTTTAAAATGTAAGTCAATTAATTTATTTTTCTTAATAAATTAATCTAATTTATCTCCAAATTGTGCAATTAAGATACAAGATAAACACAAGCACAATAATGAGAGGAGGTAAGAAGAGATGAAATATCTTGACACGGAGATTTTTACGTGGTTCAACAACCTTGCCTACATCCACGCCTCAAGTACACCACTTGAGGATTCCACTTACCTTCTCCTTCACGGGTGGAGAAGAAACCTATTACAACCCTTGATCTCCTTCACGGGTGGAGATCGAACCTTTACAACACTTGATCTTCTTCACAGGTGAAGATCTGACCGATGACATACAAGAGAACACCTCTCGTGAGATTTCACAAGGGTTACACCAACCCTTTAAAATTTTCTCAATAAATAATGAAAGAATAGTTTTTGAGAAGTACCAAGAACACTAGCCTCTAGTTGCTTGAAGTAACTTCGGCGTGCTCGTGAATGTCCTTCTCTTTGCTATGTTCCTTGGTGATGAGTGGATGCTCCGTTGAATGCTAAACCAAAGATTAGGAGAAGAGGATTAGGGAAGATAAATGGTTTTCCTATAAGAACAATCTATCCCTAAAGGTTCTCTCAGATACACACTCAAGAGTGAGCCTAATATGCTCAAGATTTGCATATAAGAGCTTTGAGTGTGTGAGAGATTGAGTTCAAGAACTTTGGTAATCTAACTATGGAGTTTTAGTGCTCTTGAAATGATTGGGAGTCTTGGAGAATGTTAGAGAGGATTTTGCTCATCAAGAATCAACCTTTGAAATGCCCTAAGGACATATATTTAAAGCCCTCTTGAAGATATGGCCGTTGGAAGTCGAAATCACAAGAATAGAGCCGTTATAAACTTCCCGTTGCGATTTCAGTCGACTGAACTTGAAAATTCAGTCAATTGAAATGTCCAAAAATGACCGTTGAAACATCTGGGCACATTCAGTCGACTGAATTTCAAGATTCAGCTGACTGAATCTCTTCAAAGGTTGAAAAATCCATTCAGCAGACATTTCAGTCAACTGAATTGTAAGATTCAGCCGACTGAAAACTTAGCAGTTTTGCATACCTCCACTGAAATCACCATAACTCGAGTTCTTGAGCTCGGTTTTGGGTGTTCTTGGGCTCATTGGAAAGATAAATGAGAGATCTATCTACTCACCAAATTTGGTCCAATTTGAAGTGAATTTGATACCTCAAATAAGGCTCTCAAAGTGAGGGTATATGACAAAACTATTTTGATCATGTTTTGCACCCTTTCATTAAAACTTGAGCTATACAATTCCGAATTGGGTGTTCTTGGACTTTTTGAAAACCTCTTTTAGTGCTCTACCAAATCATGAAAATTTACTAATACTTGAGCACATTTGATAGGAAAAATATCTTCTCCAAGACAGAGCAAAACAAAACTAACCTAAGAAATCCAATTTAGTTCTATTAAATTCAAAGTTATGGATTCTAAGGTTTATCCCAAAGGTAAGTTTATGTATTCTAAGTCATTCCTAAGGTCCAAATACCTATGTTGGTTGGGATTCATGAAGTTCTTCCTGTTTCGGTGAGATGCCTTCCAAATGACGCGTCTTCTGGAGCTTCAAACTTGATTTGACTATGAAGATCTTCTAGAGGCGCGGTCTTGGATACGTAGACGGTCACGAATCAGTCAACAAAATTGACAACTAATTACTCAATCGGACACAGTCATGGAATTGACAACTCAGTCTGACTCTCCTGAGTCAGATTTAACTTTTAGGCCAACACCAACATATCCATGAATTGATTGCAATGCAAATTTAAAAGGGTAACACTCCAAATTACAGAAGGGTGAAAATGAAATTTAAACCCTAAATTGAGTACTGGTCCTTTCTAATAAACTTGTACAAATGGACCCATATGGACTCCAATAGGAGTGTGCACGAGAGTGTGCAAGGAAGGTCTTGAGTAGCCACTCAACCCTAAAAGCACCAACAAGAAAATACTAATTTATATAAGAAATTCCTTTGGTTGGGTATTACAGACTCTCAGTTACAAATGTTGGCCAAAATTTTTTGGCTTAGGTCTGGGCCGAGATATAAATATAGGCAATAGTGGATTTTTCTGGAAAAATTGTATTAGCCAAAATTTGTAACATTTCAGCCAAAACTTTGGTTAAATTTCAGAAATAACTGCTTTACAAATTTCAGCCGGTATGGCCGAAATATAGGGCATGACCCTCGCACGAAATCTGCTAGTGGCATTTTGAATGGATTTCTAGACGGATTTCTAGACAAGCCCAAAACAACCCTGAATGGAAAACAAGAAAAGGTGTAAAAATGTTGTTAATTCAACATCTAGACTGAAACAGAATATTTCAATCCGGCCTACAAGCTTGAAGATTCGTTGGAAATAATTTATTAGATTTTAAAAGGTTCACTCTATTTTTAGGGGCGATTGTACTAGATTTCTACGCCCTAAATCATCAAGATCTAAGTGTAAAATGTAGAAATTCAAGGAAACGAGGAAAGAGGTAGAGAGACCTGGAGTCTTGAAGCTTGGGAGTGGATTTCTTCTCGACGCCGAGAACGATGATATCGGTGCCACGGACGCCGACGGCAGCGTTGCCCTTGCGTACGGCCTCGAGAGCGTATTCCACTTGGAATAGATGGCCGTCCGGTGAGAATACAGTAATTGCTCGGTCGTATCGGGCCATTCTCTGCTCTTTCTTCTTTTCTCCTTCGTTTGTTTAAATCTCTTCTTCCTCTTCTCCTTCGCTGCAGAAGAATGGTAGAATTTGAGAAGAGGAGTTGGTATTTCTACTCGTTATAATTTGCTGGAAAATAATTGAATAAGACTATTTAACTATTCAAAATGAAATTCATCAAATCAACTTAAACTTTGAATTTTAAAGTTTAAAATAAAATTATTGAATAAATATTTTGTGCAATTCAACAGTGAAAATACATTAAATTAACACTATTAAAACTGAATTTAAATTTTAAAAAGAAATAATATTTTAAATAATTTAAATTTATCAAGGCATGTACACATTAGCTGATTGTACAACTAGAATACCTATAGTTTTGCCCAAGTCTTAAATGGAAGATCACAACCATTGACTATTTTTCTATTTAAATATGAATAAAATAATTTATTGGGTATTTAGTGGGCCGAAAACTAATATATTGTGAAATTATCAAAAAAATTGAAATTTTGAGCCTATCAATTTTAAGAGTTTATCAATAAACTCCAATATTTCTCATATTTACATATTGCACCTCCTCCCCTAAGTCTGAAAAATCAGCTATTATCTTTTCTCAGGTTGACTCTGAGTTTGAAACTTCCGCTGTTACCCAATAGACTGGGCCTTAATGGACCAAGAAGTTTTGTTCAATATTTTGGCCCATTTTGGTTCGAGATGTTTTTTTTCAAAAAAAAAATCACTGATAAATGTTTTTGACCCATTCCAAGAAATAGAACTCGATACTTTAACAGATTTGTATATTTCCCTTCTAAAATCTGATAATATCAACCAAAACTTTGAATTCTAAAATTCAGAGTTGACTCCCCTCTCATGAAATGGGCTGATAATGACAATGAAGGAGCATGGACCCTCAAGGCCTCAACAATTTCAGGGTGGCACAAAGTCTAACCACATGGCATGTTGTGTTGGTTGACTTGGTTCATATGATTGTGAGTTGAACTTGTGATTCCTATGGATGGTGGGCCTTGGAAATGCATTACCATTAGTGAAACTAGTGAAACTTTGTTTCTCAGATCAAATCTGTGATCTGTTGTTGCTATTCCGACGATTCTACTGCAGATCTGTTTTGACTGTCTGTTCGGTGTTTTTAGATCTGCCCCAACCCATCATCGCATCTCCAATATTCTGCTTGTCAGTTTTGGGCAGATTTTTGCCAATGCTTCTCCACCAGATTTGACATCTCAACGCTCTGCTCTCTCTTTGTTCTTGTTGTTAAACCAGTTCTGATCGCTCGATCAGATCTGCATGCAGAGAGAGACAAAAAAAAAAACTTGCTGCTGACTGTATGGAGGTGGGTGGTTCTGTTGTCTGGCAAAATACATTTGAATGAATCATCCCATGTTGTCAGCTATTCTCTTGATAGCTGAATATGATCCAAAAAAAGGCACATGCTATCGCCACCATGATGATGAAAATTTACTGCAACTTCAAATCTTTTTATTCTTCCTCTGATGATGCTGAGATAAGCAGCACATGGGAAAATAAGAGCCATATCTTGGCAAGCTTATGAAAATATGGGAGCAACCGAATCAAAAGAAGAAAATAAAGATCCTCTGGTTTTTTAGGCCAATAGAAATTCTAAGCTGGTTGGGTGATGATGTGGTACTTGAGAATGAAATATTTTTGGCATCTGGCGAAGGTGTGGGTCTCGCCAACATAATGCCATTAGAAGTTCTTATTGGAAAATGCGATGTTGTTTGTACGTCAAAGGATGAGAGAAATCCACAGCCTTTAGATGAAGATATTTAAAGGGCTGATTATATTTTCTATCGTACATTTGAAACCATCGAAGAGAAAGTCTGTGGAGTAGAAGTGAAGTATATTTTTAATTGTGAAGGTAGGAAATCAACTACTACATCGATACTCGAAGTAGGCGAGAATGGCTCGCCTGACTTCCCTTGCTGCTCTGTTCTCTGCATCAGGCGTTTCGTGGTCTCGTGCAGCCCTGTTCTCTGGGTTACCTCATCTGAAGGAACGACCAGAAAGACAATTTGTTTTGTCTGCTGCTCATCGTGATAAGTTAACAAAGATTTTTCAATCTGGCTCCAAAATGCGGAGGTGTCGTGCACTATTTTTGTTTTGATGTTTCTTCTCGCCACAATCTGCTACATCTGTGCCAAGAAGAAAGAGGGAGAATTGAATAAAGGGGCACATTGCCCTTCTCCTCCTGTCCCTATTTTTGTCGTTTCTCGAAAATGAGACGGCATATTTTGGACACATGTCCATTTGTTGTGGAATTCATCCACTTATTTATTTGGAGGACTCTGATTTGTCCCCACTTTTGGTGGCCTTTATGGTTATAGCCTTTGCTATCCTTTATGGTTACAACCTTTGTTGGCCTTTCTGGCTACGGCCTTATTTGATGGTCTTTATGACTACAACCTTTTATTTGTTGGCCTTCATGGCTACAGTCATTGTTTGTTGACCTTTTCGATTTGATTGATTGATGTGATGGCTTCAGCCTTCTTGCTTTTTCAGGTCATTCTTCGCATGTCTTTATTCGCATATTGCCATCATTGTTTTGCCGGACAATTGTCTTACGACCACTGTCGTCATCCGTGCCAAGTTCTCTTTTACAGGTTGTCATCTGTGTTCGCCGCCTGTCTTTTGCAGCCAATCAACGCTACCTCTTCAACCAAGTTTTGCAGCCAATCAGTGTGCTGCTTCTCCATCAAATCTTCATGGTTAGTCGGTATACCACTTTTGCAGTTCACATGTCGTTTCTTCACATTTCAAGCTTCGCGTTCATCCACGCTCAGCTTGTAGGGGCGTGTTGGAATAATTAGACTTATTATCTAATTAGGAGTATTAGTTTGGTTTAATCTTTACTTAAGAGGTCTATTTGGTTTATAATTAGATAAGAGTTTGAGTTTGATTATGATAGCCTTAAGTTCGGTTAGAGGCTATATATACATATAATAACATAGAGACTTAATACAATACACAAATTATTATTTTTTTACAGTAAAAATTGAGACACGACTAAGAGGTTAACCATATAAATATTTTCAGTAATTCGCTTATTTCATTAAACTACGAAAATCTCATCCATAGTCTTTTTAATTATCAATTATTTAGGAGAATACAAAAGATCATCTCTATTATTTTACAACCCAAGTTGATCCAGCTCAAGTGAGATAGGCTTACAATGTAGAACTAAGACCCAATTGTTTTGAGTTTCACCCAATGCGGCAAATTTTAAGTTACTGTGAGAGGGACGGGACAAAGATACATACTTACATCCCTTTTGACAGGCATAAAGATTGAATTTGAATTGGGCACATTTGGCAACTTATCAATTCTTTAATTAAGAAAAAAGAATAGTCTAAAACTCTAAAAGTGTGAGAAAGATAACAATTTAGCAAAAAATTGAAGAGAATTCTCTAATGGTTGCATCTCATGTCACAACTTGATGATTAATAACATCGGGGCCCGGTCCTGACTATAAAAGAATGATACTAATTACAATAGGACTCCATCTTAAAAGTTTATTTAGAGCCTGTGAGATTTCAAGACATCTCAGGAGCGGCACTGTGTAACATAAGTACCTCAGTTATAAAATTTTGATTGAAAATTTTCAATCTAAATTAAAGTTAAAATGTCACTTATATTGTTAAATTTTAACTGAAATTTGTATATGGAGACACAACTCAAGCTCAAGTCTTGATAAAAAAGAAGCTTGTCTCACAAAGAGGAAATGTGACAAACTCACAGATATCACTTTAAAGCTAAAAAGGGTAGATGAGGGGAGGACCTCAAAGGTGGTGGGTGCATGGTAGGTCCCAAAAGTGGTGCACCCAACATTGTTTATGGGTGCGGTCACAGAGCATGTTGTCATCACATCTTTGCCACTTGTCTTGATCCTAACCAAGCAATCACTTGCTTTATTTTTCCCAACCCCAATCATTCCAAGCATTAAACACAACACACTATCAATACCCATCAGCCACAATAATATCCCCCAAAAGGAAATTTTCTTTGATCCCTATCGTCAATTATCTTACCAAGATCCTACTCTTATGTATTTTGTAATTTAAAATTTGGATGGACAATTATTGTAGAAGTGGTTACCTTCAAATTTCATGTACTCATCTCACTTATGGAGTTCATATATTTATATTTTAGATTTTTTTTATATGAATATAAGAAATGGTTTCAGCTAGGAGACATCTCCACTTGGAGCCTTAGGCCCATCAGGGCTAAAAAGCTGCATTTTTCTTCTTCGCATCTTTATCTCTCTCCATGAATTAAATATCTACTTAATTTGCACCTTTTTTAACTTGAACTTAACTATTGATTAAAAATTTATTTAAATTTGACATCATTTTGAAAATTATTATTTTTCAAATCAAATAGATCTAATTCTAAAAATACAAATGCACCCGTCAGCTAATGAGTCCCACGTTGAAAGTGTAGAGGGAGATTTAGAGAGTTATAAAGGACTTGAGTCACTCCACCTATCAGACTAGTTTTTTGGGATAGATACTTAGTCCTAAGAAATAGTATTAGAGTCAGGTCTCAAGCTACTTCATGTGGATTCAGGAGATCCCCTAGGCAGACAGGATAGCTGGTCTCACTCGAGAGAGGGGGGATCATTGGAGCTCCCAACGAGTTCCAAATTGAGAATATAGAGGGATATCTAAAGATTTATAAACTATTTAGGGTTACTCTTTATTATTTTGTATCCACTGTGTATGAATGGAAAAGTTTACACATATTCTAAGAGTTAGTTTTCTTTCTAATCCAATGTAAATAGGAGTTCTACAAGTACGTACATACGTGCATATGATAATTCATAACCCACATACTCTATCAAGAGATTAATGAAAACCTTGTGAAGTAAAATCATGTAATAACGACTTGGTTTTCTCCTAGAAATTTCTTCAACACTTTAATTGCCTTAATCATGTACTGATTGATAATTTGATTTGATTATAATTGGAATGGATAAGCATCTAATAGTCAGAGCTACATTTTTCTCTTTAATAGATGAGATTATCCTAGGCGCGACTTACAGACACCCGACTTGTCGGCCTCCATATGCTTGTTTTTTAATTTTTATAGTAAAATTACCATTCTACCCCCATATTTTTCATTTATTCGAACGAACGTGGAAGTGTAAATTTAGTTCATTCGAACAAATGTCAAAGTTTATTTCCAAAATTTCTCAAATTGAATAATCGGACTAATTGCGATAACCTGATAAAAATACTTTAAGACTTCAAGGTCTTTTGACACTCTCAAATGCTTAAAAAACAGTATTTTACAAATAAAGGTATCACTCGGCTGTACCTAAAACACATTTGGAAGTGTCAAAAGACCTTAAAGTCTTAAAGTATTTTTATCAGGCTATCACAATTAGTCCGGATATTCAATTTGAGAAATTTTGAAAATACACAGTGTTTAAAAAATAACGATATATTTTTCATATGATACAGTAATAGATAGTGTATTAGTTAAATAATAAAATCTCCATTAAAATTTTAAAATTATTTTTTAAGCACTGTGTATTTCTAAAATTTCTCAAATTGAATATCCAGACTAATTACGATAACTTGATAAAATACTTTAACACTTTAAGGTCTTTTGACACTCCCAAATATGTTTTCAGTATAGTTGAGGGATACCCTTATTTGTAAAACACTGTTTTTTAAGCATTTAGGAGTGTCAAAGACCTTGAAGTCTTAAAGTATTTTTATCAAGTTATCGTAATTAGTCCAAATATTAAATTTGAGAAATTTTGAAAATACACGGTGCTTAAAAAATAACTTTAAAACTTTAAAAGAAATTTTATTATTTAAATATTATACTATGCATTACTTTGTGCATACTGTAACATGAAGTGATTCGAATGAACCATCCGTTCATTCGAATGAATGGGTTGAAAAGTAGCATGAAATACTGTTCAACTCATTCGTTCGAATGAACTAAATTTACATTTTGACATTAGTTCGAATGAATGATTCATTCGAACGAATGTCAAAATGAACTGATAGTTTATTCAAATGAATGAAAAATACAAGAGCAGAATGGTAATTTTACCTTAAAATTTAAAAATGAATATGTATAAGCAGAAAAAAGTTAGGTGTCTCTAGGTCGGGCTTGTCATTGCTTTTAAATACATATTTACCTGTATATATACAGTAAAAACTACAATACAGGGATAATGTTTTTCCTTTGTTGGTTGGTGACAAAGTTTCAGTAGCTAATGATGAGTCTAAGTCCTGATCGGAAGGAAGAGCATCCACGTGTTAACATGTGATAGACTTATTCTTTTATCCAAAATTCACTTAGTGTAAGTATAAATAATTTTTCTCTTAGAACCTCCATTTAATTTTTGAAAAATGTATAAATCTTTTTTTATAGGGAGAATGGTTCTTTAAAGTAAAATGAGAAAAAGAACTCAGAAATTTTGCTAAATAAAATTTTAAATATCTAACTTAAATTAATATTTTTTTTAGTTTACGTGTAGGAAACTGTCAGGAGCCCACTACTTGTAGGGCACACTTAAAATTAAGTTATACGAGTTCGAACTCATAACCTCCCGTTTTCTGAGATGGGAGGTAACTAGTTGAGCTAAATCCAAGTACATAAACCTTACATCTTGATTGAGTTTAAATTACATATAGTAAATTTTAAGTAATCTTCCATGGACATTATCAATTTATAATGCCTGAGTAAACACCATCATCAAACGTGGATTTTGGACCCATTACCAGATGTTGCTGCCTGTGGCCTAATATACTGCCAATTTTATCTTTAAAAAGAACAAACAAAAATGGTGTCACGTCCAATTATACCAAATGCACTAGAGCATATAGGTGATGTTGATATTTTTTTAATAGTCCCCTCAAATATCTAACATGAATTTTCTTAGTGTCACTATATTGATTTGAGACAAACAATATTTTTCACACTTGTCATAATGGAATCAGTTCCATTATCATTTATTAAAGGTTTTATTTCATTTTCCGAAAATCATTTTTTTTTTCCATTTTAGACTTTTATTATAAAAGAAACCTTTTTATATTTCTCTAAAATGGGCCCACCCTAATAGGAAGCAAAACATTCATGCCTGGTAACAATGGATATCTAAAACCCATATTTTCAAAAAAAACAAGGTTTTAAAAGTTACCTAAATACAATAATATATTTTAATAACTATTAATATATTTCCTATTTAGAAAAATAATAGGGACACTGATATACTTTTTCGCCAGTTTAGATAATGACAATCAGACTAAAGAATAAGTACAATATTCAAATGTTATAAAAAAACTTTAATGTTTTAATGAACTCTGAAAAAGAAAGTTTAATAGTGTCTTCTCATATTTCAAAAGAGTTAGGCTAATAAGACACACTAACTAGACATGCCATCAGATCAATCGTAAGTCTCATAAATTTAAATTAATTTGATAGGTGATTAAATAGATTAAAATCATATAATATTGGCCTTTAAATTTTGATGAGTATAAACTTTTTCGTATAGATACTATTCATGTATTCTTCTTTACATAAATGAGACATCTGCAGACTAACAAACAAAAAAAATGTTTTCTAGTTAGAAATATTAATGGTATAGAAAGATATTTATGTATATTTTTTACTAAAATTGTAATAAAATAGTGTTATTTTTAATGGAAACTATTGTACTTCCGAAGATGTCGCATACAAAATGAGGCAAAATCAAGTTGAGATTACTTTTTACATGCACCAAAGTGATTACTTTAACCCATATTCTTTAATTAATTTCTCACCTTTGACCCTTTTCACTTTTAGAGTGTATTATTTACTTGGTTCAAAATACAGAGTGATAATTATATTTGGTATAACTCGATCCAAATGAATTACTTTGTATATTTGGTTCTATTTAACTAGATTAAAATTAATTGGTCTACACTAAAAATAGATTGAGAAAACACTTAATATGAGATTTAAGTTCTTTAAAGTCCCATAATAACATGTATCTTCTATTACATTTTATGAATTTTATGACAGAAACTCTATAAATTATATATATCACATTAAACACTCTTCGTTTAATTTAATGAATATTTGTATATCATTTCATTAAACTTTATATATAAAAAAACCTAACTGAAAATTATCTTAAAAAACTCAAATTTTATGATATATTCGTTTAACTGCCTGTGTCGACCACTTTTATTATTATGTGATACAATACATATCAACCGATACAAATCGACCTATTTAAAATTGATAGACATGAGAAATTTTATGACCTTGGTGCCTATACAATTGTAGAAGTGACAAGGAAGCAATGATTAATAGCAGAAGTAATTGTACTTACATGAGAAAAGTGTAATTATTAATAAAGGTATTACTCTTTCCTTCACTTTTCAGATAAAAAAGGACTTTACATGGGTTTTATTAATTACTTCAGTCATTTTCAATTCGCAATGAGCAACGTTTTCACTTGGACTCTCATTTGATACTCATTGAAATTTGAAATCCAAAAAGAATTGTATCCGTAGTCAATTTTAACTCATTTCAAATTATTTTTACCTATGATATAAAAGTCTATTCAAAATTAACCTTAATTTGATTATTGATTATGAACTGCTGACAATTATAATTTTTTAAACATAATAGATCTAATGTTCTATAAAAAGCAGTATCTTAAAAATAGTTTTTAAATCAAACTTCACTCCTAATGTCTACTATTACCGGGACAAAAGCAATTCTAATAAAATTATACAATAAATATATGAGTAGTCATTTAGACGTCCAAATTTTTTATTAGAAAATATCTTTTTTTTTGAATTTATAGTGAAATTATCATTTTACCCTTCACGCATGCATTCAAATGAAAGATTTTTCAAAATTGAAATTTTTCAAAATCAAAATCTAGTGTGTAAATGGTCACCTTAATGATATTCACATGATATTCTTTTACCGTATCATCGTTTTTTGACTGCCATCACTTTGTATCACATTTATTGGCTTACTTCATGCATGGTTTGATCGTTTACTGTAGTGACAGATTTAATGAAAAGAAAAATCTATATTTAATTATATTCTTCATTAAAATTTATTTCGAATGGATTGATCAAATCATGATTTTAAGGGGCATAAAATTTAATAATTAATTTTTAATAAATTTAAAAACTATGGGTTAATTAAAATAATTTTTATTAGATCATATATTAAAAAAAAATCTAAACACTCCAGATGATGGCCCCACAATTATTCCATTCTCCATTAGATTTTAAAATACTATTCATGAAAATGATTGAATCTGGACGGTGAGATGAGATTAGTGGGTCTCCTCCTTCTTTATGTTGTGCTTGGAGAGTCAGCAAGCATTCTGGCAACTAAGAAGCATGAACTATGAAGACGACCTTGAAACTTCTTTAATGGCTGTCCTTTCGTTGACATCTTAGAAGGAAGAAGACCTTAGGAAAGACCTACCCATCTCTCTCTCTCTCTCTCTCTGGAAGACAAAAATACCCATTATATCATGCATTAAGGATTGAGTAAAATACGATATTTAAATATTTATATAATTTATTAATCAAAAGGTAATGGGGAGTAGGACAAGAAATAGGCTCTCATTGACAAATTTTGATTTGGCTTTTGATTGAAACATATATTTTTTGAAAATATCAGTTGATTTTTTAATGATTAATTAATATTAAAAATATTAGAAAAAGACTTTTGTGTCTATTTGACCAACAAAAATTCTTTGAACCAATTTTTTTATCTCATAGCATACCTTTAAGAAAAAGGACTCAAAAAAGGAAATGGACCTCTCAAAGTCTAAAGGGTTGACTTGACGGCTAAGATCTTAATAAAAATGTAAGATGTTTTATATTAAATTCATGTTTAACATGTAGGATCATTCCCCTTAGATTTACACATGTGTGTGAGTAGTAGGACTTGAATATGTCATGAGAACTAGTTAAATTAGACGTTTGGATACCTTAGTCTTAAGAAAAAAGAACGAAAAAAATGGATGTTCGGAGACAATATTTAGTCTAATCAATGAGTTTATTAAACAAGTCTAGAGACAAAAGTTAAACTTATTTAAAGTTTTTAAACAAAATATTTAAGTTTATAACATAAAGGGTAGATTGGTTAATGGTGTTAACAGTTAACTCTGCATTTATATCGATTGGCTGAGAATTTTTGATACCTGAATATTAGTATGAGATTGATGAAGAGAATATTTTTAATTATATTATATGCTTAATAAATATGTCATCTGTCTCAATTTCTAAGATGTCTAGATATTTATTATGGAGCATTCATAAAATATGGTTGTGGTTACTTAAAATGATTTTTTTAGAGACCGGGGCATTTATATTTAATAGAGTGATTGAATTTACATGATTGGGTGAGATGTACAAAGAATTTCATATATAATATAATTTTTAAAAGATATTCTATTATAAAAAATTATATCAATTAAATTTTCATAATCTAAAATCATAAAATTAAAATGAGGAGATGAAGTTCAAATTTTCAAGTTATACAAATCTAATGTCTTTAATAGGTGTAGTTCAACTGGTTGCTTCTGATTTTACGAGTGGTATCGGGATTTTAGATACGGTATTTTGATATGTAAAAAAACATTCTTCTTAAATAAAAAATATTTTAACACGAGTACGGTCACTGAATGAAGTTAATGGACTGGTTTCTGACTTTCTGAAATTGGAAAATTTTAAAGTAATTGATTTGGCTTTTCGTAAAAGTGGTTTCAGTTTCGAGAAGGAGAGTTTTAGGAAAGAAAACTCTACGTAACAGACTCACGAGAATCCCATGATTCAGTTTATTTATTATAATGTATTTATTTGTTAATTTTTTTATAAGAAATACATTAGAAATTATAGATATCATTATTTAAAATAATAGCTTTATGTAAGATTTTTTATTTGATTTAAGCAAATAAAATTAATAGTTAAAAAATGCTCTATTTTAACTATTTATTTTTTAGTTTAAATTTGATAAATTTCTAAATAATTTATAAAACATTTATTTTAAATTCTCACATAAGAAAGTTTTCAAAGAGAATGTCGTTACTCAGTTTCCGGTCTAGAAAACCATGTGATGGAATTTGGACTCATCCACGGACCACTTGATGTAATTTGGACTTTTGGACTTTCTAGTTTTCTAGCTATGCAGTCATACGCCATGAGGCCATTACACATCCAACTAAGTTTAAAAGATTGGATAAAAAACTAATTGATTATATATTTTAGATTTTCTATTTAGCATTTAGGACTTTGCATTTAACATCCAAGATATGAAAAGGGTACTGATTCTCTCACGAGTATTTTGTATAATCCGACACAGATTTTAGAATATTCTCGATTTTACCATTCCACTGTCGTACCAAAGAAAAAAAATATCATTTTAGCTAAGCCGAAACTGAATCGGCTAGATTTCGGCAAACCAGATCTGCCATTTTAGCTAGCTGAAACAAAATCTGTCAGATTTCGATGAGCTGAATCTGCCATTTCGACTAGCTGAAACCGAACTTGTTAGATTTCGGCGAGCCGAATCTACCATTTCGGTCAACTGATTTATACCGCAATGGAAAAGCCAGTGATTCAGTCAGTGAGCCGGTCAGTGAGCTGATTTATACCGTAGTGGAAGGGTAAAATGGGCAAAACCCTAAATCCTGTGTCTGGTTACACAAAACACCCGTGGGAGGATTGCTACCCATATGAAAAATATTTATTTTTCAAAATAGAGACCTTGCCCTTTTTTTAATTATAGATTACCATCCAAGTTTATATAAAGTATTAAATATATGTCAATTCCACCTATAGTCAAAACTCGAAACTTGAATTTAACTCAAATTCCTATCGAGTCATGGAAGTGGATGAGTTTTTAGACTCTGATTAAAAAAACTCGATAAAACTCATATACTTGTTTAACTTAAATTTTATTAATTTGAATCAAATTAACTTGTTCTAATTTTTTTTAAATTTTTGAACTATATTTTTAACCCTTATTGACAAAGAAGATAATGAAAAGGTTGTCTTGGTAACACTCAATATGAATGGAATCATAAGAAACAGTGATTAACTCGTGATACACAACAAGAATTGTGCCACTTCCAAGCTCCTATTCTACCCATTCTCTCCTATAAAAACTCAATACCCCATTTGGAAAAATCCATCTCTCTCTCTCTCAATACCCCATTTGGAAAAATCCATCTCTCTCTCTCTCTCTCTCTCTCTCTCTCTCTCTCTCTCTCTCTCTCTCTCTCTTATTTTCTCTTGTTTTCTATCTCCTCCTACCATTCTCTCTACTCCTCCTTCCATTTTCAGCTCAGTTACTCTTTAACTTCAAGACCATGTTGCCAAGATCCTTTAGCTTGAAGAACATGTTACCAAGGAGTCGAACTCTTCCATCTCGTATGCATCACATGGCAGTAAGATCAACCGGACTCTTCTCTTGGTGCTCCACTTCTATTCTTTTACTCCATTTTCTTGGTATTGATCTTCTTCTTCTCTTGTTGGAAATCCTCTCCAGGGCGATGGTACCCTCGATGCCCGCTATCTCCAGTTAGAAATCCAACCCAAACCCCACGCCGAAACCGAACCAATCGATCCCCAGATCAGTTACAGCAAGTCCCTCGACGACGATGGTCGCATTAAGAGAACTGGTACTGATATTTGTTGCTGTTCTTTTTATTCTTATTTTTTTTTAACATGGGTGTCCTCACCCCTGTATTGAAGGTCACGAGTAGGGCTGAAAGTCAGGTCGGGTCAGATCAGATTTTTAATAAATCCAATCCAATTCATATAAAAAATTATTGTACCCAACCGGACCTAACCTAATTTGCTGGCCCGAGTTACTCAACCCAACTCGATCCTAATTTCTAATCCGACTCAACCCGAGTATTGTTTTATAACTTAGTGCACTCAAGTTGAGTCTGGTCGAGTTGCTTTTAAATTTCTCAACTCGACTCGACTCGAATTTCATAAAGGTTTATTTTTTCCCTACTCGACCCACCGGAGATATACAAAAACATAACCCAAACTCATTGATTTCTTGGATTGGGTTAAAACTCAATCCAAATTTCACCCCTACCTACGAGCACATGTGAACCTCTCAATTTACACACACTTGTAAGTCAATAAGGTATAATCCCACAGAGAGTAGTCCCAGAACTCCTTTTATGAGAGAAACTTCTTGACTGTCAAGCCAACTCCTTGGATTCTTCTACTATTTCTTCCAATTATAAGTGAGAAGACAATAATTCTTTTGAGTTTGGAGTAATAAAAAGTTTTTAGAGAGTCTACGGAATTTTAGTTAAAAAGTCTCTGGATAATAATATAAACCATTTTAAGAAAAAGATGTAGTATAATATTTTATGTCTAGATCGTTTCAACTATAAATAGTATCTAAATTTTACTCGTGTAAAGGTAACTTATGAGATACGTGCAAATGATTTATGATAAATAAATATGATCCCAAGTTCCATGCGTATAGATTTGCACATTTACTTTTAACTGTATCTTGCACTTAACTTTTGAAATGATTAAAATACCTTTTCTGAAACGATTGCAACTGGAGTTTGTTAATGTTGAAGTTTAATATAGAAACTTTCGAATACTTTTTGAAAGTTGTAATGTTTTGATCAGATAAGATAAAATTCGATCTGATTTAATTATTTAAATTGAATTAGAGAATTTTAAAGGGGTATGTATAGATTTAAAGTTTTATGATCTGAATTTGAAATAGATTTAAACTCATTTAACACTTTTAATAAATAATAAGTAATGAGTTGAGATTTGTTGACTAGAATCCAAAATCATTTTGGTCCGACTGACTCGTTGTCGGATCTATTTTGAACTTGACCTAACAAAATAATTGAAACCCAATTACCCAGATTGAACCCGAGCATTTTAAATGGGTAAGGATTTAAAATTTTTGTGATATAAATCTAAAATAGCTCCGAACTGACTAACATATTTAATAATAAGTAATGTGTTGAAGATTTATGATCCAAACTCGAATAAGATCCTATCCAAAACCAACCTGAACCGACTCATTATCGGGCTTAGTTTTGTTGGACCAGTCAACCAGCAGTCTAATTGATACCCAAAACCTTTGAAGTGAAAAAAATAAATCTTGTTATATCTTTTTACTGTAATTACCAAACAATATAAGAGAAACAAATATTGAAAGGAAACTCGTATTCAAAGAAAACCCTTCCATAAAGAAAACTCCTATAAAATTTACCTCTCATTCAAACACAGACCATAACATAATACTTTAAGAAAAAAAAATTCTTTTCTTTACAGTCAACATAAATTTATTTTTGTACTCACTCTCTCTCATTGATTGCATGGATTTTATAGTGAAAAATTATCATTCTTACACTGTATACAAAGGTTTACTAAAGTAGCATCTATCAAAGCACCACTAAATATGAAAATTAGATATGCCTTGTCACTCCATGAGTGCCCCAATTATTTTTATTTTATTTTATTTTTATTTTGCAGGGAATGTATGGACTGCAACATCCCACATAATAACTGCTGTTATTGGGTCCGGTGTCCTATCTCTGGCATGGGCCATAGCCCAACTTGGATGGATTGCAGGGCCCACCGCCTTGACCCTTTTTGCATTTGTCATTCTCTACACATCCAACCTTCTTTCTGAGTGCTATAGAACAGGCGACCTCATATCTGGAAAGAGAAACTATACCTATATGGATGCTGTCAGGTCCAACTTAGGTCAGTAACTTTCTTTTTAACTCCCAAAATTTTGCTTGGTCATCCTAAGAAGAGACACGAGTTTTAGTGAATTTCTCATTTTACACTAATCTGTCCGTACGGAAATTTTTTTAAAAAAATATATATTAAAAAATCGGTGCACTGGACTGGTGTACCGGATCGGATCATTGGAAAATGAGAATTTGAAGAAAGTTATCCGGTCAGTGCACCGATTTTTTGAAACGTGAAAGAGTCCAAATTGGTGCACCAATTCACTGGAAAGTGATCCGGTCGGTGCACCGATTTCTGAATGTCAGATTTTTTTAATTTTCCGTATGGACGGATGGAGGCAAAGTGGGAAATCTGAAAAATCCATAGTTCTTAAAAGATTGTTCCCGTGTTAGTATGGGCATCCAAAATTTTCTACTATTTTCTAAATTCAAATGAAAATTATAGGAAATTGGCTGAGACCCAATTATTTATTTCTTTTGTCTTTTTAAATTATTGCAGGTGGAGCTAAGGTTAAAATCTGTGGAATCATTCAGTATCTTAACTTGTTTGGTGTTGCAATAGGGTATACAATTGCAGCCTCAATCAGCATGATGTAAGTATTATTTGATCCAAGTTTTTTCTTGTTAATTTGTTGGTAATTAGCTAAAGTAATAATTTGCTGTGCTGAAAATTTCAAAGTTCAAATGTACAATCCATTTAGATGATGGTCCACATAAACCAATCAATTGAAAGATTAGACATCACTTCAGTTGAATTTTTAAGCATGCTTCAGCTAACCTATAACTGTGATATCAAGGCTGCTTTTGGATGGGGTAAGGGGGTTTAACCCCCGGGTCACCCCTCCTTACCCTTGTTTGGTGACTCAAAAATTACTCTAAGTGAGGGTAAAAATTCAAAAAATTACCCTTCTCACCACCTTTTTTAATACCCCATAAGCTTGGGGTATTCAAGGGTGACCCCGGTGAGTGATGACTCTTGTAAAATTACCCTCATCCAAACACAGCCTCAAGTGTCTAATATGGGTATTTCATGATATATTGGAAAATAGCAAAAATAGACTACTTAAATGTTATTTTAAAAAAAAAGAAGAATTAAACCAGATCAATTTAATTTAATTTTTATTACATCCCCTATCTAATGAAATATAAAATATGAACTAGTTTTCATGGTTTTCTTCATGTTGTAGGGCAATAAAAAGGTCCAATTGTTTTCATAAAAGTGGAGGGAAAAATCCATGCCATATGTCAAGCAATGGATACATGATAATGTTTGGAATTACGGAGGTGATATTTTCGCAAATCCCTGATTTCGACCAAGTTTGGTGGCTCTCCATTGTAGCAGCAATCATGTCATTCACCTACTCCATAGTAGGACTTAGCCTAGGGATTGCCCAGGTTGCAGGTATGGATTAAGGTTTTAAAAATCGAAATCTTTGTTTAAATGGTTAGAAATTGAGTTTGAGTTCACATTGGAAGTGTAGATTGCTCCTTGACAAAGTTACAATCTGCAGAAGACTTGACATTTCTATCCATAATGGAAATAATGCAGAGAACAAGAGTTTCAAAGGTAGCCTTACAGGAATTAGTGTAGGTCAAGTGAGCCCAACTCTTTTTGTGACCCCAACTCAGAAGATTTGGAGGAGTTTACAAGCACTTGGTGATATTGCCTTTGCATATTCTTATTCCATAATCCTAATTGAGATTCAGGTACTTCTAAATCTACAGAGAATTTTCTTTCTATTTTCATCGCCATTTTCGTGTAATTTTCTTGGTGAGGCATTCAAACTTGCATTTCCATCACTGTTATTCTGTCACAAATGTAATCCATGTACAGTATGACAATCACATTGAATATATGTACAGGATACAATAAAATCACCACCGGCCGAGCACAAGACAATGAAGAAGGCCGCAACAATGAGCATTACAGTGACCACAATATTCTATTTGCTCTGTGGGTGCATGGGATATGCAGCTTTTGGAAACAATGCACCGGGAAATCTCCTTACCGGTTTCGGATTCTACAATCCATATTGGCTTCTTGACATTGCCAATGCGGCAATTGTTGTTCACTTGATTGGAGCTTATCAGGTACTTCCATTCACTCTCTTATAATCCAATTTTCATTTTACTTTTAAGGCCATAAACTGTAATGGTTCAATAAAATTTCAAGTCAAGTCAAGCGAGTCAACAAGTTCTACTGAAAGTTTTCTCTAATTGAGTTCAAGAACTCACCTGAGCTATCAATTCTATGGGATTTCAAGTCAAGTTCAAGTTTTGAGTTTTCAAACTATGATTAAGAAAGATTAATCCTTCCTCCCTTCACTTGCAGGTCTTTTGCCAGCCTTTATTTGCATTTGTGGAAAAATGGAGTGCAAGAAAGTGGCCGAAGAGTGACTTTATAAATCAAGACTACGATTTGCCAATACCCTTTTGCGGAACCTACCAGCTCAACTTCTTTCGGCTCATATGGAGGACTATTTTTGTGGTAGTAACTACTGTTATCTCCATGCTCATGCCATTCTTCAACGATGTTGTTGGAATCCTTGGAGCATTTGGATTCTGGCCATTGACAGTATACTTCCCTGTGGAGATGTACATAGCCCAAAAGAAGATCAACAAGTGGACAGGTCGGTGGCTCGGACTCCAAATACTGAGCTTCACTTGTTTATTCATCTCACTTGCTGCTGCCGCTGGCTCTGTTGCCGGAGTGATCCTCGATCTCAAGTCCTATAAGCCATTCAAGAGTACTTATTGAGGCTACTCTAGTCTTGGAAAGGAAGTATATTAGTGTAGAGTTGGGAGGGTAGATTCAAAATTATCTTTGTATTATTTAATGTCTACCAACAAATAAGCTGTGAACAATAAGCTGAAAATGAGAGGTTTGCTAATTTGCCATTCACCTCTTTTCACCATGCAGGGATATGTGAGACTGTGGTATGTGTGTCTCATCCGAATCTTAAACAAGGCGGGTCACACAAATATGGATCACTTGGTCTAAAAATTGAGGGTTGATTCATGCCAATAATGCTCATTAACTATACATATGTGGGTCAGATTTAGTACATGATTCGGTTGTCACATACATGTACACATTCTCAAGTGTCTGATTGGTAATGAGTAGAACTCCACATAAATGACTAGTGCTCAATGTTTCTGCAGAAGAAAAAGTGCTTGTTATCTACATAAAAGAACTTGAATAAGCTCTCTGTACTGTATTTCTGCTAGAAAACCTCTTTATCTTTCTTTTTCTTCCTTGGTACGCTAGTCTTTTTTATGTTAAAAGTATTTTTACTACAAGAGATATGGAACTATGTCTTCCTTCTTGAGCGAAGGTTTTTCTCGGTCGAGTGGGCAGTGTACATTGGGGATAGGACATGAAATGATGGGGGCCAGGCTCAGATATATCGATTCTTAGGCCAAAAAGCTTGATATTTTGTTCGATCATATCGTAGTTTTGAACCTTAAGACCCTCATTCTCATATAGGGATAGAATCAATCGCTGAATATCCTTCGTTCGATTGACAGTAGCCATAGCAACCTCCTAAATCTATAAAGAAACCCCTTCGTTGGAAGGTATCTATGGTGTACTCGATCACCAAAGGATTGATTTTGATTAGGCGACTCAGAAGTTTTCTTTGAGGCACACAAGTCAGTCATGCCTTTTCACTCGAATTGATAGATAGAAGGAAGTTTGGACCTCCCTATGTTGATATGATCCAACTTGATTTTTCAAATTCGTGAGTGATTACAAGCTCATACTGCAACTGTTATATTGTCAAAGTCTTCCTCCTATATGATCACGACTATCCAATTTCCCTAGATGGAAGCAGATCATTGGCTAAGATTTTCATTAGTATGCAATCGATAGCTTTCCTACATATTCCCATGATCCAAGAGGCTAAAATCACCCCAATGATCCTAGGCTCCTAACAATTGGAAGAACTTCTCTACTCCAAGGGGTTGGTGTGTTGACCAGGAACCTGCATGAGGAAGCGATAGTCCTAAGTTCAAATCTCATCTCATCCCAAAGGACCACTTCCCATAGTTTTACCTGTTGTGTGTGGGTAGGGAGGCTTGCACACGCCCCAAAGACTAGTTGGATGCTCTAAGAAGTCATTAGATTGGGAAGTGGCCGTAGACAGAGAAGTGTTTTTTTTTTTTGAAAGGGTAGACAGAGAATTGTTGGAGGTGGATTTATTCTAGTATTAGGAACTAATAAAACGTATGGTTACAAACAACACAACCCGATTGTTACTTGTGCAAGAATTTGATATACACTAGAAGAGTTCATTTCGAAGGAAAATCTGACTACAGAGGCTATACAATGTAGAATTTTACAGAACTAATGAAGATGAACAGATGAAAGTAACTTGCTATTTCATGAATCCAACTTACTACTTAGACTTCTTAGCCTTAACTTCGACTGCAGCTTCTTTTGCAATGCTTTTTGCGTTGATGACATGTTTTGGATTGAATGCATTTCGTATTTTGAAGACAGCCCAAGCAGCTCCCACTGCATGACCTGCTGCATCAAGGCTTTCACTCGCCGCCTCAGCTGCTTGATCACCATACCTAAGACAATCAATTCATATACCTTCTGTCAATTGGGTTTTTGAATAAAGAAGAAAAGAAATAAAGGAAGGAAGTCGGCTTAGATTCAAATAGGCAGTTGACTCGTGAAAATAAATTGCCAAATCTAAATAAAAGCTAATTCCAGATTGATGAAATAAATAACTTAAATGATGATAATCATGAGGTCATCTTAGGAGATCAAACCCACATAAAGACATGGCTTCCTCAACAATTATTATACAAAAAACCAAAATGCATCTACATCGGTCCTATGGACTGAGGTCACCTCAGCAGTTTGAAGCAGTATCTAAGGAACTGGAGAAGCACCACTATGTAAACCCTTGGTGCTCTTAGATTGCTTTTTAAGGAATGATTTTGTTTCTTACCCTTTTGATTGTGAGATAGAAGTTACCTGTGAGATACAAGCCCGGTTGTCACAACAGATGATGTCGACAAAACATTCTTTCCGGCTACTTCAACAGCATCACAGATCTTGCCTGTTTCTCACCCGAAAACAGTCCACCATTATTTCTAAGAAACTTAGTTGCAAGCTTTTAGAATTATTTTAAAAGAACAACAGTTTCAGCAAGAATATAGCAAAGCATACTCATGCACAAAAAATGAGCAAGTAGCCCAAAGAAATGAATTTAAGTCAACATGTGCAACAAAAGTAAAAGGTGTAATAGGAAGACCTGTGATGGCTGATGGAATAAAAAAAACGATTGTTTGGAACCGACCAAGAGGTGTTTGGAGATGTTCGATCATGGCCATGTTAGGACTCGGTATCTAATCCAAAAGGCTAGCCTATTAGGTGGAGTGGCCCAAGTCCTTTATAAGTCTCTAAATCTCCCTCTTCACAACCAATATGAGACTCGTTCACTGCCCCAACAATTCCCCCCCTAAAACGATGCTATCCAGTAGATAGAATGTTGCCGGCCATTCCGTCCTGCTAGGGAATCTCCTGAGTCCACATGCATTGGCCTGAGGATATGGCTCTGACACTTGTTAGGACTGGGTATCCAGTCCAAAAGACTAGCCTCAATAGGTGAAGTCACTTATGTCCTTTATAAATCCCTAAATCTCCCCCTTCACAACCAATATGGGACTCGTTCATTGCCCCAACAGGCCTATGCTAATAAGACTACTTTTTCCATCATTACCCATAAATGCAAATTTGAATATTGAAATGTGAGGAACAGAAGATTGTCGATACCAGTCGCCACTGATAAATAACTAGTACAGCAATTCCTATCAACTAAGGGCTGTTTACCACAATCGCTTTGTGAATAAAATGTCTGCTGAAAGATATCACCACATTAAATCCAAAAGTAAATATCATGTCAATTGGAGTGAGATGAAAACCAAGAAATAGAAGGGGTAATAGATTTCACTAAGATGTATCAGAACTCATATATATGTTGATAACAGATATATAATCAACCTGATTAGCATAATGTGTAGCAAACAAATAGCACAGCAAAGCCCAAGTTCTAATTGAGAAGTAAAAGGAGAAGGAGAGTATATGATACAATACCAAATCCATCCAGGGTAGCAAGGACTACTTCGCCTGGCAGGAGATTAAGGAACTTCTTTCCGACTCTTGAATTTGCAACAGAGCTTGTGAAAAATCCAGTGACTTTGACGACCCCAGAAAGGATTCCAGTAGCCACCTTCTCTGACATCTTTGAGACTCTCTTAACCCTACCAAAGTGTCCATGTTAAGGAGACTAAATAGCACACAAAAGAAGGAAATTGTCACATGAATATAATCAAGAGATTTAGAAGAAAAAAATCTAAGATGTCGGATGTAAGATATCTTGCCTCATCACTTTATGAAACTTTGGAAGTGTAGAACTCAAAAAGCTGATGCAAATACATGAAAAATGGCAGATGGTGATATGATAATATGATGCGGCAACCCTCCTATAATCACATGAAACCAATTTGATCCAACTCAATGGTTCAGCAAGTGGGTCCCATTTAGATCATATCTGGCTCATAACTTCTCTGATCAGGCGAACTCAGTTGCTTGATCCAGTGCACAAATTGGTGACACGAAAAATTTGGTAATCGGTCGTGGTCAGTGACCAAAATAATTGTTTGGATGGTTAGGATCATCTAGTATGACCTTTTTGGGCGATTATGAAACAACATAGGCTTGATTGGGTAGGAAGATGAGATTGATGACCAGTTGGGTGGAAGGAATTATTCCTCAAAAATCGATTACAGCACTTGCAAATAATATAATAATGAAAAAACATGTAATATATCAAACATGAAGAGACCAAAGAACAAGAAGGAACAAATGAACAAATACATTGCCCCGGAAAAATCGACAAAGGAGAAAACCAAGTCAGAGTAGTTGCAGAACCATAAAACAAAGGAGTCCACGGTTCTGAATATTGGACTGAGTCTTTGAGTCAGTAAATCGAGTTCAAGTCACAGCTTTAAATATTGGGTATTTGGCTCAGTAAATCGAGATCAAGTCATATCGGCCAAGTTGGATAAGGACCAACTAAAAATCACTTGAAAACAGGAGAAAATGGCAACTCCTAACTGACAAGGCCGAGTCTGAGTTGCATTAGTATCAACCAAATGTGAATCATATCAGCCACGTCAACCTGACCAATTTCTCAAACCTTGCAAGGAAACAACTGTTGGCAAAGTTCCACATTGCCGGTGGACCTTCGAGTCTTAGGGTTTATAAGTGTATGGGTACCCTCTCCTTATTAGCCGGTTTTTAAGGATGAGTTTTACCCATGTGTTTTATCATGATATTAAAGCGGGGGAATCGCTAGGTTGGGTCGGGTTCATATCTCTAGCCTTACGTGGAGGTGGAGGGCCGAGTGTCTCCAACCTTGACAAGGGGAGTATTAGCAAAATCCCACATTGCCAGTGGACCTTTGGGTCTTGGAGTTCATAAATGCATAAGCACCCTCTCCTTATAAGCCACTTTTTAGGAATGAGTTCTACCCGTATATTTTATCAACAACAATTAACTGAATTGGACAAATCCATGAACATGGAAAAACCAAGCACCTGTTGATCCTCCTCAGTGTTTCCTCACTTATCTCCTGAGGCTGAGAATTGGGCTCCAACCTCTTCTTTAGCATCTCATTCCCCCACTTCAATCGATCCACCGTCACATCCCCACACCATAATATCCCCCTTATCAACTGCCCTGAACCGACTGCAATTGCCTTCGCCATGGACCCACTATACTCTTCGACATTCGGTGCCAATGTCGTCCAGTATGCGGCTGATCTCTCCTCCATCATTTCTTTCTTATCCTTTGATTCCAAAATCTCCGACGGTGCAACCTCCTTCGCCACCCACCCATCCAACACCTCCGATTTCTCCTTAACCTTCTGGACTGAAAAACTACTGCATTTCTCCAAAATTCCATCCAATTCTTTCAGAAGATTCTCCTGCCCCTTTGATGCGAATGTCAGCCCGTAATTCAAAAGATTCCCCGCATCATCACCATCGTCATCACTATCAGAATCCGATCCATCAGATGGAGGTGAATGGAGGGAGAAGAAATAGTGGGATTCGTCCAGCTTGACAGAGGCCTCGTCCTTGGTTAGCGGCCATTGGACGTCGCCAATGCAAGCAATAATGGCAATTGCGTTAGAGCCCTGTTGGAGACAGAGGATGGAGAATTCGCCGCAGGCAAGCTCAACACTGGTTTGTTTGTCGATGAGGTGGACCATCGCACCAGGGATCTTGATTATGGTCTCTCCAGAGGAGTCGTCGACAGGTGCAGACGGCGGGGGATTGGGATCATGGCCTTGGGGGAAGAGGTTTTCGACAAGGTCTTTCATGTCCATGGGTTCAGGGGACCCAGCTTTAGGTTTCAACGAGTGCGATGAATCAAAATGAGAAGACGTCTTATTCTTACCCTTTTGATTGTGACTTTGTGTTGGTGGAAGGACGAAGGAAAAATTGTGAGAGAGAGAGAGAGATGAAAAGATGAAGGCAATTTCATGGGTCTGAAGATCGGCAAAAGAAGAGGGTCTTTGTTGCCGTTGCGCGATTTTCGCGCGTTTTTTTAACGGCCATTTGGATTTTAGTCGGACGAAAATGCCGTGGCTGTTTCATTGGACTTACAATTCTGCCATCACATTAGGAGGTGGAGAAAGTCTCAAGCTACGTCCGTGGGAACAAAACTTGGGCCGGATTTTAACGCATCACTCGATCTGATGTTAAGTCATGTAGTTGTAAATTTAGGATCGGATCGATGAAATTTTTTTATTCAACCCAACTTGATTTGACCTAATTTAATTTGAGTTTCAAGAAATATAATTTAATTTGAGTTTCAGGAAATATAAAAAATATCATGTTGATTTTTTTCCTCAAATTAGAGCTAAAATGGGTCAGGCTATCCGACTAGCAACTCCGGTTAGATTGGGCTAGTAACTCAAGTCAGACTCAATAATTGGATTGGGTTTATTAAAACTTGGCCCAACCCACCTGAGTTTCAGCCCTATTCGAGGGACAACCTGAAATCACCCTCATTAGAATTTAAATTAAATTACATATTTTTTATTGAAATATTGAAAATGATAAAGATAATAAATTGACAAAATTTAAACTTCATTTAATCTTGTGAATCTTATAATTTTGAACATATGATTCCTTTGATTGATATGTACAATCTGTAATTGAAAATCAATACTCAATGTTCCCTTAGAGCAGCTATTTTTATTGTCATGGCACAAAGAGCTACAAAAATAGCTTTAGATGTGGAGAGAACATAAATTATATGTTTGAAATATGATATTTAACAAGTTGAGGACTCTATCGAATTAAAAATTAGAATTTTAGAGCATTTTAAAGAAAAATTAAGTAATAAAATGATTTCTAGTCATGCAATCAAAATATATTGAAAATAACTATCGTCTCATGATTTATTTCGACTTATCAATCGAATGTCTAAATTTTGTTTTTGTACTAAATTTTGATAATACTTTAAAAAAAATTACCCTGAAAATATCTTAAGCTGTGGTTTAAACGGCACATACTTCAATAGTTTATGATATGAGGGATGACTTTTTATTATTTATGTATCTAAGCGTACATGTTATTCTGATGGCCGTTGGATTTAAAAACATGACATTTCTTTTGTGAACAAATTCATAGGAGGACTAGTGTATTTGACAGTATGAATTAGGAATTTAGGATTGTAAATCAAGTGGCTCGGGTTAATTTTTGGACTTACCTAAGTCTAGGCCTGAATTGCAATTTTAAGGCCCAAGCTCAGGCCTTGTGTGTCACGTAAAGAAGGAAACACAACTCTTTATCTTGTTTATTCATTGCCAAATGATGGGGTGGTGGTCGTCTGAAAATCTTGATTTCTTTCGGTGATTTTTTTTTGAATCTACGTATGGGTAACCGTGAGAAACACAACGTAAAACCCCCACGGATGATATCCACTGCCCACATGGGTGTAGCTTAACTAGTTAACCTCCCGCATCAAGAAGCGGGAGGTCCCTTCAGTTTTTTTTCCCTCATTGAAAAGCCAAGTACAACATTTTTTTTTTTTGACTCAGAAGGGGTTTTCTACTTATCCAAGAACTCATTTGTGTTTAAAGAGATTGGAGTGGAGATCTTACCGAATTTAATATAATAAGAAAATTGAAGATGGTATGTTAGCCCCAATGCATATATTTACTTGTATTAATATTCATACTCAATTCAAACTTGATTAACATATTTTTGCATCATCATCATCATCATCATCATCATCATGATCATTGAATCATTTGATGCTGCATATCAATATTAATTTTATTACATTTTTCTGGTTCCTAGGTACCAATTCGGGTGTTACAGGCTTATTGATGTTCCAATGAGCAACTGCATAAATAGTGGAATAAACAAAATTTACATCCTTACCCAGTTCAATTCTCAATCTCTGAATCGCCATCTTGCTCGAACCTATAATTGTGGAAATGGGGTTAACTTTGGTGATGGATTTGTTGAGGTATGTTGAATTGTATTTCTTGTCAATAGCTACCATATTAACACAAGACAACAAAAGGGAAATGTTTACTGTACTGTTTTCATGGATGACAACTCAAACCGATTACTGGCCTATGGCGAAAGAATTAAGTGAAATGGGACCCTGTGTGGTTCTTCTTCTAGAGGTTCTTACATTGACACCCAGCATGATTTTAACTCCTAACAGGTACTGGCCGCTACTCAAACTCCAGGTGAATACGAAAAGAAGTGGTTACCCAAAGGATGTTGGCTTTGCAATCAAGAAGTTCTCTTCATAGAAAAAGTCTTGAGTTCAATTCACGATCAAATTCTTCTAGACCACTCCCCATGGGGTTACTTCTCATTGTTTGGACCCGATATATGTGTAGGGAGGTGTGCACATGTCCCGAAGGATTAGTCCGATAAAGTCCCCTACGAATGAGACACCTGGACACCTTCGATCATAAAAAAAAAATTGAAAGAAGTGGTTTCAGGGAACAGCTGATGCTATGAGACAGAGTTCACATGGCTGTGGTTTTTTTTTTTATGATCGAAGGTGTCCAAATGTCTCACCCGACTAATCTTTCGGGGCAATTGCACGCCTCCCTACACATAAGCCGAATTCAAGTAGTAGGACCTAACTCTGTATATATTCCACGAAGAGTGACCATTCATTAGAATTACCAAGGATTGAACCCAAGACCTCAATCCTGAAGTTTACATGGCTGTTTGAGGTAATCATAGCTGTAAAATTAAACCATTCAAGTTTGACTGACTGTCTCATGAAAGATTACACTTGTCTGAGTATAAGATACACATGCCTGAAGACTTGGACTAAGATACACATGCCTGAAGACTTGGACTTGTTTCCTCTCCAATAAATTCATTTATAACTTAATGTCAATCCATACAGGACACAAAGCATAAACATATTGAGAACATTCTGATTTTGTCTGGAGATCATCTTTATCGCATGGAATTTGTTCAGGTTTAAGCTGCTTTATCGCATGGCAATATCAGGATCCCGATAGATGAATTTCGCGAGTCAAATTACTGCAACTCTGTATCTTTCAGTTTCTTGCTTCCTTTGGGTTTGGCAATTGACGCGTTCATCCCAGCCATTTTAGCATTGTACTTTGCTCGAAGAGGATCATTATAAGTCCACCTGAAAACAAGGAGAAAAACCAATAATCAAGAAGTACAGATAATTAGTGATAAAAAGAGAAATTGAAAAAATTATCCACAAAACTCTGAGGCACTTCAAATGCAAAATTAATGGCCTAATCATAATTTTGTTGTCCCCACAGTATTCATTTCAAGCCACATAATGTCTACTACCAATAATTATCATATAATAATCACATCTGTACAAAAAAGGCCGCTCAAGAATTTGGTGTCCCCGCATTATTCATTTCAAGCCACACAATCAGATGCAGAACCAGGTATCTACGCACATAGTATCTGCTATTAATAATTATTATGTATAAGTTGGCCAAACTACTTAACATCCATTTTGGCGTGATAATTAAAGAACATCATCTCAAATTAGTGACACTCCATCAATTCACAAGGAATCCTCTCAACTCAAGGATTCATTCGTCCTCCGGCAGTGCAACCTTCCAACCAACACAAGATGTAACTTGGCAAGCACATTACCACACCACTATCTTCTCTTATGTAGGTATATCTTGCACACCCCAAATCTTCTCTTAGCCAAGTAAGATTTTAAAAAGAAAAAACTATACAATATACACCCCAAATCAGTCTAAAGTGTAAGTGCCACGCAAGTAGGACATATTCAATGGTCGAAATCATTCATTCAAATGATGCGTGAATTGACAGAGGGCAACCACAGAAGAAAATCATAGGGAAAAATCCACATTCACTCCAATGGGGTCAGAGTATGGCCAAGAACCCACCTCAAACAGTGGAAGGTCTTAAGTCAATTCCCACTCTCCGTAGTTTTACCTGGTGTGTGTGGATAGGGAGGTCAGATGCCTTAAGGATTAGTCAGGTGCTCTACGAGGCCTGGACACATGCCTTCAAAAAAATAAAAAATCCACATTCACCTAAAACAACCAACCTATCAGAGACTCCATTCTTTTTTATGAATAGTAGGTCTCAAAGGATGAAAAATCTAAATGAAAGAAATATGATCCCAACTCTACAAATGATAGACCCATTTAACCATACATTCCTACGTCAACAAATAGCGCTGCATGGGAGATAAGCAAAATTAGCACAAGGCAATGCTTCCATCATATGAAAAGCATGGGAGAGAAGCTCCTTCATTGAAGCCATAATACTTCTATTTCAGGTCAGAAGCTTGAAACATTGCAAGCAGAAAACCTTAAAGCTGCACACTGTTTCCAAACAAAAATAAAAGTTGTGCACTTCATTTTCCATCTTTAGAACTGCCTCAGCTACAGCTATTTCAAATGAAAAGTAACCTCACCTACTTAGAAACCTCAAAGTTAATTAAAGAATTAAGGAGTATGTAACATCAAATCCATAAGCTTTGTACAGGAAGATCCTACCTACTGAAGGGCAAAATCAATGTGACATCACTTCTATTTCAAGTCAGATGTTTGCAACATCGCAAATGGAAAAGCATGAAGCTACACACCATTTCAAGAGAAAAAAAAAATGGGTAACATCGAAAAAATCTATGCACTGCATTTTCCATCTTTAAAAATGCCTCGAATACAGAAAATTCAAATGGCAGGTAACTTCACCTACATAGAAGAACCTTAAAGTTAATTTAGGAATTAGGAGTATGTTATATCATATCCAGAAGCTTTGTACACGAGGATCCTATTTACTCAAGGGGAAAATATAAAGCAATGACATATCCAAGTGATAATTAGAATACATGGATTATTCTAGCCTGGTGCATGATAAACAGGAAGACATGATTGGACATGACAGAAAACATAAGTCACATAGATTAATCTTACATAGAACCGACAATTGCCATGATGGTCAAGACGCTCCCCTCATGAAGGGAGGTCTTGAATTCAATCCATGCTCAAACCTCTCTAAACCACTCTCCGTAGGGTTACTCCTCATCGCTTGAACCCATCATGTGTGTGCAGGGAAGTGTAAATATGTCCTGAATAATTAGTCGGGTAAAGTCCCCTACACTACACATGAGACGCTTGAACACCTTCGGTTAAAAAAAAAATAGAACCAACAAAAAATAAAAATTCAAAGGCATCAAGAATAATAAAACTTGTACTTACGGATTGTTCCAATCAGTGGTGTCCTCATTGACAAGATGCGTCCATTTGGTCCTTCCACTGCGTCCGAAGTGTTTGACTTGCATAACCTTGGGCAATATAGTTTTGTCCATCTTGTCGTCACCAGTAGGAGAAGAGAAATCACGGCTGTATATTTGATCATCTGCGTCAGACTGGAAGAATGCACCTTTGTGGTAGTACTTCTGCATGAACCTCCACTTCTGCTTGGGGGGAGGAAGGGGCTTTGGATTCTTCCTCTCCCACTCCCTACGCTCTTCCTCTGTCATGTTCCTCACCTTCTCAATCTCCTCCTTTTCCTTCAATAATGCCTCCCGATCGTCCCTATCCCTCTTGATCCTTGCAATTTCTCTAGCTTTCCATGCCTCGTATTCCTCTGCCTCGTTAACCTCATCATCTGTATCAATATCAGCAATGTTTGCCTCCACATCCAGATTCTTCTGGATTTCTTCATCCTTACGTATCTCCTCAACAACAATCTGCCTGGTCTCCGCTTTCCTCTCCTCCATTCTTCGTTTAACCAGCTCCTCCAAGGCTCGTTCTTCTGCTGCTAGCCGCTCACGCTCAGCAATAGTGTCCCTTTCAGACTTGGGCACAAAGACAGGTTTTATCATAGCAATCCCGGATTGCTCTTCTTCAGAATCAGTTTCATACTCCGATTCCTCCTCTTCCTCTTCCTCCACCACCTCTTCCTCCTCCTCCTCTGGAAGAAGCGCAGCTTCTTCCCGCTGCCTCTGAAGCAATTTCTCTCTAATCCTTCTTCTCCTCTCCTCCAATGCGTCCTCATCTTCTTCCTCTAAATCCAACCTTTCCTGCCTCCTATTCTCCTCTTCTATGGTCAATACAATCTCAGCCTGCCGGATACGTCGATGGTCGGCTCTCACCTCTTCCTTGTTATCAATCTTACTCTCCGCAAGCCTACGGAGCCTAGGGTCATCCTTCCCGGCGAGGCCCACATTTTCCCGGCTGGGAAAAGCCTTCTCTAGGGCAACTGCCCGGGTTGTTCTAATATCCCCATCCTCATCTCCATCTTCTGCCCATTCAGGAGCTTTACCAGGCCAATACCTTTTCACCTTCGTCTGCCCAATCTTCCCTCTAAGCTTATCCCTAATTGTAATTACTGTGTCGCTAACACCCGCAGTCACAGACATGATTGTAACCGAATATAGAAGAAAATACCCAAAAGTAATCCTATTCCAAAATAAAACCCAATTCCAATTCGACTTGTTGGAACTAATTCCCAAAATTAAATTTCTCAATAGACTTACACAAGTGTGAGATGAAGCGGTGGCTGGTGCGATCGGGAAGGAAGACTGGCTGATTCGTGTGTCAGCAGCAGAGAGAAAAAGGGGAAGATCGACCTGAGAAGCCGTGGAAACGGGCGGTCCGGCTGGGAGGGATGAAATCGGCCTGAGATCTGTCGGAAGGCGAAATCTCTTGCAGAGGCAAGGAACTGTCGTCGCCGGAAATAAAGATGCCCGTCGGGGCAGAGACGGGAGGCAGGGACGAGTAGATAACTCGTCGCTGTACAGAGATGGGGTGAAACTTGGATCTCGCTCAACTCAAAATTTTTAGAGAGGGACGTCACGGACTCCACTTGTTTAAGGCCGAAGCCCGAATAAAGGTTTAAAATTAAGACCCGCTTTAAATCCAAATCGAGCATGGGTCTTTCATTCTTAGGACCTGATCCAACCTGAAAGCCCAAGGTCACTCTAGGACATATGATATCATATTTTATATTTTATACTTAATACAAAATAATATATTGTGATTAATTAAAAATCTTAATACCATACATTATTAAATTCTATCTATTCATTCTCAACTTAATTCTATTTAATACATAAACTTAATCTTATATGATGAGTTAATTAAAAGTAAAATAATAACTTGAGAACTAAATTGATGTAATAAAATTAATGATTATGAGATGATTTATATTATCGAAAAAAATGATTTAGAGGATTAATTCTATAAAAAGTTTGTGTGCAATAAACAATTAACTATTGCTAATGACAAAGATTGATGCTAGTAATTAATTTAAAACTAGGTTGAGTAAAGGCCCAGAAAAACTGAAAGCCCGTATATACCAATTGATGTTATAATAACAAACAATAAAGAATAACAAGTGAAAGAGGAAAAGAAAAATAAGTAACTAAAATCATAATAGTTTCTACACAAAATGAACCAACTTAATGTTTGGACTTTGGACCACCTTAAATACCAATTTAGGTCCAACCCCAACCAAGTTGAATGGTGGAGTTCATTTTAGTTTCTAATATATCTTATTGAGCATTAAATAGGCAATTGGTATAAGAAAGATAATTGTAAAATCTACTCTAAATTAATAGAATTAATGTCATTAATAATGATGAAAATATTAATCCTAAGATAAATATTAAACAATATCAACTAACAAATAAGAACCATTTAGGTCCATTGTCCAACTCTCCCAAACCAAAATTGTGACAGGCCAAAGAGAAATTTCACATCTTCAATTATAATACCTAAATGGGCTATTACAAATTAGAAGCATTACAATTAAAGAAGCACTTAAGACTTTAGAATGCCCAACTGGGCTGAACTTGTGAGCTCCAAAATAGGAATATGATATAGATTTGAGTTTTAAATTTCGTCTATATCCAACATGTCATGTTTTCAATGGGCCAAAAAAACTTCACTGATATTTTGGCCCATTTCAGACTAGATTTTTTTTTTTCGAACAAATACTATTTGATAAAGAATTAGATATATCCATTATATATTAAAATTTTCGTTATAAAACTCTTTCTTCTGAGCTATATAGGACCCACAAGGTAGAGTCTAATGTATGAAAGTGGGTACCGTAAAACCTTTATAATGTAGTACTCTATAAAGTTATAACATGTCTAAAATAGTATTGGCAGCTAGTCCGAATTGTATTACTTTAGAAATAAAATAGCCTCTTTAATATAATATTTACACTTAGTCCCAACCGTATTACTTTATAGAATTTTTATTGTATTTTTAAAAGTATTTTATAGATGATGTTTCTCATAAAATCAAAACCACCAAAGTCTAAATATCAATAATTATAATAGAGTCAATTTTTAATAATATTATACAATGAAAAATATTACAAATAATCTCTAATGCTATCTTAATTAAAGATTGTATAGAAAGCAAAAGTGAAGATAATCTTCTAAATAAATAAAATACAAGAGATTGATAATATTTTTAAATTAACGTTGAGAATTATTCTCCATTAACTCATAGGATCACTTTTCAACCTTAGACTATTTCCTTATTAAAGGTAGAAACTCTTTCACTAGGCCTTTAAATAATACATGTTAATCCTATGTCATTTACCTCTTATTTATATATTTATACCATTGATTAGATGCGCTCTAGTGAATCACTTAATTTCACTGGTGAAATGGTCCAACAAACACAAGAAAGGCTGAGTATTCTCATTCAAGTTCGAAAAGAATACATGCTTTCTAAAAGACTTTATAAGACATGAATTATAAGATAATATGGTGCAAGAATATTTTGAGATGCCTATTTATTTCTGGTACACCTTTGGACCATGCTTGCCAATTTGGTGCAAATTGATGCACTAATCAGTGTCCAACATATGTGTATTGACTCAGTAGATGCTTCTAAGTTACAAAAGAAAATTTAATATATATTTTTTAAAAACCGAATCGTACAATTTTTAAGTTATTTTTCAAAATAATTTAGTTTCCATAATGGTTTGATTTATTGAAATTCCTATTGCAATTCTAATTTGTTTTTATCTTTCGGGACTTATTTTTCTCTACAGTCGTGATTTTGCAGTATTACTATTATAACTATGTTTTATCATTTATACCTACAAGTGTATATACTTAAGTTGTTAAGATGATTCTTTGAAATATTTATGTAACATACTCACTCTCAAACAATGAAAATTTTAGAATTAAGGTCAAGAGTTACAATAGTAAAAAGGCTAGCGATCATCTCACATACACGGGTTTTACCATGATGTCCATTTTGTCTTTCATCTGCCGTACAAAAAATGTAAAACAATAGGAACGTCAGAAATCGGTTCGCCAAGAGTAAAATCGGCTCACTGAATCATTCGTGAACAGTAAAATCGGCTCGTCAAAAACTAATAAGAGATCCGATTAGTGAGCCGTCCTTCATCTGCCGTACAAAAAATGTAAAACAATAGGAATGTCAGAAATCGGTTTGCCAAGAGTAAAATCGGCTCACCGAATCATTCGTGAACAGTAAAATCGGCTCTCCGAATCATATGTGAATAGTAAAATCGGCTCGTCAAAAACTAATAAGGGATCCGATTGGTGAGCCGATTTCTAACATTTCAAACTTTTTCGGTACGACAGGTGAAGGACAAAATGGGCATCATGGTAAAACTCATGTCTATATACACAAAGTGTCCGTGGGAGAATCGCTGGCCTAATAAAAAGTGTTACTTAATTGATTCAATCAAAATGATTTTTGTAACTCATTTTTTACAAACTCATTACTATTCTATTCAATGGATCCTATACTTAAATGTGTAGATAATACTGTATACCAATGTTTAAAAACCACCCATGGATCAAACCATCTTGTTCTCTTAAGAGAAGATGGGGTCAAATAGGGTTTAATGGAGGTTCTATTATGAATGTTATAAATACATTCATTAAGTCATCAGTTCAACTGGTTTTCTCTCACCTTAAAAAACAGGATATTGCAGGTTTGAGTTCTCGTGATCCAATCTTAGTATGTCCTAAAGGTAGTGGATTCATTTATGAGAATTTTATGTGAGATATTCCAAAGTTTCTCACATGCAAATTTTAAAAAATACTTATAAATAAATTTAAAATAAAATATATAAATAGCAAAAAAAAGAGAGATTTTATACAATTAAAAAGCTGGAGATGGATGGTTCTCTATCTCTGATGAACTTTATCATCTGCTTTCCAAAACCCTGAAAGCATTGAAAGCTGAGAAGAAAGGAATGCTTTTTTTTTCTTTGCTCTTCGACTGCCAAAGCCCAAAAGTAGGCCTTGACTTTGAAGTTTGAACTCACTAATGTTTTTATTATGTGCTTATTCTTTTATACCACCCTTCAACCAATCACCACCAATTAATTGTTCCTTCTTCACAGCTTCCACAACGTAAGAATCGGCATCTTCTTCTCCTGCTGGACTTGAAAGAGAAGAATAAATGCTCTATTACTATTGCTCTCGAGTCTCAATTGTCTTAACTCATAAGCAGTATGTAACCATAGTTTTTTTAAAGCACATGATGGTCTCTTGTGGTTGACTTATTGAGAATACAATATTTTCGGTCAAGGGATATTTGAAAATTTGATTATTTAAAATTGGGTTTTCTATGCTTTTTGTTGTGTAATAAGAGAATAAATTTTATATTTTAGATGCGATAGTTAAAATGCTAAAAAAAAAAGGCTAATATATACTAAGGCCTTCTAATATAACACTATATTTGAACTCCCTAATTTCATTTGGTGTGTCTAAAAGACAGTAGATATCATTCATAGAGATTTTATACTAGATTTTTCACAGTTTTTCATAAAAAAAAGACTATTTTCACAATTTTAAAAATAAAAAACTAATAACAAAAATAATAATTGAAAGTTATAAATTTAAATTATAATATTTAAAAATAACATAATGAATTAAATTGATTTTTAATAGATCCTAAGCACTGACTACATCGACAGAATCGGCGACGATCATTTGATAAAAACATATTGATCAATGCCGCAGAAAAATTTCTGAGGCTACTCGAGTACAGATGAAAAGCTAACTCAACAATATCAGAGAAAGATACCAAATCAGAGGGCAAAAACTGTCAAGATTTTAATCGAAGGGAGGAAGGAAAGAAAAGCAAAAATCAAGATACTTTTTAGAGTTGCTCCTTTTATCTTATCTCCCTCTTTCTGTCAGTCTCTCTGGAGAAAAAAAATTTAAAAAGAGAGGCTTCTGATAGAGAAAAGACGTGGACAAGCCCCCTCTCATTTCAACCCATCTTCTTCCTTCCTCTGTTTCCAATGCCAGGAAAAGAAAAAAAAAAGACTGCCCTTTCTCCTCTTTCACAGTGGGCTCTCACTCTCTCTCTCATGAGTTTTCTTTCCAGTAGGTGAAAATTGGGTCGAGTTGGAGAATATATATTTATATATTTTAAGTCGAATTGAAAAAAAAAGTATTTGATTATTTAAGTAATCAAATTGAGTTCAATGGACTTTATAAATTATTCTTATCAAATATATAAGTATTTGATTAAAATTAAATGTAATGAATAATTGAGGAGTTCCATTTACTTGATTAATGAATGAAAATTTTAATTTAGATTTATTTTGATGAAAATAATGAGTTGATTTTTAAATTTTGTAAGACTTTTTACACGTCTAATGCATATAATTTTTTTATCTTATATCTATTAAAAGATTAATTTAGGATAGCGATCCTTACACGGTACTTTTGTGTAATTACACATAGAAATTAGTGGATTTTTCACTTTACTCTTCATCTCTTTTATATAGATAATTTAAAAAATGAATTACCGGTGATCCAATCAATCTAAAAGTATATCATTTTCACTTAAAATTAGTCACTAAGTTCATAAAATTCAGAATAAATGAATTTTGATACATTTTTTTTTATAAAAATTGATTAAAATAACCTCATTGTAAAACCCGAAAAAAACTCACAGTTTATGAACAAACTCAAACGCTCATCATTTTAGAGTGATCGACTATCCAACAAGTGCACAGATTTTTGACATCTTTTTTAAATTATTCGTATTATAGAAGTGAAAAGTAAAATGAAAAATCTATTCATTTCCATGTCTGATTATATGAGAATAAAAAAAACTGAGAGGATCGCTATCCAAATTTAATATCAAGTTTTGATAAAAAAAAAAAAAAGGGTTAAATTAAAAGTTTTGTTTCGAAAAAACTATATATTACTCCCGTTCTCTTCTCTTCAAAAAGGGCGGAAATCCTCATCGATACACGCCAAAGGCAAAGTTACGAACTTATGATCAGAGCCGTTGAAATATATTTTCTTGTAGAAGCTAGAGAGAGAGAAGGTGCCACGTCACAGACTTAGGTGGGCCCCACAATGTTAATAAGCCAAAAAGACAGCAGCATAATCATACCCTCTGTCATCTAAAACCTCTCAGATCAAAGCAAGCCGTCAAAAACCCCAGACTCCGTACTGTCATCTTAGACAGCTAACGGGCGAAACTCTACGGGTAACGGAGGAGAACTAGCCACAAAACCTTTTCCGTTATAACGTTAACTATATGGTCAACCTCCACGTGTCCTTCCAGGATCATTTGAGTCTATCTCTCGAAAGTTTATTTATTTATTAATTTTTAGATATTTATAAATATAAATATATTTTAATTTTTAAAAATTATTGAAGTCATGAATAAATAAATTAATATTCAGTACTTGAGTAAAAACTCTGTAAAATTTATCATGTTACATTGAATGATTGATTTAATAGTTTTATTTATAATTAAAAATAATAAATAATTTAGATTTAAAAATATAAATCTCATGTATTTCGAATAATGTTATTATCTTATCATACACATAAAATTATTATTCATTTTGATTTATAAGTGCAAGTTATTACACATTAATTGTTCAAAAAAAAAGTTATGGTTCATTATCTACATTTGAATGAAGGATAATTTTGCAGGGATTACTTTAAACCCTAAATCTTAAACCCTAAATTCTAAACTCTAAACCCTGAATATCCCAAACTTCAATATGATATTAAAAAAAAGTGATGAAATGGATGATTTTTTGAATTTTTATCCTCGTTTAGAGTAATTTTTGACTTATAGGGTCACACCCGTACCTCCATCCAAATGAAACCAATTATGTTTTATAAGTGCAATTTTTTTTATACCATGCTCCAAAATAAGGAATCTTATTGGCTCCTTTTTATCAAAAAGATTTAGAAAAAAACTTAAAATTGTTGGATTAATTAACTTTTCAAAAAATATATATTTACACTCTTTTGTCCCTCATACATTGTTCAATGTGGAGAACAGTGCAAAAGGCTAGGATTTTTTTTTTTTTAAGAAGAATCTTATGTGGGTGTAATTTATGATAAATTTAAATACATTAATATATTTTTTCTTTCTAAATTTAGATATGTTCTTTATAATATTATCTAATTTTTATCATAAGTTTAGCTCTATTCTCTCACATATTTATAGATCACATTCGTATGTAAACCCTAGCATCTAATACATTTTGTCCATAATATAAATACATAGATAATAAAATAGACTAAAAATTTCAATGAATTTTCATAAATTTTACATGAAAGGCCTAACAAATTCATTATTAAATAAGTAAAAAATAATTTTACTTAAATTATTGAATCTGACCTGATTTGAGTTGTAAGGTTTAAATTTTGCCTCTAATCCAACTCTAATTGTTGATCTGACGATCCAACTCATTTTTAACTAAATTTTGGAAAAAAAGATTAAACAAATTTTAAATTTTCTAAAACTCGTGGTAGATCAGATCAAGTTAAGTTTGAGTTAAACTGATTTCTTATCTCAGTGACACTTAAATTTCATACGTATTTCTTTTTCAATTCAATTGGATACTAAATTTTTCAAAAAAATAAATGTGGGCCCCATGTTACAGCTTGCACTGTCAAATCCGCCGTTAGTCCCTGCAACACTAGCGGGTAGTCGGGTACAGCCACCGAGACTTCACGTTTCTCCCCTCATGAAAGTTGGCAAGTCTCTCTCTCTCTCTCTGCCTTCAATATTCCATTTTTTTTTCTCCTAGCCGGCATTTTTTTTTCTTTAGTTGGATTCTATTATTCCAATCTCTCCCCTTATATTCTCCACACTCCTTCCTTCTTCCCACCCATCCAGAAAAAAAAAAATGCAGAATTTCAATCTCCACCATTTTCCTCATTTCTTCTTTTTCTTCTCTTTGCTATGCAGCTGCTCTGTTTCTTCGACCGACCTTTCAACTCTTCTCAAGCTCAAATCCTCTCTCATTGGCCCGTTTGGCTCTGGCCTCGCCGACTGGAAACCTCCCCCAACGCCATCTCCGTCCGCCCATTGCTCCTTCACTGGCGTCACCTGCAACTCCGACTTCTACGTCATCTCCCTCAACATCTCCTACTTGCCTCTCCACGGCACTCTCCCATCAGAAATCGGCTACTTCCCCTTCCTCGTCAACCTCACTATCGCCGCCAACAACCTCACTGGAAAACTCCCGCTCGAGCTCTCCAACCTCACTTCTCTCCGCCTCCTCAACATCTCCAACAACGTCTTTTCCGGCCCATTTCCGTCCTTCATCCTCCCTCAGATCCCCCTTCTTGAAGTCCTTGACACCTACAATAACAACTTCTCCGGCCCGCTTCCTCTCACTGCCGTCAGCCTCAAGAGAATCCGCCACCTCCATCTCGGCGGCAACTTTTTCTCTGGCCCGATCCCTCCTTCCTACTCGGAAATCCAGTCTCTTGAATATCTTGGCCTGAATGGAAATGCCTTGTCGGGAAAAATCCCGGCGAGCTTGGCACGGCTTTCCAATCTCAAAGAGCTTTACATGGGCTATTTCAACATGTACCAGGGCGGGATTCCCCCCGAGTTCGGGTCACTCACTGAGTTGACTAAACTTGATATAAGTAGCTGCAACCTGTCTGGACCGATTCCGCCCGAGTTGGGCAACTTAACGAAGCTCGACGCCTTGTTTTTGCAGATAAACCGCCTTTCTGGTCCGATTCCAGAGGAGCTCTCTCGGTTGCAGAACCTGGACTCGCTTGATCTTTCCATCAACGAGTTGATAGGGCGAGTTGCCGGAGAGTTTCTCCGAGTTGAAGAAACTCAGATTGCTGAACTTGTTTCGGAATCATCTCCACGGAAGAATTCCGGCGTTTGTTGCCGAGCTGCCGAATTTGGAGGTGCTTCAGGTGGGACTATGCATTACCTTAACTCAACTCAGTGTTCTAAAAATCAAATCAAAATTTAATATATTTAATTTAAACCTGTCTCTGAGACAGTTTTATTAAACGTTGCTATTATAATTTTTATTGATCTTTCCCTGTTTCAACAAAAATGGTACTTTCGTGGCCATAAACAGTGTCATAGTTGTAATGTAATTACGAACTTTTTTATCTTTTAACGTAGTTTTAAATATATGAATGACTTCCGCCATACTTTACATTACCTACGGAAATATTCGATTCAATAATTGAATTTAATTAATAATTAATATGAAAAACATTACTTACAACAATAACATGCATAAAAATAAATTAATTTGAGTTATATTCATTGTGGGTATGTAAAACCAAGTGAGACTTTAAGTAGAAAATTGTACTTTTGATCTAAGTAATGAAAATGTTTTTCATTTTAAAATTTTAATGAGAAGAGGCAACTAAGATATTTATTATTTTAGAAGATATCTTTTAACATTTAAATCAAAATAAGAAAGTGGAGAATGAGTTAATTCTCATGGAATTGTTATAAATGAAGATAGTTTGCAAATTCATTTATTCACAGAAAATAATTGAGGATGACAACATATAAAATTTGATAATTTCTCTTTTTGGTTTTTTATAATGTCTATTCATTTAAAAAAATCTTTAAAAAGCATAAAAATAACCTCGATTTTTATATCAAGTATATTTTGAGTGAAATTCTTACTTCATTTAATTTTCCCTTAAGGTGTGGGAGAACAATTTTACATTCGAGCTGCCAGAGCGGCTCGGGTTTAACGGACGGCTCAAGAAGCTGGACGTCGCGACGAACCGACTCACTGGAACGATTCCACGTGGCCTCTGTTTTGGAGGTGTTCTGGAGACGCTGATGCTGATGGAGAACGGGTTATTCGGACCGATTCCACACGAACTCGGTGAGTGCAAATCACTCCTCCGAGTCAGACTCGCCAAAAACTTCCTAAATGGCACGATACCAAAAGGCTTATTCAATCTCCCGCTTGTGAACATGCTCGAGTTCAACGACAACTACTTCTCCGGCGAGCTCCCACCGGAGATGTCCGGCGACAAGGTTGGAACACTGACCGTATCCAACAATCAGATTACCGGCAAGATTCCTTCAGCTATTTGCAATCTTGCGGGATTACAATCTCTCTCTCTTGAATTGAACCAGTTCTCCGGCGAGATTCCGGCGGAGATTGGATGTTTGAAGCAGCTTTCTAAGCTGAATATTAGCCGTAATGATCTAATTGGTGGAATCCCGTCAGAGATTGGCCACTGCTCGTCGCTTGTATCCATCGACCTCAGTCAGAACAATCTCTCTGGCTGCATTCCAAGTGAGTTGACTGGTCTGCCAAATCTCAACACCATCAATCTGTCAAAAAATCATCTGACTGGTGAAATTCCGATGGAGATGCAGTCTATGCACAGCTTGACATTGCTCGATCTCTCCTACAATAATCTCTCTGGCGCAATCCCGACTGGAGGCCAATTCCTTGTCTTTAATGACACTGCCTTCGTGGGAAACCCCAACCTCTGCAGCCATAATTTAACCTGCATTTCCTTAATTGCTGCGGCTGACCGGAAGGCATCGAATCAGCATTCAACACTGAAATTGAAAGTCGTGGCAATTTTGGCGGCAGCAGTGGCAGTTGGGGCTGCGGTGGCAACAATTGTAAGGGCAAGACGAGGGAATTACGTCAATTGCATCGGCTGGTTCAAGAATGGAGGGAAATCAGCTAAGGCATGGAAGCTTACTGCATTTCAGAGGCTGGGATTTACTGTAGATGATGTGCTCGAATGCTTGAAAGAGGATAATATCATTGGCAAAGGCGGGGCAGGGATAGTTTATCGTGGGTCAATGCCGGGGGCGGTTGATATTGCAATAAAGCGGCTGGTAGGGAGGAGTGGGCGAGATGACCGGGGATTCTCGGCAGAAATTCGGACACTTGGGAGGATCCGGCATCGGAATATAGTCCGGCTGCTTGGATACGTATCAAATAAGGAGACAAATTTGCTGCTTTATGAGTATATGCCTAAGGGGAGTTTGGGGGAGCTGTTGCACGGTAGCAAAGGGGCATATTTGCAGTGGGAGACGAGGCGGAGGGTGGCACTGGAGGCAGCAAAGGGGCTTTGCTACCTCCATCATGACTGCTCACCACTAATCATACACCGTGACGTGAAGTCGAACAACATATTGCTGGATGAGGATTTGGAAGCTCATGTGGCAGATTTTGGGCTGGCAAAGTTTATGCAGGATGCCGGAGCGTCGGAATGCATGTCCTCGATTGCCGGCTCCTACGGCTACATCGCACCAGGTTGGAATTTGAACCCTGCTGCCTTTTCTTCTCTTCCCTTTCCTTGCTGCTCTGCTTCTTTAATTCTATTTACTTGACGGTAGGATCTTGCTTGCAAAAATTCAAAGCTTACGTATGGAATTTTTCAATGAAATCCACTTTGAATTTGATAATATATCACCAGTTAGCTTTATAGAATTAAAATAGAGACTTTGGATAAACCATTTATAAGAAGAAGTCTCAATTAGACATCTCTATGCATTAGATATTTAGATTTAAGTGAATAAAATGGAATGTTGATATCAAATTGTAATTTGATCATTGGATAAATAGTTCTGTATGATCAATAGGATTAGTTGTTCTAATTATTACTTTTTATTATATGCAATCATTGGACTAAACCGCTGGCCCAAGGAATGGGCTAGAGGAGGTAAATGCTGTCGTAGTAATTTGGGGTCCACTTTTGATAATCCATGAGATGCCACACTTTATCCATGGGTTTAAAATTTTGAAACAAAAGTATGCTGGTTTGAAGGATATTGCCTCATGCAAGTTAATGAGTTTTTAAGTTAAATTAAACAATTACCTTGCACGGGTAGCTCAACTAATAGGCACTCTGTCTTGGGATTTAGGGGTTATGGGTTCGAATCTTATATTCACGCGATGTCTATGGCTTGAAAGGGACCGTCGGTTTAAATCTTTGAAACAAAAGTATGCCGGTTTGAAGGATATTGCCTCAAGCAAGTTGATGAGTTTCTAGGCACTCTGGTTTGGGAATTAGGGTTCTGGGTTCGAGTCTTATAGTTACTCGATGTATGTGGCTTGAAAGGGACTGCATGCATCTACAGTTTTACCACAACATCTAGAGTTTTACCCAGTGCTCTCGTAGTCAGAGAGGTGAGAATTTTGGATTTCTTTGTCATAAAAAAAAGTTAAATTGATTTAACTTAAATAATATTTTCTTTCTTTCTTTTTAAGTGTTATCTTATGGCACCACCTCTAGATATTCTAAAATATCGAACTGATATGCATAAATAAGTGGAGAGTAAATTGGATGGATATGAATTCAACTAGGGCAAGTTGGAACACTAGGAGATTTGGTGGGTCTACTGTGCCCCAGGATATATTTGAATAGCTGTGAATCAGGATATATTTGAATAGCTGTGAATCAGGCAATGTAAAAAATAAATAATGGCTGGTAAACCAAGTTGAGTCCATTCCATTTCAGAGCATCTAACTGGAGCTCTGGATGGTACCCACAACATTCAAGTGAATGAAAGTTTTACCTGCGATTGAAGGTGATTTTTGAAATCACTGAAATGACATTTCGAAAAGTCCAAGCGTCTTTAAAACACCAAACATCTTACCTCTTTTATTAAGGTTTTAATTTCTGTGCTACTTTGCAGAGTATGCGTACACACTTCGCGTGGATGAGAAGAGCGATGTCTACAGCTTTGGAGTGGTGTTGCTGGAACTGATCACGGGCAGGAAGCCGGTTGGTGAATTTGGGGATGGTGTGGACATAGTGAGGTGGGTCCGGAAGACCACGTCGGAGATCCCAGAGGGGACTGATACTGCAACGGTGCTCACAGTGGTGGACCCTAGAATGACCGGGTTTCCCCTGTGTGAGGTCACCAACGTGTTCAAGGTAGCCATGCTCTGTGTAGAAGAGAATAGTACGGCCCGACCCACCATGAGGGAGGTTGTTCACATGCTCGCTAACCCGCCGCCCGATCTCTTAGCCATATGATACATAGATCAAAATAACCAGAAAGCAAAAGAAATAAAAATTGCCACACTAATGAATTGGATAGAAACGGGGAGAAATGGCAGACACCTCTGGGAGGGTACAAGGAAGTGAAAGTCCTTGGTTGGGTTGGGTAGGCCCCATGACAGGGTCTGTTTGTGTAGATGTTTTGGGCATTGTGGCAGCATTGGCTGACCTTGAATTTGTCTCCTTGTTTTTGGAACTTTGTACTGTAAATTTATCTTTGAAGGGTTTTCAGTAATTAAGTAATAATGTGATTTGATCAGAATCCTTCTTTGATAGCGTGCTGCTATGAGCAGCTTCTTGTCTCATTTTTTAACTGTATAATGTTATTTTCATTTCTCAAGTGAAGCTAAATGTATCTAAGTTTTTAATGGGTTTTACCCTCCATCAGGTCATCTTTCATGAAAATGGTGTAGAATCGACTGGTTTTACCATGGAAATGTCATTTTTGCAGAAGACAAGGCTGACTGTCAGAGCTCATCAAATGTCCTCGTGATCATGTTGACTGGATTTTTAGTGGGTCCCACTTACAGATGGATGTGTCTCAGTCGTCTTCTACTTTTTGGTTCCGTCTTCCATACATTTCATTCCAAGCATGGTCGACACTATCTTCATTTTCTGGCTTGTGGGGTTTCTTCTGCAAATCTGCATTGACCTCAACAGCCTTCTTTTGGCTGTTTCAAAAGGAGACGAAACAACACTTCCGAAAGCTTGTTTGGTCTTTGCTTCTCTTCCAGCGACTTTTTGTTTTTGAGAGAGAGATTGTAAGTTGGGAACTCATTCCTCCTTGTTAATTGGATCACTGTAAAAAATAAAGGTTATATGAAGAAGTCTAGAATAAGTTGGTTTGATAAACCCGTCTTAATAAAGGTTATATCAAGAGGTCTTGAATAAGTTGATTTGATAAACCCGTCTTTTATAAACATAAAAAGTATTATTTTACTGAGTTCAAAAATTCTTTTTTTTTTTAATTTACATATGGAAAATCACAACTTAATTAAAAGAGCAGAAAGGACAATGAAAGGCCGGGAGTCGGGTCAGGATCTTATTCAGATATAATCTAATAATTTAGTAAATGGACTTGTCGAATGGGTTTTCTAAAAGTTGATGGAAATTATTTTTTTGTCATTCCACTTAAAAACGCTGCATCAACCGAATGAGTGATCATGTGAAGTGGGATTTTCAAACGAAGTCATTTCTCGACCGATTTCAAAAAAAAAAAAAAAATATTAAAATTCATCTACTTTGAATTTTATGAACTACGAAATTGATTTTAAGTGAAAATAATATAGTTTTGGGCTTTAAAAATCGTACCCAAAGAATTAAAAATGAATTTCCTTAATTCTTTGAATACGATTTTTTAATTCTAAAATTATACCATTTTCACTTAAAATCAGTCTCGAAGTTCAAAAAATTTAGAGGAGATGAATTTTGATACCTTGTTTGTAGAAATAGGTCGATAAACGGCTTCGTTTGAAAATCACACTTCACAGTATGCAACGTTTTTGTAATGATCCGACCAGAATACAGGGCTTAGGGCTTGACTCAGTAAGATATTGTCCGCTTTGGGCCTCGCACACAGCTCAAACCCGCACGGTTTTGTATTTGGGCCCAGGCCCACGTGGCCCGGCCCAAAACGTGTCTCACATGGTCAAGGGGGCTTGGCCACTGAAATCCCCCATCTTTTTCCCCTCCACCACCGATGTAATACCCTGCCCCAGATTAGGCGTATTTTAACTCGTTAATCTTGTTTAACCGGTTGATCTCGAGGTTTTCGGTCAGGGCTTTGAGGAAAACCCAAGTGAGGCCCAATCCGAGCTCGTGAGCTCAGAGATCCAGCCCGTTCAGCTGGAAGGGTATTTTGGTAATTTACCGCTTTTAGATATGATTTTATGAATTATATTGATATGTGTATATTATTGGTGGATAATACTCTCCTTAATAAAGAATTTGCATTTATTATTTCAAAATGATTTAATTTTCTGAAATTGATTTTTAAATATCGCCCGTCGGAATCCCGAAAGGGAGTTTTAATTATTTTAAATAATTTCGGGAAAGAGATAAAATTTGAAAATGATATTTGGTGTTAGATCATTGTAGGAATGATCTAGATATTTCATTTCACTTGAAAATGAGGTTTATAAAATAGTTATTTTTACATTTGTTTAATTAAGTAATTTTGGAAAAAATATGATTTTTGTTTAAATCAAGGGTTTTTATTGAGAGATAAAATCTAAAATTTTTATGGTGACCAAGGTTTTCAAAACCCAACCCATCTGTAAGGTTGGATCGGGTTTTTGAGTCTTTAATTTATCACTTTTAGTTTTAAAAATCAATTTTTCTTAAATAAGGACTTATCTGCAATATGAAAAATCTAAGGGACTGATCTGCAAAAGCAGAGCAGCCTGCACACGCCACGCAGCGTGCACTGGCCGCTCGACCCTTTTTCCGGCGGTGATGATCACCTTCCGCCGTCCCGTCCCATCCTCCCAGCCGATTTTCCGGCCAGAAAACCTATAAATTGAAGCCTTCGTCGATCGGTTGAACTCCCAGCAGATTCTGCATTTCTTCCCTCTCTAATCTCTATTTAAATTCCATCCGAGAAACCTGCTGTGCTTCTGTTTTTCCAGTAACAGTAAGCTTAGTGGGAGATTTTCCAAAGACCCGAATTTCAAACCAGAAACCAAAGTGAAGGTATCCATTGCATTCCTTTTTAAATTCTAACCGATTTAGAATCAAACAAAACCGATTTTGACCCTGTTTTGATTAAGAAAAACAAGTTTTAAGTTTTAAGAAAAACCATGGGTTTCATGTACCCGTGAGGATTTGACCTTAAAATCAGATGACCCTTCGAGCTTTTGAGCTCCAAACCTCTCCCTATGGAAAGAGGACTTCCAGAGGAGTCCATCAGACCAGACGGATGTGAAAACCGAATTCGGGAAGCCCTCCCTTTCTGGAATCGCATTTGACTCTGTTTCCGCCATGACTGTCTGCTGTTGCAGACAGTTGGAGAAGACGACTCTCGGAATGTCCGAGAGCCGATCTTCGGACGGTCCGAGCCGTGACCCTCGGACGTTCCGAGCTTCACCAGAAGCCCAGTCCTCCCGAGGCGAGCCAAGCCTCTCTCGGATGCACCGAGCCAAGCTCGAAAGGACTGAGCCCAGCTCAGAAGGACCAAGCCCAGCTCGGAAGGACCGAACCCCATCAGAAGGTCCGAGGCCTGTCTTCGGACGTTCCGAGCCTTATAGACCCACCGAGACTTCTGTTTTCTATTTTTTCTGTTTCGGATGGACTTCGGACGGTCCGAGACCAGTCTTCAGACGATCCGAAGTCAGGCCCCAAGTTCCGAGGCCAGTAATTCAGTTTAGAGTGGTTCGGATGATCTGAAGCCACTGCACCCTGTTCCGAGGGACCCATTTTGAAAATGATAAAATATTGTTGGAATATTGTTTTTGTCTAATATTGATGATTATTTAATGTGTTTGATTATTTGTTATGATTTATACCCCCTTGTTAATTAAAATTGTACTAACCCATTTTCCTCTTATTATTTATAGTGTAAATACTATTGTATACGCTTTCAGTCCGACACTAGTCGGGAACTGAGTGATTCACTTTCAGGACGACACTATAGTCGGGCATTGAGTGACCTTGAGGCTTACTCAAAATGTCAGCTCTGGTCCTATCTTGAAGACAACCGAGAAGTGACCCGAGGATCTAAACCTCACTCAATAAGTCAATCTGGTCAATGCCCAGAAGACAATATGAGTTTGGACTGAGCCCCTTTTATTATTATATTATTATCTTGTGGATGATCTAAAAAGGATAGAAACCAAGTAGGAGACTCATTTCCATTAACCCTGGATATTTTGTGGGAAAATATATGATTTCCAAATACTACGTATATGTACGTATTTGTTATGTATATTGATTGAGCACTTGTATGTTGTTTGAACAGAAACGCGAAACCACACGATCACGGTGAGGGAACTTAACTCTGCAGATTTTGTAAACAGGTGTTATGATGAATATTGAGCAATGAGTGGTTTCGGTTTTGATGAACCCACTCATGTGCCTATACATGGTGCACTATGGTAAGAGTGCTGTGATGATTATGGTATTACGATGTTGATCGTATGTGTATGTAAGACTGCTTCCACGTACCTGGGCTATTGAACCAATATCGGCCATATGAGAGATGGTTTATGTCTACTGGACCATGGGCGGACCATGCTGTCGTCAGTTGCTGACTTGAGGGTGTCAGTATCGGCTACGTTTAAGAGCCGGAGATGTACTTGCAAGGATGTATTTTGACTGTGTCGGGACTTAATACTGGTCTCAGTGTAATCGACAGACGTTACGGTGGATAACGGCAGTGATTGATGATTTCATGATGTTGATATTACTTGAGATTATGCTTACTGTTATCAAGCATGTGATATTGAACTGTTGCTAACCTGTTTTATTTATTTACTTAATGTGCATTGTTAATTATCCTTCACTGGGCTACTTAACTCACACCACTCACCTTTCAGGCGATGAACCCGAGGAGGAGGACCCTCTATTTCAGGCTTAGGGCGATTAAGCTGAGGCAGTGTCTTGGGATTCCCCTGGAGGGGAATGCCCTGATCTTTTCTGTTGGTTCTTGGAACCATTGATTTTCATTAAGTACCGGATGGGGTACTTAATTTATGTTGAAATGATGTAATAGGCTATGTGGCCATTTGAGACAATGGTTTGGATGATGAATCAATGATTGAATCTCTTATGCTATGTATAATTCAATGTTGGTTTTGATTTGAGCATGTTATGTTATGTTGTTATTATGTCTTGGTTTTTGGGAAGCATATGGTACATGGTTGAGTCCACTCAACGGGCTAGTATGTAACGACTGGGCCTAACTGTTGATCCGGCCCAGTAAAAATGCTTGTGGTTCAGTTTATCTTCAAAAAAAAAAAAAATCAGTCGTGTTCCGGGCTCACCGGTCGGGTCGGGGCGTGACAACCGATGTGAGACTTTTTCCCCACATTGGTGGGTAGGGGTTTCACAATCACCCCCCCTAAAGCCTCGAGCCGTCCGCGGCTCGACTCCGGCCCAGCCCAACAACTCCGGGAAGGATGATAGGCCCACATAGTCTGAGTGTAGAACCTCGGCTCTAATACCATATTTGTAATGACCCGACCCGAATACAGGGTTTAGGGCTTGACTCAATAAGATATTGCCCACTTTGAGCCTCATACACAGCTCAAACACACACGATTTTGCATTTGGGCCCGGGCCCACGTGGCTTGGCCCCAAACGCGTCTCACATGGTCAAGGGGGCTTGGCCACTTAAATCCCCCATCTTTTTCCCCTCCACCACCGATGTGGGACTTTTTTCCCACATTGGTGGGTAGGGGTTTCACAGTTTTTCAAATGGAAGGGCAAAAGGGTAATTTCTATCAACTTTTGGAAAATGGGTGTATAGGGAAAAATTATCCGGGTGTCTATATGGCTCCCCCTTTTAATAGGTTGGATTCTAGCCAAGGGAGATCTAATCCGCTTGACCCCATTATCCCAGGGGTATAAATCTCGATTGATACGGTGTGTATCGGCCAAGATATCTCGGGTTTTTGAGCACGGAGATATCTCTGCCGATACACATTGTATCGGCGAAACTAGTGAATATCGGCCGATATGGCCAATATCTCACCGATATCGGCCAATACACTGAGATTCTTTAAAAAAATAGGAGAGAGATATCTGCTCTCAGCCAATATCTCGATAAATCCGAATTTTTTATCCGTGCATTATCCCCATTAAATGTAACTTGGTACCATCACAGCATTTTAATTAGTAACTTGAAATGTGGGGTCAAGAAGCAATTTCATTTAAAACATATATATTTATTAAATCTGTTTAAATATAAGAATTTAAAATGTGTTTTATTTTTATTTTTTGATATGGACAACTGAATTAAACCTTCACTCAATTAGCTTCAAATGGCTTCATAAACTTCCAGCCAATCATAAGTGGCCCATACCTCCATAAGCTATATCATAATATTAATTAAATTATATTTATACGATCTATTTAAATATAAAAATAATTTTAAAATATATCTAATTTATATGATAAAAGATTACAAAAATAGATGAGTGGATTTGGAGACAAAATTTTTAACTTGAAAAAACTTTGAAATTTGTGTCAGGCCACTTTAAAAAATTTCCAAGACAGATTACTCAAAACTCGGATTTTTTAGATTGGGTCGGGCCGAATCGGATTCTCGGATCGGATCAGAAATTGCCCGAAGCAACTAAGCAAGTAAGAAACCCCACTTGACATATAAATAAGGGTTTTCTTGCAATTGAGGCGAACAGTTGAGATGTATTTGTAAATTGCCCAAACATTTTGCCCCAAAAAGGCCAAAACTTTCCATTTCGAGTTATTTCAAAGTTCAAGCCCTTTCTCTCCCGCCATTTCCAGTTGCAGAGAAGAGGAGAGAAGGGAAGAGAGAGATGGAATTCGAATTTGGTGCAACGCCATACTCAGTAACAGTGAGGAGAAATCCTCACCGTCGAGCGAGGCAGACGCCTTCATCCAATGCTCCAGATCCATCCGCCCCATCAATTTCCTCCGTCGTTGAAAGCATCCGACCCTTTCCTCCCCTCGATTCCGAATCCGACCCACCTCAACGTCCTCCATCTCTTCCTAAACCCTCTGAATCACCCGAAAATCTCCGCGTATTTCTTAGAATCCGACCTCTCGATCAAACACCCAGGGTGAAGAGCAGCCTTTCCACTAGGAATGTCTGGCCGAAATCAAAAGTCAACAACGATAAAGAGAATAAAAAGAAGAAAGCAGGGAAGCAGACCGAATGCTTGGTTGTGACCAGCTCGCAGTCGGTCACACTCAATGTGCCACCTTCAATGTGCGAATCCAAGCGGACAAAAACCGAAATTTATGATGGTTTTGCCCATGTGTTTTCTCCCGATTCTCTTCAGGTTTTTGTCCATTTCATTTCCCCTTTATTTGATTCTAGGCTATGTTGCCTAGGGCTTCTGTTTCTGCCATTTTTCTTATATTTTCTGTTTGTGTAGGGATGGTCAGTGGTTCAAGGCGTGTCAAAATGTGGGGCTGAACTTGAACATGTGAATTTGACCATTGAACTGAGCTAGGGCTCATTTTTAAGCCCATTTACTAAACAGGCGGGCTTGCTTTATTAAGTAGAGACCGTTATGGTTCATAGCATTTTTCTAGCTCCTTTAGCCAACTATATATTTACATCTACATATATAAAATTTGATGTGAAATTGGTATTATATTCTTACATTAGGCTCAGTGTTTGAGCATATTTAATAGATGTCTGGGCTTGATTTATTCCTGTAGTGGCTTTTAGCTTGTTCCAGCTTTATGTTAGTATATAAATATATCAAATTTTATATGTAGTTGGTACTATATTGTTGTATGTGCCCCCATATATATAATGTAACTCATTCCTTCATCAAAGTTCAATTGGTTAACCTCCCTGCCTCAAGAAGCAGGAGGTGCCAAGTTCGAGCCCCATTGGCCTAACCTGGTGTACCCTAAGGGCAGTGGGTATCACCCGTGGGGTTTCACATTGGGTTTCCCGCTGTTTCCCACACGTAAATTAATAAAAAATCAAAATCATTTGATTGAAATTTGAAGTGGGCCTTGATATGGGTTTCCACTTGTTCGATAGAAATGTGAAATTGGGCCTTAAAGTGAGATTTAGATTCATTTTATCTAGGTATATTTATCTACAAATGGGCTCCAACAAATGGGCTCAGGCTTTTCATCCACCTAAATGGTGGGCTTGGATGTTAGCCTAAAAGAGTCGAGTGGACTGCAGGCTACTTGGGCTTTAAGAATGCAAATGGACTCAAGCTTGAGCTAAGGGAAGCCTGGTCTTAAGTTGGCCTGTGAACGTCCCTATCTATAGTGATGTCTCTGACTTTTTTTTTTTAAATTTTTTCCTTCTAAAATTTCTTCTCTCTTTACTTGATTTTTGGTTTGTTGTCTAGGGTTTACATTTCAATCAATTTTCATCTGTTTTTTTGGTTGTAGAGCGAGGTCTATGATCAAGTAATGGCTACATTGGTGTCGGATTTTATTGGAGGAAAGAGTAGGCTTCTAGCAGCCATGGGGCCCACGGGATCTGGCAAAACGCACACAATTTTTGGGTGCCCCCGGGAGCCTGGTTTGGTGCCCCTTGCACTTCGCCAGATTTTCAATCTGAACAGCGGAATGGGCACTTACAAAATGCAAAGGTAATTGTCTGTGACCATTCTAAGCCAATTGTAAAAATTCAAATGTTTTTGAGGCCATGTGCTGCTTGGCTGTATTTGTTTTTCCTCTGTGTACTATGGTTGGAGAATAGTAATAACATTTAGTTAGACACTGGCATACATACATTTGTTGCCTAAACCTATGTCAATCTTGATTGCCTGTATTGCTTGAAGGCCTGATAGTTAGAAAACTGTATTCACATGATGTTATGTCCGCAATTGTAAATGCAGAATCGTATGAAAGAATGTTGATTACCTGTATTGATTGATGGCTGTTAATTGGGCAAACTGTATTCTGCATGATGTTATTGCAGCAATAGGAAATGCAAAAGGGTATGGATAATTGTCCCCGAATCCCTTCTGCTAAGTATGCAACTAGTCAGTTATGTTGCGCTTTTACCATACATCTTGACACAATTATTCTGTCTTCCATTTTCTTTGAATGCTAACTGTCACGAGAAAACAATTGCTTGATGGGGTTGTATGAATCAGTTTCTTGAACAATTTACATTGTGTTAGACTTGAGTATGTACCAGGGGCATCATTTCCATCAACAATGGCTTTCATATTTTGATTCTTCACCATTGCTATATATTTCCATTTGTTGACTAGTGATATATTCAAATTAGCAAAATATTTTGATTTCCTATCCATTTAGTTTTCAATTACTTTTAAGAAACATTTGACATTATCTGTGGAAAATGAGATAATGAATTGTCAGAAGATTTGTAAATTGTGGGTAGCCGTGGTGGGAAGATCATTCTAGTGTATAGCAAAGTTTCTAATGAAAATGAATCTCCACCCTATGGAAAGTTGAAAGAAAGCATGTGACAGAAATTTTGATGGTCAATTTTAGGTCACCCTTGGTCACTTGGATGCCACTTTTTTTGGTTCTTGGAAACCATTGTTTTTCATGTACAAGAAATGCCAAGTCTTCCTTTCATCTTTTTTATCATAGTAATCAAAAACCTCTTCAAAGTGGAAGTTTAGAGTAGTTGAATGTTGTATCAATTCAAGCAAGTGAATGTTATTAATAGATTGATATTTTCATGCCAACAGCCCATTTGCAAGTTGAGGTCTGTTGCTTTTGCAATTTTTGAAATATATTATTATGCACATAGCATGAAAGCCTGCCCATAGATCCATGTGTGCATGTACAGTTGGGTGATGAATTATTGCCTTCAATTTGACATATTTGTTGTTATTATGCTTTTTAAATTTACAGGTCTTATTACTTCTCTATGTTTGAAATTTGCTCTGACCGGAAGGGTGAGAGGATATGTGATCTATGTCCAGATGAAACAAATTTAGATCTCCGGCAATCAACAATAAAGGGAGTTAAAGAGGTGCCTATTATTTTTAGTTTTATTTTCTTATATCTTTTGGCCAGGAATTATGTGCTTTAGTTTTGTTTGTTGTGTGTAGGAAAATGAATATTTTGAGCTTCTTTGCAGGCAATGGTTATCGATGTTATGGAGGCTGAACGTTTTATAGCATGTGGGTTGCTGAAACGTGCGACTGCTGCTACGAATGCAAACAACCAGTCAAGGTGTATAGCCATCTTGAGGATCTGGGTCTCAGATTGGAATTTTTTTGACCTGAAACAACTGAAACGTTTGTGTACTTCTTCTCGCACTGACCATTTTATATGGCTGAGTTGTCATAGACTTCAGGTTCTAATGTATCACTGATGGATAAGGGTGCACCTTGTCTTTTTCTGGCTTTGGAAGCATATTAAAGATTTTGGTTTTTGTCATGTAAACATTCGGCTGGCAACCTGATGAAGTTTGTCAGTAAGAACTTTCATGTGTGTCCAGCTTAGGCTGCGTTTGTACTCCTACCCAACTCCTATTACCCATGCATGAATTGAAACCCTATCCAATTGGATTGCATAGCTGTGTTTCGCCTATCACTGGGTTAAAATTTGATAAAATTGCACCCCTTATCTATTGTTGATTTTGGAACCATTAAGGGCATATTCAGTGTCACTATATCGAGCATATTTTTGGTAAGCACCATATCTAGGCATAGACTTTTTCAAGGAATCCTATCTCCATTGTCATAGGTACACCCCACAACCCTCTCCACTTGTCTCTGTGGGTCCATCAATGGTGATGGAAATGGGTTGTTTGGATAAGTCTATGCCCGAATAAGGAATGCATCTCACCTTGATTGGATCAATCAAGTCATATTTTTTTTGAAGACCAAGTTGTCAAGGACTCTTAGAGCACCTAACTAATCCTTGGAGAATGTGCAAACCTCCCTATCCACACACACCGGATAACCATATGAGGAGTGGTCATTTTGTCTTGAGAGTGATTTGAACCCAAGATCTCCCGTATCTCAGGTAGGTTCTTGACCGTCAAACAACCCTCACGGGTTAATCAAGCTATGATTTTAATGACTGTAAAATATTTATTCCTTAATTACCTTTCAAAAAAAATATTTATCCCTTAATTATTTTTAAATTGTTAAGCTTTTTGGCCTACAAAACCACGATTCGATTGATTTGATAAAGGTAATTTTTTTAGTCCCATATTCAAGTATAGATGTTTCTAAACGACCTATTTCCATCACCATTAGCGGGCCTTGGGGTGCACATTGTAATGGCCCACTAACATTGTGAGGGAGAGCATCATCATCATCATCCCTTAAAGCCAAGGCTGCATTTAAGCAACTCAAGGTCCACTACAACCCTTGTTACAACCTTTCCACTCTCACTTCCACCTAACCCACATGAATGGATCCTTGCTCAAATTGACCCAATATTAGTTATGCCCATTGTTGGATTAAGTTGATGCCCATGCCCTATGATACCATTAATCTTTGGGATCTTAGAAAACATGGCTTCAATGATCCAATCAAGCTGATTCTTGAAGGACCCTGTGCTCAAGCATTTTCCAATGAACCCATCAATGTGGTCTGGTCTTGGCCTCAAACAGGGGTGAGTAGGGGTTATGTATAAAATAGATTTGTTGTGTTTTTTATTTTATCATGTATATATTTAGATGATATTTATAGATGTTGTATATGAACTATTGCAAAAAATTAGAAAAAATATCGTTGATTGAGTAATTTGTTCTAGAATATGTTATTGATTGGATTTTGTTCTCTAATTCTGGTTAGACTTACTAATTAGGTTTGAAATGGACCACACCCACTTTTCCCCCAGCTCAATAATCTGGCAAATAGGCAGGTCTAATGACCGGTAGGATGAGGCTTGAGTGATATTTTATGGCCCAACAGTCTTAACAGGTTGACCCTTGGTCATGTGGGGTTCAACTCACTCGACGTGCCATGCCCTACCCTCAATATAAAATGTGAAGTATGTGACAAGCAATGAGGATACTACAAAGAAATTCGCGCTTTTTAATATATTCTTAGTGTTTGTTTGGTATTTTTCCAAAATGGCATATTTATTTTGTTCTATTGTATTGTAACTAAATGGTTGGTTTTGGCATTTTAAAAAGCACGTCAGTTGGTGCAAAATTGCAAGTTCATGTCTTTGACACCATCAGTCCTTTTCCATCTGACTTACGTGCCAACCCTATAAAATGCCAAGGAGCATGCAACCAGAGCCTGGCTTGTTGATAGCCCTTCAGTTAATTTGAACATCCATTGACAACCCTATAAAATGTTAGTTGGTTTATTAGGCCTTACTAATTAAGTATTGCATTAGTATAACATTATTATGTTATTCAGGTCCATCAGTGTAGTCATTGTCTTTGTTGATGGGTAAGCCAGACCACAACCAACTCAGAGGGGCTAAACTTGGATCTGGTCCAGTATTTCTTCTCCTGCCTTGACCATTTATTGGTCTATGCAAACAAGTTAGTACATTCTAATTGCATGATCAACAATGGACACAGCACAGACTAATTCCTAATCTTTTTCAGTAAGATTACCTTAGAAGAAGTAATTTTAAAGCTTCATGGCATACTGAAATATGTTGTATGAGCTGATTCTTATTATTTTCAATATGATTACCTTCAAGATAGTCATTTGAACTCGTGGTATACTGGATTGTGTTGGTTCTTTGTGTAGCTATATTGAAGTTATTTTATGTTTCCCTTTAAGAGTTCATTATTTTTCTAAACATTTTGGTACTTCTGTACTTGCAGTCGATCACAATGCATCATAAATATTTGTAGTGCTCCTGTAATGTCCACTGATGAAGGTGGATTTATACATAATGACGCTGTTTTGACCATTGCCGACCTTGCTGGAGCTGAAAGAGAGAGAAGAACAGGGAATCAGGTTCCTCATGTTCTTGTCGTTTTTCCCCATTTCCACCATTGTGCTATAATTTGTAAACAATCATAAGAAATATATAACTTCTCAAAAAAAATCATAGGAAATATATAGTTTTTGAGTTTTTTCATTTAATCAATGACTCTGGCCTTTGTGACTGTCTCAATGTGTTGTTTCAATGCATTTGTATCTTGGATATTTTAACGTATTTATTAGTGGTGCACCATTCATCATAACCAGAGCCCTTTTTTCCTACTATCTGGGTTTGACTTGTATATTATGCTTCTCCACTCATCCTCTTTCATTTTGACGTTCTCAGTCATTCTAGTCCAACATTTTTAGTGCATAGTAGTACTGAGGTTTGATAATGGAAAATTATCACCTGAGTGACTATTGCCCATGAGTGACAGTCAGCTCAGGGCCCTATGTGGGTTCCTCCAGGGTCCTAATTGACACCTTCTTCTTTGCACCCATCTATCCCCTGTGAATTGTATCCATATCAAATTTGATCCCATTTCGAGTTAATTTCACTGTTGGATTAAAAATCCATGCAAAACTGACCCCATTTTGACTGTTGATCTTTGGGCGCTTGAAAATCATTGCTTTTCAAAACATGGGATCTGATTTTTATGAGAAGTGTCATCCTGAAAATACATTTCAAACCCACCCATTCCCATGCATTGGACTGTACCCTTGTGTGCCTACATGGCCAGGGACGATTCTTGCTCATGGCCAACGTGGTCTAGGGGAAAGTGGTTCATGAGATGTTACAACTAGAATTTGAAACTGACATGGAGTGGAGGAGAGGCCTTGGTATCCATGCAAACTTTTGACTGGAGATGACCTTGGATTGGATGTGAGTCCATAGAATAATTGGAAGATGGCAACTCTGTAACCATAAAGGTTGCAGGTTTCAGCCATGTCATGATTTCAATACACACATGATAATATAAAATAATCATATTTTATGGATATGTATGCATATACTGCAGGATGTTTTTGAGTATCAAATATTAGAAATGTTTGTCGAGTATCAACAATTGAAGTTGGATTGTGAATTTAATTGGGGAAAAGTTGAATTGAATAATGAATTAGATTATTATATTATATTATATTTTTTGATTACTTTCATACCCAAAGAATATAGACTTGTGGAAGAAACACAATAAAGACCTGTTTGAATTGAAACTAAAATAGGCAGTGAATTTAAATTGACTGCAATTCAAATACTGCAACTAAAAGGTTCTTTCATCAAATGTCTGAGTGCTTGTTTGTGTGACCACAACACAGGATTATAAAAATCCTGCTTTGGTAAGGTATGCAGAAGAGGCTTGCCAAGGATCCACAGTTCTATAACCTAAATCATTGGATCGTGGGCTTCATTTTGAATGATAACTATACTGATCAGATGGGAAGATCTTAATCATTGATCTTTACTCTTTTTATTTTTATTTTTTGATGGAGAACTACTGCTGTCTTTTATTCTTAATGTTCTAGAATCAATTGAACCAACTGAACTATTTGGGTTGACATTGTTATTCTACTTGTCCTAATTCTCTCCTTTAAGTTACTCCATAAATCTTCTTTAGCATACATGTCTTAGCCACATTTACATTTTTCTATTCAGCACCATGATGACACGTGGACATAGTAAGGGATGTGACCAGGGCCGGCCCTGAGATTTCAGGGGCCCTAGGCGAGTTTTTAAGATGGGGCCTTTATATACTCACAAAAAATAAAATCATACAATTTTTTTTTACAATGTGTGAAACTAAATACAATATCATAATCAAATTTATAACAAAGTATTATTTTAAATTTATTCTTATTTTGAGATACAAAATTACTAATTAAATTATTATATTTAAGTTTTTTTAACATTTATTTTTCAATAGATAAGATAGCTAATCCATTCAATCTTTCTTGTGACATTGTAAACCGAAGATAAGATTTTATCAGTTTTAACTTTGAAAAACTTATTTCTGCATAGGTAACTGTAACTGCTATAATCAACATTATTCTATAAGCAATTCATGCATTTGAAAAACAATAATTCATTCTTTTTTATATAGTTTGACAATTCATTCTTTTGGTACTGTATCTTTTATCATATTCGAATGTGACACTAATGCAAATTCTCATTTGAAAAGAAAATATTATTATTATTTTAATTTTTCAAATTTTTTGTATTTTTTTAAAAATTAAAAATTATCTTAATTATAATGATTTATACTTGTATATTACTTCTAAAAAAATTCTACATTTATCAAATGAATAAAGCTATGTTTTTTCATCTCTTCAAATTTTAAAAGCTTTAAATTATTTTTAATTCAAAATTATCAACTCAATATAGATTTCTCTTTCTCTTTATTTAGATGATAGATATATTTTAAAGGATTATTTATTAATTAAAATTATTTTATTATTATTATTATTAAACTCAATAAAATGAGGATTATGATAATAATTATTATAATTGTTACTATCATTATTTTAATTTTTTAAGGAACCTATGCTTTAAATTGAGTCGAAAAATTATCAATATATAAATTTTCAATTTTGAGTGTTCTAAATTCAAAATAGTTAAAAATAGTCAAATGATTTCAAGTAGTGTTAATTCAAATTATTGTTATTTTTCATTATTATTATTAAATAACTTCATAAAAATAAAAAAGTTAATATTAGTGTAGCCAGGATTTGATCCTGGGACTGGAATTTATATAGAGACGATTTTAACCAACTGGACAAGAATGAATTTGTATTTTGATTATACATTATTAACTATTTAACATATAGTAAAGGAACTTATGAACTTGGGGGCCCTATTTATTTGGGGGCCCTAGGCGATCGCCTACTTCGCCTATAGCCAGGGCCGACCCTGGATGTGACACCTATTTTCTAAAATCTAGGTCAAGGATGGATGGGGGTGTACTATTCAGAAGTCGCTTTTGTTTTATGATTCCTATTTAAAACATTCTACCCATGCTATCATCTTGCTTCTACCAAATGAATGTAAGCATGCCCAATGTAGCATGAGTTTCCATTGTTTAAAATTTATTATAGTAAGGTTCTGTTTATAGGATTCCTCATATATATTATGATAAAACATATTAAAGCATTATGAGTTCAAATATAACAAAACTAGGACATCATGATTAACTAAACATTTTGATGTAAATGTTGGATATCCAATACGATATGCTAAGCATATACAAGTGTCTTGGATTTTTAGCTTCACCATCAATCACTCACTCAATATAACAGTACGTTTTTCTACAGTTTTATAGAAGTTCCCTGTCAAGCAAAATGGCTATTAATGTCTAACAACAGTCCGCCTCTCTTTGGCTATTTTAAGTCTTTATCATGGATGCCCTTTTGCTATATCATGGGAAACTGGAATTATGGTAGGAAGCTGTAGAAACTAGAAACAAATGAGTTGACAATTATTAGAGCAAAAAAATGGAATGTATGGAGTATAACATTAGTGGTTTGAAAAACCTAAAATAAGAGTCAATTAAAATTGGGAAGGAATCACTGTGGATTTCAAACTAAATGGAGTAATAGATTTGGATATAGCCCATCGGATGGGGACAGGTGGGATAAGTGTTGGCAATCAAGTGAAGTGCTATGTGATAAAAAAAGAGTGAAGCGAGATTAATGGGGATGTTATATAAAATGACCATTGGGCCAACAATGCTTTATGGAGTTGAATATTGGGCACTCAATGAAAAACAAGTGGACAAGGTAATGGTCGTAAAGATGCGTGTTTTTAAGATGGATGTGTAAAGTGAATTAAAAGATGGAATTAGGAATGAACCTTGAAAGTAGTCCCAATAGTTGAGAAAATGACAATCGTCGAATGTTGTTTGGGCACTTACAAGAGCCTAGAAATGAGCCCTGCAGTAGCATTTGAAGGATGGAAATGAAGTGAGAAGAAGGAGAAGAACTTTAAGAACGTGCATTGAAGAGGTAAGGGTATGATGGATTGCAAGTTAACTGGAGGAATGGTTCTTGATAGGATAGAACGGAAGAGGTGGTCCTACATAGATGGGACTTGTTGCTTCAATGAGGACGATGTGGATGACGATAGATGCCCTCTTTAACCTCCTTGTTTATGCAAGCAGTTCTGTACAGTTGAGGTCCATCTTTGAATTATCTGTTGGCTCATTTAGTCTTAGCCTTAGTATGAACATTTTGGTTCTCATTCCCTTTGGTCATTTATTTTATATAATGTTTAGCTTGGACTAGCTCTAGTTTCATGAGTGTTGCATTGCATGTTACTCTACTAAGATATACATTGCCTCTTAGATTTATGTTACAAACTTATTGGCTTTGCTTCCTATTTAGGCATTGATTTACACAATGCTAAGACATTGAGAACAATTGATACTTTAAGAACATTATTTTTGTGATTTGTTAGGAGCAAGATTGTAGTTGTTGATTCACATTGTCGAATACCTGTGGGCAATGAATACTTTAAAAATGTTATTTTGTTGATTTGCAGGGATCCAGATTGTTGGAAAGTAACTTCATTAACAACACATCTATGGTTTTTGGTTTGTGTCTAAGAGTATGTTCTTCTTATCTGTTTGGTGTAGTTTGTTTCTCGTGCTCAAGAGACTTCATTTATCTAGTAACTTGTATTGGGGCACCCTTTCAGAAAAAAAAAATGATTTAAGTCTATATTTTTACTGTGTCTGATTCCAGTCATTGCTAGAGCATCAAAAGAATCCAAAAAGACCATTTCAAAAGCACTTTCAAAACTCCTTGGTGAGTTTTCTATGGCATTCAGTTCATTTCATATTTTCATGGATTTATTATTTTTACTTTTATTTGTACTTTGTATCTTATCATTTGTTGTATTTAGCCTTTTACACCTCTGATAATATCTGCTACTCGTGGTTTGGTGCATTTTGTCTTTCTAATTTTGTTCCTTCAATGTCTCATTCTTACGAAATATTTGAGCTTTTTTTCTTTTTCTAATTTTTTGTGATTTGAAACAGTTGACCAAGTATCTAAGAGAGTATTTGGAGGGCAAGAAGCGGATGACTCTTGTATGTGATATATCTTTAAAATCTTTTTCTTTATGTTCAACTGGTTGGGCTGCCATTGTGTATTTTCAGTTATATAGTGTATCACAGTATTGTTCAATATTTTCTCATTACTCTGTTATTTCTTTCAGTTTTAACTACTATTGTTATGAAAAGATTATTATGGCCAAATCCTAAACTCCTTTTTCTTGAATATGGTGAATCAGAAAATTGCAGATGACTATTTCTTTGATTAGCTTTGCAATATACACTTGATGTTGAGGTTTAGTTTGTTGCTTAAGACCCCGATCTAATTCTTTAAACATCATCACTACTTTTTAAAGATTTTATGGCTCGAAATGATTTTAATCTTTTTGGCTTGATTGAGGAGAATTTTCCCTGCCATATCTAATCTTAACCAATATTTGTAAATCTGAACTGTACGTCACTGTTTTATTGAAGCTTGGGTTAAAAACTCCTTTTTCTTTTATTAGCTTACCTAGTATCTTGTACAAAACTTTCCTCACCTGAGTTTGTATATAGTTAATTCCATTAGTTTAAGATCTGAAAGGTGCTGAAAACAGATTCCTGACCCTGTTCTTGCCAATTTCTTCATGGAAAATTCTTAAACCTTTCCAAAATTTAGTGTATTCTGAGATTAAAATTGGAAAAAGCTCTGTTGTGATGGAATGACAAGAAAAATGCAAAATATAAAAAGGCATCAAAAGCCATAAAAAGTTGTTAACAAATATAAAAAATTGGAAATATGTAAGGTGTGATCAATCTAATATTATCGAAGATTTTGCATATTGGATATCAGAAGCCATAAAACATGTTTCATATCACTATGATACCCAGACACTTCAAAGTAGGCAAAGTCTCCGTGTCATGAAGTGTCAAGTGCTTCATTTTTATGTATAAAATCCATATCTTTTGCGACATTGGTGGCTTGCCTCTATTATATCCATGTCATGTCTAGGCATCATAGATCACCAAAGCTTTGAAGACTAAAACAATTTTGAAGTAATTCAAATAGGATAGGTGTTATTTGTTAGTTGATTCTCAGGGTAGATTTAAAGTAAATTGTGAGAGGATCTAATACCACTAATTAAATTTACCTCTTTTTTGTTATATTGTTTAATTTGTACTTGAAAAGTGCTAGTATCATGTAGAATTATACGGAAACAATTTTTTAAAAGAATCAAACCCTTTAAATTGAATGAATTTCACTAAGATAATGAGAACATATGTACAACTGCCATAAAAGATGTAACAAGCTGTCATTTCTCAATAGTTTGGAATGTACCTTGAGCCCACAATTTGCTGATACGACGACAAGTACATAATGATTGATTGGTTGTTGAGTTTTGACTCAAAATAACTGGAAAGTATTTTTCAAGCACCTTAGAAGTTGCATTATTCTTGTTGAACTAATCTTTTGGGAGCAACTGTTTTGTTCTTTCATCATGGAATGTCTGTTGTTTCTCTTTTTAAAATATGTTTACAACAATATTTAATCAAGGCTTCTTCTTCTTCTTTGACAGCTTTTAACGGCTAAACCAGGGGATGATGATTATATTGATACATCTTTTTTGCTTAGACATGCATCTCCGTATATGAATATCAAGTAACTTTTATTACCATTTGGATATCCATACTTTTAGAACCACTTTTGTTAACGCTGGCTTGGTTTTTAGAATACTGTTGACACTTGGAAGATATTGTTTGAATAAGTTGTTTACTCCTTCTTGGGCATGTTTGTTTTGCAAATTGTGCTGAGAATTTCTTTTCAAGTTTGTGATTTTCCCATTGGAGTGCTTGGTTTTTTTCCGATCTCAGATGGAGAAATGCTAGCTTTTCAAGATATAAATACTAGCTTTTTCTGTCCCACAGAAACTGCTCTTTTAGGAAGCTCTATAGCAAACAAGTATATGGGGAAGATTGCCATTCTTGTTTATGTTCATTACTTTTCTATCTATAATATGGATTTATTGTTTGGAAATTATCTTTTGGAGAATGCTTTTATACAAGACCTTTCTGTTGTATTTAATGGATCCTGCATCTCTTCCAGATTACTCTTCATGGTAAATTTACATAAATCAAATTGCTAGGATGATCCCTGTACGGCATTCAACTAAACAATGGCATGCCAAAATACTGTCTGTTTGTTGGAAAAAAAAAAAATCAGATATATGAAAATTGAACTACTCAGTCAATGAAATCATAAGTACCCTTATTGTTGGATGACCGTATCCAATTGGATGATTTAAAATATACATGGCCATTACTAGAGACCAAAGTCTCAATTTTTTCTGGGTCACTTGATTTTATATATTTTGTTAATAGGCAATTGTTTGCGCAATGCAATGATGACTAATGTGTCTTCAACGGTAGTAGTACAGGTCTTTGAAACATTATATGAATGTTGTTTTTGTACCCAGATTTAAGAAAAAAGATGATCTATTATGCTTAAAGAATTGATAGGCTTGAAGTTGTAGTTGAACACGACTGAGTCTGACTTTATATAGTAGATGAAGGTGCGATAATGGGCTTCAGTCCAATTGTTAGTGCCACAATTTTGTACTGTTCAGTGACCTTAGAAACAGATTTAACTGTAACGATTGAGTCCAGGAAATACTTTCTTAGCCAATTCTATTGCTGTTCATGTTCTTAAGCCTGGCCAAAAAGGGCCTTGATAAGTTGGTTTATTCAAGTTATATGATCGATGGGCTTGGCTTTAGTTAAAGTGGGCTTTTAAGTTGACAGTCAATCTTAGGTGGACAAGGCTGGGCTTTATAAGGTGGAGGATTTTTTTTCTAACCTTAGATTAATGAATTTCACATTTATGGCTCCCCAGAAAATTGGCTTTGTTAGAGGCATGGATTGCAATCCCAGTGGTGTGATTAACTTAGGATAGGTTCAAATTGGATAAGGGGTCCAATTCACTTGAACTGAGCCTGTTAGATTAGTAATTGGCAGAGTCGAAAAATCAAATTAAATTACATTAGCCAAAGCTTAGAAGTATGAGCAATGCAGCTCGTTAACCATTGTCAGGCTACAAGAAGGGCCAAACCTTATGGGTATATTGAGGGACAGATGCTCTAATAGTGGCCTAAGGTTGGTCAAAACTCTGACAACCAACAAAGCATGGAAGATCAAATGCATAAAACAGATCAAGCATTGAGGGAACCATCTTAAAATAGAATCAATTGTAATGTGCAGAGTTATGATAAGAAAAAGGAAACACATGTTGGTTGTAAACTTGTCTGATCTTGTGCATTTCACTCACTAATCTAGGTACTAAGTGAGGAAACATGATGGACTTAGGCAAATGTACCTATCTGTTCTAAGTTGGACTTATTGCATAACCGACGGTTTGTACACATGTTTCCTTATGTAAAGTTGAGGGACAAATGATGAATACTTGGCAGCGGGGTCTTCATTTGTTTCATATTTAGTTTTGTTATTGTACTTATTTTGCATGCAAAGTTAGTTGCTTCCTTGTGACTCTTTATTTAAAAAAGTTGTCTTGTTATTATTTTTTGCTTTTTTATGATTTCGCATCATCAATTTATAGTTTGTGCAAGGGGTCATGATCTTGTACTTGCTTATTATTCAAATCACACTTTGGCTGTTTAAATAGCAGCATGCTTTTCCTTCAAATGCAAATTCAACTATTTGGTTTATATAACCAGATAGTCATTGTCATTTAGTTAATTTTACAATCATCTCTTTATCATTTCAACATTCGTTATATCTTTCATGTGATGTATGTGGTTTTTGTGGCTTTGTTTTCTCTTTTTAATAACTTCGTTTAATTTTCTTGTATACTGCTAGGTTTACTAACACTGAGAATTCTCCAACATGCCTGATCAGAAGAGGCACGTTCTTCCATCTTTCAGGACAAATCAGCTTAAACGACGGAAGTGTGATAGGAAAGATGCTATTAAGGTATTGTACTATCTGCTCTCTCTCTCTCTATATATATATATGTGTGTGTGTGTGTGTGTGTGGTGACACTACTCATGAATGAGACGAGGTTCCATCACAAGGTGGGCCTCTCTCATGCCCTTTCCCTGCCTCACACACATCTAATGCCCCCTCCTTCCCTCTCCTTCGTGAATTGGATCCTTCTTCAATTAAATGCATTTTGAGTTGATCCTACTGTTGGATTTAAATCCATACCTTTATAATCACATTTTTATCGTTGATATTTGGACCCTCAAAAATTACAAGTTGAAGAATTCAATAAAGTTCATTTTTGTGGACCCGATTCTGTAAATGTACCTTTCATATGAAACTATTCGAGTATTAGTGCCAGCTTTGATGGGTCTCACATGCATGTGAACACAGTTCTGTGCATTAGCATGAAGCCCAGGTGATATGTAGGATCTGGTGGTTCTCTTTCATATTGTAACTATTAAATTTATGGCTTGTATTTGGAATTACCTAATTACAATGCTTATTACAATATATTTTTCTCCAGGGCTTCTCTCTGACTAATGGAGGAAAGAATGCAAAAATGGCTCATCCAATTCTTGAAAATGGTTCTGAAATTCATTCTATTTCTTAATATTCAACTCACTTTCCTTTCATATTTTGGAATATGTAAGATGGGACATGATTGCTTACTTCACATTATTTAGAAATGATTACAGAACAACTCAAAGAAATTGAACCATCAGAAGAATTGCTCTTCCCTTTGTTATCTGTTGAGACGGAATTGCAAACAGTGAAGAGGAATTATCAAATTATGCAAGATTTCTCTAGGGCTTTATGGAATGTCTTAAAGGAATATAAGAACAAGCTTCAGGTACTGATCAACAATCAACACATGGTTTTAGACTTTCCATTTCTTTTACTATGTCAAACTTTTGTTTATTTTTTAATAATGATGATGGTCATAATGATAGTAGTAGTAGTAGTAGTAGTAGTAGAAATTGAAGAATAAATGAAAAAATGCAAAAAGAAAAATACATTTTGGGTCTCAAATCTTGTTTATATATTGTTTTACTTTCAAAACCAAGCAAATGATACAATTTTTTAAGAAAATAAACCAAAAAGAGAACTTACCTCAAAATGTTGGCCAGTATTTTCAAAGTTTACATGATATTTTATTTTTTAAAAAATCGTATTGGTATACACCGGTTTACAGTTTGAACTGGCTGCTTTTTTAAACCATGTCGTGATGAGTTGGTTCCAGTGTTGCTATTGGTGGGTGTGGTGCTGTTTTTAACTAGGCTTGTTACTTTTGGAGGAACTTGTGATTGTGGAATGGGATTTTCATTTCTCTACTAGGATGAAAAATTGAGAGAGAAATAGGTTACTCCTTTTTGTTGTGGTGGACAGTTTTGCATGTCTGTTACATAACATTTTTTCTATTTTGTCAGAATTTGTTTAGCTTTCGCTGCCATCCCTTTTCTTGCAAAGCACTAAAAGTGAGTTTCTGTTGTTTTTTGGGCTTTCTGCTTTATGTGATGGGTAAGGGTCATACATAAAGAGTTTTTTTTTTTTCTGTTGGTCTCTTTACTTTGTTGCTTCTTTTTAGTTCTCTTGTGGTTGAGCTTTTGGTCTATTGTTATTTACTATATGTTATGAATCAGTTAAATGTTTTTAATCAACAGGACTCGGAAAATGAAGTCAAGAGACTCAAAGAATTCCTTAAAAGTGAAAAAGCTCAGTTTGGGGATCTGCAGACACCACCGAGCAATTTGAAGTTGATCTGCTCATGTCATGACAAAGCTTCCACTGAGGCACATCTCAGTGCTGAATCTATTGTAATAGTTTGAATGTTTCCACTATTGATCACTTCTAAGTCTTTAGCTAGTAAAAGTGGAAAAGTAATTTCTATTTACTGTAGGTATCTTCGACGAATTCATTTTGCATGGATGCTCATTTGCCAAAGAAGGCTTCTGAGCACATCAACAATGAAGAGAGATGTGGTTCATCTTTGGAAGAAAATGTGCACATATCTTGGCCGGTCTGTTTCTACTGCTAATTTGCTTATACACTTCTCAAAATCTTTTGTATGGTTGTTTTTGGGCTTCATTGGACAAATTTATTTTTCTTGTTGACTGAAAGCATTTTCCTTCTTAGGTGGAAGCACTTGATGCTGTCGTAATAGACACGAGTTTCTCAGTGGCAGATTTGAAATCTGAGAGTCCTAAGGTGAGACCGTAATCTACAAGTTTTGGAACATAGAATTGCTGGTGCACATCTATAATTCAATGAACAGGTGGGATAAGGCTGCTAATGATTTTGTGACTATTAATCCTTAACCATGATATAGAAGCTTTCTTTGTTTTTTTTTGAAGACAAAGGTGTTGAGGCCTCTTAGAGCACCTGACTAATCCTTGGGGCATTTGCATACCTCAGAAGGTTTCTTTGTTGTCACCCTTCTTGACGTATAAACCCATTTGTCGATGATGACTGTGACTTAGTCATTTTGTAGGACTCAATGCATTAAATCAAGTGATTAATCAATCCTCAATCAACATAGAACTTTCTTTTCTCACCCTTTTTCTTGACATATGAACCTGTCTGACTTTTTGATGAAAGAAAGAGATTTAGAAATCATGTGAATGTTATTTACCATTCCTGATAATTTTTTCTTTTCTTTCTGAAGAAAAATGAGGCAGAAACTTCATAACTGACCCAGATAGATGGGGAAGTGGCGCAAGATTAAAATGGCATGGTAAAAACTGAAGTTCCTTCCTGTAGCTATACCATCTCACAAATATGAAGATAATCATGTTTTTTCCCTCCTCCCCATGTCTGTTTCCAGGCATTATATGTTTTATTCATAGGATTTATTTAACATATTTTTATGTCATGTTATTAACTTGTTAACCATGCAATTTGCTATGAAGCTTCTGTGAATTACATTGTGAGGTTTGATTAATAAAATCCTGCCCATGGTGTCAAGGTTTACTAGCTGTTAATGGGATCTCTTTATTGACCAAGAATTGATAAAATCTCTCTTTGGATGTTTTTGTTTTGCTTTGCCTGTGACTGTTATAAATTCATTAGTGTGATGTAAGCATTGTGATGTAGTGCAATTAAATTTACGGAACTGGTCAGGCAGCATTTTAATATTTGTTGTGCTTTTTTAGTACTATAGAACACTTGTTAAGTGCTTTTTGTTGTAACTAAAATTTTGGGGGGTTTGTATCAAATGGGTATCAGTAGGTAGCCAACTCATAGATAGCAATTTTCAAAATCCAAGTATGGGTTCTGATACCTGATAGATGGGCAAACGACTTTGAATAATCGATCAGGACAGCTCTCTTGTACTGAGTTTGTACTCGTACCTTTTCTTCCTTTTAAATATATTTTCCTGTTACTGTTAAAAAAAGGGAAAAAAAGAGAGATGATGATGATGATGATGACATCTGCTTGTGTATATATAGGTTCTAATCCATTCATGTAAACTTGCATCTATCGTTTAATAGTTGTGTTGAAATGGATTAATTGTAATGGTTTATGGGATTATATTTGTTTGATCATGTTTAAGTTGAACTTGCTGGCATCTTTTTTTTGAAAGATAGCTTGCTGGCATCTTTTGGTTGCAGAAAAGTGTTTTGCATGATTTATCTACTAAAGAAGTATCCACTGACAGATGCAATGCGTTCAATGCCATGGATGCAGAGGTTGGTGAACAGTCGGTAAGTGCTCATTTTTGTAACTATAAAGTTTCGGATTTGTGGTCATATTGGTGTGAAGCAGATAGTCAGCTCATTGAAAGCAATTTGTGAAATTAAATTATGTGCCAACCTAGATAGGTGGGTAAAGGCTTTGGTGTTGATATTGACGATGGTGGTGGTGATAATATCTGCTTGTATTGAATATATGTTCTAAGCCATTCAAGTAAACTTGCATCTCTCTTTTGATGGTTCTGACAAAATGAATTGATATGTAACGGTTAATGGAATCGTATCTGATTGATTTGTTGAACTTCCTTGTATGTTTTGGTTGCAGATAACTGTTACGCATGACTCGCCCAGTAAAGAGGTGGACAGTGACAGAAGTGATGCCATAGATGCCTTGAAGGCTGAGGGTACAGAGATGAAACATGTCTCTCCTCTGCAATCTTTCAATGTGGAGAGACCCAGAAGGTTTGTTGGCAGCACTTCTATTAGATGCTAAATGTTATGAGTTCCATGTTTCTGTTGCTTGGTTTTTTTCCCCAGTGAGAGTCTCTGAAGTATGGTGCACTAGCTAGTTGATTACATGGCTATGGTGTATGTAAAATTTCATCAACAACTGATCATCTTAGCCATTTTATCTTGTCCTTAGAATTTTCGGTGAAGATAAGTCATTGGTTTTTAAAAGTTTAAAATCAAGGGATAAGATGATATTATGAGTGCAACTGCATACACCTCATACTAAGATGGTCCTCTTTGCATCACACCCGACAATGTTGGGCTCAAGACCCATTTATTGAACAGTCTTGGTTTCAGATGTTGCAAAGGGAGATGTTGCTAAGGGAAGACTTGTTATTCTTCTTTCTGTGTGTAGTGTGTGTGGATGGCATGAGTATTTGATTTGTGTAGCTTGTAAGTTATCAATCTACATTAGAAACATTAATGATCTTTAGAATGTATGTTTATTTTTCTTTACTTCGATGTCCAGGAAACTGCTGCCAGCATCTACAATACTAGTAAAGGAAGTTGGTGCCTTTGACATGAAGGATGATATTTCTAAGGTGATCTTAACCTTGTTGGTTTGTGCTTTTGACCCAGTTTGTTTCTTTTGCTTCGCATGAAAGCACTTCTATCAAATCAGTTCAATGCAACAATATGATAATCTAACATTCTGGTGGTACTAATGCATTGCTGCTTTCAAACAAAGTTGTCAATTCCATCTCGGAGACTATTTCAGTTTGTTTTTGAAATAGAACATTTTTGTCTTTCAGTTGTTTTAATATTTTGTTTCAGAGAAGATGTTATGAAGTTTTTAAAACTATACACGTAAGAAAATATAAAATTAAAATAACGGAGAATGGGAAAATAATAATTAGAAATAAATAATTATAAATTATAAATTATATTAAAACCATAACATTAGAAAAAATACTATTTACTAATGAATTAAGAAAATGTGATAAGTTAAAATATGAAGGAAAAAAATTATATTGTTTGCCCAAAACGAAACATTTTTTATGGCCAGAATGTACCAGTTTCATTCATTTTGGTGAAAACGGATTGAAATAGTCTGAAGTGGGGACAGAAAAATTAGAGGTGGTTGTTTCTTTTTGAACTTGCAATGATGTGTTTTGGCTCATTTTCGTCAAAATGGAATGAAATTGATAACTATGTTCGCTACCAAAGCATTTAATTGGGATATTAACATGTTTTAACTTACTATTTACTGTTTCCTGTCCATTTGTTGGTTCACAGTGTGGTAAAAGAGCTGAAAAAAAAGAAAGCTTAGAAGAAAGAAGAACTCGCGGCAGCCATTCACTTGTGCAGTTGTTGCAGAGTAATCTCTACTTGTGAGTGTAGCATCAGAACTGAATTGTATATAATGCTGCATATGACTATAGAGAGGTTTTGCTTGTTTTAGTGTTCTAGGAAAGTTATACAGGAAATCATTAGGGAGGTTGATTTTCATAAATGTAAAGGAATTACAGAGAACTTAAACTGTTTAAGTTGAACTGTATGTATTGGGACTAAGTGAAAAACTAGTACATATGGATGCCTACTTTTCTTTCTTCTTTGGTCGGTCTTCTTTTGAATTTGATTAGCAAGACTCTTAGGAGGCTTTCCATCAAATGAATTATGGACATTGAATATGTGACTATAATGTAAAAGTTTACCATCAAATGATAATCTTAGCCATTTGATCTTGACATTTAAAGTTTGATGGATGGATGGCATTGGTTTTTAAAAGTTTAAAATTAAAGAACACAGTGTGATCAAATGAGAGTAAAACATTATGCACTCCTTTACTATATTACACTTAATTATCTTGGACTTACATTTGAAGGGAAGTTTTGGTGGAGGAAGGGTAGTTAAGAGTTTTCTTCTTTCACAACTCTAATATCTCAAGAAACCTCCATGGCTTAACCTGGTGTACCTTAAAGATAATGGGTATCGCACATGAATTCAAAAAAAAAAAAAATCTTCATGATAGATGGATCTTTGAAAAAAAAAAATATTGATCAAAATCTGACATTTTATCTGATATTTTTAGATTTTGAAGGTGTGGTGATAAAAAAAATCATGAAATAGACTAATATTTTTGAAATCTTAGCCAAAGGTTTGGAATTTCATGATAAATATCTTTGAAGAATTTAAAAAATTAATACCTAAAATTTTAAGTAAAATCAAGAATTTCGAGTGAAATATATTGGCAGCCCGTTGGCAGAAATTTCGATTTCAGCTACAAGTTGGCTCACCCGCATGCATAAATTATCACTGCAAGAACTGAATTTTCTGGAATTTGACTCTCTTATTGCAGTGGACCATGTTATTTTAGTGTGGTATCATTCTGCACACTTAACTAGAAGGCCCATAAAATGGAACGGTGATGAGTCTACTAGAAATATCAGTTCTTAAATATATAATATACTAAAAAATACCTTTTATTATTTATAAAAATAAGTTAAACTTCATTTAAATTATTTTTTACTTTTAAATTTTGCAGTTTTAAGAAATATGACTTAATTGATCTGATTTAAATAATTTTTTGTCAACCTCATACTTAAATGAAGACATTTTTAATAAATGTGTCACTGTCTCTCATCTAACAGAGCCCATATTTAAATACCCAGAATAATGAAATCATTGGACAGTGATCATTAATAAAGTTATTCTTCGCCTTGAAACTGAAAAATCAACATTAAATTCCATGTCCTCAAATACAAAAAATATTCCAAGGTAGAGAGAGGAGAAGGAAAGGGGAATAGTAACATTCAAGCATTCAACACAAACAGAGAAGCTCATCATATATCATCATTTCCTTCCATTATGAACTTTGAAATGGAAAGAGAAAGGCAGGTTTAGTGCTGGATTTCTAAGGGAACAGAGAACTATGATCGTAATTATAATGTAAGAGTATTCTTATATTGAAGATCTCAATTATGACCATGAAATTAAAATAAAGTTTATTATATTTAACCTAAGAAAAAAACACCTATAAAATGTATTTCATAAATTTTTTTTAGTAATTCATAAATTTCGAATTTTTTTTTTTTTTAAGTGTCTCCACATTATTTTAACGCCCGATATAGTCAATCCATCACATTTAAATAATTAAATCCATACTATATGAAATTTCCTGTGGCAGATGTTACAGGAGACCTGACTTGTCCCGGCACGTGTGCAGTGGCAGGCGACGAAAGAGAGAAATGAAAAACGACCAGAGACAGCCGTCGAGTGGCCAATCTCCGATGCAGGAGAGAGAGAGAGAGAAAGAGATGGAGGCTAACGTGCGCCAGGGGTGAAGCATAAGAGGTGCTGGGAATGAAGGTTAAGCTCCTGTTCTTCAACCAACCAACAGACGCCCAGGGTTTCCTTTCTGCTTCCATCTATTGGTAACCTACGCACCCTGCGCAGCTTTCATTGCCCCCCCTTTTTTTTCTCTTTTCTATTTTCCTTTCCTCTTTAAGGAATTCTTCTTCTTCTTATTTTATAAAATTTAAAATTTGAATTTTATGTTTAGTTTTTCTTCTCAATTTTTCTTTCTTCTGCTTTTTCCATAATCACGTCAGCTTTGGAACGAAGCTAGGACTTTTTTTTAATGATTTTTTAGAATTTATTCCTCCTCTTTATAAAAAAAGAACTTCGGAGATCTATTGTTTTATTTTTGAAAAAAATTCCGGCAATTTCTTCTCGTCTCATTTTCGTTTTGTAATTTTTTTTTTTTCATTCTCATTTAGAGAAGAAATCTTGAAATATGCTGATTTATTTCTCATTTAAAAAAAAGGTTTGAACTTTTGGTGCTCTTTTATTTTTTTTGAATTTCTAATGCTCCTGGCAATTTTCTGCTCAACTCGATTTGCTTCTTCTTCTTCTTTTAATTATTCAGAGATGAAATCCTGAAATCTGCTGATTTTGATTTATTCTGGGGGAGATGGTCTTATGAATTCTTCAGCAAGTTTGCTTACTTCGATAAGAAGCTGGTTTTTGGCTCATTTGTAACTATTTTTTCTTTTCTTTTCTTCTTCTTATTCATATAACCTTTTTGGAGTATGGTATTGGATGGATTTCTATTATGCGTTCAGCATCCGTTATTTCTTGAACTTCGTTTTGAAACTAGGGCATCAAAATGGTTTCTTTAGCTTTATATTGTGGTGTAATTTGAGCTGATTTCAGTTGATTTTGGGCTCCATCTACTTTCTTCGATGGTCAAATGCCTGATAAAGGTGTTGCTAGAACTAATTGCAAAAAGGATCAGTATTTGGTGTTTCTGTGTTGGTCTGCAGTTTGATTTTTTGCCAGTATCCTGGATATTATTTCATTTAATTAGTGGTATGAATCCTGACTTGAACTCATATATAATTAGAAGATACTTTGATTTGTATTCTGCAAACTTAGCAGAACTAATGGTTGGCTTATCTTTCAAATGAGGAGACACACGGTTTTATGAACTAAATGCTTTGTCTCACCGTCATGTATGTTTCATCATGTGACAGTCTTTGGCACCCTCAAAGGAGGGTTCCATCAGCCTGACAGTCGGTTATAAAACCCTTGTCACTTGCTAAAATAACTTATTGACAAGAAAAAATAGAACTTACAAAGCTCACTTCAGATAGACAGGGTAAAGCATTGATGATGACGAATGATGTCCAACCATTTGAATTTTCTTTCTTTGGTGGGTTTGGTCGTCAAAAAATACAGATGTTTATCAGCAAATCATTGATTCTATGTAACAGGTTGCAAAAGCGGTATAGATGATGGACTTTTCTGCATGTTTTGTCTGCCGCTCGATTGAAATTTGGAAGTACCTGCCTGGTATATAAAACAGTATGCTGCTAGAAGATTTCTTTCCCCTATTTGAGATGAAGGATGGGCTTGCAACTCTCGCTAGAGTTGAAGAGCATGTTGGTGTGATGAAGGAGAAAGAAATATTGGAAAAATGTAGGCGATGCTGCTAGGCAATGGTCAAATGTTGCAAGCTTCTTAGCAACCACACAAAAGAAAGACTGCCTCAACCATTTCATTCAGTTAAATGGACTTTTGTTTCTTGATTGAATGCTTCTGGCATAGGGTCGACTGTCAAGCTTCTTGTTGGTCACAAGAGCTTTAAAGTCCAGGAAAGGGCCTGAGCTTTGCTTGGCAGTTGGAATCAGGAGAGAGATAAAAATACCAAATGCCAGGATGCAAATGACGGTGAGACGTGTAGATGATGAGCCCAAGTCCTCATTTGCTGTGAAAATGATTGCAGAAGGTGGAAGCCCAAAATCCCCCATTCTCAATATATCACCTGTTGTAGGAAATGATGACGAGGTTAGTTCTGCAAGAGAGCTTGCTCTGAGTGAATTCCAGCACTCAAATGCGACACAAACCTCAGATGTTTCCCAACCCGAGCTAATTAATGATGAGAAAGTGCCTACATCTAATAAAGATATGTCTGCTACTATTTCAAACCAAGCAAATGCAAATGGGTTTCCTCGAAAAGAAAATTCAGCAGACTCTCATTTGCCAAACAATTGTCAAGAAATCTTGCCTGTTTCCAAAGAATCCTCTCCACATCTTGGAGATGTTAAGTCTTCCAATGTTTTGGAGCGAAAAGCCCTAACTGATGGCATGAAAGAAGGGGAGACTGAAATTAACGTGATGGAAGGTAGCCGAAGCAATGCTGGTGAGAAAGATACATGTAAGATTTCACCATCTTCCAAACCAAAAGAAATGGTTTCTTTGCCAGATTATCCTGCAAATGATCAGAAATATGTGATAGAAGCTTCTGTATCGTGCGATGACGATGCCGAAGTGGGTGAATCTTGTCCAAGGAATACAGCATCTCCCAATTTGGGGAGTGATGAATGTATGGATGAGTGCCAACTAAAGAATGGGGCAGTTGATTGTGAGACACCTGCATACACAAGAAATGCAGATGATCTCAAACTTTCTGGGGAAGATGGTCATGCTGAAGCAATGCAGAATCTTTCTAGTAATGGATATTTATCAAGAATGATGGAAAATCCACAAAATCATGGAGAAGAAACTTCAGGAGCTGATGATGATAACGAGCTTCTTAGTAAGACAAATTCTGAAGCGAGAGGAGAGAATTCTATAGTGCCCATTGACATCTTAAAGCCAACGAGTGATACCCAGGACTGGAATGATATGGCTAACTCTTGCATGGAACTTGAATATGGGGTGGATGATGCACTGGAAGTTGCTTGGCAGGTTGCAAAAGAAGTGGAACGAGAAGTTATGGATTACAGAGGACCATTCTGCAGCTCTTCTCCAGAGAAAATTTCAGAATACAAAATCAAGCAATTCGTTAGCTCTGATTCTTTAGAAGTAAAACACGACAAACACATGATGGAAAAGTTAAATGGGGTCAAAGAGAAAGTGCCAACTAAACAAGATGTTCAAGGCAATGCATCATCTCCTGAGATGACACGGTTTAGAATTTCAGGCAACATTGACAGCAAACCTCAAGATAATGGGAACGAGTCAGGTTCACCTACAGAAACTGCAGTGGCTCGAGACTTGGTTGGTGACACAGGAAGAAGCGAATGTGATTTTGATCTGAATGAGGAGGTCTGCACAGAGGACAGTGAATGCATGGGAATTCCTGTTGCTAATCAGTGTGTCACACTGTTGGCGCCCATTCCTGTTGTCGCTGCTTCTAAAGGAATGCTGGGATTGCCTTATACACCTCTGCAGTTTGACGGGAAGATGGGTTGGAGAGGATCTGCATCAACAAGTGCCTTCCGACCTGCATTTCCCCGAAGAACAACGGATGATGGGACATCTTTTGCTGATGCAAGCAGCAATAGTCCAAAGCAGAGGCAGAGCTTCCTCCAAATTGATCTGAACGTCACCAATGATGGAAATGAAGCAGCAGCTGATATTCCATCAGCCAAAGAAATCCCTATATCATCCAGGCTTTCTTCCGGTGAATCCTCCATAGAGATCAGCTCAAGAAGAGAGAAGATGCTAAAGTTTGACCTTAACTGCCTTGGTGACAGTGACAGTGCTTGCCCTTTCCCATCATCTGATTGGAGGGCTGGTGGGACATTCCATCTTCAAAATGGCCGTCGCAGCTTATCTCCTGCTTTGTCCTCAACAACGGAGCAATCTCCAATGAGAGACTTTGATTTGAACGACAACTTGGTTTCTGTCAATTCCCATGGTTCTCAAGCTTATCGGCCAGGCCTTTATAAGTCGTCGCTGCAAGACACCAAAGGTTATGGAAGTTTTAAACTTGATGATCCTCTCATGTCGATCACGGGATCGAGGGCTAACGTTGATAAGAAAGAGGCCTTCCACCACACACACTCCGTCCCAAATGTGCAGACTTCCGAATCTTCTTTGTGTGTCAATTCGATAAGGCTGTCTGATGTTTCTGGGGCACAACCATCAATTGCATATGCACAATCACTGCCTCCGGCACCTGGCTACAACGACGTCACAATGTTACCCGCCTTGTCCTTTCCCTTGCAAAGGTATAGACCCTCTAGTTCTCTCCCTTATGCAGTAGATTCGAGAGGAGCCACTGTCGTACCACAAGTGCTTGGCTCCAGGGCAACCATTTCATCACAATCCTACTCCAGACCACCATTTCTTATGAGCTTAACGGGTGCTCCAACGGGTTTGGCTGGAGTTGCAGTATCGCCATCAGGTCTTGATTTAAATCCAGGCATGGTTTCAGTGGGTGGTGAGAGCCGGGAAGTGGGGAATATGCTGCATGCCATGCACCCAGCTGGTACTGGCATGACACTGAAGCGCAAGGAACCGGAAGGTGGGTGGGAACTGAACATGGTTGGCTACACACACGATGCATCATGGCGTTAGCTGCCTGGTGTTTTGCACTTCATCTAGTGCAACAATCATGGAAGGCCAAGAAAATGAAATCATGGGTATTTTGGTCATTATAAAATCGACCAAAATACTCATGACTTCGTATATATAGCCTTCCATGATATGGCAACACAAATTCTCTAGTGCTATTGCACCAGGCAATCCGGATTCGCCAGATTTATGAGTTCTCCTTTAACTCTTTAAAATGAGAAGATTGATTCCTAATTATTAGGCTCTGAAGATGAGTGATTAATGGTGCCCATGAGCATTGCCGGAGAAAGTCGGTTCACAAAATAAGGCCAGATAAATACAGTGAGTTTAATGTCCACAAAATTGTAGGTTTTATTTTTCATGTTTTATTGATATAGGAGGCCATTTGCAACAGGGGCATAAGTGGGGTCCATGCACTTGCCATATTTCTCTTGTTAACTTCCGACTTCTAACACCAAAACAAGTAAAAGAAAAGGAAGAGGGAGTTGTGTTTTAAGCCTTTTGTTTGATGTAGCTCTGTTAAGATCTGAAATTTTAAATACCGTACACTATATATCACTAATACAAGTAGTAGATATTGATGTCTGGTTCAGAGTTGAAATTGAAAAAAAAAATTATTTGATATTTCGGATGCGCTAAAATTCTTTCCATGAGTAAGATGGCTTGGTTGTTGGACCAATGAAAATTATTGTATGATGTTTTCCCATAATTTCCATTGGACAAAAATGAAAAAGCGTCTTTTTTAAATCCAATGTTTAAAAAATAATAATTTGTAGATTAAACCATCTTAAGAGAAGGTTAGATTAGAAAAGGGTTGGTGATGAGAGAGCATGGGCAACAAGTCAAGCAACACCTTCGAGTTAATAACCAGCTGAGTCACCTCTGTTTTCTCGGTGCTTTAACCAGCTGATTCGGTGTTTGGGAGGCAAAGAACCCAGCAGAAGCATGTGGGCTTGCAGGAACGGCTCAGCCCAAGCTGGACGTGGCCACTGCCAGCCGTGCCGTTACCAGGTTAGAAACCCAAGAACAATGACTGGTCTGGATCGAAGACTTACAGAAATAAAGAAAGGAAGAAGGAGAGATGACGAGGACAAATCCCAGCGGTTCAAACAGGTGTCCTCACTTGTTGGAACGACAGAAAAAAAAAATCAAGTGAGTTTTTGTTATTTTATTTCTTGGTTTTTGTCAACTCAAAAAAACCTATTTAAGGAGGGTTTTGGGATGGAGAAGAAAATCTGAGAAGAAAAATAGAGAGAACTCCAAGTGAGTTTGTATGATCTTTGAGCTGAAGTCTGAGTCGAGATGTTTTGAGTTCGAGTCAGAATGATTCAAGTCTGAGTCGAGCCGATTTGACTCTGAATCGGGATAGGATAACCGTGGATGGGAGCCGAGTTATCTTTGTATTTGTAAGTGGTTACTGACTCAAATTTAATATATTGTAGTATTGATTGATTCAAACGAAGTTTTGCTTGCATGTTGTAAATTAATTTCATTTTTCGAAATGACTCGTATATCTGTTTTCAATTAGGCTTACTGGATGATACCCAATTCCTTTCAATTTGGTTACCTTATAACGTTTAAAATAAATAAAAAAATGTCTAAGCACACTCAATATTTAAAAAATAATTTTAAAAGTCATCAAATATTGAGAGTTTAAAAACTATAGTTTTTAAAATTGAATTGAGTGGCTTTTATAAGTTTTATATTTATATTAAGGTCTTTAAATAGGTCATCAAGTGGATTAAAAGTGAGTCTCACATAGATTGCAAATGATTAGAATTTAAAAATAAGTTGAAGTAGTTAAAAATTAAATAACTTAAAAACATTTTATTATTAAATTGACATGATTTTTTGGAGTACTATCTTCATTGATGAAATATCTATTCAAAGGTTACATCTTAATAAAATATAACTGAAAGTCATGAAAAGATGGAGAGCTTAACAAATGATCTTTGCAATTCGAAATTATTGTATTTTGATTTGTTTCATCAATTGCTTCTTTGTTTCTTTGATCATTGTAAATGTATTTATCAATTTTTTTAATTCATTCAAAGAAAAATTGTGCATATTATATCCTTTCATTAAAAAACTTAATAAAATAGCGCCATTTACTTATGATTTGGGCATTTCTTCTTTTGAATAGTTTTTGTAATTTTGATCTTTTTATAAAAATTTGAATCTTATAAGTTGGGCATTTCTTCTTTTGAATAGTTTTTGTAATTTTGATCTTTTTATAAAAATTTGAATCAAATTCATTGGACATAATAAAATTTCAAATAAAATTTGAATTTTGAATTTTTTTAAATTCTTAAATTCTGACTGACCCCAGTGAAAGGCTTAGCACCGACCGATATCGTCCTTGCCGTATGCTGAAAGTATGTGATTTATTGGTATTTAGTGTTAGATAGAGTAGAAAAGAATCTACCGAATCACTTCTGACATAAGAGATTGGTAGAGGTCCAAATTGGTGGGGTCCATACAATCTTTTTAGATCCTTTAATTTACCTAATAAAAGAGACAGAGAAGTCCTTAAATAATATAAGATCATTAGATGTGGGTCAGACATGCTCACAGATCAGATGCTGCTAGAATCAGCCCCTAATGTTCTTAATTAAGAGATGGGTCACTAACCCACAACCACCCATGTGTAAAAATAAATAAATTTTAAAATAATTTTCACTATTTTTATTATGCAAATTTACAAAATGCTCGGGCATATATATTCTAACTTTAACATAAAGATTTCATCTAGGGTCTCCTTTCTAATGAATCTTGATGGTTGGATACTCAAGATTTAGAGTTGATCTGAAAAAATAAATCTTATTTAATTTATTATTATGAATGATATAATATCTACTCAATAATTAAAATTAAATTTTGACAAATTCAAAGGCACAGACATTTTTATATTAGATAAAAATTTATAATTATTCATCTGGTTCTTGACATGTGGTTAATGTATCAAATCGATATTCAAACAAACTGAATTGATATAGGATATCAGCATCCATATTCATCAATGGTTTAGATCCACAATAGATAATTATCTGCTTAGACATATAGATCTATACTTCCATTTTATAAAAAATTAGATTCTATTACCTCTTCTTTCTTTATACTATACCCCCTCTTGCTTAAAAGAACGTTAATATTTCATACATTTTCAAAGTTAGGTGGTTGAAAAATCAAAAGTCTAGCGTATTCATTTCAAATACATTACAAAGAAAATATGATCCCTTTTTTGTTTATGAATTTCATATTTTATTGCGTATTCTATTTCTTCAATCCATCCTTCTCACTCTTTCGCATAAACTTATCAAATCAACCAAACTTTTCCATTAAGCATTTGCTAGAACCCCTTCATTTATTGGTCAAAATGTCTCCACAACCTTCTAACTCTAGACATTTCATTTTGCTTCCTTGGTTCCAAAGATCTCTATCAAAATATCTCAACTTGGAGAGGTGACATCTTCAAAAATATATATATATATAAATACTCAGAGAGCTTTCCTTCTTATGCATATTTGATTTCCAAGTTTTGATGAGAAGTATCAAAGATTGGCAAGAGATTGGTTCTGGCTTCTGGGTCTTGTAGAGATGAGGATTTCAGACATTCTTGCATCAAATTGGAAGATTGTTTGGGTTATAAATATCTTACTGTTGAAGTTTTTAGAACTGGTTGGATTGTTTCCTCATGGGGGATTCTCTACCTTGAAGATCTTCTGGATTTCTGCTATTTCTTCCTTTGCATTGATCGTGGGCACTCTCTTGATCGACGTGGGAAGAAGAATGAGGCTTCAATTCCAGAAAAATGAATCAAATGTTTGCAAAGGAGGGATCTGTTGGCATGAATTTCATCAAAACAGCCTACTTCTCCGAGATATAGAGGCTCAGTTTTCTCTCCATTTCACCTGCCATAGATCCATGCAACATGCACGCGATGATCAAACTTTAGAATGATGTTTTTAAAAAAATTGTTCCATCTAATTAGGCCAAGTTGGTAAGGTAAGGAAAGAATTTTTGTTTTTTTAATTTTATTTTGCAGTAAAAAAGCATACATTTTGTAGTCTCGACAATGTACTTAAATTTAATTTAAATATAATGAAAAGCTAATAAAGAAGTGAAGCAGAGTAAGCCTCATAATCACTTCAATCTAGTGCGTGTTGGGGTGCGAATGAGAGGTCCACATCGGTTGTGAAGGGGAAAATCAAAGGTTTATAAGGGACTAGGTCACTCCATCTATCAGACTAGTCTTTTGGGCTGGAAGCCCATGTCCCAACAGTAGTATCATCGCTAGTTCCCAAGCCATAGTATGTGGACTTAGAGATCCTCTAGCCGAACGAGATGGTTGATGATAATGTTTTATCCACTCGAGAGCCTCATTTGCCGGGGGGGGGGGGGGAATTCCGTTACTAGAAGTATGCAAGACCTAGAAGGGAGTGAATATGTCTGATCTGATTTTATTTTCTTTTTAATAATTTATCAATTTAACAATATGTGCAGTGGAATAAGCGTGTGTGCAAGTGATAAACAAATAATCAAACCATTAAAGCAAACCACACATGCACAACGATATATAGTGGTTCGGTTCACCTGAACCTACATCCACTGTTGGACTCACCCTCTATAGGGCTATCCCAAATCCACTATGTAGGGGAGTCACACCCAAACATTACAACCTAGTTTTGAAAGGTTCGACCGCCCTGGTCTAATCCTTGACACCTATTTTTTTAGGTGGTTCAATCACATTGATCTAATCCACCGTACAATGATAAACAAAGTAAATAAAGAATACTTGCCTTGGGCCTTAACAATTCTTCAAAATGTGTGTTCTTCTTGTAGATGTCTCTGTGCCTTCTTCCTTTAGATCAGGTCCATCTTTGTTGAGTATTGGCACAGCGGAACATGGGTACTAGGACAGGGATATGACTGATTTTGGGTCCTAGAGGAACATCCTCATCTTCATCATTAATGAAGTATTGAATACATGATTATATCCTTGTTGAAGGATAATGAAGATGGAGAGATGAGGGGCTGAAAGCTCTCTGATAGCTGTTCTGTATTTTCCAATGTTCAACACTTATTTTTGAATTCAGCCAGCCATATATTTATATACAGTGTCTCGAGGCTTCCAGATTTCCTTCGAGGCCTTGAACCTGTATTTGGACGTACAACTCACTTAATTTCCAGATTTCAAACCTTAACTTCTAATGATTTTTAGTCAAAGGCCAGCTCACTAATTTGCCACCTGTCTTTGATTGCTAATCATAATATTTAACTACCAATTTATGAGGTGGCAAAAATGATTTCTCAATAATCCTTTATGGAGTCTTTCCAAATATGTATTAGATTGCCACCCACGATGCTTAGCTTCAAAAGATTTGTTTATGAGTATGAGATGGCAAACTGATTTTTCATAATCTCATCAAATCCATAGGAGCCATCTAGGATCTCCATATTTCCATCAAATCCATAGGAGTTTCTATGATCTCCATATTTCCATAAGGTTTCCAACCATGGTGAAGTATAAGATCTTTCAAAACTCATGAGCAACCTTTCCCCTTTTTTCAAATATTTCTTATCATATTGTAATGATCCGACCCGACAACAGGGCTTAGAGCTTGACTCAGTAAGATATTGTCCGCTTTGGGCCTCGCACATAGCTCAAACCCGCACGGTTTTGCATTTGGGCCCAGGCCCACGTGGCCTGGCCCAAAAGGCCTCTTACATGAGTTTTTTCAATTGGGTGGCTTTAATAAACCCACCCCTCCCTTTCATTCCCACCGATGTGGGACTTTTTTTTTTAGGGAGGGGGAGGGGTATCACAATCACCCTCCCTAAAGCCTCGAGCCGTCCCCGGCTCGACTCCGGTCCACTTGACAACTCCAGGGAAGGATGACAGGCCCACACAGTCCGAGTGTTGAACTCGGCTCTGATACCATATTTGTAACAACCCGACCCGACAACAGGGCTTAGGGCTTGACTCAGTAAGATATTGTCCGCTTTGGGCCTCGCACATAGCTCAAACCCGCACGGTTTTGCATTTGGGCCCAGGCCCACGTGGCCTGGCCCAAAAGGCCTCTTACATGAGTTTTTTCAATTGGGTGGCTTTAATAAACCCACCCCTCCCTTTCATTCCCACCGATGTGGGACTTTTTTTTTTAGGGAGGGGGAGGGGTATCACACATATTTTGTAAGATATTTGGTCAAAGGCTAGATGACCATGAGATCACATGCTGGAATCCAGCTGTCATTTTTGCTCAGTTGTGGACAGTCACAATCTTTGAGGCCTCAACAAAATGCTTGAAGCCTCGAAGCCGAGAGTCAAACATTTTTTAAGTTTTCCAATTTATTAACCATTGACTTATAAGGTATTTAGGCTTAACCTAAGGTCCACTAAGGTTCATTTATCTGTGTGCCAATCACATTTTCGGTGTAGACTCTTCTATGCATAGTAGATATACTGACATCTTCACATTCTTCCAAGGCAAGGTCCAACACACATGGTTACGCTTGGTCACGGAATTGACAATACATAGACTCAGTCAAATAGAGGCCCTAACAGGGAGATTGTTGGAGTGCGAACCAGAGTCACATATCGATTGTGAGCGGAAAAATCTAAGCACTTATAAGAGATTGGGTCACTTCACCTATAAAGTAGTCTTTTCGGCTGAAATTCTAATCCCAACAATATGCTAACTCAACGAAGAAAATCTCATTAGTTAGCTGCGAAGAAATATCCAAATTAAGGTCAAAATTAGTCAAAAATGGCTTAAGCATTGGAGTTCAAATTCTTTAGAGTTGAACTTAATAGAGAAGATGTTATATACATTTTCAATAATAGTATTAGAATTAATCCAATGGAATCCACTTTGATCTTTCAATATTGGTCTCAAAACATTCATTTAACATTTGATCATCTTACTCATTTAACATTTGTACTATCAACACAATTCTAAAATTATTCAAATTGGGTGATCATCGAGTCATGAGCCTAATATATATATATATATATATATATATATATATATATATATATATATATATATATATATATATATATATATATATATATATATATATATATATATATATAAAGATTTTGGATAGAAGATCCTTTGACGACTTGACCGTGAATTACAATTAACAGGTTGTAAATTTAATTTTAATTTGAACAAATTCATAAATTTTATTACATTTTTAAAGTGAATCTAAATAATTAAGAATATGCTAGTGTAATGGAGGTCTTTGAAGATGATAGCAACCTAAGAACCTAAGAAAAGAAGAAGAAGAATCTGCAAGTGTATTTTGGGGTGGAAGGGAGAGAGAACGGCTGAAATATTGAGAGTTAGGGTAAAGAACTAGTTGAAAAAATATATTATATATCTGTTGAAATCGGGTAAGATCGAGTTGGATTCATCTTAAATTTCTCAATTCAATTCGACTCTAATTTGATGTGGAATTTTTTTTCTTAATCTGGGCCAACCTGAAATGTGAATCAGACTAAAACCTAACCCAAATTTCACTCCTAACTAACAAGTATAATTGACTTTCCCCTCTTTAAAGGGTTCTCACACTAGATTTTTGTGTAACTAGAGACGGGAATGAGTGGATTTTCCACTTTACCCTTCACCATGCCGTACGGATAACTTAAAAAAAATGTCAAAAATAGGTGCCGAGCGGATCACACCAAAACGACGAGCCATTATGGTTCCTTCATCAACTGTGGATTTTTTCCACGTTTATTTCAAGTTTTCAAATGAAGGTCGTTTATCGACTGATTTCTACAAAAAAAAAGTATCAAAATTCATCTACTCTGAATTTTATAAACTTCGGGACCAATTTTAAGTAAAAAATATATAGTCTTAGATTTCAAAAATCGTATCCAAAGAATTGAGAGTAAAGATTATTTTTCTTAAATTCTTTGAGTACGATTTTTTAGATCTAAAACTATACTATTTTCATTTAAAATCACTTTCGGAATTCATAAAATTCAAAGTAAATGAATTTTAATACCTAATTTTTGTTTATAGAAATTAGTTGAGAAACGACCTCAGTTTAAAAATCCTAAACCAAACATAGAAAAAATCTACACTAAGAAACCATAATGGCTCACCGATAATTTATTTTTTAAATTATCCGTACGAAAGGGATGAAAGGTAAAACGAAAAATCCATTGACTCCCATATCTACTTACACGATGTGTAAGGATCGCTACCTCTCACTAGAAGGGTAAAATAGGATTTAAAAGTTAGAAGAAAGCCATGGTAGACTAGCAGTAACAATAATAGAGAGAAGAGAGAAAAGGCCAAAATTGGCATCGATATTTACTACGGTCCACACTTTTGTTGGGTCGAGTCGAGTCTGGCTCTACAGTCGATAATGCCACCAAGATTCGAACTTGGCCTTTTGCTTCCGGATTTCCCGCCACCGCCATTTCCACGTTCGACCACTCAAACATAGAAACGCAATTGTCTCCTGTTTTTAGGGTTTTAACTCCTTTAATTTTTTTAATCTTATCTATGAGATGATAATAGGTTTAGTAATTAAAATTAATAAAATCAAATAGAAAATAAAAAAATAATTATCCTATTTAAATAAAAATTAAGATGTACAAAATAAAATCAAGTAATCAACTTTAGAATCAATACTTACTAAATATTCGAGTTTTTGAATTAAAAATTAATAAAAAAAAGTGACTAAGAATTAATAAAACCGGTTTTGTCTTAATCAAAATCGTATCCCTGTTTCATTATTAACAAATCAACCCATTTTCAAAACCTAATCTTAGTACCAAACAACCAATAATTGTTCCCACTAAAACCAAACCAGGCCTCCACAAAAGATCCTAAATAGATGGCTGAAAATAAAAAGATAAAATATTGACAACAGTACACATCAATTAAACAGGTAATTGATGTACCATCATCCAATAATGGTTGGGTATCTGACTGGATATGCACTTGGGCAGCTTTGCCATTAAGACATTTTATAATCCCTTAAACAAGTAATTAATTTTAAAGGACTATACTAATTAAATTATGCTTGTAATAAATTATTTTCAAAGAGAACGGATAATGACTTGAGCCTTAGTGGGCCACACATGTCTCACCCTTTAACAACACTTTCCATGTCACCTCTTACTCACTACAACCCCACTTCACTATCACATTTCACATCTTCTCTCTCTTCAATCTTAGAAGCACTAAAAATTTAATTAATTAATTAATTAAACATTAATGAAAAACAAATCTAAATTTAAAGAAAACACTAACATTTTCATCCATTTAGTTTTAAATTCAATATCAAATAAGATCTACATAAGATCCCTTCACTCAAACAGACAGCTCCAACAGACATTTCTTGAATTTGGTCCTCACTAGTTAAAATAATTAATTAACAACTAATCAAAAGTGTGACCTTCAAAGATAAAAACGTGCATTACAAAAGACAAAACAAAAATTTAAAAACAAAGAAAACAACAAACTCCACACAAGCACCCACACTACATGTAGGACCTATGTAAGTGTAACGTTTACCTGTTCTTCTTGAACCCGAAACAGAGACGATACAGAGTCTGGTACGACGAGATGATCGAACCAAATCCATCGAGAGCGTCACTGAATCCACTTCCTATTCACAATTTTTCATATTTTCACAAAGAAAATTTAACAATTTACTTCACAAAGTTTCCATTAGAGTAACCACTATAGGCATTCGAACTAAGTGCTTCCCATCTGTCCAAGAAAGGAAACCGAAAACCAAACCGGATTCGTCCAATTGTAGATTTTTCAAATCGGCCGATACCGTCACGGAGAAGCTCTGCTTTGTAACGCTCTTCGAGTAGATCAGCTTCCATGGCTTCACACTCACTGACACTCCTTTTGCGGCCATTTCAACCTTTGCCCGGTAGACAGAATTTGCGAGCCCGACATTTGTTGCCGTCCTGAGAAACGTCTTGGTTGAATTTCCGGCGATGGATGCGTCAAACATGACGGAGATTGATGGGTAATTCAAGTTCTCCGGCAGGGGCCTCTTGGCCGGGCAGATGGCCCGAGCATGAGTGATAACCTGAATTGTATTTGGGCCGTATCCAATGGCACAGAGGAAGTTAATGTAGTCCTGATTTCCAATGTCGTAGACGAGGCCGGGGTCCATGGCAAGGCCAAGGTTGATATGCCCAGCTCCGAAATCATATGGTGTGGCCGGCTTGCTGGTTGACTCGTCGGTCATTGGCTTAAGCATGTTGTCGGAAATTGCAGAAGTCGTCATGAGAGCAGAGCGAATTGCGGCGGGGCTCCAGTCAGGGTGCGCCGACTTTAGCAGTGCTGCAGAGCCGCTCACGTGTGGTGCTGCCATCGATGTCCCCGAGAGGATGTTGAATTCCGTTCTCCGGCCATCAGACTCAAGGCCGGTGGGACCAACAACATCAGTCCAGGCGGCGAGGATGTTGACTCCAGGGGCAATCAGGTCAGGCTTGAGGATCTCCGGCGTCAGGCCGTTGGGGCCGCGGCCGGAAAAGGACGCAACCACTGGCGCCGGCTTGGTGCCGACGACCGTGCCGTGGAATACTATAGTGGCCGTTGGATTGGATACCGACGATGCGTAGGATTTCACGGCGTCGCCCTCGTCTGCACCAAGCGCGCACGCGGGAAGCACGTGAGCGTCCCCGACCAAACCCTCGCCGTTGGATACTCCGTTGGTAAGAATCATCCCAACCCCACCAGATTTTTGAACGACCAATCCTTTTGCGACACGTGGACTGCTCCCGCGATCGCAAATTACGATCTTGCCAGTGACGAGCTTCGGATCGAGAGAATTTTCCATACAGAGAGAGGCAGAGAGGCCGCCGGCTTTTCCAGGGTAGACGATCGGGAACATCTGATTGGCCAGCGGCTTGCCAGAGTAGAGCGAAACTCCATAGATCTTCCGTCCGTCGCCAAGGAGCACGTCCGCCGGGAAGCTGCGGTCGATCGTGCCAGCGCCGACAGTCGTCAGCCAAGGCGCGAGATTCGTCACGGACATGCTGTTCGGTCCATCATTTCCTCCAGAGGAGGAGACAAACACACCTCTAGAAACGGCTCCATACGATCCGACAGCAATCGGATCGAGATAGTAGGGGGCAGCGATGCCGTCTCCACCACCGATGGAGATGGAGATTATGTCGACGCCGTCGGCTACGGCGCGATCGAATCCAGCAAGGATATCAGAGTCATAGCAACCGGAATCCTTCCAGCACACCTTGTAGACAGCGATCCTCGCCTTAGGCGCGACTCCCTTAGCTATCCCGGCGGCATAGCCAGCCATGCTCGCCTGAAATGCGTGGCGACCTGCTGCGGTGGAGGCAGTATGGGTGCCATGGCCGTCAGCGTCCCTGGGAGACCGAAACTCAACAGAAGCATTTACTCCGCCACCGCCTGCGGAAGCTCGGGCGGCCGCCTCGTGGCCCTTGGAGAAGAAGCGAGCGCCGACGAGCTTCCGATTGCAGTTAGACGGAGAGAAGCGGTCGCCAGACTCGCACCCGCCGCGCCATCGGGCGGGAACGGGGCCGAGATTCTGGTCGGAGAAGCTGCGACGCTCGGGCCAGATGCCAGTGTCGAGGATGCCGATGATGACGTCGGAGCCGTAGTCGGAGTCGGACCAGAGACCTTGCTGGTTGCGCAGGCCGAGAAATTGGGGGGAACGAGTGGTGTGGAGGAGCCGGCGGCGATCCTCGAAAACGGCGATGACGCTGGGTTGTCTGAGGATGGAGGCGGCGTGGGAGTCAGAGACGGTGGCAGAAAAGCCGTGGAAGACAGTATCGTAGGTGTGGAGGATTTGAAGCGGAGAAACAAAAGCAGAAGAGTACCAGTGGAAATGGGTAGGGAAAATGGACGGCTTGGATAGAGCGTCGATGCGGAAGATGTAAGTTTTCGTGGTAGCAGATCCACAAACTAAAGAGAATAAAAGGAAGAAGAAGAAGAAGCAGAAGCAGAAGTTGGGAAGAAGAGATGCAGTGGCCATGGTTTCAGATGGGTTGAGAGTGGAGAGAAGGAGTGTGAGAGCAGAGAAGAGATTTTGATGTTATGTTGGATGCTGATATTAGAAAGAGACTTTTGTAAAAAAATTAAATTAAATAATTTCTTAATTATTTTAATTAAAAAATAAAATACGACAAAACTGTAAAACGTGCGTGCATTATTTTCCCGGACACAATGCCTCGATCTCAGCTAATCATCATTTTTAACCACAATTTTTGTATCTAAACTACTTTATAATTCTCGATTCAGTATCATTAAGTCCACTAACCCATGGCATTTTACGTATTAAAATTGTGAATTATGTTACCCTGGATTCAGATATTAAGTTATATTATTTAGCTTAGTTTATTTTTATGAATTTGATCATTTATCATAAATTTAACTTTTTGCAATTAAAAGCATTTGTAAAATTCCAAATTAATGAAAGAATGCAGAAAGCCTTTTATCCAAAGCTCTTTTGTTTTGTAATTAATATCATCTTAGAAAATTAGTAATTTATAAGAGTCAAATTTTATAATTTAAAATTAAAAATAAAAGAATAGTTTTTTAATGTAAGTGTCAGAGATTGTATTTTTATTAGAGTGTTCATTCTAACATGGGCATATTTTTTAAGAGAAATAGATTTTAGTGAATTTCCCAACTTGTTCTTTATTTATCTGCAGAAATCGATTGGCTTTTCAATGAATCGGTTCACTCATTGGTGCACTAGATATGATGCATCGATCGGATTACTTAGAAATCGGTGCACTGATTTTTTGAGAGTCCAAATCAGTGCACCGATAAAATTATTTTATACATAAATCAGTTAACTTTTCAGTCAATATGTTCACTCATCAGACAGTGCACCGATGAGTGAACTGATTCACTAAAAAAATGAGTTGATTTCTGGAAACTAAAAAAAATGAGAAATTCAAAAAATTCTTTATGTCTAATAAAATTAAGACGAGCGCCCTCTTATTATTGAATTTTGAAGGGATAAACGTCTGAGAAAAATGAGTCAGCCTTGGTACTCGGGTAGTTCTGACTCTTTGTCAATTTATCGTCAGATATTTTTCATCCTTGATTCAGTGATCAACGGGACTACTTTTCCAAGTGCACGGTCAACTTGCGTAATGGTTGGGATGTTGGGACTTGGGACTAAAGAGCATTAGGGAGTACTTGACCGCAGCATGAAATTAAAATTTAGAAATTTAATTTATTTATTAAAATAAAAATTAATGTTTCGATCTTATTTATTTCATATCAATCTTTTTAAGGTCATTTAAATTCAACTTACTGCTTCACACAATAAAAATTGAAATAAAATTAAGTAAATATTTTTAATATTTGATTTGACTCTTAATTTGATTTTATTTTTTGGTGATGGATATTAATTGGATTAGATTGTTAGTTGAGATTATAGATTATGAAATCTTTTTTTGTTGAAATGATATTAGAACATGGATTTTGTATTATTAATTTTTTATATTTATAATTATATTTATGAAAATAAGAATATATTTAATAAAATATAACTTTAATTAATAATTTAGTATTATTTAGAAAATTATATTAATGGCACATGGTTTAATCAAATTTGATTATAAGTCAATCTAGTTGAATCTTATTTAACCCACACTCTAAAATGAATCGCTCTGTAGGGCTGATTTTTAAAACATTGCTTTGGAACCTTAATGAAATTAGTAAAATATGTATCAAATTTTTAGAGGTAAACTTCACAATTATAAAACCATGCTGAAGTAACATTACTACTGTAAATAAAATAAAACAAAGTCTATATTTAAAGCTATAAATGTTTCTCCCTTTCAAAGATTGATATTTTAAATTTTATTTTTATTTTTTTCATTTATCAAATAATCAGAAACTTTTTTATGAAAGATTACAACCCAATTGTAGGCCTTGGTAGCATGCCAATTTTTGAAGGAATAATAAAAGATAGTTGGTGATAAAGATAAATGAGTGATGGTCATATGCAACTTTTTATGGTCCCCATTCACTCCCCTTTTCCAATTCCCCCCAACAAAAGAACAGCTGGCCATTGCACACTGATTTCCATCAAAGTGATGAAGAAGCACAAGCATAGGATTTCATGATATTAAAAAATTTGGGTTTGAAATCATACATTTGTCTTCTAATACATTACGAGGTTCACCTGTTGGATTTTATATTGGATATTCTGTAATTTTCACACGTAAATTTAAAAAAAGAAAAGAAAAAAGATATACATGTAGAATTTTAAGTATATATTTAAAAGATATTTTTTTTTAATCTAGACAGGGGAGCAAGTATAAGGTACAAACTATTAATGGGCCATTGATGGGCCAACCTCATTTATGTCACTCAATTCTTTGATTTCTAGCCATGTGTGGTGGAAAAAGGAGGAGGTTGGTGAGGAGACAAAGAAATTTAGATAATTAGATTACTTGAGGTGTCTAGAAAAAGAAATGTGGTGGAGCCTTTTTAATTCAGTTCATACAATTTTGTGGTTCAGTTCATACAATCTACTATAGTTTAAAAATAGTTTTTACTAATATTGTAACTATTGATAAAAATGGGTTCAATTTGAGTAAAATAAATGGTACATTTGTATCTTAATAACTTTCATCCATATTTTTAATTGAAACTTGAGATCTTTATACTTGATTTGAGTTTGAAACATCAACAAAAATCAAACAATTCGAGTTTATGTTAAGATCTTGACTCATATATTAGGCTTTCATTATTTTATTATTTCTAAACTAAATGTAGAACAAAGATAATATCGAAAATTTTAAAAATTCAAGAACTTTAGCTGAAATTTCATGTATATCAATTTCAAGCTCATTTCTTTTAGAGAACTAGGATGATATTTGATGATTTTGCATATTGTCCTTTTCAACTTTTTTTTGAAGATCAAGGTGATGTTTCACCTGAATTTTTCAGGTGTCCAGCCTAACATTTTCTTGGGACATGTGTAAATTTTTCTATCCGCACATATCAGGAACATAATTAAGAAGAGTGATCCTTTTTGTGTTGAGGGAGTTGAGAGGTTTGCCTCCCTCAAAATTTGATAAACACATACCAATATTTGAATTTCATAATATGAAATAAGTGGACTCAGGTGTAGATTTAACTCGAATTTTGAAATTATAATGCATATGTAAAATATCATTTATATTATATTTTTATTATAATATCCAACAAATTCTCTATGGAAAATATTCATATAAAATCTGTTTTTTGGGATATGCGAAATTAAAATGAGAAAGATTTTTCTTGAAAAGAAAAATGGATCTAAAATGAGCCAAAATGGCCTAAAATTGGCCATTTTTTTGCTTGTCCCCAAGAGTTTGAAATCTTATATTTTGACAAAATTGAATCTTAAAACCCGATAGAAGGAAAATAGTAGCGCAATCAGTCCAGATCATATTACTTTAGAAAGAAAATAGTCTCTCTAATGTAATAATCTTCTAATGTAATATATACACCTAGTCCTAACCATATTACTTTATAGAGTTTTTACTAAATTAGTTTAAAAAACACTTGAAGTATTAACGAGACATTTCTCTCCAATCTTATTGGTTTTTCTTTGTTTTTCTCAGATGACAGTACAATTTACAATGCATTAATATCTCAAATCTAAACCTACACTTACATATTTCGATCGAGAGAATTTTCAGTCAAATAGAGACTAATAAATTTTGACTTATATTTATAAATAATTGATTGATATTTTTGAAAAATATATATTGACTCAAATTCAAATTAAAAAACAAAGCTGAAATTTAAAATTTTGATCAAAATATATAATTGAGGGCAACAAAAAATCAACAATACAATCTAAATATATTTTAAATCAAATATCATATACAAAGGTTTTTTTTTTTATTGGTGATGGAGTTGGAATATCTCTTGACTTTATTGCTGTAAAGAAGGTTTAGGATTTGAGACACAACACTGAAGAGACTTAAATTTTTTTGTCAGAGCACCAAACCTAAATGTATGACTAGGAAATGGAATTCATTAGCTCTGACTTTTGTTTAATTTTTTAATTTCTTTATGCTTTCATATCGTTCCTCCACATTGATTCACGTGAATCCTAGATTGGCAGTTATTAGTTGATATATCTTCGTCACTTCGTAGAAGAAAGATAAAGAATAAAATTAAAGACTGCAAGAAAAAAGGAAGATTTAAAACTCAGAATATTATGTGGTTTTTTACACGGTAAATTAAAAAAAAAAAAGAATTTAAAATTCTAAAATCATCAAAATTAGAATTGATCACCCCATGATAATTAATAAGGAAAATATTGTTACAGTCCAAAAGACTAATTCAATAGGTGGAATGACTCATGCTTTTATAATTTCTTAAGTTTTCTCCTAAATATTTCCTTTTTCCTTTCACAATTAATGTGGGACTCATTTGTTGCCCCATAATTCTTCCTTCGGACAAAGTTCTCTAGCGAATAGAATGTCGTTTGTCATCCCATCCATCAAGAGAATCTCCTGATTTTACATGCGTTGGCCTGATGATATGATTTTAATACTACTTGTTAGAGTAGAATTTGTTCCTAAATCTCACAATTCACAACCAATGTAGAACTCGTTCCTAAATCCAATTCACAATCAATGTAGAACTCGTTCACTGCCCCGACACATATTGAAAAGAGGTTTTTGAGATAGACTTCTTGTAAAGATTTCTATGTAGAGTTCTTTAATGATAAATTCATATTGTATGCACTTACATTCTCTCTTTGAATTGGTATATATAATAAATTGGAATTGATTCACTTTTTATACATATTATAAAAATGATTTTTCTTTTTAAATTACGTGTGAAAAATCACGGAATATCAAGCCTAAAACCCCCACAAACATGCAATGAGAAATAGTTTTCATAAGATAACAAATGTACTTGAAGGTTGAAGTAAAGAAATTATTCATTATAAATTTTAAATGAAGAATTATATATATAAAGATTCATCTTTGAAAAGGGTTCTCTCACTTCATTAAAATTGATTACAAATTATTTTCAACAAACGAAACTGAGAGTGTCATTTTATGTTCTAAGGGTACAATTTGGCTAGGCCTATCCCGGGCCACATGGAAATATTAGTAAAACTTGGATTTGAGTTGACTTAGACTCTAATTGAGATTAATTGGGCCCCTTTTGTCAGCTTAAAATTGAATTTAGGTGGAGCCGAACCTGAGTTAAAGAAAGCTTGAATTTAGCTTGAAACAGGAGTCGAAAAATTGGCCTTGCCGAGATCTTGGCCGATTTTACCGAGATATCTTCGTCACTTGGTTGAAAAAAATCATTTAAAAAAATAAAAAAGACTGTTTTTTTAAAATAAAAAATAAAAATATCCGGCGATATTTGTCCGATATGGGCAAATATCGAGCGAGATATCAGCCGGCCCAAAACAGATATTCTTTTTTTTTTAAAAAAAAAAAGAATAAGAAGAAATTGGCCGAATTATTTTCTTTGGCTGATACTAGTCCTTGAAAACCCGAGATATCTTTGCCAATATGTACAGTATCATCCGAGATTTATACCCCTGGCTTGAAAGCACAATTCAAATTCAAATTATAAAGACCTAATTTTTAAATTAATATCGTGTATAATTTGAGATTTTTTTATATAAAACTTATATTGAAAAATGATCAATATAAAAGATCTCATAATAATAAAGTCAAGGTCTGCATTTTCAATATCTATTTAAAAAAATTAAATTACACTTTTAAATGATAGAGGTGTATGATCTTGTTTTTTATTATTTTTTATTTCTATTTTATAAAATAATACAAACATATTTATTTTGGACTTAAAAAGTCTGAGCCTGACTTCTTGCTCCAGTATTCAACAAATCGTGGCCCAGGCTCTGTATCAGGCTATTTTATTTCAAATCAGGCCTGGGCTTGGGTTCGCCCAGAACCGTGCCCGTCCCGTCCCGCCCCGCCCCGCCCGAGTAGGATTTTGGATGTTTATGGTCGAGCATTTCATATAGCGTGGAGGGCGGAGTTGGACAGAGTTCGATTCAGAAGGAAAGAAAAGATCAGAAGGCGAGAAGAGAGACGGGAAAGAGGGCTGAAGATGGGTTGGATCGGCGACACCTTGGATTCGATCCGTTCTCTTCAGATCCGTCAACTCCTCACTCAGGCCGTCAGTTTCTGTATGTACGACTTTCTTCTCCTACTTCATTATTTCGTTACTGTGTGTGTGGGAAGGGTTTTTTTATTTATTATTCATTTGTTCATGTTCGTGATGGGTGTAAATTTATGTGCAATTATATTTGTTTGTGGTCCAATGCAATCTGGGTTTTGATCCTTGGTGCTGAAATGGTAATGGGTCATTTTCACTTTGTCTCAATTTTCTCTTTTCCATGTTGGTTTCTGTGGATGGAAGATACTTTCTTGAACTGAAAATCTCTCTCTAGTGACAGGACACCATAAATATTAGTAATGATTAGAGACAGATTACGGTGTTAAGAGCACACTTTTTTTTTTATAAAAAAAAAAAAACACATTCAACCAACGGTGGAAACTGTAAAGTGTGTATTGTAGCAGTCAACATGCAAGGTGTATTAAAGGCTCCAAGAGGTCCCAGAGCTATGGAGCAAGACACATGACTCGGTGTGAGTCTAATTGTGTTAGGTGCACAAATTTCGGTCTTTAAAATATAATGTTTAGATTTATGGATTTGTCTTTTATTAAAATAATGTTAATAAAATACAATACTTCTGTTCTAAAGGACTAAAATGGCCAGCGATCTTCTCACTGTTATTTTGTGTGTAGCGGCACTATTTCTGATTTTACCCTTCGTATAAATAGTAAAATTTCGATAGGCTGATTTTTACTGTTCATGTGAATTTCGGCGAGTCGATTTACAATTTCGATGAGTCGATTTGCATTGTTCATAAATTTGACGAGCCAACTTGTAATTTCGGCGAGCCGATTGTTCATGAATTTTGGCGAGCCGACTATACTGTTCATGAATCTTGGCATTCTTTTTTTTTTTTGTATGACAGGTGGAGGGCAAATTGGGCATCACGGTAAAATCCATGTTTGTATACACAAAATACTCGTGTGAGGATCGCTGGCACACTAAAATATATGGACAACTAAGTATACATTAAATACATATACAAGTATATTATCAATAATTAGAGTGAAGGCTGAAGATCAGTAAGCTGCCTTTCTTTCCTTTTACCCAATTACTTTGATTCAATTTCCTAAGGGAAGTGTGGACATTTATTTTTTCAATAAAAATTTGCCATGGAAAATACAACACTTTGAATGTGGTTGAACTGCTTTAAATGGTCTACAATGACCTAACAAGAAATGTCTTTCTTGACATCCTAACCCATGGCAGAATCACCATCAGGGACACTGTAGCATGGCTGTAGCTATGTCCTGTTTGTTTAACTTTATCATTTGGAGGAAAACCATAGACTAAATAAAATGGTCCCGTTTACACATCTGGATTTTCTGTCTCTACACACCTATTTCTGGGTACAGGTGGCTAATTACCATTTTGCCCCTGCATTTTCATTCGTTCGAACGAATTCCCAATTTATTTCGCCATTCGTTCGAACGAATGGACACAACCCCATCCCATTTTGATTCGTTCAAACGAATCCCTCTGTTAAATCAATTCGTTCGAATGAATGAAGCGGGTGAACGAATTCATTGAATGAATCAGTGATTCATTCGAATGAATCACTGATTGAATTGATTCATTCGGATGAATCACTGATTCATCCAAATGAATCACCAATGAATTGATTCATTCGAATGAATCACTGATTCATCCGAATGAATCACCAATGAATTGATTCATTCGAATGAATCACTGATTCATCCGAATGAATCAATTTTTTTAAAAAATTTTAAAATTATTTTTTAAGCACCGTGTATTTTCAAAATTTCTCAAATTAAATATCCGGACTAATTATGATAATCTGATAAAAATACTTTAAAACTTCAAGGTGTTTTGACACTCCTAAATATTTAAAACACAGTATTTTACAAATAAGGGTATCCCTATGGTGTACCGAAAACACATTTAGGAGTGTCAAAAGACCTTGAAGTCTTAAAGTATATTTATCAGGTTATCGAAATTAGTTTGGAAATACACAGTGCTTAAAAAATAATGTGTATAGTGTATTAAATAATAAAATCTCCTTTAAAACTTTAAAGTTATTTTTTAAGCACTGTGTATTTCCAAAATTTCTCAAATTAAATATCCGGACTAATTACGATAACTTGATAAATATACTTTAAGACTTTAAGGTCTTTTGATACTCCTAAATATATTTTCGGCACACCCTAAGGATATCCTTATTTGTAAAATACTGTGTTTTAAATATTTAGGAGTGTCAAAACACCTTAAAGTCTTAAAGTATTTTTATCAGATTATCATAATTAGTCCGGATATTTAATTTGAGAAATTTTAAAAATACACAGTGCTTAAAAAATAACTTCAAAATTTTTTAAAAAAATTGATTCATTTCAACGAATGCAATTAAACGGGTGAACAGTGAAGCGGGTGAACAGTAACCTACCTTACTGTTCACCCGCTTCCTTCGTTCAAACGAATTGATTCAACAGAGGGATTCGTTCAAACAAATCAAAATGAGATGGGTTGTGTCTATTCGTTCGAACGAATGGAAAAATGAATAGAGAATTCGTGCGAACGAATGGGAACGCGGAGGCAAAATGATAATTTGACACCTGCACCTGGATACGAGTGTGTAGAGACAGAAAAACCGAATGTGTAAACGGGGACCCAAATAAAATAGGGTAAAAAGGATTAGAGTCATGATTGGTTTTTTTGACATTATTATCTTTTTAAAATGATTTTGTGGTCATTTTCTCCTTGAAGAAAGGCTTTCTTTTTCAATAATTTTCTTTTATTTAATTATCCTTTTTCATTGCCTTAGTTTGGATGGCTAGAGTGTTTCTTTGGCTAATCCACTTGGTTTTCGTGGGGCTGGTGCGCCTGTCCAGTATCAGGTGTTGCTTAGTTCACTCATGCTTGGCACTCATAACCAGATTTAGATTTTTTTTTTTTTTCTATGACTGACTGTATATCTGATACCTAGAAGATTTTAACTTGTAACCAAATTTGTCAAGTTTGCTGTGGTTCTCAAATGATAATATATGTCATTCAATCATTGTGATGTGTCTCCATGTAAAAATTTCCCTTTCACGATATGTTTCAGGTATGATTGTGACGTTGGCACTGATAACATGGAAGGGATTGATTTGTATTACTGGGAGTGAATCACCGGTTGTAGTTGTTCTGTCTGGAACATGGAGCCTGGTTTTAAGAGAGTGAGTTCTATTTTGTGAAAGAAATTGTTGAAAGATTTCTTTAGAATAGCTTAATCTCATTTGGTGTTCATTTTAATTAATTGAATTTTGCCTTTTGCTAGGCAGATATGTACTTGTTGCAGCATGTATCTAATATGGAAGTGGGCTTTCTCACTTTAAACAGTGAGGGTTCGTTTGGTTTTAAGAATGGTTGGAATAGAACGGAATGGGTCGGATGAACTTGGGCCTAACCCAAGTTCAAAATTTGTTTTTTTGACAGACAACAACAGTAGATCACCCTTTTCCCTTCTATTCTTGAAACCAAACATAGCCTGATGCAATTGGTGAGAATGGAAGGATTTCAATTCCAAGGTAGGATTCCCTACCATTCTCATAATTTCTCCTATTTTTGCATCCAATTGAGGACAATGTCAATTTTTTTATTGGTTAACTGACAATGTGGACTAAGCCAATTGTTCCAGTACATATGTTCATGTGTCAATTTATTTGTCAGTCGACTCATATTTAGCTATAGTTTTCTGTTATTGGATGAGATTTGGGTTTTGTATGCTATCTTAATGAGGGTGAGGGTGTTGTGCTTTGTCATTGCCCATTGTTCCAGTTCAGTTAAATATGTTGAATTTAAGTCTATAATTTAAAATTTCTGTTTCCTCATTATATATGTTGTTTTAATATATGATTTTCTGTCCTAGGTCCATGAACGGCAAGATGCTGGAGAGGTTGATGTCCTCACAAAAGGTACCATTCATTTGTCATAAAGATAACTAGTTGGTAACAAAAAGATGCCACTACAAAACAAGGTACCTAAAAGACAATTGCAGGAAAACAAATCTCAGCCGATACCATATGCATCGGCAATATTGGCCGATGAAGATGACTTTGTCCAAGCATACTTGGTTATTGAATTTGTTTTTCAGGTTCTTTTAGTTTGAAGTATTTCTATCTAATCGTTCACTTCTAATTTCTCTGTCCTTCCATTTCAGGTGATAATAATTTTGGAGACGACAGACTTCTCTATGCTCATGGCCAGCTTTGGCTTCAAAAGCACCATATCACTGGGAAGGGCTGTCGGGTAAGAGCTCTTGGCTTTCCACTTAAATTCTGCTTGCCATTGATATGGTTGGCCTAGCAGTAAGGATCTCTTTTATCCAGTTTATTCTGTGATGAAATTTGGCTGAATGTGTACAATTTCCTTTTTTGTTTCATTAAGTTGATCTTAATATCTAGTTTTGCTAATTTCTTTTCAGGTTTTTACCTTATGTTCGGCTGGGTGACCTATTATCATGGACTGAAAAACCTATGATCAAGGGTTACTCTCCTTCAGTACCAGAGTTGATATATATGGAACCCGACTCGACCTGAATTCTCAACTCGAATCTTCACAATCCGACCCAACCTTGAATTCTAACCTGAATCAACTCGAATTACTGACCCGACCCGCATTCCTGAACTCATTTTAGCTGGGTCAGCTCGGGTAACTTGTATTACAAATTTATAAGATGAATGGATCTGAAATTGACGGGGCACGTTTACTTTTCCATATAGCATTTGTCAGCATAGCTTCTGTCAATTCTTTTGCGTTGTTTGCCTTTGTACAGAATTACTGTAGTTTGACAAAGTAGAAATTCCAGTGAACTGCTTCTGTTTCTGCAATACCCTAATGGTCACTTGCCTTTCTCGCAGTACATACTTATTGGAGCCTTGGGTTTGCTGGTCACAACTTCAAAGGAGTAGGTAGAATTGCATCATATTTCGAGGTAGTGATTAACCATACCAAACGCTTCTCTTTGCAAGTTCAGAATACTAAGTTTATTTCACCATTCAAAAAGAAAAAAAAAAGGAAGAAAAAAGACAGAGGAGAAAAGAAATGAAATGAAAAGAGGACAAGTGTAGCTCAATATGAATCTGGATCCATCTCTTCTTCTTCTTTATTTATTTATTTGTTGGGTTATACTTTTGAATCTAGCTTCATCTTGTCAGTTTTGGCCCTTGATAGGAAACTTATCAGGCAAGTCAGTCTGACTTGGTAGGATTTTGAGTTGAGCAAATTAGCGAGTTCTTTTGAATTTTTTTTTTCCCAAAAACTTGGCTGAATTTCTTAACTTGATGAAGTTATGAGTTGAGTCTGTTTTTGAGTTTTCGAGTTCTAGGTTGGAGGCATAGTGACTGCATTAAATATGTATAATCATATGATTTATTAAAAGGAAAAACAAGAGAACATACAGAGCAGCCAAGAACACAGACCAGGTCCAAAGGGGCCACAGCATCAACAAAGAAGCCCAGAAACCCAGGCCAAAACTGTGGAACACCTTGCAGCAAAAAGGAGAGAGCCAAGAGGGCGGCAAGAACACTAATAAGCCTTACAAAAATCAAGCCTACCCGTAACCAACCACCTGATCTCTCTTAGCTAAGGTAAGGAGTCAGCTTCACCGTATTGGAATGGCGTGTAAACTAGAGCTTTTAGATCGAAAAATGGAGAGCAATTGGAATGGCGTGTGGAGGAGAGAAGCCACAATCGTTGGAATCCTAAGAATTAGGATTTTGGCTTTTAAAAAACAAGGATTCTAGGTGTGTGGAAGAGGGAAGGATGGCAAGCGACAGTATCTAACTCACAAATTTTAAGCATTGTCATAAATACCGTAATGGCAATTGATAATATTGAGGTGTTTTCAAATTCTTGGGTTTTTACCGAAAAATTAACAGGAAAATCTTGCATAAAATATAATACTTAAAATAAAATATTAGTAAGGAATTTACCCAAAATAGCATTTATCCTAAAGTAGCACTTATTTACATTTATACAAAGTCGAATTTTAAAGCTCAAAATTTAATTTGCTTGAAGCCTATAAAATTATTAAATTTTTAAACTTTTTACCATAACAATGGAATGACTAGATCTGAACCTTGGCCTACTCGTAGTTCACATAATAATATTTTTGTTCATCCACTTCTCACAAAATGGGAAAGTGCTCTTATATTCCGAGCTTCGTGACTCAAAATCTTATTGAGTCACTTTAATCTTATTGTTTAAGCTTTTAATCAATGGGTAATTGTAGCCATGGTGAGCCTCAGAACTTGATAATCCTTAATTTTGTTAAATTTTACTAGCCATATGATCATCGGTGTAAGACTTCATAAGTAGGTAAAAACACAAGTACCATCCGTTTTTATTATTAGAGATACTCATGTAGTCATGTTTAACATGGTAAAAGATAAACATAATTTTATTTTTACAATTACTTTTTAAGTAGAAAATACTTTTAAAATAAAATAAAAATTACAGATATCATTAACCTTTCCAAGTGGCTTTTATTAAATATATATTCTCATCTCCATTTAGACATTAGCAACCTTGAGAAAATATTTTAATAATGAAACCCTTCATGTAATCTCCTTTGTGAGAGGGCAAGACCCCACAGACACGCCACTACGTCCTTTTCTTTTCTATTGGATTGTACATAAAGTCACGCTATGCTAGGAACGCCGGGTCAACTCGAGTCTAAAAAAAAAAAAAATAGACTCAGTTCAGCTCATTTTAAGTTTAAGTCAATTTTGATTTGGAAGATCTACATTTATACAAAAAGTGTACTTAAATATGGTTTCTAACCAGCAATGCAACTTTAGAATTATAATGCAGTTCATAAATCTAAAAATGAGACTAATTCATGGAATAATATAAGAAAAACATATGGGCAGAAAAAATCGTATTTTCATAAAACTGAAACTCCTAAAGTAACCCCATATTTCAGTCTAAATTTTAAAGCCCATTTCAGAAATTTTGGCCCAATTTTTTTCTATTTTTAATTTAAAATATAACGTATTGGCCGAGTCCTATTTTTCATTATTGGTACAAAATTAAATTGTATAAGAACAAAATCACAAGTGTGAATGTGTTGAAAGATTAGTCGGGTAAAGTTCACTAAGAGTGAACTGTTAAAAAAAAAAAAATGTAAGTAGATAGATATGCTTTTATCATTAATCTTAATAAAAAGTAAAAACCCAATCTCACATAAATAATTCCTTTCCGGGGCCATAAGAACAAATCTTGATTTTTTTAAAGAATCAAATCTAATTTTCCGAACACAAATCTCATGACTATATATTCAACCTCTGATATAAAGAAATCTCACAAATCTTGCAGTTGCCAAACAGGCATTGCGCTCAATTTTTTTTATTTTTTGCTTGAGATCATTAAAAAAACTCTAATTTATTGAAAGTACATAAAACAATAAAAGAGCGAAATTTTGCAAAATTAAAAAACATAAAAAGAAAAGAATTCAGAAGAGAAATTAATTATTTACAGAAATTAAAACAATTCCATAAATCAACAACAGCAACAACAAACACGACCGAGATTCAATCTCGAGGACATCAAAAGCCTTAAAAAACGAAGGAAGGAAGCAAGCAAGCATTTTTTTTTTTTTCTTTTCCTATGGAGGAATTGAAATGACGGAAATACCTTTTTAGAAGTTATCATTTCACATCGTGTCCCTCCTCTTCTTCCTCTCCTCCTCGTAATCTGGATCGTCCGTTGGCAACTCGAATCTGCAAACCGGACAAGAATTCCTCGAATCCAACCACGGCCCGATACAGTCCAAGTGATACACGTGATCGCACGGAAGCTTCCTTCCTTTCTCACCAACGGGCACAGATTCTTTACAGATGGCGCAGATCAAGCCCTCTTCTTCAATCTGGACAGTTGGGAGATTGGCCACAACAGATCTGGCAGCTGGTGGGGCCCCTCGCCTAGATCCACCGTCCATCTCTGCAAGATTCTGTAACAGAGCCTCGTACCCGGCCGCGTCCACGTAATCCTCCGGATTACCCGCGTACCCACTTTCGGAACCGGCGCCGGGCATCTGGACCCGCAATTCGATCGTGTGGTCCTCCAGGCCGCGGATTATCTCCGCCCAGTCCAGATCCGACCCACGACCCGTGAAATCTCTGACCCGAAACCGCAGCAGATCCCGCCTCTGCCGCCTTTGATGCGGATCGGCGTCATTTTCATCGTTCGCCTCGTTATTTTCTTCTTCCTCGTCCAGTGGGGTAACGGATCGGGAAAAATCGTCCATGAAATCGTCTTCGTAGTCAGAGGAAGGATCGCCCGCGGCAGCGGAGGCGGAGGTGTCATTTTCCCAGCTGTCAAGCTCAATCCGGAGAAAATCCTCGGTGTCGGAGGGAGGATCTGTGGCGGCGGAGGCTGCGGGAGCTGCAGCGGCGACCAGGCGGAGGATTTGGAGGAACTGGTGGTTGAAGGAGGGGGATTGGAGCGGAGGAGGAGATGAAGGAGGGGAAGGGGACGGTGCAGAGATGGATTCAACGAAGCCATTCTTGCATTCAAGGCAGATGAGATCGGATGGGTTCTCTCGTATTTCAACCGATACGCGCTTCTCGCAGTGATAGCACCAGTACCGTATCGGATCTGGACTATCCGATACATAAGGTATCGGGGGGAGAGAAGGGGATCCGGCCATTTTTCCGATGGGAAGAACGGAAAGGAGGGATAAATGGTGGTGGCCGCACAGGGCAGACCCCTTCCTTCCTCTCTCTAATCCGAGAAAGAAGAAATTCGCTTCCGCGTTTTATCGTTGACGATGAAGTAGAAGGAAAGAATTCTTGCTGTAGTCGTGTGGAGTCGACTGCGCGTCTGCCACACAAGTTTTTCAGTCCCTGTTAAGCGAAAATAAGTGAGAAGTTATTGTAACTCACCGTGTTTTTTTATAAAAATGATATTGTTTATGCTTTCACCATTTAAATTATGAATGTTTTGCCATCACTATCTTTAATTTAGATTTGCATGACACTTGACGTCTCCTGAAGGATTAACATGATATCATCTTGCAATAATTTGCATTCAAAAATTTGAAATTTGTTGTATCATACTTTAAAAATTTATTAGGTGAGAATGCTTCGAACTTTCAGCTTAGATTTTTTTTTTTTTAATCAAATTACCTCCATTTCACCAGGGGTGAAACTCGAGTCGGGTTTTGGCCCGAACCCGATGACCCGACCCGAAAATCATGCTGGTCGGGTTATGAAAGTCGGGCCAACGGTTCGGGTCGAGTTGAGAAGTCAGAAAATCGCATTGAATTTAGGTTGGATTAGGTTGAGAGGTTTTTAAGTTAACCCGACTCGATTCGGTAAAAAGTAGGCTAAAGTAAGTTCAAAATGCGGGTCAGGACCGGTTTTGGATTGAGTAAGGTTATAATTCGGGTCGGGTCGGGTTAAGACGTCCGGGTCAAAAGTTTGGATCGGGTCGTGTCGGGTCGGGTTAAGACGTTCGGATCAAAAATTTGGATCAGGTCGGGTCGGATTCCATATATTAATAAGTCGGGCTAGGTGGGGTTTTAAAAAACTCAACTCGACCCGGCCCGATTTCAGCCCTACATTTCACACATGGATGAGAATAATGACTTCCTTTTCAAAAATACAGTCATGCGCAAAACTTCTTTAATAGTTTTATCAGTATATCGCATATTTTATGCTATAGTTTATTATACATATATTTTTCATTGGTAAAAACTAATTTAGAAGTGCAACGCTTATTATTTTTTATAGTTTAAATTAGACATGAAAATTATCGTAATCTAGTGGTAAAAATACATGTTACGTACAAATATATTTTAAAAATAAAAAAAATGAATGTAATTAGTTATGGGAATTTTTATTAAATTTAAATTATATAATGATAGTTGATAATAACGTGAGTTTGACAACTCCATAATATTAAAAAGTAATTGTTAACATAAAAATTAAATAGTCTCTTAGAAAATTGTATGATTGTTAGATTTACATTAAATAAAATACAATGTTAAAGTAGAATTAATTATTATTATGAAATTTATTTATTTAAATTAAATAGATAGAATATTTAAATGAAACTTTTTTGTAATCAGTTTTATATTTAGGAGTTAAGCTAGTGAGATACTCTAAGGAGATATATTATTAAATAGATGATAAATTTTATATAATTAGATTCATTTGATAATTGAATACATTGATGTCAGTCTTATTGTCAATTGATAATTCAAATCATATAAATTTGGATCAAATTGAATACATTGATGTCAGTCTTATTGTCAATTGATAATTCAAATCATATAAATTTGGCTTTTAATTTTGATGAATATATGACATTGATTTTTTTAAAAATTAAAATCAAAAGATATGATGACAAAATAGAGGTAAAACTTCAGACACAATCTAATTATATGATTTTTTTCACATCATATTCAACTATATAAAATTTAAAATCAATTTAATAATATATCTTATGAAAGAGTTTTCCTGGAAAAACTTTTACTACAGCTTTTCTTATATTTAATTACTTATTATTGCGGAATGCGCGCGTTGTCACAGCGTTGCCGTGTGGAGGACGATCATGGAATCGACTTACGGCCAAAAGAATGAGGGAACTTTTATTTGAAGTTTAATTAATCTATAAGTAACATATTAAGGGTTTCGTAAAATTGAGTGATGAAGTTTTTATAACTCAGTTTAGATTAGTTGAAATCTAGGAATGAAGTAGATTTAAATCCTAATTAATTGTTGATCTCAGAATGTCATAGAAATTAGTATTAAATTATTAATTAAATATATAATATATAACTAAATTCAATAAAATAGTGGTCAAAGTGAAATTCTGAATTAATTAATTAAGTAACTTCTGAACTTTTATGTTTATTCAATTTGATGAATTTATTATATAATAAATGAATTTATATTATTAAAAAGAAATGGAATTACCGAAACTTATGACTAAGTTACATTGTATTTAGTTTTTTATAAAATAATTTAAGGAACCGCTGTCTACATGGCAGGGGAGGATGACCGTTTACTGTGGCCCTACCCCTAGTTTGAAAATGACTCACGATCGTGGCCTTCTAACTTGCTCTTTACAGTATTTTTATATATTCGTATATTTTTTACAAATTGAGTCATTCATTGGTATGTGTATTCAAATAGGGGCTTCAGATTTTTTTTTATTTACATGTCGTAAATCGTGGGATACTCAATGTAAAAATCTTTACGGGTGAGTCCACTACCTTTAGGGCAAACTAAGGTAGATCATTAAAACTGAAATCCACGACTATCCCACTTTTTGAGGAGGGAGACAAACAGTCGAGCTATACTCATGTGATTAATCAAATCAGATGTGTAAAATTCGGTATTGGCCGATATTTTTCTTTCCCCTCTATTTTTTTTAAAAAAAGGCCGATATTGTGAATATCAATCGATACGATACGTATCGGCCGATATATGAACCCCTGAATCAAATGAATGAATATTATAAAATTTAAAAATTTCCTACTCAAATAGATTTCAACATGGATATATTTTTTTTTCAAACAGCTGGAAAAATAAGCATATGATGACGACAACAATACCAATTTTTTTAAATGAACATTTGTGTTTTTGAAATTTGAAATAATCTAAAATTCACTTCTATCCAATTTGCACTTTACACAACACTATATAATTGGAAATGATGTAAAAAGAGTTATAGAACAAGGCTTGTATAAAGTTTTATCATATTTCATTATCTTATCTTTTAATTTTAAAATTTTAAAAATTAATTGACTTATATTCACTAAACTTAGAAGATAGAAGATTATTCGGCTTTAATAATTAATTGATAATTAAACTTTACAAACTCTATATACATATAATCACCTATGTCTCACTAGAAAGTCACTGTTTTACCATTAGATATGTTGATAAAAAAAACTGTAAACTGAATTAAATGCAAGATTTAACCAATCTAAACCGTGTTTGTTTTCATATGATAGATCTAGCCCCACAGGTGAAGTATTCCATTAAAATACCCTCCAGGCGCACAGCCCAGTGGTCGTTGCTCCCGACGTCTAGTGATTAATGGCTGGCACTATCATTTGACTTAAGCTGGCCCACTGTGTGGAGTAGACAGTATAAGTCTCGGGGACCAGTCTTGTTAGATAATTTTTTTTAAAAAAAAATACCAAAAACTCATTATTCGTGGAATCCATGGTATGTGAATAGATGATCCTATCCCACCCACCATTTTGGGTTGGACAGTTTTCCTCAGGAGAAACCAAGGGGAAGAAAACCGCAGCTGGACAGGAGTTTTCACCTCCTATAAAAGAACCCTCAAACAGGTGAATCTCCACATCCCCATCTCTCTCCTCTCTCTCTCTCTCTCTCTCTCTCTCTCTGCGGAATTCTATCAACTGTGATGGGTTATTTTTCTTGGGTCATCTGCTTTTGTGGGATTTTGGTTCTAGTATGCAGCTCAAGTGATGTTGTGACCGTTGATATACATACAGCTAAAGATCTCATCCGTTCAGGCCACCGATATCTCGATGTCAGGTGAGTCTCTTAAATTGTATATTTTCACCATTTATATGCAGTTTTCTTTCTTTCTTTTTTTTTTGTAGAAAATATATGTTCAATTTTTCGTTTGATTCTGAGCTTCAAATGTGTGAAATGATCACTCATCCGCTCGCGTGTGCACGATTTTATTATGTTCACCCATCGAGTCCATCAATGGTGATTGATCTTTCTAAATTTATCAAAATTTGATTAGTTTAAATTATTATTTTTTGTTTTAAAATTTACAGTTTTAAAAATATAATTTGATTAATCTGATCAAAGTGATTTTTGATAAATACATACTCACATAAAGACTTTTTCAATGAATTTATTGAACTTCATGCCTAGTATGTGTAGGATCATTTTTCAAATAGGGCTTGGTGCATGCCATGCCTGGGCAGAACCCACCCCATTTAAAACCTAAAAAATTTGGACACATTGGTTTGGATTAACTTAATGGAAAAAAGTTCTAATTTTGGCTCTGCACTGAAGCAGCACTTAGGGACATATGATATGCCAAACAGACAAAAGGGCCTTTATCGGGCCGCAGATGGTCCGATAGCCCTGATTAGGCCGGGCCAGATCCAAGACTAATCGGACCCTTATTATCGGATCGGGCCTCTGGCGGGCCAATCCGGTAGCGGTCCGATTATCCTATTGGATCGGCCCTCTGATGGTCCGATTATCCTATCGGGTCGGGCCGGACCTGGGTCCGTTTACACCCCTACTCCAAGCTATTAGCTTTTGCCAATTTGTCGCAAAAGCCTAAAAGCCCAAATGACTGAACCCACTTTGGCCTGTTACAATAGATAGGGCTTGACACATGCTGAGCCCAGCCCAAACCCTGCACATTCACATTCCCAATCAGGGATAAAGTCCAAAATGTCGGACTTTGTTGATATTTGTAACTCAGGTCTGGTCTCCTTTGGTTTAACTTTTAATTTGGAGAATTGGGTATGAAATAGGACTGTTGAAGAGTTCAACAATGGCCACTTGGAAGAATGCTCTCAATGTTCCATACCTGTTCATTACTTCTGAAGGTATTTTTCTCATTCCTACAATTAATCAATTAAATAAGGTTAGATTTTTTTTTTATTCTGCGTAATTGAAAATTTTGATAACAAGAGAGATCGATTTATCTTTTTCTCACTTTAACTTGATTATAGTAAAAGACGAGCTCGGTGTCCCTCATTATCAAAATTTCTTGTGTCCATATCATTAGCCCATTATTTTTTGAAAAATAAAATAAATTATTGTCCTTTTTTTTTTCCCTTAAATGATATTTGGTCTTTTTCAATTTTAGGTAAGGTAAAGAACCCAAAATTTCTGGAGCAGGTTTCATTGACTTGCCAAAAGGATGATCATATCTTAGTGGTAATTGTCATTTCTTTTCTCCTCTCCTTTAATTGTTGTTATTCTTTATCTCCATGGATTTGATGAAAAATTACACAATATATTTTATGTAACTGTTTGTGCTTTTACTGCATTTTGATTTCTTTTATTTCCTCTTTTAATGAATACGATGCACATGCAAATTATTGTTGGGAAGAAATGTATTTCCATCCATACCAAACAACAATATCGGAAAAACAGAAAAGATAAATCAACACAGAGAAACAAATCACAACACATAGATTTTACATAGTTCCCTTTCGATGCGTCAATGAGATTCAAACTGATCCACTGTGCTCAAAGGCGAAAAAAAGAAGAAGAAAGGCGGCTCCTGTTATAGATATTCAGTTCTCTCTCTAACAAAACGAAAATATATACTATCATAATTAGGGTTTACATAAGATACAATGCGAAATTACATAATCGACCTTCAAACAGATCCACCAATCTCCGATGATCAGGCTCCACAGAGCCTAACAATTATCACTCACATTAATGAATTGAATTTAAATTTTGTAGGGTTGCCAAAGTGGAGTCAGATCAGTACAAGCATCTTTGGATCTTCTTAATGCGGTGAGTTCATTTCAATTATCATAGTTTACACTTTAGAGATTTCTTAAGTGTCTGACTAAGGGAATAAATCAATAAAATAGAATGAAATGAATGAAGTTAGGACTTGGGTCAAGTCTGCCCTAACATTGTCCATTGGAATTGCAGGGATTCAAGCATGTAAAGAACATGGGAGGAGGTTATGTGGCATGGCTAGAGAATGGCTTCACTGTAATGAAACCTCATATTGAGTTGTAAATAGGTTATCAATGTTTTATTTTCATACAATCTTCTATTTTTACCAATTTGTAATAAAAGAATGAATACATTCGACTCTCACATTTTGATCATTTCAAATAATTTTAATTTTTAATTTATTTTGTATTTAAAAACATGGGTTATTTGATATAACTAAATCATATTTAATTAAAGGGACAACAGAAAATTTATTTTGGCATGTTCCAAGGACACCGATAATAGAGATTTCAGTATGTAGCCTATACAAATGACTCACTCTCAAAATGGATTTTAAAGACTGTAAATATTTAGTTATTCAAAAGACACAAATTTAATTTTAAAGCTACTAATTGATTTCTCATCAAACAAATTTAGCATCTTTCAGTACTTTAACATATGAAAAGGTAAACAAATGAAAAGAATCAGTGCATATTATTTAAATAATCAAAATAGATTAAATAAATGGAGATTAATAAGTGCATGTTATTTGAATAATCTAAAGTGATTAACATGTTCATGTCCTTCTTCCTCTCAAAGCCATTGACTGATTTCTTATCAAGCAAACTTGCTGAGTTGTATTGTTTGGAATTTGAATTCCTTTCAACCTTTGCTGATACTGCTTGGACTCAGTAGCTGAGTCTAGACCGAGTTCAATATTTAAAACCTTAATTGATCATATGGGATTCTCCCATCGCCTAACCAGTTTAGAGCTTGCAGATCAAAGATTTCTTAACACATGTTCTAATATCATAACTGTTTTATGCTGTAATTATGTTTTAGGTAACTGAGAATAAGTCCAAATCCCTTTTGGGCAGTAATCAAATTATTGTCCATTACCATTCAGAAAAGAATAAATGATTCATTTAGGGAAGAAAATTGTTGGAAAGCCTACACGCAACATAATCCACAATCATTCTTCTCCAGCTCTCCTCTCATTCATGTGTTCTAGTGTTAGAAATTACTGGAAGTTTCTGAGTGAGTTGAGAACTTGCCAACCTTTTAAGGCAAAACAGAGAGACAAAGTTAACAGGTGCAGTGAAGAACAGCTTATACAAAGACAATGACAACTGAGCGACTCTACATCTTTAGGGAGAAAACATGTCTTGTACTACTAGAAATCCTACGCCACTGCCGTTCTTCTTCTTATTTCCTTTTTTTATTTCCCTAGAGAGGTAATAACAGAGATTTTATTGATGATGAGGAAGAAGAATGTACACAAGAAATACAGTGCCCAAACAGAGAATGAACTAGAATCGTCCCCATGAACAAGATTTTTTTTGAAGTAGAGCCCCTTTGTCAGGATGAATCATGGGACTTGTTCGAGGATGAAGTTGGCAGTCATGTGGAGTTAAATATGAATATAGAAGCTGTTGCAAAGATTGTGGCTAAAGAATGCAATGGTTTTCCTCTTCTAATCAAATTAGTTGGACTAGCTTTGAGACACGAAACAGATGTTAAAGCATGGAAAAATTGATTAGCTCCGCATATAATCTAGAGATGTTTCCAACTGGGTTAATCTTCAAGTTACCAAGTTTGCAAGATCTATCGACAATTGAAAGCAATTGGAGGTGGTCAAGTGATGTAGCACAACTGGGAGGAGCACTCTCGGATGAAGTAATAAACTCCACAAGTCTGGTGAATCTTCGCATCTCATTTGCACACTTGTCGGACTTCGTCAACTTTGTAAAGTCTGGGCGTTAAAAATTATTGAAAAATTTCCATCTTGGTGTTGGGTCATCAGCCTTTTCTCTATCTGGTTACCACAGATTTCATGCTATAGACATACAGAGATGTGGTCTTGTTAGTCTAAATAGCTCACTTTTGCTCCCTGAAAACACTCGTCGATTTCTAATCTTAGATTCCAGTGACATTGTCCGCATCTCACAGTTATCATGCTTATTGTATTTAAAGGAGATGACGAAACAGAATGAAGCCCTTCCAGTCCTAGTAAACCATATTCTTCCACTTGGGCAGTTCATTCGCTTCTCTGTTAGCCACTTCAAGGGAGAAGTGTATTAGGCTCTGTGGAGGCTGATCAACAGAGATATATTGTCAATCGTCAGAGTCTCTTCTTCGTTTTGCCTTTGAACAAACTGGATCTGTTTGAGACCATGGACGTATTGAAAGGGAACCATGTAAATCTCTGTCTTGCGGTTTTGCTTCTCTTTGTCGATTGCTCTTTTCTATTTTTTTTTATATTGTTGTTTATGTGGTCGAGAAGGTGATTTTCTCCCAACAAAGTGGATCGACTGGATTCCTCGAAAGAGCAATGATCTTGTTCGTCGTGGATTTGAGGTCCCATGGACCTGGGCCTCTTTGAAGATCATACAGAGTAACATCCCATCTCACTTTGACTCAGCGATGCACATATTGCATACATAGTCCCCCTCATAATTTTTAATTTAAGGCTCCAACTTCTCATTTTTCTTGGACTGGAAATGAGCCACCAGGCCCAACCCAAGTCTATTCTATGGTCTGTGGAACGGTGAAAATGAAACCTTCTCTATCAGGCCTCATATAAACAGGCTACCTGGAAGAAGTTTAGAACCATGTTTCAGTTTCGCTCCAGATAAAGATCCTCTCCTAATGTGTACCCATTCTCAAGCAATTTGGTCCCCAGGGCATGGAGTTGGGCATAAAGTGTGAGCTGCTGAATTTAGAGGTGATATGGAAACACATTTTGAGAAATTATATTTTATCTGGAAAAAAACCCATCTTTCGGACAGGGCTGAAATTTATTTTACAAAAAATTAAAAATAGGACCCGACATGGACCAATATATTGGCTGAAATATTTGGCTCATTGAAGGCCCAAATGATGGATTTGCCGAAATTTTAAACTTTGGACCTATCACACTTCAATGAGCATACCTTAGACAGAGTTTCAATGCCCATTGCAGAACAAAATCCATGACAATTTGATAATCACAGAGAAATGTTGATGTGTTGGGTACGGGGCCCAGAAAATTCTTGAGTTAATTAGGACCAAGCTTGAAAATCAGGATATTTATTGGGCTTCGTTTGGACCTTGGCTCAAGCTGACATCATTCTTTTTCGGTCCAATTTGATCCAAACCAATATTCAATCCGTCATACGGCTTATAAATGAAGTAACTCAAGAATGCCGTTTCACCAGTTGAAAGTTAATGGAGGCATATTAGATTATTGCTAAAATTCTTTTTATTTGGAATTTTCCTACTTTAATATTTTGCGTTTAAGGATAATTAGGCTGATATTGTACGTATCGGCCAAGATATCTCGGATCTTCGAAGGCCGAGATATCTCAATCGATACCTATAGTGTCGGTCGTACTGGCGAGATATTGGCCGATACACATTTAAACAACCGATATTTTCAGAAAAAAAAAAAAAAAAAACTAGAGAGAGATATCGGCCGAGATTTGAGACACCGATATCTAAGTATCAGCAAATTTTTAACCCCTAGCTTCAAGATGCGAGAAAGCCCAGGTCCAACTCAAAGTAGGATTTGGGTTAACATGTTCACCTCTTTTCCCTTTTTCTCTACCTTCTCTCTTCTTTCTCTTCTTTTCTCCTTTCTTTCCTCTTTTGAACTGGGCTATGCTGTTGTCTTCTTTCTCTCTCCTTCTGGTTTCTTCTCTTTTCCTCTCTCTTCTGGTTTCCCTTTTTTTGAAATAAACGTATGAAATATATCACATTTCTCTTATTTGATCCATCTACTCACACTCCTTTTCCTAGTACACCGAGAGCTGAACGCAGGAGGATGCAGGTGAGGAGGGTTGGCAAATACAGAGGGGGAGAAAACGGCGAGACAGTGGAGAGGATCCTTCGATTTACTCTTTTTGTTGCTAACCTTCCTAGCTGGTCGGATTTCACTTTACGAGGTTGGCTGCAGGACTTATTCAGAAGATGGGGACCGGTTACAAACGTTTTTGTTCCAAGGAAGAAAGATGCTTCAGGCAAATCTTTTGCCTTTGTCAGGATGGCGCGAGGCAGAAAAGGAGACAATTTTTTTTACTGGACAAGTCTGGGTGGGGAGAAAACTTCAAGTCAATCCAGCGATGTTCCATAGAAAGGTGACAAAAACATCTTCAAAGGGAGCCACACACCCCAGGGGAGGAATCACTAGCCAAAACTTAGACCTGATAAAAAAAAGAGTTCAAAGGTGGGGGTCGCTTCTTCCAGATCAGGACTTAACAAGGATTGGGCTCCAACGGGGAAGGTCAGGAGTTGGTCAGATGTGGTCCAAAATAAAAATGCTATGAAATTTCCACTGTTCCTTTCAGAGGAGCCAGCAGTATCTCCTGAGATGAGGGTGGAGCTCATGCTGGAAGACAAAGATGAAAGAGAAATCAATAACTGGCTTTCCAATGCTGTGATTGTAGCTTCTTTCGAGAATCCTTCCCATTCATTTGTGATTGTTTCTTTAGAAAATGAGGGTTTCTCAGTGTCACAGTGTAGTCTAATTGGTGAAAAATATTTTGTGGTTACCCTTGCTAACGATGTGGAGGTTTGATATCCAAATAGATCAAAATTATTGGAAAATTGTGCCCGGATTTATTCATTCACAAAAGAGTTATTTGAGTCAGGTGCTTTGGATTTCCATTGGAAAGGTGGACTGAAAACATCATTCATTCCTTTGGGCAAAAGTTTGGTACGTTGAAATAGTAACAAGGAGGATTGTGCACTGCTTCATCTACAGATCGAAATAGGGATCCCTGACAATTTACCGCAAAAATGGAAAATTCTCGGTGTTGTTAAAGGAGGTGGAATCTCCAGTGGAGCAGCCGGGTTCAACAATGGAGAACTCAGACTCAGATTCGTGGGCTGCATCAGGACCAAACTGTGGAAACCAATCTCAGCTTCACACATGGCCAGTGGTACAGGAAAAATTTATGGCAAGGCGGCTGCTGATTCAGTCGAGGAGGTTATGCAGGATATCTCAACCAAAGGAATGGGCTCTAAGCCCGATGGAGGCGGTGTATGCAAGGATTTAATATCTTAGTGCAGTGCTGATGGAACCCATGACAGCCAATTTAATGGGGTTAGGTGAGAAGTCAATATATTCAGCATGTATGGGCCAAGCTTTTATTCTCGGGTATAACTCGGGAACCAACATGGGCCATCTACATTTTCCTCTGGGCTCAGGACTTCAGAGGGTGGACTAAGCAGTTTGGGCCTTCCTTCCACATGCTGGATCCTAATCCCAACTCAAAAGTCTCTCAGATTTTGTTCGGATCCTTTCACTCCCCCCATCCTTTCTCAAGGCTTGGATCAGTGGATGTATCTGGTCTACCAAACTTCTATCCTGTACCCGTCAGCAGTGATTCCGAAAACAGTGATAGTTTTTAGTTCAAAGCAATAGAGGGGACTTAAAAGGTTAGGGGGAGTGCAGTCCTCCCTACCAATATGAGAAACGGTGGATCTTCTGCAGATGAAATTCAAGGAAGTGTGGATAATGCAGGTGGTTTTGGGGTGAAACAGAGGATCGGGGATACCAATCCTTCTGATCTCTTTTCTTGGCTGTCTTTGGCAGTCGCGCCTCTCTCTTCTGTCGATTTGGAGGCGAGGTCAGTTTGGGACGGGACTCAGGTGCCTGCCTGTGCTTCTCTCTGGCCGACAGCCTCTGATAGTTTCGTAGAAAAAATTTGAGGAAAAAAAAAACAAAAGAGAGCAAAACAGTCTGTTCTGAAAGCTACAGAGTGGGATATGGAAAATCTGAAGGTGAAAGCCTATTCTGAAGATGACGGAAGAGTTATTTTAAAGGTGGGACGACAACTGGGGATATCCTTCAACAATGAAAATATGGCTTTGAAGGATTTAGCTTGGATGGAGGCTGAAGATCGTTCCTCTTCCTTCTCTTCTAAGAGCATTGGCAAAAAAAGGCAGGCCCTTTCTTGCCCAGGATCGCACATTGTAATCAAAATTTACTGTAAAAGAGGCTTGAAGCATTCATACAAGAGAGCCATGAGTTCTAAGGTTTCCCAATGAAGGTTCTTAATTGGAATATTAGGGGGCTTCGTCTCCAAGAAAAAAAAAGGGGCGATTCGGAGATTCATTTGTAAGGACATGATTGACATTTTATTAATTCAGGAAACCAAAAGGAAAGAGATTTCAATTCAAATTCTAAGAGAGGTTTGGGGCGCCAGAGATTATGGGTTCTTTTTCAAACCATCAGAAGGAAGATCAGGTAGGAAGATCAGGTGGCTTGCTTACTTTGTGGAAACCCTCAAAATTGAATGTTGGGGACATGAAAATAGACGCCAGGTCTATTTCAATAAAAGGAGTTTGGGTAGAAGAGGGTTTGGAAATAACTATCACAAATGTGTATGGACCAAACATAGATGGGGAGAGAGATAATGTTTTGAATGAGCTAGAAGGAATCAAAGTGTGGGCTTCTTCAAATTGGTGCTTAGGGGATGACCTCAATGAAGGACTTTCCGATGAATTTGGAGGGTAATGATGAGCTTGTTTGGACGGAGACTCTTCTGGTGTATTTTGTGTCAATTCTTTGATTAAGGTCTTATCCCAGAACTTGTCGGGGAATATGGTTCCTAAAGCCCTTTTGTGGAAATCCTCAGCCCCCCATAGAGTCCAAATGTTTACTTGGTGTTGTGCGAAGAGAAATTTTTAACAAGGGTGGAGATTAGGAGAAGAGGTCTTTTAAGTTCGGAGGGTAACGCTAAATGCCCATTGTGTGAGTTGGAGGACGAATCTATTGATCATTTACTTTTCACTTGCCCGATTTCTTGGAGATTATGGAGTTCTTTTTTAGATCTTATGGGAATCTCTTGGGTTTGCCCTGGATCTTGAGATGGGGTTATGGAATATTGGCTTCTATCTGGTTTGAGATCTAGGAAAAACTTGCTTGGAATTCGATTCATTCGGTGGTCGTATGGTCTATCTGGAAAGAAATGAATATGAGGGTCTTTGAAGGAATTGCTTTAGATTTTAATGGCCTCTTCCTAAACACCAAATGGAGACTTTGTTCTTAGCTTTGTACCAATAAGGAATTCAGAGATTTTAAGGTTATTGATCTGTTTCAATCGTGGGAGGGTTGTACGAAATTCTTTTTGAAAGTCAGGAAACTTAGGGCCTTGTGGTCCCCCCACCGCGTGGGGAACTCAAATTTAATGCTGACGGCGCCTCTAGAGATAAACCGGGACCAGCTGGAATTGGATATGTGCTTAGGGATCATTGGGGAACCGTAAGGACTGTTTTCTCAGTATCTGTGGGTTCTAAAGAATCTGACGAGGCGGAACTTATGGCTATTCAGAGAGCCTTAAGTTTAGGGACTGTCTTGGGAGGTATTAAATTAGTTATTGAGAGTGATTCCTCCAATGTTATTAAATTGACTAGTGGGGAGAAGCGTTCTCCGTGGAGGCTTACTACTTTGGTGAGGGAAATTAAAGTTTTGTCTATGAGCTTGGAGGTTTCATTCTCACACATTGGCCGTTCAGCTAATGGTGTTGAAGATTTTTTCTGCAAAAAACGGTGTTGATGGAGCTACTCAAAGCTTATTTAATTTTTCTGATGGATAGTTTTTGGTGGTCTTTGTACTTGTATTGTTTATTTTGGTGGACGTTTTTGTGTTGCTTTATTGCTTTTTATCGTTTCTTTGTCGTTTATAGCTCTTAGGCCTTTTATTTGTATCTTTCTCTTCTAATGAAATCATCTTTAACTGCTAAAAAAAAAAAAAAAACCATGGTCTCGTATTACTGATAAAACACAGTTTCACCAATATTTCATATTTCAATAAAATTTGAAAAAAAAAGTGTAGGCCTTACATTTTTTAAAAAAGAAAAGAGAGGAAATTGAAATTTCGTTTCCAAAAGTCTTAAATGTGTTGAATATCATAGTTTATTACCGAATTGATTTAATATTTGCCTCCCCCAAATATCACGACGTATGTAAATAGGAGCCATATATCAAATTTTAAATTGATAAACACCAGTAACAAGCTTCGTATCTAATTCGCATTGGATTTTTGAATTTGATATGTATCGGTCGTCCAATCATAATGTCGGTCGATATTCACGATATTGATTGGCTAAATATCGGCCGATATCGATATCATAAATATCGGCTTTTTTTTAGAAAAAACCAATTTTAGATGTGGGCCCTTTCAATATCTGGGCCGATATTTACATATTTTAATTCCAATTTAAAAAAAAAAACATTTTTTCATTTTTTTATTAAAAAAATGCATGTCGATAATTTTTTTTTTTGGAAAAGGAGAGCAGAGAGGTTGATCTTCCCAATATATGATCATATCGGCGATACCGATATTTAAACCTGATAATAAGTACAGAAATTTAAATTAAAAATCTAAATTTAAATAAAATAAATGACAATGACAATAATAATTAATTTTCGTTCTTCACGTCTGTAAACGCAACAGACATGAAAGCGTTAAGAGTTTCTTTAAGAGGTAAAAAACTATGATATTCGACACAGTCTAGGGATACCCTTATTTATAAAATACTATATTTTAAATATTTAGAAGTGTCAAAAGACCTTGAAGTCTTAAAGTATTTTTATCAGGTTATTTTAATTAGTTTAGATATTCAATTTAAAAATTTTTGGAAATACACAGTGCTTAAAAATAACTGTCTATATTTTAAAACATAGACCCTTATTTTTTAAGCACTGTGTATTTCTAAAATTTCTCAAATTGAATATCCGGACTAATTATAATAATCTGATAAACATACTTTAAGACTTAAAGGTCTTTTGACGCTCCTAAATTTGTTTTCGACACAGCCTAGGAATACCCTTATTTGTAAAATACTGTGTTTTAAATATTTAGAAGTGTCAAAAGACCTTGAAGTCTTAAGGTATTTTTATCAGGTTATTATAATTAGTCTAGATATTTAATTTGAGAAATTTTGGAAATACACAGTACTCAAAAAATAAGTTTAAAATTTTAAAAATAAATATTTAAAATAATGTTACTGTTCCTGCTAATGAATGAAGCCTGAACATTCGAATGAATGAAGTGCTGAAGCGCTGAATGAAATCATTCGAATGAATGAACTTCATTCATTCGAATAAATGAACATACATTCATTTGATAAACATATTCATTCGAATAAATGGGGCTAAACAGTATTCTGTATTACTATTCAGTCCATTCATTCGAGTGAATGTCAAAATAACTGGGCATTTATTTGAACGATTGAAAATACAGAGGTAAAATGGTAATTAATCACGAAATTTCAAAAATGAGTATGTAAAAATAGAAAAATCAAGTGTGTGTAAGTGCTATCTAAAAAAACAAAACAAAAGAAAAAGTCAAAAGTCGCTGTTAAGGGTTGGCAGTCTTAGTAGTGGCCCTGTCCTTCCGTAGTCGCAAGGGACACAAGAGCATCACTTCCACGTAACAATACAATCATGATGCTAACTGGTTCTTTCAAATTATATAAAATTGAATTTTAGAATAAAATTAAAATTTAGTAGAAAAATATGAATATATAAAAAGTAAAGCTCAAAAATAAAATAAAATTAAAAAAAAAATGTATTACTAGGGTTGGAATTTGGGTGGAACTCGAGTCTTGCATTCTTAATATCTAAAGTGACTCTAGTGCTTTATTTCAAGGTCAGTTATTTTAACACAAACAAAATTTGTTAAAAGACATAAGAGAAATTAAAATTCTCATTTTACATCTACAGTTGTATGATTTTTTAAGTATTAGTGTACTGATAACACGCTATTTTCTATGTACATATTTTGTATATCAGTATACTGATACATAATGAGTGATAAACTGATAGAAATAAAATAAAAATTTCACTTCATTCTATATCTCTTAATAAATTTTATCTGTATTAAAATATCGATTTAAGTTTAATTTAAGGACCTGTATATAGTACATATTTTAATATTATATTATATTATGATTAATTAAATATTTTAATTATAGTTATAATATTAATTTTTTGATAAAAAAATTGATTCAGACAATGAATCCTACCAATATCTTATGTTCAACACCCGGCATCAAACATTTTGTCTTTTGGTGCTATTCGTCGCATACATGCACAGATAAAAGGCAAGAAAAATGCCACGTTCCAGAAGTTAAGACTACTAAAAGAAAAAGTGTAGTACCAGGCCGTATAGAATGGTACAGGTGTGGGTCCCACCATGTGAAAGTTCTGATAAGTTATCTCTTTTGGCGGTGCCAACCTTTATGAGTCTTGACTCTATTCATTGATACCATATCTAATTAAATTGATAGGTTATGCAAAGTTAGGGATAAACTCAAATTAAATTAATTATATAGTAATTATTTAGCAATAAAATAGATGATTTAGAAGTTTAGAGCAACCTTTTCCCTAATGCATATCACATGGGCTTCTGTCAGGATAAGTCAGCTGCGCCTGTTTGGAGTGACTTTGGCTCGGGGGTAAAAAAACCGATGGGTCAGAGATGCCGGCTCAGATCTCGAGCAAACGAATATTGTTCGATATCTCAATCACATGAATGGGTTTGGTTTTTTTTTTTTTCCAAATCTATAACCCTGGTCATATCGATTGGGATTTGGACACCTGCTTTAGTTTAACCCACTCAACCAATCTTTTAAAATCCGATTTATAGAGCAATCTGTCTTAAAGAAAAGGTGAATTAAATAATATTCAATTGGATTGATCAATAGTCAAATTCTGTGAAACTCATGATATTAATATATTTTTATGAATAATATTAAATTATTAAATAAGATCATATTTTATAAAAATATTTTTTTCATCTCACCAATTCAATTATAAATACTAACCATTAATAATCTAAAAATTATATTTTCAAAAGAATCAAAATCTTTAATTTCATTTTCTTCATTTAAAGAAATCAAGGATTTTTAAAAGTTAATGATCACAGTTTTATTAGAAAAATTGAATTTATCTATAGATTGCAGAGAATTTTTAATATCGAAAGATCTTAAAATGACTTTGATCCGTATTTCAGCGGAGTCATGATTGACCTGCGGGTCAAATAAGATTTGACAACATTGCACCCGATCCATTGAGTCATCTGGTATCACTGGATAATCCTCGGGCCTTCTGTTTGTCTCCCCTCAAATAGTTGGTGTAAGCCATCCTCTGTGACAAATCTTCGTCCTATACTATTCTTAGTTTTACTCTCTTCTAGATAAATAATACTTTAATAAAGCTTTTAGTATAAACCTAAAAACATAAAAGTTATATTATTTATTAACAGAAAGTGTTGACTTCTATTATGTGTATTTTTGTATTTATTAATGTCTTTAATTAAAGGTATTATAATTTAATTTGATTCTATTCTCTTTGAGAAGCTTGTACAATTTTATTTTTACCGATGTTAATAGGAAGGTATCCAAATCTTTCATGGTATAAAACTAGAGCTGAAATTTTTTAATTTTTTTTTCAATCATCCTTTCTCTATCTTACGTTTTCTTTCTCTGCTGCAACTATTACCCAATCGTCCCTACGACGACAGGCCTTTTCTCTCTGCTGCAGACCACCGCTTCATCTGTCCTCCTCACTGCTTGGACCAGCCAGTTCTCTTCTCGACTCGGCAGGAGTCTCTTTGCTCCCAGATCTGAGTTGCCGTTCTCTTCTCCAATCGGCAGAGAACTCTTTGCAGTCCACCGCGTCTGTGCCCTTCCGCCGTAGAGACGCCCAACAGCCTCACTGTCTGCTACATCTTGTATAACTACCAAAAGATATGCTACTTCTATGTGTATAAAATTATTTTGAAATTAAGGAAGACCATATATGAAAACTGTACTAAATCATTTAATCAATTTTTTTTCCTTTTAAGGTTGAACTTCCATAATTTAATGGAATTAGAGTGATAATTAAGAATCCATCTCTTTAAATAAGAGATCTTGAATTTAATTACCACTCTTTTAAGAGGCCACTTTATTCCATAATTTTATTCAATACGAGTGGATAGGAAAATTTAGAGATATTATAAAGATGGCCAGTCATTTAGACATCACTCTTTTTATCATGAAACACCGTTTTTGTAAAATTAGTATAAAATTACTATTTTGCCCTTTCATTTTAGATCGTCCGAATGAACATAAAGTTCATTTTTCGTTATTTCGGACAATGAGATTGTCCGAACGAATATTTCAATATAAAATGCATTTGTTTAGATGGTCTTATCTCTATAAGCTGTAGAGAGAGATTTTCAAACGAAATCATTTCTCAATCGATTTCTAGAAACAATGTATTCGAACAAATGCGGTTAATACTGAAATTTTTATTCAGATGATCTAAAATAAAAAGATAAAATGGTAATTTTACATCATTTTAAAAATAATATTTTCTGATAAAAAAGAGCACTGTCTAAATAGGCGAGCTCTATAAAGAACAGTAAATTGTTTTGATAGGTTTGAAGATCTTGATGGGAATCGCTACGTACAAAAAAATAAGAGAGGTAAAAAAAAAATCAAAAACCAAATTAGTTTTAGATGTTGTGAAGCTTAAAGATTCTGTTCTTGTGCATTTAATGAGAGCAGTTGTCCTTCTCTCAAGTCCCGACGTGAACCGGCAGCTACCAGCAACTTGCTTGGATAATTAAAATATTAAATGTAAAGGTCCCACGTGCATTGAAGCAATGCTTCTTACTTCTCTCTCTGAAAGAAATGGTACCCCCATAAAATCTAATATTTGTAATTTTTAATTTCAATATCCCATCTAATAAGTTTGGGATTAGATGGATGAAAATAAAACTTCCTCAATCACCCATTAACTTTATATTGTACCCGTCTCATATACTTTGTTATTATTAGTAATAGTCAAAGTTCTTTTTTTTTTTTTTTTTCATTTCAAAACATTCCTCATCTATTAACATTACACAAACCTAAATAAAAAACCGTAATTAATCTCCAATATCAAAAAGAAATTATAGCATTTGAACATTTAAAAACTTTTCTAAATTGACTTTTATACAAAATACTTTTAATTTTTTTTAAAAAAAAACAAGGCCTAAAGCTAAGATTATTGCCAAAATACCCACGAGACATGTGAAATAGAAGAAAAGATTATTTCTTCTCATAGACAGTTAGAGACTTCCGTGGATTCCTGATTTTATTTCCTGCTACACGCAAAATAACAACTTTGATGGACTATGATGTCCTTTCCAAGTGATTTAGTATACCCAATGTTGAAAGAAAACATCTTTCCTACTTTAAAGGAAAAGTAATATCAAATAAATAATAAATAGAAGGAAAAAAAAAAATTCAACACTATAATATAGAGATTTACCTGTGATTCTCTTTCCATATGTTTATATATTCAATACCGATTCACTATATTTGATAATAATGAAATCAAATGAGAGTATGTTATAGCTCTCAGTTACTGTTTTTGTTCATAGCTCTTTCTCACTTTTAGAAAAGAACTCAAATTGTCTTCCAATAAAAAATTAGACTAGAGGCTCTGCCCCCGCGAGCTCAGGACTAGAGCTTGGTGAATCGACAATACATTTATAATAATCAAGCTCCACATAATTTAACACTTGAGATTAATTTCACTTCTAATGTTAAGTAGAAGATATTAACTTAATAAGTGATAAAAGTCTTGAATTAAACTCATCTTCAAAAGCTAACTCAAGAGAAAAGAGTGGAGTAATGATTTTTGTATTCTCATTATCTCATAGTGCACTCTTTTAAAAAGAATTTTCAAATTTACTTATACTCCTCTTCTCTCTTCTATTTTCTTTTTTCCTATAAGCAAAGAGAATTTAAAAAAATCTTTTAAAAAAATACACTATAAAAAGAAATGGACTTCACTACCCTAGAGATTGCCTCTCATGTTATACACTTCCTACTATCATCGTACGACAGAGACAGTAGGCAGCAAAGAGGGGAAACATTAATTGACATTTCTTGACAGAGAAAACTTAGAAACCACTGCAAAATTCCGACAAGCCAGAAATGGAATTCTAATTATCTCAAAGGAGAAGCGTTGATTGGAGTATGCAGCTTTGGAGGATATTTTAAAGATAGGCTTGATTGATCTTATCCTTTTATTTATAGACTTTATCTTAAAAAGAAAAAGAAAAAGGAAAAAAAAGTAATGATATCAAACCTGGTTCGGCCCACAAGTCAACGGTATCCAACATGCATACGGGTCAGTTTTTTTAAAACCGGACTAGTTAGAAAAATCCTTATTTATCCGATCAGATTCATGAGTTTAACTGGATTTTTTGAAAAACCCATAACCTGTGAAGAACCCGTTTAACCCTTCCTTTTAAAATAGCCATTCAAAAATAATAAATTTAATATTTTGTAGTTCTATGGCCACACATTGCCTAGTCCAATAAAGCCTAGCATTGAGTTACTTTTCCTCTCCAACCTGCTTTTGTAATCCTCCTCACCAGTAAATGTTTCTATGGTTGTCGATGTGAGACTCCTACTCCCAGTTGGATTTATTTGTTCTCTCTTTAGGAGTTTGGGATTTTACCCCTCCTTTTGAACTTATCTTATTTTCAAAAAAAGAGTTGATTGTGAATAGTAAATGTTTAATAAAAAATATTTAAATTTTTAATAAGTTAAGATTTTATACATAATTTTTTTTAAAGTTAGATGTTAAAATTTTTAAAAAGAAAAATAATAAAACATAAAAAAATTTAATAAAAATCAATAATATTTATAATAAAGGATTTTTTTAATGATTAAAATATATATTGACAAAATATTAAGTTGTTATTTTATCTTTTTTATTTGATCAATAATAATATTTATATTAAAAGATTTTTTGAATAATTAATTTTTTTGAAACATTGTTCTCAATCACTAAAATATATATTGATAAAATAGTTTTTTACATAAAATTTTATTTTATTTTATTAATTAAATCTTAGTTAATAATTTAATAATTTATTAATGATACGAATTTGATCAGATTTGACTTAAAGATAATTCAATTGAACCATATTTAACCTGCCTCTTTCTTTAAAAGACATTGTTACACGGTCCGAGTTGTAAAAGATTCAATGGAGGCTTTTGCTTTCTCTATTCCCTTCTTTGGTTACTTTCATTCCTTATCTTCTTTTTTATTCTTATCTCATCTTCCTCGGCAGCAACGCTAATGCTGGTTTCTGCCTCTCTTTCTTCCTATCTTTCCTTCATTCGTTTTCGCCGTTTTGAATCCTTCCAACAGTTTATTTTCGCCGTTTCTTCCTATTCTGATCTTATCCTTTTATCTCTCCATCGCCACTTGCAGTTCTCACTTTCGTTTGAACAGTAAAGCGTGCTATGTGGGTCCCAAACGTGGGAAACATTGCAGCCATCATCGCTATCAAAAAGCAGCTTTTTTCGATAATTGCAGCTCTCTTTGTTGTGTTCTGGTATTAGGGTTAAGCAAAGCTTCGACAAGTAGAAGTTTTTTCCCTGGAAAAGCTTCAAAGTTCAGACAAAGAAAGAGGTTGGGTTGTTCACTTGGTTGATAGGACTTCCCTGCCACTTTAAATTTTAGATAGGACAGCATCCGGTGTGGAGTCTATGCGACGATGAGTCAGCGACTGACTCAAAATTTGTGTGACTGCCTATTGAACCTGGCTCTGCGAACCTTGTTGAAGGTCCAAAGTGCTTTTAAATGGGTCTAAATTTTGAACTCATGAAGGTGAACTTTAATAGAATGTATATGTTGGGCTTCGTTTTCCTCTGTAAATTTGAGTATAAATTAGAAGAGTAAAATTCATCAATTTCATCTATTCGGACCGGCTTGTTCTTGATTATACTCACGTCATCGTATCCGATGTCTCCGTCAAATTGTAAATGGTTAATGTTAGTAAAGTCTCACATTCTATATGACTTTTGGATTTGGAAAATGTACTGTGTACCCTTTTCTTATAAATCAGTTTTTAATTATGAATTTTATTCACGTGTTTAACAAGTGCTATCAAAATCACGCCTCAAATTATCTCATATGAATTCACTAAAAAACTGATACAATACTTATACCTAGAGGCTACCAAATAGCAAAATCCAAATGTTCATGAATGATGATTGATCTCTACCACAGCAGATTATAAAATAGAAAAATAAATAAATATAATAGAGCCAGGGTTAGGAGATTTTTTAGGTGGGCCACTGGAAAATGAACTTGATGAGAATTTCGCTGATGCACCACATATTCAATGTATATTTGCGGACTTATTTGACTAACAAAGTCCCTCTAGCCATTTGAAAATTGGTGTAAATATCAAATTTTAATGGACATTAAAGCATTAGAAATTCGATGTGGATCGGATCGATACCGATCTTTAACTACCAACATGGACTTTTGTTGGTTCTAATTAATTTTTTTATAAAATGCTCAATTTATTTATTATTATTGTAGAGTCCATAGTGAAATTTAATCTATAAAATAGATAATTAAGATTTAATGAGACTAAAAGGACTAAAATCATGACTGCATAGTTATTATATCTACTACAAGTGTATAATTAATAGTTAAAATGAATTATTAGAGTTAGGTTAAAAGAATGAAAAATGAGAGAACTGTCCCATGTTCATAAATAATTTAAAATAAAATTGATGTATAAAATTCATAAATTGCATGCAGAGTTGATGAGGATATAAAAAATTATTAGATGATAAAGAGTTTAATTTAAATTCAAAGAAATTGGGGTGACTGTTAAAAATCCGTTGCGACAGCTATGAGTTTTATTTTCATTTTCTTTTAAATAATCATTTTTTATGAAATTATTCAGTGTATGTAGATAGAGAATTTTCCATATGCGCTTAGGATTAATTTGGTGTTCTAATAAATTTAAATACTTTAATAAAAAAAGAATTTTATTTAATAAATTAATTTGTTTTTCTAAAACCGACCATAATAGACAAGTAATAACTTTTTATGATATTTTAAAAAAAAATTCGAACTGCCTCGTCAGTATTATCATTAATAATATTATTTTTGTCGTTGCTGGAATTGTGCACTCTTATAGGCATATGGCTGTTGATTTTTATGTGTTGGAAACTTTCTATTGTGTCATTTAGAGAATTAAGGACCGTTCGTACATCAAATGGAAAAAAGATAATTTAGACCATGAATTGATTGACAAATTGACTGACAACTTGTAGGGTCACATCAAATTGAAAAAAGATGATTTAGACCATGAATTGATGGACAAATTGACTGACAACTTGTAGGGTCCATATGTCCATTTAAAAATTCTCTTCAACAAATAGGGGACACAAACTTTTCTACCATTAGTACGGTAGCACAGTTGTCAATTTCTCATCTTTAATATTTAATATTCATTATTTAAGCATTCTTCATTTCTCAATAGAAAAATGTTAAAGAGACTTTTTTTTTTTAATTGAGATTTGATTTTGAAACTGCTCTTTTAATGGATCTTAAGTTTTATATAGTTGTAATATTAAGAGGATCATGTGTAGGGGTGGTAATTTTTTAATCTAACTCGTAGGCTTGTCCGATCTAACCAAAAAAAAAAAAAGAATTTAAATTATGTATTTTTTAAAAAAAATTAAATTGATGTGATCTAACCTAACTCAAAAAAATCTGAGCTAAGTTGGGTAGAAGAGTCTAAAACCTGAAGGCTACTCAAATTAAATTAAAATTAATATTTAAATAATTTATTTATATTTTACATATTAATGTTAGCACTTATACTTCATCAAGTTAAAAAATCATAATCTATTGTCTTGATAAAATCATCATCTTCATCTTCAAATGCCAAAATCCCATCAATATCGAATGTACTTTTTGCATTTTACTTCTTCATTTGATCCTTGGGGCTCCACTCTTTTTTTTCTAATTAACCCAACTCGACTCAAGAAAATATTGAAGTTTTAAAGAATCCAATTCAAACCTAACAATCTATGCATGCTCAAATTTGTATCTACCTTATTCGCACCCCTTACATCTATATTTATAAGATATTGATATATATCGTCGATATCAATCGATAAAAATAATTAAAAAAAAAAATAAATATATATATATATAGAAGAAACACTTAATATCAGCCGAGATACGAGATTTGAACCCCTGCCACAAACATGAGTTGGGTTTTATGTTTCTATAATTTTCTTTGATTTCAACTTTGGTACTTTTTAAAATGTTCAGTAGTTACAATAATAAAATAATTAGATGAATTCCATTTTTATAATCTCCTATTTCACAGGTTTCCTATACTTCTTGTATGCGACAAAAGGCGAGATGCAGCATCTCAAGACTGAAATGGCTTATTCAAAAATATTATGCTCGTGCTTGTGCAATTAGCAAGATTTAATCATTTTATTAACTTTTACACTTATAATATATATTTAATGAATCCTACGTTTGAGAAATTTTATTATTTATTCAAAGTCCTGCACTTCTTCTGGCACGCAAAAAGGTCAGCTCAGCAGCCGTCTCAAATGACTAAACAAATTCTCATATGCTTGCATTTGCAATTAGCAAGATTTTGATGTATTATATGTCGAAGAGTAGAGCTGATTATTTCTCTAAAGAAACATGAAATAGATTCAAAGTATTGTCTATTTTATCTTTTCATTTTTATACGAAAGCATTTAAAAAAAAATCAGTGATCTGATCAATAGTCCAATTCATTATTCTGTCTGAAAAAAATAGTTTCACTTAGATAAATTTTAACGAGCCAGTCAGTGAGACGATTTATACCGTAGTAGAAGGGACAATGATCCGGTGAGCCGATTAAAAAAACAAAATGGGCAATACAGTAAAACTCATGTCGAGTTACACAAAATGTCCATAGAAGAATGACCATCCCTTTTTAAATTGTTTTTTTTTTTTAATAATTTACGTGTAGAAAATCGTGGGAAACTCAGTGTAAAACATCTACAGGTGATACCCACTGTCCTTAAGACACACTGGATGATACTATGGAGGCTCGAACTTGACGTCTTGTGTTTCTTGAGATAGGAGATTACCGATTGCTCCTTTTCATTAGACTAAAACACAACTTGCTTTCCCTAACCACTACAATATATTAAGTTTATACTGTTAATATGAACTTATTTAAAACAAGCGAACAGTCAAATGGTAAGAGAAGCATGCATGAAGCATGACATGCTTTTTTATCTTATGTTGTCCACCAAAGTTTATGAATATTTTAATATAAAAGTTGTATTATAATGGTAGGACTTTTTTTTTGTCAAAAAAAATTATAAATTAGTTAATTTAGAAAGTTAGTATTACTTAGAAGTTACTAATCATCTAGTCATAAAGATATCATGTATTCTATAGTAATTCAAACCATTCTTGGTATTGCACTCTAATTTGCGTCCCAAATATTTGAATCTGTTAAAGTTTATTTTATTTTCTTATTCATAAGTGTTTATTTTATATTTTTAAATTAATAATTTTTGAATCTATTAGAGTTCCTCAAGAACAACGAAATATCATTTCGAATTTTATAAGTTTTTTTTTGAACTATCAAATTTCATAGAATTTTAATATGACAAACTTAAAATCTAACAGCATTCAAATTCCAATAAGTTTAGAATCTTATAATTGGCAAAAGCAACTCATAGAAGTTCTAACATTTTAAAACAAAAAGTATTCATTAAAATTATTATAAATTTCAGTGAGTTTTTTAAAAATTTCCATTATGACAAGTTTACTAATTATTAATAAACTTAGTTAATTACATCAGTTTGTCACACTTAGTTTATTACATCTGTTTGTCACAAGATTATCTTGCACATGATGATCTGTGGGCTACTTCAGCTTGGTTGATTTATTATATAATATTGAATGTAATAGTAATACCTGATCAGTGATAGGTCTTTACATCTAATCAAACTAACTAATCATGGTTGGTTTTCATAAGGCTGTCCTACTTGCACGTGATTTTTGTCCTATTTCTTCTGCTTGTGTCTTGCAACAGTCGTTGATTGAACTAATGACAGATCACTTAGATTAGTGATAGGCTGCTTGCTCACTTGATAAGCATTCTCTGCTAATACTTGTCATTAACATAAAAGCAGGGTAAAAAATTCGGTAGATACTGTACGTATCGACCGTACTAAAAAAAAAAAATGCCTGAGATAATCGAATTTCTGGTCGATAATTCGGCAGTTTTGATTATTTTTTTTTTAAAGTCTTTTTTTGTTAGAAATATCGGCCGAGATGACCGATATATCAGTCTAAATCTCGGCCGAAACTCTCATTTTTTAAGGGAAAAAACAGTAAAATTCTATTCTGGGTCCAACCCAAATTCGGCGATATTTTGCCGATATCTCTTGTCCGATATATCAAGCCAGATCTCACCTGTCAACTAATTTCTCCCAGTCCAATCTCTCTGTGTACGGTGGACTGCGGTATTTAGGTGGTCGGGCATGTATTAATTTTTTATTATTTTTTTGAAATTCAAAAAATCTACTCGGTCCAAATGTTTTCTATAAATCTCATTCACTTACACTTCAATTTTAACACACTTATTTTTTTGAAAAAAACCTAGATTTTACCATTTCTCTTCCAAAAGTTTTTTCACTCTTCATTACTTGATCTAATTAAGTTTTAAAGAACCCGTATTTGGCTGAAACTGAACGATCTAGACCGTTAAAACTTTTCCTCATTTATAGATCTACTACTCTTGTAAGTTTTGTAATTTATTTCCATTTATCTGTGTTTTATTTTAATTTTTTAGCCAAAAATAACATAAAAGTGTTATAATTTGTTAAAAAATGTTTGAACTTAAACAACATATGTAGTAAATAAAAGTTTTGTAAAGGTGTTATAGTTTCTTTCCATCTGAATGTAACTGTAGTTATTTTTTGTGTACTTTGTTAGTTACTATTTTTTTTCAATTATTTATTCCTTTTTATTAACTATTTCGACATAAAATAGCATAAATGAAAAAAAAAAGTTAGAAAATGATAAAACCTATAAAATAATAGATGAAAGTTTTTTATTTGCTCTTAGTTACTGTTACTGACATGTCAAAATTTACAGCAACATTTTTACTTTTATTTATTCTTTATTTTAATTATTTCATTATAAAATATTGTTTATGAGTTATAAATGTCAGAAAATGCTAAAACCTATAAAATAATACATTAAATTTTTTATTTTCTCTTAGTTACTGTTTACCAACATGTCAAAATTTCCAGCAACATTTTTCTTTTACGTACTCTCATTTTTTTTAATTATTTCATCATAAAATATGGTTTATGACTTATAAATGTTAGAAAATGATAAAACCTATAAAATAATAAATTAATTTTTTTAATTTTCTCTTAGTTACTGTTTACTAACATGTAAAAATTTCCAGCAACATTTTTTTCTTTTATTTAATCTTTCTTTTAATTATTTCATCATAAAATGTAGATTATGAGTTATAAATGCGGGAAAATGGTAAAACCTTTAAAATAATACATGAAATTTATTTATTTACTGTTATTTACTGTTTGCTAACTTTTTTTACAGGGATACAATTTTTTCTTTTACTTTTCTTTCTTTTTATAATTATTTCATCATTAACTATGGATTATGACTTATAAATGGTACAAAATGCTAAAACCTATAAGATAATAAATGAATTTTTTTTATTTGCTGTTATTTACAATGTACTAACTTTTTATATAGGGATGCAATTTTGTTCTTTTTTCTTTTTTCTGTCATTTTTGTTATTTTTTCATCATTAACTATGGATTATGACTTATAAATGTTAGAAGGCGCGGGACTTGCAGCGGGCTTTCAGAGAGAGTTATCGCGATATGCCATACCACCATGCAGGTAATATAAAAATTATATTTTTAGAAAATCATAAATACATTTTATTGAGACGGAAATTAGAAAAAAAAAATGCTAATCCACTTATTTTTATTAATCTGTGCAGGTGGGTCCCGCCATGGTGGTGCAAGTGGGTTCGGTTCAAAGAAGATGAATTATGGATTACGAGCTACATGGAAATCAATGAAGACTATATTTGGCATTTGTAATAAAAATGCACCCATTGATCTGCACTATGACTTCAATCCAGAAACCGTCGGCCCCGCGGATCCAACAAGGAATATGCCCGCCTCTTTGATGCAGAGGAGATTAGACCACGCCGCAAGAGACGAGGCCAAAAAAGGCATTGGAAAGGCTGCAATAAAATACCTCGCAGATATTTACAGGCCACCAAGAGATATAAAAAATTTCTATCAACGGGCCCTTTGTCTTGCATCTGCAATTGCGTTGCCATCAATAAATGTTTCTGGTTATGAGTTTGAAGAACATTCTCGATATTGATGTTCGTCTTTAAATATAATTGAAATGTATAGGAAAAAATTATCTTTTGAGTTTAGATCTTGAAAGTTTCTTCATTTAGTTAATTTTTAAAAACTCTTTACTTAATGATTTAAATGGAATTTGTTATAATAAAAATGTATGACATTTGTGAGGTTATCAGTTTAAGTGATTAGGACCCCATTAGTTTCATTTTCTAATATTTTTCTTCATTATTATATAATTTTCAATCATTTTATTATTATTTTTATTATTTCTATAATTTATAACTTAAAATAACACTCATTGACTAAGAAAATAAATTATGAAATTATTTCTAATTTATCTTCTTTTCCTTGTAATTATCACCATTTTATTACTAATTATATAATTTTCCGATATTGTAACTTTAAAAATATATTAGAAGATGTAAATGTCCGATATTTTATGAAAAAATTATATATTCAAAAAACCCATAATTATCTGTATTTACTGTAATTTTTTTTGAATTTTTTTTTTTTAAAATGGCCAAAAGTGCTGCCCCTGCATAAAAGTAACCAAACTTTAATTAAAATAATGTGTTTTGGCTTTAGATATGATTTGTTTCATCGCTTGTTTGCCACATGGTCGCCGAACTCAAGGTGGGTCCTTGAGGCAGCAAACGAGCTTGATTTTATTGGGCTTTTTGGCCCAAAATACCTTCCAAATGGGTCTGGCCCAAATGGGTCTGGCCCAAAAGTAGTGCAATGTAAATTCAAAATTATCCTACGGAGAACTTTTATATATATTCAAGAGGCAATCATTTTTATATATTATATGTATACGGCGTTCTAACACAGGTAAAATTTATTATAGACACAAGATAGAGTGAAAGTCTCATTTTACCCTTAACGTGTACCGTTTATCAAGTAACGGTGTACCGTAAGATGTCTGTCCTATGTATACCATCAATATTTAAATATTGAAAAATATAAAAATATTTCAAGCATATATTGAGAGAAGGGATAATAATTTCAGCCAATACGATATATATCGGTTGATAAAGATATGTTTTAAAAAAAAAAAATAGAAGAAAGAAAGTTATCAGCCGATATCTAAGAGTGATATATTTTTATATATTGAAAATGGGGTGGTTTATTTTTTATTTTTTCAATTTCACATTTGATACACCTTCATATTTCTTAATTATTAAGAAAACCCTTCGAAATGTTTATCGGTTACGATGGTTCAAACTTTATATTTTGAGATCTGAAGGTTAGAATAACTAGATAAAATTTAGATTTTGCAAACAGAAAATTCAAGTGATTAATATATATATTTAATAATAATATCTCTAAATGGTGAACCCTACTTATATAAGTCATTAGAGAAAGAGAGTCACGCTCACCTACGGAGAACTTTTGTATGTTTTTACACGGTAATATGAGAGGCACCTAAAAAGAGAATCTCATTTAATTATATAAAAACAAAATTGTCTTTTATCTTTGCCATTTAGAACAGAAAGTTCTTCAAACATAAAAAAATAAAATAAAATGTCTCCATCAATTTCCAACACACACACACGTATAATCATTTATATAGTAAAACGTAGTTAAAAAACATTTCTGAACTTAGAAGTTATTCCATTGTAACTTTTATTTGTGTACAATTTGCATCAAGTTTTTAAAAATTGGTCAAATTCAATTTTTAAATTTCATTAATAACATGTTTATCTTCAATTACTTTTTAGCTCTCTTATTTAATTTAACCAATGTACCGTGTAGATTTTTTTTATTTTTTAATTTACATATAGGAATCCACAGGGATACTCAACGTAAAACCTCCACAGGTGGGTTCACTACTCCTAGGACACACTAATATTAAATTATTAGAGCTCGAATACGATGTAATTTGTAGTTTTGTTCAACTCCATTTTTTTAATCACATCAATATTTAAAAAGAGCAACCCAAAAGAGGCAATGGTAACCAACACATTTATTATGAATTAAGCCTTACGTAGTTGCGTGAGTAGAAACTCAATAGAACTTTAAAAAATGGTTTTTGACCAATTATTAAAAATTTGAAATATAAGTTATGAAAAATTAATAATTAATAATGATAAAAATTTCTGTGTCTAGACTCACAATGCTAAATTGATCAAATAGAATTGTATGTGAAATGATTAAAAGGGTTAGTACTTAGTAGTTTCACATGTTGGGTGTGCATTTAATTAAAGAAAAACTCTTAAATTTCAGGATCTCTCTTTGATTGTTAATAGATCTCAATATCAAATCATTTTTAAGAACTATTCCTCCTTAGATTGAGATACATCATAGCAAATTGAGAGACCATTTATACATGTCACTTTATGAAATTTACTCAGTCTTATTATAATATAAATGAGATTAACTTTATTTAATAAATATATTTTCGCCATTTCGGAGGCAGCCTCCTTTACAAGCCACGCCCCATTCGAGACGTATCATCTCTCCTATTTTGTATTGATTCAAATACATCTTATTCCTGTAAAACTCAAAATAAATTTAATAAATTCTATTTCCTCTCATAAGACATCTACTATTTATATCTTTCATTTTTGTTTAAAATCAGCTGATCTAATTTAATAAAAAATTAAAAAACTGTTAATGCGAACAAAATAAAATTTTAAAACTTGAAACATATATTTTTATTTATTCAATAAATTATAAAAGAAAAATTCAAATCAATCTATTTACCTGGGCCTCTGCTACTCTACATGAAATTTCGTACCATCCTGTTAGGCTCTACATGCTTAAAAAAATAATGTTAAAGTTTTAAGCATCGTTTAAATCTTTAACTTTATTTTTTTAATCACTGTGTATTTTCAAAATTTCTCAAATTAAATATCTGGACTAATTATGATAACCTGATAAAAATACTTTAAAACTTTAAAGTCTTTTGACACTCTCAAATGTGTTTTTGGTACAACGTAGGAATATCTTTATTTGTAAAACATTCTATTTTAAATATTTAGGAGTGTTAAAAGACCTTAAAAATACACAGTGTTTAAAAAATAATGTTAAAAGTTAAAAAAAAAAATTTATTATTTAAATAATATACATATATTACTGTAGCTTAAACCGTACAATCGATCGATTCTGATTTGTAAACAAAATCGTGCGAACGATTCTATAGAATTGTAATTTTCACTAAAACGGTATCTGGTAGCAGATTTACTCGGTGTGTAAATGGGTAGCCGCATGTTAATAAGAGTGTACTGTCAGTCTTCATTTGCATGTCTTTCTTCTATAAATATTTTCTTGGACTAAGTTTTAAATCCCATAGAAGCAAAAGCCCAGACCAAATTTCTACCGAATCCAAATTAAATCCAAGAAGAGAAGAAGAAGACCGTCTTTCTCATTCTTCTTCGAACAAATTCCTACCAACCAAACAAGGTTTCTTCAAGATTTTCTGCCTTTCTTCTTCTTTTCCTCTCTCTTTTTCTCTGTTTTAAATTGCAAGATTCAAGAAATGGGAGGTCGGTTTTCACCGAATTCCACGGCGGGAAAATGGTTGGGATTCGTGACGGCGGTTTGGGTGCAGTCGATTTCCGGCAACAACTACACCTTCTCAAACTACTCCGACGCCTTGAAATCCCTCATGGGTCTTACCCAGCTACAGCTAAACAACCTCTCCGTCGCCAAAGATGTCGGAAAGGCCTTCGGCCTTCTTGCCGGCCTTGCCTCCGACCGCCTGCCCACCCCCGTTATTCTCCTCATCGGCTCCGTAGAAGGCCTCGTCGGGTACGGCGTCCAGTGGCTTATCGTCAGCCAACGTATTCGTCCCCTCCCTTACTGGCAGGTATTTTTCAAATTAACCAATTTTTAATCTTCTGAGATATCATTTTATTATTTTTAGAGGCGCCTTTTCCTATTTTAAGTAAAGAATTAAATTAAAAAATTTACTTGAAATCTATAATTTTGTCCAAAATTTATTATCTTGGGTCCCAGCATATTAGGTAAAAAAAAACCTATATCGGCCAACATTTGCCATATTTTAGTTGAAATTTTGGTAAATTTTCTTTAAATTTGACCAATTTCACCGTTTTGGCCAATACGGCCCATTGAGTTTTCTTTTTTTTGGGGATAATATGAGGGGCTTCCCTTTTTTTTTTTACAAAGAAATTTGAGGGGCTTCCTTTTTTTTTTTTTTTTCAAAAAATAGCTCGTATTAATATTAATTTACAAATGAAAATATGTTTGGTGAAATTTTAGTATAAGAAATAACTATACACTTTCATAAGGGTATTTTGTCCACTAATTGAGAACAAAAAAATATGCTTGATAAAATTTCAGTATATACCCACTAATCAGAAGCATCTATGCATTATAGAACGCTAGTCTTTTAATTAAAAAATATACTAGAACTCTAGAAGTATCTTCTTGAAAAAAGAATGTGAATGTGATTCTAACTGAGGAAAAAAAGGAAGTGTGTATGGGACTCACCTAAAAGACCGAATTCAGTCAAATTTATAATATTTAGGAAATTCTTAATTTTCTATTTAAAAAATATCTGCAATCAAAATTTTCTTTTTTCTTTTCCAGCAAAATACAGGAATCTGAAGCTCTGCAATTGATGCTACGAACTGGGTTTTATGATTCAAGAAGAAGAAAAACCCACTTCTTCAAGTTCTTTAGTTAAATTTATGAAATGGGTTCTGTTTCTAGAAGAAGGAATTAATTTCTTATTTAACATTTTAAGACTCTTTTCATATATACATAAAGTCCAGTTTCAGTCAATTTTTATAAATTTTAGCAAATTTCCAATCTTTGACTTTGAAAATGTCTGCAATAGAATTTTTTCTCGACTCAACAAAACCAGGAATCGGCCTTTTAAGTTGTTTCGGGTCACATCTAGAGAGTTTAATTTGTCATTATAAATTCGAAACAGTTTAATTTAATGGTTGAACGAATTTAAATCAAGTTTGATGAAAAAATGATTTAATCAACGGTTGGATTTTGTAGATGTGCGTCTTCTTGTGCATGGGTGGAAACAGTACGACATGGATGAACACTGCAGTGTTGGTCACCTGCATCAGGAACTTTCGCAAGAACAGAGGCCCTGTCGCCGGCATCCTCAAGGGCTACGTTGGCCTGAGCACCGCCATATTCACCGATCTCTGCTCTGCCCTCTTCTCCGACAGCCCTTCCTCCTTCCTCCTCATGCTCTCCATCGTCCCCGCCATAGTCTGCCTCACCTCCATGATCTTCCTCCGAGAAGTCGACCCGACTGTTGCCGCTGCCTCCGACGACAAAGACGAGTCTCGCTACTTCTCCATCTTTAATGCTGTAGCCGTCGTCATTGCTGTCTATCTCCTTTTCTTTGACGTCACCGGCTCTCATGGTGTCGCCGTCTCACGCGCCTTCGCCGCTGTCCTCCTCCTCCTCATTGCATTGCCGCTGGTAGTGCCGATCTACGAGGGGCTGAAATCGGGTCGGCAGAGGAAGGTAGATATGGAGCAGCAGATCCATGACCCACTCCTGATCCAAGAAAATGGGGCAGAGGAAGAACAACAGGAAGAGAAAGAAATCGAGAAGGAGGAATTAACGGTGGATGTTAAGAGAAGACCCGAATTGGGAGAGGAACATACCATATCGGAAGCATTTCAGACCATTGATTTCTGGATATTGTTTGTATCATTTTTGTGCGGTGTCGGAACGGGTTTGGCCGTGATGAATAACTTGGGTCAGATGGGCCTGGCACTAGGATACGTGGATGTATCCATGTTCGTGTCGCTCACCAGTATCTTTGGATTTTTCGGGCGTATCGGATCCGGTTCCATCTCCGAGTACTTCATCAAGTAAGTAACTTGTCCTTGATACTTAACCTGCTTTTAAAACTTGAAATTCCACTCTTACTCAAAATCTAATTGAATCTGCTGATTCACATCTTTTCAAATCTTCTTTGGTTGAGTCAACTCAGATTAAATTATAAAGAAACTCTAATTACTGTTAGATTGGGTCAATCTAATTCAACTAAATTAAATTTTGAGTTGATTGACCATATCCAGTTTCAAGAGCCATGGAAATAGAATGAATCTATTCTGTTCTCACTGTTCTTGAAATCAGGGGTCCAAATTTTGGTGGGGCTGAAATTTCGGTTCCATAATATCACCAATATTACTTTTGTTTTTCTCTTTTTTGGACTAAATCTCAACTCAGACCAAGATCATGATGTATCGGCCGAGATTTGAATCTCTGTTTAAAATCATAAGTTTGAATTAGAGATTTGGTGGCTGGTATTGTTAAATTTTATCAATGTCATGAAAATTTTAGTATATTTAGTTTATACCTGAGTGAAATAAAGGAAAAAAACAACTCAGTGGAAGGTATTGGATTCGAGTTCAAATTTCTTTTATCCACTCACCCATAGAGTTATTTCTTATTGTTTAGATCCAATATATATACTCAGTCCAATATATATACGTAGAAAAGTGTATTTATATCTAAAAATTAGTCGTATAAAATTTCTTACGAATATGACGTTTGAACACGTTCGACAAATAAAGGGTAAAAACTCCAACAGGCTCTCAAGTTTTGTTTGATCGGAGGGAGTATAGAATTAGGTACATCTCCAACAGGCTCACGTTTTATTTGATCGAAGGAGGGAGGGAGTACTGAATTATGTACATCTCCTTTTCAGCTCTTTCAAGATGAAAACCGACAAACCTGTTGTTTTCCCGTATGTGTCGCTGGGGAAAAAAGTAAAATTAAAATTAAATGAAGGGCTAGAAAACGAGCGGACTTTTGGGGTGGTGACTGGTGAGGGCCCCCTAAACTCTAATAAAGTCTAAAGTGGATATTCGTTACTTTAATGTCGATGTTTAGGGTAGATATTTGTGTGCGATGGTCACTTAATGTCTAGATATAGTGTTATTATTTTAATATGTGATATGTAGAAAATCATTTTAATTGAAATAATAAAGTCATGTTTTCAGAAATTATAAAGTTAAAAATTAAAAATTATTCAAATTATAGAAAATTAAAAAATATAACTAAATTTATTTAATCAAGATAAGTTTTTATTATTCAGATAATATCTTTTTCAATATAGTAATAACCATTTTATTGGACAAGTTGCACCACTTTATTATGCACAAGTTACAGCTAAAAAATATCAAGAGACCTGAAAATAGTTAGGGTCGTCAGATCATTGATTCTTTTGATCAATGGTCAAGTTGGGTTAATAAAGGGAAAAGAGGTTTAAATAGTGATGATAAAACCTAATACACAATATCTCTTCTAAGTTTTTCTTTTCTGACTTTCTGTTCTGTTGTCTTCTTTTTCTTTTCCTTTTTTCTTTTAGTATAATTCTTTTAGACTTTTCTATGTAACTTTCCTCTCTTCTCTTTTAATGAATTTTTCTATTACTGCTAAAAAAAAAGTTATTTTAAAAATGTTATAATCCAATGTATTTTTTTTTTTTTTTGAATTTATCCGTGATCTCTTGTTTCCTGAGGCAAGAGGTAATCAGCTGATCTACATCCACATGTGATTCAAGATATTTTAAGTATATGATATTATATATATAGTGTAAAACATTTATATAAAGATATTCTATAAAACTGAGTCTTAGTCGGATGGATAGACACTGGTAAATCTTTAGCTAGTGGAGGGCGTATCTAACTAATATTCTATAATAATGAGTCTTAGTCGGTAAATCTTAAGCTAGTGGAGTCTGTATCTAATTAGTATGGGAATAATAGCAGTGTAATGGGGATGATGGGACAATAAGAGCAGGATTCGAACCTACTGGGCCAGGGGGGGTTGGTGAAGTCGGTATTTATATATAATTATATAGGTGTAGTTTAACTCGTGGGAGTTTTACACTGGGTATCCCATGGTTTCTTACACGTAAATTAAAAAAAAAAAATTTATATAAAGATATTTTATAAATCTTAGTTTTCTTTCTTTGTTTCATATTCATTACTTTTATTTCTTCCATTTTGAGACCTCTTTGTTTTAATTTTAATTTTACTAAATTTGGATTTTTTATGAGACTTCTTTTCCATTTTTGGAATTTATCATAGGTTTTTTCTTTTTGACTCCATGTTGTTATTTTTTTATTGGAAGCCTTGCATATCTTTTTATCAGTTTGTGTCAATTTCTAGAAGATGGGTATTTCAGTATCTCCTCTCTTAAATTTTGGCGCAAATTTTTCATCTAAATTTGAGCCCAAATATTTTTTTTTTTTCAAAAAATGATCACTGACATTACTAAATTTATATCCACAATTTCTTTTTTGAACTGTAGAAAATGTGCAGCACCAAGGCTTCTATGGAATGCAGCTTCTCAGATTCTAATGGCTGTAGGATATGTGATCATGGCCTTGGCATTGCCAGGTTCTTTATACATTGGTTCCATCATTGTCGGAATGTGCTATGGAGTCCGCCTCGCCGTCACCGTACCAGCGGCATCTGAGCTGTTCGGTCTCAAATACTATGGTCTCATCTACAACATCCTCATCTTGAATCTCCCGCTTGGGTCCTTCCTTTTCTCCGGCCTACTCGCAGGCTTGTTATATGATGCTCAAGCCACTAAAACTGCCAGTGGCGCCAACACCTGCATCGGCGCCCACTGCTACCGGCTCGTCTTCGTTATCATGGCAATTGCATGCTTGGTTGGATTTGGGTTGGATCTTTTACTTGCATTTAGAACCAAGAATGTGTATTCCAAAATCCAAAAGAGCAAGAAATCCAAAAGTACAACCACAAAAGCGCAAGCCATTAAAAGTTGAAAATCAAATATTTTCCGTCACTATTTTTTTCGTGTGGTTATATTTGGCCATCAATTCTAGTAAAATGTGGCATGGCGATTCCATCTTGGGCTCTTCTGAGCAGTATGATTCTTAAGTGTGTGTATCTTTAAGGCAGTCTTGATGAAGGTGCCAAACTTTTGTTCAGCAATTAAAAGTTTCCGTCCAATTAATCGAGTTGATTTTCATATTCTTGTCAATTGGACTAATTTAATCCTTGAGAGTTGAGACTGTATGTTGGAGCCTGTTTATATATTAACAAACTAAGCCAAAGTGGGTGTAAAACCCACTTTAAGGCTCGACTTCATGGTTACTTAGAACAAAGTATAAAGTCCATATGAAGGCCCAGTTTCAAATTTTAGTTCCATTCCTTTTGTTTTGAGTGAGGGGATTATATTATGACAAATTATATAATTATTACCAAACAAGTTTACAAGCCTAACAAGCTCTCAGTGGCTTTACTTAAAAGCCCAAGCCCGCCTGTTCACTAAATAGGTTTCAAACATGAGCCCAAGCCCGCTCCATCAGAAAAATACATGTTTAAGCCCATTCTTCTTAGGTTTGAGCTCATGAACAATCCAGACAAGCTCAACTTCATATGACTAATAAAACTGAAGACCCCCCAAAATACTAGTCATGTCAATAAATAAAGAAATAAATGAAGACACGTTTATGTAGATTAGTTTGAAGTTAGACACTCCCAATTGCTGTGGAGATCATTATAATAAGGGAGGGTAAAAAAAATTTGACACGAAATTGTAGCAATATTTTTTGAGCATGTGCTTGAGCCAAAAAAATTGAAGCATGAGCATAGAAAATCCTTGTTTTTAAGAGGAATTTTAGTTCTTGATCCAAAAATATGAAAATTTCAATATTATATAGTAAATGAAAAGGGCACTGGGAATGTGTGGAGTTCTCGCAAAAAGAAGGTTATGGGTTCAAATTATATTAAGACATTTTTTAAAAATAAAAATTCTTTCCCTTCATAGGTTTGGATATGATGAAAATCACTCGGGATCTTTATCGACCCATAGACTGAAATCTCAGCCCCGAGGTTGATTATTACCGACAAAACGGGTCTGTTTATCTCATCTTATTTTTTTCCAAAAAATTAAACAAATTCTATTTTTTTTTTTTATAAAAAAAACGTCTTTACAAATTAAAATTTAGAGTGATTATGCATTGAGTGTATAGACTTATCTTCAAATGCCTCTTGGATTAAAATACGACAACAAAATTTACTCCACATATAGATTCAATGGTATATGTAATTGCACAAGTTAATTTATAATTGAATTTAACTTTGACTTGATTGACCCAAATTAAAAATGAATTAAGAATCAAATACAAAATAGCCAAAAATACGAGTTTTTTTTTAGATAACATGAATGTCCCTAACCCACACCAAAATATGAGTTGGTCAAAACATATTAACCTCAACTTTACATAGATAACTTACGATGGAGCTTAGGGCTGGAACTCTGGTTAGTAAGGTGAGGGTTTTAAACAAACCCATGAGACAGAGAACTGGGTCTGAGTTGACATGAATTTTCAAACCCAAACCAAGACCGACCAAGTTTTATTTATAAGGGCCAACCCTGATTTTAGGGGTATAGATATCGGCCGATATCACTTGACTTTTAACAGCCATATAAATACGGCCGATACATATTATATCAGCTGTACAACCTTCATATCGACTGATATAATCTATATATCGCCAATATAATTAATATCGATATTTAAAAAAAAAAAATCAAAACAGTGACAAGTCCGAGATGTAAATATCGGCATTTTCAAATTAAAAAAAAAACGGTTTCTTTTTTTATTTTTTTATAATTTTTAATTCAGAAAAAATAAAATAATAAAATAATACTGATATTTAAAAAAAAAAAACAAAAAGAGGAGAGAGAATCATATCGGCCGATAATTCGATAGGGGTGTTTTTTGCACCCCTGCCTTATTTCAAAGCTACCCATGCATTTTTTTTTGGATCCGTTTGTTATTTATAAAAATATAATTTATATATTTTGCATAATCTTTACACTTCTTCACAATATTAACTGAGGAAAATCAGACTATTAATAAGTTTCTGCTAAAATTCGGGCTTTCAGATTAAATTCAATCTTTCTCAAACTAAGCTCAGCCAACCCATATTTAGACTTGATATTTTGAGCCCAAAATGAGCCCACAACAAGCCAGTGTCAACCCGGACCTTTTTTTTTTTTTTTTTTTTTTCTTTTGATATTTTCACGTGAACTTGAGTTAGAGCCCAACCCAAGTTGCAATCCTTGTTAGGCCCAGGCCACACGTGACCCTGGGTGACACCCCAGAATGGTAGAAGAATAACAATTTATTTCTTTCTTTTTTAAGAGACGGCAATGGAACATGATAAGAACCACAATGTTCCCAAAGTGATTAATTTTTTGTTAATCTATTGGTTAACAGGTACTTTTAACCCATAATCATGATTATACGCACCCAAAGCATTCACAAGTCTAATTGGATTGCTTTAGAATGAGTGCAATTACCGGCTCCATTAAGGTGCATGTGTGTCACAGACCATCATTGCAATCCAATAATTGTATCAAAAGTTTAGCGGGATAAAACTGGTGTTGCAATTACCTTTTATATCTAATTGATTGGCCATTACTTGTTACTTATAAGTTCAATATTTTCCAATAAAAATATCTCCGACTTACTAATAAATGTAAGAGAGAGAGAGTAGGGATACAAATATCGGCCGTATCGGCCGATATGAAGGCTTCAAATGTTTTCTCTTTTGTTTAGTCTGATCCCCTTAAGAAGTTAAGAAGACTGGTGTGGATAAAATGGTAATAACAATGCAAGCAATGAAGAATATTTTTGCATGACAGAATACTCCATATATACCCTTTATTCAAATGACAATTATATACACAATAGTGCCAGCCACACAGTAAACGAGAGTTTGCAATATATATATATATATATATATATATATACTTCATAATAACAATGATGGATGCACCGACCTGAAGGGAAAAGGTTGCAAGTATTATAACCTCTTGCTCTCCTTTGCAAAATGATCAGCTCAGTCTCCTGAATCATAATTTCCGTATGGTTGGATGCTGCATGCTGATGTCATATGGCTTCTTCCACTGAATTTCCTAAAAAGGCAACAGTAGATCAAGTGAGCGGTGTGTCACATGGGCGTGTGTTGAGTCTCACATCGGATGTGCCTTGGGAAAAGACTTGGGCTTATAGGTGGGGGTAGACAACACTCATAGTGGCTAGTCATTTTGAAATGGCAAACGCCTCCGTGACAAGTGGTATCAGAGCCAACACGGGGGCACGACAAAAGGGATCCCCTTGATGCGTGGGCCCTTTACAAAAGAGGTGTGAGTACCCATGGTGAAGGCACCAGGGATTGAGCCGAAGAGCATGTCACACGGGCGTGTGTTGAGTCCCACATCGGATGTGTGCTGGGAAAGACTTAGACTTATAAGTGGGGGTAAACAATACCCATAATGGCTAGTCATTTTAGGGATGGCAAGTGCCTCAATGATAGGTGGCCGGAGTTTTTTTTTTCCAGACAGTGTGTGTAAAAGTAAAATTGAATGGATTTCAAGAGAAAAAATTCTATGATCTGATCAAACAATGATATTAGTAACGTGTGAGAGGAAGCAACAGTATCATGATGTACACCATGCGCTTAAGATATGTGTGGCGCCCATGATGCTAAAGATATCTCTACAGAAAGGGAATTAAAGTGTTGCCAACAGATTGTAATTTCAGTAAGGTCCCATCGAAGAACCCCGGCATTGTGTGCAGGGAGGTGTACATATGTCCCGAAGGATTAGTTGGGTGTGACGCTTGGACACCTTCAGTCATTGTAATTTCAGGGCAGGAATGCATGTTGAACAAATTCATGCTCAAGAATGGAGTATGAACGTAAGTGATGAGAACCTCTCTCCCTCAAATGGAATGCATACTATTAAGAAACCTCTCCCTCAAATAGAATGCATACTATTAAGAAACGACATCAAGAAATAGCTTAACTATCAATTCCATCCCTTTAAACCAGAATAGATCTACAAATATTTTGATTTGCTCACCATTCAGGTCTATTCTGGCTTGATCTGGCTCATCTTGGGTTGAATGGGCAGATTTCACCCGTTTCATTCAACCTGTCCTGGCTATGTTTTTTATAACCTTTTTTTTTTTGTAACAGGAGTATTCAATAATTATTTTAGTCATTTAACCTGTAAATTAGTGTAAAATTGTAAAAGAAAATTTAATTTCACGACCATTTTAAGTTTTTTATTTTATATTTTTAAATTTTCATGCTGTTGTTTTTTGAAACAAGAATGCCAAAAGGTTCTACCATAGAAACATAACGAGAATGGCTACTAGAACAGAATTGACAAACTTTGAGAAATGACCAAGAGATGCTAACAGGTACTCAACTCTCTCTCTCTCTCTCTCTCTCTCTCTCTCTCTCTCTCTCTGTGTGTGTGTGTTTGTCTCGCTCAGGAGTCTGCTCAACGTTGAAAACTGGGAAGGTAAAGAAGCTATTCTTCATCTCAGAAATGAATCATCACACTGAAAATAATGTCGGCATTGTTAACTCAATAATACTTCTAGAGAGTTCAGGACACAAACGGTAATCAAGAAGTTTGTATCCAACATAAGCTGTCTTCATTTCCAAATGCTATGTTTATGATCCTCATATACATCTTTAGGATGAATAACGAAGCCAGAGAAATAGAGAAAAACAGGTTAGCTATTGAATTTGTTTGCAAAACCTTGTCCCATGGATTTATAACCACCAATCATATCATCATTTGGGATGGAAGGACGAGTTTCTTCTGCGTTCCTGCATAAGAACTTTTTAATTAATCTACAGAAAATCACTAGAAAAGAGTGAAACGAAACGAATAGGCAAAACATAAGCACCTTTCATTTTCAGAACTCATTAGATTGAGTGTCGATGAACTTAAATCAGGAGATTTTGATCCAGTTGCATGTGCTTCAAGAGAATCATCGGCCTCCTCACATTTGTTGTCCTGTAATCAAAACAATAAAGGAAATCATAGATCCCAGTGAGCAATGTAGTAAGAACCAGAATGGTGAATGGAAGTACTGTGCCTAATGAGCAGAACACTTACTCTAGGATAGTCCTGATTCAACCCAGGAATTCTGTCATAAAGAAGGCTGATATACTTCTCCATAGCCACCTCCGGAGTCGTGTTCCCCAGTTGTTGCCAAGCATGCCTTGCACAACGTAATCAGTGCTCTCCATCACTCACACATAGCAGCTCTCTACCCTGTTATTATAACTAGCAATCAAACTACACCCGATATTTGGTCACAGACAGGTCGTTACCATTTAGGTGTTCCATACAGTGATTACACCTAAAATGCTTCTGTCTTAGACACTGGGTTCTGTTGAAGCTTCTGGGGAAAGATCTAAGTTGAGCTGTTTGCTGGTGTCACCCTTATATGATTTACAAGCTATGTGACAGGAGTACAGGAACCAGTAACATACAGCCCTTTCTTAGTTGTTTTTTAACCCTGTCAAGGTTTGACAGGTCTGAATATGTACTGGTGCAATTCAACTAAAACAGTACCTAATTTTAGGTTATCCTCAATTTCAATTTTTTGTCAGTCAAGGAGAATTAGTTCTTATATATAAATGATTATGTTAGACTACCGAAATATTGGTTCTCAATATTCTAATATGGTCAAACGTAAATGCAAGTGAATCCAGCTGCTGGAAGGCACCAGCTGAAGTGTCTCACATACATGACAAGAAATGGTTTTGGATTGTCTCAAGAAATGGTTTCGGAAATCAGAAGTGATCTTGAAAATTCATAACTTAACAATTATGTTTCAGTACACTAGGTTCATGGCTAAGCCACATAACATATAAAAAATAACACTTTCAAAACCTACATAAGGTGAATTCTGAAAAGCTTCATTATCTTAGACTTATGAAAGACAAAATACTACAAGTTAGAAGTAAGAACTGTATCTCAATACTTCTCGTTGAACTGTCTTCTGTTCCCAATCAGTGAGGAAACTAATGGCTTAGCAGACATGAATCTGCCAATAATGTGAAGAACGTGGGCAATCCTATTTATCATCCTACAATCCCATTCCCAGCTAAATGAGATCATTTCTAGCTATGCCCATTTATCATTTTCCCCATTTATTCCTTCTTTCACCTTCCAAACCTAATGTAAACAACCCCATTCCCAGGTTGTTTTGCAATTCAACATTCCATGCATGGTACTCAAGGCACAAGGAACAATCAAAGAGCCAAGGGGTCCTGCAGCCTAAGAGGCAAGGCATATGTTAAGTTACGAGCCTAACTTTACTATGCACACGTAAAAAGAAAAAGAAAATAGGCATATTATAGAGAAAAGTTTCTAAAAAATAGGTTTGGAGCCTAGGCAATGGCTAGGCAAAACTACGGCGTGCCTTTATTCCGAATTAGCATTCAACTTTTCATTTTGGTGTTTTTTCCATTGATGGCATTTTGGGTCTGCTTTGAAGCATTCCAAGCTAATTTTACATGGGTTTTTGGGTGCAGATAGATCATTTTCATGGCTGCAATAAAATGTGAATGTGTTCTGCACATTACTTGAATTTGAGTTCAGATTTTCTAAGACATTGGTTCTCGTCACCTACATATCATTTGGGTAACAACCATAATGACAACAACAGCAATAACACTGCAAACAAAGAATAATTTCAGAGCAAAATCTGCACAATCCCTAACTAGCAAAATGAGAAAGGAGGAGCAAAGTAGTGTAAAAAGATTCAATACCATTTGGCGCGAGCAGAAACCTTCAGCACTGAAGGCTGGGGCTCATGACAAGGCCCTTCTGTCGCAATCTTATGGAGCCCATACAATTGCATCTGCAAATCGCTTCCAACCTTCGACAGCACTTCACCACTCTCGGAAGCAACCAATGAAGCCAAAACACCAAACTTCTTCTCCAATTCACTCCTCTCAATCCCCTCCCACTCTTCCTCATCAATAATCAAACTCTTTTTCTCCTTCTCGATATTCTCCGGCGATGCTGTCAGATTCACTGCATCGTATCCATCCTTGCTATGTTTCTTAGCTTCCTCGACCAATTGACGAGTAGATTCGCCACCAATTTCAGGTTTTTCCTCTTCTTTTGCCTCCTCTGGAGAATTCACCACTTCCTTGGCCAATTCGCCAGGGGATTTTCCATCGAGTTCAGATCTTTTCTCTCCCTTTGCCTCATCTGGTGAATTCACCACTTCCTCAGCAAATTCACTACCAGATTGTCCATCAAGTTCAGATCTTTTCTCTTCCATCGCCGCCTCCAACCTCTCAACGGCAATCCGATCCATTCCTCTCTCAGATAACGCCCTCTCTGCCGATTTTTCTCCGCAATCCTTCCCAATTTCTTCTTCTTCCTTCACCAACCGTGATTCTGAGGAAGTTCCGGCAAATATCGGATTGTCCTGACCGTCGGATTTCATCTCCGTCTCGTTTTCCTTCATCAGCACCTCAAACTCTTCCACAACCCGCGTTTGATGCTCCTCTGAGTAGTGCAACTCCTGGATAGATCTTGATCGCTCGTTCTCGGCAGGAACGGAGTACTGAGATAGATCGGCGGTGGAGAAAACGCTTTTGGCAAGGCTACGGTCGTGATCGGATGAAGAAGCTAAAGAGACGATCTTCGCGAGAAAGAAAGCGAAGATGAGAGAGAGAACAGCCGTTAGAAGAAGTTCCTGGAAAAGCTCCATTTCTTCTTCTTTTCTCTTCTCTTCCTTCTTTCTTTCTGGTTTATAAATGGAAAGGAGAGTAAAACTGGGAAGGAGGAATTTTTAGTTGCAGACCAGAAAAGAAAAGAAGCAAAAGAGAAAAGAAAAAGAAAAAAACATACAAAGCAAAAGAGCATATGGCATCTGCTTCTCTCACCAGTCGCAAGCTTAGTAAAGGTCTAAGGATGCCTATTCACATGTGCGTCTACCATAGTTTAACAACTGACATTTTTTAACAGATAAAATTTTATTTAAAAAATTACAACCAACAGAACTATATTATACAATCTCTCCCAAGGGCAATAATCTCGGCTGATACAATACAGTTTTTAAAACTTTGATATACTGATATTTATAATCTAAGCTTATATCGATGATATATATTGTTGGTTTTTATAAAAAAAAAATAGAGGAGAGAAATTTATTAGCTGAAATATCATCGATATTCAAATATCGACTGATATCGAGATTTTTACCCCTGATCTCTTCTATAAGATAGCAGTAAAATATTCAAGAAAATTTAAAACATAAATCATCCTACTAGGGGTGAAGATATCGACCGATATGATACGGTTTTTCAGAGACTTATCAGATCAGCCGATACGTATGGAGTCAACCGTACGCAGTAGTTCTCGGCCGATATAACCGATATATCGGTCCAATATCGGCTGATATACATAATATTGACCTTTTTTAAAAAAAAAAAAAAATCAAAACGGTGGTGGGCCCGAGTTGATATCTCAGCCGATATCGGTCGATATTATTGTTTTCAATTTTTTTAAAAAAAACTTAGCTCTTTTTAGGTTCTTTATTTATTTTTTAATTCATAAAAAATAAAATATTAAAAAATACCGATATTTAAAAAAAAAACATAAAAGAGGAGAGAGAAATTTATTTGCAGAGATATCGGCCGATATCTCAGCTCGGACGAAATTTTCACCTGTGCATCCTACATTCAATGGCTAACTTCTACTCCTTCCTCTTCAATTTTTTTTAATATCCACTTTTTAATTCGAGTTGATTACCAAAAGACAAATATTTAAAATATCTTGAGTTCAGTCTTCATAGTAGCTCTATAAACAATCATTTGTAGAAAAGGATGAAATTCATAATAAAAATGTTATTAAACACAAACCAACATCTCTATAAAAAACCAAAATCAGAATGAAAAAGAACATGATATCGTGATGCAAGTCAATAATTCCTTGCATCACAGGTATTGTTACATCTTAAGATCCTAATTGCCATGGTTCAGCATCATTACAAGGAGTGACGATTGGAAGAAGCCATTTTAGAATAATCATATGGTTTGGTGCATTAGATAGACCTTTATTGAGTCAATTTATTTTTATGTTATTTAATTTGAATTCTATTTCTAATTATAAAGTCAATAAAGATATAAATATCATTTTTGATACAATTATTGTTACAAGAGAAGCTTCGTATAGGAATGAGAAAATAATCTAAATATAAATTTTATTAAAAAAAACTAGTGATCATCAGTCATCACAACGAATTCTATTGGTGAGAAACTTAAGGGCGGTGGGAAACGCACATACTAATATACTATAATTCCCAACAGCCATATTAAAACTATAATTTGTATTGCTGGCAGTCGACGGCTATGCCTGAGATCCGCAGATGACACGTCCTTCTTAGTTGCTCCACCTATCCAAAGGTCTGCCTAAGTCAGCCGTCGGATAAAACTTCAAGTGTCTGTAACCTTTGGTCTTCACTTAAAGGGTGGAAAATTCTTTTATAAAAAAGGATTTTAGTGAATTTCACATTTTATTTCATCGCCTTTACATATTTTAATGAACTTTTAAAAATTAGTTCACTTTTAAGTGAATCGGTGTACCGATAACTTGAAAACAAAAATTTGAGGAAAGTGATCCAGTTACTCACTATATCAACATATGAGAGCAAAGTGGGAACTCTGTAAAATTCGTGTCTCTTAAAAAAGTTATCCCGTATTAAGATGGGCACCCCAATTAAAATGTCTCTATACTTTATTATATTAAATTAAAAGAAAATATTTTAAATATTATTAATTATAAAAAATTAAATATTAGTAACTATTTAATTTAAGATAAGCCAAGTGTATAATTGAAAAGAAATTTTAATTTAATAATATAATTTTCAATTTAAATTAAGTGAGGACAGCAAGTCTAGCAAACTCTTGGCTAAAAAGCTCAAGTACAATGAAGCCCATAAATAATAAATACTAATAAATAGATTTTTACCCTATTTAATAAAGATTTTCACTAGTATAATATTTATGCTGTATGTTATATGGGATTTTATAAATGTGGAGTTGATAATTTTTTTTATCACTGATCAATCATGGACCATGTAGCTCGTGAGGAACAGTCACCCTGGGCTTTATGGGAGGCCACATGAGTGATGACTATTTTATAAGATACTGATGACTATTTTTTTTTCAAGAAAAGTTTAAAAATTATCTTAACTATAATGATTTATACTTGTATATTACTTCTAATAGAATCTACATTGATTAAATGAATAAAGCTACGTTTTTTCATCTCTTCAAATTTTAAAAGCTTTAAATTATATTTAATTTAAAATTATCAACTCAATATAGATTTCTCTTTCTCTTTATTTAGATGATAGATATATTTTAAAAGATTATTTATTAATTAAAATTATTTTATTATTATTATTATTATTAAACTCAATAACATGAGGATTATAATAATAATAATTATTATGATTGTTACTATCATTATTTTAATTTTTTAAGAAACCTACGCTTTAAATAGAGTAGAAAAATTATCAATTAGTCAAATGATTTCAAGTAGTATTAATTCAAATAACATAAAAATAAAAAAAATTATTATTAATAACGCAACCTGGATTTGATCCTAGGTCCCGAACTTAAAAAAAAAGTAAGTCTAACCGACTGGAGAAGAATGAACTTGTGCTTTAATTATATATTATTAACTATTTAACATATACTAAAAGAGCTTATGGACTTGGGGGCTCTATTTAATTGGGGGCCTAGGCGACTGCCTATTTCGCCTATAATCAGGACCGGCCCTGTTAACAAGTATTGGAAGGTATTTTTACAGCGACGTCTCTTAAATAAAACATCTCCATTAGATTTGAAACATTATCATATTCAAGGATCTAAAATCAATATTAAAAATAAGTGATTTTTTTTTTTTTTTAATTCAATGGTAAGATCACTCGAAATAGATCTAAATTAGACAGATACAATTTATAAGAGGTGGATAGGTGCAAAAGAAGAGTGTAAATTTGGACCCCAATGTCCCCCACACAGGGAAGTAGGTGTGAAAGGGTATAAATTTGGACCTCAATGGGCCCACCCAAGGCTCACTGTCTGTCATGGGCAACAATCACCCAATTGAAAGTTCTTCTCCAGTCATATATTGTTAGCCTTTTTAAGTTCTAATACATACAAATTGTTTATTTATAAAAGCTAAAAACAAGAAAAAGGGTCCATATTTTCAAATTCGAATAAAAAATTCAACTAGGGCTGCAACTTGGGCTGGTCCTAAACCGAACCCACATGAAAAATAAAAGAAATTAAATAGTTATATATCTATCTAGAGTTAGAATAAATAAAAAACTGTTTTAATATTAAATTTCAATTAAAAAATCTTTTTGACTTTTGATATTGTTCTAATTTTAGCAGTCTTTCTCTCAAGAATAAAACCATAGTACTCGAATCATTTTGCCCATTTGAACCGAAAACTGTAGATTGTGAATCATGGCTAGGAATCTATTGTTTCTGGGCTCATAATAAATAGAGCAATGTTTTTTTTTTCCTCCCTTTCATCTTGATTTTTTTTCTGATCATATTAGATGGGTGCGAAACTGGACCTTACGTGAGACCCAGTAAACTGTAAGTATAAATTGTTCATAAATTGAGTTTGGGTAACACCAGGCTTAGATTGAGCTTATCTTTTTTCTCCAAAAAGTTAGGTTGGAATTTGCATTTGGGTTAGTCAGGCCCAGTACATAAAAAAGCCCAAGTTTGGCCCAAATGCCAGAATTTAAATCACATTAATTTCCTTTAATTGATATCGTGTATACATTTAAAATTTGTGTAACGGACAATTTATATTTTATAGAATAATGTAAAATAAATGTTCATTAGAATATTTATGCTGAATGATTTGTATTTCATAACATAGAACTATAAATGAATAATTTGAAGAAAGAAGTTCTAAATACATTAGAAAAATGGAGTTTTTTCATATTAGATGAGACAATGTTTCTTATATTTTCAATAAAATAAGAGTTTTGATGCAAATAACATAAATATCATATTTTTATAACCCAATAAACACAAAATTTGTCTGGATCACATCTAAATATACTTTTTTGTACAAAGTTGACTTTCTTGTAAAAATTGACAAACAACATTTATTATCATTTGACATTTTAGTCTTAAGATAAAGATACCAACAAATAGTAATCACAAACAAGAGCCAATTTATGGTCACCAACCAACATTAATCTCTCCTGCTTGCTTTCACATTTACAATCCAATTGGTGGTGTAGATACCATGGGAACACTATAATTCTCATTCAAGAAAAGAGAGACCGAGTTCTACTGGTTTAGTTCAATTGGTTATGTAATGACTCGATTCGAACACAAGATTTATTGCTCAACTCAGTAAGAAATTGTCTGCTTTGAGTCTCACATAGACCTGCACAGTTTTACCTAACCTTAGTATGTCTGTGACATAATCTTAGTGTGCCTTAAGTTTAGTAGACTCACCTTTGAGGATTTTATGCTCAGTATCCCATAGTTTCCCATACATAAATTCAAAAAAGAAAAGATACTGAGCTAATCTGCTGATAGAGACTGAGCTAATCTACTCACACTTTCATTTTCTGCTTCTAATGTATGACACTGTGACATTGTGTGAACCAAATCATCTGACTTGTTATAAGGCAAAGTCTATTGCATTCTTTACCTTTGACTGTATTTTGAGTTTCATATGAAGAGCAATTCTATTTCCTATCTTTGTTTGAGACCCTGCCGTCTAAGCTAAACAATATGTCACTTATACTAAGGGCTGCAACACGGGTCGGGTTTTGGCCTGGCCCGCATGACCTGACCCAAGAAATCATGTGGATCTGGTTGAGAATTTTGGATCAGCGGGTCGGGTCGGGTTGAGAAGATAAAAACCCGTATGAATTTCGGGTCGGGTCGGGTCAAGTTGGATTGAGGATTTTACAAATTAATCCGACCCGACCCAACCCGAATCGACCCGGCTAAAATTAGGCTAAAATAGGTTCAGAATGCGGGTTGGGTTAGAATTCAGGTCGGGCCGGGTTATGAAGTTCGGGTTGAGAATTTTGGTCGGGTTCCATATATATCAACCAGCGGTTTAAAATTCAGTATCGGCCGATATATCGTTACTGGCTGATATATCGACAGATGTTTTTTCTCTCTCCTCTTTTTTTTATTTTTTACGAAAACGACCGATATCGTGATATCGAACGACATATCACCATATTGGCCAATACGATTTGTATCGGCTGATATTTGGACCCTTGATATCAACTCAGGTCGAGTTGGGTTTTAAGGAACCCAACCTATCAGACCCGAGTTGCAACCCTACTTACATTTTTAGAAATATTTTCTTTTCTCTTCGTATGCGTGGCCTATTTTGCCAATTTTATTGAAACTTTGATTTTTGAAAATAAGGTTTATAAAAAAATTAAATCAATTAAATTATATTTTAATAGTCATAAAATTTAAAAATTAAAAAATAATTTGAAATCGTCAAAATTTTGAGAACTTAAGAAATATACTTTCATAAAAGGTAGCTATCTTCCCACGGACATTTTGTATACCTTTGAATCAATTACAGCAAAGGTTCGGCGAGTCGATTTGAAAGACAAAATGAACAATACAGTAAATCTTGTATCGGATTACACAAAATACTCGTGGGAGGATCACTCTCCTACGTAAATCTAATAAAAGATATTTTTATGACCCTAATGATTAAAGAACTTTCGGGCTAACTTATTAGATGGGGCCCACCTAGGCCCCTATACCCAATTCAGACAATTATTTATCAAGCACTTCAGCTTTTAGGCACGGGTGGAAGATAAAGTAGGTAACTTGTTTGCCACGGTATATAAGCCTCATGTGGAGTTCAATTAAGGACAAATTCAAGTTCAAAATGTTATTATTTTAAATTTTAAATTAATTTTGATTAATGTCTATTTGATGCGTTTATGTTATTGGAGCAAATATTATAGGAAAAAACTATTTAGTCAATCATTTTACTTTGATCTTAAAAATACAGGATAAGATACTTAAATTGACTCCACTTTGAGTAATTTCATGATACTCATGATAATATATTTAATCATTCAATTCTTTCTATCACAAAGTTGAGTCCGATTCTCAAACATGATTATGAGAGACTTAAGATTTTTTATTTGAAATTATAATATTTAAAAAAATAATATCCTGCACAATAATGTGCATTTGTGCATGCAGCATAATAGTCATGCTCTACCTTTATGGTGCCCATCAAATAAAGTGTAGTTGAAGGCAAAGACTTTCATTGAAATATTGAATATATGTGTTCAAAAAGTTGTTTTTGTCTTAATTAAATTAATCAAATTACATATTTTAAATTAAAAAGGCTTGATCGATTTTTAATATTTAATCATTGTGTTTTAAAAAAAATGTAATTTGATTAATTTAATAAAAATATTTTTATAAATTATATATTAAAAAATTATTATTTTAACAAACCTATCTTGATCTCATTTAGTGAATCTAAATGTATAAAATAATATTCTCTCCGTTTCATTTTAGTTGTCTCATTTGAAAATTTGTATTTTTTAAGAAACTCTCTATATAAGACTAACACTTCATATGATTTCATCAATTTTCAACATATTTTATTCTAAATGGGATAACTATTTTTGAACAATTATAAAATCTATATAAGATAACTAAATTAGGACAGAGGGAGTAATAGAGAATTCTGAGGGGTTGGTTTGATAGTCAATTTCTACCTTCTTTGTAGAAAATCTTGAGATCAAGCTCCTTTCAACACAAAAAGGACCACTCTTTATAGTTTGTACTTGAGATGTGTAGATATGGAGGTTTATAGATTCGATAAAGATTAATCAAGTGAAACCTTGACTAAATCAGGTGAGATCTTAAAAAAAATAAAGTAATTATAATAGAGGGTGCCGTTGGCGTGTGATGATCTATGGAATTGAAGGCCTGGCACGCATGGATAAATTTAGACGAGTCTTTATTGGTGGGGCCCACCACAACTCAAAATCATAAATCATAATGCAGAAGAAGCGAAGTGATGAAGTTGCAATATTAGAGTCAGTTGATTCGAGGGCAGAAAAATAAAGAAAGAAAGAAAGAAGCGAAGAATGGTCCCCTGGATTTTTTTGTGCCACGTGGCAGCATGCAGTCAACAAGTCAAACACTAACAGTTCTTTCTCCTTCTCCTACAAACCCAAGATAAGATGCCTCTGCTTGCATGCTTGGGAAACAAAATAAACCACATCACTAAGTCATGGTCCTAACTCAAAAAGCTGCACTATTTCACTTTTATATTCCTCTTCATCATAAAATAATAATGAATTTATAACATTTATTAAATTTATAGTTTTTAAATAAAGGAAAAAAATACATATCATTAATTAAATGAGAGGATACAATATTACGAGAGTCATGTCCTTCGAGAGGATAAATATAAAAATAGGTTAGTAGAAATAAAAGACATAGTTATACATTATATATCTTTATATTTGTGGTTCATTAATATAGTTTTGAATAATTTAACTTTTAATAATTAAATAAAAAAATTCAACAAATTCATCAACATTTAATAGATGAAATAATATCAAACAAAGTAATATACCAATGATCATCTTTCAAAAGTGAACCGGTTCATCATGTAAAAGAGAGACCTTTTCTCTTCCCATACGACTCACTAGTCAAGCAGCATTAAACCATTAGCACTTTCCCACCTTCCCTCCATCGACCCATATATTTGGCCACTGAGTAAATGTTAGCAAGCTCTACTAAAGATACATGAAAGTATGTAATTCACAAGGGGCCCTAATAGTGCCACAAAACCCTAATCATGCCGCGACCTTAGGCCCGAATCCAAAGCCCATCTTGCCGAATTATGGTGGGCTCGTTATGCACTGATATGTTATGAGCGCAAAGTATCGGTGTATGTATAACATGCAACGTATCAGCCACATATTTTAATTAAAATTTTGAGATCTCAACTAAATGAACTGCAGTCGAGTATTGAATATGATTTATAGAATGTAATATTTTTAACAATAATTAAATAGAGAAATCGAGTGTATTTGTTAATTTTATTTAAATAAAATGTGAAGATAATAGTGATGATAATGATGAATAATTGCCTATTCATTGATAACCTTTTTAACTGTTTAAAGGGCCTGTCCAGATTATGGCTTATTCAATGGACGGCCTGGATCAATACACCTCCTGTATTCTATCATCATGAATAGAAAACGACCTGAAAGAAGCCGAACAAAACCGGGTCCGCCCGTGCTTGTACCATTCTTCTATTGCCATTGAGGCAATGACCAATATTTCACAACTTTTCACTTGTTGTGTTCATAAAAGTCAACAAGCCTAAGCTTTTTTGTTTTTATATATATTAAAAAAGAGGGCCCTCTCTCTCTCTCTTCTTTTTTTTTTTTTACAATTTTTAACTTTTGATACCCCTTCTTTATCTTCAAGTTATTAGAAAAATTCCCATGAAATATTCATTACTAGTACGATATAATTTTGGATCTTAACATCCAGAGTTAGAACTATCGAATTAGTTTTCAACTTTGTAGTCAAAATATCTATATAATTTCACGAAATATCTTGCAATAATTTTTTTTTAATATGACTATTCCTACTCCATATAGGAGGTAAGACTAAACCTACGAGTATATGTAAACCTCTCAATCCACACACTACTAAGTGGATCTGTACGAGCCTTCATTTTAAATATATACTCCTTCTGTCTGAATTTAGTTGTCTTATTTAAATTTTGGAATTATTCTAAAATAGTTGTCTCATTTACATTACAGTAGTATAAAGTGTGTTAGAAATAATGAGATCGTACTAGCCTTATATAGAGACTTCTTTAAAAAATAAAAATATTTCAAATTTAACAATTAAAATAGATATGAGAGAGTATTATATATAAGAATCGTCTGTATACATGGCATTTCATGTCACACATTCTCTTCCACAGACCCAAGTCTCACTATTTGAAGCTATCACGTGAACAAGTCACAGACCCATGTCTCTAAAACTGATAAAAGAGGGACTGTTCTTCTTGTGAATTCATTCCTCCTCACAGCTTCTCTTCCACCCAAATCTTCTTTCATCCATCATTCCTACCTTCCTCCACGAGGGGAAGAAGAAGAAAGCCCAACATACACCAAGATTTTCCACCTCCATTTTGTCCTTCCACACACATTTCTGCCCTGGCAAAAGGAGAACATGAACAACCAAAGATTCCCATGTCAAATTCTTTTCAACCTCTTGATTTTGATAAGCTTGTTCCTTCACCTTTCATTGGCAGATTCCTACGGTTAGATACCTCTCTCTCTCTCTCTCTAAATGTAATAAAATTTCAAAAAACCTTTTGTATTTTGTTGAATGTGTTTTTCTAAGTTAGAGCACTGGACAAGTTAGTATTGGGTTTCTCTCATTTCTCTAAAACCCATTTTTTTTTTTCGGGACACGTCAGTCTTTAACTGATTTGGAGATAATCTAATGTCGGTGAATGTAGAATTTTAAGATTGATTGATTGCATATCTAGAAAAGAGTCAATGTAGGAATGGTTGCAGAGTCCTTGTAGGAAGAAGGAAACTCATACTGATATGCAGTGAAGGTGGAGAGTCATTGATTCACAATTTCTCTTATCATATTTTATTTTATATTCTAAATTCTCCCTCTTTTTTTTTCTAATTTATTGTTTTGTCCTTATAGGAGCGCCATTTTATGATTCTTCAGCCTATACAGAGGTACATTTCTTCATTCTATTTGAGCATTTGTAATGCATTAGAATGAGAGATGCCATCATAATTAGCATATTTTTTTAAAATATGATCAATGTTCTTTCACGGGCACTCTAATAGGATTAGTAAGCTAAATGTCTATCTAATGACTGTATAACTCGAAACATTTAGGTTTTAAACTCCAATTTTTATAATTTTTAATATTGAAAGTTTTTTTTTTTTCAGTGTAAGAAGTTCCCAGAAGCAGCTCTTTATAATGGGGGAGTTTTCAATGGGTCGAGTCAGGAAATTGAGTTGGGTTATGGTGATCCAGCAGTGAGGGTGTACACTCCTGCCTATTTTTTGGCGAATCTGGCACAGAAAAGCAAGTATAGTTTCTCTTGTGAGTACATGCATTTACATCTACATCTTTCTTCCTTTATTTTCAATAAATATTAAAACCAATTAGAATTAAGTGCCTTTCAAGGGGTAGGTAACATTATCATGAAAATGGCATTAAAAGAAAACTTTTACCAATGATATATTTGAATTCGACAGTTGAGATTATTTTTAATATCAACGTCTGGTCCAAACCTCTTAAAGTATATGCAAACCTTTGTATACATGCACACCGGGCAACACAAGGAAGTGAACCTTTTGTGTTGAGAGTGACTTGCATCCAGACCTCACATATCATAGGCGGATTCTTGAGCGACAGATAATATGAGATATCATGTGATTTATTAGATATATGAGCTGATATAATTGTTATATTCAACATAGCAGTTTTAGAGACACGGGTTTATTCATTTATATGGTCTAAGATGGATAAAAGACTTATAGATGATATAATTAAAGAAAAACTCTTACATCTGATCATCATAATTCTGTGAGATGATATTAATCAAAATTATTAACTTTTAACAATCAAATTTTCAAGATCATAAAACTAAAATAATTAGATAATATTCAGATTTTAGCTACCCATTGCCTTTATCATTCTAAACATATCTCATCTAAAAATATATGCCCCACCTTAAATTTAGCTTAATAAACAGCTTCTATAAATAGAGAGACCTAAGAAGTTTCTTTAGAGCTTTTTTATCCAATATACCAAACAAGTTTTAAAATTATAATTAAATTTTCAATTTTGATCTGAATTTTTTAGCATAAATTAGAAGATATTTGCAAGTCACATGTCCCAAACATGTGGATGGGGCAATGGGGGTTTGAGAAGAGAGAGAGAGAGGGGGGTGAGTTGAGAGGGAGTTATTGCATGCTTGTGATGGAATCTGTCAGTAGTTGGTGGGTCACGATTATTTTGTGAAAGACTGGGTTCTCAAATTTCAAAATAGAAATGCTACCGTTTGTTTGAAAAAATATATTATTAAATAATATAATAAATGAAAGAAAAATTCTTTGATTTAGTTTAGTATAAAAAGTTGACTCGTTTTAAATTTTTAATCAATTGATTTAAAGATTATAAAATAAAAAAATAATGTCAAAATCATAATAGTTCTATATTTAAAAAAAAGGAATTTCTCTCTCAGTGGAGTGGAGGAGGTATTCGAGTCTTGGATGGGAGTCTGTTTAGAGGGAAACGTAGAGTGGCGTGGAAATTAGTTCCTTTCACTGTCTCTTGGACTATTTGGAAAGAGAGCAATGGGAGGATCTTTGAGGGAAAGAGGGGTGATCCCAGAGATGTATTTGAGCGGGCAAAGTGGCAAGTGATTGGTTGGTTGTCTGTTTGTAAGGAATTTCGGGGCCTAACACATGAGGATTTTTATCTGTCTTGGGATGGGTGTATGAAGGGTGTTGGTAGAGCTAGAAAGAGATCGGTTAAGTAGGTTGCGCCACCGCTTGGGTCATGTAAATTCAACGTTGATGGGGCGGCAAGGGGTAAACCTGGGCCGGCAGGAATCGGTGGAGTGCTTCATGATGATAGAGGGAATATGTTGGCTACTTTCTCCGAGTCAATTGGTCTGATAGAATCTAATGAGGTGGAATTGAAAGCAATTAGGAGAGCACTTCAGATTTGGTTTGGGTTTAGGAGTAGTAACCTCATTATTGAAAGTGACTCAACTAATGCCATCTCTTGGACTAATAATAGGAAATTCCCCTCGTGGAGGTTGATCAATATTGCTAGGGACATATGGCGGTTATGTAAGCGTGGTAGCATATCTTTTTCTCATACACCTAGATCAGCGAATAATGTGGCAGATTTTTTGGCGAAAGCCGGTGTCCATCTACAAACACCATCTCTGGAATTTTACTCATCTTTTTTATTCTGGGGTGATGAGGGATCATCTGGTTATTGCTTTGGGTGGACCTATGGTTGTATCTTTTATTTGTTTCTTCCTCTTTCTCTTGGGATTTGAGTATATACCTCCTATACTTGAATCCCTAGCTTTGTAAATTCCTTTTTAATGAGAATTTGCCGTTAATGTTTTAAAAAAAAAGAAGGAATTTCTCACTCCTACATCATGACTTATTATATTCTTAAGCTCAGGCTCGTTTCCCATCAAAATACAAACATTCTAATATGATATTAATCTTCCAAGAATGGGATCAATCCACAAAGCACATGTTAATTTATGATTTTATGTTTAAAAAGGAGCTTAAGACAAATTAAATAAGAATTGATCAGGAGAATCATATGGCGTAATCATTTATCAAAATCAATACTTACTGATAATAAAGGTAGAATGACCTGCTAATCACGACAACGTGATAAGAGTATTTTAATGAGCTAATATCAATATTTTTAGACTTTTCTACATTTATTTGAAATACCAATAACCTGGGCCACGTAATTTTTTTGGCCAAAGTTTGTTTTAAAAATCAAAATTGGGCCCAAATGGCAGACACAAACCAAAATTTTTCGGCCCATTAAGGCCCCAAAATTTTGTATATCACCAACATCATTTATTTACTTATTTATTTACTTAGGTCCTGCAGGCCTAAATCAAGTTATCTTACCTTGGCGGGACCTATTACCGAATATCAGGTCCACTAAGTGATACGGGCTGCATTCGAGTGTAAAGGCTAGAAGGCTGGCTTCTACCTGTTTTCTTTTGGGGCCTCTTTTCTGGCTTTCCTCCTAAGAATCTATATTCTGTAGAACTATGCACGATCCAAAATTCTACAGAACTTTGATTCCAGACTACCAAACAGGCCTACATAACTGGTATGATCCTCAGTCATGGCCCTGGGCTGTGGCCCATTGGTCTGAACTCTGAAGATCAGGCCTGATTTTCTGCGTCAGTTAACAACACATTAAATTCCTTAACTCAGCTGTGTACTTGCCAATTAGTGATATAATTGGTCTTAATTTACAGAGTTTCTTCTTCAAATCCTTCATCAGGTTGGGTTAAAATCAGAGGTGCAAATTCCTCTATCATAAGGGCCAGATTATCCACTGGTAATTCAACATCGACATGTATAGGCAGCGTAACTGCGAGAAACGACTGCTGGTCCTTTCTCAAAGGTGGATTCACAGCCGATTCATCGTCATCATCGGCCGTTCTCTTCTTTCAGGCAATTCATGTGATTCTAACTATGGTATTCACCGATTTTTGGAAAATTACATGTTTGTAATAACACTACTGAACATTGCGCAGGGTTCCGGAGGAGATGCGATCGAAATTTTGGTCGCAAGCAATTCGTTACAGCCATTCACAAACCAGCAATGGAGAATGCAGCAGGAAGATAGAATCAGAACTGTAATTCATCTCAGATTGAGAAATTTCTGTTTTTCACTTCAGTTTAGATAATGATGGCAAGTCCGAGCCATCATGTTTGGCCCATTTTCTATCACATTCAATCGTTAAAACTCAAAACTCAAGCTTGACTCCAAAAAGGTTTCGAACAACTTGTTGACTTGCTTGACTTAAAATCCTATCGAGTTGAGTTAACTCAAACTAACTCGTTTAAGTTTTCCAAGCTTCTAAACTATGGTTACGTTAGGTGTGATTGGATCATCCACAACAGAGATTGGGTGTTTGTCATTGAATCGTTTCCCTTCTTTCTTTGATCATTTAAGCAGACATCTTTAACAATATCTCACAAGCCATTCTGTAACAGAAAAGAAAACGCACAGTAGCCGTACATGTGGCAGATGCAAGTGGAGATCGGGTCCAAGGAGCATCGATCACCGTCGAACCCATCTCCAAAGACTTCCCATTTGGTTCTGCAATTGCCAAAACCATACTAGGAAATGTTCCTTATCAGGTAAGTTACCAATACTGGCCAGGCTCGGCCTTATATTTTGAGCCCATCTAGCTGAACAGGTGGGCTTGAGCTCGGCCTGTGATGAGGCCTACTGCCTAGTAATCTGTGGTAATACTAAATTACTAATGAAATTTCACAACCATTGCACTACAGAATTGGTTCACAAAGCGATTCAATGCAGCAGTGTTTGAAAACGAACTGAAATGGTACGCTACAGAACCCGAACAGGGCAAGCTAAACTACAGCATAGCAGATCAGATGATGAACTTTGTTAGGGCTAACCAGATGGTTGCTAGGGGCCACAACATCTTTTGGGAAGACCCAATTTACACACCCAAATGGGTCCGTAACCTCACAGGCGGGGAGCTCCGCCAAGCCGTCGAATCGCGCATACAGAGTCTGATGAATAGGTACAAGGAAGAATTCATACACTGGGATGTAAGCAATGAAATGCTCCATTTTGATTTCTATGAACAGAGGCTCGGCCCGAATGCTTCTTTGGATTTCTTCGAGATTTCCCAGCAAGCCGATCCGCAATCTACATTGTTCATGAATGATTTCAATGTGATCGAAACATGCGATGATCTGAATTCGACCGTCGATGCATATATATCTAGGCTTCAAGAGCTTCAGAGAGGTGGTGCAGTTATGGAAGGAATAGGGTTGGAGGGTCATTTTACTAAGCCCAACATTCCTTTGATGAGAGCCATATTGGATAAATTGGCAACACTCAATTTGCCGATTTGGTTAACAGAGATCGACATCAGCAAGACGATGGATCAAAGAACACAGGTTAGCTACTAAACTCTGTTTATCATTTATTTCTTTCTCCTAATTCTATGAGTAAAGGACTTGTCTCCTTCTCTCTATCAAAACTATTCACATTTTACTACACTTGATCACTGTAAAACAAAGGATATGCTAAAGAAAAGAAATAAAATAAGGTCGGAATGACAATTTTTGACCTAACTCTTGAACTGATTAGACTCAGAATATATGCGGATTGGGTTGCGTAGAAGGATCGAAACTCAAATCCGACCTAATCCAAATTAAATGTCACTATTTAAACATGCTCTTTTTGTACCCATTTGTTTTAGTCCCATCCCGATTTAAAAAATCTTAGGGCATCAGCCCCATTCTCTATAACCAATAAAAGGGAAGTCCCCATGTTTTATTTTCAATTAAAAATTAATTTTCATCTAAATTTCTTTCTTTTTTCAATTTGTTATATAAATATGTGTTGAGTTAAATAAAATGAAGTTTAGATCAGGTCGGATTAAGTCAATGAGAAAAGTTTTAGGTTGGGTTTTGGTCCAATCAAGCATAAAATCTATTATTACCTCTAATTAAGTCGACTCAAACTTGGTCACAAAATCATTACGAGATAATAATGCAATGACCCTTGTAGGGCTAACATGGGCTGGACTTCGAATCTATGGGTGCCGTGAATGCATGAATTGAATACTCGGGTTTATGATGAGTCAAACAAATGCTTTGGGATGAGTTCACTGAGTTGATTTTAATTTCCTCTGGTGCAGGCCATCTATCTTGAAGAGGTTTTGCGAGAAGGATTCTCCCATCCTTCAGTGAATGGAATCATGTTATGGACTGCTCTGCATCCGAACGGGTGCTATCAAATGTGCCTAACCGATAACGATCTCCGGAACCTCCCCGCCGGCGACGTTGTCGATGATCTTCTTGAAGAATGGGAAACTAAAATTCTGAAAGCTCAAACAGATGATCATGGTTCTTATATCTTTGATGGATTCTTAGGAGAGTACAAAGTATCTGTTGAGTTTGGAAATAACACGTCCAATGCCTCCTTGTCCCTTTGCCAAGGTGAAGAGACTAAGCATTTTTATGTCAATCTATGATCATTTGTAAAACTAAATTGAATCATATATGAACCATTATAATTTTTATTTATTTTATTTTTCTCTTATGTTTTTTAAATATTATTTTCCACCATTACTATTAATGTGTAATATTTGACGATTTATTTTACTATAACAATTTATTATCTTTGCATAATATTGCATTAGCATTATGGATTAAATGGTTGGACCACAAGTCGAACCTAATTAGGCTAAATTAAAAAAAATTGGTTCTATTTGGGCCCAGCTTCAGAGTAAGAAATAAGTTTGGATTTAATTTTGGGGTAGTCATTTAGACACTCCACTTTTCTTTCAAGAGACACTCCATTTCAAAATTTTATGTGAAATTACCCTTTTGCCTCTCAGTTTTGTGTGGAGGAATCATCTTTTTTAAAAAAATTGAAGGGCAAAATGGTATTTTTCATACAAAATTTTGAAATAAGGTGTCTCTTAAAAGAAAAGTGGAGTGTCTAATGGCCACCCTAATTTTGGGTTGATCTTGGGAGTTACATCTAAGGGTTTGACCGGACTGTTGAAGATGCAATTATAAGGCCCAAACTTAAATTGGGCCCAACAGGCCCTAATAATTATTATTTGGGTCGGGTCTTAAAAATAAATAAAGCCTTTACCTTTCTCTTGTCTCTCTATTTCCCGTAGGTATCCAATTTTATTTAAATATTATTTTTAGGGAGCACTTACACACACCCGGAAATCCTGCCTCTACACACCCGTTTCTGAAATTTCGTGGCAAATTACCATTTTACCCCCGTATTTCCAATCATTCGAATGAATGCCCAGTTCATTTTGGCATTCATTCGAATGAATGGGCTGAACAGTAACACGGAATACTGTTCAGCCCCTCATTCGAATGAATGGAGTCCATTCATTCGAATGAATGGTGTTTATCAATGAATGTATGCCCATTCATTCGAATGAATGGGCTTCATTCATTCGAATGAATGTTCATTCATTAGAATGAATGAAGACCATTCATTCGAATGATTCCATTATGCGCATTCATTTGGATTCATTCATTCGGATTCATTCCTTCAGCTGCAGTAAAATTATTTAAATATTTATTTTTAAAACTTTAAACTTATTTTTTAAGCATTGTATATTTTCAAAATATCTCAAATTGAATATCTAGATTAATTACAATAATCTGATAAAAATACCTTAAGACTTTAAGGTCTTTTGACACTCCTAAATATTTAAAACACAGCATTTTACAAATAAGGGTATCCCTAGGCTGTGTCGAAAACACATTTGGAAGTGTCAAAAGACCTTGAAGTCTTAAGGTATTTTTATCAGGTTATTTTAATTAGTCTAAATATTTAATTTGAGAAATTTTGAAAATACACAGTGCTTAAAAATAACTGTCTATATTTTGAAACATAGACCGTTATTTTTTAAGCACTGTGTATTTCCAAAATTTCTCAAATTGAATATCTAGACTAATTAAAATAACCTGATAAAAATACCTTAAGACTTCAAGGTCTTTTGACACTTTCAAATGTGTTTTCGACACAGCCTACACAGCCTAGGGATACCCTTATTTGTAAAATACTGTGTTTTAAATATTTAGGAGTGTCAAAAGACCTTGAAGTCTTAAGGTATTTTTATCAAGTTATTTTAATTAGTCTAGATATTCAATTTGAGAAATTTTGGAAATACACAGTGCTTAAAAAATAACGGTCTATGTTTCAAAATATAGACAGTTATTTTTAAGCACTGTGTATTTTCAAAATTTCTCAAATTAAATATTTAGACTAATTAAAATAACCTGATAAAAATACCTTAAGACTTCAAGGTCTTTTGACACTTCCAAATGTGTTTTCGACACAGCCTAGGGATACCCTTATTTGTAAAATGCTGTGTTTTAAATATTTAGGAGTGTCAAAAGACCTTAAAGTCTTAAGGTATTTTTATCAGATTATTGTAATTAATCTAGATATTCAATTTGAGAAATTTTGGAAATATACAATGCTTAAAAAATAAGTTTAAAGTTTTAAAAATAAATATTTAAATAATTTTACTGCAGCTGAAGGAATGAATCCGAATGAATGAATCCAAATGAATGCGCATAATGGAATCATTCGAATGAATGGGCATACATTCATTGATAAACACCATTCATTCGAATGAATGGACTCCATTCATTCGAATGAGGGGCTGAACAGTATTCCGTGTTACTGTTCAGCCCATTCATTCGAATGAATGCCAAAATAAACTGGGCATTCATTCGAATGAATGGATTCATTTGAATGAATGCCAAAATGAACTGGGCATTCATTCGAATGATTGGAAATACGGGGGTAAAATGGTAATTTGCCATTAAATTTCAGAAACGGGTGTGTAGAGGCAGGATTTCTGGGTGTGTGTAAGTGCTCCCTTTTTTTAGATAGGACAAAAGCTTGTCTACACATAAAGGATATGTGCATTCCAAGTTCTATTTAGAGATGTTAGATATGTATTAGGGATTAGGTTGAGTTTGCCAAATCCAACGAAACGGTTTGTTAAATTCAAATATAAAAGTCAATTCCAAATTGATAGAAAAAATGACTTAAATGATGATGACGAAGAAATTGAGTTTGAATTTGAATAATTAGGATTTTAATTATTTAAATTAAAAGTCAGATTTCTTAAAATAAGATATCAGAATAGATTCTTTCTTGATATAAAACATAAAGTAAATATTGTATGGCAGCTTTAAATCTAGCTTGAGTCTAAATTCAGGCTTTTGGATTGGCTTAAGCCTTTTAAAATGCAAGGCCCAGGACTCATCCAATCCTAAATTGGGGCCTTTTTGAGTCCAAATTGAAGTGAAATCCTAACAAAGTTGATTCGAATTTAGTCTAGCAACAACCTTTTTACTTATCATATTTCGGTGACTAGATTAGTGAAGCTTATTGAGATTTATATCGAAAAAAAAAAATATTTTAGCTACTATTGATAGATCCCTTTCAATAAACAAATAGAAAGAACAAAAAGAAAAATATTGTTGTTTCTTACTTTTTATCCATGGTTTCTGAGATGCTTGATATAGCTCAGTTTTGGCAGACTAGATGATTCCTTTCTTCCATTAGGTATGGAATGTACATAAATTCTGGTGCAAGCAAAGTTGTAAAGACACTTTGAAGAGAATCAACATGAAAGTTTTTAAGATATGGGAGATGTTGGCTTCCATGGGACAAATTATCTCTTCAAAGAGTGTGATTCAGTGAATATATCATCAATTTTGCATGTTGAAAAATATGAATACGGAGAGTAGAGTGCTTCGTTATAGATAGATGAGCATAAAATGACTATCTATTCTCTTAGAGTATTTGATTAGTCATCGGAATATGTGTGAATCTCTTAACCCACACACACCGGATAAAATTATGGGAAGTGATCTTTGAGGTGGAATATGATTTATACTCAAGACTCCTGCTTTGTGAGACGGTTCCGACTTACACACAACCCCTTGAGGTTATTGGAGTAAAGAAAATTCTCTGTGTCTTGAAATTTTATAAGAAGGTCCCATGACCATGTTCGCTAATTATCAATCATTCTATTGATGTTTTGCTATAGCACCTTTTAAATGTAGATTATGGGGCCTACTCTGAATCCAACATTGCTTAAGAAAATTGGTTGACTAAAAAGTACTTTTTATGAATTATTAATGTCCCAAAACTCAATTAGATTAGGCAATCATAGATTTGGATTATGATACTAAAAAAAATTTAACATGGATATTTAGTTTCAACTCCATAGTTAATGTTACTTTGATGGCAATCAAATTAGACGTAAATATAGGTGACAAAAATGCTGCATATGGGCTCTTTAAAATAAATTATAACGCGCTAATTATTATTTATAAACATAAATAGTTTTGATACGAAAGTTGACCTTTAGTCAATATGTTCAAGAAGGCCTTTTTAGAATTTTTGTAAAAAAATTAAGAGGCTTTTAATTTGTTACCACATAAATCCAAAAGTTAAAATCCACATTAGGTGAAGGTCAACTGGTTGTCTCTAATCTTAGGAAGCTAGAGGTTGTGGGTTCAAGTCCTCATTGCCTAACTTTGGTGTGCCCTAGGGGCAGTGGGCTCACCCGTGAATGTTTTACACTGGGTATCCTATCATTTTTCACACGTAAATTTAAAAAAAAAATTCGAAAAAGCAAAAATCCTTTTTTTTTTAAAAGAAGAAGAAGAAGAAATCCCTTAAAACATTTGGACAGAATGAGTGTATTTGGCCGGTTGCTTGATAGACAAGGATTAAAAGCACACATGAATAATACAAGTGATGACACTGAGAAAGATTGTGAAATATTTCGTCAGCTATGAAGAAACAAAGTCTTGGAGAGGAATCAAAAACTTGGGGACCCTTTTAATAAAAAATTAATACCAAAATGCCTACCATGTTCATGAATGGATACATTTCATCAAGCTATCCCTATCCAATTCTCAAACCCTTTTCTCCCTATCTAAATTCTCAGCCCCATAATGATAATAAATTAAAAAAAAATGATAATAAATTATAGTGTCAAAATGAAAGAGAATCCTTGAAAATGCAATGCATGTCTATCCTAATAAAAAAGATAGCCTGTTTCTTTCTAAACTTTGGAGGATGCCCTCTCCCAAGTGGATATGGGTGAGACTCAAGCACCACAAAAAACACCCACTGAAACAAGAATCTCATCCTTTACTCCCTCTAGTAGCGGCTTGGATATGCATTTTCTGCCGAGATATCAGCTGATATAACCATATCGGCATATTGGTCGATATCTCGATGATACAATTCTCTCTTATTTTTTTTTAATTATGCTTAAAATGATTTGTAATTTTCTAATAAACATGGTGGGTGGAAACAGTGGTGGATGTCCCCATTTAGTGTATTCCTATCACCATTCAGTCATGATAGGAAGTGACAGTGAATTGGTCCCAAGTCCATCCCCTCAATAGATGTCAAAACAAGTGCTAATGTGACCTATTTCCAGGAAATGGAATTGTAGCAAAAGTTTCCCCCTTTGAGCGCTACGATTGAAAAGAGAAAAAGCATTTATCTGTAGCTGGTCTGTGATTTAGGTGAATGCCACAAGAATGAGGTTCTTAGATTTGTATGAATGATTAGGATTACAATCACTATGATGGTGCAACCCTAAAGATCACCCTAAAGATCATCACATTCGAAGGTGCAAAAAAATGTCTAAATTCTAAAGATCATCACAATCACATAATTTCTCCTTTAAACACATTCTCAATCATATCATAGGAATACGAGTTATAATTTCTTGTTTCTTACGTTAGTTGAGACATAAGACTTCAGGATTGGAGTCTTGGGTCAATTCCTATTGACTCCAATGAAGGGCCAGTCCCCACAGACTTCCCTGATGTGTGCAGACTGATGGATTTTCACATACATGGACACCTTTAGACATTAAAAAAAAAAAAAAAAAATCTTAGGCTATTATCTCCTTTTTTTTACCCTCAAGGGATTAGTTTGATGGTCAAGATGTTTGTCCAATGAAGTGGGGAATTGAGCTCGATTCACGCTCAGCCCTAAGGAACCACTCTCCGTAGACTTAACCAATGTATATGGATTGGGAGGTTTAAATATACCTGTGGAATTAGTCTCACCTCCAATGTAGAGTGGAGATATGAATGTTATTAAAAAGATAAAATATTTTCTATCTAAATTTAAAAATATCAGTAGTATTTGAAAACTTTCTACAGAAATTTAAAAATATCATTCATATTTTAAAAATAAATATTTTAATTAACTTGAAATAAAAAATATTCAAATTTAAAATTTTAACCTAAAGTTAGAACTGACCTCTTACCTTATCTATTTTCCCATCATTATGCCTTATCTTTCAGTGGCCCGAAGAGGAGGTAAAATCTTTAATGATAGCTTCCCACTTAATGGCGGGCAAGCAACTCTCTACCTAGCTTGCCATTGCAGCAAAGTGGTCCATTCACCCCACTACTTTCTGCACCAATTTGCATTTAATTAAAAAAAAATCCATCTCAAATAGGTCTTTACATTTAGCTTTAGCTCCTAATAACTTATGGTATTTAAGGTATTAACGCAATCAAGGCATTAAAGGGTCCTTCAGCTAAAATATAAATTGAAAAAAAATATTAATAATTGAAAATCACACTTATATAAGTATTTAGAATATATGATCAATCATTACAGGATTTTTTTTAAAGAACTACACCTACTTAAAGTGAACCCACCCTAGAACTTGTGGAGGCATATAATAGATTTAGAGCATAAGTGCAACCTAGGGTGCAAATATCCACGGATACAAAACAGCCAATATGATACGGGTTTTCAGTCCCTTATTATATCGGCTTATACGTATTGTATCGGCCTATAGGATATTTCTCGGCTGATATATGCGATATATATCGGTCCGATATTGGCCGATATCCATAATATCTGTCTTTTTTTTTCTTTTTTTAAAAAGTCAAAATGGTGGTGGGTCCGAATTGACATCTCGGCCAATATCGGACCAATATCGACCCAGATATCGACTGATATTTTCGTTTTCAATTTTTTTTTTTAAAAAAACTTCATTTTGGATTATTTATTTATTTTTTAATTCAGAAAAAAGAAAATAATAAAAAATACCGATATTTAAAAAAAACACAAAAGAGGAGAGAGAATTTTATCAGCCGAGATATCGGCCGATATCTCGGTCTTGCCGAGATTTGCACGCCTGAGTGCAACTGAGGTCATAAGTGACATTTTCGTATCTAAAATATGAAATGTGAATTGGCTGTTACATAAGAAATGTGTAATACAAACTCTAAATTTCTGTTAATATACAAGAAATTTGAACGTGTCTTTGACTACTATGATAAATAAAACACTTAACAGATAAGGGTCACTTTCTGTAATTTCATTCGACGTGTGTGAATATAGAGGTTTGCACATGCAGATTAGTCAGATGTTCTAAGAGACTCAAATACTGTTAAAAAAAAAAACACTTACATCTCAATAAAAAAAACATTTCTATATATAAAGTTATGAATTGTGGTTGGTAACTTGGTATTACACTATTACATAAGGAGTTTGTAAAGTAGAACCCTACTTTCTATCGAAGTACAAGGAATTTTAGTGATCTATAAAAGAACAGAAAGCAAGGGATTACAATAAGAGGAAAGAGATTATGAAAATAAACATGGTAAATCTAGTTTTGTGGTTAGTGAGAATCCTCCTTGTATCTGATGTAGCTAAGCCTGCCAAATAAGAATTATCTGCCAATGCCACTCCTGTATTTCCTCCTGTTTTTGGAGAATCTGTAGATGATTTCTGACTGTAAAAGAAAGAAGAGAAAGTAGATTGAAGTGAGTACAGAGAGAGAGAAACTGAAGTCTAGAAGAAGCTTTTCCTACTCTTTTTTTCACTGATCCTTTTTCTTTACTGAATGATCAAGCAATGCTAAAAGGGAACAGACAGTGAAAAATGTTAACAACAAAAGGAACCTACTTTCATTAACAATGATAAACATAGAATCAATCTTTCGTATTAAAACTAAGCAGGAAAAGTTTTGTCACTTTGTCTGTCATTCCAGCTTAGGAAATCAGAGAAAAAACTATCAAATTTAGAAAATCTTTAATTCATAGAGAAAAGTATGATCGTCTTCAAATTGAAGTGGTTATGACTTCATTGTAAAAGTTTCTCTTTTAGTACCAGACCCACCAAAAAATCGCATTGATCAGATTAATCAAATCATAGTTTTAAAAGCTGCAAAACTTGAAAGGTTGGAAAATAACTTAAACTGATCATATTTTGGAGATCTTGAAAAAAATATGACTTAATTGATTTAAGTGAATTGACTTTTGATAGGCTACTTAGTCAACTTTTTAACGGACCGATTACTAACTCTATTTGGTAGGCTCGATGTCAAGGTATGCAAGATCACAGTCCATACCACATTTGTGTGGTATATTATATACTTTTTGAGATAAATATAATCTAGAGCAAGAAATATAAAGAGGAATAAAGTGTGAAAATGGTAAAAAAAGAGAAGGAGAACCTACTTTCTTTAAGAAGGATAAGCATAGAATCAAATTTTTTTCGTAAGATTAAAAATAAGTAGGAAAAATACGTCACCTTTCCCAATTATTCCAGATTAGGAAATCAAGGGAAATATCAGATGTAGGGAATCTTTAGTTAATGGAAAAGATCCAATTCTCCATTTAACTAAACTATAGATTTTCTCAGAGAAGGGAATAAGGATTCACCCATCTATCCGATCTGGTTACTCTACTTACTGAACTGAAAATTTTGGTAAAAATCTAGTATTTACAGTCAGAAAAAATCATTTGGAAGACTAAAATCAACAAGCCAAACCATCCTAGAATCCGAATTTCATAAAATATGAAATTCCAATTCAAAATTGATGAACATAGTGAAGCTTTTCTTCTGTACCTTGGCAAGGGTGGACAGAAGGTAATCTCATAATCGGCACCGGAACATGTAAATGTGCTCGTAGCGTCGTCGAATGCATAGCTGTACGATCTCGGACAAGCCGTCTTGAACACCTCTGAATATGACGACTGGCCGGCATGTATTTGGATTGGAATACTCTCCACTGCAGCAGAATTCCGGCTTGCCGAATGCATCACATGCACTTCGGCACGCCTCGCCGTCCCCGACCTTCAATTCCTTCGGGCACCTCTGATTGACATCGACAATGCACCCTGTAGTTGTGCAAGTATCCGACCCGCCAGACCCACCATGCTTGGCCACTACAATCATTGGCAGATTGTAGCCATCGACGAGGCTGACATCGTAGTAATCCTGACTAGTACCACCAGAACTGAGGGTGAATTCAGCAAGGGTGGCAGGTGGGGTGGCGCCTTTTCCATTGCATTCAACTTGGCCAGAGCCGCAGTCGCCTGTGGTGCATTGGCCTTGGCCAGAAGTGTCAAAATTACAGCCAGTTCTGCCCCAGAATCGGCCCGACCAGCCGTCTGGGGCTTCGAGAGACTTAGAACCTGATTCAGGAAGTTCGAATCCAGTCTCATCAAGCTTTGGATGGCCTGCACTTGAGAGAATTCCTGGCCAGACATGTGTATCGGCAGTTGTTTTTGAAGGTGAATGTCGCACCCAAAGCACCTACAATAAGAAAACAAAACATAAATTAAGAATTTCAAAATTTCATGACATTCTATAGCAATTCCAATCCTTAATCTATTTCTTAATGCAGAATTTCATAGCAGAGTCTGAAGTATGAAGAATCAAAACTAGAATCAGAATTGTGTAAAATTCTTTGAAATTTTTCAGGAAGTCAAATCCCACTAAAGAAACTTCATACTATTAATGTGTACCCAAATCATTATATGGATTGAGAATTAAAATTTTGCTGATTAATCATAATTAGGATACTGTTCTGCAATTCTCTTACCTCAAATCAAGTTGGGTGACACTGAAAATGACTGAAGCAGAATAAGATACCAAAGTTACTTGAGGAACACATATCCATCTATTCTACCAAATATTCAAACTTTTTTTAATTTGAAATGCACTCAAATTCAACATAAATGAATTAGTATAAGAAGAATGGATATTACGACTCGCTAGGAAGAATTAAAATGGAGAGGCTAATGACTCTTCCTCTTGAAATACAGAAGCATTGGATTGTTGGATTAGCAGTGGCTGTCCTAAAGACCCAGACGGATGGATTCAAGATTTCAATGAAGAGATGGTAAGGATTACATAATTTTCTCCTCACAAAAGCCAAATTAACCCTCAATATGAATCTGACCGTCGAATCTACCATGTTTCCAACAAGATTAGTATTCCTGATCCTAATCAATCTTGTTAACTAGTAGATCAGGAATGAACATAATAGAATATGAGCATTTTTTCTGAATTTGATTAGGAAAAGTATTATAACAGAACAAGAGGGTGTTGTGAGCCATTATTGAAATGCCTCTAACCTTGAAATAAGAGTAGGAGACTCAAGTTGAGGAAGTGAGGAGAAAGCAACATATTCATGGCTCTGGTTGAGGTTGAGTGGTTGGTGTTTTTTTTTTTTGGGTAATTCTAAATTTTCCTTGTTGGGTTATCTAGTGAAATTGAATTGGGAATGTTCTTGGGGTGATTTCAATTTGCAGGAATTTATCAAGAGGAAAAGCAGTAGAGACTACTAAAGGAACAAGGGAAGAGAGAGAGAGCGAGGATTGTATGTGAATGAGAAGAAGGGCAGTAGCCAAGGCAGGGCTTTTTGGATTGAAAATAGATGGCAGTGAGAGAGGAGGAATGCAAGAGAGGTTGGCAATCACCCATAAATTATCCAGCACAACTGGTAATAATTGGGAGGGAGGGAGGGGAATTTATCAGTAGCCCGGCAGCCCATTTTATATAGGAGAAAGAGGGAGAAGATGAAATATTCCAACTCTGTCACTTCATATCTGCCATACACGTGTAAATGTACCGTTGCCCACTTAAATAGGACTTCATTTTGGCCCAATGATCAAGAAGCCACCTTACGATGTGGAATCTTGAGCTCCACTCCAACTAGTCACACTTGGTAAACTTAATTAATATGTGTGAATTAGGAGGTTTCCATATGCATATGATAAATATATTTATTTGTATAGCCCATCAATTATGGCTGGCCTTTTTTAACATAGTTGTAGATTTAATCGATATGGTCAAATATTGACGATATATTGTTGAACATCTTTATTCATATTTGAAGTTTTTTTTTTTAAAAATGTCTTTATCGGACCGATATTATAGATATCGGTGATATCTTGACCGATAATATTGGCCAATATCGACAATATCATATACATATGCGTGATGTGTATCATATTGAGTGATATTATAACCTATGCTTGGTTAAGAGTGAGGAAATGAAGCTTATGTCACGAGTTCTATAAAGTTGGATAAGTTGGTTTCTAAAAAAATATTTAGCATTTTCTAAGACTTGAAATTCATCTATTACAGAAGATTGTTCCTCTTTCATTTACTTTAAGAAATTGATTTATAATACAGAGGGGAGAATAGGAAGAAAGAAATCAATGAAGAACAATTTTATACTATTGAAAAAAATAATAACATGAACATCATATGATTAAGGCGGGTCATACTGACACTCAGATTTCTTGTCTCTATATATTCGTTTTCGATTTTTTTGATGAAATTACCATTCTACCCCTGCATTTTAACTCATTTGAACGAATTGCCAGTTCATTTTCAATTTGTTAGGATGAATACAGTTATCCGAACGAATACCTCAGTGTATTTTTAGTTCATTCGAACGAGTGTTCATTCGAATGAAATGTCATATATATGTCAATCATTTACAAAATTCGACTTATTCATTCGAATGAATGAACACTCGTTTGAAGGAATGAAAATTATACTGAGGTGTTCGTTCGGATAACTGTATTCATTCGAACCAACTGAGAATGAATTGACAGTTCATTCAGATGAGTTAAAATATAGAGGTAAAGTGGTAATTTCATCAAGAATTTTGAAAATGAACATATAAAGATAAAAAATCTGAGTATCTATATAACTGACCTCTTATTAATATTATAATAGTTTTTTTATTTTAGTGTGGTACCCACGATCCTTATCTATGTGTACCATCAAAATAAAGTGAAAACCACGAATCTGTCAATGTGTTCAGGTACGACGAATCTGTCAATGTGATCAAGGCCCTAAAGATTTTTACTCTTGTGTCGTGTCGTTGCTTCTGCTGATGGGACAGCAATCGCACAATTTCACCGATAGTTATTTTTATAAAAAAAAATAGACTTATATAATCATCATTTCGGAATTTGTTATTTTATCTATTCAATGCTAATTTTTATAACTAAATTTAATTACAAATTTTGTAAATCAACTAGGTACTCAATTCAAATTCGCAACTACCATGATTAGTGTAATAAACAGGAGTCGAGATATCAGCCCATATAGATATCATACAGATTTTAAACACCGTATAATATTGGCCGATACGTATTGTATGGGCTGTACAGCCTTCATATCGTCCGACATGGCCGATATATCACTGAATTATATCGGTCTGATATGATTAATATCGGTATTTAAAAAAAAATCAAAACAGTGATGGACTCAGGTCAAAATATCAGCCGATATCGGCCCAAATATCGGCCGATATTTACATTTTCAATTTTTTTTTTTTAAAAATAGTTTCTTTTTCATTTTTTTATATTTTTAATTAAAATAATAAAATAATAAAATAATACTGATATTTAAAAAAAAAAAGAAAAGAAGAGAGAATGATATCGAACGATATTTGCATATCAATCGAATTATCAGCCGGACCGTCTTTTGAACCCCTAGTAATAAACACTTAATCAAGTAATTAAACTCATATCAAAGTTCTTTATTGATTTAAACGAAATTTTAAACTATATACAAAATTCTTCTACTAGTGAGCCGCCTGCATACGTCGACAAAAAAAAGATACTGAAATCCCTCTCTATAATGATTTTGTCTTCTCTTTTTTTTTCCTCTCTCTTTCCCTTCTTAGTTTTGGGAATAACATTTGACATGAAAAAGTAAAGATTACCCATTTCCAAAACATCCAAACTTGATTAGACAATGAATGGATACGCGTGGAGTCGCTCACCATTTCATTTGTTATTTTCAGTCATCTCATTTGATTTATGAGTGGAGAAATTCTATTCAAAATAGGAATGGAAAATGACTTTACAAAATGTACAGAGTGTTCGGGGTGGACCTTCGCTTTAAGCCAACCATACTGGCGTCTAGAGTCTCTTAATGTGATTAATAGGTAGTAGAGCCGCCCACTTGCACTGCTCTTAGGATCTAGGACGTCATCAATGTACTGCACGTAGGACCTCAGAGATTTCATGATCGGTAGTGAAGGGTGTTATAGAAAATGATTTGTCTATTTAACTAATTTTACTTTATGATATTAATTTTTAAAAATTACAATACGTAGGCCTTGATTTTATATGACTTGTATGATGAAGTGGAATGATTCAATAAACACTACATTACAGACACATTTTATCCACTTTATTTTACAAATCTCACTCAATTACATGATCCACTGAAAAAATTTTAAGGTCATTTTCCTCAAAGTCGTTCTTCTTAACTTGCACTTTTAAATGTTGGTAATTTATTGAAGGGTAGCGATCCTCCCATAGGGAGGTTTGTGTAACCAGACATGAAAATTAGTGGATTCTCGATTTTACCTTTCGCATGAACAGTAAAATCGGACATTCGCATGAACTGTAAAATTTCGGCTAGTCGATTTACTGTTAATACGAATTTCGGTGAGCTGATTTATTGTTCATGCAAATTTTGGCCAGCTGATTTACTGTTCATGCGAAGGGTTAGTGAGCTGATTTTACTCTTCATGCGAAGGATAAAATCGAAAATCCAATAAGTCCTGTGTCTGGTTACAAAAAAAAACCCGTGGGAGGATCGCTACCTGTGATACCCTGCTCCAACTGATGTGGGAAAAGTCCCACATCGGTTTGGAGGGAAGAGGGGTAAGAGGTTATAAGAGGCCACCCCATGTACTCTTGTGTGAGGCCTTCCAACCAGTGGATGGGTAATGGAAACAAAACCTTGAGGGGTGGACCCAAAGAGGACAATATCGCGACGTGTACTCTGATACCAGGTGAGGCCTTTTGGGCTTGGCCATGTGGGCTAGGGCCCAGGAACAAAACTGTGCGGGTTCGAGCTTGTGTGCGAGTCCCAAAACGGACAACATCACATTGAGTCAAGCCCTAAGCCCTGCATTTGGGTCGGGGTGTGACAGAGTGGTATCAGAGCCGAGGTTCTACACTCGGACTGTGTGGGCCTTTCCTCCTTCCCTGGAGTTGTCGAGCTAGACCACGTCGAGCCAGGGACGGCTCGAGGCTTTAAGGGGAGTGATTGTGATACCCTGCTCCAACTGATGTGGGAAAAGTCCCACATCGGTTTGGAGGGAAGAGGGGTAAGGGGTTATAAGAGGCCACCCTATGTACTCTTGTGTGAGGCCTTTCTAGCCCAATGGATGGGTAGTGAAACAAAATCTTGAGGGGTGGACCCAAAGAGGACAATATCGCGCTGTGCACTCTGAAACCAGGTGAGGCCTTTTGGGCCTGGCCATGTGGGCCAGGGCCTAGGAACAAAATCCGTGCGGGTTCGAGTTTGTGTGCGAGGCCCAAAGTGGACAATATCACATTGAATCAAGCCCTAAGCCGTATATTCAGGTCGGGATCATTACACTACCCTTTACTAAAATGCCTATGATAAGGTTGAAGCTAGTTATCTTTTATTTTTGGGCTTCGCCCAAAATTTGAAACTTAGGGCCAAGCCGTCATTGACAAGTCTCAGCAAACAATATTTAAGGACTAGAGCTCGCTATTTGAGTCATGGGCTTTTCTTTTTTTCTTTAAATCTCATAGTTTATAATTTTAATATTTATGAACTTGGTTAGTGAAGATGCAATATTTTATAATATTATTATTAAGTTCCTAAATATGACCATTTCTCTACATTATCTAAAAATAAATTTCAACATAAACACTCTTTTTTAATTATTAATTTCTTAAAGTGGTTCAAGTGTAAAATCTCGAATACACCTCTCATGAACTGTGAAGAGGCCTTTCTATGAGATACAAGTCTTCTAAACTCGGATCCAGTGATCCGTTTCCGCTTCTATCTTTTTTTTTTAATTATTAATAAAATATAAAAAATCCTTCATCAATCTCTTACTTAAAAGAAACCTTTGTCTGCTTAGAAGTGTTCTTTGTAAAAAATTACTTAAAAAGCTGTCTTCTCTTCCAAATAAAACTATAGTTTATAAAAAAATTATGTGTAAATATTCAATTATTGTATAGAAATAACAATTTTTTCCTTCAAATTTAATGGGTGTGGTATAAAATGTTGATAAGATTTCAATCAATCTCATTGAACTTGTTGCTCATTTTATCTTCTACAAAGATATTTTTGACATTTTTACCAGAAAATATCTTTAGCACCCTAGTCATGCGTTAGGCTGTGATTGGTTCTATTGAGTAATTTCATCTCTAGAGTAGTCTTAATATCACTTTAATCATGCAGCAAAAAGTCATCCTATCAGAAGACTTCAATGTGGTTTACTTTTCCTTTCTATGTATTATTCTGATTGTTTGGAACCTTGGATCATTTCAGGAGTGCCACTTATAGATGTAGTTGGTAAACCAAGAAAGTTCTTATATCGCCCCAAGCCCATGGACTCGATCTTAGCCCATGAAACAAAGCCGTTTTCAATTGAGAGTGTTAGAATATTGGTTCGATTTGGCTCAGCCCAATTTGTCTCGTTTATGCCCCAGTCCAATTTCTTTCTCATTTTGTATGAAAACTATATATAGTAAGAGAAGGTGAGAGTGATGTGGCTTGGCTTTGACATTTTAAGGCTTGTAGTCCCTTTCGAGCAACCGAGAGTTTGATTGAGAGAATGCATTGTATCTCCTTCTCAGATTTAGTAGGATTTTTCTCTATAATGCCTTATGGATGTAGGCCTTTGGCCAAACCACGTAAAATTGTATCTTTTTTTTTTAAAGTATAAAATTGATTTGCTTTATGATTCCATTGTTTGATTATATCGAGATTTTGCACAATACAGAGTTGTCCAAGCCATTTGAACATCAACTAGTCCAATGTAACTGTGCAACACGGGCTGAGCCTAACCTAAATGGCATGAAAAACCCCAAAAAAATCAGGTTTTGTTTACCCAAGCATGGGTGAACTTCACTTTTTCGACTCAAAATATCAAGTTTGAATTGGAATTTAGGTTAAACCAAGTCTATCATACGAAAGTTTGAGTTCGTCCCAAAAGCTTGAAACTTGACCCACAATTGATAACATCTAATCTTTGTTAATTGATAGTCTGTATAAATACAACATCATTCATATTTTTATTAAAAAATACAAAAAATCCATTTTGGGCCAACACAAGCTTGAGCTTGGACAAGTCCAAAAATACATTCATGGCTTGAAATTGAGCTAGGGTCCTTATAAATACAATTCGAGTTGGGTTGACCACTCATGTTTGACTAATTTCAGTGAATTTGGGCATGAGCTCAGACTCGGGCCCTTCAATTGCAATTTAGGCGTAGTCGCGTAGATCGAGCAAACCCAAACCTCAGCCTGGCCTACTTGAGTTGCAGCCCTAGAATTGCATGGTGATACTTTTAACTGGATTCTACATAGCTTACTTATATAATATATTAAGTAATTTATTTAGGAAATAACCCCAATTAGGAATTGATCAGCAATAATTTTTACTTCAATGTAATCTTGTAAGAAGTAGGGAACGGTGGAGATGGGTTGGATTTTTCTTTCCCATTAAAATAATAGCTTATGATTTTGAATTTTGTGTGGTTTCGTTTTGTCCTCATTATCTTCAATACTTTGATGGGAGGATGTATGGTGATGATATTGAATTCTTATTTGAGAATTGAAAGCATGTTATAGACAAGTATTTATTTATTTAATTCTATTTAAATTGTTATAAAATTTCTTCTGCATGAAGAAATTGAGGACCTGGGTTGGGCCAGGCCTAAGCAAATCAAAATTTTGTGTGTTTCCCATTTTAAAAGGCCTACCACTAATAACACAACTTAGCACCTCCAATTAATGGAAATAATATTAGGGGTGCAACCTGGACCAGGCCTAACCAGAGACCACATGAAATAACATGAAAAAAAAATTGGGTTTGAGTAAGACCCAGGCTCAGGCTGGGCTCATTTTCAGGCCTAAAAAGTCAGGCCCAAATTTAAAATTGGACCAGGATGGGACTAGTGCATGACAGCCTGAAAGCTCAACTTTGAGCCATTTAAATTCTAAAATCTAGCTTTCTTTAATTAATATTATGGAAGTATAAAATCTATACAATATATAGTTTATATTTTAATATATCAACACAAGAACTTCCATTTCAAGCCTAAAATAAGCTCAAGCCTGAATAAGCTCACTTAAACAATTCAAACATGAAATCAAGCTTGGGTCCAGGATCGGGCCTCTTAATTGCAATTTAGGCCCAATCTCAGGTAGACCAAACCCAACCTTGTTCGGCTGAAATAGCTAATATTTTGGTTGAAATTTTTTTTGCCCTCCGAATCATTAAATAGTATAGCGTTAAGAGTGCGAGGTCGATCCCACAAGGAAACAACAAAATATATGAAATTGAAACGTTGTAATTTAAAAAAAATCTAGATCTTTAGAAATAATCTAAATATGAAAATCAAGTTCTAATTTTTACAAATATGACTTCAAATTAGTTGGATTCCAGTTTTAAGAAATTAATCTAAAAATTAGAGTATCATCATCTAAATCTAAAATCTAACCAATAAATCCAATTTAATTAAGGTAATGGTATGGATCTAGAATTTATAAATAATCTCAAACCAGTTTAACAGAACAAAATTAAAATGCAATTAAATCAGTCTCAACCTAGTTAAAAAGAATTTGAGAGAATAAGAAAAGAATAAAAAATTTAATAAAAATAATAAAATAGTCACATAATGTACAATAGAATTGAGACAAGTATTTATGGAGTCATTTCATCCCATTTGATGATAAATCACAGCCTAGACTATGAAATCTTCAAAAATTATCAAATACATATTCAAATTTGCCTTTTATCAAAACTCCAATTAAAATATTATGGCTTCCATTAAATAAGAAATTCTCAATTCAAGCCTTAGACTTAGGATAGAAATTTATACTTGACTTTCCAAATATAAAAGAAGTTGTTTTTAAAAAGAACCATAGACTGGGAAGATCAAGTTCCACAGATCCTAAATTGGTTCTGCTTTTCCTTGAAAATTCTCAAAATAATTTCTAACATAATATTTATAATAGAAATAAAAATAAAAATTCAAACTAACATTAAATCGGAATATAGAATTACAATGCTTTTGGAGTTTTGCATCAAAGACAGAAAATACAAGAACTTACAGATTAAATTCGAAAATTCCTTTCTTCTCTAGTCTCTTCAGCCTCCAATCTTCAGTGCTCCTTCAATCTTTGCTCAAATTCAAATTTTACAATGTCTGAACCCCTTTATTTATAGTGCTAAAAAGAAACCGAATTAGGCAAGGCTTGGAGAGAATTCCTCCATAATTCTCTCTCTTTTAGTTATCCAAATTTACTGTCTTTTCCAAGTCATGGTCGAATTTTGTAGATAAGGCACCATGATTTTAGAGATTTTGGATTAATTTGAAAAGTAGAGTGCAAATCCAGTTTTTCTACACATCCACCAACTTGAAGCTCAATTTTGACCTTGTTAAGTTCTGAATCATGAAATTTCATAAACTACAAAGTTATAGTCCTTGAAGTCTTCTTTCCAAAAAAATAAGAATGAATGCAATCAGACATAGGAGTGAAAAGTTATGGCCAAAATATTGAAACTGTATTAAAATATTCCTCTTTCCAAAATTCACTCTAGTCAAACCAAATCCCATTTTTTTCTCTCGCTTCCACAATCTTTCAAACGAAATTCACTGGTCCCACTTGGTCTTTTGGACTTGGATCCTATACTTGGACTTTTATCTGGCCCGGAATACTGGTGGACTTTGGCTTATAGGCTTCAGACTCAAACAATGGGTCCATTTGTGTGTTTATAAATTTCTACCACCTTTACAGTATAAAAAAATATTATTATAATTCAAACTCTTATATCCGGATCTGAATTATAATAATTTATAATAATTTCAAATCAAATTGGTGGTAACTTTCCAAAAATAAATCTATGGCCCACTTTTCTACATTTTAATTTCTTTTTCTTGTATTCTCACAAATACACTGCAAAACTCGAAAACTCCATTAAACTCATCTAATATACACAAATCATAAAATAGTCATTTTCAGTGCTCAACACTCCTCATGACCGAAAGTTAATTTCCGGCAACATTTTAAACTGACGGTACAATTCAAAATGAAATGTTAATTCTCAAGATATGTGCATGCCTCTTAACCCACACACCATAAAATTTTAAGGAGAGTAGCCCTTTAAAATAATGGATGGCTCAATTTATAGAATCCTAAGCTTCAAATCCTTCTCACAGTTGCAACACCAGGACATCCATCAGATGGTTAATAGATTGGTCAATGAGGAATCTCAGTTATAAATTTGGTATTTTTTGAATAATGGGTAAGAATTCATTCAAAGAGAAAATCTAGAGATATGTACAAAGAAATGACAAAAATTTAGGTATGTTTATTAGCCGAAATGTGTAAATTTCAAAAAAATTGGTTGATTTATTAAAAAGTAAGGTAGAAAGATTTGAACATCTCCTAATAAATTAGAATATTAGCGATTTAACCAGTGTGTGTCGATAGGGGGATTTTCACACACGCTGGAGGATTAGTCGCGTGAGACACCTGGATACCTCCGGACCTCTAAAAAATAAATAAATAAATAAATTAGAATATTAGATATTCTCGTTTATCACAATAGATAATGTCCAAATTAGAAACAATCACAATAAACTGTAGTAATATTCAACAATGTTTATACATTTGCTTCTACAAATGCACGTTCAGCCATCGAATCACAACATGAAAAGAAAAGAATCTTCCTTGTCTTGAAGCCTATAGTTCTAACTTTTGTAGAATTTGGACATTCATGAATGCAATCTATGCCTGTAAAGTTGTATGGATACCATTTTCCAATTGCCTTTGGACAAGATTCTTTTTTCCTTTCTCTCTTTCTATTTCCTTTGCAACAAAGTTCATTGTCACAAACCATTGCACTTATTTGCTAAAGTCCATGACAAAAGATGGTGTTAAATGATTATCCACACACTGATGTACATGGTATTATCTCGCACACATATGCATGTGCATAGTACCCAAAACAAATAGAATAGTGAGAGGTTTGTCCGAAAGGTCTTTCATTATAGATCCAACAAAAATTACTTTGATTAATTAATTAAGCCATGCTTTTTAAGCACTCCCTGATATAATCTAATTAAATTGTTATTAATATTTAAATTTTGAACTTTCAAAATCGAGCTTGATTTGATCCGATCAAAGTGAACTATGGTGACCTTTATATCCAAAGAAAGACATTTCTATCAGACTCATCGTCATCCTATTTAGTATATCTAATATCTAGATCTGTAGAATAATATCACATGCAACAGTGATCCTTTCAAAGATGACTCCTTTCTTTTTTTTTCATTTCTTATTTTTGGTAGACAACTTTTGTTGGTTTCCTTTGATGAAAAAGGATGATAAGGTCAAAGGAGATTACATAAAAAGGGTGACAATGTGATATGTGATTACCAAGATAAGGAAGGCATGAGCTGATAAGTTGGATTAAGCATCCGTAAGAGAAAAAGATGGCCAAAAGAATTCCCACGGGTGTGAAGAAGAAAAAGAAGATAAACTCGGCACAAAAGTATTCCCGGGGGCATGACCGTTGCTTATGTGGAGAAGATCTTGGGTATTACTTCTTTGCATTAGGGTTAGTCTAAACTCGGCCCAAAACCCACATGAATCCGTCATAAACAACTGAGTTTAAACACATATGCGAGTCCGTTGGACTAGGCTCGAACTAAATTATTGAGCCCGTCTGTATAAATGGATGGGTTGGTATTTTGTAAAAAGTCCATTGGGATTTTTAGCTCATTTAGCTATTATATGTATTATGTATGCACTTGGGTCATTTTTCATTTAAAAAAAAAAAATGTTTTGAGATTAATTAGAAAAATGACTAGTCAGATTGAAAAAAAAATAATCATGATGAACTATAAGTTGACCATATTTGAATTTGAAACTAATTTTTAACTACTTGATCTTAGAGGTCAAATTCATCAAATGTCCTAAATAATTACGATGACAGGGACGTTGATGGCTTTGACCACTAAAATTTAAGTGATTAAAAATTGAGTGTTGAGCTTAAATTTGGTTCACTTGTATATATAAGTGGTCTTGGGCTACCATAGATTGAAATAAGCTAAATGGATAACTAGGATATATCCACGTGTACAAAGTGATTATATTTTTTTTAAAAAACAATGTGGGGCCCAATTTCTTCGACTCGAAGTAACTAGACACTGCATGAGATAACTAGTGAAGGCCCTCAGATTGCTCAGCAACTTTATCATGTTTCAATTCAACCAACATTTATGCACATTGAATCATAACCTACCCACATGGCCAATTGGACGACTAGGATTTGTCCACGTGTACAGATGGACCTCACTTAATCCGTGCTGTTTCCTTTCCAGGATTGTGATGTAAATTGCACTAGACTTAATCCAACCATAAAGTCTTGATTAGTGTGGATTGGATAATGTGGACCCAAATTAATAATCCTGTGGTCCTAACAACTGTTTTCATCATTCTAGTCCTTTACATTTATGTTGTGACTTGGCCCCACGTAAGATCTGTCATTTTGATCCACTTCATATCTTTCTTCTTTTGATTTTTAAATGGCTAAATAAAGAGACACGTGTTTGATCCACAGCCGACCTATGATCCGTGGCTAATATAGATATGATTGGCCCATACTAATGACAATAGATAAAGATGAAAATATTAGAAACAATAAATTGAAATTTGCACAAAACAGAAAAAGAGAAAAGAAGATTGGAGAGAAGCTTAAGGCAGGACAATTTTGGCTTTTGAGCTGCGTTTGTTTCACAGGTAATGGAGGATAATCCTTGTTTACCTTCGTTTCGTAATAAAAAGGTAAGGATAAAATGTCTAAATTTTATCCCTCCAACGTTATATTTGAAAACTTTTTTCAGCAAAGGATATTCATAAGGATAACCCTTAGTCAAATATAATCCCTGATCAAGAGTAACATTTGCAAATTTACCCTTCATCTAAAAACAACTCCAGAGATAGATTATTTCCCCTTCTAAAACTGCTTAATAGCATCGTTGAAGCCCACTTCTAAACTCAAAGAGTCCTGTTAATTGCTTCAATTCCTCACAGCCCACCTCTCTTCACCTACTATCAAAAATATTTTCTTTTTATTTTTTTATAGAATTTGAATGAAGCTTGAAAAACTTCAGACCAGGTTTGGTTGCATCGAGTTTGGTAAATTGAAATCTGGGCTATGTCTTGTTGGATCAAATAAAAATATAGTATTACATGCAATCAACTTAATCTAACTTTGTCCGGATCAAATAAAATATGTTATTACATACAACTTTCCTGACCTAAATCTGGTCCGTCTTAAAGAATGAGAGAAACAATAAATCCCACTATCGGATTTCTTGATCTTATTCCACCAAAATAAGAATTAAATTTATAAAGTACATAAATAAATTTTAACTTCTTAATTGAGATATATGCATAATCTCTCACGATCTATCCTAATCTTTTTTTTAAATAAGAAGTTAGTATTCATTAAAAAGAAGGGGCAAGTGCCCCAGAGCAAACAATGAAAGACCTGAAGTCCGAGTCAGATAGCACTAAGACAAAACTTGTCCACAGTAGAAACATCAACAAAAAAAAATATGGGCAACCAAAGCCCACAACACAGGTCCAGCCAAACAAAACAACTAAGAGTTTATCTTAATCGATCACAATTTTAACATATCTTTATACTGAATTATGAACTTATATAGCTTGCCAAACAGATTGAGAAAAGCCCATCATTGGAAAAACAATGTTTTGGGTGTGATCCACATCACTCGACAAGCGAGCTGTGGAAGTTTTGATTTTCTGTGTTATCTTTCTCGTGTAGAAATTGAATTCTATAGAAAATAGGAGAGAGTCTTCTTTTTTTTGTCATCGAAAAACAACAAATGAATCTTTAGGAAACGTTGATATTTCAACATCAACCAATGGAAAATCAAACTAAATTATGAATAATGACATAATTAAAAGAAAGAAGATTCTCCAGCATGCTGCAGCAGTTGGTACAATAAACTATACAAATCTTAGAATCAGAAATTAGGATGCAGTAGTTGAATGGGTGTCGTGTAAAGTAGAAGGTAGATAAGGTTTCTTTGCCATTGTGTATCTTGTCTCTTTTCCCTTTCAACAAAGCTCGTCACCACAACACACAATTCTACATGCAATGGCTTGAAAGGACGTAAACTCCATGCAAATTGAATGATCCTTTGCCAAAAGGAAGTTTCTTTCACTGCTTTTTGCTTCTCATTTTGCTTTACATGAAAAAAAAAAAAAAAAAAAAGGTTGATAAGGTCAAAACCCAAAAGTGATCTCACATCTCAATCCCAAGACAAGCAGCTACTTCCTTTATAATTTAATTTTTAATCAATTTAAAAAGTTAAAGTGTTGGATAAAAAATTTACTGAAACAAGAGTTCTAATTTCGATTCTTCACTCCAAGAGTTACTTTCCATAAACTTATCCGTTATACGTGGATAGAAAAGTTTGCAAATGTGATTAATAGATATTCTAAAAGACCTTTGTCATAAAAAAAATCTAAATATTATATTAAGTGATATTGCTTGTTGAGAAGATGGGTTTTGTGTTTTGTGATGGAGAGCAACAAAGAGGAAATTGAAAGGGAAGTTTGAGCTACTTTTGCATTCAACTAGCTTTGCTTTTGTCTTCAAGTCCTAGTCTTTACTTTCATAAGTCATTACTAATATTTTATAAAAGAAACTTACTACTAAAAGTTAATTATTTATGATGGATTGTTACATTTGGAATACAAGTTGTTTCCAGTGATTAAGATCAAGACATTTTAATATAAAATTATAAACAATATCAACTAGCTGGGTATTTGCTTATACTATATACCAAGAAGAGCGTATTTGCTGAAGAATGTTGGTGTATAAATGTTTAAACAAATTACCCATTCACCTGTTTTGACACATTACAACTAGGTGGGTTTTTTTTTTTCTCTTGGAGGATGGTAAGGGTGATTTGAATCTCCAACCCTAGTGGCTCTTGTCAAACAAGACAAAATTATTCATTGGATTCCATTTTATAATCACTAATAAAAATAAAAAGATTTTTTCTTCTTTTTATTTCTCTTAGGTGGGTAAGCTGAATGGAACATTCTACCTTCAAATGGACTTAACTTGACTCCATCATAAAGCACCAAACGCTTCTATATTCTTTAAATATGGGTGGAATTTATTTAAGACTTGGGTGTTTTTTTCCAAACTTAAGAGTTACATTCAAAGTCCACTTTTAATAGATTTTAATAATTGAATTTATTTAATTTAGATTGATGTTCATTTATTGCATTTTCAAATACTTTTATCCTTTGAATATGGATGAATCTAAAACACACTTGAGTGTTTTGTCGAAACTTAAGAGTTACTAATGAAGCTAGGGGTAAAAATCGGGTCGGGTTTCTTAAAACCTAATTCGACCCGAGTCAATATTTATGGAACCTAACCCGTATTCTAAACTCATTTTAACATAATTTTTGCCGGGTTGGGTCGGGTCAGATTAACTTGAAAATTCATCATCCCGACCCGACCTGAATTTCATACGGCTTTTTATCTTCTCAACTGGACCCGACTTGCATGATTTCTTAGATCAGATCATAACCTGACACGAGTTTCACCCCTAAATGAAGCTCATATTTTGATAGATTTTAAATATTGAAATTCTTCTCTTAAAAATGTAATTTATTGAATGCATTTTTATTATCAACTTGAATATCACAGTTAAAATATTTATCTAATAATTTTATATATCTCAAAAAGTGAAGGAATACATTAATATTAATATAATGGTCTCCATCGATAACTCTTATCATAAACTATTCAACCATCAAATTATTTACTTTAAAATAGAAACTTTTTAGTTCGAACTTCCAATAGACACTAATTGCACTTAACTTTTCCTGCATGCATTCTACGTAGCAAAAGAAGAGCTGTTTCACGCATTGCATATTTCTCTTTGGTTTGTTCACGGGTCTATAATATTTCATTAAAACAATTATTATTATTATTACTATTATTATTATTACTATTATTATTATTATTATTATTATTATTATGACGATGATGGTAATGATGATAATGACCATAATTATTATAATAATTAAATAGTAATAACAATAACAATTATATACATTAAATAGTTGATTCAATCTATATTTTACTTAAAATGATAATATTATGTAAGAAGAAGTATAATTGATTTAGATCTTAGTGTGACCTGCTTCAGTTTAATCTATAAATTTATAAGCTATGTCTAATTAGATTGATTCTTTGATTTAGCAGTGGGCAAGCATGAGACATAGATGGGTTTGGTCATGACTCTTGACATATATTATAGATACTGTGTTTAGTTAGGTTTGGCCATCAACCGAATCTCAAGTCATTAATTCCTTCTTGAGTTTGGTTAAGTTGTCCATGAAACTAGAGTTGCATTTATTGGATCATGAATTGGACAATGGATCGAGTCAGTTGGATCATAGAATGGGTCACAGGTTGTGTTTGGGTTTCATCTTGGATTATGGATTAGATTTCCATGGGTTGGATCATATACCTTAAAATTGTCTTCCGACTTCAAATTCATTTTCTACAATTCTTGTGAAAAATAACCAAGTTGCGGGAAGCATTTTCAATGAAAAAAGTTCACATAGAATAATGTAAAACAATTTTAAGACAAAAATCATTTTCTATTTATGCACATCTTCGAGTGGAAAACACGGTAAATATTCAATTCGATAATTTTTTCTATATAGGAATAAAATTGACTAAAGTGCAAATTTTTTTTAAAAAAAAGTAACAACCGAAAAATAATTGTAGATATGCGGTATAGACAAGTGAAGTTTTTTTTAGAAAAATAATCTTCCAAATTCCCACATTTGAGATTTTTTATTTTAAGAAAAGAAGAAAGATGGGCTTGTCTTTTATTGATTAACATATTATTCTATTCCCTTACACTTCATTCTAGAGTTTCATTTGACTCACTTTCTTTGGACCAAAGAGTCTTAAGTTCATGAACCCATCAATCTCACTTATTTGACAAAGAGATGAAAGACAAAAAAAAAAAAAACTTAGATTTCAAAGTGAATTGAAATTTAAGGATTAAGGAAAATGATTGTTTGGTATTTAGTTTTTTTCAAAACCTAAAAGACCAAAACACTAGTGAAAGAGAAGGCCCAAAAACAACATAAGTGTGACTCAGAAATGTGGTCTTCTTACGTAATTTTAGTCCCCACTTCACTGGCTTGTTTACATACGCAACTTGACTCATTAAAAATTATATCTTAAATAATTTTAAAATTTAATTAATTTAATTTAATTTTTTAAAACTAAATCATAAAAGACAACATCTTATTCCTTCTACTTTGAAGCCTTCTCTATACATGTCAATGCAACTTCTAAAATCTTTCTAATAAAATCAGTTCTAGCTTTATTTTGTATTATTTCTTCACGTATTCATGATTTCATTCTACCATATATATATTTTATTATTTTATGAAAATATTCAGCTCAGGGGTTTAAAAAACGTTATCGGCCGATATTTTCTCTCTCCTCCTCTTTTTTAAAAAAAAACAGCCGATATCGACCGATATTTTGATATCAGTAGATATGATACGGACGATATATCGGTCGATATTGTGAATATTGGCCGAACCGTTTCATATCGACCGATATTCGACCTCTCCAAAATCATTTCATATCGGCCAATACAATACGTATCGGCCGATATTTGTATCCCTGATTCAGCTATTGCATTTAATAGCTAATTGTAGTTACTCTTATGTTGGTCTAAACTTTTAAAAAGAAAAATAGTTTTCTTAATTAAAGCAGGGATGAATGCGATTGATTAAGATAGAAGAGATATTTGGATTTTGGAGGCCCATAATTAGATATCCTTTTAAAACATTTTTCTTCATATTACATCAAAGAAAGAAGAGGCACATGGCCGGCCACTTTTATGAACGGCTCTTCATGCACAAATTTTGCAAATAAACCACCGACTTAACAGTTGCCAGTGTGGGTCTGCCACGTGTCCTATATACTTTCTATTACTAATTCATATTAGGATTTTTATTGTGTAAATTCATGTATTATTATTATTCATATATTTGAAAAGATAGTCTAGCTTTTTTGTACCTCTTATCTACCATTTAAATTGTTAATTTTTTTTTTTAATATTCATTTGAATCATCTTCACATTTAAACTTAGCATGTTCATTATCCAACGGCTAAAATGTTGCATCATCTTAAGATCAATGATTAGGATGATTGGATAAGTTTCAAAATTTACAGATATAATATTTAAGTGATTTTTATAAAAATATCTCAATTTAGATTTTAGACAGTGTGGGTCCACTATGATTTTGTATGGTCCAAAGAGGCTGAGTATGTGGCACCACAGAAGCTCTATCCTTTTCTTTTTTTCCTTAGTCCAAACATGTCACATGTTCTCTCTTTAAACACCAAACTTGGTAAAAGGAAAACCTAACATGTGAATGCACAGTGTGACATGTATGACATGTGGGGTGGGTGGGCCATTATCCATATAGGTTTGATTTCTATAAACCTCTATGTGAGTAATTTCTTCGAAATCTTAACACTTATTTATAAAAACAGATTTATAAGTTATATTATTTGAATATTTTTATTAAATTTATGTAATGATAAATTTAATGACTGAGATATTCAGAGTTTCTTAGAGCACTCGATTAGTCCTCAAGGTATATACAAGCCTCCACATCCATAGACATCAAGTAAAACTATAGAGAATGGCCACTTGGAGTGCGATAAGATTCAAACTCAGAACTTTCATTTTTTAAGAGGAATCCTAATCAACTCCTATGAGAATACATGCTACAATTATATCAATTTTCCTATATCATTAGCATTTGTTAAACAATTTATTCCAACAATTTAATATTTATCTTTATATTATTTGGGCAGCTATTTAGACACTCGATTTTTCTTTTAAGAAACACTCTATTTCAAAATTTCGTGTAAAAATTATCATTTTGTCCCTCAATTTTTTTAAAAGACAATTTCTCTACACAAAACTGAGGGGTAAAACAGTAGTTTTGCATAAAATTTTGATATCGGATGTCTTAGAAAAGAAAAGTCGGGTGTCTAAATGACTACCTATGTTATTTTTCTCTTATATATGGGCTGATATAATTAAATAAAATCGATTCTTTTTACTTTTTTAGTTTTAAATTCTCTCTCTCTCTCCACTTCGAATAAAATACCAAAAACACATGCAAGCACTGTCATGCTTGTGTCTACTCTTTGGATGCACATGTCTTACAAAACACACGCACACCGGCACACCGAAAGGTCGTCTTCATGTTATAAAGATTCATTTACACGTAACAGTGTCCATAAATATTTTAATATTTGAAAATTTTATTTAAAAATAAAATAAAATTTTTGACAATAATTTTTCCTTACTTGGTATAATTAACAAATGGCACAAGTATAATGTATGGCCTACTAAAATGTACTGAGCTGCTATTGATTGAACTATTGAAGTGTATAGAAATGGAAATGTTGGGCACCGAAGAAACACCCAACATTGTTCTCTCCTAATAACTTTTAAATTCTTAATCTTGATTATTTCCTTCACGCTACAGTTGCAATTCATTTCGGACTTTAGCCCAACCAAATATAAAGGATAAGATATATTAAATAGAATTTATTTTCATATAACTTGACCGACTATACATCCTATCACATTACAATATTTTAATAAGAATATAAATCCTATAGACGAGTGTATTAATCCTTTCATCTTATTAATCATTTTTAGACACTCTATGGCCTTTATTAGGTTTTGTAAAGCCTGATTATCAAAGATGTACTATTGATCTATTTGTGGGTCAAGGACTTTGTGAACCTTAATTGAGCTAGTATATATAGTCGTTTTGTTAGAGATAGCAGAACATTTGCAAAGAAAGCCATCTTTTCTTCGTTTTGTCTTTGAACATAACCCATGAACGTATTAAAAGAGAACCATATAAATCTTTGTATTATACTTCACTAATTTAATTTTTGTTTCACGCTTTTGTCGGCTCTCGCAGCACTTTAACCGAAATAACCCTTGTAGGCAAGGATTTTACATCATCTATAATCTTTATTAGGTGAATGTTTCTGACTTTCAGTGACAAGACAAAGGAGGCCTTGTTTGAATCCTCACGTCCTTGTCACAAACTCCATGATTAAACTCTTCATTACATCAGTTGAGCATACCTTCACTGAGATTCACATACCACCTTCACATGAATGAACTCACTCATCTACCACCACACATTTACCTTATTCAAATATCTTAGTCTATTATCCCTAAGTAAACAAATATAAATAATTCAAATCGTGGGAGGCACAGCCTCCTCGCTACCACTTTAATATAATTTTAATACAAGAAATTCAACTCATTCATTAATATTTTATAAATACCACGCTTACATCAGCACAAATATTCTCACTGGTGTCCAAATAAACATAGCCAGTAAGTATGCTTTCGAAATGCTTACAAGGCTTGACAGGCGTGTATGGAACCACATATGAAGAAAGGCATATTAAAAAATATCATTTCTGAGAATAAAGAAAGCTGGCCCAAGTTGGGTCCGGTGGCTCTGATGGCTTTTTCTTCAGAGTCAGACCCTCGTCACCTCTACTCAGCAAGTGGGTCCCTCCAGAAATGGATCCTTTTCTCACTGTCTCTCTCTCCAGCTTCTAAAACAGCTGGTGCAAGTGTGGGACCAGGTGGGGCCAGTCCTTCCAAGTTGATGATCGTTGTGGGGCCAATCCCCAGCTCCAAGTTAGTGAAGAAGAGTTAATAGAGCACGGATCTTCTACTGCATAAGCAACAGATAAATTTTTGCTGCACTAATAAAATTCAGACACATAAATTCATCATTTTTCATTCAGAAATTTGCATTGAGCATTCAAAATTTTGAAAAATAAATGTTAAATGCTAAATGTGATTTGTAGAAGATGAAGTTTTTATAATAATAACGATGGTTGGAGTTGTGAATGAGTCTCACGTTGAAAGTATAGATGGAGATCTAAGGATTTGGGTTACTCTACCTTAAATGCTAGTCTTTTAAACTAGATACTAAAGTCTTAACAAGTGGTATCAGAGCTAGGTTTTAAACTATCTCGTGTGGACTTAGGAGATCATCTAAATAGATGGGATGGCTGGTCGGAGGAGGATTTGTTGGGACTGCAAACAACTCCCACATTGAAGGTATAGAGATTTAAAGATTTTAAGAAAACTTAGATCACTCTACCTAATATGCTAATTTTTTTGTACACCTAAACTCCTAAAGAAGTGATGAACCTGTACCCTAAACAAATAACAAAAACTTTTCTATTGAGTTTTCTATACAATATTTCTTTTATATATTTAGCATTTTAAACCCTACATTTAGCATTTAACTTTCGAATTTTAGCATTATTTCTTTGAAAAGATTGAATGCTCAATGTAAAATATTTTGCAAAGAAGTGATGCTGTGTCAGAATTTCATTAGCACAGCCAAAAAAAAGTCCGAACTCAAAAGAGTTGAGAGGAGGAAAGCTAGTGTGGTAGTATGTCTCTTCTCGAAGTTAGAAGAAGAGTTAGAAAGGTCGGAGCAGAAAAGATGAGAGGAAAAAGGTGAAGGCGAGGCCCATTAGCCGGCCATGGCCGGCCTTTGAAAGGGCCCCGCTTGCAACCTCGCTACTGCCAACGTAGACCATGCTGCCGTTGACGAGCTGGGAAGTGTCTGCCGTCTGCGGTCGTCCGGTGTTGGCCGATTTCTGACTGCAAAATTCCAAAGAACAAATCATCTTTTGTTTCTAGCTTCTAATCATTTTCCAATCTGATTCTCTATGAACTAGTTTATTAAACAGAAGAGATTCATAATTAATCTGAATTTAGTACAAGAATTTATAAACTAATTTTAATATAAATAAAAATAAAACTTCAGATTTAATAATTTAATTTAATTAATAACTAAGTTGACTTAACTCTTTAAGAAATAGATAGATCATGAATCCATATTCAACTTGATGGATTCATTGAAATGTTTATTAGAGAAGGCATGCGCTGTTTATTTCTGAAATGTTGCAATTCCTTCTAAAATTGCAATCTTGCAAGTGTAACCTTTTCATATTGATGTGATACCAAAATCATTGAAATTGAAATTAGACACATATGCCATTTGGTATTGTCAAAATGGAGCCCACAATAGATCAAAATCGATGATCCAATCTAAGTCCGCCAAAATTCAATGGATAAATGCAATTTTATCAAATTGTCTCAAACAAATTTATTGAGTTCTCTAAACTTCTACTATAAAAATAAATAAATATTTTTAACTATATTCAATAATAAAAATTAATTAAATAAATATAAAAAAGAAAGTTAAACCTATATTCAAAAGAGAAAAAAAGTAATTACTTCTTCAGTACAAATGAAATAGACTTGGAATTTTTTTTAAAAAAAAAAAAAAAATATATATATATATATATATATATATATATATATATATATATATATTATTTTTACTTTATAATCCATAAATTAAGTGGGCCCACCAAAAGGTCAAACTCATATACACTGAATTCTTTTCTTCAAATTGAAGGTGAATGGAATGAGAGTTTTTTTTTTGTTGGTTTTTTTACCTTGTCGTGGGAGGGCAGAAGGTGATGAGGTAGTCGGCAGAGGCGCACGTGAAGGTGCTGGTGCCGTCGTCGTAGGCGTAGCTGTACGCACGTGGGCAGGCATGCTTGAACAGCTCCGAGTATGAACTTGGCTTACACGTGTTCGGATTCCCATACTCGCCGCTGCAACAATACTTGGGATCTCCGAACGCCTCGCAGGCGCTCTTACACGCCACGTTCTCGCTACCGTCCGAACTCAAAACCTTCAGCTCCGACGGACAGATGCCGTTCACGTCAAAAACGCACCCCGTTATGCTGCAATTCCCGGACCCACTTTGTGGAGCCACCATCATAGGTAGATTGTACCCGTCCACGAGGCTCACGTCGTAGAAATCCAGCCCATTGGCGCCGTTGAGAGTAAACTCCGCCAGGGTGGCAGGCGGCACAGCGCCGCTCCCGGCGCATTCTAACTTGCCGGAGCCGCAATCGCCTGTAGCGCAGGAGAACTTCCCGGACGAGTCTTCGCTGCAAAGGGTCCGACCCCAGAAGCGACCCGACCACCCTGATGGCACGGGGATGGTCTTTGACTCGCCCTTCGCGAGGGCGAAACCTGTCGGGGAGATGGGCGGCGTACCAGCTCCCGTTAATACACCGGGCCAAACGTTGTATTCACAATTGTTTGTTAGAGTAAATGAGGCTGCCAATACACCTGAAACAATAGACACCCACCAAAACAGGGGATGGAAGGTCCGAAACAGAGGAAAGAAGAGATCGGATTGATCAGATTAAATTTCCACATAAACAAAAAAAAATGACTTTGTTCAGACTAAAATCATCAACCAATGCCATTTTGACTTAAAATGTAAAATGGGCTAAAATTTGATTAAAAATGGGGCTGAAATTTGACCGGAATTCAGCTCAATTTTGAATAAAATTTGGACGAATATAAGTTTTTAGATAGGACTGAAGTACCCCTGACTTCAGCAATATTTTCCTATTAGGCCCTAGAAAAACCAACAAATTTCAGCTGCAATATCGAATTTCGGCCAAAATTTATGTTCAAAAACATTTATCATTTCTCATATTTAGTAATATACAATTTAACATTCAAACATTCAACATGTTTTTCTGAATATGGGTTGCAAACTCTAAATGCAAAATGATGAAAAACTTCATCAATTTGCATTTAGTATTTAGCACCTTGTATTCATTATTTTCAAACCTTAATATAAAATTTGGATGCCGGATGCCAAATGCTAATGCAAAATGCCAACAACATGTCAAAATTTCATTGATGCATCAGAGGATCGACCTCAGAAAAGAAACCCACCTGGAATGAACACAATGGACAACGCAAAGAAGGAAAGGAGAATTGTAACTCGAGACATTTTAAAAGAAGAATCTCAGAAATCCAAAGAAATGTCTCTTGCTAAGAACGAAGGCAGTGGGAATTTGGAAGGAGGAGAAGACAGAGAATTTATAGAAGAAGATGAGTGTATCTTTTAGCTTAAGTCCTGAAAATTATGGCCCACGTCCACGTAATTTACTGTAAAAAAGCCATCTCTTTCACTCTCTCTCTGCAAATTGGAAAGAAGAAAGAGAGGGAAAAGAAGGGACAAAAGGGAGAGAGAGGGAGATGGGCCTTCGGAAATGATCAAGGGCTGCTATTTAAAGCCCAAAAACTGCTCTTCATTTTCAGAAGGGTCAAGTATTGAAATAACCTTCTCCAACAGGGCATCAATGAAATGTCAATGTAGCTTAAATTCTTAAATGGGTTTGGTAGATATTTTCCTAGGATTTCTTAGGAAGGAGTCCATGAATGGGAGAGAGGTTACCTCTTCCTAATTCATTGACTAAGTACCAAAGAGGGTGAGTTTGGTAATGCAGATGTTGAATCATGTTTTAGGTGTTTAATTGTATCTGAAGTAATTTAAGTTTTTTTTTGTTTTTAGAATCAATTTATTAAGAATTCAATGAGCATTTTGAATGAAAGAATAAAATGAAGGAATTTATAAAAAAAATGAATGAAGGGTTCAAGTTGAGAAGCGAGTGCCATTCGACTAATGATCTGCAAGTTTAACTCCACTCCACATGCGACTAATCATCAATGAATTTTAACATTTAATATATTTATTATTAGATAATTGAAATTTTAAATCTTAAGATAACTGAAATGATAAAATAAATTTCAAAAGAAAAACCATGTCACTAAATGAATATGCCCGTAACAACTCTGAATGATAGGTCCCTTTCTCAATCTTTGAAAATTATTTATATAATAAACATTTAAGTTTATATTTCTATTATTATTATTACTTTCAAATCCACTCAATTTAAATCTATTTCAAAATAAAATCATTATTTTTTGAAAGGTAAATAAAATCATTATTTTACTAAACAAAATCTCAATACACCGATTGAATTTGTATAATATTTAAAATTATGTTGGATTAATATATTTCACTTGATTTATGTATATCTTCTTTTAAGTATAAGGTACAGATTTTTCAACTAACTCATTTTTATAATTTAAATTAAAAAAAAATTGCTTGTCCATTTTAGAATGAATAATTATTATTTAACTATAATTTACTATAAATTCAAATTTATTACATTAAATGGTAAATTATAATAAATAAAGTATGAAAAATTAAGTGGTAATTAAATTTAAAGAAAGGGATCCGAAAGCCTAGTTTGCCTTGGGTATTGAGTAGTCGTTGTTTGAGTGGAAGGAGGAGGTGGCTGCCTACTCATGTTAGGCAGCTTTTGAGTAGATCCAAAGCACGTTCCCTTAAACCTCAAGATTCCCTGCATCTACTGATTTTTGACTGCCACTTTGGAAGTCAGCATTGGGTTCAACTGCCTAACGACCGATCAGATTGTGGACCCACTTCTCATTAATTTGATTTTTAAATTTTATTAATCTATTATAATGAATTTTTACTATCAAATAAAATAGAAAATTTTAAGATTTTAAAAAATGTGATCTTATTTTTTTTTATCAAATTGAGAATTTATAAATATCATATACAAGTCAAATACTTCTAAATTCACCTATTCTGTCGACCCATGTGAAGCTGATCAAATGGCCTACGTAGAACTTCATCAAAACTTTATCTTGAATAGCATGTACTAATATTTTGAGATAAAAATCTAAGTATCCCAAAAAAGGCTTATGGTTTAAAGTTTAAACAATTCAACCTTTTAGTATGTATTTCAAGCTTAGCCATCATCTTTTTTTTTTCATGCATTATTGTGATTGGATTGTAGAGATAAATAGTATTTATAGAATAATTTATTTCTTATCTTAAACATAAAGGGGAGATAATTTAAGAAATTCTAGTATGGGTAGTTTAATAGCCCATATTATAGTAATATAACTATCTATCTACTTTTTTTTTAATCATAAAATTAAGTATATCCTCTTACATTATTCATCATAGCAATTAGACTTTTAAGCTTTTTTCTCTATGATGTCTATCCTACATTTATAACAAGAGAATGTATTTAGTTTGGAATTTGAGTGTCGCTCATTGCTGATGTTCTACCACAAATTCATGTAAAGAGTCGCAAATTTTTATTTGACTACTAATTAACTCAAATTCATGTAATAGTAGAATAGACAGGACTCTTATACGTGAAGTTGAGAGATTAAAGATCACAAGCACATAGAAGAAAGATAGATTATTAAAAATATAGAAAAAAAAATATAAAGAAATACATAATATTTAGTGCAGGCTTAGGATAAATATGATTCTACTATTTTGAATTTATAATTTATAAAATAATCTAAAAAGAGCTAAAATAATTGATATTTCAATAGATTTTTTTTATAATTTTAGAGTTCAATATATTAATTTTATCCAATATCTAAAACTAGGGCTGAAATCGAGCCTGAGTCGGGTCGGGTTTGATTGGGTCGGGTCGGGTTAACTTAAAAATCTCTCAACCCAATCCGACCCGGAATTTAATGCGGGTTTCTGACTTCTCAACCCGACTTTCATAGCCCGACCCGCATGATTTTCGATGTCGGGCATGCGGGTTCAGGCCAAAATCCGACCCGAGTTTCAGCCCTATCTAAAACTACGTACTCAGACCCCATTAACCCACTTAAATATATGGCACATTCTATGATCCCTCTGTATTGATTTGATCAAATAGGTCATCTGTTGTGGGCCTTATCCTTTGATGATTTAGTCAAAAATGCGGAAATACCTAACGAGCTACCAACCATCGGGTGACTTGGGCCACATTATTCTCATAAATTAATTGTTGGATTATGCTCAATTTTAAGGATTAATATGGGCCCACCACTACTTAGACTGCTAAAATCTCTGACCATTTCTATCTAAGCAGACATTTTGGTGGGCCATCCACGACTTAACTGCATCCAATAGTAGGCCCCACAAAATGATGGACAATACATTCACGTAATTCAAGCATTTGTGGGCGAAAGTTCTGACCCTACAAATGAGGGCCCCCTGAAGAAGAGAAATTATCCGTTACAACTCCATTCGTCGAAATCGAGATGAATAGTTTTAAATGGTGTATATCTTTACATTATTTTTCTATTATATTCATCATCATTTTGCAAAATACTTATATACTATTAAATTTAAACTTATTTTTAGAAGATTTATGATTAGAATAATCTCAAGTTAAAAAATATAGACCTTTAAACCACCTTATTTTTGTCATTAAGATAAATATATTAAGAATATTTATTTTGTTCATGATAAACCGATTTATAATGGATAATTCCTCCTTCCAGCACACCAGGGTGGTGGTAACCAGTAAGAAAGCAAGTTTTGACCAGAATTTAAAATTAATACATGTGAGGTGGTGGCAGCTCAACACCAATTTAGATAAGGTTTATACTTTATAGTATGGTATTTAAAACGTTTTTATGAGTACGATGGTTGGGAAACAAGGGTTGCTTGGTTGAAGAAGAAACAGGTGGTTTAAAATGTCAACATATTGGATCCAAAATTAATTAAGAGACTGAGTCAGTATTGGGTGGTTGGGTTTCTTAGCCGACCAAGTTTTGAGTGTGGAGATGAGTTCAAAGTAAGTTTACTTGTAACCATGGGCTAACTCATTTGTGCGAGTCATACTTCCTATTTTCTTGATGGTTACGTTAGAATGACAAAATTTGATCTATCGTATCTTTCTTCATTTTTTTCTTCCATATTTTCAATGTTCTACCCTACCTTATACTTGCAACTTCATTCTTTCGACTCTACATAGGTGGAGCCATTTCTAATCTTCTACTTACATAACCAAATCACTTTAAATGGAGTTTTTCTAAACTTGTAATCTATTAAAAATATTTTTAAGCTTTTCTTAATTGCAGTTATTTTTAATTCTATTATTTAGTATTAATCTGCTAACCTAACATAGCAGGCGCGAGGAGTCATAAAATCGGCTGATATGTTGCATATCATTCGTACAATGACTGTAGGGGCCGACACAACCGATAATTCAGCCATATTGTCATGGACAATATTAGTCGATACTGTATAGTATTGGTTGTAGTAAAAAAAAAAATCTTTAATTTTGTTCAAAAAATAAACAGTTTCAACTGTTTTTCAAGTTGAATCTTGCAAGTGTGAAATGTGTTTGTCAATTCTAAACTTTTTTTCTTAGAATTTGACCACTTTGAGTTATTTTTCATTAATTTTTTTTTGAATTTTTGCTCTAAAATAATACCGAGTTTCGAGTTATTTGTAAAAAACAATTTAGTGAAATGATATTGAGTCTTTATGGAATTGAATGGAGATATCTTAATGTGATTGATATAGTTTGTATGGTGTCTAATTGATTTTCTAAGTTTTTTTGAAAAGTTAATGAAAACTGGATTTTCTAAAATAATTCTCATTTTAGAGTTTCTTGTAGAAAATTTTAATAAAATAATATACAAATGTTTCTGGAATTAAATGAAGAGTCCTTAATGTGATTGTGATTGGTATAGATTTTTAGGGTATTTGTGTAATTTTTCTAATATTCTAACATTTTACTGAAAATTAAATCTTTTTTACTAAAAGCAAGTAGACACCCTAACAAACTGCATCAAGCTGATTCGATTTTTCATTGTAGAACTGATCTAATTTAGCTTGGAAGAAAAAAATATTGCAAAAATCTCAACGATTGGATAGCTGGAATTTTTTTAAACCAGTAATCTCTAGGCGATGGTTATTAAATCAGTAGTACAATGTTAAAATAAATAAATTAAATTAAAGTTTAAATTAATAAATGCGTAGCACATGATAGGATTTGCTGCCGTGAAACATAATTTTGTTCATACTGTCTATGCGAAACAATTTAATTGATGGTTCAATTGGATGGACTAGTCAAATTGTGGGGCCCACCATCACTAAGGGAAATGAGTGCATCAAGAACAGTCAAATTTTGCGGAATTACTGCCCAACTCTTGTCTAAAATTCTCATTATTCATTTTGTTAAATTGCATAACTTTTATCAATTACTTCATAATTGATTTATTGAAAAAAAATTAACTAATATGCGACCTATCAAAAATCACTTTAATCAAATCAATCAAGTCATATTTTTAAAATTATGATAATTTATTGATTAAGAATAATTTAATTAATTTTAAAGACGTAGCTTCATTGATCTAATTAAAGTGATAGTTAATGAGTTAAACACTTGAATATAAGACTTCCCTATAAATTCATCATCATCGCTATTTGAGATGATGGATCATAATTTAAGTTGGGCACTTGGGCTGAACCGATTAGCGGACTATATAAAAAACAGGTTGGCCCACTTTTATGTTAGCTGATCCAAATGTTAGAGACTTAAATTGAATAAGAAAATTATAAATATTGAAGCAACTTATGCAAAATAAAACAGCCAAAACCCACTCAAATATTTTCCATATTATTAAAAGATGGCGTCACTGGCGGCACCATATCAGAAGAAAATAGATGTGGAATTCCTGGCCCACATTCGCATGCATGTCTAATGTCCATATCGTTAGTGTGGCCCACTTACATCATCAAAATCTAGATAGACCATATTGTCATTGTGTTCCCACCATGGTTCTCCTATGTGGCTCTAGTGGGCCAACCTTTATTTTCGTCACAAACATAGCCAGTGATGAGTGCAATGAATTATTTTTGAAGTGGGGCTATTGCTGCTGTTGAATTTAAAGACATCTTTCGTGTTATACATTTATTAAAAATCAATCTTTATAATTATTTTTATCATCTATCTTAGATTTAATAAAATAAAGAGTGAAATAAAATTATTAGAACCAGAGTTAATTCAAATTAGTCAAATCCAACACGAACAAAATTGTATTTGTAGAACCAGAGCCCGAGCCCAATTTCAAGCCTCAAATTGAGTTTGGGTCGGGCCATTGAATTCAGGTCTGTTTGAGTATGAATTTGTTATTTTAACATATGAACGGATATGTGTATGCAGGTAAATCATTAGTTCCGGTTGATATTTTAATCTAAGTTTAGATGGTAATTAGAGATAATGATGAGATTTATTTGCTAGCCGAAATAAGTTCATCTACACACATGCAAACCAATGACATAAAATCATAGTTCAAAAAAACTCAAGTCAGTCAGTTCGACTTGATTCAACTCGATAGGATTTCAAGTAAAGCGAGTAAAAGAGTGCCAACTTTTTAGCCGAATCCAAAAAACTTAGCTGAGTTAGTCAACTCGATAAGATATTGAGTTGAGTCAAAGAGTTTTGAGTTTTTGAAGCATGCATGAATGGACGGTTGACGTGAATAATTTATACAAGGCATGTGGCACTCAAGGATAAAAGAGAGGACATCTCAAAAACATTGAAATTGCATACTGAGGGTGACGATTCATAGAAAAATCCAAATTGGGGAAATGAAGATTGAAATGTGAAAATACCAATTCTTTCTTGCATTCTTTTTCATGTGAGTTGAGTGAAAGATTCTTTCATGGGTTGGGTTCCCATCAATGGTCCAAACATGTTTGTTGTTTTTCTTGCTATAGCACTCTTGCAATAATAGAACTCTCTGAAAGCAGACCTCCCCATCTTTGACAAAAATCCAACCCTCATTCACTTCTCATTCCTCAAATTAAAAAATGAACAATTAGCAATAGGGGATAATTGTGGAAAATAATGGGATGAGGATATCCAATAAATTGTAAGCAATATTTCAGTTTTGGAAGAAATTTGAAGGATATTGTGAATTTCCCGTATATTAATACACTACAAAATGCACCACCATAGACAACCTGCAAGAACCAAGCACAGTCCAATGCCTTCATCACATGACCCAGGCCACCACATCCAATGGGTTTCTTCCACTTTGTCCTCTTGGCTCATGCTATTATTAAAATCTGGATTATCTTATGCTAGAAAAAATATATTTAGTGCTGATGATGAAGCATCTGAAAATGAATGTCTGGTGGACCATAGGAGAGAGTAAACGACAACCCATCTTCATCAAGAATCATCAGCCACATTATATAATTTTAATCCACATCAACAAATACTCCTAAGCAACAGTAGTTTGCATGCACTAATCATGCTTACACTACCTACATAAATTATAGAAAAAATCCCTCATGATAGCATTTTAATATTAGTAGTTATCTCATAATACAAAGTACAAAACAAATTCTGCATGCCCACGAATGCGATGTATCCCGTCATCAAGCTTTTAATCATCAAATAGAAGATAATCTATTTTTATTTTGATGATTGAAACCCCCAGAAGGATTCTGAATGCTGCTTGATGCACAACCATGCGAGATTTTTGGGACTGCTTAAGTTAAATCTATCATTGGGAACTATATAATGAGAACAAATTAAGTATATGCCAAATGGGTACCATCTTCAGGATTTGTTGTAATGGAGGAACGTGAAAACACATGGCCGTTGGGGCCAACACATCTGCTGAATCACCAATCATACTAGATTGGGCTCAATGTTTCTGCTGGCTGATTTCACGTCCAGACCGAAATAGAATAGATGACTAGACCAATGAACAAATATGTTTACTCTGTTATATGTGTCTGCTTTGCAAGAGATCGTAGGAAACGAATGAGAGACCTCTTTGCACTGGTCAAGGCAGCATCTGAACCATCCTCATTGGTGCCCTCAAGCTGACGTTCTTGTATGGAATGCACTCTCCGAACAAGTTTTCTTAGTTCCTATTAGAATGGACAATTACAATTAGAATGATATCACAGAAAACAACAGCAAGCCTAACGCCTTGAATTTCAACAAGGAAAATGATGGCTATTTGTCAAATCAAATGACAGTGAACAATATAGAATAAATGACATCAGAAAGAAGCATGATACAACAATTTTGAAATTATGAAAGTGGCATCATGTAGTGCTATCTGATTAAGGAATTTATCTGCTGAATCCATACAAAAATTATATTTAATAATATCCATATAAAATCTGCAATTTTCGTCGATTCACTTTTACCTTTAGCAACTCCTAAAAGGACACTGTTTGTGTCTAAATCATCAACTCTCTCTCTCTCTCTCTCTCTCTCTAAGATTTTATTCCAAGGGAAAATGCATCAAGGGAGAGGCAGGACCAAAGATACCTTGAATTAACAAAAATAACGGCACTAAACCCATCAGCAAGCAATATCATGACAATTTTTCCCAATCCCCTCTCAGAAGAATCTCCTGAGCTGAAAACTCCTTCAACAACGATGCCCACTTAGCAATATTTTATATTCAATTTTCTCCATACCATCAGGGGCTCAAGTGGACAACATTCTGCATCTGCTAAGCCACCAACAATCATTAAAGTGATACTGGTACCATATGATGATGGCAAAGTACTGTACATATCGTAGAATGCTCTCAAAAGTCGAAAGATAAGATAAAAATAGGAAGAAGAATTGTTGTGTATGTGTGTGTGAATCTGTACCTATAAAAATATTATAAAAAAGTAAGAGAACTAGTTCCAAAACCTATATAGGTACCCATACCCTGACATTGGTATAGATCTAGAATCAGCCTACATGACGTATACATCTATTCCTCCAAAATGTTCTTAGGAAGCCAGCCCTCATCATGTAATATTTTTCTTTATCATAAATAATGTTACCTTTTAAAAAAAAAATGATGATGATGATGATATTCCTACAAATCTAAAACCAACATACTAGAATCAATTCCTATCCCTTTCTGGCATTTGAACTTGGAAAGATGAAATGTGAACCAAAATCCAGACATCCCTGCAGTCAATCATCAAAGTTCCATGTCAATAACCGAGCAGCTTTTTGTGACCAGAGATTTTCAGAGCCAAAGTTTTCCCTGATTATGGTTGCTACTTTTTTGGCCATGTGTCAGTGACAGAGCTTCAAAGATTGTATGGAAGAAGCTTTTATTCAATTATATTCTCCTTTAGGACACCAAATCTTAAGCCAACAACATATGCATTACATTGTGTTCAACAATGTTACATTTTTCAAAAATGTCAACAAAAACACACACCCCCTTTTTTAAAAGACACTCTCCCTCACCCAACAATCTATCGAGTTCTGTCTTACCACATCAATCCATGTATTTAGCAGCATACCCTTTTCCTAATAACTTATGTTCTGCAATCCTTTGATTCTTTGTTGGAGGGACTGTCTGATCTTCTGTATATGGGCTCAAACCATCTTAAATAAAAATCCTCCATCCTTGGTTTCATTAAAGCAACCTCTAAGAATCCTATGATGCCCTCTTTTCTATTTTTTTTTTTATCTTTTATTGTTAGCCCACATATATTAACATAAGCATATCCATCTTCATCGGTTTATCTACTTATATTATCCTCATTGTCAACATTCAACTCCCTACAGCATCGCAAACCTAACTACCATCTGAAAGAATTGTCTTAAATCATGTGGCACTCTTCTATCACACAATACTCCAGTAACTTGCCTACAATTACCTTATCCTGTGCCCATCCTACTAGCTACGTCCAAATCGAAACCTCCATTTGGCTCACTATGTGGTATTATATTGTTTCAGATTTAATCAGTTCATACTTCCTAACCTCAGATCCATTAAACTACAAAAATTTGTCAATGTCATACAAATTTTCAGACTGTGTGCCTCAAAAGTATAACTCTTCCTCACATTTTTTTATTCTTAGTAGGTTTTATGTTCTATTTATTTCTCAGTATTCCATGTATCTAGTGAAACTGTGATTGAACCAATCAATACATTTGTGTGAAGTAAGCCTATATAGTGGCAAGTTTAGACTGCACATCAGTCACACAATCTAAAGTTGTTAAATCCCAATCAACCACTTTTGTAGCTGCAAACTGGACGATTCCATGGAACTTATCAAACTGCACGAGGGCATGCAATCTTCATTTTGTTGTGAGTAGTTTCTTACTGAATATATTTACTGAGTTGAATATGCAAAATCTAAGACAGACTGGGTTTAGAAATTAAAAGCAGTTGTTGGCATGCAATTTCACAAACTCAGCTTCTAGTCTGAGTCAGTTTATTGATTTCACCAACAAATAAGTTACTAGGATTGTGTGTTTAGATTGGGTTATCCATTTGTTGTTGCAACCAAATAGGCTTATCCGCAATTATATCTATAGATGTTTCATAGAATTAATGATCCTCAATAGTTTCAGTAGATGCACAAAATACCAATAGAAATTATCAGGTAAAGAAGACCTGACGATAATATGGTCTGGTCCTACACTACACTGCCCATTTGTGAAATTTAGAATTTTAAATATAGTTTTATTAAATGAATGGTGAAGATGCAGAATATAAAACCCACCAAGAATAAATAATGTTAGGAACAGGGGTCCGAATATCGGCCTGATATGATATGGTTTTGAATCCTTATTATATCGGCCGATATGCCGATACCTCGGCCGCATCATATCGGCCGTTTTTGTTATTAAAAAAAAAAAAAGGAGAGAGAAATTTATCGGCCGATACCGTTCTTTCGACCCCTGGTTAGGAAGAGTGGCTTGATCTTGAGATAAAACACACTAAGAGTAAAACAATGTCACAAAATGTCATTTGATCTCAACTCTCAAACCAAAAACTAGAAGGAAAGCACTGAAATGGCATAGCTAATTTAGAAACGAATCCAGTTTCAAAAGCTGAATAACAATAACAGCCAAATAAGAAGATTATAAATTATAATCTATATACCTGACGATCAAATTCAACATTCTGAATTGAATATACTTCATTTGTAATTGATAAATCCTTGTGAATCAGGCCATCAAACCATCTGGTTGCTATGGCATCATAGTCATGATACACCTGAAAGAAATTTAGACAGAATTTTCTTAGTGACATAAGATGTGATCTTCTTTCAAGCCCACAGAAATTCAAACATTCTGTGGTGAGAATTGAAGTAACTGAAAAAGTGTACAATCATCATTTGGAGACAAAACTTGTTTCAAACAGTACCATACCTCCTCATTGTCTTCAGTTTCTTCTTCCTCTCCATCATCTTCTTCATTGATCCATGTCCCTTTACCAGATAAAAGTTGCAGTTTCATGTTGTCACCATCTTTTGAAGCCTGGATTAGAGCATCTATCAATTCAGGTTGCGCCTTCCGCAGCAATTTCCCTGAAATGCATTCAGATGATCACACATCACAACGAAACGTATTGAAAGAATGAGAACAAATGGAACGACCATCATAACAATTACCATGTTCTCTCTAAACAACAGTTCAAGTCATGGCAAACACACACAAAGAAAAAATTACAATGAACAAGAAATTAACTGCTAAAGAAAAATAGTACAAAAGAATCATTTGAAAAATAATTAAAACTACTTAAAGAAAAACCATCAACCTTTTCTTGTGGAAATGGTAAGTGGATTTTTTTTTAAAGAAAAAAAAAATGAAAGAGATGCACAATTTTCATATCAAACAAATTTAATGAAAGCATCTCCAAGGATACATCAACAAACCCAAAGGAAAAGATAAATATGCTAGCAATCATTGCCCTCACTAAACAATTCAAAGCACACCCTGAGCAAATCAGTCTTAGACCCTAAATTTCTTCAAGAAAGCTGCCCAAGATAAATATGTTATTTTAGAAAGCAAAGCTAACATAAGAATATCTGAAGAATTGTTTTGGAAAAGAAGGGCACATCTCTCATGCGTAAACAGTAGTGCACCATATAATTATGATTACCATCATGGATAACTTCCATTTCATGGAGATTCAGATGTCCCCCAGGAGTAACTCCTTCACAGGTTCCTAACCGAGGTAGGCATTCACATAAAAAAGGGATGAGAAAAGTGCCCACTCATGTCAAGAAAGAACCATGCAATAGTAGATGATCATGCTCTCTTCAGCTTGTATATAGAGGGGGCACCAACTCAATTATTTCATGAGTTAAGATCCTTGCTTGACCCATCTGTGCAAAGACCCAGACAAACAGCAGGGTTTTCATCATACAAAGAAATGGACTAACCACCTAAGGCTGCTCATACCTTCTCACCAACAGTAAGAATTCATAATAAAGGATACTGGAGTATTAGGCAATCATATTCTCTACTCCACCACTTGAGATGAACAAGGTCTGACTATCTGAGACACCTGAAGCACATTGATGAGATTATTTGGCTTCCAGATCATTATATTCCGATGGAACTCTTTTTTTAAAGTGATAAATCAGTCATGTTTCTCTGAAACTTAGAGACACCATGCATTCTGATCCCTAATCTCTTGAAATTCTATACACAGTGAACTCATTGTAAAGAACCAGTCAGAAAAGTGATGGGAAGCAATTACTAAGGACACTGTTGCACCAAATATCATTCCAGAACTTCATCTTGATTCCAAACTGCTCCTGCCACTAGATGCATCCCCCAAACTTCTCGAGACACATGCCAAAGACCAGGGCAATGAACAAGGAATTTGATATTTTTCCCCCTATTTTTCTGAAGGGGGATTTTGTATACGAAACTCCAATAAGAAGTTAAATATGTAAATTCCAACTTTACATATGTTGTTGAATACTGACCTATATAATTGAACTGTCTCCGTTTTCCTTCTTTGACATCTGGACCCAACCTCTGTAACAAAATCTCTGAAAATTGTCAAGCAGATAGATAGATAGATAGATAAATACAAAGAGAGGGATGGGAGAATGTGGAAACCTTGACTAACATGAGGGCGTCATAAACCTCTTGTTCAAGAGCAGCCACCCTGAGCAATTGCCAAACATGTCAAGGAAAATATAAGAACATGTGATGATTGAAGTCTCATATTCTGATGGGAGCGGGGCAAAAGTGAAAAGTGGGTTTTCCTACAAAGGAGAAACCGTAACTTGGTTCATGATAGTTTCACCAACCACAAGAAGGGTGAGCATTTCTGGCCCAATAAGCGAGTGCAGTAAGGCATCTCGTGCAGATGGGTAGTGAAGTGGCCAGGTTCAGGCTGGGGCTAGGCTTTGCCAAGCCTGATCTTAACACAGGCCTGAAGGACATGGCTAAGTCTTAATCAGGGGTATAAATCTCGGCCGATACACATAGTATCGGCCAGAGAAAAAAGAAATCGGCCGATATGGCTGAGATCTCGGCCGATTTCTTTTTAAAAATAATAATAATAATAATAAGAATATCAGTTGTGGGCCCGGCTGATTTCTCGGCCGATATTTGCCCATATCGGATGACTATCGGCCGATATTTAAATATATTTTAAAAAAAAAAACAGACTTTTTTATTTTTTTAAATGAATTTTTTCAAAACAAAGGCCACTGAGATTTTCAAAAAAAAAAAAAAAATTGGAAGAGAGAAAAAATCGGCCGAAATCTTGGCAAGACCAATTTTTCGACCCCTGGTCTTAATCCAACCAGCGCAAAAAGTATGACAAGAGCTTGGCCCAATGAAAAGCCCAAGTAAAAGTACAAAATTTCTTGAAAATGGTAACTGAAAAATTTATTACAGGAAAAGAGTACAATAAATACCATAAGGAAGCACACAAGAACAAAAAGAAACAAATAGTATAGGAGATGTATAGTAACAACAAGATACAATAAACATTACAAAAAACCAACAAAAGCACAACATCTCTCAACTCCCACTTTGGCTAAGATATCAGCCATTCCGTCGCTGTTTGCCTCACATGATCATCTTGATCATAATAGAAGCCATTAATCCCATCAATCTATTGGCATTTGCATTTGGAGTTAGTTTTTTCTTTTTTCTAAATATGGGCCGACTGCCTATCTAACGCCCATAAGACTTGAAACAACAATCTTAAGATTGCAACATGAGCACTTGCCATTCATTGTTCACCTGACATTTTTGAAATGAATATCCCTGCCCTGACATAGCCTTTGAATAGCCTTGTAGATTGATATCAACTTCCAAGGAGGTTTTTTCCATGCCTTCAGCCCATTAAGAGTCACCCTCAATTATAAGCCTCCCTTCCCCATGATCCATCCACAATTCCAATGATTGTTAGATTCCCAACGATTCCATCTCATTCAAGTCCCTAACTCCCACAGGGATTGAGAAGAAAACCCCCTCATCTTCCCACTATCATCATGTAACACCCTTTCTATTCTTGTTGGACTAGGTTTACCTCTTACCACCCATAAATATTGAATTTGGAATAGCTGACAAAGGGACATTTCCAAACCTCCACTATAAGTCTCCTACTACGACCCCCAAATCAACATTCTTTACAGCCCTTTATAAAAACAAAAACCAAAAACCCTATAATCCTTACCAACTAAAAAGTCTAAACTTAGCCTTCTCAAAAGCCCCATTCCCCATGCTTCAGTTTCCCTAAAAAATTCCAGCATTCCTTTCTTTCCAAATCGACCATAACTATAGCTAGAATTGGATCCCACGCTATTCACTCTCCACCACTTGATTCAAAAGAATTTTGGCAGGACGAGGAACAACCCATCATCTCCAAGAATTTACACAACTGCATCAAAAAGGGACAAGAGCAAAATTAATGATCCACATCTTGCACCTCCCTCCCACACAACATGCATACCACTTGCCCCTTGGAATAACCCCTCTACTCCTTAAACTCTAACTAGTTAAGACTTTGCCCTTAATTGCACACCACCTAGAGGCCTGGATTCTAGGAGGAGCCTTACCTTTCCAAGCCCAATATCAAAGGGAAGATGAAGACCTGCTATTCCACTCACATCTTGAAGCACGTTTGAACCTTATAAGCCCTTGAAGGGTCCCCCACCCATAAGTGTCTATCTTCCTTCTACAAATCTCAACTTCCTAAGGAAGTGAAAACCAGTTCTCATAATCCTCTATCTTAAGGTCCCTCGGTGCTTTTCTAAAGGGCATTGAACTAATGATCTCCCAAATAATCATATGTCAATTGTAACCTCGTCGTCCCTTATGAAGAAAACTATAACCTTTTTGTCCCTCACCATCTAGAATAACCTCAGAAATAGCCTTTCAAACTATGATCTCCCACCCAAAGATCGTCTCAAAACAATACCCTATCACCTTTGCCTACAAAAAATCTAAGACTTTGTCTAACCATCTCACCTCTCCTCAACCTGCCCCCATTCTATAAATAACTCTCACAACACCCAAAGCATCCTTGTCTGCCTTACGGTCCACATCCTAGCCTCCCACCCCTTATACCTCATATGACACCTTGCACCACAAAGAACTTGTCTCATCCCAAATCTCCAAGTCAACTTACATAAAAGAGCCCATTCCTTTTTCAGAAACTGGCTAAACCCAAACCTCTCATCCTCAGACTTGAAAATCTCCTCCCACCTCACCAGATAAATCTTTTTCTTGTCCCATGAACCATCCCATATAGAATCCTTTTGAGTCTTTTCAAGCTCATTACCCACACATTTTGGCATCTCAAAAAGCAACAAATAGCATAGGGTTAAATTAGATAAGGTCACACTGACCAAGTCTTCCACCAATACATAAGTAATTCTTCATCCATCCCACCAATCTTTTTTCAAACTTCTGCATAACCAGATTCAAGGCTTGGCTCCCATCAGCAACCCAAGGTACATCAGCAAAAGTTTCCCCACTCTATACCATACTTCCCTAGCCAATTATTATACTTTATCTCCTCCATTTCCACCCCAACCACTAAAATTATATCCAAATTCACCTCAATCCATGACACTAGTTTAAAGCACCCAAAGGCCTTAACCCAATGCCACACAAAACCAGCACCCACCCCCCCACCCCCCCCACCCCCAATCCACCAAAACCACCAAACTAAAAATCAAAGGGTCCCCTTGTCTTGAACTCCTTGAATTGGAGGAGTACGTGACTCACTAACCAACATTGATTAAGAAGTCGCTATTATACACGCCATTCATCCACCTCCTCCACTTGTCACCAAAACCCATTCATCCAAAGAGATAATCCAACAAACCCCACTACACATGATCATACACCTTTTCCACGTCAATCTTCATCAAAATGCCCAGCTCCTTATCTTTCCTAGACACATTAATAACCTCATTAGCAATTAAGAACCCATCCAAAATCTACTCATCCTCCACAAGTTCTCCTTGAATTTCACCCATAATATCTTTTAGAACAACTCTAAGCCACTCCTAACACCTTGGCCAACAACTTATAGAAGCCAAACTTAAATCTGGTATAGAAAGCCTACTTTTGACATTCTAACAAGTGAAAAAATGGCAACACTTTTTATTGTATGCTTGCTAAGCATATAAACCCAAGCGTAATCGTCATTCAGGATAAAGATCTTAAATGTGCCCATTTTTCTTGGGGTTAAGCACTTCAAAGTCTTTGCGCTGTTGGGCCAAATTCCCATCCATAATTGTTTTACCAACTGAACCAACAGCCAACCACCCAACCCCACCCCAACCGGGGGTAAAAAAGAACCTCCACATACACAGAAATAAACAACACCTAAGAGTAAATGAGAAACCAATAAGGGGATTTGATTTCTACCCATAGTAGTCTAGGCATAAGGCACAGGCGCAAAGGCACAATTAAGGTGCCAAGGGGTCTAATAGCTTAATGCACAAGATGAATGTCTGGGTGGGAGTTTAATTATGCTACGCACACATATTTAAATACTTCAAAATATATATACATTCATGAAATTTTACTTTTATTGCATCAGCATCAATAAAATGAGAAACTACTCATCCAAATTACCAGAATATATAGAAATGAGTTTCCACGCATATTACCATATAGGTAATATTGTACATATTATAAAATAACTAGAATTTTTAGTTAAGTATTACTAACAATTACTTTATACTAATCAATAATTATAGTATTTACGAACTACTTTAGAAAAAAAAACAAGGTAAGGAGCCCAGACACAATCTGGGCTGGGCGAGTCACAATAATATGGAGGCACAACTTTGAATACCATCACTCTAGCTCAAGTGTTTGGAACAGGGAAAAGGGGACATCCAAAAGGGCTACCTGAGGATCCGTTTGATCTGGGGAGCAGAGAAGGAGGCGAGATCCATGCCCCAACGGACGGCGCGACGAGCCTCGCGCTTCTTCTCGTTGCGGCTCTTCTTCTCTGGGCCGTCCATGTCTCGGTCCGCGCCATCATTTCCGTCGAGATCGGTTGGCCTGGGCAATCTGAGACCGTAGGATCGGGAGCTGAGGGTGCGGCAGATGAAGAGTTGGTGCGGCCCATTTTTAGATGGACGGCCGAAAATTGTAGAGATGAAGCGATGAAGATTGGACGGTGATGATGAAGTTGATGACGATTGAGGAGGAAAGGCAACGGTGGATGATGAGGAATGGCGGCCACTGCTGCTTGAGAGTGGATAGAGGCAGTACCCGCGCCATCCTTTTCTTTCTCACTTCCCCCATTTTCTTCCCCACCATTTTCTTCCTTTCGAATTGGATCGATCGGGTCGGACAAGGTCCGTTCGGGTTCGGGTTCGGGTTCGGTTAAGTTTGGATTTCAATTTGGTGAAACTAGATTAAATAATTTTTTTAACAGCAGCACATTATAATGGCCTATGCATACATGATTGGAAACTGTAAAATATTGACGTTGATGTGATGATTAAGTGCGATAAATAATTTTTTTATAAAGAATATAATTAGAAGGAAACTCATTCATCTTATCAGTATAACTTTTAAGATGGTCAGAAAAATGAATATTTTATAATAATTAAAATTTTAAAATAAAAAATCATAAAGGCAAAATAATTTATATATCAGTAAGTCCACTAAAATATAATTTCTTTCTTCTTTTTTTTCTTTTTTTTTTTAAACAAAGGGGTAAGTATCATTCAAAAGGAGGGAAAAAAACATTCTCAAAATTACAAAGGCACCTAGTAGAAAAGGCACAAAGAATCAAAAGCCCACATCCCGGACCAATAAAAACATGGGCAGACAACCCAAGAAAACAAAGCCACAAATCTATAGATTTGTACAAAACACTCCAGTACAAATAGTAGACAAAATGGGAGTGATAATAGTATTTGTCCAAGTAAGCAATCTTTGGTAAGAAAGATCAGTATTCCTAGTCAAGTTCAGATACCTGACATGAAGACGCTTAGACAGAAGGTGGATGACCTGAACATGAATCCTTAGACGCCAGTTACAAGAGTCCGGAATGGAGGAAGCACGTAAGGATTCTTGATTAGGCAGAAGAAGTCTGTCAATGGACATAATAAGTTGGAGGCAACAACGCAACACCAACTGGATGGAAATCAGAGTAGAAATGGAGCAAGACATAGAAGAATTCTTTCTTTTGATGGTAGAATTCTTCTTCGCTAATTGATTTTTTTTTTTTAAATGAAATATCATTTTTCAATTTTGCTGGATGAATATCAAGTGTAGAGTGTTAGATGATGAAAATCATGTGAATAAGATATTCAACTATGACGAATAATTTACTTTCACCATAAAGAACAGTTGTTATATATCACAGGGATAGAGTGAAATTCCCATTTACTTATATCGGTGTACCACTCATCAAGTACCAGTGAACTAATATGCAGAACATATACATGTAGAGTGGCGTGTTATCAGCTCACCGGTACTTGATGAGCAGTACACCAGTAAGAGTAAAATGAGAATTTCACTCTATTCTATATCTCCTAACAAACTTTGCCTGTTTACTTGATAAAAGCTTGGATTAGTTTTATATTTTTTAATCTAACTCTCTTTGTATTTAAATGGGTTAGAATCTCTTCGTAATTTTAAATACTTATACTTAAATAGTAGAAATATACAAAATAATATACTAATATTAAAGCACTAAAACATCAACAAAGCACATTAGCACATTAAAAAAAATTATATCGTTAAATATTTACTATTTTCCCTGTTTTATGAATATTTTTCGTGATTCTTTCAGCTCCATTTTCCATTGTAGATAAAAAATGAAATGAAGGAAGCCCACCAATCAATCACAATGATGGACATACTCTTTTGTTGGACCCACCTTATTATAATAATATTTTTATTATTTTATTAAAGACATGAAACACCAATTAAAATGAATTTGAGTAGGATTCTCTAGTGCTAGCTTTACTTGTATGAATGGAGACACCATAAAAGGATGTCCTTGGAATAATATGATGTGTCCTATAAAGTTAGTAATTCAATTATACCGAGTAACAAAAGTTCTATAAGTCATGATTCCAACAACAAGCATGCTTTGTCCTGAATACACTAAAAGCATATAAACGTGACACATAAAGACTGGGCAAAAGGCCTTGCAAGGGAATTAGATGGGGTTGTCAATAGTTTGAATCATGGTTAGGTGGGTAAATTTTATTTGTAGAGTTTATTTTTATCCAAAAAAATTATCAAATCTTAATATTCTATCATAATTGATAGTGTACTTATAATGCTTGGTTTTTATTGGATTGAAATACATATGAGATTTCTTAATTCACCATATATTATGTGTAATTCAATCAAGCAGCGAATAGTTTTCATAGATGGTTGATATTGAAATCATTTAATAACCACATAGAGATACTGGGGTTTTTTATTTTAATAAAAGTGGACTCTATATGTAAAACAACTCATGTCTAACTCAACTTAATTTAATCACTCTTGAGCAAAAGGAAATAAGGAAGGAATTGGTGGAACTTCAATTTTGACATGAGATAAAGTTTAAATCCCATCAATATCATGATTTTTAAAGAGGGAGATCTAATTATGATTGGTTTATATGTTTTGATTATTCCTTGTTAAAGAGGGAGTCTACGTTTTCTTCATTCATTTGTTCAACTACAAATATTTTACAATAAGAGCAATACCCTCTTAAACAATAGCTGATCAATAGTGATTTGATCAATCTGTCAATCTCTGTCACTTTGCGAATGATTGGAATGATCAAAGCATTCTTAATTTTATAAACACAATTTTTTTTATTGATTGATCATTGATATATGAAATCTCTTTTTTTTAAGACTAATGTATCTAGGTGTTCCTATCTGACTTAGTCAAGCATCTCACTTGATTAATCTTTGAAACATCTGTAAACCTCCTTATCTATACACGTCGAATACTTGATATATGACATCTTTGTAAATATACAATATAGCATTCTTATATTATTATATTTGGACTTAATTTTCCTTTTAAACTTAGATTCAATCTTATCCAATACCTATTTGATGCATTTAACTTTTAGATTAAATATCATGGATATAAAATATTCATCTAATAATATTATTTTGATATTAAAAATCAAGAACTAAGTTGATCTAATGACCGTACATTTTGATGGGTCAAGTGATGTTCTAATTAATCATCAAAATTATTTTATCAATTAATGAGTCTCATTCTCTAATATAATCTAATACAACATCTCTAAGATCTCTTCAAAAAGAATTATGGTACATCATCAATAATAATTTTCCTTGCATGCTTCACTCCAAGGACACATTCAAATGTTTGTGTCACGAGTTAAGCAACTCAATGAAAGCAAAATCATTTCTATCATTAGTGAACATGTAATTTGTCTAAAACCCATTTGGATTTTCACTTAAGATGTTTCTTTAAAGCTTGGAAAAGTGTTGGGAATCCCTGCAAAAGGAGAAGATGAGTTTGGAAGGGAAAAGGGAAACAAGAGGAATGTTTTCATTGCATTGCCATTTCCAAAGGACATTTCCATTTACAATCCAAAAATCATGCCAAAGGAGTGAGGAGACTCATTGATTCTATACTCTCATTTGTCTTTGGACCAACTAAGCTAAGCCCATGTGAAAAAGCTGCTTTGTTTTTCATATAAAGCACACCACACCTGTTTGGAGCAATCATGTGGTCTGTATGACCATAATTCTTTGATGTAAGTCACCTAAATTGGAATTGCACAATCAAATGGTAGTCCACAATAGATTCTCATTGGCTGATTGGATGGGTCACGTCTTATTTTTTTGAAGTGTAGATTTTAAAGATAAAAATTATGGCCACAAACCAACTTTACGAAGTGGGAGGTTGGAGGTTCAAGTCCTCATGGCCTAATTTTATTGTGCCCTAAGAGTAGTGAACTCACTCATATAGCTTTTACACTTAGTATCCCACGGTTTCCCACAAGTAAATTAAAAAAAAAAGAAAAAGAAAAAGTATGGCCAAAATCCAGGAAAATTGGAGTTTTTTTTTTTTTAAGTTTTCCGCTTTCGAATCCATCCCACAAGTGAAAAAAATACTATTTGTTAGGTTTTTTGAACAGATTGATATTTTAATATGAAAGAAAGATAGTATAAATGTAAGTTGATTCATAATAATAAATTTAGAAACAGAGAAATTCTCAAGTACTTTAGATCGTATTAAATTTCATACTGCTGTAAATATAGAAGGTCACTTCATAACACCCTAAGTATTTCAATCATTTTAAAATTTATGAACATGATTCGAGATCATAAAAAATATATTAAATATGTAATGGCCTAAACAAATATTTTAATATTATATTACTAGATAATTTTTAGTGTTACTAATAACTAATAGTCCTTTTGGTTAAGGAGCATCCTCATTTGAGTGCTCTCCTTTATGGTGACACTTCTCAGATCTTGGGCATACGCATTTTCTTTACATCTTTATGTCTTAATTCCATTTCTATCCTGATTTCCATCCAGTTGGTGTTGAGTTTCTACATCCGTCTTAATTTGTCCATTGGTAGACTTCTTCTGTCTGATATTGAATCCTTACGTGCTTCCTACAATTCGGACTCCTGTAACTGGCGTCTAAAGATTCACACTCAAGTCATCCACCTTCTGTCTAAGCGTCTTCATGTCAAATATCTGAATTTGACTAGGAAACACTGATCATTCATGCTAAAGACTGTTTTCTTGAGCGAATACTATCATCACTCTCATTTTGTCTACTTTTTGTAATAGAGTATTTTGTACAAATCTATAAATTTGTGTCTTTATTTTCTTGAGTTGTCTGTCATGTTTTGTTCTTGTCTGACCTGGGATATGGGCTTTTGATTTTTCATGCCTTCTTTGCTAGGCGCTTTTGTAATTTTTTAGAATATTTTCCCCTTCCTTTGAATAATACTAAAAAAAAAAACAATCTAAAAGTTGTACTTTTTTTATAAAATGATTGACTCATTTTTAAATTGATAATTATTGCAGTTATTGAAATTTAACACCATAAAAGGTACAGTAATTCAAAATTGAAGCATCCTATTTCGGGGAGGGAAGTGGTCCCATGTTGGGAATGCGTGGTGTGGCCCACTTCTTGATTGGTTTCCATCACCTGGCACGTGTCCCGAGATGGACAGGTGCAACATTCCTTGTGCTCCCTAGTCTAATGATAAAAGTCGGAGGGGTGATCATCTCAACAGCAGAAAGAGCCAAAGCTTTCGTCAAATCCACGAACTTTAGTTTCGACCAAAAGCAATTTTCATGTCCCCTGCAAAGACCATCCGTTCTTCAGACTTCAGACAGACAAAAGCAAAAATTAATTATCATTTAATTACTCATAATTTTGGTAAATCCATTCCTCATCCCTCTTCTATAAATACCTCCAAATGCTTCCCTTCATTTCAAATTTGAAGCTCTCATAGAATCAAACCTCTAGAGAAGAAAATTACACACACACACACATATTTAACAGTGAGAGAGAGGGAGAGATGGAGTCTTCAGATAAGGCAGTAGAGACTACAGTGGTTGGTAGCTATGTGGAGATGGAAGCTGAAGGAAAATCCAGGACTACAAAAAGAATACTCTCCAACTTCTTCTGGCATGGTGGCTCTGTTTATGATGCATGGTTTAGCTGTGCTTCCAATCAGGTTTTTATGTTCAAAAATTTGTTGCTAAACTTGTCCCTCTGTAAATTATGAGTTAGACTAGCGAGATACATTGACAAAACATGCTATTAGATGAATCATAGGTCTTACAAATTTAGGATTCATTTGACAGCTGATTATATAGATATTGAGTATATAAAGTTTCAATGTCAATTGATGATTCAAATTATATAATCTCAGCCTTTAAATTTTAATGAGTGTGAGTCATTGCTTTTTAAAAATTTAAAAATTAAATAATATGATCATCAAATAGAGGTGAAACTTCAAAGAAGAACTATTTATATGTTCTTTTTTACATTAGACCCAATAACAGTTGTATCTTACTATCTATGGAGAGACATCACAATTTTTTGGTAAATCATTATATTAACAGAAATTGTTCACTTTCCATAAGTGTATTTATTGGTTGATTCTTTCTTTTTTACAGAGGTCTGTATTTTCTATATATTGAATATGAATGAGAGTCAAGTAAACCATTATCCAAATATAGAAATCAACACCAATAAAGCGATGGATTTGTTTAATGATTCCTTTGCTTCTCTCAGGTTGCTCAGGTTCTGCTTACGTTGCCTTACTCATTTTCCCAGCTTGGGATGCTGTCTGGCATCCTCCTCCAGCTCTTCTACGGTTTGATGGGTAGCTGGACTGCGTATCTTATCAGTGTTTTATACGTAGAGTACAGAACCAGAAAAGAGAGAGAGAAAGTAGATTTCAGAAACCATGTTATCCAGGTTAGTATCATAGTTTTCATCTTTCCTTTTTCAAAGTTTTGAAGTTAAAGCATTTTCTAACATGAGTTTCATTTTTCTATTTCCTTTTCTCTTCTTTTTTTTTTTTTACATCTAAAATTAAAAGTGGTTCGAAGTTCTTGATGGGCTTCTTGGAAAGCATTGGAGGAATGTTGGATTGGCCTTCAACTGCACTTTTCTTCTGTTTGGATCCGTCATTCAGCTCATTGCCTGTGCGAGGTAATGATTTATTTTTTTTTATTGAGATGTAAATGGATATTCAAAAGTCTTGAGAATTCAAAAGGTTAATATAAAATAAATGGATTTAATACAAAATCTAAGATCTGTTTAAATTTCTAGATCCAAGTATGCTTTCGAAGTAAATATTTTAATTAGTATTCATGTTTATTGGTTAAATATTGCAGCAATATCTATTACATTAATGATAATCTTGACAAGAGAACTTGGACATACATTTTTGGAGCTTGCTGTGCTACAACAGTCTTTATTCCCTCCTTCCACAACTATAGAATATGGTCCTTCTTGGGTCTGATAATGACAACATATACAGCTTGGTATCTGACCGTTGCATCCATCCTTCATGGACAGGTAAGGACAATGAGATTAGAACCACTCCAAACTATCTAATATTTTTGTCTCTTATCATGCTTCAACGTTATTTTTATATGTAAATTCTGTGCTCTAATGTGTTCTTGCTGTGATTGGACATTATAAGATTGAGAATTCATATATGAGAGAAGAGTTAGTTTGGATTTAGAGGAATTTAGTACTCTAACATGAAGAAATTTTACCATCCCTGACTATGGTAGAAAGGTTTTTTTTTAACTGTAGAAGTGGTAGATTTTTTTACCATCTCTCGAAAAGGGTGACAAGGGTGACATGACTTGATACTGTTGTTGGGTTTCAACCTCCAAAGTTACCAAATGGGTGATTTAAGTAGAGGAAATGAAAAAAAAAAAAAAAATTCCTTTTCATTTCATTCCAAAACTTTTTCCTCTCTGTTTTTCAAAGCTCCCACTTTATAAGCATTCCTGTCTACATTGTTGGGCCCATTTTAGCTCTGTCATGATCAATAATGCAAGATGCATACTAGGGGCCCTTACATGGCTGCCGAATGACTTAGAGTTGATGGTTTTAATCATTCCATGAAAGATCACTTAAATTTATTAGAGTACCCAATTAATCTTTAGGGAATGTGTAAGCCTTACTACTGATACACACTAGGTAACTCTATGGGAATTGACTCTTTCCCGTGGAGTGAGAATCGAACTCAGAACTCCTGTTTTCTTTCTGCAGTTAGTTCTTGACCATCACTTTAATCCCTTTATGATAGGTTGGTGATCTTTAGCAATTTGGATTTCTCAAGATTTGAATTCCTTTCGTGTGTTTATGCCATTCTCATGTCTTATTAAAATTAGTAACTCTTCCATCATTGTTGGTGAAATGATTCGGAAAAACTTGGACAAAAACTTTATGAAAAAGATAGGTTTTGAAAGAGAGACCCTAAATTAAAGATGTAGTTATATATATTTTCCAATAAAATGGTTTCAATCTTTTTTCTTTCAGGATTTACAAGTATAATGATATCACATATTACAATAAGGTCATAGGGAAAACAATTTTAATTCATGTTGAATTTGTAAAAACAGGTTGAAGGAGTAAAGCATACGGGTCCAACACAATTGGTTCTCTACTTCACAGGAGCTACAAACATTCTCTACACATTTGGGGGACATGCTGTTACAGTGTAAGACTACATGTTAACTTGGGTGAAATTAGATTTATAGATTGATATTTGATACGTGACATATTTATTATTAGATTTATAGATTTATAACACAAATTACATTATTCTAAAAATAAATAAATAAATATTTATTTGGTGGACAGGGAGATCATGCATGCCATGTGGAAGCCTCAGAAGTTCAAGGCCATATACCTGCTTGCAACACTATATGTGTTGACACTGACTCTTCCATCGGCTGCAGCTGTGTATTGGGCATTTGGAGACATGCTTCTCAATCACTCCAATGCCTTTGCCCTTCTCCCAAAGACACCCTTCAGAGACATGGCTGTCATCCTCATGCTCTTCCATCAGGTCACCCAACTCAATCTTCTTTCAATCTTCTCTTCTCTAATTTAGGTCAGATCTAACTTCTTGTCAGCATTTTGTTAGGGTGACTACGAATAAATTCTACATTGAAAATGTAGAGGGAAATCTAGGGATCTATAAAAGATTGAGTCACTCCACCTAAGAGGCTAGTCTTTTGGGATGGATACCCAGTTCCTAACAATTGGTATCAGAGCGAGATCTTAGATTACTTAATGTGGACTAGGGAGATCCCCTAGGCGGACGAGTTGGCTGGCCTCGTTCGAGTTGGAGATTGTTGGAGCTAGCTACGAATGAGTCTTACATTGGAGGTGTAGAAGAAGATCTAAGAATTTATAAACGGCTTAGCTCACTTCACCTGATACTCAGTTCTTAATTCTGACTTTCAAATCCAATATTCCTTTTGCTCTTTCAAATGCTAAGTCATAAATATTAAATACTGATGCTGAATGCAAAATAAATGAAAATTATGATAATATTAAATATCATTGGTGGGACAGAATTTTTGATGAGAAGTTAAGAGTGAGTGAAAGAGGATTTTGTTTTGTGTTTTGTCTTTGCAGTTTACTACGTTTGGATTTGCAAGCACTCCATTGTATTTTGTATGGGAGAAGGCGATAGGGATGCATGACTGCAGGAGCATATGCAAGAGAGCTTTGGTCAGGCTGCCTGTCGTCATTCCCATCTGGTTTCTGGCCATCATCTTCCCTTTCTTTGGCCCCATCAACTCAGCCGTTGGATCTCTTCTTGTCAGCTTCACCGTCTACATCATCCCTGCACTGGTCCACATGCTCACCTTCCGTTCCGCCCATGCCAGAGAGGTATCCATTTCTACTTAATTATGAAATGATAGGGGTGAAATTTGGGTCTGGTTTTAATCTGACCTACATGACCTGACCCGAGAAATCAGTGGGTTCAGGTTATGTATTTTTATATTTCGGGTCGGGTCAGATCAGGAAAGAAAAAACTCACATTAAATTCAGATCAGGTTAGGTTGAGAAATTTAAAATTAACCCTACTTGATCCAACGTAACCCGATCAAACACGAGTGCACCAAGTTATAAAACAACACTTCGGTTTACTCGGGTCAGAAATTCGGGTCAAGTCGAATTGAATAATTCGGGTCAGCTATTCGGAATAGGTCGAATCGGGTTCAATAAATTTTGACATGGGTTAGATTGGGTTTATTAACACCTGAGCTGACCCGACCCGAGTTTCAGCCCTAGATATTAGGATTTATTTTTCAAAAATAGGTTTAAAATTGATATATGTTTGGTGTCTTTGCAGAATGCTGTAGAGAGGCCTCCATCATTTGTAGGGAGATGGGTTGGAACCTATTCCATAAACATCTTCATTGTGGGGTGGAGTCTTGTAGTTGGATTTGGGTTTGGAGGATGGGCCAGCATGACCAACTTTGTACATCAGATTGATACTTTTGGTTTCTTTACAAAGTGTTACCAATGCCCACCAGCCTCTGCTCTTTTACCTCCACCTCTCTTGCACAACGCCACCTTGCCTCTCTCTCCTCATTACCACCACCATCAGGCCCCATGAAGCCATGAAATTTGTTATTCCCTTTGCTCTATACATTCTTCTTCTACTCTGAAGAAACATTTGGAAGAACAAGAGAGCACAAGTCACTCGTTGCATTCATCAACTCAAGTTTTGTTTCTCTCTCTCTCTCCCCTGAGTTTTGGTTAAAATATTTGTATGTGTTGAGAATGTTGTAGTCGATCCTGGAGACTTGTATGTTCATTTACAGCAAAAGCTGGGAAAGCAGAGCATAGCATGCCTCCTCTTCTTATAGTGTATTCCCTTTTATTTCTAACAATTACACACACCTTCGATTAATTTGAACGAAATTTAAAAAATAATCTAATTGAAAAACATGAACACTAATTCATTTTAGGTATCATAAGAAAATGCCTTTGTGAATAATGACCCACTTATCATCTCCCAATGTTACATCAACTGAAAATATTAATCAAGATTTGAATTTTTTTAGATGACATTCAAGAAAGGAAACCGAACAACTGAACTTGATTTATACATTGCATCAACCAAAGCAATCAAAGAAACATACATGCTTGACTAGTTCTCTCCATTTGAAAGAAAAAAGAAAAAAAGAAAAGAAAAGAAATGACAAGATGAAAACGACGATGATGATGATGACGGCATCGCTACCTTAGAAGATTATAGCGGTGACACAAGAGATAGGGGATGTCAACAATGATATAGAGACTCGCCAGCACCAACCCTAAATAGTACATCCATTCTTGTCTAGCTTCTCCACGGGAGAGACTGTAGTACATAATCAATGCAATCCCACAGCCTCCAAAAGTGTAGGTGATGATGGTAATTACACAAGTCCAGCCACAAGTTAAGAAATGCAGGATTCCACGGGTCTCTTCCTGTGCTCCACGGGTCTCTTGCTGTGGTGTAGTAACTAATTCTGGGATCTCGGGCTCTGAATTGGGCCCCACAACTCGGATCGGTGTAGGAGGTAATTCTTGGATCTCAGGCTCTGAATGAGGCCCCACAACTCTGATCGGTGTAGGAGGTAATTCTTGGATCTCAGGCTCTGAATGAGGCCCCACAACTCCGGTCCATGGCTGTGGTCCACGGGTCTCTTGCTGTGGTGTAGGAGGTAATTCTTGGATCTCAGGCTCTGAATGAGTCCCCATAACTCCGGTCCATGGCTGTGGTCCATGGGTCTCTTGCTGTGGTGTAGGAGGTAATTCTGGGATCTCAGGCTCTGAATTGGGCCCCAGAACTCGGGCCGGTGCAGGAGGTAATTCTTGGATCTCAGGCTCCGAATGAGGCCCCATTCCTTGGGACGGTGTAGGAGGTAATTCTTGGATCTCAGTCTCTGAATTAGGCCCCACACCTTGGGTCGCTGTAGGAGGTAATTCTTGGATCCCAGGATCTGAATGAGGCCCCACAACTAGGGTCCATGGTTGTGGTCCACGAGTCTCTTGCTGTGGTGTAGGAGGTAATTCTTGGATCTCAGTCTCTGAATTGGGCCCCACAACTCGGGTCGGTGTAGGAGGAAGTCCTTCGATCTCAGGGTCTGAATTAGGCCCCACAACTCGGGTCCACAGACATGGACCTGAATTTGATCGACGGATCTCTGAATGTGGATTAGGTGGTGTTTCTTGAATCTCTGGCAGTGAGTTGTTCATCCTTCTTCTTCTTCTTTGATCTTGAGAGAGATAAAGAAAGATAGGAGCAAATAGGTTTTGTTAGAAATCGGGAAACAGCAATAATCACCTCAAGTAGAATCGGAGGCCAAACAGAATTTCAATGAAACAAATGAGAGAGAATTTCATTGAAACAAATGAGATATATATATATATATATATATATATATATGCAGAATGTGGATTTTGAACTGTTTTCTTGGGTTTAGGGCTTTAGAAAAGATTTTGAATAAGATTAATATAAAACCCATATAAAATATTGGAGATTGTTACATTTTCTACATGGTTTTGTTATATAATTAGTCGTAACCTTATTTTCTCTCTTTCTTGTTTTTTTTTTTTTTTCTCTTTTATTAACCTACTAACTGATATTAGAGAGCTACACTAACGTATTGAGAAATTTACATTTGTCATTTGTTCAGTGGCCCACTGAATTCTAATGTGAAGTTTCTAATTAGTAGGAAACGAATGAGATCAGTTCTGATCATTTTGAACCTTCTAATATAACACAATTTAAATGAACCACTGAAATTGAAATTTATAGATGTTTATAGTCTTTGGTTTTGGAGTGGAGCTATGCAAATTAGGATAGGCCCGTTGTATGGAGGGCCTTTGAAGGTCCAATCGGTTGTGTGAATCCCTATCTTTAAAAAAGTAACTCATTTGCTTTACTCCTACTTAATTTACTACCCGCGTTCAATTATATTGTTAAAAATGGCGGGAATGATGAAAAAAGACTCGTTTTAACTTGTGAACCAACTTACCTATTTAACCACTCCCTTCCTAAAAGAAAGAACGTGGAATTCTTTTTCTTTCTTTAGAGTCTAAGAGAGATCATATGAAAAGATACACAAAAGGATATTTATATATATACAAAATTGAACCAAATATACATTAAATACAAGTCTTTCAAACGAAATTGCCTCTTATCATTTTTCACCTAATCTTTTAATAGTTACAATAATAAAGATTGAAAAACTTGAACGTGAATCGAATTCAAAATCTCACTTCATAAAGCGAATGTTTTTCTAAATTTACTGTAAACTTTTGCCACTTATATAGATTTTTTACATCAACATCTTTCCTCATGAGCAAAGCGATTGATTTTAGAACTCTTTTAGTGGACCTCACTACTAAAGAGGATAAGGAGGGATGGAAAAGTGCGCACTGGGCATTCAAATGTGGGGAAATCTTTTGTCTCAAAGGTTGTTTTCTGTTATTTAAAACAAGTTAATGAGAAAGGCATTTTCTATTTTTTTTTTTTTAATTTAAAAGAACCTTCTGTTTAAAATTATAATAAATCAACAATTTTTTTATTATACTCTGTTTTTTGCCAATTTAAGGGGATTTCTCTATGAACAATCATAAACTATCATCTTAGAGTTTAGGGAATTAACTTCAACTCTTCAAGCTACTGATAAGCTTTCCTAAGTGGTACTAACTTCATTATTGTCTTCTCTTCATAGAAGAAAAGCTTTGCACTTTCATTCATATTTCAATCCAATTACAAGTAAAATAAGAATTGAAGTGCTTTCCATCTTTTCACCTCAAAAGATAGGAAATGTCCAATCTTGACTTAATCAAATCTTTTAGTGGTGTAGTACTACACAATTTGTGAGGCTGTAAATCATCGTCTAAAAAATCTTCACAATTATTATAGACTTTTTTTTTTTTTGAAGACGATAATTATTAGGACATGTAGCCATCTATGAATTGTACATCAATCTTTATCAAACTATTTAAATAAATTTCCTTATTAAACTTTATCAAAATTTTCAATCCTTGATTGGGTAGATCAATTGTGAGAATCATGAAGAACTTCACTAACTTCTTTCATATTATATTAATTCAATATGAACTTCATTATACGATAATTGTTCTTCAGATCAATAGAAACTTGATACTCTACAACTTCTAATAATAGTAAGTAACTTGGGACAGTACATCATCTCTTAATGCTCATCTGTAAACAATGTCTATAATTCTTCTTTTCCATTGCCTTACTCAATATCTTCTATTTCAACTTGTTGGAATATATTTAGAATTTTAATATTAATAGACTTATTATGTGATTAGGATTCTTAGTTTGAGTTTAATCTCTAATTAAGAGATGTATTTGGTTTATAATTATGTTAAGAGTTACGGTTTGAGTGTGATAGCCCTAGGGTCGGCTAGAGACTATAAATACATGTAATAAGTTAAATATTCAATAATATACACAGATTATTTACTTTTCTACACAACTCTTGCATTTTCTTCCTTTTTATGATTTTTCACATATGTTACATCAACTGAAAATATTAATCAAATGTTCAAAAAAGGAAGTGCGTAGCCATGATCAGAGAAGTAAGCGAAGGTAATTTGTGAAGAATTTTTTTAGATGACATTCAAGAAAGGAAACCGAACAACTGAACTTGATTTATACATTGCATCAACCAAAGCAATCAAAGAAACCACAAGATGAAAACGACGATGATGACGACATCGCTACCTTAGTTGATTATAGTGGTCAAACAAGAAAGAGGGGACGTCTATAATGATATAGAGACACACCAGAACCAACCCCCAATTGAACATCCATTCTTGTCTGACTTCTCCATGCGAGACACTGTAGAACACAAGCAATGCAATCCCAGAGCCACCAAAAGTGGAGGACATGACGCCCATTAGAGAAGCTAAGAAATCCAGGATTGGAAGGGATCTCTTGCTGTGGTGTAGGAGGTAATTCTGGGATCTCAGGCTCTGAATTCGGCCCCACACCTCGGGCCGGTGTAGGATGTAATTCTTGGATCTCAGGTTCTGAATGAGGCCCCACAACTCGGGTCCATGGTTGTGGTCCACGAGTCTCTTGCTGTGGTGTAGTAGGTAATTCTTGGATCTCAAGCTCTGAATTGAGCCCCATACCTTGGGTCGGTGTAGGAGGTAATTCTTGGATCTCAGGCTCTGAATTAGGTCCCACAACTCCGGTCCATGGCTGTGGTCCACGGGTCTCTTGCTGTGGTGTAGGAGGCAATTCTTGGATCTCTGTCTCTGAATTGAGCTCCAGAACTCGGGTCGGTGTAGGAGGTGGTTACTTGGCTCTCAGGCTCTGAATTAGGCCCCACAACTCGGGTCCACAGACATGGACCTGAATTTGATCGACGGATTTCTGAATGTGGATTAGGTGGTGTTCCTTGAATCTCTTGCTGTGAGTTGTTCATCCTTCCTCCTCCATTATCGTCTGAATCCATGGCAATCTTCCTTCTTCTTCTTCTTTGATCTTGAGAGAGAGAGATGGAGAAAGAGAGGAGCAAATGGGTTTTGCTAGAACTTGAAAAAACAGCAATAATCACCTCAAGTAGAATCGGAGGCCAAACAGAATTTCAATGAAACAAATGAGAGATAATTTCATTAAAACAAAATGAGAGAGATATATATGTGCAGAATGTGGATTTCGAAACTGTTTTCATGGGTTTAGGGTTTTAGAAAAGATTTTGAATAGGATATATAAAATATTGGAGATAGTTGCATTTTCTAGATGGTTTTGTTATATAATTAGTTGTAACCTTATTTCTTTCTTTATTTCTTCTTTATTTTCTCTATTTTTTTGTTTTTTTTTTTCCTTTTATTAACCTACGAGCTGATATTAGAGAGCTACACTAACGTATTGAGAGATTCACATTTGTCATTTGTTCAGTGGCCCACTGAATGCTAATGTGAAGTCTCTAATTAGTAGGAAACGAATGAAATCAGTTCTGATCATTTTGAACCTTCTAATATAAGACAATCAAATCAACCACTGAACTGAAAGAACATGAAGTTCTTTTTCTTTCTTTAGGGTCTAAGAGATTGACCTACAGATCATACGAAAAAGATACACAAAAGAGTATTTATATATATACAAAATTGAACCAAATATACATTAAATACTGAAATTCAATACAAGTCTTTCAAACCTATCTAATAAAAAAATTAATGAGTACAAAAATGTCTGTTATCATTTTTCGCCCACATTTTTAGTAGTTACAATGATAAACTTTTTCTGTTACATGGGTATCTCAACTCATATGTAAACATCCCAATCCACACATATTGGTTTAGTCGATAAAAAGTAATCTCATAGAGAGTGATCTAAAGGGCTTGAACATGAATCAACATTAAAACCTTACTTCATAAGATAAGCATCTTAACCGCAAGTCAACCCTTCTAGATTTACGGTAAACTTTTGCCACTTATATAGATTTTTTACATTAACATCTTTCCTCAGTGAGCAAAGTGATTGATTTTAGAATACTCTTTTAGTGAACCTCACTACAAAGGAGGATAAGGGGCCATAGAAAAGTGTGCACTGGACATACAAATGTAGGAAAATCTTTTGTCTCAAAGATTGTTTGCTCATATTTAAAACAAGTTAATGAGAAAGGCATTTTCTATTTTTTTTAATTTTTAAAGAACCTTCTGCTTAAAATTACAATAAATCAACAATTTTTTTATTATACTCTGTTTTTTGCCATTTTAAGGGGATTTCTCTATGAATAATCATAAACTATCATCTTAGAGTTTAGGAAATTAACTTCAACCCTTCAAAGCAATTGATAAGCTTTCCTAAGTGGTAGTAACTTCATTAATGTATTCTCTTTATTGAAGAAAAGCTTTGCACTTTCATTCAGTAGTAAATAAGAATTGAAGTTATGAATAAATTTCTTAGCTACAAGTGCTTTCCATCTTTTCACCTCGAAAGATAGGAAATCTCCAATCTTGACTTAATCAAATCTTGTAGTGTTGTAGTACTACACAATTTGTGATGCTGTCAATCATCATCTAAAAAATATTCACAACTATAATATAATGTTTTTTTTTTTTTAATTTACGTGTGGGAAACCGCAGGAATATTTTTCATAAAACCCCCAAGGGAGACCCCACTTCCTCTATGGACACAAAGCTTAGGTCAACAAGAGTTTGAACCCGCAACCTCCTGCTCCCTAAGGCGAGAGGCAACCAATTAAACTACCTTTATATGATGCTATACCTTTTATCAAAGATTACACATTGAAAGTACCTCCTCTAGATATAATGTGTGGCATCTCAATTATTCAAAGAAGCCCATAAATGTAGAGAGAATATTAATCGAGAAACTCTTTTAAGTTCCTTCCACCTATCTAAAATTCTAAATGGGGAAACCAAAATTCATAGGTTTAAGAAAAAAATATTTATTCCTTCCTTCATCAAGGATCCAAACATGCCCAAATGCACCCTCTTAACTTGTGGATGTCATTGTAATTACTATATGTTGACCATGTAAATCCATACTTTAAAAAGGAAAAAACCTTTTCGGTGAACAGTTTCAAATGTTTGGCAAAATCCATTGTTATGGGCCCTTAATGAGCCAATAAAAGAAGCCCATTTAGGCCCAGACTCTCAATTGTTTTAATCAAGTTCAGACAAAACTCAAAAATCACAAAACAAGCTGATTTTTAAGCCCATTTGGCCAATTTTTGGTCCTCTTAGAAAACTAGGTTTCTTAGGTAAAATCGATATATTATAATATTTGCAATTTTGCATATTGCCCCCACTAAATATTGAAAAAATTCAAGTTATATAACTTCTTTTATATATATATATATATATTCACATCATCAAACACTAAAAAGAATTCCTTCCCCCATTGAACTTTAGAATCTCTCCCACATTCTTCTAACAGCTTCCACCACGGAAAAGTAAAAATAAGTAAGATGGGCCCACTTCCATTGCAGTTATAGACCCCACCTTTCAAAAGCAAAAGTGTCTAAAGCATGTCTACTTTTTTCTCATTGGTGTCCTGATTTATCAGTGCAAACTCTGCAAGTCTTCCCTTTGAAAGGTTGATGAGAAGGCACATCATGTTGCAGTCGCCACATGCAAGAATTACCCTAAAAGATAAATAGTAGTATGAAACAACCAAAACTTACCAGGAAGAATTTCGATGATCCAATAAAAAATGTTGTTTCAGAGATATTTAGATCCATATCCAATTAATTAAAAGTATTCAAGTAGAATAGCATGCTTTCGGGCTATTCTTTCTATAAAATATAATTTCTCTAAAGACTCTTTTCTTCTAAATCTATAATTTTTAATTTTCCCAATTATCGTTTTTTATTATTTGATACGAGAAAAAATCTCACAATGATTTATGAATAAATTTTTTTTATTGTCCACCTATATTTTATATTAAAATAGTAATATTATATAATAAGAAGTGCAATTGAGTTACCTTTTTGTTCTAATCTGACTTGATCTAATTTAGAAAATTGTATGCTAATAGTTAAGTTGGTTAATCGGTACGAGGCTGTTTACAGCATGGAATACGGGTTGAGTCATGTATCAAGTAATAGATCATAGATATTAGGTTTAGTTAGGCTGGACCATGGATCAAGAGTTGTAAGTCCAGTTTAATTGATTGATTCATGATTCGACAATTCACCGAGTAGTTGGGTCAATTCTATTGTGGATCAAGCCATAAGTTGAGTCATACATCATGGATTGGGTCCTAATATACGATTTCACTATTCATTGTTTTGAATATTCACGTGCATAACTTTCAAATAATGAATAAATGGTTACAATAGATTGAAAATGATTGGGCGTCAATGTTAAGAGTTATAGGGAGCAAAGCCAACACACACCAACCCCAATGAAGGGTAGGATTAAATTCACCTACTTGAGGCCCAATAAAATGGTCACAAAGGAAAATAAATAAATAAAAGCCTACCCAGTCAATGAGATTAAAATTTTAAAATAAAAAGAGACATAAAAGATAAATAAGTAGATGAATAGGTAGATAGGAGTGATCATTCACATCAAGAGAGTAGCTTTTTGTGAGCGGTTCACTCATGAGTTCCTCTTATATACAAAATCCAAAAACTATCCCAAATGATGCGCGCACACTTGCCTCCAACCAGAGCATTCATCACAATTCATCCATTTGTAACGAAACAGTCTATTCAATATATTTTTGTCCGCTTTGGACTCCAACCCCCACAGTTTTATCTCTCATGAACTCCAACAAATGGAGAGCGGCATTCCACATATATCTAAGAACCTAGACACTCTTCCAATGTGATATGGGACAAATTTTGGTGCATAATTTGACACCAACCAATGCGTCCATCACACTTTTCATGCCCATTACCGAAATCAACTATTCTCACGGCACCATCCAACTTTTTTACTCATTCCATCGTTTCATCTTTTGCAGTTTTGCTCAAGAAAATTTTCCATCTTGTCCAGCCTTAAAAACATCGGTCATAATCTAAGCTGACGAAAAAGGGTCAAAATTTGATTAAAAAAATAACCTAATTTAAACCAAAAGTTTAGCCTAAATCGTTTTTAGGATAATCCAGAATATACCTTATTTCGGTGATTTTTCTACTATGCTCTAGATTGGGGTTAGAAATTTTGGTCAAAATTGAAAACTAAACCCGATCCCCAACTGATAACTTTTCCCATCCAAAGAATCAATTGCCGTCAACAACATGATTCCCATCTCAGCCATCGCCCACAGCCACCACCAATTCCATCGCTATTTCCATTCACACCATCCCTTCCCAGGTCTCTGTTTACCATCCATATTTAAACCCCCATCCTATTCCACACTGTCAATTGTCTACATTTTGGCCTGGCCACCACACACTTTATCATATTTACATTTAATTTGAGACACATCTTTAATATTATACCATAGGAACCTAAGTCGGGGTTATATTTTGTAAAATGTTGGTCAACCATTTTTATAATAAAGTGATGTGTAGTCTCACCAACCTAATAAGCTTGAATTCCATGCATGTATATACAGTCTTGTGCGCACAATGGTGTAGAGTAATGTGGAAAATTCCTAAACATTGTTTTGCCTTTTGCATTTTGTTCCTTCTCTGCACATTACATATATTTGCATTTTTCTCTACACTGCATAACAAAACAATACGTAGGATAAAATGCAAAATGATCACATCATCGTCTGTCTTTTACTTTCCACTATTATCTCTACAAAGTAGAAAGTGCCAAAATAATATAACAAGGTAAAATGAAAACATATGCAACGCAGTGCTATTCAATGTACAGAGGAGCATAAAAGATCAAAGGCTGCATCTGGGAGATAGGTAGAGCAGGCAAAACAAAGGGTTTATCCCCATTTGAAAACAAAGGAAAGATGTGAGAAAATCTTATTTTTTCCCTCCTGAGCACAAATTCAAAAACTCCCCTCTCACTGTAAAAGGTAATCATGGCTGCATTTGGATAAGTAAATTTTACAAGGGTTAACCAGGGTTACACTTGACTAGGCATTACCCTACCGAGGGTATTATGAATATCCCTTGCTTGGAAAGGGTTTTCAAAAGTGAGAGGGAAGGGTAAAAATTTGAACTTTTTTTTTTTTTTACCCCTACCCCTTAGTTATCAAAAAGAGTAATGGGGATTACCCCAATCCAAACATAGCCCTTACCTCTCCCTTGAAGTTTTTTCACTATCAAACAAGGTAAAAGGAAAATCCCTGTTCAAGGAAACCCATACAAGAGGGAAATAAATGCAAAATTTACCTCATCCATACGCAGCCCTAATGTTTAAAAAGCCAATTGTAAACATGAAAATTGAGATGGACTGCAAATGATATAAATAGGCCTTCACATGAAAAAATCTATGATTCCAACGACCATGTAAAATGAATTTGATATTGAATCTGCAAGCAGCGTCGTTTAAAAAGCTTCCAACTTTTCTATTAAAAAAATAAAGCAAGATAACATTTATTCTATAAAGAAACCTATCCAAACCAAAACTATCTAATCTAAATAATTTTAAACACTGGGTATATTCCTTATTTATAATCTAAATTCACAAACGATGTAAAGCTTCTCTACTCCTTTTTCTTGCCCACTCTCCGTAACCAATTCTTCCCTCCATATCTGCTTTTCATCTATCATCCCATATCAGATCCTTTACAAGGAACATAAAAGACAAGAATATTCCGAAAGAAGCTCTAATATTTTATATTTATTAATATTACTATAATAATCTCTATTATTTTCAATACTATGAAAAGGGCACAAATATATTTATAGTTTTTCATTGAAGAAGCACTCTTTTTAAACTTGACACACATTCTACATAGATTTAATATATTATTATGTTCTAAAGTAAAAATTAAAAATAGTTGAAAACTTATTCTGTTAGACAAAACAAAAAGAGACCTCTATTTTACTCAAAATTAAAAAAAAAAAAAAAAATTAAGGTGCATGAAATTTTAAGATAATTGAAGACATTCTTTTATTTTTAATGATTGACACAACACTATCCAAACTGAAAGCAATTCTGTTCAGTTGTTCTTTACCCTAAAAGATAGATATGCTTAGTCACGAAGCTCCCTCGGTCAAGGGAGGTCATGAGTTCTATTCACGCTTAGTAGGTGCAGAATTTAAGATAGCAAAAGCCTTTCTCAGACCTGAAGTTTTTCTCAAATCAAACAAGAACACTGAGAATTATTCCAGAACATACAAAAACAACCATGAAAAAAACAATAATGCAGCTTAAATGGCATAAAAGACAGACAATAATCTCTAAGAAAAATTAACCAATGCAAAAGGTAACCAGGGTCAAGCAGATAAAACAGAGCAATCCAAAACAAGTGAACAGTAAGTAGTTATTATCAAGAGCAATGCATCAAAAGTAACGCTCCCAACAAGATCTTAATAGAATTCCAGAAATCCTAATTTTCATTCATCAAAAACCATATATATTCAGAGAGACATATGAAAGTGTTCAAATCTCTGCATATCAAACCATTTCTCTCTGCAACACAGCAACCAGAACCATCATAATTCATAACAGGTGACAAAAACGTAAAAAACACCGACTGATTAAAAAAAAGGGGAAAAAACCATATCCGAAAAGAAGCCCACCTAAACGCGACACAAATACCAGATGGGTCCCAAAAACAAGACTTGCGAAAAGACCTTTCATTTAGAAGCGTTCATCGGGCATTCCCTAGCGAAATGGCCCCTGCTCCCCGCAGGTATAACACGATCCACCGCCGCCGCCGCCGCCGCTTCCACCACCTCCAGCTGTACCTCCCGCCACCGCCACCTCCGCCTCCACCGCTTCCCTGATAACAATCCCTAGCTAGGTGACCGCTCTCCCCACAGTTGTAACAAGCTCCGCCACCTCCGCCACCTCCATACCCTCCACCGCCACCTCCGTATCCACCACCACCACCACCGTATCCTCCGCCTCCGGAACGTCCTCCTCTGCCGCCACCGCCTCTACCGCCGCTGCTGCCTCCATTGAAGCCATATCCACCGCCGTAACTGCGACCTCCGCTGCCGCCACCACGGCCACCACCGCCACCGCCCCTCCGATCACCTTGGATGGCGGAAGCCGTTGGGGCCGGTGACGTCGATGGCCTTCATGCGTCCGTCGTCTCCTTGCTGGACGTCGAACTCCACCGTCTCACCTTCGCAGAGGCTACGGAAGCCGTCGGACACGATCGACGACTGATGTACGAACAGATCTGGAGATCCATCGTCGGGAGTGATGAATCCGAAACCTTTCTGGTCATTAAACCACTTCACGGTTCCCGTCGATCTGCTTCCCTGCGCCATTTTCTATACGGAAACCCTAGTTCCTCTTCTTCTTTTCTTTGGTGAATAAAAGAAAACAGATGAGAGAAGAGAGAGAAGAAGCCAAGAAAAACCCTAAATTCCTCTCTCTCTCCCTCTCTTTTTTCTACTTCTGCTTCCTTGGAATGAATGGGGACTCGAGTCCCGGACTTATATTCCACGCAATGGTGGGCTTCCACACCACGTGGCATAATTTCAGAAAAATCAAATAAGGTTTTATTTTTGGTAATTATCCATTTTTCGCTGGTCATGACTCATGACTCATGAATCATCCGAGGCCACTTGCAAAATGGCCCTCCGTTGTATCCAGACTTCATTCTCAAAATTTAAAAATATATATATATTTAGTAAACAATGTCATAAATATCCACCATATTTTCAAATTTATTACATTTTTATTAATAAAAAACTAATCATTTAATATTTTGATATTTATCAGCACTGTAGTAAAATCTTGATAAAATCATGTTAAAAACACGATAAATGGTTATATCGCAATAATATCCTGATAAATTCTCAGTAAATTACTGGTAAATTCCTTATCAATATTTTATTTTATTATTTCTTAAATATTATATATTTCTCGAGATTCTCCTATTAATTTTTTATAAAGATTTGATAATTTAAAAATATCTCGATATCATTAATCACTGTAAATTTCTGGAAAAAGGGTATTTGTGACAATGTTAATAAGAGAACTTAAAAAAAGAAGTGACATTACTTCCTTCTTTTAAAAGTCTTACATTATCGCATTACAATTTTAGTTGATAACTAAACAATATTAATATAATAGAATGAACATAGATAGTAACATGGTCTTATTCTTTTAATTTTTTTTAGAAGATTAGTCAGGTGTTTTAAATGTCTGGACTCTGGACATCTTGATCAGTGCAGAAAAAAAATATTTAATATACAATCATTCTAATAAATTATACCAAACAATATTTTAAATTAAGAAAATGAATTATTTTTTTAAATATTTATTTTTATACCAATGTTACATTGCAATCTCATTTTAGATGAAATGAGATACTAACTATGTATAAAATAGTTGTTTTGTAATTTTTTAACAAGATATTTATGCATTCTTTAACTCTCTTTTTTAGAACATAAGACATTAAAAAAGAAAAATGAAATTTTATAAATATTTGGTGACTATTGATAAAGAAACTTCATTAAAGGAAAAGTTTATACAATTTTCTTTAGTTTGAAACTTTTATTTCTTTCTTTGATTAGATTTATGATGAATTAAAACATCGCATCCAAAGACATAAGTACATTCATATTAACGGGATAAAATAAGATTCAAGTAATATAGGGTTCACAGAATATTCTTGAATTCATTTGATATAAGATTGAAGAGAGATTTTCAATCAAACTCAAGTTTCCAAACAAATAGATCATTTAAATATCATTTTTATCTAACGTTGAGTAGTTCAACGCTTCAACTGGTTACCTCTCATCTCAGAAAGCGAGAGCCCACTAGTTCGAATCCCAACAACATAAACTAGAGGTGTCTTGTGTAGTTATGAGATGTCCGAAGGTATTTCGATATAATAATTAAAAAACACCATATATGTCATCGTAACACTAGTGAATTTATAAGTTTATGACCTAAATGATTTTCATTCCGTCATCATACCTTTTTCAGTAATTGATTGTGCCTTGAAAATCTATATACGTCACAATTATTACAGTCATTAATTATATTTTTCTGTTTTTTTTTTTTATGTTACAGAAATATACCAACTGTTGCTCAATAGTTGATCATATGATTTTTAACATTTCAATTTTTTACTTTAGATGTCTCATGCTCTTCGTCATGTCTTAGTACATTATATATTCGTCATATAATTGGTGTTTGAATGTTTTTTTTTAATCTTATTGTTATGTCAAGTCAATCATAATATGTACATTTCTTGAGTATTTTATAGTGCAACCTGTTAAGCAAATTGAGCTTGTTTTGCAAAACAAAGCTACCAAACCATCCACTGGTATAAGATAAATTAAATCATTTTCTATTGTGACTTGATATTTAATTCAAATCATAAGTTCAATGAGATTGATAATGTATATTAGAGGAGGACTTTGTTTCAAGCGAGTGACTTCTTTTGTCTACTTTCAATCTCATTTGGATATCAATGTAATTAAATATAGAAAAGTAGATATTGTACAGTAGTTTAAGGTACCAAACTCTTATGAAAGAAGTTTGAAGGAGCAAACATTAAAAAAAGAAAAAAACAGATTGATATTACTTAAGATGAAAGTTACTATTAAGGAATTTTGCATTAAGGCAATTATACACAACGGCACAATAGCCCAATGGAGAGTACGTGTTAGAATTGGATATTCATCGCAAAAGATTAGATTATTGGGTGAAGTGAACTGAGTCTTTTATAAATCCTTAAATTTTCCTCTACACTTCTAATATGGAACTTCCTTTTAGTCCATACAATCCTCCTACGAACAAGACTAGCCATCCCGACTGCATATTGATCTCATGAGTCCACATGAGATAGTCTGAGACTTAACTCTGATACTACTTGTTAAGACTTAAATATCCATCTTAAAAAATTAGTTAATTAGATTGAGTGACCCAATTTTTTTTAAATTTTTAAATCTTTTTCTATACTTTCAATGTGAAACTTGTTTGCAGTTCTGAGATAAATTATGTCTTCATCTTCCAAAAAGACTTCTCTTAAATTAGAATATTTTCACAAGTTGTGTGGAGTACAAAACAATAAAAGAATAAGTTACCTGAGCTTCTATTTTTTTACACTTTATAAAGAAGATTCCTCAAGGAACTCTTTTATATTTTTGCATTGAAGTGGTGTAACCTTTCATGTACTCTTGTTAAATGAATCTTAGTTTTCTACTTGTTTCTGAAAAGACATGTAACCTTTCATGCACCATAGTTATTTATATTTATTTATTTATAAGAATGTTTTTATTGTCATGTAATAGTGTCAAATGACCAAAAACGCTAATATGATAAATTGAGATACAACTAACTGTGACTCTATTATAATTTTAATGATAATTAATTGAATATCATAACTTTAAAAAGTTTCATTTAAATTTTTTTATCCATTTGACTAAGGAAATAATATTGGTAGTTGATAAGGAGCTTCATTTCACTCATATACGTGTAATTTAATTAGTTGTCTCCCATCTCAGAAAATAGAAGATTGCAGATTCAAACACTCGTGTCTTAACCTTAATGTATCTTATGGGTAATGGACTCACTTATAAGAATTTTTCACTGAGTATTCATGTAAATTCAAAAAAAAAATGAGCTCCATTTCTACGAATAAATCTCATGCAAATGCACGGGATAAAAGTAAAAAATAACTTAGAAATGAAAACAGATATGGTTAAGCGTCAAAAGAGGTTGGGTAGGGGCCTTGCATTTGTTTTGCGTGACTACGACGTGGCATAAAATAAAGCAAAAGAAGGAAACTGCCCCATTGCCATTTTGGAGCAAAAAAGAGAGTTAATAATGTGTCTATAAAAGTTTCAGTGGTACCGCAGATTATAGGAAGGGAAGAAGAACCAAACATTTCACATCTTCTACTAGGTTAACAATCCTCGAAAGACGAATCGACACTCTTCTTTTTGAATGATAGAATCCGACGGCAGGGGATTAACTCATGCGCTGCAGGCGTAGCCGTCGGATCGGCTAGGGTTCTTTGAAGAGACGTTTCCCTTATACATTCCTTTCATTGACACGTGTTGACCAGTAAATATCTCGTGCCTTGGAAACGGTGTCGCATTTGTTTATTACTTATCACCTCTTTAAAGTGATGGAGACAACCTCTTTATCTCCATTCCTAGAGAGATTTTTCTAATTAAAAAGATGAAAAGTTAATCAAATTTAAATATAAAAAATGTTATTCTTTTTACATAAAAATGATTTAAATATAAAAAAATACGAGGTGTTTTATCACTGTCAAATGTTTAAATTTTTATATTTATATTTAAATAATTAATGATAAAATAGTTATAATTTAATTATCTTAAAAATAAAAGTCAAGAATATCGTGAAATTCAAAATACAGCAATAAAGATTCACTTAGAAGAAATAATTTTACTGTGACTGTACTCAGAAGAGTGATGATTTACTGTGAACCAATTCACAAAAATTAATATGTACTTTCAATCATAGTTCTTGAATTGAATTAATAAAAATATATTCAATAATTAAAATTAACAACTTTTTACTTTTCTAAAAAGTATATTTGAAAGTTTATATTAATTTACTGTAAATCCATTCAAATGAATAATTTCTTTACTTAAAATCTCAAAAGAATAATAATAAAGATACTAACTTTTCTACTTGCAAGAAAACTATACTTGTCCTTCTTTGTATCTTTCGAATTATCATATAATTCAATATCTATATAATAATTATTGATAAATCAATTTTAAACATATAACTAATTTTCAAAGCCCATTGTTTAAATATTATCTCAAAACTGTATATAATTTCACTTTAATACTGATTAAGATAAACATTTTAGATGCATCAATGAGAAGAAATATCTATCTATATATATCTTCAAACTATACAGTTTAAATAAATAAAATGAACAATTGAAAATAATTTTCAATTGAATTAGAGGTGTTCTCTATTTAACTTGTTATATTCAATAAACACCTCTATTTAATTAGGTTTCATCGTATTAATTATACTTAGATGTATTTCTATGCTAATGTGAGTTTAATAGAAAAATAGAGGTGTTTTTTATTTTTATTTTTTAAAAAAAGTGCCTTGATATTTTTTAATCTTAAAACAGTCGAAAGGCAGTTGTTTCGATATTTTCACCTACTGGACCACAGAAGAAAGAAGACGACAAAGTGTGGAAAGTCACAGTCAAACAGTCAACAGACAGTCCAAAGAAGTTTAGTGATGGGACGTGTCCGTTGCAACCGTACCTGTTTCTGTTCAACTCACCAGCCTTCGACCTAACCTAACTAGCTTTTCTTTTCATTTCCTTATTATTTTTATTATTATTATTTATACTTTATTATTATTTTATTATTACACAGTATCTATGTACACTTCTCTATATATTCTTAAGAAAGAAATATTAAAATAGCTTTCACAGAAAGTGGATCCTCGACTGCATGAATCAATTGCTGCAATGCACTTGGTCACATGAAGAAAAGAGTAAAAAAATATTTCAACTTTAAGCTTTCTAAGTTTCAAAATGATGATAGAAGCTTGATTCATGCACATGATGCATCTTTATTAAAACTTCTTTTTTAATACGATTATCTCTAACTAAATATTGGAAAGTAGGGAAATAAATATCTCGTCTCAACCGATATTCGATATATATAACTGATATCGATAGATAAAGGTACTTTTTTTTTTTTAAAGAAAGGAATTTTTCAGACGATATCTCGATTGATATTGAGATTTAAATCTCTAATTGAAAGTGAGACTAATTATATGAAAATGTGTAAATCTTTCAATTCATACATACTAAATAATTCGATGAGAAGTAACCCATGAAGAATAATTTCGAAGGGTTTGAGTGTGAATTGAACTCAAAATCTTCTATTAGAAGCATTTAGAAAATTAAATTGAATTAAATTTGAATAAGTCTTTGAAATGATTTGATTTGCTTAAAAACTATTACACATTTTTTGTTTATTTTCACTTTTATCATTATCATGGTTGTAATATATATATATATTTTTATATCTTTGATAACTTATTTTAAAGGTAATAATATAATTATTTGAAAGAGTTTGAAGTAGCTTGACTCAACGATTGAATTTAATTAAATCAAATTATTATAAAATAGTTCAATAAACAATTTTGTTTTTTTCAAATTACACCTTAATGTTTAATCGATTTTACCTTCGTGATGCCAATTAAGAGCCACATCCTCATCTAGGCTTTATGAAATCAACATGACAGGGGTCTAATGTACAATAATAGGTAAACTTAAATAATATTTTCAATAATGATGGTTTTCGTAAAATTTATGTATCTTGATTGTTGGTAAGCAACATAAATTCAAAAGAAAAAATCAGTAATTTTATTTTAATCTTAAAAAATAAGAATTTATATTTTGATACTCCTATTTTCAATAGTTTGATAGAACCCATGATAACCTTTCAAACTTGACCTCATCCAACATGAAAACTTCATATGGGCCCCATGACTCAAAACCGGGGGCAAAAAACCGGCCAAACCGAAATAAGGACAGATATTGGCCCAGGCCCACAACTGATATTTCTTTTTTTTTTTTTAAAAAAAAGAAGAAATTGACTGAGATCTCATATCTGCCGATTTTTTTTTCTCTGACCAATACTTATTGTATCAGCCGAGATATCTTAGCCTTGAGAAAACCAAGATATCTCAACCGATACGATACATATTGACCGAGATTTAAACCCTTGATCAAAACTCATCAATCACAGTTGAGTCTTGACAAAGTTAAAAGCCCAGAACCTCAGCCAAAATCCATCAAGTCTTAGATCAAACCTTAGACCAGCATATATCGGATATAAGCAAATAAAATCTGCTGGTCTCACTAGGATGGCCCATTCATTCATTTAGTTGGCCCATGACCCTATTCATTTTCTCATCTTACAGGATAAAAATCATGCATCCATGTCATGAACCTATAGACACCCTATATTTAATTGGGCCTAATGTCACTTAGGTTTGGCCCAACTAAAGACACTCTAAGTTGATCCATATTCCAAATTTCCAATCTAAGGAAATATGTAAGATAGCTTATCAGCCTATATGGTAAAGTGTGTGCGTTTTCAATTTTTTTTTTTTTTAAACTTCTTTTTTGAAAAAAGTTGTTTCGACTGTTTATCGATTTAAATCTTGCATTAGATATAATTTTAAAAAGGTTTAGAAGCAGGCTCTTTAAGTGCGAAAGATATTTGTCCACCTCACCCCCTTTTTTTTTTTGAGTTATTTTCATCAATTGTTTTGAATTTTTTCTAAGATAATCTTGATTTTAGAGTTTTTTGTAAAAATAATTTAGTGACATAATATTGAGTGCCATGGAATTAAATGGAGATGCCTTAATGTGATGGATATGATTTTTAAGGTGTTTTAAGTGATTTTCGAAGTCTTTTTTTTTAACCATGAAACATTAACCTTAACACAATACAGTCATGCTGAGTCATCATTCAAACTACAAATCTATGAAAACCTAACCCTAAATTCCTAATCACTCATCTATGTGGTCTTGTCCAGGGATACAAATACCGGCCGATACATATCGTATCGGCCGATATGTATCGGTTTTGAAGGTATGAATATCGGCCGATATATATCGTTATCGGCCGATATTCACAATATCGGCCGTATCATATCAGCCAATATCAAAATATCGGCCGAAATCTTCAAAAAAATGGAGGAAAGAGAAAAATATCGGCCGATACCGATTTTTAAACCCCTAGTCTTGTCATCATCCATGCCACACAAACTAGTCTCATCACTTGCTACCTCAGGCCCATATGGTATCATCCATAATGTAACTCATATTCCAAATTGCAAACCCAAGAAACCCTAACCCTAACCCTAAATTCCAAATCACCAATTACAGAGTCTTGATTAAGATGAGTAATCCATATTAACCTCTAATAAAATATTGAGAGGAGTCTATAAATAACGGGTTTTCTCAAGCACAAGCACAAAGGAGGGGGTTTCTTCCCAATTCTTGCTAAAGATAAAGCCCAATTGCCTCCACACACTTCATCCATTTTCCACTCCAGTGACCTTGATCCATTTTCTGGTGACCAGTAACCTTCTTCATCCATTTTTGACGTAAAGCAACGCGACGTTGAACGGTAACTTTCATCCATTTTCTCGCCTGCCCTCACCATCCATTTTTACCTAGTCAATTTCTGCAGTTGAAATCGGCCCATTTGGCACTAGAAAACGACCCACATTTTACTTGAAACCAACCCACTTCTGCACCCAGATTCCCAGAACCAGCCCCATTTAAGCACAAGTAGCTGCCCATTTGAGCACCTAAAACAAGTCAATCTTAGACCCCAAAAACAAACCATTCCAACACTCCAAATCAGCCCATTTGAACCCCCAAAAAGTCCAAAGATGTAGCACGAATCGAGCTGGCCGAATTTTGCACGATTGACTGGGTTATGGGCCAACCGAAGCCCAGGATGAATTTGTTATTCATAGACCTGAGTTGGCCCAATTTGATCAAACTCGAGTCAGAACCCTTCCTATATGCAAGACCCAAGCCTGGCTTCAAACCCAGAATACATATGAAGGCTTTTCTAGGCTTGTACATATAGATTATAAATTCTATAAATCTTATATTTTTATACATATGATGAATAAGAAGTGAATCATGGGGTATAGGCTGGCAATACGTATCAATAGATGTGTATTAAATCGGTCGTACAAGTACAAGATCGGCCAATACACCCACGTTATTAGCCGATACATATTGAGTTATATATATATATATTCAACCGATTTTTCAACCCTTTTTTTAAAGAGAATTAAACTTAAACCATAAAATTTCTCTGCTATATATGGGTATTTTCCAAATTTTGGAAACGACTGCTGAGAAGCAATATCTGGCCTCTATCTTACTTTGAGACCAGGGAGAAAAGAGAAGAGATTAAAATAAAATGTTAGGGCTGCAATTCGGGTCGGGCAACTTTATCCGAATCTCACAATTTGGCCCGACCTAATTTCTAACTCGAATCAATCCGACTTTTGACTCGACCCACATTTTGAACCCATTTTAGACTAATTTTAGCCTGGTCGGGTCGGGTTATATCGGGTTGGGTTAATTTATAAAATACTCAACTAGATCCTGACCTGAATTTCATGCGGATTTTTATCTTCTTAACCCGACCCGACCCGCATGATTTCTCTGGTTGGGTCATGCAGGGTCGGGCCAAAACCCGACCCTGAGTTGCAAGCATTTTAAAAATGTTTAAGGTGAAAGGAAGCCTCAACAAAAATAAAAAAACTCTCTTGCAACTTCAGCGACTCTGGAGAAATGAAAAAGAATGGTAACGGACTGTTCCACATTTTTCTAACATATTGAAAGTAAAGGATATTTAAACTTAGACCTTTTTATTATCATTTTTTTATGCAATAAGAGCTCTATCAATAACAGTAAAAAAATATTTTTTCTCCTTTAATGAAAATAAAGTTTTTAATGCAAATAATAAGCAGTCGAGTTTTTATTATTTGCAACAGGTAAAAAAAATAAAATTGTTTTGTATACAACTAATCCTATGTGATTTATTGCCACCCCTTCAAGGACTCGACCCCATTCAAAATCCTTAGCCGTTCACCTACCATTTTTCATAATCTAATGACTCTACCTAAAAGAGAAGTCCTCTTATCTTGTTTTTCTTTATTCTAAAATTATTTTTTATCTTATTTTTAAATTTTTTAATTTTATTGAAGTTTGAGGTGGATTAGATTGAATTTCGTTGAAGGAAAGAAACTCAGATCAAGTCAAAAGAGTCTTTATCTGTCTAAAATGACGATATCTTAAAACCATTATTAGACCTATAGTATTTTATGAAACAGAGTATTGGACAATGGAAAAAACAATAAATAAAGTCAGGACAGTAGATATGTGTATATTACATTAGATGAGTGTTCTAACTTTAAGAGATCTAGTTTAAAATGCACACAATAGTCTAAAATTAATTTAAATAGACAACAAATCGAGAAAAACTTATTTAAAATTGTTTAGTCATGTAAGTAGAAGTCCTAGAAGATCAAATACAGCCTCACTTCATAGGGTGGAGAGATTAAGGAGAGCCTGATCTTCGTAAATATAGAGGAAATGGAAGAATATAAAGTATTTGACATTAGGGTTTCAACCGGACTAATTAGAGAAGAATAACACATAAAGCCGATTATAAATATATGGAACAACTGGCTACTGCTGACGATGAACTTATGTGAACTGTAGCTGCAATGATTTATGAAGATGAAAAATCAATATTTAGAAACTGAAAAAAATTCAAGATTCAAATTTTTGACTCAATCAATTTAATAGATTATTGAGTTGACTTTAGTGAGTCGAATATTATTGAATTTATAATAGTGGCTGTAAACTAAGTGGTGTTCACGTTTTGGTAATATTATTATTATTTCAGGATTGATTCCATTTATCAGACGGGATATGATCAGAACTAGTGTTATAAAATAATAGCAATTAGGGCATACAAAGACAAATATTATTAGTTTATTGTAGGGTTCTCCAGCAAATGTACAGTCTGCAGTGTCTGCTTATGTGGGACCCATTGTCAGCTGATCCAGACTGTTGGTGAATTGGGCTCCACTTTGGACAAAGAAGGCTGAAAAAATTCATAGGATTCAAATTCGACAAACAGTTGTGTTAAATACGTTCATTATATCTGTAATTTTTTTATGATAACTTAGCATTTAATTAAATTTTAGAGTATATTCAAGTCTCTTTATTTATATATGCTGGATAAATTTATTGAAAGTAGCCTTTTAGAATAAAGTGGAAATTGAACTAAGGACCATCACTTTCTGTAACGAATTCTTAATTATTATTCTAATCTCTTTAAATTGTTAATTAAATTTGTAAGATCATAACAAACATGTGATACCCTTGCCCAGCCACTCTTCACCGATGTGGGATGTGGGTGAAGAAGGAAGAGGAATATGGGTTTAGATGAGGCCAGCTCACCTTAACAAACAAGATGCGTTTTGGGCCTGGTCATGTAGGCCCGGGCCCAAAAGCAAAAGCTTCGTGTGTGTGCGAGATCCAGAGCGGACAATTTCTTGTCGAGTCAAGCCCTAAACTCTGTGTTCGGGTCGAGTCGTTACAAACATATAATAAATAAATAACAAGGATAAAATTAGTTAGGAGACATAGGATGGAGTGAAATTCCCAGTTTACTCTTACCGGTGTACCGCTCATCAAATACTGGTGTACCGATAACACGCTGTTCTATATATATATATATATATATATATATATATATATATATATATATATATATATATATATATATATATATATATATATATGTTCTGCATATCGGCATACCGATACTTGATGAGTGATATACCGATAGAGATAAAATGAGAATTTTACTCTATTCCGTATCTTTTAACAAATTTTAACCGTGTTAGAATGGGTGGCCTAAATAAATAATTAGACTTAAATTGATATAAAACTCTTTATAGATGAGTTAAAATTTATTGACTTCAAATTGGGTCAATATACCCATTTTATCCAACAAATAAAACTCAGTGTAAAATAGGTGACTGCATGTTATTCGACCTTTCCTTCGTAATCATATTGGGTTGATGCAGACTAACTTGGTCAATATATGGGCTGACCTAACAAATAATTTAAAAATTAATAATATCTTTTTGTTTTCTCTTGAATAATCAATTATTTTAATGTATAAAAATAGATAACTATGAATAATGAAATCAAATACCTAAAGAACATCCTTATGAGATCACTCTGCTAATTAATAAATTATTTTTTTCGTAAGTCATAACACATAAATAGCACAATAAATAAATACAATGAGCAATGCTCAGTTCTCTTTTGTCAGACGTTGAGCATCCAAAAGAATTATTTCCTGTCATGTCTAATGCCTTGTCTCACTGCTTCTCTAATCCATTCCATCCATGTATTTAAGTTGATTTTTTCATCTTCAAATGTTCCTTCTCCATATCTAAAATTAAAATTTTATTATCTATATGAGGTGTAGCTCAGCTGATTATCTCTTATCTCAGGAAGCGGGAGATCACGATTTTGAGCCCCCATGACGAGAGATCACTGGTTTTGAGCCCCCATGGCCTAATCTCGGTATCGACAGATATATTTTTCTCTCTTATTTTTTTTTTTTTTACAAAACCAACCAATATCGACGGATACGAATTTCCATTATCATGTGAAAATTTAAATATATAATAAAATGGAGTTCAGAGGCACATAAAAAAAATCTAATGATAAAATTGTAGTTTAGGGGGAAATTTTGAATTATGAGGATGGCTTGGATGCTAAGTTTCAGTTACAAATTTACAGTAAAATTTAAAAATTTATTCAAAATTTGTCGGCCTGAATTTTGGCGAATTAAATTTGGCCAAACAAGCAATTTGGATAGAATCCTAATAGATGACTTTACCTTCAATCAAGGACGTACAAAGTGGAAGTTGGGCCAGAATTTCTAGGTTTAACTGTTTAAGACCAAGAATCCAAGATCCTTCACGGACCAGTCCTAGGGTTTTCATACTGGTCCAAGAGAATGATAGGTGGTACATTTATGTGGGTACTCCAAATTCACTAAATAGAAAGAGATAATTTTTTTGAAACGTTAAATGAAAAGAGATATTATAGATTTTTTTTTTTGAATGATATTATAGATTTTGTAATACTTAATTTGTAAAGTTTCTAATTCAAGAATTAATCAGGTAGGATGGCAGGAAAATTCACATTTGAATATTTTATTCTTCAAAAAATAAAGTAATAGCTGAAAAGAAAGAATCATTCTATCTTTTTTTTTTTAAGGAAAATCATTGAATTTCAATCAGCTAATTACTTCACAACATTATATTGGATGGTTAATTTTTTTTAAGTGGTTAGAACCTTTTCATAGAGCTGAATTTTAATATGTAAGAACCTGCAGCATCATATTTTCATTATCAATAAACTCAGATCATCTGTTGCATTAATATTTACCATTCCACATTTGTAATTGACATTCAACCTTTAAAAAATTGGTAAAATGAGCACATGTTTAGGAATTCTTTTTCTGCACTCGGAGATATGGGCTTCATGTGGGGATCTCATTTCATAGTAAATTCAAATTGCTAAAATTATTAGTTTTCTTAGATCTAGCTCTAATTTATGTCTATTTGATATATCCTCATCAGTCGATTGATCATGATAGATAAAAATATTTATTGATTTGATAGGTTTTATCTGAAAAAGTTAAGATCTAAGAATGATTCAATAGTTTCATTCTGGACAACTTTATAGCTCCAATGGCATTTAATCCATTCAACCCATATTTAATCGTAGAATGGGACCCACCCTATATCAGAGATCACGAGCTTTTAAGTTCTCGATAGGAAGTGGGGCACATGGGTCCCACATAGAAGTGAGAACTTGGGTGCCAAACAAACCAACCTCATCTTCAAACAAGGAACAAAACTCCATCACAACGTTTGAGCTCTCATGATCTAATCTTGATGTGCCCTATGAGTAGTAGGAATCACCCGTTAAGAATTTTATGCTGGGTATCCAGTGCACCTCAGTAGACAGATCCCAAATGGACAAAGCATCATGAATGGTGTTTGTTGGTCATTGTAGAATCCAACAACCTAGCTCTTAACTTCAGATGTTGCCTGGGCAGGCTGAAAAAACCCCAAAATACAAAAGGCCACTCACCTCATTTCATGAAATTGACACTTCCAGATAAAAGGAATCTATCAGAATAGAGAACCCTTTTCATCTTTGCTCATAAATTTCAGCAACAAATCCCATCCACTCATTTAAAAGTGAGTGCCTGACCATCCAACGATAACTGAAAATCAAGCAAATTGTAGAGCTTTCCAGGCATGAAAGCACCAGCACAGAAAATAAAAGTACAACCAATCAAAAGCAAAGGGAGATGAAAGATGACAACAATCCCAAAAGAAGAAACCACAAATTTTAATTTTAATTGATGAACACAAGCTAAGGGAAAGAAAAAGTAAAAACCCATCAAGATTTTTGGGTGTTTGAATGTGGAACCCTCTCATTCTCACTGCTGCTGTAACAATCAGAACCTAATCTCATATATGTATATATACATGGATTCATGAAGGGGAAAATTGTTCTAAACTTGAAAAATGAAAACATCAGATGAGGTTTTAATTTTAGGATTGGCCAAAATCCAAAATTCCGGGTCAAAATTTTTCAGCCTGGGTCCAAATTGAAATATACATTTTTTTTTTTTTTGGAAATATTGGCCGAAATATGAAAATATAGTCCAAAAGTTTTTGGTCCAAGTGGGGACTGACTGAGACCAAAAAAATTCTTGTGGCCGAAATTTATAACCAGAAATGGATGGATAGATGATTTGAAACTGAATCAATGAAATCCTCTCGAACCTCTAGACTGATACAGCTCCAACCTAGCTTTGGCCTCCGGCAGCAGTGTGTCGACGGTTTCATCTTGAACCATGTATCCTTGTTTAGACGCCCATTCTAGTGCGGTGAGCACCTCTGCCTGTGCGAGTGCCTCACTGTCGGGGACGTGCATTGCGATGTTGCAGAGCAGGATCAAGGATGAGATTTGCACGATCTGCTCGCCAAAGTAGACCAATTGGATCAAGTGTTTGGCTCCTCCGGCGTTTATAATGGCCTTGGAATGATCCGAATGTAGATAATTGTCTGTGCAGGCGAACTGGGTCAGGGCAATGGCAGCCTCCCGAGAGACCTCCCCTTCTCTCTCATCGAGGAGCCGGACAAGGGGACCGATGATACGGGTCTCCGTGGCACGGAAGGTCCTCGCCAAACATCCGATTGCCTTGATGCAAGGGAGGAGGAGGTCCGAATCAGCCTTCTCAACAATCCTCAACAACTGGTCAACAACTGCCTTGGCAGCGGGTGAATTGGGCTTGAACGCCGACCGCCTCAGGTCAGCATTCTGCTCCGCAACTGCAGTGATCTCCATCAATGCCATGGCAGAATTGTATTGCACTTCTTCGGGGCCCTTCTCGAGGAGGACGGCAAAGCAAGGAGTGCCCGCGACTCAGTGATGTTCCGACAAATGGCTGAATTACCCTTGGCAAGATGCCAAAGGGCTTTGGCAGCCATGGCTTTCATTGTAGCTTTCGTTTCTGGGTCCTCAAATTCCCTTCCCTTGATACTAGTCCCATGCATGTTGACCCCGGGCTTGTTTGCATTATAGCCCCCACCTCCGCCGCCTTGGTGACTGCTATTTTGAATGGCATGGTGTTGGTGATTGTTGGCATTGGCATGATTCGCTGATGTGGGTTGGGATTGGGCTATTTTCGATTTAAACACTGAATGTATCTGATCTTCATTTTGGTTTGTTGTAGGGCGCTTTACCTGAGAATTCAAGAGCCTGTCTTCGTCGTCGACGACGGCTTTATTGTTCTGTGCATTACTGTTGTTACCATTACTAGCCATGAGGACTGAATGAATAGACATGACCTTGTTGCTGGTAATGGCGTACTTGCTATGCTCCTGCACTGTCTCGAAAGCCAAATGGCTGACGAGAAGCCGAATTATGTTGTTCTGCTGCGAAGTGATCTTGGCATTTAGGGTGAATTTCAGAAAGCTCGGACACGGCCCAAGCGACGACGGACTGCACTTTCATTGACCCTTCTTTGAGGATTTTCGCAAACACATTGCAGACACCAGCATGTATCATGTGTTCGACGCATTCCGGGTCGCGAGCGAGGAGGCCAATAGCTCGGGCGGCGTTCTCCTGGCCTTCGAGACGGCCATCCTTGAGGAGTTTGAGAAGCGGGACGACGCCGCCTTCTTCAATGATCAGTTTTCCGTAGCGATCGTTGTCACGGGCGAGGGATACGAGGGAGGCGGCAGCATCGCAGCGGTCATCGAGCGAGCCGGTGTACAGGGTGGCGATTTGCTCCCAGATAAGGCAGAGAATTGGCTCATTGGCGGCGATAGGGGGCAGGCCGAGGTACTCGTCGTCTCGGTCGTCGGCGCTGGCTGACACCCGGAGAAGCCAGGACACGTCGCCAATGGAATTCTCCAACTGGGACGACATCTTCTTGAATGCAGCGTTTGGAATTATAGTAAATACCCTTTTCATGATTCCATTCGCTCGGCACTTGTTAACCAAAGCCAGGGCCTTGTCTAGAACCTGCTCCGTATCGTCAATGATCCGCCGCGTCGGCCGCTCATACAGATCCGAGCTAGCACGGGCGGCCTGCCGCAAAAGGCCGGCAAGCTTCTCTGTTTTCGATTTCAGCTCCGCGCATTCCTGTTTGAAGGACTGGGCGTCGTCCGCCAGTTTCGTAACCTGGTCCGCCAACTGAATGGGCTTGGCCAAGATCTGCTTTACGATATCCGCCATGGATTCTTCTTCTCCTCTTACGTAACTTCACTTCTTCTTCTCAATGCCGGAGACCGATTTCGGATCGATCAGACCGGCGTTTGAGAAATCTTTGGACGAATTTCAACGGAGAATCGAAATGGGTAATATTCTTAATTTTGTTTACGTGTGTAATTCTCGCAAGATTTGATCGAGAGAGACATCCAGATCGAGAGAGAAAGAGAAGGGAGGGAAACTGAAACTGGAATTGGAGGAACGAGAAACAGAGAGAGATGAATGACCGGTGGAAGTTTTATTTCTCTTTCTAATTTTAATTTCTCTCTTTTTTCCGTTTCTATTTCCTTTGGTTTGGGTTATTTTTCATCAATGATTTGGGTACGTAAATTTAGAAAAAAAATGAAGTATTCATGTCTGAGGAGATTTTAATCTTTCCATTTTATATAATTTAAATTTAATTGTGATAAATTATTGATTTTTTTATAACTAATCATATAAAATTATATCGATTATATAAAACAATTATATCTATCTCATTCAACTCTGTAAATCTGACCTGATAAATTTGTAATCTTCTTAAAAATAAATAATGATCTAATCTTTCCAGAATTAGCTACCCTTAAGAAATGATTCGTTCTCACGAATAAAGAAATCAATTTGTCTCGTCATTTTTAATAAAAATTAAATTATAAAATCAATAAAGATTGGATTTAAGTTAAAAATAACAAATTTAATGATTTAAATCTATCACGAAGTAGGCCTCTTTGGGTGTATAAAATGTATTATATTATTATTTATTAACAATGTATCATTTATTATTAGAATAATAATATTTCGACATGAGATGGGATATTGGATTGGATGATCTAAATTTGTCTAAGCAAGTAAAATGGGGTCCTTGATTTACGGGAATTGAGAAGCGTTGATTTTAAGGAAATGTGAGCTGGCAAGGTATGAACAAAAAAGAAAGGGAAAGAAGCTGAGTTGGAAGTTTTTGACTCGACGAGTTTTACAAGCTCAAACGCGTTTTCTCTTGCCTTTTTTAAGTCACTCACTAATCACCTTACCTAATGCTTCCACTAATAATAAGCCATAATACTTATTAGATGTGGCATATTAATTATCTTGTTCACTCAACATATTGCACAATGGGTACCACCTGACCTAGTGGTGCAATATGGGTAGTGGGTTGGGTCAAGATCTAACTCTAGTTCATCCATATTAACTTTAGACTATTATTTTTTAACTTTAGCTCATATTTAATCCTTTTTTTTAATTTGTTCTTAAGTCAACTCATTTTTATAATATTAACTTACTTTTAACTCGAACTAACTAATTTGATCAGCATAAAATGATTCATAAGTCAACCCGTATAATTAAGTAGCCAATTTATTTTATTTTAATTTTTTGATATTGGGTTTCAAAAATTATTAATTTATTATGATCAGATAAATCAAGGTTTTTTTCTTATTGTTATAAAATTTAGGAACAACTTTAGTGATCTATTGCTTGAGTCTTTATTGATCCTTGATTGCTCGGTACATCCATTGAGTTGAGATTCAAATGAAAATACAGAGACTTCTGATATTCACAGTTTGAGAAATTTTTAATAGGAGATATAGTACTAAAATAATATCATGTCATATTTAAATATCGGTTGATATGTATTTTTTTTTTGTTGATTTTTTGATATATTCCAGCGGATATATATTATATTGTATATAACTGATTTAGTCACGTATTATTAATACTTGATCGAAATATCACCCAAAAGATAAATATCAACTCATATATCTTCTATATATCGCTACAACTGTGTATCAGCCGATATAATAATGATACGATAGGTATCATCGATACTCAAATATTTGTTTATATCAATTTTAGACCGATATTTGAATATTTGCTTATAATATTTTTCTATTTGAGTTTACTATTAAAATTGTCCACTACTTCAGTCATTCAGTGTAAAAATACACACATTTTCTCTTGAATTTTTTTTTTATTCAAACACAATCTTTATTTGCTGATACAGGCTTTGAATACAGAATGTACCATTTGAAATGTAAAATGTGGTGGATTAAAATACTAATTTTTAAACTATTATATTATTATTTCAATCATTTATTTCATCTATATGTTACTTCTCGTAATTAAATTTAATAAATTATTTTTCATAAATGACTGTAAGTTAGTGGAATAAAGGCATACCACAATGTGAGAGACTCTTGTCAAACAAGCTATCAAATGAAGCCAATGGAGATAATTTATTAAAATCAATAAAATGTTAAATGAAGTTGATTTAGTGCTAAATTTAAATTATTTAAATTTTTTTATTTTAAAGATTTAGATCTAATCCGAATTAACATTCATTTGATGCATCACCAATTCACCACCATTAGATTGAACGTAATTTATAAAAATATTTATCCAATGACTTTATTTTAATCTTAAAAATAAAAAATAAAAATAATTCAATAAATCTTATTTTAAACTACTCGACAATAATCTTTCTAACAATTCAAATTATTTTGATAGAAAGTGGATCCACCATAAATTATTATTTTTATTTGGACCATACAGTGGACCTTCCAAGGATAATGTTTTAAAAAGAGGTGCTCTTTTTTGGCATATATAGAACTTTTTTTTCATTTTTATAAAAATACTCTTATGAAAAAAATATTTAATTACATAAAAATGCAGTAAAAATAATATCGATAAATTAAACGGGCATATGTTTTGGATTAATCTTGTGAAAATCACATGAAAATTAATATGTAAAAAATATTTAAAATACTAAACAATGTCAACATTAAAAGAGAATAAAATTGTGATATGATTCAGACTTTTAGGAGAGGTCATTGAAATTTCGGACTTGTTCTTTGCCAAAAAAATATAAAATTTTGGCATGGGTTTGCTCCCTCATATCTGGGATCAATTCTTCATGCCAAGGGTCGAAATATCGCCAATATATATCGTATCGACCGATATTTATCGATTTTTTAAGACCGAGCAATATCAGCCGATACGATATGTATCGGCCCGTACAAAACGAATATCGGCCGATATTCGGTCCGCAATATCGGTCACCATATCGGCCGATATGTACAAATATCGGTATTTAAAAGTTATTTAAAAAAAAAAAAAACCGATACGGTTTTTCACGGTTTTTTGCCGTTTTCAACAGTTTTTAACGGTTCTTAACGGTTTTTTACGGTTTTTCACTGTTTTTTGAGGTTTTTTGCGGTTTTTTCACGGTTCTTCACGGTTTTGTCACGGTTCCGATATCGGAGGAGAGAGAAATGGCAGACATCGGAGGAGAGAGAAAATTATCGGCCGATATTTGCATATCGGCCGAAATATCGGCCGGGGTGTTTTTTTAACCCCTGCTTCATGCTACCACCTGATTCACTCGGACTGTTTCTCCAGAAGATTAGTTCTATTGGATCAATATCTCGTAGATACTTTCGTTATCCAGAAAAAAAAAAAAAAAAATAAACACGGAATATAAGTCAATGTGTATATCAATCCAACTCAGTGAGTTGATGGATTTAATTGCAAGGTATGAAAATTACATTTAGTAATGTGAATTCACGAGACAATGCCAAGTGCTACTGTGCCCTGGTCGACTCTCAAGATGGACTGTCAATATCAAGTAAAGTTGACAACATTGGAAGTGAGATGATTGACTCTTGCATTTATTTATGAAATCATTTTAGGAGAATAAAATCCAGTATTTTAACCACTTGAATTGAACTTTTTTAAAGATGGTATATATTAAAATTATTTTATCTTTTTATTTATTGTGATAAATTAAAGATAAAAATAATATTAATTTTTGGCAAAATAGTCTCAATGTCTATTTTGGTAAAAGGCATGGGTGCACAAGTCAATTTTCACTGGGTTCACTAGAGAAAGAAATCTCGATATATATTGTCGATAGCGATTGATAAAAGTTTTAATATCAGCCAATATCTGAGATTTAAATCCAGCTAACAGTAAGAAAAGTTATATATTTGATATATGGTATTTGAATATACAATAAGGTCAAATCTTGTATTTTCATTATTAATTGGTGATAGAACTCGAATCCACTGTGGTGCCTTGTTTGCAATACTTGTACGTGGGGCCAATATGGGCACACATTGATAGATTGGTATGAGAGTACATTATTTGAATAGAATGGCAATAAAAAATCATTTTAATTAAATAAATAAATGCATATCTACAAAGGTTCCATAGTTTCAATTTTATCCAATGAGGTACATTTTAAGGGGTTAAATCATAGGTTGATCTAATTGGGTATCGATCTAATTCATGTCGAGTTAGGTGGGTGTGATCTAAATTTCAATATAAGATTTTTTCCCTTAAAGTGGTCACCATCTACTGAAAAAAATATAATATTTCAAAATTTGAAATAAAAGAAATTGACCTTATTATGATTAAGTCTCTTACATCTAATCATTTCTCATTGCATATAATAGGTTTATAGGTCCCAGCAGGAGTTCAAATATCGGCCGATATACCGATATCTCGACCGTATCATATCGGTTTTTGTAAAAAAAAAAAAAAGAGAGAGAAAATATCAGGCCGATACTGAATTTTAAATCCCTGGATCCTAGTATATCAAACACATATTTGCGAACGACTTCAGAGTAAAAATTGAGATCTAAATTGATTTTTAGCCATTTGATCAAATACATTTGAATTAATGCCAATTAATTATTTATTTTGATAATCTAAATCTGACGCTCAAAAATGGATTATAGCTCTAATTTTGATTTTAGAGTATTCTAAACTCTATATTAAATATGATGGAGTATATTGTCCTATAAAATATGTTATATAAAAAACATAGTTTATGTTATTATGCTTTTTTTTTTTTTTTTTGAATTTACGCGTCGACAGTCTGTCCACCTCATGGACCCCATTTGGGGCCCACTATATGATAAATTTGAACCATTAAAAATGTTATTTTCTCTTTTAGGTTTAGATCTAACTTAGCCGATGTCTATTGGGTATATTTTTACTGCTGAAAACTTGAAATATTACTAACTCAATGACTCACAAAATGATTATGATAGACAATAATATTTATCATGATAATTTTTTATCTTAAAAAACAAGACCTAAAATAATTCAATGAGTCCTATTCTCGACATTTTAATAGCTTACTTAATAATTTATTTATTCATCTCATTTTTGTTTTATCATAAGATGGAATCTACTTTCTAATATAACATGTCAATGTGAAATCATCTATCCCCCCATTAAAAATTCACTAACAAATATTATTTTTTCTTTTATATATAATATTTACTTTTTTAATTTAATTGTTTAATAGAAATACAAATCAGAAGAATTGCGAATCAAGTAACTAGGAAAAAAAAAATCATCATTGATCACAAGTCACAATCCATGGATTGGGGTAGAAGTTGTGATGGAAACATAAAATGGCTGACCTAAGAATGTATCGGCTTGATTTGTGGTTGGCATGTTGTTGTGGTCCCAAATATATTGTATGCCTCCGATCCGACCCACTTAGTCAGTCACATGTTCACATGTTTACAGACTGTGACATACTAACCATCTATGATTTGTATTCACCATTCGCATTGGGAAAAACTGAAAAATGGTAATGCCATTGACCAAAGCTTGGATCGGATCAATTTAAATTCACTTGACTCGAGTTAATTCAACTCACTTTAAAATTGATTCAGTCTGAAATAATAAACCAAATTAATTTTTAATTTACTGGTCTGCTGGAGATTGAGAAATTATGAAAATATTTCAACTATATCAATTATATTCGCCTCAGAAAGTGGGAGGTTGAGGGTTCGAGCACCGAGGTTTGAGGTTGAGGGTTCGAGCACCCATGGTCAAACCTCGATGTGTCTTAGGGGTAGTGGGTTCATCTATAAAGATTTTAGTAGAACTGTATATGAATTTTCCACACGTTAATCTAAAAAAAAAATTGTATGCTAACTAAGGTGGCTTGTATGACCAAAGTATAGAGTGATATTTTCAATTCATTGCAAGAATGAAAAATCTATATCACCTAAAATATTATAATCTTATCATATAAAGATAGGCAACCAATTCTACTTTAATTTGGATTTTAAAATAAATAAAAAAACTCTGATGAGACTCTTTTTAGGGAGATTTCACGTGGAGACTTTCTTTTAAATGGATTTCGAACCCCACATAGTTGGGTGTGATGAAAAGAGGGTTGTAAGAGTGAGAGCTTTAGGAAGTTCTATCACCATCTGATCATCTTATCCTCTGATTTTAAACTTTAGAAAATCAATGATTTAAATTCATTTAAATCTAGAGGGCTAAGATTGTATGGCTCAGATGATCAATCAGTGATGAAATTCTATATACTCTATGTCCATATAATTACTTATCTACCACTTTCAATTGTATTAATGGAAAATTTCATTAATGAGTCTCACTAACTTAACTTTTATAAAATATACTGAGAGGGTAATTATGGAACTAAATGAAATAAAAAGATATTATGATTTTTTTAGGTGTTTTGGTTGTCATAAGCCTGAATAGCTCTTTACGTCCAATTATCTACTATTTGAATCAATCACATAAATGAGATCATTCCCAGAGACTCTACTGAGGTATTTACGTTGGACCTATTCAGTGTGGGGCCCACCAGCGTATGTATTTGATGATGGAGCCATTTTTCAAGTGGTCCCTTCAGTAAAAATACCCAAACATTTATTCTGATTGGGGCGACCTGCCTTGTAGGAATGAATTACCTAATTGATCCATCATTTAATAGATGGAGGTGGTAATTTTTTATTTTTTTAATTTGAAAATAAAATAATAAAAGAGATCATAACCTCTCTCTCCTCATCCAAATGTAGCAAGTAAGACATACTTTCCTCTCCATATCCCATAAAAAAACAAAAGAAATAGACTATTTGTAGAGTGGTGTGTGACATATGACGCCGAACATTTAGGTAGAAGACGTAACAAATAGATTGATGATGGTAAGTTGATAAGGAAGTGTACAAATTAAGAGTTCATTTGATAACTCAAACATGATAAAAGAAATTTTCTCTAACTCATTTCCATCAATATATGGAATTTTTATAGTATAAATATTTATTCAATATCGAGAACGACAATACAATAATTGTAGGCTTAATTATTGATTATGGAAAAAAGCCCTAACAAAAATATAGATGGGGTTCAAGAAATATGTTTGATGTTGCATGAAAAAAGGATTAATGCATGGTTTCACGCAAAGTTGCCGGTCACCATTAATGAAAATTTATCCTAAAGTTTGGAGGTCCAAAATGTTCCATTAACAATTATAGACTTTGATGTCAGCCGATAATTTTTTTATTGTATGGTTGCTATATTAAAAGAAAGTGAGGCACTAGACAGTACAAATAAAGAAACAAAAAGAAAAGAAAGGAAAGCAATAAAAACCCTTCAGTATAATAATCACAAAAGGTAAATTATTGCAACTTCTATAAAATATCTCTAATTATTGACCTATTTTGAGATTTTATATGTAATTATGGCACTTTTGTTTGTGATACAATGAAACAGTCACTTGTCCTTTTTTGTACAATTGTCAATCATGATAAACCTATAACTTAAAAAACTTAAGACTATCATCATAATAAAAAATGAGTGTCAATATATTTCTAATGAATGTGAAATACTCCCTTATCTCAAAATACTTGTTCTATTTCTTTATTTTCACATTAAATGTGTTTCAAATCACCTTCTAATGTGATGGTAGACGAACTTCTTTTATAAGCTTTGACTTGCCCATATAAGTCAATCTATAATTATTTCCACCTCCGACTCTCTTGTCTAGGAATCATGCATTGATGCATAGTTAGAAAAGGCTCATTGAGTACTAAATTAAATTCATTGAGAGTTATTCGTAATCTTACTACCTTAAAATCATTCATATCATGTTCGTAACGACTCAGAAAATCTATTGATAGGCTTTTGACACACTCCGTGTAAAAAATCCTTGAAAAAGAAAAAATTTCATAATAAGACAAGTATTTTAAGACGGAGAGAGTATATGTCAATTTAAGTCTTTAAAGAAATAAGCAAAAACTAAATCATTCCAAACAAAAATCCCAGGCCTTACAAAGCTTGCAACTAAGCAACTGTGAAAAATGAAAATGCTATAAAATAGAGTCCAATAAAGCATAGAAGTGCTATTTTTACCGCGCGTGTTTGATAAATTATGAAATTTTGAATTTAATTGATGATGAAAAATATCTAATAAAAGTAAAATTTTGTCGTTTGAAAGTGATCGTAAGAGAGAAATTGGTCTGTGAAAACCGAAGATAAGAAGGGGTTTCTACTAAAAATCAACGTTTGTGGAGACAATATGTTTATACATGATTTCCCATAACTAAAAAAATCCTTTTTAATATATTCTTCCCTCCCAAAATACTTGTCCAATTTCAAAAAGTTTTATTTCTTAAAGATCGTTTCAAGCAGAACGTATCAAAAGTTTATTAATAGATTTTTTGAGTCAATATAAACATGATACAAAAAGAAAAAAGTCTAGATGGTTTCCTATAGTTACTGTTCAATAATATTTTCCTAATTATACAGCAATACATGATTCCAGACGATGAGAGTGAAAGGTAAAAACACTTACAGAATGTCATATATGAACAAGTCAAGGTTTGTAAAAGAATGTCGTCTTCCCATCACGTTAGAAAGTGAGAGCTCATTGAAAAGGTTAAGGCTTTGATTTAATGTGAAAGTAAAAAATACAAGACAAATAATTTGAGACAATTCCAAAATACAATATAGAACAAGTGTTTTGAGACAGATGGAGTATTAATCTTAACTATTACCTATAAAAAAATTAAAAATATCATTTTTATAAAAAAATAAATTTCCAAAACTACAAAACTTCAAGGTTACCGATCATTCTGAACTAAAATCCACGATAGAAACACACTCACCTACTGGGTGAGCAGAGCAGCTATTATAATTGGAGTACTTGATAAACAAATGAAACATTGAGTGGCCGATACCAACAATAAATGTATGTGGTGGCATTAATTAAGCACTCAAATCAGTTGAATGTGACAAATTTCTCATTAATTAGGCAACCGTCCTCAAAGGTTGTTTGCTAGTTCAGATGATGTTATAATAAACTTAGATCTTTTAGAGATGGGTTAGGTTGAGGAAAATAATGCACAACTCCAATTTGGCTAGGCTGGGTAAACGATCTCTTATAGATATTTTTATTTTTCGAATTTATGTGTAGGAAACCCAATGTAAAACTCTCACAGGTGCCACAAGTGATATCCACTGCCCTTAGAGTACACCAGATGAGGCCATGGAGACTCAAACCTGATACCTCCCGCTTCTTGAGGAGAAAATTAGATGTTATTTTACTATTTTTTGAGGATTCTATCTTTTTAAGTTATCACTATTGAATCTTTAAATCAAGTTAATGGAGAAAATTGTGCATTACATATTAATTCCCCCCTTTTTCAAGATGCTAATGTAAAAATATGCTTAAAAATAAAGGGAGAGCATTGGCCAGGCTAGATTGGGCTAGTAGGAAGTACTAGGAACATGCTGGGTTATTGAGTTAGGGTTGGGTTGGTTTGAGTTACTGGGCTAGATTGGGGTTAGGTAGGTCATGATATGGGCATCAATGAAGAAAAGGAAATGTGGTGGGTCTAAAAGATCTGACCCCCAAGTTCATAGAGGAGCAAGATAATCTCCCTGCGAAGATAGGTATTTCAAGAACCAGGAAATGTTTTTCTCATTCTCATTTTGCCAAACATCCCAACATGTTTACCTTCATCAGACACTAGAAACAAAGTTTGAAAATCAGATGTAAACTCCAAATCCAATATTAAATACCAAGAAAATTACATCTTCTATGAGAAAAGGCTACAGTAAAATCTCTACTAAACAAGAACAAGTAAATGCCGATAAAAATACATCTTGAACAACAAAGGGCCACAGCTTAATAATATTCGTTCCAAGAGAATGTTGTATGTCTTTCTTCCTTTCCCCCTTTTTTTTTTTTGACAGGCATGAGAATGTTGCTTATCAAGAAACATTGTAAAGAAAATTATGTAAATCCTCACAAGGCATCTCGTGCGGCAATTCGGCAAGTGATTGAATCAGCCAATGAGGAAATTGCTAATTCCAGGCCTGATATTTTATAATGCTGAAGAAAGTGGAACAATATCTCAGTAGTTAAATAATATAAATAAATAAATAGTAACAAAGCCAGGGAATTTGAAGTTGAAGTGTCAAACCTTTTGTATCTGGGCCTTGTTTGCTCTTGCTTCCAACTCCTCCAAATCAATTTCTTTCCCAACAATAAGCTTCTCGATCGCCTTAATCTAGCAGAGTTAACACTATCCTTCATCAATACCATACTCGAGCTTCACCACATATGCAAGAGAAGCTATTTTCAAAACCTCTATAGGTATTCATGAGAGTACAAATGTGTCAATTGCCAAGATGCCAATCATCAGTTGTGAAAAGATTGAGAAAGAAATGTGCTGTCTATAGGATTTGGGAAGGTAGAGATGCTGACCCCAAATTCCAAATGCAACGGTAAGAAGTTCTAAACCCAAAAAAGAAAGTGGAATTTCTTATTAAATGAAATAGAATTATTTGAAAACATCCAATTAGGAATTAGAATCAGCTACGAAATTGCAAGTGGAGATTCAGACGAGACAAATGCTCTGTGGCACTCAGCAAGGCAATAGAATGTAAAAATATAGAGATTGAAGACCGTTCAAAAAAATATAGAGATGGAGAGAGTGGCTACAAGTCTATCTATACTTTGAAAGAATCTAAACAGCACTTCCCGGATGGGGAGGTTTTTCCTAAAGGGCCAGGTTTTTGGAGGAATCTTTCCATCTGTTATAGATTGTTCCCTATAATGAAATATCATTTCTTTGGCATTTTTGAATGACATGGATCATAACAAGAAAAATCAAGGAAATGTTTAAGGGAGGGATGAGGAGTCCTTTCGTAGAACACATAGGATACTATGGCAATCCTGCCTTCCATCATTCTCAGGGATTTTAGAAAGGAAATAGGTAATTTTTCAACACTCATGGAATAGATGGGATCCAGGCATGCTATTTTCTTTTTAAACAGTAACTAAGAATACTATTGATAAATAAAAGCATGGTACAAAAGGTAAGGAGGCATAGGAGAGATGTACATCCCAAACCCTAGTATCCAACCATTAAACCAAAAAACATCATAGCAAGAAATCAACTAAAGCCTCCCTCCTATCCATTCTGGCTTTGACCAAGTAATCAGGAGCTCCACTTTCCTCCCTAAGGTAAGATCTTGAATCTCCCTAACCACTCGGATCAATTTCCATGGAGGTTTCTTCCTCTCATTAGCCCATTTCATGCCTTTTTTTAAAAAAAGTTAAACCCATTTTATAGAGTTGGAAGAGTCCCTATAATCACTAAATCCCCAAGACTATGCTCAGCCCAAAGGACTAAAGCTCATCCATGCATGCTCACTACTATCATTCTTTGGGATTTTTACAATGGAGCAGAAGGTAATTTTTCAACAGGACAGTACGACTGGTTGAAGGTTTGATGGGAGTGATTTGTGTACTTACCAGTCTATTGAATTAGAATGAAAGGAATTTGTAGCTTTAAAAGAGAAATGGAAGAGCCAAGAAATTGGAAGCTCAATTTGCATTAACTGACACCTTTTTCCTGATTTTGGTCGGTAAAAAGAACAGCACTGCCTAATGCTTTTGTTTATTTGTTTATGTTTTGAGCGATGTTAGCGATGCTTTTGATAAGGAGCCTTACAGAAACATGTGAACCCTCAACAATTTCTTTCCCATGTTTCTCTTCCATGCATTTGTTCAAGTCACCCAATTTCCTAAATCATGTAAAATAGAAATGATTTTAATAAGAGGGAAGTAGCATCATGCAGTCGCCAAGCATACATTTTGAAAGTCATATTTAGTAACCGATTCTGACAAATTGCAACTTCGAACATTTTGCACCAATCAAGCTATATAGTTTTGTATAAGAAATGCCAAGTAAAGAAGCTAGTAAAGAGAATAAGGATATACAGACACTAGCTAATTTGCTTAACCATAGGTTTATAATTTGAACCCATCCTCTCTTGAGTATGAAGAACTTGAGAAAGGAAATTCACAAGAACCTAGGTTTTTTTAATCGTTTAAGAATCTTTTTTTTTTTTAAATCATATCATGGATCAACACATGGGTATGCATGCTGCCTTTGTCTAAAATAAATTTGTTTTCTGAGTCTTCAATGTTTCTTCTGAATGTTTTGCAGGGAACTATTAGTGATCATATGCACTGGCATCATATACCCAACCATGATCAATGGAGTTGGCTCCAATACTTTGCCCATCATGCCTATACTTGAGTATGTTAGCTGGTGTTTCTTTTTTTTATTTTTTTAAAGATCACAACTCAGATACATTTTAGTAATAAAGTAACAATTTACACTTCATCCTGCCACTTCATTTTCTGCTAATAACTAAGTGACTAGAGTATATCACCCTTCAGGATTTTCTGCCTTTTAAGGGCACTAGAATAATATTCATGTAATCCCATATGAGGAGTTGCTGGAATGAAGGTGAAAAGGCAGCAAATGCAGGTCAATATGCCCTTTCAAGACATACTCAAGCATGCTATGTCCAACAATATTGTAGAAAATTACAGAAAATATCTTTTTCTTTTTTGGTATCAGCCTGTATGCAAAACTATTGGACAAATCCAGACTTGGTCTTAATAAGAATTTGGATTTTGTTTTTCATACAGCGCCTAAGCGAATGTATTAGCTCACACAGCAGTGTAGTATTTCCGACATGCCCAGGCATACATGCCCGGTGCTAATATTGTCAAAGGAATGGCCAAAAGATTACCCTTTCCATGGTTTGCTGTTCATGAAGAATGCATATGAAAAATTGCAAATACAAAAGGTGAGGAAAGGGGAAAAAAGGCAAATAGAAATGTAGCCAAAATCTGAGAGAACAAACTCATTCAATTTGAAGATGAGGTTCTTTCACAAACAATTAATGATTATTTTCGCTGGTTCTCTATTCAAAGTGAAACTTTTCAAGATGTCAGTTAATTCAGCAGAACAATTGAAGTGTAAAAAGGTGGCTGATATTCAATTTGACATCAATACTGTTATAGTTGAAAAAGGATATGAAGGACAAAATTGAAGTCAAACAAGTGGATGCCATGGATGGGAAAAGTGGTGACGATAGTGATATGGAGGCAAGGAAAGCTGTCTCCTCCTTCAAATAGGGCTTTCAGCAATTTCTTTTATGGAGGAAAAGAAACTCTCTGATGATAATATTGTCAGCAAGAAACAGACTTGGGTGCTTGTAAATTATTGAATCCATAGTGTCCCCAGCACTATCCCTTACGAAAATAGTAAAGGGACAGCGCAATGAAGGAACCTAGAGATCCAGAGCATAAGGCACAAAGCGCAAGCCTAGGTGTGAGGGCACACTTATGTAGATAGATTTAGAAAACATATATATCCATTAGATTGTGACTTCATCACATAAGTATTAAAAAAATAAACAATTTTGTTCATCTAAAACACCAAAATGAATGGGCAATTCCTAACATGCTGGACTTGTCAAGGTGAGCCTGCATGCCTGCCTCAGAGCTAGGTGAAGCACAAAATGGGTCTAGAGGCAAGGCATGAGCTGAAGCATAAAAAATGGGCCTTTGACTATTACGCTTCTGATTAGTCAATAACCTCATTAAAGAAGTGTCGTCAACTGATTTACATACAAGGAATGCTCTACTAGTCCATGGTACTCAAATCATTCAATTGCCATTCTGTCCCATCTAATGAACATGAAGTAATAATGAAACAGAAGGGCATTAATATGGGCTCAGTTGTGGTGCAATACTTTGCATTGATAATAATTTTTATAAAAACAGTGCAAAAACAAAGAATCATCTTAGAAGAAGAAGAAAGATCTTATAGTCAATTGTCGTAGAATGTGTTTACAGGAGGGAAGGAGGTCAACCATCTTTTCATATATAAGTTTGGCATCATTTACTGGGTCTGGTGTAAGCTGGTGCTTCCCAAAAGAGCTAAAAAATTTCCATTAATTCCTGGACATTTTGCAGCAACAAGAGTTTCAAACATGTCCTTTGGAGATTCATATAATCTGGAATGAAGAAATTGGTGAATCTTTCAAAGCAAATTAAGGAGTGGGGAAGAGCTATTGTTGCAATTCCAGAATTCAGCATGACTAAAATAGAAGATATAGAGAGAATGTGGGCTGAAGGTGGGCCTTCTCCAATTCAAAGAATCCCAAGTCTAAGAATAATGCGGAATTCTACCTTATCCAAGAATGGAGGCATAGGTAGGCATTAAACACGATCCTACCCTTCATCATGTATGCTATAACAATAATATCTAGAATTAGAAATAAGTGCATCAAAGAAAGCCTAAAGGTTGCTCCAATAGAAGAAAAGATGGGAGCATGTCATTTAAGATAGTTTGAGCACATCCATGAAAGACTAGAAAAGACACCAGTATGAAGAATGGAGGGATCACAAATAGATGAGGTAATAAGGGGGGAGACCGCTAAAGACATGGATTAAGATGGTAAGATATGACATCTAAGATGGTTCACGAACATCATAGAAGACTAGAAAGAACACCAATAAGAAGAGTGGAGATATTACAAGTAGAGAAGGGGATGGTTGCTAAAGGCATGGATTGAGGTACAAAGAAAAGAATTAAGAAAATTTAGATTAATGGAGAACATGGTGCCAATGGGGTTGAGGGGAAAAGTGGAATTTGGAAAGCCAAATCTAGATAGAAGGGTAAAAGCTTTTGACCATGATGATGAAGATTCCATCAGAGCTTACAAGGTGATACAACTGAAATGTCTTATACAAACATGTTCCTTCTCTACTTTGCAGGATCCCCAACTTCAAACCTAAAATCATTAGATGTGCTTACAACCATTCAATTAAATCATATGAGCACTTTTTTTTTGAAAGGATATCAATAATTTATTGATTTTAAGGAAAAAAAAATACAGCCAGAGGCCAGAAAGAGCCCAGAAACAGAGGCACAAAAAAACCCACACCCAGGCTCTGAACAACACCCAAAAAACAAGGGTTAACCGAGCCCAAGCTCACAAACCCTTACAATGCTCATATGACAACTACAGTACCAAAAATGCTCATATGATTTGGTGACAACTTCATAAATTCACTGTAGTTGTCATATGAAAGTGGAACCATAAGGCATGTTTGGTGCCAACATTAACAGTAACAGTTTTTGTGTACACAATATGGCAGTAGATAAGGTGAACGGCTTTCCTCCCTTTCATTACTGTGTACACAATATAGCAGTAGATAAGGTGAACGGCTTTCCTCCCTTTCATTATCTCTTCACTTGTTAAAGTGAAAGGCCGACTCAGCAATTTTACTCTAATGCAAATTTTTAAGGAAAACTTAGCTGGTCATTCTGTACCATGTTATAACCAACACTAAAGCCTATGGGCATGTTTGCTAGAAGTTCAAGTAGAACTTATGATTCCTTAGATTCAGCAAATAGCAAGATTTTGCGAACTTAGAAACTTATGAAGTTCTGCAACAGCCAGTTTATATTTCATACACTTGGAATTCCAAATAACACCTCAAGGAGAAACTTATAAATCCTGAAGGAATTTAAAATTTCTGAGATGTCACAACTCCCACACTAGAATCATTATTTCACCAACAAAGGAATTCTAGAGTGGGAATCATGAAATCCCACAAAATTCCAGTTCCACCCAAGAATTCCCACCTATCAAATAGGCTCTATAGTGCCTGAATCTCTTTCCTTGTACGGAAATCACGTTTCACATCATAGCTCTCCCATAATCAAAATCATACAAATAACAAGTGGTATTGAAATGGTCATGACTCTCACCTCATCAGGAGAAGCACCGAAGCGAGCAGCGAGAACATAACCAGTATTTTCAGAAATTCCACATCTCTTCAATGACTCTGTTATCTAGTTCAACAAACCCAAAAACAAAATAAATAAATAAAATACTAACTACTGATTAAATGTGAACTAGGAAACATAAGAGATACCTAGTAAACTGAAGCGTACTAAATAAGTAAGAATGGGACAGATTAGCATACATGTTTAGAGCCAGAGTAATTGTAAACTAGTTCTGAATGAAGGGTGCGCGTAGTCAGTGATCCTCTCGACTTGGACAGAAGAGTCTTGTGCGCTGCTGCTAGAACTGGGAAAACATCTGGAATCTGTCTCAAACGTTTACAGCAGTCAAGTAAGCTTTACTTTCTCTGTATATAAGCAATTAACACTTAAGCACAGAGAGAGAGAGATTACAAGTGAAGCGTTGAGAAACGCAACTTCAGGTTCGAGAGTGGCAGCTTGCATAGAATTCACAAGTTCCCTGCAAGCTTATAAATGGGTTTGAGATTTTGTACAGTTAGAGAGAGAGAGAGAGAGAGAGAGAGAGTTAGAGAGAGATACGTGGAATTGGAGACGTCAATGAAGAGAGAAAGGGAGAGAGTGGTAGTGCCATCGACATCAAATTCCTTCATTGTTGAAAGCTTCTGCAAATCGAGAAAGGTTCTTACGTTTGCAATTGCTACTCGTTTCCTCTGTTCTTCTGGTTAGGGCTTCGAATCCTTTCGGTGAGGAGAAATTATCCGCTGACAACTGGGTCACAACGAAATCATATGAACTTTTATTGCGAACCGTTCAATCTAGCCACCTCTGCATTTGAAGGAAAAAAATGAACAGCTAAAAAATATGGATGGGTGGCAGATTGAGGAGTTCATAAATAATTTGATTCTTCTATCTAAAGATCATGGCTTCATCTCATGAGTTATAAAAAACCTACTAGTATCAAAATCCCATAGTTAATATAATTAGATGATATAATTTTTTTGGTTAAAGACTAAGGTATCAACTCGTCTCAATCGGACAAATTTTTAGTGTATGTATAAACCTTCCAATTCAGACACATTGAATACTGAATTATGGAGAGTGACTATTTATATTGAGTGAGAATTGATCCTGAGGCAATGTAATTCTACATTTATTTTTAAATTTTTTATAAACATAAAAAATTAAAAAATCCAGTAGGAGGTCTTTTTTAGAAGAAGAGCTCTTCTCTAGTTTCAGACTTCTTTTTCATAAGGTACTAAAATAGAAAGTATTTATTAAAATAGCTTGTGTGTATTCTAAAATAGAAAGTATTTATTAAAAAATAAAAATAAATTTACTTATCCCAAAATAATCATCTATAATGCTTACCCAACTTACTCGGAATGTGCAATGCTTTAAAATACGCAAATAGTACCCAAAGAAATGGAACAGTATTTTTATGCAAATTTGACTGATTCTTAGCTTGTAATGTGATAATATACATGTTGGAGTTCATATGGATATAGTTTAACTCGTTGGCTCTAGTCTCACGAAGCGGTTGCGGGATTGAGTTTTATGGTCTAAGTTTGGTGTACTTTAGAAATAGTTTTATGGTCTAAGTTTGGTGTACTTTAGAAATAGTGGGTTCCCTTGTGAGAGTTTTAAGTTGGGTATCCCACAATTTTTCACACGTAAATTTAAAAAAATATAATTTATAATTAATTTTCATATGGATACTATTAAATTAAATATTATAAATAAATTATTTATAATCATTTTATTTTTCTTAAATAATAAGAGGGAAAGTGCCACTCCCTAACTTTCATAGCATCTGAACTTTTCAAATTTCAATTGATACAAACCCAATGAGGTTCTCCTAATATAATCCTTTTTTTTAATATAATATTAACATCAGTAAAATGGTTCAGTGGATGGCCCAGTAGTAGTCTGGGGCAGGCTACTGCATAAGGCAAGTAGGCAACTAAAGCCGTTGCTTTAGGCGCCCATTAAGAAAAGTCCAAAATATTTGATACCCTTTTATTATAGAGAAAAAAAGGGGAATAGAGAAATGCAAGAACAGGGCATGCAAATCCAAAGAAGAGTTTGATCTCAGATCAGAATGGAAAATCCTAACTCGGTTATCAAATAGAGAAGCAGATATTCCTACAATCGAAGGAAAAGATGCGTATTTGAGAAGAAAGTACACACCTTCAGCAAGAACAGTGACAGAGACTGATAGAAGAAAGAGAGGCAGAAGGGCCATGGATTCTCTGGCAAACAGCTCCGGCCTTATGCATGCAATCAGACGAGCAATACCCAGATATAAAAGGAAAACGAAAATCCAACTAAAGAGAGGAAGACTGGAAAAAACTAAGAAGAGAGAAAGAGTAGAGAAGAAAGAAAAACAAAAATGAAAAAAAAAAGGGCAATTACTAAAAAAGATGGGGGTATTTATTTATAAGAGGGAGGTAACTTGTCAATCTTGGACGTTCGCATCAATCACGCAGGGGGACATGTCAGAGAATTGATAATGGGGATTTAGTACAAAAAAAATAAAAAGGAGCATGAATTTTCTGAAGACCTCCATGACGTAAGAGGTTTTAAAAAAGGAAAGGGAAAAAATAAAAAATCAAATTTTATCTGTACGCTTCTATTACAAAAGAAGGGTAACAGGGTAAGCCCATTACCTTCATCCAAACGCAAACGCAAACGCAAACGCAGCCCCTGTGAAGGTAGCAAGAGCATTTAATGCTCGTAAAAAACAAAAATGCCATAGCCATAATATCCATTTAATAATGTAGGCCCCACCTCTTGTGGAGGAAAATCCTAAAATTAGGTTGTAGCAGTGGGTTGGTTTTAACTTTTAAGCAGGTATGAGATTTTGAACGTCCGACGTATCTAGTGAGACCTCGATGAATATGATTGAAATTTCACTGATCTCGATTGAGATTTGGCTCAATTGAAAGCGAGAGAGAGAAATATAGGCCGTTATTCGTGGATTTGAAATATCGATCATCTTGAACCTACTGAATTTTAGACCTGTACTTTTAAGTGCTCATTGCTCAAATAACTGGGCCTTGTGCCTTACTAGCCAAGTAACTGGGCCTGCATGAGTTGACCCCAACAAAAACATATATAAGTTGAAAAATTGAAATACAGTTATTTGTTTGATAGTTATCTGTTTAAATTTACGTTTATTTAATATAATTTCACTAATATACTTTCAATTCTTCATTATTAATCAATGGAAAAAATTGGGTCAATAAAAAAACTCTTATCCCTTAATAACTTTTAATTTCTCTGTTATTATTGCTTAGATTCTTAGAAATTAGACGTTGAATGAAATTTCTTTTTTTCTTTTTTAAAGAATTATCGCAACTGTGTAGGGCAAAACATTAAACATAAGACAGGAAAAGAGAAGGTACCTTCCATGCAGAATTCATACAAAATAGATTTTTTTTTTTTTTATAATCAAGATAATACAAGTGATTTGGATAATTGATTGTAAGTGGTACGGGCTATCTGAGCCATCCACTTTCAATGGCTGCATGCTTTTAAGTGGCCCCCACTTGATCGAGTGGTCCCAAATCTTTACATAGTATTATTATGGATGTCTCTCTAGGTAGTGGTCTGTAGTCTTTACAAGATCATCGTTTCTCCTTCTTTCTTAAACTCGAGGAATCGGCCGTGTCAACTCACTTCTTAAGCTTTAAACAAATCATGATCAGCTCGAGCTTAATCCCTGATTAATTAACGTAAAACGATGTCATGTCCATAAGTTTTTCATCGTATCTACCAGCACTGATCCGTCTCCCACGTTCTGCTGCCGTAGCCGTTGAAAGAAGCCGCTCTCCTATAAGATGGGGTGAGGCCCACCCGATCCAACGGCCGGAGCTGCTGCTGCCGGCTGCGGTCGTAGCTGGCGCGCTTGACGGGATCGGAGAGCGTGGAATAAGCGGCGTGGATCTTCATGAACTCGTCCGCCGACCCGGCCTTGCTTTCCGTCGCCGCTACGACGTCTGGGTGGCAGACGCGTACCAGTCTCCGGTACGCCGCCTTGATCTCCTGACACGTGGCGCTCGTGGGCACGCCGAGAAGTTCGTAGAGTGACGACGGAGAAGATGACGATGACGATAACATGTTGCTCTCTCTCGCGGCGGAGGATGTAGAGGTGCAGGAAGCGACGACGCGGGATGGACGGGATCGGACGGACACAGCCGGAGGCGACGGAGGAGGGGAAGGGAAAGAAGAAGTGCCGGGGACGAGAAAATGGGGCGAGGTGCGGAGGAGGAGAGGTGGCGATGTGGCAACCATGGTGTCGCAGTTTCGGGTTGGATAGGCAGAGGTAGGGTAGGGCTAGATTAGGATTAGGGATGTCTATATAGAGGAGGAGGCGGATAATAAAGCCGAAGGTAAATGAGAATGATGGAAGCAGGTGGGCCCAAGTGGGACAATGTATGACAATGCTTATCCTTTGTCTCAGTCCTGTCCTGTGCTGACTCAGCATTCAAAGGGCTTGCTTGGAAATATATTTTACCTAGAGTCTAGGCATGTCATTCTTGACAGTCCAAGTTACAATTTCAGCTGACGGGTTTTACGATGGTTATTCCGGTTTCTTACGCATAAATACAAAAATAAAAAGTTACAATTTCATAAGACGCGACTTATAAGATATTCGATTTGAATAAATAGCCTAACGCTAACACGGAATGTTGTTGAACTCTATTCATTCGAGCGAAGATATATTTCAATCGAATAATTGCTACAGTAGTAATATTATTTAAATAATAAAATTTATTAAAAATTTTAAAGTTATTTTTTGAGGAGTGTGTATTTTCAAAATTTTTCAAATTAAATATCCAGATTAATTACGATAATCTGATAAAAATATTTTAAAACTATAAGGTCTTTTGACACTCCTAAATATTTAAAACACATTATTTTACAAATAAAAATATCCCTCAGCTATGCCGAAAACACATTTGAGAGTGTCAAAAGACCTTGAAGTCTTAAAGGATTTTTATCAGGTTATCGTAATTAGTCTGGATATTCAATTTAAGAATTTTTAGAAATATAAAGTGCTTAAAAAAAACTTTAAAATTTTAAAAGAGATTTTATTATTTAACTAATGCATGCATTACTGTAGCATCGATAATATATACTGTTATTTTTTAAGCATCGTGTATTTCTAAAATTTCTCAAATTGAATCCAGACTAATTACGATAACCTGATAAAAATATTTTAAGACTTTAAGGTCTTTTGACACTCTTAAATGTGTTTTCGGCACAGCCGAGGGATACCCTTATTTGTAAAATACTGTGTTTTAAGTATTTAGGAGTGTCAAAAGACCTTTAAGTCTTAAAGTTTTTTTATCAGAATATCGTAATTAGTCCAAATATTTAATTTGAGAAATTTTGAAAATACACACTGGTAAAAAATAATTTTAAAGTTTTAAAATAAATTTTATTATTTAAATAATGCTACTACTGTAGTATCGAATGAATGAGGCTGAATAGTATTCTGTGTTACTGTTCAGCCTCATTCATTCGAATGTATACTTGAAATTTCACTTGGACACTTTATCATCATTCGAATGAATCATCTATTCATTCGAATGAATGGGGCTGAGCAGTATTCTGTGTTACTGTTCAACTCATTCATTCGAATGAATTGAAATTACACTTGAGCATTCATTCGAATGAATGGGTTTGAGCAGTATTCCATATTATTGTTCAGCCCATTTATTTGAATGAATTGAAATTATACTTGGGCATTCATTCGAATGAATGGGCAATTCATTCGAATGAATGAAAACGTTGGCATAAAATGTAAATTTGCCACGAAAATTGAAAAATAGATGTGTAGTGGCAGAAAAATTGGGTGTCTGTAAGTCGCGCCTTTCATAATAATACTCTTTGTTTGATTATTAAACAAATTCCTTTTTGTTATTCTTGGCTTTTTATTCGCATATTTAGTTATAAACTTTGGTTGAAATTTACTTTAAAAATATAACTATCAATAATATTAATCTTTTTTTAAAATAAATTGTTTTACCAAGATCTGTAGTAGGAATTCTTATATTTCTATTATAGTCATGTAAAAATCATATTTTCTAATATTAGATATTTTAGGGTGGCCATCTTAATACGAATAAAGTCTTTTAAGAGATATGAATTTCGTAGATTTCTCATTTTACCCTTCACTTATATAGTACGAAAATATTTAAAAAAAAAGAAAGAATGTCAATGATCCGATTAGTAATCCAGTAAATCATTTGATGAGTGACTTAATTTGCTATTATATATAAAAAAATAATCTCACTTATATAAAATAAAATGATCCAATTACTGAACCCATTTGCTTTTCAAATTATCTCATATTTTATCGTGTACAACTCATCCATCGTTCCATTCCTGTCCTATTAGAAGACTTCTCTTTTACGTGGTCTCTTAATATTGATTTTTATCTCATCAAATCCCCTCTTTACACATGAATATGATTTTCATATTTTTAAATATGAGTAATAAACAAAATAATAAATTGATGGTAACCATTTTCAACCCACAAGTTGCCGTCTTTGAAAAAGTCCACAAATGATAAAAGGATCATTAAATTTTGACATGATGGATTTACAAATGAAACCTCTTAATCAATCAACAAAAGTCATTTGTAGGGACAGTTCACTAACTCAAGTCGGCTTGAAACTCTAGTAGACTGAACTCTAGATAAAAAATCTATCTACACGTAGGAAGTTAGACGCAGATCTATTAAAATCTTTATCAATAGCTCATTATCTTTCAAACATATTACGATTAGATTATAAGAGTTTCTACTCCCAACTTTTCACTTTCTAAAATAGAAAAAATCAATTGAGTACATATTTAATGTACATATACATGTACTATTTTGATTTTGATTTTGATGTGCTTTTTTTTTCTTTTAATAAATGATACAGTGATATATTATCATTTCCTTTGTATATTTAGTATTTCTTATTAGGCATTTAGCATTTGATAAAATATAAAAATATAACACTTACGTGTGTGAAAGGGAAATAGATTGATGGAAGCTTTTGAAAAATTCAATTATTAATGTTAATTTTAAATATAATTAAATAAATAACTTTAATGAGGAGAGTGAATATGAATATATGTTTTCGGCACGAGATATGATAATGATGAGGGTAATCTCATTGTAAATTATGATAAAATTGAGTAATTTGACTAAAAGAAAATCATTGAATCTCAACATCTCATCATGACAGATAATCGATCACAAAATTAGTTATTGACAAGATACAGTTCCTGTTAGAGTGAGATATACGGTACAATCTCTTACTCTATCATACATCATAGTGTATCTCAATCCAAAGATAAATATTTTTTATAAACAATTGAGACAAGGCCCATAAACGATCATGAAATGTAAGGATTTTCTTTTTAATTAAAAGTAGACTCCACATATAAAATTAACTTAACTTTATCATAATATATTCCTTTGACTTAGATGGTCTCTAACATGTCCAATAATTGAACATTTATAGTGATAAAGTATTACAAAACAAATTATTATTATATTATTAAGCCGGGTCAAATGTACCAAGCAGCAGTTCAAAATTCGATATCGACCGATACGATACGTCGACCAATATATCATTATCGGTCGATATTATTCTTTCTCCTCTTTTTTTTTTTAAAAAATGATCGATATCGACATATGCGAATCATATCTGTCGATATTTGAACCCATGGTACCAAGTCTACCTCAATAGATGATGTAGTCCATAATTCGATCGATATTTGGACCCCTAGTACCAAGACTACCTCAATAGATAATGTGGTCCATATTTGAACCCTTGGTAGCAAGACTACCTCACTAGATGATGTGGTCCATAATTCCATATAGTGAAGCCACGAATCTTCTGTAATTTAAAGCCACACAATCAGTAAGCTTCACATGTATGGCAGGAATCATTCAGCAGCCTTGAAAAAACTGGAGAAAATGATGGATTCCATGGAAAATCACTCATGGGTGATTTCTATCTTCTTCTTTTTGAATTATTTTGTCATGTATGGGACAAAAGGTGTCGTGGGTGAATCACCCAATAACTTCAAACTCGTGGTTTTTAATGGCAGAAGCCTTTCACACATCATCAAAATTGGGAATATTTGAATATTTCTATGCCTCTAGAAGCAGACCAAGAGTCATTTGAGAACAGAGAGAGACATGTAAGAAGGGATTTGCCGTCTGCTATTTCTTTGACTGTAACAGTAAGATTATATTGAAATTTTCTGGTCGGACGCATGAAATGTCACTCTATATACAAGAATAAACAAAGAGAATAAAAGAAAGCAGGTTTAGTGGAACATTTGTGAGTTAGTGACAATCAGATTCAGATGTGTAGAAGGCTGAGTCAAGGCTGAGTCATGGATTGATTTATTGCCCTTCTTCGTCTTGTTTCCATCTGACGGGATTTATTATGTTCAAAGATGTATGTATTTTTTTTAAGACCAAGTTACAAAAAACTTTGGTATTTTTTTAATCTTTACATGTATAAACTTTCTTATCTACACACACATACCGAGTAACATCATGGAAATGGACTCTTTTGGGTTAAGGGTTACTTGAATCCTAAGACCTTCTATATTCAGATGAATTTTTGACTGCCAAATCAATCTTCACAAATTATTCAAAGATATATCATTCTGTACACAGTTGATCAACCAACAATTATCCAAAGGGTCAAGTCGGGTAGGGTTTTGTTTTCATGTTTGTTTTGAACTCTTAATTCAAATTTTATTCATTTATTAAATGGCTCGGTATCTTTAATTTGGATGAAAAAGTTACAATATTCTTTCTAAGGTCTATCTCAAATATAGATGACAAATGTGACATCAAATGGCATCAGTTAGAGTTATCTTTAGGAGTTTCATTTAGTCAAACATGTGGGCTTGAGCTTTGAGGATGCAAACCAGTCTCGGGCTTGAGCAAAGGGAAGATCGGCCCATGACCAGCCCTAGGATGAATAGCAACAACAGCAAATATGGTTCTCAGAGACAACCACTTCCCAAAAAATTTGTAACTTGTACAAATAAATTGAAACAACTCGTGTTGTTATCATCACAGCCACTAATTCTATTTATTTGGAGTTGGATTTTCTGACTGTCGCTTCTCATCACATCATTCATGAGCCCTATTACAAATAGTCCATAAAGAAAAGTCGAAAAGAGACGAACTTAGCTAAGTTTAAAATTTAAGAGTTATATATTGGGCCCTTAATGGGCTGAAAGATTTTCTCTATCAGCTATATCAGCCCATTCCAACTTTTTTTCTTCATCTTTTTCTAAAAGATCAATATATGCTGAAATGCTGAAATTTTCCAAACTTTGGGCCCATTTTGTCCAAAATGTCAGGCCCGTGGTTTTTGGGTACTTTAAACCTCAAATTTTGTGATACTATCATATTACCCTTAACCCAATTTTCTGGTTGGAAAACTAGTTGCATTTATTCTGAAATTGTACAAATGGAGAACACTAATCCATTAGATAAGATCAATTAATTGGTCTGATTTTGTTCTGTGATACAACAAAGAAGAACCATCCAAAATAGATAATCTTAATTACGTGATTACTCTAGAAAGGCCCCATCTTTGATTTGTAAGTAGGAGGAGGGAGTTTGAGATGAGGAAGAATGAAAAAAGAAAAAAAGATTACATGAGAAGACTAAAGGCTCCGTTTGGATTTGACCCCCCTTACCCTTTTTTGGTAACTAAAAAATTATCCACGGTGAGGATAAAAATTAAAAAAATCACCTCTCTCATCATCTTTTTTGAATATTTCATTGAAGCTTGGGGTATTCCCCATGTGAAGGGTGACGCCTGTAAAATTATCCTTCATCCAAATGCAGCCTAAGGGATTTCCGCTGAATCTTTCGGCTATCCATACAATTCATGCCTTCACAATTTACTAAATTTTTTTCAGGTCTGTCCATTGTTTCATAGTCATGATTCAAACACCATAGACTTCATGTATGAGATAGTTACGCCCCAATCCGCTGTGGGGCCAGAATGCAACAATCTAATTTAGGGTCTGTAGACTTTTCTGATTTTAATGCTATTTGTATGATTTCTATGTCCAATTTCAACTAAATAATGAGTGTTATGCATGCATAACTTGAGTTTCAAATTTTAGTCAAAATTGAAATATCAAACTTAAGTTTTAAGAGAGTGATGGTGAAATATTTTTTTTAATGGATCCAAAATTATAATATGTGGAGAGAGGAAGACCATTGAAGATGTTGAGAGGAGGTAGAAAAAAGATATGGTAAATCAAAGGGTAATTTGCAAATAACCCCCTTACCTTTTGCCTAATTGCAAAAGTTATCTTTTATCTTTTTGCCATAACTGTAAACACCTCCTCCCAACATATTAAATGTCTAATACCCTTTATTAATTAAAGAGTTGTAATAGTGAAATACCCTTAGTAATACATACTTTTTAAACATAATCAATTTTTAGAATTAAGTTTCAAAAAATCATCAAACAAATGTTAAAAAGGAGGTATACAATATATTATTCAGATAATTTTGACGGTTGAATTATGTAAAGCTCGACTCTAAGCAACTCAGATTAAGAGGGGTCAGACATTTTTGACCCAGATTAAACCCAAATTTAGGCTGGGTTAGTTGGGCTTCGATTGGTCCTAAATCTCATGAACGACATCTTTTCTTGGGCTCCCATGTGGGCCCACATACTCTCTCCTTGTAACCTTAATCAACTGATTTCGAATTGATCTCATTGTTGGGATAAAAATCCATTTAAAAATTAATTCATTTTAGGCCTTTGAAAATCATTGCCTTTTAAATCCAATGGACCTGATTTTATATGAGAAACACCATCTTGAAAATACCTATATAATCCACCCATCCCCATGCGTTGGTCTCTAGCCTTGTGGCCTCACAAGGGCCAGAGGTGACTGTCACTCATAAGAAACGCCGCTCAGTTTAAAGCAATTCAGAAGTTCTAAGCCTTCTTTGCAACAGAGCCACTGGCCTTTATATCAGGGGTCAAAATATCGGCCGATACTGTGCGTATCGGCCGATATAATTCGGATTTTCAACCACCGAATTATATCGGCCGATACGTATAGTATCGGCCGTACAAAAAAAAATTCAGCCGATATGACCGAATTTTTGACCGAATTATCAGTCATCATATCGGCCGAATTTTAAAAATTCGGTTTTTTGTTTTTTTTTTTTTTAAAAAAAGATTTTTTTTATAATAAATATCGGCCGAGATGACCGATATATCGGTCCAAATCTCGGCCGAATCTGGGCCGAATTTGGGCCAAATCGGCCGTTTTTTCCTCCAAAAAACAGTAAAACTCGGGCCTGGGCCCAACTCAAGTTCGGCGATATTTTTCCGATATATCGAACGATATCTCATGTCCGATATATCGGGAGAGATCTCTGACGAGATCTCACCTGTCAACCAATTTCTCCCCGTCACATCTCTGTGTACGGTGGACTGCAGGATTCGGCTGGTCCGGCATGCGTGAATATTTTATTATTTTTTTCAAATCTGAAAAATCGACCCGATCCAATTTTTTCCTATAAATACCATTCACCTACATCTCAAATTTCACACCTTATTTTCAAGGAGAAAATCCGATTTTACTATTTATCTTTCAAAAAAAGTTACACTCTTCATTTGCTTGATTTAAGTAAGTTCTAAACGACCCGGATTTGTTCTAAACGACCCGGATTTATTTGAAACCGAACGATCCAGACCGTTCAAAGGTTTCTTCATTTACAGATCTACTGATCTTGTAAGTTTTGTAATTTATTTCGATTTAACTGTATTTTATTTTAATTTTTTTAGCCAAAAATAACATAAAAGTGTTATAAAAAGTTAAAAAATGCTTGAAGTTAAATAAGATATGTAGTAATAAAAGCTTTATATAGGTATTATAATTTTTTTCCATCTGAATGTATCTGTAGTTATTTTTTGTGTACTTTGTTAGTTACTATTTTTTTTCATTTATTTATTCCTTTTTGTTAACTATTTCAAGATAAAATAGCATAAATGAAAAAAAAAAGTTAGAAAATGATAATACCTATAAAATAATAGATGAACATTTTTCATTTGCTCTTAGTTACTGTTACTAACATGTCAAAATTTACAGCAACATTTTTTACATTCACTTACTCTTTATTTTAATTATTTCATTATTATCTATGGACTACGATATATAAATGTTAGTAAATGGTAAAACCTATAAAATAATACATGAAATTTTTTTATTTACTGTTATTTAATGTATACTAACTTCTTTTACAGGGATGCAATTTTTTCCTTTTATTTTCTTTCTTTTTGTAATTATTTCATTATTATCTATGGACTATGACATATAAATGTTAGAAAATGGTAAAACCTATAAAATAATACATGATTTTTTTTTATTTGCTCTTATTTACTGTATACTAACGTCTTTTACAGGGATGTAATTTTTTCCTTTTATTTTCTTTCTTTTTGTAATTATTTCATTATTGTCTATGGACTATGATATATAAATGTTAGAAAATGGTAAAACCTATAAAATAAGACATGAATTTCTTTTATTTGCTGTTATTTAATATATACTAACGTCTTTTACAGGGATGAAATTTTTCCTTTTATTTACTTTTTTTTTGTAATTATTTCAATATTATTTATGGACTATGACATATAAATGTTAGAAAATGGTAAAACCTATAAAATAATACATGAATTTTTTTATTTGCTGTTATTTAATGTATACTAACTTCTTTTACAGGGATGCAATTTTTTCCTTTTATTTTCTTTCTTTTTGTAATTATTTCATCATTATCTATGGACTATGACATATAAATGTTAGAAAATGGTAAAACCTATAAAATAATACATGAAATTTTTTTATTTGCTCTTAGTTACTTTTTACTAACATGTCAAAATTTCCAGCAACATTTTTCTTTTATTTACTCTCATTTTTTTTTAATTATTTCATCATAAAATATGGTTTATGACTTATAAATGTTAGAAAATGATAAAACCTATAAATTGATAAATTAATTTTTTTTATTTTCTCTTAGTTACTGTTTACTAACATGTAAAAATTTCTAGCAACATTTTTTTCTTTTATTTAATCTTTCTTTTAATTATTTCATCATAAAATGTAGAATATGAGTTACAAATGTGGGAAAATGGTAAAACCTTTAAAATAATACATGAAATTTATTTATTTGCTGTTATTTACTGTGTACTAACTTTTTTATAATTATTTTTTTTATTTCGGCGGGCTTTGAGAGAGTGTCATCGCGATATGCATATGGGCGGTCATTGTGGTGCAGGTAATATAACAATTATATTTTTAGAAAATCATAAATACATTTTATTGAGACAGAAATTAGAAAAAAAATGCTAATCCACTTATTTTTATTAATCTATGCAGGTGGGTCCCACCATGGTGGTGCAAGTGGGTCCGGTTCAAAGAAGAAGAATACCGGATTACGAGCTACATGGAAAACAATTTAAACTATATTTTGCATGGGTAATCAAAATGCACCCATTGATCCACACTATGACATTAATCCAGAAAACCGTCGGCCCTACGGATCCAACATGGGATAAGCCCACCTCTTTGATGCAGAGGAAATTAGATCAAGTCACAAAAGATGAGGCCAAAAAAGGCATTGAAAAGGCTGCGACAAAATACTTCGCAGATATTCACAGGCCACCAAGGGATATAGAAAATCCCTATCTACGGGCCCTTTGTTATGCATCTGCAATTGCTGGGCCTAGTTATGAGTTTGAAGAACATTCTACATATTGATGTTCATGTTTAAATGTAGCTGAAATGCATGAAAAAAAAAATTATCTTTTGAGTTTAGATCTTGAAAGTTTCTTCATTTAGTAAATTTTTAAAAACTCTTCAGTTAATGATTTAAATGGAATTTCTTATAATTAAAAATGTATGACATTTGTGTGGTTATCAGTTCAAGTGATTAGGACCCCTTTATTTTCATTTTCTAATATTTTTTCTACATTATTATGTAACTTTCAATCATTTTATTTTTATTTTTTATTTCTATAATTCATAACTTAAAAAAAAAACTCATTGACTAAGAAAATAAATTATGAAATTATTTCTACAAATTTTCCTCATTTATATCATTTTCCTTGTAATTTTCACCATTTTATTACTAATTATATAATTTCCCGCTATCATAACTTCAAAAATATATTAGAAGATATAAATGTCCGATATTTTATGAAAAAAATACATATTCAATAAGCTCATAATTTTCTGCATTTACTGTAATTATGTTGGAATTTTTTTTTTTTTAAGTTATGAATTGTAGAAATAAAAAATAAATTAATAACTTTCAAAAATATATTTTTGAAGTTACGATAGCGGGAAATTATATAATTAGTAATAAAATGGTGAAAATTACAAGGAAAATGATATAAATGAGGAAAATTTGTATAAATAATTTCATAATTTATTTTCTTAGTCAATGAGTTTTTTTTTTTAAGTTATGAATTATAGAAATAAAAAATAAAAATAAAATGATTGAAAGTTACATAATAATGTAAAAAAAATATTAGAAAATAAAAATAAAGGGGTCCTAATCACTTGAACTGATAACCATACAAATGTCATACATTTTTAATTATAAGAAATTCCATTTAAATCATTAACTGAAGAGTTTTTAAAAATTTACTAAATGAAGAAACTTTCAAGATCTAAACTCAAAAGATAATTTTTTTTTTTCTCATGCATTTCAGCTACATTTAAACATGAACATCAATATGTAGAATGTTCTTCAAACTCATAACTAGGCCCAGCAATTGCAGATGCATAACAAAGGGCCCGTAGATAGGGATTTTCTATATCCCTTGGTGGCCTGTGAATATCTGCGAAGTATTTTGTCGCAGCCTTTTCAATGCCTTTTTTGGCCTCATCTTTTGTGACTTGATCTAATTTCCTCTGCATCAAAGAGGTGGGCTTATCCCATGTTAGATCCGTAGGGCCGACGGTTTCTGGATTGATGTCATAGTGTGGATCAATGGGTGCATTTTGATTACCCATGCAAAATATAGTTTAAATTGTTTTCCATGTAGCTCGTAATCCGGTATTCTTCTTCTTTGAACTGGACCCACTTGCACCACTATGGTGGGACCCACCTGCATAGATTAATAAAAATAAGTGGATTAGCATTTTTTTTCTAATTTCTGTCTCAATAAAATGTATTTATGATTTTCTAAAAATATAATTGTTATATTACCTGCACCACAATGACCGCCCATATGCATATCGCGATGACACTCTCTCAAAGCCCGTCGAAATAAAAAAAATAATTATAAAAAATTTAGTACACAGTAAATAACAGCAAATAAATAAATTTCATGTATTATTTTAAAGGTTTTACCATTTTCTTGCATTTGTAACTCATATTCTACATTTTATGATGAAATAATTAAAAGAAAGATTAAATAAAAGAAAAAAAATGTTGCTAGAAATTTTTACATGTTAGTAAACAGTAACTAAGAGAAAATAAAAAAAAATAATTTATTAATTTATAGGTTTATCATTTTCTAACATTTATAAGTCATAAACCATATTTTATGATGAAATAATTAAAAAAAAATGAGAGTAAATAAAAGAAAAATGTTGCTGGAAATTTTGACATGTTAGTAAAAAGTAACTAAGAGCAAATAAAAAAATTTCATGTATTATTTTATAGGTTTTACCATTTTCTAACATTTATATGTCATAGTCCATAGATAATAATGAAATAATTACAAAAAGAAAGAAAATAAAAGGAAAAAATTGCAGCCCTGTAAAAGAAGTTAGTATACATTAAATAACAGCAAATAAAAAATTCATGTATTATTTTATAGGTTTTACCATTTTCTAACATTTATATGTCATAGTCCATAAATAATATTGAAATAATTACAAAAAAAAAGTAAATAAAAGGAAAAATTTCATCCCTGTAAAAGACGTTAGTATATATTAAATAACAGCAAATAAAAGAAATTCATGTCTTATTTTATAGGTTTTACTATTTTCTAACATTTATATATCATAGTCCATAGATAATAATGAAATAATTACAAAAAGAAAGAAAATAAAAGGAAAAAATTACATCCCTGTAAAAGACGTTAGTATACAGTAAATAAGAGCAAATAAAAAAAATTCATGTATTATTTTATAGGTTTTACCATTTTCTAACATTTATATGTCATAGTCCATAGATAATAATGAAATAATTACAAAAAGAAAGAAAATAAAAGGAAAAAATTGCATCCCTGTAAAAGAAGTTAGTATACATTAAATAACAGTAAATAAAAAAATTTCATGTATTATTTTATAGGTTTTACCATTTACTAACATTTATATATCGTAGTCCATAGATAATAATGAAATAATTAAAATAAAGAGTAAGTGAATGTAAAAAATGTTGCTGTAAATTTTGACATGTTAGTAACAGTAACTAAGAGCAAATGAAAAATGTTCATCTATTATTTTATAGGTATTATCATTTTCTAAACTTTTTTTTCATTTATGCTATTTTATCTTGAAATAGTTAACAAAAAGGAATAAATAAATGAAAAAAATAGTAACTAACAAAGTATGCAAAAAATAATTACAGATACATTTAGATGGAAAAAAATTATAATACCTATATAAAGCTTTTATTACTACATATCTTATTTAACTTCAAGCATTTTTTAACTTTTTATAACACTTTTATGTTACTTTTGGCTAAAAAAATTAAAATAAAATACAGATAAATCGAAATAAATTACAAAACTTACAAGATCAGTAGATCTGTAAATGAAGAAACCTTTGAACGGTCTGGATCGTTCGGTTTCAAATAAATCCGGGTCGTTTAGAACAAATCCGGGTCGTTTAGAACTTACTTAAATCAAGCAAGTGAAGAGTGCAATTTTTTTTTGAAAGATAAATAGTAAAATTGGGTTTTCTCCTTGAAAATAAGGTGTCAAATTTGAGATATAGATGAATGGTATTTATAGGAAAAAATTGGACCGGGTCGATTTTTCAGATTAAAAAAAAATAATAAAATATTCACGCATGCAGAACCAGCCGAATCCTGCAGTCCGCTGTACACAGAGATGTGACGGGGAGAAATTGGTTGACAGGTGAGATCTCGTCCGAGATCTCGCCCGATATATCGGACATGAGATATCGTCCAATATATCGGAAAAATATCGCCGAACTTGAGTTGGGCCCAGGCCCGAGTTTTACTGTTTTTTGGAGGAAAAAACGGCCGATTCGGCCGAGATTTGGACCGATATATCGGTCATCTCGGCCGATATTTATTATAAAAAAAATCTTTTTTTTAAAAATAAAAAAATAAAAAACCGAATTTTTAAAATTCGGCCGATATGATGACCGATAATTCGGTCATATCGGCCGAATTTTTTTTTGTACGGTCGATACTATACGTATCGGCCGATATAATTCGGTGGTTGAAAATCCGAATTATATCGGCCGATACGCACAGTATCGGCCGATATTTTGACTCCTGCTTTATATATGCTTGTCATCTCTGGGCCTGACCCAATCTAACAGGTTCAATGGGCTTTTGTACGGACTGCATATGTTTAAAGCAATTCAGAAGTTCTAAGCCTTCTTTGCAACAGAGCCACCGGCCTTTAAATGCATGTCACATCTGGGCCTGACCCAAGTCCACTGGGCTTTTTGTACGGAGCACCTATGTTTATCCAAGTTCGTATCACTGTGGCTTACTTCATAAATTTATACATTTCTTCTGTTTTTTTTTTGTATAAAACAAAGCCATGACATTTTAAATAAAATATTTTATAAAGAAATACATAAAATGGGTTTAATTTTTTTTTTTTGAGTTCCACACGTAAATTAAAAAAAAAATTCCTTTCATACAATATAAACAGCATTTAATACAAAATTATAAAAATGGCCCTTATCATGAAGTGGGAAGCAGTCTAAAATTCACATTCTGTTAGTGAAATAATTTAGTTCAGGCCACCCCCTAGGGGTGCAACTTAGGGTTGTGTTCGACCCAACCCAAGTGACTCAATAAGAATTTTGACCGGGTCAGATAGGGGTAATTTGGGTCAAGCTTGAGATGAATTGATTTTTTAAACTTTAATTGAGTTAAGGTGGAGAGCTCGGTTTGAACCCAACTTACCCTAACACAACTCAAATTACAAATGTCATATGTCAATAATGTATAATAATATGTTCTTTTAAGAATTAGTTTTTAAAAGGATTTGGTTTTTTATTTTTTTAGCATATTTTACCTTCATGTCTTTTGTGAAAACAACAGAAGGCATTGAGATCAGGGGTTCAAAAATCGGCTCGGCCGATATGGGATACGGGCGATATTTCGGCCGATAAATTTATCTCTCATACCGATATCGGCATTTTCTCTCTCCTCCGATATCGGAACCGTGAAAAAACCGCAAAAAATTGTGATGAATAGTGATGAACCGTGACAAAACCGCAAACACCCCTGAGAACCGTAAACCCTGAACCGCGGAAAACCGCGAAAAACCGTAAAAAACCGTGAACACCCCTGAGAACCGTAAATCCTGAAAAACCGCGAAAAACCGTGTAAAAACCGCGAAAAACCGTATCGGTGTTTTTTTTTAAAAAAAAAATTTAAATACCGATATTTATGAATATCGGCCGATATTGTGACCGATATTTCGGACCGAATATCGGCCATATCGGCCGATATTAGGTATGTACGGCCGATACTTATCGTATCGACCGATATTACTTGGTTTAAAAAAACCGATATATATCGGCCGATACAATATGCATCGGCCGATATTTGGACCTTTGATTGAGATAATATTTGAAATTGAAAGTAGGTCTAGTCTAAAACTAATCGTTTACTATCATAAATTGGTGTGAAATATTCATATTATTTCTTTTAGTAAATTCTAATGAAAGTCATTAATTTATTTAAAGTCGGTCATCTTAATATGAGCAAAATAGTTTAAGAGACTTTAACAGTATATTACCAATTCACTGGTACTTAATGAACGGTACTAGAAAGGAAAAATGAGAATTTCTCATATTATCTAAAAGATTTTATTCATATTAAAATAGGTGTTATTTATTTAATTAAACGTGAACTAGCTACGTCCAACAAAACATGAGTTGGGTGCAAACAAAGAAACCCAACCTTATCCAAATTGCAACCCTGTCACCCACATTGCATGATTTGGACAACTTAGCATTAATGGCTTGTATACCAATCAGTAGCCGGCAAAGCGTTTGGGGTACAATATCCCTATTATTTTTTATATATGAAAAAAATAATTTTAAAGGAAGAAAGGATAAGTCAATAATGTGGAACTAATTAATAGTATATGTGCCCCAATGACCGGATGGTGTCTTTGGATTGTATAGATTATTTCTTTTGTCTTTGCTCCCCTAGTTGGTTATCAAATATAATTGATGATAATATTTTTTGTTATTATTTTTAAAACTCCACACAATTTTAAATCGAGTTAAATCGATTCAAGTTGCATTAAATTGGATCATAGATCAATTCGTATAATTAAGTAGATAACTAGAACTATATACATTATATTGGTTGTTTTAAACAAAGGGGCATACATAAAATAAATTTCCACCATTAAAATATAATCAACACAAATAATTAAATTAAAAAATCACCTAATAATAATATAATAAAAGGGTATTAATTTTTGTACCACCACTTTTTCTAATGGTGCACCACCTTTTATGAAAAATACAATTTTGTCTTTACTTTTGGGAAATAGAAAAAGAGATGAATATATGAAAACATGAGCAAAATTGAAATTTCCCTTTTAAAAGGTGATACACTATGAGAAAAAGTGATGGTGTAAAAATCACTACCCTTGTTTTTTTTTTAAGCAAATATAAAATGTTATGATTGTAATAAATATTCATTAACAACCATAATATTGATATTAATATCAAATTAGGAATTCAACATTTAGATACATTCATTAATTCCTTTTAGCTTGGATATATTGTCCATGAGCGACAATTGCCTCTAGATCCTTTATGGTATACAAAGATGAAATAGAATATATAAGTAATAAATGAGTTTGATTGATATTTTCAGATTGTTGCATTTTATAAAAAATTAGATTTAAAAAGTAAAAAAAATGTAAAAAAAGTAGGAATACTTTTTTATGGGATTTTAATTTAATGGGAAAATCAATTTAAAATAATTTAAATTAAACCCAGATATAATTTGTAAAAGTAGTCGGTGTGAATAGTAATAAAAAAAAATGGCCAGCAATCCTTCCATGGGCACTTTGTGTATACAACATGGGTTTTACCGTGATGGTCATTTTGCCCTTCACTTGCCGTGCCGAAAATGTAAAAGAATAGAAATGTCAGAAATCGGCTCACCAATCGGATTTACTGTTCACATGTGATTCGGAGAGCCGAATTTACTGTTTACAGGTGATTCGAAGAGCCAATTTTACTGTTCATAGGTGATTCGTAGAGCTCATTTTACTGTTCACGAATGATCCGGTGAGCTGAGTTTACTCTTGGCGAGATAATTTCTGACATTCCTAATTGTTTTACATTTTCGGTATGACAGGTGAAGGGCAAAATGGGCATCACAATAAAACTAGGACTGAACTCGGGCCGGGTCGGATCGTGTTTTTTAAAACCTAACCCGATCCGAGTTACTAATATAAGGAACCCGACCCAACTCGACCCGAACTTTTGACCTGGACTTCTTGACCCGACCCGACCCGAGCTTCATTTTGAATCTAGTTTAGCCTACTTTTTATTGAGTCGGGTCAGGTTTAATCGGATCAGGTCGGATTAACTTAAAAATCTCTCAACCCAATCCAACACAAATTCAATGTGGATTTCTGACTTCTCAACTTGACCAGACCCGCTGACCTGACTTTCATAATCTGACACACATGATTTTGGGTCAGGTCATATGGATTAAGACCAAAACCCGACCCAAATTTCACTCCTAAATAAAATCCATGTTTTTATCCACATTATCCGTTGGAGGATCGCTCACCTAAAAAAATGATGGGAGAGGGCAAATGAAAACATGCTCATTAGGAATGTCGCCCAGATGGCAAAGTTGAAAACTATCGATAAATCCAATTGATTGTACCGCCAATTAATTAGCCAAACGCGTCGCGATTCGTGAAGTACCAACCAATGAAAATGACCTATTTCGCCATTTCATCCAATCAATAATACAAACTGTACGTTTCACTTCCACCATACCAAATACAGTAACAAATAATAATAGTAAGACTAATTTGCATATAAATCCTTATCTTTTAATTAATTGTATAAGAACTCTTAAGTTTTCAATAATTCTAGGGAAAATATAAAATAACTCCGCATTTTATATGCCTAAGCACAAGTGCCTCATGTGTGGCCCACTTGATGAAAATTTTAAACTGATGAAATTATAATTTTATCTTTAAATTTAGATTCAATAACTTTTGTCTATTTGATGCATCTTAGCAGTTGGATAGAGCATCATAATGTAAAAATATTTATTTAAATGATTTTTTATCTTAAAAGGGACTGAGATGATTTTATAAATCCTATTTCGGAATTTCATAGTTTCCATAGTGATCTAAGTATCTAACCTATCAATTTTTTTTTAATTATAGGGTGAGTCTCACCATCTGATATAGGTTCTTAGGACATTCAAGATTTTCAACCCACTAGATCTCTCTATAATTGTAATTACATCTTTAACATTAAAAATCGTTTCAATAATGTCATTGTTATGCCAATACACAAGGATGAGTAAGATACGTGAATGACCATGTGTGTAAGGATTGAGTTGTTAAGACCTAAATATCTTTCTCAAAAGATTAGTTTATTATGTGAAATGACTCAAGTTTTTTATAAATTTTTAGATTTCTTTCTACACTTTTAATTATGACTAGTTTGCAGTCAGCCCCAACATGAGTTGTAGTTTAATCTCTATTCAATCATTCTAGCTTTTTTATTTTAGTCTATAAAAAATTAGTTTTTTTTGTAAAATATAAATTCTCTCTCTCTTTTTTTTTAAGCTAAGATGGCTCAAGGCAGATAGGACTTCGTTTAAGACCTATCTATGTCTCGCACATTTTGGTAAATCAGTCACGATCCAAGTGGGCCTCACCAATCATTCACCATTTTTTTTTTTTCAAAATACTGCTCATGTATTAGTATTACATGACCTAAGTGCAATTGGTGTTGTTTGTAAGTTTATTACACCTAAGAATTTTTCGAGTTGGGTTGGGTGAAGTAAATAAACATCTTATATTATATAACTAAATTTTTATAATTTATGTTATCTCTCGCATCTCTTATTCCATTTGCTTTTCAATTTTCAAATTTGATATCGGTTGTTAATATGCATGTTTATTTTCTTTATTTTTTTTTTTAAGATGAAAGTATCTAGATCTTTTAAAGTATTTGACTAATCTTTGGAGTACGTACAAACCTTTCTATCCATACAAACTGCGTAGCACTATGGGAAGTGACCCTGTTGAGAGTGACGTAAACTCAAGACTAGGGGTCCAAATATCGCCCGATATCTTGACTGTATCATATCGGCCGATATCGGCCTCTTTTTTTTTAAAAAAAAACAGGGAGAGAGAAAAATATCGGCCGATTCTCCCGAAACTGAATTTTGGACCCATGCTCAAGACATTCTGCATGGGTTCTTAACCACTAAGCTAACCTTCACAATTTAATTTATTTTCTCTATTACAACCTCTATATTTTTCATTTTTTATTTTTAGAGCAATTACAAATTTTTGGATCTACTGGGCTTTTTCTATATTGCTAATATTTTACAATGGTCAAATTCTGAGATCTTGAGTAATTTTCTCATCCCGAAAAAACGTTAAGGACTTTTTTACAATTAGTCTAAACTATGAGAACCTGTATAAAAAAGTAAAAAACACTCTAATAGTAGATGTTTTTATTTTTTTAAGAAAAAAAAAGCAAAGCCAGCCAATTCAACAGCAACAACAACAATCACTAATCTTTGTCAACACAGCAAAGCAGAAAGAAATCCAATCCATTCCAAAACAATAAAATACTCTCCTTCTTGTTAGAAATTTACAATGCAATGCAATAAAGCCCCACAAACCAGACCCATCTTTCTTTTTAAACCAGACAATATCAAGAACTTCATCCAAATCAAGGAAGGAACTTCTCCATATCTTCATCTGCCATGGGCACCCATGTCTCCAAACAGGTCAGCCGGAGGAAAGCCATCTCGACGGAGAAGAAGACTCTTCTCGACCTCCAGGTCAGCGCCGGTTCCGAGTACCCAGGCTCCGACTACCGTCCACCCGACCGCAAGAATTGGATGGCCAACCTCGACCCGAATAAGACCCAGGTGATAATCCAATATATGTTACAGTCTCATCATGTTAGGATATAGATTGGATTGTAGTAAAATTATGGAATTTGAAATAATTCATAATCAATTAAACGTCGCCGGCAGGAATTTGATGAACAAATTCGACCCGCATAAGATTGTTAACATATAAAATAGCTTGTAATAAGATCTTGAGACTTAAAATTATTTCTAAATCAGACTAGTTTGAGTTTATCTGTTATCTTTGTACATGGAGTTTTTTATAAATATTATAGTTGATGATGAAACTTTCATACTGCCACCAGGTTTACAAGATCGTGTGGCCTGGCACCCATGACTCGGCAACGAATAAGATCGGAATCCGGTTCATCTCCCGGCCTTTCGCTCAGTGCCAGTCCCTTTCCATCTACAACCAACTAGCCGTCGGTGCCCGGGTCCTCGACATCCGGGTGCAAGAAGACAGGCGGGTTTGCCACGGCATCCTCAAGGCCTACAGCATCGACGTCGTCATTGCCGACGTGAAGAAGTTTTTATCAGAGACCCAGTCGGAGATCATAATTCTAGAGATACGTACGGAGTTCGGGCATGAAGACCCGCCGGAATTCGACAAGTATTTGGTAGGTCAATTTGGGGAATTTCTAATCCATCAGGACGACCGGGTCTTTCAAAAGACGGTGGCGGAGCTGCTGCCGAAGCGGGTCATATGCGTCTGGAAGCCGAGAAAGTCTCCAGCGCCGAAGGCCGGTGACCCGCTATGGAGTGCCGGCCATTTAAAGGATAATTGGATTGATACAGACCTTCCCTCAACGAAATTTGAGAGCAACCTGAAGCATTTGACCCAACAGCCGCCGGTGGCGGGAAGGAAGTTTTTCTACCGGGTGGAGAATACGGTCACGCCGCAGCCCGACAATCCGATCGTGTGTGTCAGACCGGTGACGGAGAGGATTCACTGCTATGCTCGGCTCTTCATTGCTCAGGCATTTGCTCGTGGATGCGCTGATAAGCTTCAGATATTCTCGACGGATTTCATCGACGAAGATTTTGTGGATGCCTGTGTTGGTCTCACCCATGCAAGAATAGAAGCCAAGGCCTGAAATGGGTTTTCCCATTTCTTCTTCCCTTTTCATGGAAGTTGGATTTCATAGCCTTCCGTCTGTGTTTTCTCGTCGCTTTTTAGTCGCCGTGGTTGCACCAGTTCTCTTCTTCTGCTTCCTCCTTGTCTTTTATTTTTTATTTGTAATTAAAGAAATTTGCATATTTAATTAGTAGTGTTAATATATTGTTGTAATTATATTATCATTATTGTCATTATATGAAATTTGCATATTTAATTTATTTGAATTTGAGAAATGGGTAGAGAGGCTTTGAGGGTCAGTCAATTATCAACGATGTCCGCAAATACAGCCCATTGAGTGGATCATTTTTTGTCCACATGTGAGTCAGTGGTGGACCTTGTCTCCTCTCATTGTTCAACTCAATCATAATCGCATATGTGAATTCTGTTGGAGAGGAGAGAGAACCAATTTCAATTTTGTCAATTTGTTTCACAAAATTTGCTTAAATTTTTTTATTTAAATTTAATTTAAATCGTCTAACAAAAATATTAGGTTTTATAATTTATACACTGATTAAATTGATGAGGAGTAACCCCGTAAAGAGTGGCTCAGAGAAATTTGAGCGTGAATCGATTTCAAGGCTTTAAAACCTTCTTTCACGAGGAGAGTTTCTTGACTGCGAACCTCTATTTTTTTTCTTGAACTGGCCATTTGGCTATTTTATAAGGAAAATAAACTCTTATAAGCTAATTGTATTTAGGGTGCAATTTATGTAATTTGACATTGAAATCGTTGTTATAAATATGAAATTTGATTCTCAAAATGCATTATTGAAATTTAGCCACTGAAACCATTAATTCAAATTATGCAATTATAAGATCATTGACATACATGTAAATCAGTCTTTCTTAATTATTAATTCACTTTTTTTAGTCCTTATTTTATTCAAAATCTAGTTTTTTGAGAGATCAGCCTTCCATTAATCAAAGCAAAGACCAAAGTCCTCATCCCATTAATTTTGTATTTTTTTACTAATTGATTTATATGGTTCTCTTAAAGTTTGGGAGAAGAAAAATACTTTTGGATGACCCAATTGACAATGACATGCAATTTCAATTGCTTTGATGGGCCCCTTTTATAATTTAATAAAATGCTTCCACATGGCCTGATAATGTGGTGGGAGCAGCTGCTCCACATCTTTATTTTTATGTTTCCTTTCTCATTAATAAGGTTTGGTGGGGTGGAATTTCTAAATTCTAATCATAGGTCAATGTCCATGACCTAATTTCACCTTTTGTTCTACCCTGTTCCACATATATTTTTGGTAGGTTGGCAGGTCAGCAGCATCCACTAATCAAGAAAGATAAGGACTATTATAATATTATTAACCTAAAAAAATCGATTCCAGCTTTCATTAGTTTGGGTTAATTCGAAAAGATTTTCATCTTTACATGTACGATATAATTAATTTGTAGGAAAGTTTTATTATTCATATAATATATAATTTTTTATTAGATATTTAAATCATATTTTTAGAGAGAAATGATTTTAAAAATTATAAAAGTTTAAAGATTATTTAAAAAAAAGTTATTACGTTTTAGAGAGTTTAAAAACCATCAGATATAAATGGAGTTAGATGTATATAATTGTTTGACAAGCTAGGCATGGACTATTTTTTAGCCCGATTTAGCCAAACAAGCAAGTTTAGGCTAATCGAATAACTCCATAAAGCCTTTCAACTTGTTTAGCTATATATATATATATATATTCAAATTTTTTTTTTTTTGAATTTACGTGTGGGAAACCGCTTAATACAGCGCGTAAAATTCCCATGGGTGAGCCTAATACCCCTAGGACACACCAAACTTAGGACATGAGGGCTCGAACCTGCAACCTCCTGCTTTTTGAGGCGGGAAACAACTAGTTGATCTACACACATGTGAGTTTTATTTTTTAAATTATCAACAAAGAATAGAGTTGGAACAAATTTGATGAATTATCAATGGAACAAATTTTAACTTAAAACTCAATTTCTAACAATTTCATTTTAGTGGTAAAAGTCATTTAGTGATTTTGTCTATAAAATCAAGTTTCTGAATGTAGCTTAGCCTACTTATATCTTATCATGTCTGCTCAGAATTTGTTTTGCAGGAACTTCTTAGTCTCATCACTATTCTAGACCATCTAAATTTCTACTTTAGTCTTGATTCAATTGGAGGCCTTAAAAGAATTATAAAGCAAACAGTTCACTTGTTTTTTTTTTTAAATGACATGGTTAGTGATTTTATTAAAAAAAAGGGCCGGAGCCCAAAAAAACAAAAATAACAAGGGGAAAAAGATCAATGTTTTAAAACTCGGCCAGTGGAGTAACCCGGCTTGAAGGAATGGTGGATTAAATAAGGTTCAACTGGATTGACCTGTAGTCAAACCAGGTCAAATCCGTGCTATTAATATAATATTTAATTATTAATGTAAGTTATATTTCATAAAAATATGTTTTTCCTCTCACAAATACAATTGTAAATATTCAAAATTAATAATTCAAATTTTATATTTTCAAAATAACCATCATCTTATCTTCATTTTCTTCATTTAAAAAAATTAAGGGTTTTTAAGGGTCATGAGTCACAGATTTATTAGATAGATCCAGGTTGATCTACGGATTAAAAAGCGTTTTTAAGAATTTTGAAATGACTCAGATGCGTATTTCAGAGGTCAACCCGCAGGTCAGATCGATTTTGACAACACTGGAAGAGATATATGCCCACCAGGCCAGAAAAATAGGCCCAGAACAAGCCTAGCCGAACGGCCCACAACTCGGGCCGAGTACAAAAGAGCAAAACAACCTGTTTCCTCCAAAAGTTCATTTGTCTAAGTTTTAGATATATGAAAAAGGATTTTTTTCCTCTCTAAAAGTAGTAGCTTTTGTTCAAATATGAAAACCAAGTCGATCATGAGTTTTTGTAGTTCAACTTTAATTTGAATAATATTTGTCATTTTATTGGAGAGACTAATCTCACTAATCTAAAGAAGAGATTGTAAATATAACAATTATAAGAATTAGTGTAAATCATCTAATTAACAATAATAGATACTTTCTATAAAATTAACAATCGATATCGAATGACTTGAGATAAAGTTTACATCATAGTTGTAAATCTGTTCTAATTTATATTTTACTTCTATAGTGTTATGCTTTGCAATCTGAAGTTTCTTTTTCAAAATCACACCATAAAAAAATTAAAATATAAAATATAAAAGGAATGAAAATTCTCCTCATTTGTTTCATTGAAATTCTCTCTCATTTGTTTCATTGAAATTCTATTTAGCCTCCGTTTTAAAGATTCTACTTGAGGTGATTATTGCTGTTTTTTCAAGTTCTAACAAAACCCATTTGCTCCTCTCTTTCTCTCTCTCTCAAAGAAGAAGGAACATTGCCATAGAATCAGACGATGATAATGGAGGAGGAAGGATGCACTGCAAGAGATTCAACAAACACCATCTAATCCACATTCAGAGATCCGTGGATCAGATCAAATTCAGGTCCGCAGCCATGGACCCGAGTTGTGGGGCCTAATTCAGAGCTTGAGATCCAAGAATTACCTCCCACCCCGAATCCAGAGTTCCAAGATTTTTTTTTTGTGAATGATGGGTAATAATTCATTCAAGCAGCCCAAAAAAGATGTAATTGTATCAACCAATAACAATCTTTAAAACTTTCATCAAGTCAGTCAAATGATGCCGATGGCCTGCATTACCTAATTAATACAAAAAGATCTTCCAAAATCCAAATGTATATAATTTTAATTCTTAAAAATACCTATCATTCTATAAAAAAAAACATAAATAAACAAACCTTTATCAATCAAGTGAAAAGAGCTCTCCTTCTAATTAAAATGGTAAACTAAAATAAAAAAAAACCTAATCACAAAAATCAAAAGAGAATTCCTAGTTCCTACTTCTTTGATCTTGGTTTTAGAAGAATATATGATGAAAAAAAAGAGATTTTATGTGGAAGGAGTTCTTCCACATCTAATGGCATTAGTAGGCAAAGGGAGCTCATCTCTGATAGGAATTAAAGATGGGTCTTCTTCTCCAACTCCAATTACTTTCATGTAGAGTTCTTGACCTAAGATATCTTGTCTCTCCATCTTGAGACCTAATATTCCACATCCCTTGGTTGTCCACTTCGAGTAGCACTGCAGTCCATGAGTTCGGGTAGACCTGCATGACACCATACAGACTCCTTATCAATCATTCAATCTATTTGTGAGTAAAAAAGGGAAATGTTTGTGATAAAAATGGGTAAAACTGAACAAAATGATTTGATGAGTTTGAAAGAATAGAATTGTTCTTATGATATTTGTATTCAATTATGTATATAAAGTAAAATTTGATTGCTTGTTGATTAAGTGAAAAAAGAAAAACATTTGTCAAAAAGGTAAATAAATGGAGAAAGTAATTTTAAGATTTGATTTCGTACACTATACATGAATAGTTCAACTGGTAAATACTTTGGCATATAGAACAGAACCTGAAATGTAGAGCGAGATACTGCGTCTAACATGTTGTATGATGAATTCTTCGTCTCATCCCATGTTCCAAACGCCATTCTGCCAATATCCATCAACCAAACAAGTTGGATTTTAGGGTTCTATTTTTTAAATCTAAACATCTTTCTATGATTCTTCAGACTTCATTATGGATGATTAAGAGGAACCTTACCCTACAACGAATACGTTGTATCCATCAATATGCCATGATTGGATCATGGGATCGGTATTTTGGAAGACAATTTGGATGAAGTCTCGATAATTGGCGCCGATGACCGAAGTTCCTAAAATGGGCTGCCGGTCATCGGGAAAATCTGGGATGGTATCGAGTGAAAACACCCCGTTGATCTGGAAGTAATCGGCTAGCTTCAATGGTGTGTCCGGTTCAACGTATGAGATGTTATTTACTGTATACCGCAGTTGATTGCCGATGATGGCTGCAGCAGTCTGGAGGACGATCGTCCGAGAGATGTTGATATTGCCGTAATGGAATGATCCTTGTGGGTTTGGACGTGCAGCTCCTACAGCCAAATCCCATCTGTTGATCACAAAAAATTGAAACTATTCAATTATGAGTGTCAATTCTAGATAGATAAATGCGACAAATGAATTCAACAATCTCGAGCCACTGAAGGATGGGTTGATCCATAAAAATTCCAGGCAGCCCACCATGAAGTAGACTAATTGAAAAAGGGCTGCGCCTGGATCCAAATCCTCTTAAGAATCCCATAAGAAGACTTCTTTTTTATGCTTTTTGGAAGAAGTAGTCCAACTCTTACTGGAGTTGGCTTTTGAGTTCTTCTGTTTCACTCTGTCTTATGAAAAGTGATACCCTTTAATACATACACAACTTCACTGAGAGAAATTAGAGGGACTAATACCTTATAGATAGAGCTTGGTTGTAGGAGAATACGTAATCATACGGATCTGGGCCGACTGGCAATGGGCCAACTGCAGGGCCTTGGTAATCACCATAATGAAGCAGAGCAACTCCATAAATTTCAGGAATAAGAAATCTAGAGGCAGCAACCATGTAGTAAGATGCATTGAGTGATTGATTTGCTGTGATTAGAACTGAATATGATTGGCCAACATGAATGTCTAAACACTCATAGTATTGTTGAAGAGTATAGGAGCCTTCAGTTTCTACCAGCAACATTAAGTGGTTTTGGATCCTGAAATTGAGTGAGGTCTTTAGACCCACATTTGATATCCTTAGCCGATATGTAGCACCTGCAAAGACACAAGCACATATTACTGAAATCTCAAAAAATGTTATGAAATATTATCATTAAAATTCATTTCAAAAAAAAAAAGTGATGAAGATTTTATAATCAATCAGATATTTTGAGCTCTTGCACACTAATAAAGATCATTCATCTTATTTCTCGCTTGGCCCGGGTTATGGGCTATTTGTTTCCTTAGGGGTTCTATAGCCCCAATTCTCTCTCGTAATTTTTTTTTTGGAAGTTTCTCTCACTTTTGAATGAATACTTACTCAACATTCAAAAAAAAAAATTATTTATCTAAGATGCATTTATAAGATAATTAATTACCTGGCTGTAATGTGAAGTTTGTCTGAAAAGGTCCGCGTCCATTCACAAGGATTCCATCAGGAGGAGGCAATAAAAGTCCATGATCAAGAGACCATGCCATGTCCTGCACGAAAATGCCGACGACAAGAACAACCCAAATGTTAGAATTTTCAAATGCTCCAAGAAAATTTGATTAGATAATAGGGTGTTAGTACCTTATAATCGGCATTGTACCAATCTCCGATCAAGATGTCGAATTCGTCAAGCGGTTTAGAGAATGGAATTGGGATTACATCGCGATTGTTGATACGAATCGGACCGTATCCACCTGCGGCTTTCTGAAGGTTCAATGAAGGGAAGTAGAAGAAACTGCCGATCTGATCTTTCACTTGGAAGCTATATGTCCAGTTCTGGCCGGGAAGAATAGGGCAGTTGGTCCCTGCCACCCCATCCTGCCATGAGTTTCTCCTCAGTTGCACCCCATTCCTAAAGCCATAGCCACCACCACCAGTTTATTTTATTGAAGTATGAACATTTAAACTAAAGAAAATAAATAAAAAATCTATATCTTCAAAATCTAATGAAATAAGACCATTGTAGGGTTGACAAAAGAAAAATGATCTAAAAAAGAGCAAAAAATATTTCAGTAAATGCCTCTGCTTTTTTATTTTTACTGAAATGAAACTTTTCTGCCAAGTATGGATGAAAAGCAGAAGAGTTTGATCAATCTGTTACTAAAAATAATGTATTTTCTTTTTCATGTATTTAAAAAAAAATATGAGATGACAAAAAGTCCCACATCGATTCATTTGAAAAACCAATGAATATATATAACTCTTGAGAGATCCTTTTCTCAGCCGCAAGTGTTTTAGAGTAAATTCTACTTAAAAATATTATTATGTCGTAGTTTTCTAACAAAAGAAAATGCTAGTGAAGTCAGAAGAATTAAGAATAATCCTGACCATGTGATGAGGAGGGGCTCTGTTAGATTGTTGTAAACATTGATATTTACAACATCATTTGTCGTCGTATTTAGCAATGGACTCGGAAATTGATTGTTGATTGCAATGACCTGATAAAAAAAATACCTGTAAGAAATAATTATATGTTGTATGATGGCTTCATGACTTGTACTGCTAAAATGAAATTGTAAATGGCATTAGACTGACCAGTGAAAAAAATAATTATCTAAACTAGTGAAAAGAGTGACTCAAAACTTCTGTTTTCATTTCAACAACAACATGTTTGTTAATGTCTATTTAATTATTTCATATTTATTATTTTATTTTGTTTCAAAAATTATTACATGTTAACTCATTGCTTATATTGTTCGAGTGATTGAGAATCTACAGTTCATGCTGGAGGTCAGAACTTCGAATTCTTTTAAGTGACTGACTAACTCGATACATAGTGCTCGTGGATGGTTTTATAGAAAAAAAATTGTTACCTGTTTTTCGATTCCGAAGGGAGCGATTTGGATAAAAGATGCCGTCCAGTCATAGAAAGAACTATTGGATTCGCCATCAACAGCAAGAAACATCAAACCAAAGAGAAGAGGAAGAAGAAGAAACCTTTGAAGAGAATCCCAGGCCATTGTATTGAGTCTCAAAGATACACAAACTTGAAGAATCGATGGAATCCAGAAAAGAAATCAGAGAAAAAAGTATTTAAATATAAACTATTCATTGACGTCAAGAAATTAAAAAGGAGGTAGGTACATCACACGAAATAAGCTGGAAATTGGTGACCATTGGATGAAGAATAATGGACAGTAGAGAATTTGACTGCGAATGAAAGAGGTCAACACTTTCAACCCCGTTGGACTCTAGGGTTAGGAACAGTCCTATTCTACCTCTATCATGAAAGGGATAAAGAAATCAAGATATTTAGATCTTGTGAAACTTTTAAACCCTTTTTCTATTGGATGAAATGAAAAATATTTGGTGAAAAAATCTATAATGTTTATCACACATAGGTTGATCTAATAATTTTATAAAAAATTTGAAATATATTAAGGATAATTTAAAGTTTTAATAGATAATTCGACATATGATAATTTCACTTAAAACCAGTGTTATCAGAATTGGACCGAACCGCAGTTGAACCTACGGTTCAACCGTGACCGCTGGATCTGCGGTTCGGTCCACCCCAAAAACTACCTTTAGGTCAAAACCATTTAAAACCGGTCAGACCCGTGGTTTTATGCGGTTTTGATCGAAAGACCGTGAACCGTTAACCTCGGTTCAGGTATTTGAATTTTTTTTTTTATTTTCTCCTTAAAAAATGTGTATATTTGAAATATAAATGTTTATTACTATTTATATCCCATATATTTCACCGTTTTGGTATATTACTCAGAGTTTGAATGTTATTTTTAATATTTATATTAATGTTATTGGTAAAATATGTCTTACTTAATATTAGATATAATATTTATATTATTTTAATACTTGACCGGCTTTGACCGGTTTTTACCAGCTTTGACCGCGGTCGAACCCGGTTGAACCCTGACCTCCTCGAAGAGGGTTCGCTACACAGTTCGGTTCTGATAACATTGCTTAGAACAATTGCTATAGTAAATTTCTCAATATGCTATAGTAAACCCGATTACCATATGTAACTATCCACTAATGATTGTTATAGTTAATGTTTTATCACTAAGATTAGTTTTCAAACTGTAGTGCCTAACAATTTGTATATGAAAGGTTTTAAATTTTATTTGTAAAAAATGGTGAAGTATTTTTATTCAAAATTAAAAATAATTGTTAAATATTTTTCAACCTGAATGATGAACACTATAATGGATTTAATAGTTATATCATCATTTTTAGCATTTTAGCATGAGATAAAGTAAAGAACAACTTAATTGAAATGTGTAATGTTCATCATTTATAGATTAATGATAAGTTAATATAGCCGAGCCTCAAGGTTCTTGTAACTTAATTTAAATTGTATGAAATTTGAAAATAAAGTGGGGTTCAATGATTTATTGGTTTTACATAAACAAAGAAATAGCGGTTAAAGTGAAAATCTAAAAAAAAAAAAAGACAACTAGATGGAACTTTCTGTCAATTGTAGATTTTATTTGGTTAAATGAAATAAAAATATGTTTAAGTGAAATTTGTTTTTTTTATAATCATTATATTAACAATATCTAATTTAATTTAGTAAAATTAATGTAGCCATGTAGCATATTACTTAGGGGTCTTTTTGTCATTTTTGAGCCAGTTTAAATGAAGGGTATGAAAAATGAGATCATTCCATCTTTTTTATAGAATAAGGGCTTCTTATGAACATAAAAAATGAGAATTTTTTTTATTCTTTTAAGAAATCTGAGTCCCTTAGGGGTAGATAAAAAAAATTAACGACGAGAAGAGAGGTTTTCCTTATAAATACTCTACCGAGACCTTGTCTACCAAGACTTTCGAATGAGATATACCATCAAATTGATCTTGGATTGGAAAATTTAACCAAGGCTCCAAAATTCATCAATTTGAATTTTGGAGAAGAATTTTAAGGTAAATTTTTTTCAAACAAATATGAATTTTGTCTCTCTAAGAAATCAAGGTTAGAGAGAATGCAAGTCAAAATTGATTTCTAATAAAACTAATATAAAATCGGGAGAATTTCATACCGGAACTCGAAAGTGATTAGAGAACCAAGAAGACTAAAAGATTTTATTATATCATTATTGAAAAATTAAAAAAGATTTTCCAAAGAGATGAGATGAAATTTGAATTCCGCAACTCTCTCGTCATAGGACCAAATCAACTTGAAAATATGAAATCAAGGGCTTGACCCCGCATACGAACTAATGAGCCAATTAATTTATTAAGACACACTTAATTGTAAATTTTGAACTATTAAAAATATTAATTTTTTATTTAGATTCAGTCGTAATTGATGTCTATGTTAAACATCTTATGTGTTTGATTGAGTAATATACATAAAAATATTTATTTTAATCTTAAAAATATGTATTAGAATGATTAATGAACTTCATTTTCAAATTTTGGTAGTCATGGTAACAATCTAATATTTTTTTTTTTATAATAGAACAAAATACCACCTTCTGACCCAATTTGTCAAAGCACGTAAAATCTATCAGTTGCTAGACTTAAAATCCATGCACATGCACGCATACGCGTCAAAATCTTTTAACCCTAAACCCAACAAAACAGTTTCAAAATCCACATTCTGCATATATATATATATATATATATATATATATATATATATATATATATATATAATTCTCTTTCATTTGTTTCATTGAAATTCTGTTTGGCCTCCGATTCTCCTTGAGGTGATTATTGCTGTTTTCCCGAGTTCTAACAAAACCCATTTGCTCCTCTCTTTCTTTATCTCTCAAGATCAAAGAAGAAGAAGAAGGAACATTGCCATGGAATCAGACAATAATGGAGGAGGAAGGATGAACAACTCACTGCAAGAGATTCAAGAAACACCACAGCAAGAGAACGGTGGACCGCTCGTTAGACCACGGCTCCTTTCAATCCTGTCTTTCTTCACTTTTCGCCGGATCTGTCTAATTACCGTCGTCGGCTCCATCGCGGTTGGCTCTGGGATTGGATTGATTGTGTTCTACATGCTTTCCCATAGAGAAGAATGGATGTTCAAATTGGGGTTGGTGCTGATGGGTCTATCTATCTTTGTACAAGTCATCTCTCTTGGCTTATACCACTATAATCTTCTAGTGTAGCAATGCTGAAATCATGGTCCGAAGTCCGAACTAGTTAAACATGTTTCTTTTGATTGTTTTGGTTGATGCATTTCTTTGATGGCATCTAAAAAATTCACTGCATTTACATTCACTTATTTCTTTGATCATGGCTATGCACTTGCTGGTCAGTCTCTGTTATCTTCTATGGTAGCAATGCCGAAACCATCGTCGTCATCGTCGTTATCATCTTGTGGTTTCTTTTTTCTTTTTCGTTCAAGCATGTATGTTTCTTTGATTGCTTTGGTTGATGCAATGTATAAATCAAGTTCAGTTGTTCGGTTTCCTTTCTTGAATGTCATCTAAAAAAATTCAAATCTTGATTAATATTTTCAGTTGATGTAACATTGGGAGATGACAAGTGGGTCATTTATTCACAAAGGCATTTTCTTATGATACCTAAAATGAATTAGTGTTCATGTTTTTCAATTAGATTAGTTTTTTAAATTCGTTCTAATTAATCGAAGGTGTGTGTAATAGTAGAAATAAAAGGGAGTACACTAGATTGGATTTTTTTATTTTTTTTTATTTTTTTCTTTCAAAAAAGTGTTCTTTTCTTGAGGTCAAGATTACAACGTAACAGTCCCAGATTGAGTGACCCTCCGATCAAAAGTGGGACAGGCAACGTATCCTGCCAATCAAATTGGAGATTATCAGATCAACTATTTGTGACTTTGGATCACCAGATGAGATGTTTATACCATCTAATTTCAACTATAAAAAGTCGACTTTACAATTTCTTCTCTAAGTGACCTCATCATAAATCGCACAAATTAATGTATAGATTGATGTACACAGTAAATTAATATATTTCACCTCTGTATTTAGACTACTTAGTCCTTGTTTTGTATATATTTTATTTGTTTGATGGTATTTTGGAATTTTGTAAGGAATTTAGGAAAATACAAGATATGAGGATTAAATTGAAGAAAAATGCTGAATTTAGGTAGAAAATGTTAGTTTTGGAAAGTATGGATTTTTAATAATTATTTTATTACAATTTAGAGTTTTATTTAAATTAATTAATTCAAATCCATTTATGAGAGTTTTGCAACCATTGGAGAAAGAAAACTCTCTCTTGAGAAGCCCTTGTTGTGATCATAAAGTAGCACCCAGTCCTTGGTGGAAAGACTTGAATCCTAAATTTGTGAGAAATTGTGGAATGGTTCTAACTTCAATTATGACAACAGTGTGGACCTTCATGTACATCTTTTCAGGCTGATCAGATGGCTGGACAATGGTATGCAGGAACATGTGGTCTTTTCCCAATTGTTGACAGAGAGACAAAGCAACGAGTGACACAGAGCAGCACCTTTGCCCATGAGACAAGCTGATGCACGTCAAGCCGAATATGATAATTTAGATCCGGAGTTTTAAGTTGAATTACGGATTTTAAAATTGAAACTCAAAGAACCACTCTCAAGAAAAATGAAGGTGGGGGCTAATTTCAATGGGATTCGTGGCGGAATCAACTTAATCAAAGAAATTTAATCCAACTCGAATTCGGGATAACTCAAAGAACCTTCCAAAGACTTAGTTTACTTGTGGAATTGGATGCAACACAATGATAAACCAAAAATCAAGAGGGATGAAAACTCACCATACATGGGAGAAAGCTCAAAGCTCTTGAATAAATTCCTCATAATTAATAAAAATAAAAGTTTGTCTTACAAATAATTGGCCACTCATATATAAAAGCCTTATTTTGAAATAAAATAACTAAAATTAAAATACCAAATCTCGTGTCCTCATTAACACACGTCGACAACAAAATCTTTCACATCTTATCTTTTATGGGTAGCTCCCACAGGTGTTTTGTATAATTCGGCACGGGATTTAGGGTATTGCCCATTTTACCTTTCCACTGCGGTATAAATCGACTCACTCGATTACTGACCCTTCAACTTCGGTATAGATCGGCTCACTAACTGGATCACTGAAATTGGATCACTAAAAGTTATCTAAGTGAGGACGTTTTTTTTTATGCAGAACTGCAAATCGGATTACTGACTCGTTCACTGATTTTTTTTTAAATGCTTTCATACAATAAAGAAAAGGTAAAATAGACAATACCCTAAAACCCTATCTCGTTACACAAAATACCTGTTCGAGGGTTGCTACCCACATCTTCCATCTAATTTTGCCTTTGCTGGCAATGGTCAATCTCTCCTGTGAAACCCCTGCCAAAAAAAAAAACAGTAGCACCTGGACCGATGTGGGAGAGTCCCACATCGGTAGTGGAGAGAAAAAAATGGAGGTTTATTTGAGGCCAGCTCCTCTTAACTCATGTGACGCGTTTTGGGCCAGGCCATGTGGGCTTGGGCCCAAGAGTAAATCCGTGCGGGCTCGCTTTTGTGCGAGGCCCAGAGCGAACAGTATCACGTTGAGTTGGACCCTAAGCCCTATATTCGGGTCGGGTCGTTACACCTCCTTTCTTTATCTCTGTCACACGAGAATACAACCATTCTTTCCATTTGCAAATTAGACTCTCAAGTTCACACGGTGGAGCTTGAAGTAGGGTCCACATGAAGAATTCGAACTGGGCAGAAGAATTCGAAGGCAGTGTAATAGAGAAAGGAAGAAAAGAAGAAGAGTCGTCTTTTGGATTTTTTTTGTTCTCATAACATCTCGTTCTTGAAGGTTGTGATTTAAATTTTTCATTGTATTTCTTGTCTTTTATAATTTGAATGACTTGAGATAAAGCTTAAATCATAGTTACAATTCTATTCTATTATCGAACTATCGTTTCAATTTTATTTCTACAATATTGCATTTTTCATTCTGGAGTTTTCTTTTCAAAATCAAACAATAAAAAAAATTAAAATATAAAATATAAAAGGAATGAGAATTTCAAACAATGGTGAATGTAAACAATTTTACCACTTAAAACTACTTTTAAAAAAAATTAACGGAGTCCATATTTTTAAATTCAATAATAGGTGTTAATTAGATGAATTTTAAACTAGATCCTCTTCAATTAAGAAGGAGGAAGCTTTCTCTTTCAGCGAACTTCAAGAGTCAAGAGTGTTAATTGTGTTAGTGTCAAGAAAAATTATAAAAACATGCGCAGAAGGGTTGATTAGATGGACTTCAAATTAAGTCGTTCTAATGAAGAAAGGAAGCTTAGAATTATTTAAAATATCAAAGCTTATTTTAACTATATTTTTTTAATCAAATGAATCATTAAATTTTATAATACTCTTTTTGAAAAAGACATATCATTTAACTGCATTCTTTCCTTGCCTTGCATCGGATAAATAGAAATTTTATTCAATAAGAACCTTATCTTTTGAAGATTTTATTTATCCTGTTAGCAGGCCCAAGTTATTTGTATATAGAGATATTTCAAGAATTAAATAAAATGGTATAAGACATGCTCAATGAAGCTAATAACTAATACTACTAAAGTGATGGTTATCAGTTATAAGAGAATGTGGTTAAAGAGAATGGATAAGGAGAATTATTGAAAAACTGTGAATGGAATAAATGATTAAGAGGGATTGATAGAGGATGAATTGAATTTCATTCTTATTTGATCATTCTAAGTTCATCAGATTAATCAAATAAATAATTAAAATATGCTGATATTAAATTTTTGAAAAACCAACATAACAATGTTATCTTAATCATATAAAGGCGATACTTTACCCTGCATATTCTTCAGATTAAATCTAAGTGTTTTGGTTGAATAATATAGATGAAAAATATTTTTAATATTTTTATTTCAATCCTAAAAATATGTATTTTAATGATTGATGGAGTTCATTTTTCAAAATTTGGTAGTCACGGTAACAATCTACTCGGACCATTTAATTTAATTTTTTAATAATAGAATAAATCACGTAAATTCTATCAGTTGCTAGACTTGCCTCAAGACTTACGATCCATGCACATGCACGCATACGCTTCAAAATCTTTTCTAAAACCCTAAACCCGACAAAACAGTTTCAAAATCCACACTCTGCACCATATATATATATATATATATATATATATATATATATATCATTTGTTTCAATGAAATTCTCTCTCGTTTGTTTCATTGAAATTCTGTTTGGCCTCCGATTCTGCTTGAGGGATTATTGTTGTTTCTTCAAGTTCTTGCAAAACCCATTTGCTCCTCTCTTTCTTTCTCTCTCTCAAGATCAAAGAAGAAGAAGAAGGAAGATTGGCATGGACTCAGACGATAATGGAGGAGGAAGGATGACCAACTCACTGCAAGAGATTCAAGAAGCACCACCTAATCCACATTCAGAGATCCGTCGATCAAATTCAGGTCCATCGCTGTGGACCCGAGTTGTGGGGCCTAATTCAGAGCCTGAGATCCAAGAGCTACCTCCTACACCGACCCCAGTTGTGGGGCCCAAGTCAGAGACTGAGATCCAAGAATTACTTCCTACACCACAGCAAGAGACCCGTGGACTACAGCCATGGACCGGAGTTGTGGGGCCTCATTCAGAGCCTGAGATACAAGAATTACCTCCTACACCGATCCGAGTTGTGGGGCCTCATTCAGAGCCTGAGATCCAAGAATTACCTCCTACACCACAGCAAGAGCCCCTTCCAAGCCTGGATTCCTCAACTTGTGGCTGGCTATGGCTAACTACCGTCATCGGCTCCATTTTTGGTGGCTCTTCGATTGCATTGATGATATTGTATAATCATTCCCCTACAAAAGCTAGACAATGGATGTTCGATTTGGCGTGGGTGCTGTTCGGTCTCTGTATCTTTGTAGAAGTCAGCTATATCGTGTGGTACCACTTTTATCTTCTACGATAGCAATGCCGAAACCACCGTCGTCGTCGTCATCGTCGTTTTCATCTTGTGGTTTCTTTTCTTCTTTTTTATTTCAAATGGACTGAACTAGTCAAGCATGTATGTTTCTTTGATTGCTTTGGTTGATGCAATGTATAATCAAGTTCAGTTGTTCGGTTTCCTTTCTTGAATGACATCTAAAAACATTCTTCGCAAATTACCTTCGCTTATTTCTCTGATCATGGCTACGCACTTCTTTTTTGGGTTTTTGATATTTTTGGGTTTTTTTATGGTAGTTTAAACATTTGATTAATATTTTCACCTAAAATGAATTAGTGTTCATGTTTTTTAATTAGATTGTTTTTCAAATTCGTTCTAATTAATCGAAGGTGTGTGTAATTGTTGAAATGAAAGGGAATACACTAGATTGGATTTTCATTTTTTGTTTTTTTTAGAATTTCGTTCTTGAGTGATTTTTTTTTTCTTTCAAAAAGTTTTTTTTTTCTTAAGTCAAGATTACAACGTGACGGTCCCAGATTGAGTAACCCTCTGATCAAGGATAGGACCGGCAATGTATCTTGCCAATCAAGGTGGAGATTATCAGATCAACAGTTGGTGACTTTGGATCATCTATGAGATGTTCAAACCGTGTTTTTAAACCCGGCTCGGCCCGTGGTTGGACCGTCGGTTCAACCATAACAGGGTCAGTCACGGGCCAGGTTTTTATAATACCTTTGTAACTATAAAAATAGTCAAAACCCAGTCAAAACCATGGGTTTGACCGTGTTTTTATAAAACCCTCAAACGGTGACCCAAAACATTTATATGTGGCTACTTATATAAATAGAGTTTTAGGTTGGTGAAAAAAATTAAGTATAGATAATTAGATATTTTAATTAAATTAATTTTTATAAATTTATATAACTTTAAATGTTACAAAAATTTAAAGACTAAAATTATTTAAAGATACTAAAATTTGAAAGTGTAAGAAATAACGTGTTTGATTTGATTAAAATTTTTAAAATTGTGTTTGAGAGAGCAAAAATTTATTTATATGAAATATAACCTTAGTTAATAATTTAATGTTTTATTAATGGCACGGGTTTGACTACGGGTCAACCCGATTGAATCTTATTTAACCCACTCTCCTCCAAAATGGGTCGCTCCACAGGTTGGTTTTTAAAACTTTGGTTCAAACTATCTAGTCTCACATTCTAAAATTCAAAGCATTTTTATAGAGGAAAAAACTTTAATTAAATGTTGTTACATTCAAAATGTGTTTTTTAAACAATGGTGAAGGTAAACAATTTTACCATTTAAAACTATGTTTACAAAACTAACAGAGTCCACATTTTTAAATTCAATAATGGGTGTTAATTAGAATTTTTTTAAACTAGGTCCTCTTCAATTAAGGAGGATGAAGCTTTCTCTTTCAGCGAACCTTAAGAGTGTTAACTGTGTTACTGTATTTTATGTCAAGAAAATTTATAAAAACATGTGTAGAAGGGGTTGAACTAGGGTGAAAACTACCCATTCTACCTAAAATGGGCTGGGATCGGATTAAAACAGATTAGAATGGACAAAAATAGTGATTAGATCAAAATATTTGTAGAATCGTTTTAATTTAAACGTTGGATCGACAGTGTTAAACATCATAATAGATGTTGATTAGATGGACTTCAAATTAAATCGTTCTAATGAAGAAAGGAAGCTTAGAATTATTTAAAATATCAAAGCTTATTTTCACTATATATCTTTAGTCAAATGAATCATTAAATTTGATACTACTTTTGACTTGCATCAGATAATCTACATGGTGTAACTCAAGTGGTTGTCCTCCTGCCTCAAGAATTGGGAGGTTCCAGGTTCGAGCTCTCATGACATAACTTTGGTATGTCTTAGGGGATAATGGGCTCATCCGTGATAGTTTTAATAGAACTGTGTCTGAGTTTTCTACACGTTAATAACAAAAATAGAAATCTTAGTCAAGATATAACTTTATATTTGAAGATACATTGATGTTTTTAATAAAAAAACCTCTAGTGAGAAATATTTAGGATTTGAAGAAAAACATTAAAAAGTAGCCAAGTGTCTCTAGTTGGCAATCTCCCATTTATCCTCCCTGCCTTCAATGAGACCTACTTGGAATGAAAATTGACTAATTAAAACTATTTTCTAAATTTAGAGACTCAAATTGGCAAATAGATTACTTAGGTTGTTATTTGAGCTGTAATTCCTGTTAATTTGCAAATTTTCCAGCCTTAAAAATATAAACGGGTCTTCTTCGTCCTTGTTAATCTTCCATCAACGCCATCTTCACTTTATTATCAACCTCAAATGATTTGAATTTTCAATCTCCAAGTTGTAACACCCATATGACAGGTCTTTCCATTGCAGCGCATATCTGTTCTTACTGTATTTACAGATGTAGAAGAAGAAGATTCATTTTTGCTTTGCTAAGATTGTTGTAAGGGGAGAATGTAACGGTTGTTTGAATGGCAAAGAGGGAAGGAGAGTAATGGCGACGATGGAAATGGATAATTTTCCGGCCGATCGGGCATCGGGCTGTTGTCTTATGGTTAGAAGCATTTGGATTAGAAGTTCAGCTTCTGTCAATTCAATACCTCCGATCGATGGCGACAAAATCTTCATGGTAGCCTCCCCTAATTCGAAGAGAAAGCGGGAAGGATCCGACGACGTAACATTGCTCAATTCCACCAATTCATCCTGCATTTCTCCGATAAACATTGTGCAACAGCCCTTTTCCACAAACTCTAAAATCAATCCTCCCAAAATTCAGATCATTGGTCGATATCACACCAATGAGGCCAACTCGCCTCCGGTGCCGTCTAGTCCCCCTGCGGCGGTGGTGAAAAGTGGAACCGGGCCACTAAGGCAGATACAGAAGACAATGACTATCACTAGGGAACTCGATTTCTTGATTTCAAGTACCGGTGGCAAGGGAAATGTCAATCTGGTTAGAGCTTCTTCAAGCAATATGATGGTGTTTGGGCACTTGGGTAACATTCGGCAATCCGGGAATGCGAATGTAAGTAGTAGTCCGGTGAATTCAAACAATGTTCTAGATTATCTTCCGATGACTGCAACTGAGATGGAATCGAATGCGCAATGCGGTAAGCAGAATGGATTGACGGTTAATGTAGTAAAAGATTTTGATGATGATGATGATTATGAGGAGGAAAAAGAACCAGAAGGGGTCTTTTGTCGTGCTATCTCGAGGAGATTGGATCCTGAAGAACTGAAGGTTTTGGGAAATAAGAAGTATAAGAAGGGAAAGTTCGCCGACGCTTTGGCATACTACGATCGAGCGATCACCCTTGATCCTGATAAAGCTTCGTATCGGAGCAACAAGGGCGCTGCACTCATCGGTTTAGGCCGGCTTCTTGAGGCTGTCGAGGAGTGCAAAGAAGCTGTTAGAATTGAGCCTTCTTATAGCAGAGCTCACCATCGTTTGGCTACTCTGTTTCACAGGTGAGAAAAATATTGGATTGAGCCTTCTTATAGCAGAGCTCATCATCGTTTGATTACTCTCTTTCACAGGTGAGAGAGAAAAAAAAAAGCTTAGAAAAGAAAAACATTAAAGATTGAAGTAAATAGCACATAATTGACTGTAAGCTGTACTTCAATTAAAATTAAACTAAAACATGTAATTTTTAATCTCTGTTCTTTTCTTAAGGGAATTTTTTCCCTTAAGAAGTCATTTTATATCAGTCATATCTAGATATGATTTTATTTGAATCCTTTCCAATTGTAAGCAAGTTTCACAATTTTCAGACTTGGAGAAGCAGAGAAAGCTCAAAAACACTACAAATTATCTGGAACGGAATCCAGCCCCCAAGAGATAGCTCAAGCACAAGCTCTCAGAAACCATCTCTTGAAATGCAACGAGGCAAGGAAGTTGAAGGACTGGCATACCATGCTAAAAGAGGCGCAATGCGCCATCTCGGCCGGTGCAGATTCTGCTCCACGGGTAAATCTCGAACCCATGATTTTGCTTTCACATCTTCCTCATGTAGGTGGTTTTGATTATTGATCTATTACTGGCCTTTGATTCAAACAAGGTGTTTGCATCACAAGCCGAGGCTTGTTTGAAGCTCCACAGACATCAAGAGGCAGATATAAACTTATCCCGCGCACCCGTCTTTGATGCCGAGGCACTGACCGGCTTCTTTGGATCGGCGGCCAATGCTTATTTCCTTCTCGTCCGTGCACAGGTCGACATGGCTACTGGCAGGTTAGCAGTTCAAGTTGTTTTATCATCGCGGGGTTGGGGGTGAAGGGTTTCTTCTCCTCAGTGACGGCTCACAATGAGATTAATCAATTCAGATTCATGGATAAGCTTGTGATTCAAAATATTTAAGACACAAGGTTATTTTTTTAGGAATTTTTTAAGGTCACGAGTTCAACTTAGTAGAATTCACTTTCAAAAGTTATTTATTGAGAAATTGTTGCCTCAAATGTTATAGAGAGTCATTAGTTTAACAAATTAATCGATGTGGTCTGCTCTGGTACCATATAGAAAACTATAACATGATAACACTCTTAATATAGAATAAATTCTCAAAAGCTGACAATTGAAAGAATGATAACTCAAGTATTACATAGAACATTGGTTTAACAAATTAATCGATATGGGACTTTTATCACTTCACATTTATGTTGAAACAGATACGAGGAAAAAGGTATTGAAATTCTATTTTTAAAAAAGGTGAAATCACTCTCATCTTTGTTCCTATATAGGCATGCCACCAGATCACTTTAATCTGTTCTTTTTCTGTGTGATTACTTGTGTATTAGCTTCTTCGTGTTTCTCACTTTTCAAGCGAAGTGTTTGTCTCTTTAATGAAAGACAATAGTTTCTTATAACATAGGCAGCACGGTTTAGGGTTTTGGATTTAGGGTTTAAATAGTGAAAATATAATAGTGAATTTTAAAATAAAAGAAAATAGTAATTTGTATAGGTATCTCAGTTTGTCTGAGTTTTTAGGATTTGAGTAGAGGTCTTGGGTTCGATTCCTCCCGAACTTACTTGATATAAGAGGCTTGCAAATGATTTCGTGTATCTATAAGATTAGTCTCACTTTCAATGTAAAGAAAAGAAAACAATCCAAACTATGATTCACTAAGTAAATTATTGAAATTTCAATCTTGAACTCAAAATTAATACTTGACACCAAACAAAATTGAACCGAGTAAACTAGGAAGTTTTCTTGAATTAATAGATAGCAAGATAACACATTAATAAGAGTGGCACTTGATGGACCATGTATGCCGACAGGTTTGAGGAAGCAGTGGCGACGGCTGAGCAAGCGGCGCAGCACGATTCAAGCAACAAGGAGGTGGCGGCGATGGTGAGGAGAGCTCAGTTTGTGGCATCAGCTCGATCCACTGGCAATGATCTCTTCAAGGCCTCCAACTATAGCGAGGCATGCAAGGCCTACGGACGGGGCCTTGAGCACAACGCCTACAATGCCGTCCTCTTATGTAACCGGGCCGCCTGCCTATCCAAGTTGGGCCAATTTGAGAAAGCCATCAATGATTGCAACTCTGCTCTTAAGTTGCGCCCTTCATACAGCAAGGCCCGATTAAGACGAGCCGATTGCAATGCTAAGGTGTGGTTTGTAAGAAAGAAATCAATCAGTAGGGCTATTTATCAATGGGCGATTAATGGGCCGACTGCCAGCCTTAGGCTCATATAAATTTATAAATTTTTGTTTATTTGATTTTGTTCTTGTTAATTTCTGCAGTTAGAAAGATGGGAAGCTTCTATACAAGATTACGAGGTGTTGATGGAGGAGACGATGGCCGATGAGGAAGTGGGCCGGGCCCTGTTGGAAGTGCAGGCCCAACTCCTCAGGCAACGTGGGAACGATGCCGAGGACTAGTTAGAGCACTGCACATCGTCGCCTCGCCTGGTATTGCGTTCTCAGCTTACTAACTTCTATTCAATTAAAATACATACAAACCCAAACTCTTTTGGTTCTTTTTATAGAAATCAAATTCCTCAAAAAAAAAAAACTATACAAACAAATGTAAAAAATCTTATATTTATGAAAAAAATAAAATTTAACTGAGGACCAATAAGAACTTCATGTGAAATGGACGATTCAGATTCATCTAAGTTGTCCTTCATATCACAAAATGTTTAAAAGCTAGATAATCTAATAATTTTCTTTGATCTTTCAGGTTGTAAATGTGACCTTTCTCCAGCCTTCAAATTACACAGCAATGGCTCCGAACTCCAAAGATATCGTCGGTACATTTAAGAAACTAGTAAGAGAAAGAGAGATCTGTCGAAGTTTTCAGGGAGAAGACCAATTACAGTCCAAGTTCCAAATCAATGCAGAGAGTGATGGGTAGAAATTACAATTAATTAAACATTCTTCAAGGTTTAGGAGTTTGAATCGAAATACAAATGTTGTGCAGAGGATAGGCGAAGCAGAAAATGATTTTAGTTTCTCTTTAAACATATGTTATTGTTTTGATTAGCGTAAGGTAATTATCATGCTTAGAGATTAAGCTGTAAATAAATAAGAACGAAATTTTTATAATATTTAAGATCCTAATAATAGAATGAGACATGGACCAAAAAGGAGGGAACAAAATATGCTTTTAACCAGAAATTTCTCCTGCTTTTAGTAAAGGTTTGTCAAGATCACGATTGAGCTGAAGATCCAGCTACAAAAGATTGGTTAATTAATCAAGATTTATGAATTTATATTCCATGTAATTAATTAAGAATAAAATTTCAAATAATACACCTTTAAATTAATTTTTATGGGCACACGGCTGACATGATTTATCCAATGTGACAATCTATACTACTATATAAATGTTAAAGGTATTTAATTTATTCATTCAATGTGATTTTTAATTGACCATTTTTTCAAAGAAAAATGTTTCTAATAGATCCATTACTATTCTATTTAGTGAGTTCCATATCTATATCTAGGTATAGGAGTAATATATATAGATCATATTTTAAATAGTTTGATAGTTTTCTTGATAATCTATCGAACCGAACCTTCTAATGAAATAAAAAATGTATCTTTGAGTATATAGAAAACAACAAAATTTTCAAATAGAGAGTGGGACTATTCTATAATTAAAAATGTTGATTAGAAAAGTAAATCATGGGAAAATCAAACTAATCAAAATTAAGCTCACCAAATCATATTAGTTCTAAATTTTTAACATCAAATTAAAATCATAAAACAAGTATTCTATTTATAATGCTTAATTTAACAGGAACAATTTATAACATCAATCCCAAGAGGAATCTAAAATTCATGAGGAGAAACAATATTGCTAGTGGTTGGAATTTATCAGAGAGTGGACTACACATTAGGCCCGTACACCCAAAGTGGTTTACATCAGGTTGGCTTGACGATCAAGACGCTCGTCTTATGAAGCTAGTGTGTCTTGAGTTCGATTTATGTTCAACCTCTCGATACCACCCTTTATGAGGTTACTTTCTATCCACTAAATTAGTATGTGTGATTAGTTTCACCTCTAATATAAAGTAAAAATATCCGTGTCACAAAGAACAAACTCGATAAAATCCTGAGAAAGTAAACCTACTACAAAGATAAAAAGGTAGAGCAAGCAAATAATCATAAATATAGGGAAAAAAAGAAAGATAGAAGTTACAGAGTCAAGAGAGTAGATACAAGCCTCAACAAATGAATTCAATAAACTGTACAAAATAGCACAATTTCGAATCAAAATGCAAATCAAATCATCACCTGTAAGCTTGATCCTCCAAGGCATGCTCGATTGGAATTTAAGAAAAACACCAACAGAAGCAAAAGCCAACATTAATTTCTTTTTTTATTAAAAAAAAAAAAGAGCGACAGCAGCAAAACATCATCTCTTCCAGCTTCGACTCCTCGAGTAAGGATCTCTCCTCCCAAAGGCCCAAGTCTCTTTTGCAATATCCGACGACAATTTAAAGAAATCAGGAGAATATCTCATCAAAACCACCTTCTCTTTCTCTTCTTCTTCCATTTTCATCTTTCCACTCTGCTTTTCTTCTTCTTCTTCTTCTTCTTCTTCAACTTTACATTCTTCTCTCTGTTTTGCAGGAGCAGATCTACATCTCATTAGCAAGAGAGCGTTGGAAGGGGGTACAACACTTTTCTCGACAGACCCATCAAATGATCTTTCTCTGTCTTCATCTTCCTTATCTAGACTCTGATTCTCTTGCAAAACCATAAACCATTTGGAAAATATCTTTCGAGATGGACTGGATTCTCTGTCTTCCTTCTCGATTTCTTCTTCATCTTCTTCTTCATTATCTGAATTGCCAGCGGAGCTTATTGTAGATCCGTGAAAGGATCCGAAGCAGCCGAAATGAAAATGGAGGCTTTTCAAGGTGGTGAAGAAGTGCAAGACGTCTTTCTTGATGCCAAGAGTCTCCACCCAAGTGGGCTTTTTCCTGTTATTTCGATGAGTGTGGATCCTCTCGATTTCTTGTATGACAGACTGCCAGTTCTTGGAGGTTGGCTTGGGCCTAACCTTTATTGACCGGCGCAGGTGACTTTTGGGGATGTGGGCTCTGAGATTTCTGAGCCTGTTGGCTTGGTCTTCGTCTTGAAGAGAGGGCTAGCTTGGCCTCTGTTTGTGGGTCTTGGGTGGTGGTGGCGTTTGTTGGGCTCATTGTTTGGGCGAGATGGGCTGCAAATGGGCTTTGGCATTAGGGTTAGATGGGCTCTAGAAGGGAAGCAGACCAAAAGATCTCTTGAGTTTCCTCCATTTCCTCTCACAAGTTCTCTTGATTTCATCTCTATGTAATCTGTATCTCTCTCTCTCTCTTGATTTTTGCTTTTTTCTTGTTGTTGATACAAAAGGCTTGCTTATAAGGAGAGGGAGGGGAGTGCCAGCTTTCCCTCCCTCCCTTTTGCTTTAGTTGTGCTCTTTCTCATTGTCTCTCTTTTATTGCCTTTTGGTGTAGTCACGAGAGTTCTTCTTTCTTTTTTATTGCTGACTGTCCTGGTTCACTCAAAAATAAAAATATAAAAAAATTAGGTATTTAGGAAGATAATAGTTATTAGATTTGTAACATTCCGTGGAATAGAACGTTTGTAAATAAGCAAAGTCAAAGTGATAGAGATATACATGCTACATTAGATGTGTGATAAGATGTTTTATTTCATTTTAATGGTGTCGGTAATGTAGGATGGTTATTATCTTTTAAAGTGAATATTACAAGGGAATTTGAATTATAAATTGAAAATTCTTTCAAGGGTTATTTGCAGAAGATGGATGGCATTTGAGTAAGGATCTTTAGTTTCTGCTCTGTTCATATTCAAATTTTAAATATGGGAATTGATTAAAGGAAGAATGCAATGATGAAAGGTGTAATGCAATTCAAGAGCATGGCCCTCTTTGCTTTGCTAAGAGACTTCTCTCAGTGGGGCCAAAATTATTTATAAATGCATAAAGGAAGATAGCTTGGGATTGAGTCTACTGCTGCCTTTTCTTCTTCTTCTTTTGTTAGGAGAAATTAAATGTATTTGGCTTTTTCAAGTGAATGTGCATGTCTCTCTCTATACAAGCTCACTGTAGAAGTTGGAATGATAGAGAGGCAATTGCCATTAATTGGTGGATGAGTGTAAAATAGTTCAAGGTGGTGGTTGATGGGCCTATTTTTAAACTAAAAAAGGATTGTATAGGCAATGAATGATCCTTATTAGTTTGAAAGCATGGTAGTTCAATTATGTATTTTCAATTAGATTTGTTCTGATTGATTGGGACTTGAATTACACCCAAGAAGCATCTTCACAGCCATCATATCTTACATTGATTGATTTGAGGTTTGGGTTTGGTTATTGGGTGATAATCACATGATTAGTAGAGCTTGTGATATGCCTCTTACCATAGTTTGCAGCAATAAATGGGTGAGCATTACAATGTTGGATGAGTAGAGCGGTTCACCCCAGTGATCTCATGATTCATGCATGTGTGACATTGCACAGGTGGGGCTCACCTGACTGGGATCCGAAGGATAAGGTTAGTTTTGTAAAGGTATCTTTTAGATGATGTTTTTCGAAAAAAAAAATCAAATCTATTGAAATTCAAAAGTCATTATTTTCAATTGTCTAAAAATAAACGATAAAATTGGAGTAATTTTGGATGAAATTCAATCCAACGGTGAGATTAATTTTTCATTAATTTAAATTAGATAAGGATCTAATTCACAGATAAAGTAAGGTATGAGACATTATGAGGTTCAAATGGAGTCCAAGTGGACCCCACGTGGAGGTCAAATTTTATTTTTCCTGCCATGGGTAAACCGGCAAAGTTAGATGAGATTAGAATGTCAAATGTTTAGTCGGTATCGACCATTTTGACCAATACACACTTTTAATTAAAAATCCAAACTTGAATAAGAATTTTCTAAAAATTTCAGCCAAAAATATCAGTCTACAATTATAATTTCAGCATTTCTGAAAAATCTAAAAATATTGATTTTTTTTTTTAAAATTTTGGGTGAATATATATTTAAAAATCCAGACTAGTCACTGCAATAAAGCGACAATAGCTTGGTACTTACTCTTTATTGTAATTTGAAACTATAAAAGTTGTAGATTTGAGTGATGAGTGTTTAATAAGTAATCATCTTATGAGAAATAATTTGTTAAGTAGAGTCATGAGTGATAAGCATCTATTATTGAGATAAATAGTTTTAATAAGGACAATGGCAATGATATTTTACACTACGGTGTTTTACAATGCTATGAGATAACTTAATTTTGGATAAAAATCACATACAGTATTCGCTTTGTGAAATGATTGTTGCACAATGAATGTGCAATCTTACCCTACGTGCTGCTTAGGTATAACCCATCAAATTAAATGGTGATGAGTCTTTTTATTAAATTAAATCAATCAATCTTATTTTTAAGTTCTCCAAAATTCAATCAGTTTTAAACAACGTTTTAATTATTAAACTATGCGGAGTTCAAAAATATAACTTGACTGGTCTAATGAAGGTGATTTTTAGTGAGTCTCGTAATCAAACAAAAACCCCATCAACAAACTCATCACCATCTCATTTAGTAGACTCTATATCTAAATATATAAAATAATACTCTATCCGTCCCATTTTAGTTGTCTCATTTGAAACATTTGTAATTTTAAGGAACTCTCTATATAAGACTAGCACTCTATGTGATCTCATCTATTCTCGACACACTTTATGTTACTTTAATATAAATAAGACAACTATTTTAGAACAATCGTAAAATCCATATTAGACAACTAAATTGGGACAGAGGGAGTAGTATACACTAGAGTGTCTAAATCATCATCCTTTGTTCTTTTTGCAACGCGTCTAATAGTTTTTTTTTTTTGTCTTTACCATGTAATTAGGAGTGAAAACCTGACCCGCATGACCCAATCTGAGAAATCAATGAGTTTGATTTATGTATTTGTATATCTCAGGTCGGGTTGAGTTGGAAAGAATAAAACCCTCATGAAATTTGGGTCGGATCGGATTAAGAAATTTAAAAGCAACTTGACCCGACCCGACTCGACCCGAATGCGCCAAGTTATAAAACAACACATGGGCTGAGTCGGGTCAGATATTTGAGTCGAGTCGAGTTGAGTAACTCGGGTCAACAATTCAGATTGGGTTGGTCAGATTTTTTAAAATTTGACATGGGTGGAATTGGATTTATTGAAATTTAATCCGACCCGATCCAACCAGACCCGAGTATCAACCCTACATGTAACGTATACCAGTGCCCTGTACTGTACAGAGAACAACAGAGGAAGTCTTATATTTGTGAACTTCAATCTCATCAGCTTTGCTTTCTTTTCTAGATTGAGAAAAGGCATTGTGGGCCAAACTACAAGGAAGGCTAAGATAAAGTGAGGGGACAAACTAAAGAAAGGAGAATGCCATCATAATCCATGTGCCCTTTGAATACTCATATATATCTAACCTAATGTATGTAGGGATGGAGATAGGGATGACAGGATAGATCATTTGCACACTAGTGTCTATTATATTGCTCTAAATATTTTAATATGAAATCTTTTAAATAAGTTGGTGTATGTAATCTATAAAAAAATATTTTAATTCGATTAAGTAAGGTATACTTTTAAATCTGAAAATTTTAAATATAAAAAAGTAATTTAATTTTTTACTTTTATTTTTAAATTTACATGTAGAAAACTACAGAAAATCCAACAGAAATCCTCTAAAGATGATACACACTATCCTTAAGATACATCAGATGAGATTAAAAGGCTCGAACTTAGCACTTCACCAGATAAATCTCATATTTAAATCAAGACCTTTTTATCAGACTCACCTGTCACTATTTTTAATAGACTCATATTTAAATATGCGAGATAAATACCATACACACTAGTGTATAGTTTTTCATGATAGAGAAATGGGGCGAATATAAATGATATCAAAAGATTCCTAACTTTGACAAGAAGCTTTTTTTACTTGTCATTCCAATTTCCTGTCACTTTTCTCCTTTAAGTCACTCAGCACTTCACATGGGTCATCTCTTTTAAGTAGGGTTAACTTGATTTATTCGAGTACTATCATTATAATATTCTCATCACTAACCCTACCAATTAACTAGCCATCCTTCGCACATAATTCTCTCTTTTTCCAACTTATTGAATTACAAAAGGAGACCCACGACCTGATTCAACTCAATCTACATTGGTTGGTCAAACTAAAAGCAGGACTTGGTTAGACTTTTAAAATTAAATTGGAGGATGGACGAGAGTTGAAATATAAGATTGAGTTAAAAATTTGGTTATATATATTTTTTATTAGATTAGACTAGAGTTAGACTCTCAATTCAACTTAGCCACCTCACTCGCATCCATAATTTTAAATTAGAGAATATAGACATTTTTTTATAATAGGGTATCTCCACTTTATATTGGACGTGAGAATAATTCCTACGGATATACGAAACTATCCGTAAACTTAGTATATCAGATAAATTCGAGAAGAATTAAACCCAAGATCATTAGGGCCCAAGTTTGTTATTTTTTTTCAAAAATACTTCTGGACTCTTTTCCAAGAAAAAAAACCAACATTGCACAACATTTGCAGATCTCCCCTTTGAAATTCAATAATTTTGGACAATATTTTGGTTTTCAGCGAATATTTGAAACTCAAGGCCATCCTACCAATTACTAAACGAGTCTGATTTTTAGGTTCGTCTTGGGCTCATGGGCCTTAAAGACACATAAAACCTGACAGCTGAACCCAGACCTACGATTCATGTACAAAAATGTCTATATTGGCTTGAAAGGATGCTTAGACATCCACTCCAAATTAATGGACACTGATTTTAGATGTAAAAAGCTCTCCAAGAAAAATTAAATGGGCCCTCCTTAGTTCCTCGCCCCATCAGCTTTCCAATTGGACTCTCGAGGCTAAACCGCTATCTTTTCGATCCACCAAAATAGAGGGCAATATTCATACAGTCATACCAGTAGGGCTGCAACTCGGGTCAGGTTTTGACCCGACCCAAGAAATCACGCGGGTCGGGTAGAGAAGTTCGGGTCAACGGGGCAAGTCGGTTTGAGAAGATAAAACCCGCATGAAATTCAGATCAGGTCGGGTTGAGAAGATAAAACCTACATGAAATTCAGATTGGGTCGGGTTGAGGATTTTACAAGTTAACCCGACCCGGCTAAAATGGGTTCAAAATGCGGGTAGGATCTGAATTCGGGTTGATTCGGGTTAGACTTCGGGTCGGGTCGGGTTGTTAAGTTCTGGTTGGGTCGGGTTGGGTTTTAAGGAACCCGATGTGCCCGAGCCGAGTTGCAGCCCTAATCATACGGTAAAAATGATTTTAGTTTTTTTTATTTTATTGATGACAGAGAGGGGGAATCTCGAGCACAGCCCTACTGAACTACACTTCGAATGACATCCTACACCCCCACATGATAGTCCATCAGATTACGCCACGGAGACTTGAACTTACACTATCCTACCTTCTTGAAACAGAATGTTACCAGTTGACTACCGTGTGCAGGGTCAATAAAAATGATTTTAGTTACGGGTAAAACTAAGGGTAATTTGGACCGGTTTTGTTAATCCAGCCCAATCACATCATCCATTGCTTAACCCATCCGACTCAAGCCGACTCGACTGACTTTACAACCTGAGGATTGTAACCCAGCCCATCCCTAGTCTGGCTAGACAACCTTATCCGACTTGAGTCTAGCCCAAATTCGTAGCATGATGTGCAAAATAGGTTGGATTGGTATAGTTTTTTATAAGCATCTTGACTAATATAATTTATTTCGAAACCAACTATTATTATATAGTTTTTTTATAAGCATTATGTTAAGTAGAATTTCAAGTGAAAGCAGTGTTCAAAACGTAGAAGATTACACATATATGGTTTATTGGAATGGATTGAGAATTTTATAGATAATATGATTGAAAGAAAATCTCATTGTCTAGAGGGGGCGAAATCTCAAATAAAATTCTCTCTCTTCATTTTCTTTTTTAATTCTTTTGTCCAATTGTATTCTATCCAAATAATAAAAAGAGATGTTCATTTTATATATATATATATATATATATATATATATATAATATGATGTTTGAATGAATTACCTCCCTATTATATTTTGAGGAGGATATGAGCTCATTTAAGCAGAATAGGCCTTTGACTAATTCAAAGTCAATAAATAGTAGGTCAAAGTGGCAAAAATTAGGGTAATCTTTAAGTTGCATGGGATTGTGTCCGTCAACATGTTGTCTCACTCACTGCCGCCCATGCGAAACGACTCCTTCCCTCTTTTCATCTTCTTCCGCAACCATCCTCTCTCTCATCCCACCCTTCCTCCATCTCTCCATGGCGGAAGGGGCACCACCACCATCCAATCCCGACGACCCCCAACCAGACGACGACGAACCACATCGGCTCACCTCTGGCAACTACATTGTTCAATTCCCCAGAGAACAAATCTTCCATGTCCCCCCACCGGAGAATGCACGTGTCGTCGAACGCTCCCTCAAATCTCCTCCCAAAAGGACCTTTTGTAGCCCTTGCCTCAAATGGGTCCTTCTCTCCCTCCTCCTAGTCGTGCTCCTCGTCGTCGCTGTAACTGTCGCCGTCATCGTAATGAGGCCTAAACCACCGATACTCTACATCGATCGCCTTTCCGTCAAGTCCACGAATTCCACACCCAAATACTACATTGGGTTGAGAGTCCGAAACCCAAATGAACGAGTAGGTATTTACTATGAGAAGGGTGGGAGTGCAACTCTCTCTTATAAGGGCCTCGACATTGCCTCCGGCAAGCCCCCTGCCTTCTACCAACGGCACCACAACATGACCAATCTCCGATGGGTCCTTACCGGTTTACATGTCAAGTTGCCTCCTGAAATCAAGAAGAGTATGAAAGGTAAAGGGTCTAAGGCCGGTTTCTCACTATCTTTATCTAGCAAAATTCCAATAAAAATAGGAGGGAAATGGACTATGGGCAAGAATTTGGAAGGTGGGTGCAATTTGAAGGTGAACACACTCTCAAAGGAGACACATATTAAATCTCAAGAATGCCATAGCAATATTTCAAATTGAGGAAAAATAGCAATGTGATGGCCCTCTCTCTATCTGTCTCTCTCAGAATTTCAAATTTTTGTGGGAAGTAGAAGAAAAATGAGGTCATAGGGTGTGTCTCAAGTTAGGGATGAAGGCAGATAATTTTTATTTTTTTACACATTCCTCACTTGAGGAATATGGTATCTTTACCTTTTTGATGATTTTTTACATTTACTTTTGGTATTAAGTGCACGATTCAACTGTTTGTTCAATCAATTCCTAGGCTTGTCCAACTCCCATCTTCAATTTCTCTTTAGAAGATTAGTTTTTTTTTTTTTATAATGAGGATATCGCTGAGGTATTGATCCAACAAGACTAATCCTCCTGAGCCTACACAGTCGGCTCGGATAAGTCAAGTGGTAGCACCAAGATTTGATCCCGAGACATGAGGGAGCAAACCCCACGGCAAGGACCACTTGGGCTGATTAGTTCTTTGTTTTTGCCTTTTTAGGGTTTACATGTAACTCTGTAGGATGTGATATTCAATATGTATGTATATAAATATATGTATGGCCAAAATGGATTAGTTTTAAATTTTGTGCAAACAAGGTGTCTTGTTTAGGCCAACTGATTTCAATTGGTCCGTTTATTTGGTAAATAATCAAGTAAATAGCTTTGAGAATTAAGATCGGGCCTTATTTAAAAGATTGGCAGTCTTAACGGGCCAAACCTTTACAATGAAGATTTAGACCACCACTAACTCAAAGTAATTTCTCTACATTGCGTAAAATAAAAATGTATAATTTAAATGTGCCCATGGAATTAATCTCAATTATAGATTTGATAGAAAAAAGGTGAGATTGTTCTTTCAAAATTACAAAGCTGATAATAAATGATGATCTTGGACCTAAAGTGGCAATTTTATTGGCTCTTTATGATAATGTGGAAGTGACGTAGAGAGATGGTGTAGCTGCCCACTTAGTGAGTTTGCAGATTTAGACATGTGAAGTGAGACGGGCCTCGTTTTGTTGGGCCTATTCAAGTTGTAATGGCTTAAAATATGGCTCTTGGAATCAAATGAGACCCAAATTTGGTCCATAGCCTAGGAGGGTTCAGCAGGCTTTCGGATAATAAGTTTGGGTTTGGTCATGATGAAGACATCGAGTCAGACTCAAGCACAAATAAAGACAGTCCGGCCCAAATGGACCAAGCCGACTTGTTGGCCCACCAATTTCTTCAATGGATTGACAGAGGAAAGAGAGGCCCACGGACTTCGAACCATTAGGGCCCAGTTTCATGAGCTTGAGCCTTCGATCCACTTAGCAGAATTTTGGGCCTTCAAAGTCCACTTACAGTCCAGGAAGAAGACCCATCAAAACTGAGTCATCAGCCGACTCACCAGTATGTTGGACCCACCTTTGTGCCACAGTGGCCATGAAGTCAACCATGTCGGGCCCACACAAATCTACACTTGCTGCACGGCATGATGGAAACCAAAGCAAGAAGGAAGGAGTGGGATCTTATCTCAGAATCCTCGGGCAGATTAGAACCAACAGTGGAAGATAATCCTCAGCAGGAAAAGGATAAAAATAGAAAAAACAACTGTATAGTCGATTTAGTGAATTGGAAATATTTAACTTATATTTACCATATTAGTAATAAAAATAGAAAAAAAAATTGTGTGAAAAAATAGATAAAAAATTAGAGAAGGAGATTTTAGGATTGAATTGGTGAGTTAGAAGGAATTAATCTTCCCTTGTCATATTATTATCTAAAGATAAGAGAAATTTATAGAAAATCACTAAAAATAGAAAAAAGATTCTATGATTAAATTTGATGAGTTTCAATGGTAGCCCACCTACTTTCATGTTGTGAGGTGACCCATTGGAGGAATATGGGCAGTGGACGGATAACAAGGTACCTTGCTCGAACGACTGAGATTATGGTGTGGGAAATGTGCGATTGAACTTTTTGGAGAAGATTAATGGGTTCTGAAAGGTTTGATACTGAAGAAAGTGAACTAGTTTCTGGATTCTCACTCTAATATTTCTTTTAAAAGAACGAATTATTAGTGCTCAAGTCTTTCACTAATCAATGCTCTAAGAAATGCACAAGCTATTGCATGTGAGAAAAGAAAGATAGAGATGACTATGCAGTAAAAAAAAGGCCTTAATCTAATTTCATTCATCAAAATCAAGAAAGATTAGACTATTTCCTAATATTAAACAAATGAAAATCACTTGACCCCTTACACCCTTTAAGAATGCAAAAGAACTAAAACTCTCTTCTCTCAATGGGACAAAATGTGAGATAGCCATAGTCTCTTCTTTTATTTGGAAAGTTCAATGGAATTTGTTTGATGTCACATTGTCACATGTTATTTAATTTAACATTGATTTATAAAATAAATGTGAATTGTTAGTGGTATAAAAAGGACAAATGAACAGATATCATTTATTTGAAAGTGATGGTGAAAATGTGACACATGTCCTTTGTAAATTGGCACCATGGATTAATTTTTTTATTTTTTTATGGACTTGATGGCCAACCTACAAGCAATGCATGTGATATCTTTGCATCAAACGAGATGGGATTATAAAATAAGAGTAGAAGCTCTACTAGCCTCCAATGGCTCGACCCTTAATGCAGGAACCAAGCCTTGGATCGAGACACGTCTCACCCTATTTTGCATGAGAATTTCTTTACTTGGCACGTATACTACTGGACCATCCACCTGTCAACTTTGCATGACCTTCCACTATAAAAATCTCTGTTTCACTTTCTCAGAAATATTTTTAGGACTGCCTTTGCTTCAATGGTAATGGAGGTAAATGAGGGTAAATGAGGGCAAACTTCATTTACTTTTGATAATTAAAGAATAATGGTAAATGTCAGTGATTTTCTCACTGGTATTTTGTGTATACAGACAGAGGTTAAACCGTGATGTTCAATTTGTCCTTTACCAATTGTACCGAAGAAAAAAGAATGCCAAAAATTCATAAACAGTGTAAATCGACTTACCAAAATTCATGAACAGTGCAAATCGGCTCGTCAAAATTCATGAACAGTATTGCAAATCGGCTCGCCAAAATTCATGAACAGTACAAATCAGCTCGCCAAAATTGCAAGTCGGCTCGTCAAAATTCATGAACAGTGCAAATCGATTCACCGAAATTGCAAATCGCTCGCCAAAATTCATGAACAGTGCAATTCGGCTATCCGAAATTTCAAATCAGCTCACTGAAATTCACATGAACAATAAAAAAATCCGTCTATCGAAATTTTACTGTTGATGTGAAGGGTAAAATCGAAAATACACTAAACCCGTGTCGCTAAATACAAAATACCCATGGAAGAATCGCTAGCCATAATAAAAAGTCAAAATTTTATCTCTTTAATTTCATATTTTTTATAGCAAAGAGTATTTATAAAAGTAATCTTTACTCAGATAACTTTTAAAAATTTACCCTTCATCCAAACACAGTCTAAATTTCACATACAGATGAAATCAGTAATAACCCAATCGAATTGCTACTGATTAGCTGCTGTCTACTCTAATGAGGGCATCAAAGAAATAAATCACATGATGTATCTAAGCGAGACAGAACAAGCTGATTTTGCCAATTTTTAAGAAGAGAATCATGGTCAGAACTTTTACTTTTAAATATCATATGCTCTTCCCATCTCTCTCTCTGTGTCTCATGAAATTGTTCCTAGGCTGCACATGCAGATGAAATGAGTAAAAGACACAATGAAATTGCTACTGATTTGCTTCTGTCTTCTCTGCTGCAGGGCATGAAATATTAAATCTCATGCAGTATCTTTAGTAGACAGAACAAAGCTGATTTCTACAATGATTTCGACAATTTCTTTAGAAAAGAATTGCGGGTTTCGAAAAAAATTAATTATTTTTGAGTCACCCATGACTTAGTAATAAATTAATGGAAATGCTACCTTCGAGTTTGAATTTTCTCTGTGTGAGTCTGCAATGTTTTTTCCTCTATTAATGTGTAAAATAAGGTACAGATCAATTAAAGTATGTCATTATCATCAGTTGTACTCATATACATTATTTTGATAAAAGCAAAATAATATACAAATTAAAAGCTAAATATATGTGATATGCAGTGCAAAAAGAAAAATACAAAATACAAAACGATGTTCAAAGAAAAATCTAAAATATAGAATAACTTGTAGAATAAAATGTAAACAATGGAGTAGCATATTTTCATTTGTTTGTGTTAATACAGAGAAAATCCATCCTTGTTTACTTGTATGTATGAAATTCTTATTTAAATGAGTTCTACATTGAAAGTACAGAGAGAGATCTAGACACTAATAAAAGATTTGGATCATTCCACCTAATAAACTAGTCTATTGGGATGGATATCCAGTCTTAACTAATGATATATCTTCTCAGACTACCTCATATGGACTCAAGAAATCTCCTATGCCAACGAAGCGGCCGCTGGAGAGCCTCCTTCGAGAGTGGGGAATCATGAGATATTTTTTACATATCATAAACCCTTCCTCATCTCTCTCTCTCATGTGAGATCCTTGAAATACATGTGTTTCATTCAGTCTACACACTGCAAAATCTATGTGACTTTAGCAGCAAAGTCAAGAATGAGTGATTAGGTAACTTAGCGCCTAGTCAGGATGAGTCGGATCGATCAGGAGGTTCATTCTCATCAATAATGGGGGGGCTTACAAGTCTTTGTTTATTTGATTTAATGCACCAATCATGGGTTAAACCTAGTGGACTCTTTATCTTCCCACGCCTAAAGGGCTTAGGCTCTCAAGGTTTGCTAAAAAAAGCCTTTTAAGTGGAATCCAACTCCTTCTCAACCATAGATTTAGATTCCTCCTTCCTAGTGGGGATTTCCCTTTCAAGACCCAACTACAAGGTTACCCCCAAAAGTCCTAAAAACCTGAGATAATGTTGACATTCCATTATTCTTTCCATTTGATGTGGGGCTGCCTAAGATCTGACTAAGATGTGAATGGCCAATGGCATAGGTATGTTCCTTTGTTTAACACTAATAGCTTAGTCATCTCGTAAGGTAATTTTTTAGATTTTGTAAAATTATTGAATCGATCAAATCAAAAATACTTATTAGAAAATCTATAAATTTATCAATGTTCTTCTCATTTGATCAATGCCATTATAGATCAGTAATTATCAAATAGTTTAGATTTACACTAATTCCACTCCATATAATACAAATATCACTATATCTCGCCATCATTATTAATAGGATGACCGCATAAGTTGTTGAATATGGAGTCGAGAAAGAGAAATATAAAATATGGAGTCGACTTAGAGAAATATAAAACACTTTTTCTATGTCTTTTCTCTTGTGGAAGGAGAAAAGGGTATCTTTGGTTGGAAGAAGAAAACAAATTGAGACAATTTGTATATCCAACTACCAAGTTCCAATCAACTTCATATATATACCTATTGTCACATTTAACTTTCTTCTACATACTACCTTCAAATCAAAGTCTTGCATTGGAAAGAGGAGTTTGGATCTCTCTCTCTCTCCAATAATTGCCAAAAAAATTGAAGACCCAATATGGAGAAGCTAAGCTACTATCTTACACAAAATATTTGTCATAAAAAGATCATTTGAAAGGATAATTTTATGAAATGAATAGCAAAAGTCTCTCTCACTTATTGGCACCAATTATTGCTTACATCTTATGAAAGATTACAAATCAAAAGTACAAAGAGGAATTGAAGATTTTGAAAACAAAAAGAGTAGGGATAAAGAAAGATACGGTAGCTTATGGAGTGACTAATAGAATAATCTATGATAAAGTCAAATATAAATTAAAACTCAAAAATCAAGTGCAACTAATAAAATAATGATAAAGGAAGATGATATATAAATTAATTTTTTATTAAGATCAATTATTAAACATACGTCTTTGACCATCTATTTTCATGTTTTCATACCTTCTAACTAGTGATTGCACCAATTATTGTCATTACGACTCAAGATATGGAGAAGCTAAACTCCTATGATAAACAGGCCAACTTTCATTAAAATGTTAAGTTTCCATGTGGTAGGTAACTAAATGCAATGGTTTTATATAATAAGAAAACACTTTGGAATCTTGGGTGCTTTCTAGAATTGGATATGCTTGCATCATCAATTAATGTTAAGTCCTTTGTTTTGAGATATCTTTATATCTATAATATACCTTTCAGAATGATGGATACAATATTGGTAGATCTACAGAAAAACAAAAATTATCCAAATGGAATCTTTTTATGAATATCCAATGGATCATTTCATTGCCATTGGACCATTTTAGTCCGAATTGATCATAGTGAGAGAGAAAAAAAGTTTCTTCCAAAGTCCAATCACATCAAAATCAACAAATTCTCATCGTTTTTTCCTTCTAATCATTCAATAAAAGTTTACAATGACCGTATGAGTAGATTGTAGACTGAAATTGGGCTTGACATGACTATAAATAAAGTCTAGCATTCAATTAGGGTTTTGCAGAAAATGATGTGTTTCCCATTGTTGGTAAAGTCATAAATTATATATAATGTGGGATAGTAATCATAAATGGAAAGAAATTTACTCTTGTGAGGATGCTTTCTGTGCTTCATAATTGTGTGGATAGCCTAAGTATGCCACAACAACAAAATGTATTAGTAAATGAATAGTGAATTAAAAAAAAAAAAACTCAACATGTCGTTTTAATTGAGAGTGAAGTGAAGCAGAATAGAAGCCAAGAGTGGAACTCATAAAAAGAGATTGGACAAAATTATTTAGTGAAATGATGTGTCATCAATTGGACCTTTTTATAAGTTGATCTGAGCTACTATCTATGAATGTGGATGTCAAACATGAGCAAAACAAATCCCAATCGTAATCATGTAATACTTAATGTAGGGCACAATCGGGTTGGTTCATATTGACCCATCGTGACTCGACCTATCTCGATTTGGTCTATTGGTGAATTGCACTCGATAAACATAAATCATACTTGAAATCGAGCTATTTCAAGTTTATTTCAAAAGCCACTGTCAAAAAGAAATATAATACTGATAAATTGAGAGAAACTCATTTGTAGTAATTTATTATGTAAATAAAAGATCAATAGATGGCTCCATACTTAGAGTTGAGAGTTTATAATTTGTAGGTCATAAAAGAGAGGTAGACCGCTGAAAATGTGGAAAGAATAAATAAATAAGTAAAGTTATTAACTGAATAGTTTGTGATAGAGTTAAATGGATAAGTAAAATTTGAATAGCTAACCAGATAAACTATATTTTGACCTTTGATAATAATAAGGAAAAAAAATAAAGAAAATTAGAAAGTCAAACAAGTGTAAAGATCTTTTGATCCAGCAGAGAAAAAAAAATTAATCTAACCAAATAAAGTTACAAGAAGTGTGATAAATTCTCTGTTAAATGATCTCTTGAAACAAACTCATTTGATGCCAAAGTATGCTAGATAGTGTGATGCCTGCTTTTCACAAGCAAGGTCTCCAAAATCTTCTTGATTAGGAAGATTAAGGTTCCATCTTCTTCTAACATGACTGAAATTTAAACAAAAAATAAATTTCTATCATTTGCATATCATTCTTTGTGAGAAAGCGACACTATATGTTATTGAAGGACAAAAAATGTCAAATAATTTCAGTACACATTTAAAAATAAAAGACAATTTCCCACTTCAACAGTAAATTTCATAGCTATAATTTTGCTAGATAGAAGTTTTCAATGGATCTCAATTTAGTATTTTAATAATATTGACTCCTTTTTATTTATTAGGAAGAACATAACCTCTACTGCATGCCCTGTGTCTTCTTATGCTCAATTGATAAAATTTCTTGAAAAGCTGCAAAAGTAAATGATAGTAGAAGGAATTCCTTTTGAATGGGCTTGGTCAGAATATGCATTCAAATGTGGAATGGGTCTAGTCATTTGATGTTGGCTAGGACAGCTGGGCTGGCAACCTTTCGGTCCAATGCTACCAGTCTCGAGGGAAGAAAAAATACATTAAATAAGGAGAAAGATACCCATACCGGTTACACCGACTACAATAACTTAAAAGAAAAACTCTACTGAGACATGGTTAGCAAGAGACTTATTAAAAATAAATTTTTAGAATTTACTTTATTGGGTTTTTTTTGGGTTCAATATAATGAGGATCGTGTGAATAGTTATTTTATGATCTTTTACCTCCATCTGACAATTTTGTTCTTTGATTTTAAACTCTTAAAAATCAATGTCTCATACTGATCAAAATTTAAAGATCGAGATAATATGGTTTGGATCATCAATTGATAGATAAAATTTTATATACTCTATATCCATATAATTACCTATCAAATAAATCTAAATTTATAAGACCTACGATTAATCTAATGACATATCTCGCTAATTTAACATTTACTTAAATTCAACTAATACAAATTCAAGTTGCTTCTTGGTAAGGAACAACAAAGTTAGAAAAACGTGATTTAGACAGGAATAATTTACTTAGACGTGCATAGAACAAATATATTCTTGAGAATCAAATCCTTTGAAAACCATTTCAAAATTTGAACTTTTGATGCTTTATGATTCGTATATTGTTCCACACAAGACATACTTTCTTCCACGTGAGATGAAATTAGTCTTTGGATTCTTCGAATAGGTTGGTTTCTTTTAGTAGTTGAGTTGAGTTGTAAATAAGCATTAACGTCTGAAAATTCATAACTCAGACTCAATAAAAAAAACTATAGATCTATTTAATTCAAAATTTTGTTGTGTCGAGTCGATTTGAACTGACTTGTCTGAATTTTTTTAAGTTTTTAAACATTAATAAATGATATATAGGGTATTACCCTGGTATATTTACCAACTGAACTAAAAATAACGATAGCGACTAAGATTGCTATTTCTAAAATAATTTCAAAATCACGATAGATCTACGATACGAAAAGATTGTTTAAGATTGTTTATTTAGAGGAGAATAGCATAAGAGCTAGGGCAAACTACTACGGAAGATTTATCGAAATCAGTAAAATCGAAGCATTGTAAATAGATTCTAAATAGAAAATCACCCCATTTGTGAATATCACAAATTTGACAAAATTACAAAAACACATATATATTCCTTTTTTCCATTACACACAAAACTAATTACAATGGAGGAAACTTGGATTCTCGATTACATACAACAAAATCCAATTTCCAATGACCATCTAGCCGATGCAAAAAAAGGGCCAAACGAGTACAAAAGTCCCCCTTTTTTCTCCTTATATATATATAAAAAAAAAAATACATGATCATCCACACGTTAACATTTTTTCTTCATTTTTTTTTTTTAATTTACGTATGAAAAACTGCAGTTACTTAACGTTAGGTAGGTAAGTTTTTTTTACTCCTTTCTTCCCCCTATTTACACCCTTGCATTTACTGGGAGTGAAAGGCGTTTCCACTCTACTAGCCTGTGTAGGAAATCCATTACCTACAAGAGATAAAAACACAAAAAAAATAAAAAAATTAATAATAAGTAAACAAATAAAAATATAAATAATGTCCCTAATCCATATTAGAGGAATGTGGGGATGGGTTTAAGGCACTTGCCTCAGACGGTTCTTGGAGAGAATAAGAAGCATTTGTATCTTTAGGAGTTTTGGAAACAAGAATTCCAAACCCTTGTCCTCTCTCTCTCAAAACCTAAACAAGAACATAAAACCATCTTAGTCAATTTTAATAACTAAATAATAAACAAATTAGAATAGTAATTTAAAAAACAAATTTAATGATTTTAAAGTTAAATTCAATTAAAACAACTATAACAAAAATAATTTAATTAACAGTTACAGTTTGTAAAACATTATAAACAACCTTAAAAGCATCTTCATCGGTCCGGTCGTCGCCGATGTAGACAGGCAACACGTCGCTACAGTTGGCAAAGCCTGGAGATTTTGTGGCAATAATCAAATGATCAAATGTTGAACTTCTTCTAAACAGGTTTTGAGTATAAAACTAAGATGATGGAATGCGTGTATTATTTGTTTAATGACTTACCAAGTGACTCTAATAAAAATTCAAGAGCCTTGCCTTTGTCCCATTTAATTGTGGGACGAATCTCTAACACCTGTATCAAGTATAAAAAAACTTAGATATCAATATTTATAAAATGAATTAAAATTTTGAATCATGAATTGAGTTTAATTGCTGACTGCTAATTTCGTTTAAAAAAAAATTATCCTCACACTTGTATGTCGAATATTATGGAACCCATATAATAAGGTGACAATCAATTTCTTGAAAATAATTTTGTTTAAGTATATAGTCTCAAAACTCACATTTATTATATCAATTAAGTTATATTTTTTAATATTATAAAGTTTAAAGATTAAAAAAAATAAAAAATATTCGATTCAATCAAAATAATTTTGATAAGTCATATCTTTAATAAAAAAAAAATCTAATAAATTCAGGATTCCCTCATTCGGCAAGCCTACGTCTAGATATGAAGAATAATATTGCCCACATAATCATTTTATTTTGCTAATTAATTCTATCCACAGAATTAAATGCGTGTATAAGCAAGCATTTCTGACTTAACAAAATAACTTTTGTACAAAAAAAGAAAAAAGTGGGGCCCATCATTATATGCCACGTGTCACACCTTCCTTCCTTGAGTGAGTCTCAGCTTCGGGTACTCTTTTAGAACTGATCTAACCTGCTCTGCTAATGCATTCCATCTCTGAAATGTACGTAGATAGACAGTATCAGATCAAATTGTTTGTATTTTCCACATATAGAGTTGCAAGCCAAACAGATTCATGAATCTAGAGGCAGGTTTTGATTGGACCTTTTCATCAACACAGCGAAAGTGCACAGAAACGCAGAATTTGTTGTTCTCTACTTTTGCTCCTGGGGTGGATTTGGTCTTTTCCACCAATGCTCTGTAAACCTGCAAAGAGATTTAAAATTTTAAAATAATGAAAATATGAGAAAAAAACATTTTTATATTATTTTAGTGTAGTATACAAAAAAAAATAAGAACCCATAATTTAGGTTATTCTGATGATATACAATTTCATCATTTTGCACTACCAACCTCGTCTATCATGGGTAAAAACTCGCGTGCCGGTTGAAAAAGAACAGCTTTCTTACCCTGAAGGAATAATTAAGAAATAATCAAGTTTTCAGATGAACTCTTAATAAATGCACCAATATTTGAAAATTGCTATTATATTGAATTGGTCTAAATAGATTCAAAGGTTGATCAAATTGTTCAAACTATAATATTAAATATAATATAATAAAGACAAGAACAATAGGAGAAAAGTGAGACTTTTATCTAAATAAGTTGTAGAAAAATAAAAAAAATTAAACATATCTCTCTCTCTCTCTAACTCTCTCTTAACTCTTAAGCAACTCACCCTTTTGTATTTTGGACCTTTGGCTGGGCCTTTAATGTCCATTCCATGGCTACCAGCATAGTAGAGCTCTGGCAATCTTACAAAACTATATACCTGAGGTAAAATTTTCAAAAAGGAAAAAAAAAGAGAAAATCAGAAAAAGTTTCTCAAAATTTTGGCTGGCTGTGAACAGACAAAGATGGAAAAAAAACAAGAATATGAATAAACAAATAGAAGTTCAAAAAAATTGGTAATGTACCTTGTCTCTGCATCTCCCGCTCACGATTGCAGTAGGGAAATACCTTGCCACGTCTCTGACAGCTGCTCGCATCTGAATTTTTTCCATTTGAATAGCAGAAGATAAGTCTTATAAGATAGAAACAGAGGAGGAGGAGAAGCAGCAGAAGATAAAGATGAAGAACAGAGGAATGATGTAAATATTAACAACAACAAAACAAAAAAGATAAAACAAAAATACTTACAGAATCCGACATGAATGCACGATCTGGGTCATCGACGATCGGCGATAACGTGCCATCGTAGTCCAAGAACATGACAATTCGCTTGCCTATCGACGAGTTGATAATCTGCTCAAACATACTAAGAGCTGACGGGTGGTGTATCTGTAACAATTGATAAAAGTCAATCAGCCTTAAGGGTAATTCAAATTCGAAGAAGTAGCACAAGAGAATTTAAGGTACAACCAATTACAGAACCTCATGTAAATGAAATTACAGAGTATTTTGGTAATTTGAATCATGTAAAAGGTTACCAATTTTTTTTATAATGACAAGAACACTCGTAATTTCATAAACATGACTTTCGCTGAAAGGAAAGAAGCTATACAAAGACAAACATACAATCCAAGAAGTGTGATCGTCGGCTGCGAGAGGAAGTGGGACGGCTGATTTGAGATGAGTGGGAGAAGAAGCTCTCATGGAATCGACCCAAGCATTGATTCTCCCTGCTTCAATCTCCAACCTCTGGAGTGCCTTCCTCCGGGACATAGCGATGTAGTTGCCCGTCGGAGGCGGCGGCTTCTGCAACGTTGGAGGTGGGATGTTTTGAAATAAAGAAGGATCAATCATTGCCTTGCCGATGGCGGATTTGGGCAATGCATCGGCTGCACACACTACTATGTTCTGCTGTGTCATCCTTGATTATTCGATTATTTCTCTCTGTATATGAAATATTTTCGAAATGCAAGAAATGGGTGTTGCAGAGAAGGAATTGAAGTCCCTTTAAAGGAAAAAAAAAAAAAAAGATGAATGAAAGTGAGGAGAGAAGAAGGAGAAGAAATCAGGGAAGAAAAAAGAATGGTCAGCTTCTGCTGCTTCTGCTTCTCCTTGGGTTCTGTATCTCTCAAAGACCGTTGAAATTAGGAAAAAAAAAAAAAACAAGGGCTGTGATGGGAAGTGGGGAGAAGAAAAGGCTCATGTGTGGTCAATTTATAGTAGTCGGAACATAAATGGACAAAGATTGATGGGAGCCCACCGATCAAGAAAACTTTAGCACCATGTGGGGCCCACCAACAAGCAAATCTTTTGGACTCACTTTCCGCCTTTGAAGTCTGACGGTCCATGTTCCCCCACACGTGTCCCAGTTAGGTTTTCTTTAGATTAAAAAGGGCAAAAGGGCCGCGTTAACGGTAACGGCCACTTCAGTTTCTGTGGTCCATTGCCACAGGAGATGATGAAGATGTCCTCGATCAACCAGATTTCTGTAAAAACATAGTTAAAAAAAAAAAAAAAACTGATTTAATTTATTCCAATTAAATCTCATCCGAATTATTTCATTACCATGGAATTTTGAGCTTTATAACTCAAAAACGACAAATTAATGAAAATTTATTATTCGGACTTGATGTTAAGATTGTCTTTTAAATAAATTTTGAATTTAATTTAAATTTAATTGATTAAGTTTTATAAGTTTGTCCCTACTTATTATCTTAATCATTTAATCTTCACAGCTTAAATCTTTGAAGAATGTAAACTATTTATTTAAAAAAGTTATAAAAGTTAAGGGAGTATCTAGTATGATTAAATTTTTTTAGAAGTTTAAATATTTATTATTACTTTTTCTTAGATTAGTCATTAGTTGCGGAGTTTGTACCATCTATAATCCCCTGTTTTACGTATTCAACCATGTCAGGCATGTTGTAGACTACTTCAATTATCAAAAACTGTTTGATTTGACCAATAGATAAGATAACACATTGCCGACCGGGAATGTCAGAGGAAAGTAACTAATTTAAAGATCACCATAAAAAAATATATAATTTAAAAATAGATTTAAAAAATAAAAATGAAAGTTACTGCAAAATGTATAATTTATTTTAAATAACATATTTTGATTTTTTGTTTAATCTGATACGGGATTTAGAATATTATCTATTTTATCTCTTCACTGCAGTATAAATTGAACTCATTGACCGATTTACCGGAATCACTAATTGAATTAGTGATTTTTTTTAAATACCTTTTTACTGATAATAGAAGTATAAAATGGACAATACTCTAAAATCTGTGTCTCGTTGCACAAAATACACGTGGGAGAATGGTTAACTTTTATTTTATAAGTTAATAAAAAATATTATAAATAAAAAAAGCTAAAGCATAAAACAACTTAAAATGAAATAAAAATTGTTTTACAAATAAATATTCTCTATTAGAATTTAGAGGAAAATTAAATTAGTCAAGTCTAGACCTTAATTAATCCAAATTAGTTAAAATTGAGTGCAAACTAAATTGTATTTGTAGGATTTTAGCTCAAATTCAAACACAAAATATATATGCCACTCTATCTAAGCTCAGACTTCTTTGGACCAAATGATGTATTCTATTTTTCAATAAATTGTTACATAAAATTTACATTTATACCTAACGTTAATTAAATAAGATTAGATTTTATAAATTATACCTAAAATTCAAATTTCGGGCCAAACTCAGGCTCTTGTACTGGGCCCAATCAACACAAAAATGAAAGATTTTTTTCTCGATCATTTGGTCTTTCGAAAATCTATTAAAAATGTCAGATTCTAGGTCCGCTTCTTGGATGGATGGCTCTTGGATATTTTCACAGTTTGGGTCAATTTTGAAAAGATGGATATTTTGGATACCTTGAGGCTTGGGCACGTCAGGTTCAAATTTGAAGGTCCAATTTTCCACCCTAATTTTCAAGAAAAGCTCAATTGAAATTTCCAAATTAGGAACATTCATCTCAAAAAGTTTTGCCACGTGTTTAAAAAATCTTATTCGCCAACATGAGTATAGTTTAATTGGTTAATCTCCTACTTCAGAAAATGAAAAGTATCACATTCGAACCTCCATGACTTAATGTGGTGTACTCTAAGAGCCAATATATATCAATCGGAGGAGTTTTTATGATACGTTGTCCAACCGATGTGGGGAATCCCACATCGATTAGGAAGGAGAGTGAAATGGGATATATATGAGGCCAAACCTCTTAACTCACAAGACGTGTTTTGGACAGGGCCATGTGGACCAGTGTCTAAAAGAAAAACCGTGTAGGCTCGTGTGTGTGCGAGGCTCAAAGAGGACAATTTCTTATTGATTTGAACTCTAAGCTTTGTGTTTGGGTCACACGTAAATTCCTCTCGTGACATATTAGCTTTAGATATAATCCTTTTATTCGGTACCACATGTTTTTTTTTTAATTTACATATAAGAAATCACAAGATATCTAGTGTAAAACCCTAACGACAATTGATGGATTTACTCTAAGGGCACACCATATTAATCCACAAAATTTAAATCAATCATATCCCACTTCTTGAGACATGATACAACCAACTGAAATTATTGAATATATTTTCAATGCGCATGTATTTGAATTATTGATTCATACATGGGCAGAACTGTGACAATGATTAAGATTGCATGTCAGACAAATTTGGAATTCGCCAATGATGTTTGAGTTTTAAGGTTTTTACAGCAATAATAGTGCAGATGGAATGTCCTCATTATTGGAGTCATAGAAGATAGGAAAAATTATCTGGTTCATTATGAATTAGCATAAATATATAATATATTTATACTAATTTTTTCTTTCACATTTATTTGTTATTTCATGAACTACATTTATATCAAATTTAAATATATTTTATGATAAACTCACCTTTGAATTAAACTCATATCTTATATACTTCAAAACGTATCATTTCTGTGGAAAACGAGATTTACTTTTATTTGAATGAAAAATGAAAAACAGAAACAAGGAAAAAACTTGCAGCATTATTCAACTATGAAACTTGTTTAGATATTAAAATCTGAATTAGATTGTGATAGATTGTAAAGATTAAGCATATTTTAGGAAATTAAGATCATCATTGATTTTTAGAGATTATCTTTTGTACTTTTTATATTTAGCTCTCATTTAGTGAAATAAACACAGAATTTATATATTTGTCTCTCATTTATGGAATAAATACAAAGAATTTATCTCAGTTAAATTAGTTTATCTTAATTTATCGTCAAACTAAAGGATACCCAACGTAAAACCTCCACGGTGAGTCCACTACTTCTACGGCACACCACGGTTAGACTATAAGGATTCAAACTCCATAACATCTCACTTCCTAAATTGAGAGACAACCAATTAAACTACACTTATATAGAAAATTAGATTTAATTTTTTAAACAAACATCCTTCATTTCCAAGACTCACCCAACTCACTTCCATGTGTTTGGAATTTGGATTGGTTTAAAAAATGTATCACTAAACTAATGAGAAACAACAAGAGCATTAGGTAAGCTTTGTTTGCATGGACAAGAGGTCATTAACTGTTCTTGACTCCAAAAGTAGCCAAGCTTTGAAGAAGAAAGAACGCCCCTTGTAAACAACTCTAAAACCAGCGGCATTTCCATTCTTTATTTACTCACCAACAAGAACACGACATCAGCTACAAACCCAATTACAAATGAGAAACATAGCTTTTCTACTTTCTTTTCTCTTTTTCTATCATTTAATCATTCTTTTATGGAGACCTTTTGTATATTTTGTTCCACTTCCACGTCTTGCATGTCAGGTCCAATGAACTTAGGCCTTTAAACTTTCCATTTTTATTTTTTAAAGAAAATAATTTAGAAGAGACTATTTTTCATAAAATTATTTAATATGTGTATAAAAAGATTTGTATATATTCTGAGAATTAGTCGAATCTTTCAAAGGTCTAAACATTTGATTATCAAAAATTAAATTTATTAAATATATGTTGAAGTCTTAACACTTTCGCAAGAAATTGAAGTTTATTTATTTATTTATTTATTGTTAATGTGATAGTTGATTTATCGCTAACTTGCGTTGGTAAAACGATAGTTTCCGTATCTACAACGTGGCATGCCTTGGATGGTTCATTCGATCATGTCCTTGGTCTGCACCAGGACTGACTGCAATGGAGATGGAGACACCTGGTAGCATCTCATCACTTCTACCTTCTCTCTCCTTTTCTATTGGGCACAAGCGCCATTGAAGAGATCCAAAGCTGCACTGACTAATCCCATCCACTGCCAATGTTGTTGCTTTAGGGATTGCTTTCTTACAATTGATAGAGTTATAATTTCCCTATTCTAACCTATTGCTAAAAATATGTTACTTATTGATACCTGACATACAACTGTATTTAGAAATTTGACAAACGTACAATTGTACTCTATAGTTGTAGATAAAAACTTAAGACTTAAGACATGTTATGACCACACAGAACCTATTTTGATGCTGTAATGATTTATTTTAAATATAATAATATTACTTTTTGTAATAGTTTAGAGAAATTTTATTCAATCATGAAATGATGACCTAACTAGTCAATTTTATAAATTAATAAATTGTATTAATCTAAACCATCGAAATCATGTCGGTGAAGATGAATCTGTCTAGCCAGACTTCATATATTAGCATGTCAATTCAAGAAAAGTGAGGCTTGGGATTCCAACTGCCTAACGTTTCACTTCCCCAAATGCTTGTGACTTCTCTTTTTAGTCAAAAACCGGTGGCTTTGAAACTTATTTAAAAATAAAAGAAATGGTTTAGAGGTGAGGAAGATGACTAGGGGAAAAGATCCATTTCTTAATTAGAAAGTAACACTTGCTTTACGTCCTGATACGCGGTTTGGTTTAGTTTTAAGCCATTTGTTAATCTCTAAAAGGAATAGGACCTTTTGCTCTTCATTTGGAGAGATTTCTTGTCTTGATTCTCTATTTAAACTTTTTAATTGTTTTACTGATGTAAATTAGTTTTATAGTGAATTGAATTCTTTTTTAAATTCACTTATCATTAAATTGAGTTTAAGTCATATAAATGATTTAAGTTGAACTTTGGCACAATTATACAAATGTAAGTCTTTCAAACCAATTTATCATCAATGACTTGACAAATATTTTTAAATGAATAACTGATTTGAAGCGTTCCTTCTTGAAGACTGATTAGTATAATTAGGAAAGTTATGGCTTTGACTTCAGAGATATGAGTTTTTTTTTTTAAAGTTAAACGTTTGACTAATGACGTAACACATTATTTTATCAAAATAAAAGTGAATAGTTTTATTGGTGGTGCCTTCTTCCTTTTACTTCTTCTTTTTAGCCCACTTTCTTAAATTTCACTTGCTTGTCGTTGATTTGCCTAAGTTAAATGTTAAAATAAAGACTATCCTAATAAATGTACAACTAGACTATTGCTGGGCTCATACAATTAAGTATAAGGAAATAATTTTCTGCACATACTATTCTCTCACCTAAGAATGAGACCACCAAACATGACGAAATCACGAGGTTGATAGGGCCATGACCTCCCAATTTTTTTTATTATAGTCTAAGAACTTTTACAAAAGCTCCAAAATTTTAGTTATTTACATGTTGGTCCTTAATGTAATATTTGCATTAACCTCCTCGAAGTAGTTTTTTCTTAAATGATCATTTTGAGAGAATGGAAACAGAGTCTTGAGTCTTGACTATTTTCCCGTCATCGTGGGGAGTCAGTGTTGGTAACGTGTCCCGCAGGCTACCAAACAAATGGAACTACGAACTACGAAGAAGCCACGAATCTGTGACTAGAAAGAGAGGCAATGTCATTCCAAAGCAGTCGCTTTTCCACATGGCACGTGTCTACGACGTGTCTACGATCGAAAGGGACGGCCACATGCTGATTAATAGGTGGCCCACCATCGCAGGTGCAGAAAGGGTGTTAGTTTTTGCAGGTAGGATGGCAGGTAAAAAAGACCTGGACCTGGGGGGCTACTATTGGCCCGTCACTTTGATCAACCGTATAGGTGGGTCAACCCTTGATAGTCGGTCGATTCCTGTCTGGACAAGGTCTTCGCGAATTAGGAATCCACCAGTGGGCCCCATGCGAGTCGACTTTGGGATGACTTGAGTGGACAGATTGGTGCCACGTGGCAGAGCGTGGCATCGTGGTTCGTCCTCTCTGACTCTTGAATTTTCTATCTTCCTGGAGTAACGTGTCCTTTGTTTATAAATTTTAGCGGAAATTAATTTTCAATTTTCAAAAGAATTGAAAGTGCTTAGTTAATTTTTTAATTATTTCAGCTATTATCAGCAAAAATTAAAAAAAAATGGACTGTATCAGTTGTATTAGTGAAATTGTTAAAAATTTGACTAATTTTTTTAATAAAGATGCTGATATTTAAGTTTAGCACCTTAACCTAATTTTAATGAAGTTTGTAATCGAAGACATGTCACAAAACGTTAGATTTAACAATTGGCCGAGTCATATTAAGTTCTTTTTAATCATGGTTGAACATGAATTGATCTAAATTTCAATTCATCATATTTATTTCGACTTAATTTTTTTATAAAAATAGATTTATTATAAATAAATAATATTTTTCAGTAAAAGATAAAAGAGAGATCGAGTTATATTTCCTTAAGAGCATTAGGCTATAACAAATGAAAGGACTAAGATAGGTATTTTAAATAGAGTCAAGGATCACCTATTGCTTGAGAAATACACATATTTAATTTGACACCAATTTATCTTTTTAAGTCTATTGGTTTAATTCGCTGAATTTTCATCTTTAGATAAATGTGAAATTTTAATTTTTTTTTAAAATATAACTTCTTTTATGGAATTTTATGGGCAACTTATACCACCTTTTAAATATGTTCATCTATTTTGACTCGAGTGGGGCTATTGGTTGTTTGTATCACACGTTGATGCAAACTCGTTTGAGAGAATCATTGCTAGGTCATGCATATCCACCATTAAATAATGAAATTTAAGTTTAAAATATTGATTTTTCTCTCTCAATGAATGATAGATATGAAAGATCTAATAAGTAAATTATGAACTATGACAATATGACTATTTAAGAATAAAAAGGAAATTAAAAATCAAGAAAGGCTCAATTCACCTCCTCCATTATTGTCGCTACCTTTTCATCTATTTAGATCAATTTTTTGAATTATACCGTTAATTCCACTCTAAAAAAAAATTATATTCATTGCCACTCAATAATTTATAATGTGTTGTATGTCCATTTAATCATTCAATAAAAATAAAAATAAATATGATCATTACGTCAAGAACGACAACTTCTACACAATTCTAAGTTGATTGAAGCGAATTTATTTTAGTTGACGTGATCAAGTCTTGAGCCAATTCAAACTTGACCCAACCTATGGCTCGTCAACTCATTTAATAGTCAATGCAATCAACTTCAAACTAAGACCAAGTCTAACTTTGAAACCCAAGTTAGACAATTTCAAGTTTCAACTGAATTAACTATTTCCATTTAACAATTAGATTAATTTCTTTTGAACTTACTGAAACTAAATTGTCTATTAAAATGTATAGCGCTTTTAGAGAAATTCACCCCCTCAATCTCGTTATAGCTATAAATAAATAGGTAGTATTAAAATAGAGGCTCGAACCTACAATCTCCTTCTTCTTAAAGTCGGAGAGAACCAGTTAAGCTACACCTATGTGAATAAAGTTTACCACTTTAATCTAATTATAATGATAAAAAGTAGTATTATCTCAATTATTAAAAAATATTTTATTTACTAAAAATATATTTTATCTTAATTGATCGAAGTCGTACACATTATATAGTACAAACTTTGCATTTTAGAAGGTAACAATTCAAGGCAAGTTTACCAAACACTCGTGCTTATATGAGAGTGAATTCCAGTTTATGATAAAAAATTAGATAGATAGATAAATTATCATGGAGATTATTAAAATGTCAAAAATGGGATTCATTGAATTATCTAACCATAATTTTCTAAAAAAAAAAAAACTATTGAATAAATATTTTTACCTATCATGATTAATTCAGTGACAAAGATGCATCAAATAGACGTCAATACCAATCGAATCTAAATCTAAATAATAATAAAATATTTTTAAAGTTTAGATTATCATTCAATGAGCTTTTCTAGTTTTCTACTTTTCCCACTGCTCAGATTCTATATATGCATGCATATAGTGTTTTCTCTACATCAATATACAAACAATGTGTAAGTCAATCAAAACATGCCACATTATCATTTACATTTTATCCTACAAATAATTCTTCATTTTGTATTTTTCTTTTCATATTATTAGCATAATAAACATGTCTTTTACATTTTATCTTACACATTGCTTCCCAATTTTCCAAAATAGTATGCAAAGTAAAATGTAAATGAAAGTGTTGCATATTTTAATTATTGATGCACAGAAAAGCCTCCATCTATGAGCAGATAATTCAAACTCCTTTCTCTACAATCCAATAATCAATGTAAAGTTTTGTTTAGATAAGCAGAAATTTATTAGGAGAAAAGACAAGGGTTTTCTACTCCCTCAAAAGTCAAAAGTAGTAGAATTCTTTATTACAGAGCAGGAGAGGAGAAACTTCGGAGATAATTTCTACCCTCTTACTCTGAAGTGGAGAATAGTGATGACATGACATAATGTTGTCATAGTGTTCCCTTGCCAAATAATTGTTACATAAGTTATTCAAAAAGAATCTCTTACTTTAATATATGATGGTTGATTTGGCGTCAAAAATTCATTTTAAATATGAGAGATTTTCAGTAAGCCACTCTTAAGCAGAAGATGATCATTCTTCACAGTATTATTCGGTGCTCTGAGAAGATCTGGCATCTTAGTTCAAAAAAAAGAAAAGAATTATTATATATCTCAATCAATACATAAACTTTTTTAAAGTTGATAAAATATAAAAAATCACGGTTTTAATTATATTATACTAAATTGACTTAACTTAATGCTTGTATTCTCTCATTTGAGTTTAATAATTAAACACATGATATAAAATCATTTGCAACAAATTTAAGAGAGAGGATAAATGCAAAATGGTAAGTCCTTAGAAATTATGCAGGCTCATGGTTAAAACCAGCAGCTACACATCTTTAGTGTATAGGTGTGAAAACATCTTTTTTTATGATCAAGATATTCAAACGTCTCACTCGTAACAAATGCACATCTCCCTCTATATATATACTGAGTTCAAAGAACGAGGAATAATCTCAGAATGACTCAAAAAAATTTGAATGAAAATCAAACTCAAAACCTTTCTTAATAAGGAAAGCTTGTTAACCATCATCAGTTCAATCCCCTTTGAGTTAGGTGTGAAGGACTCCTACCATGCGTTGTTGCAACGCACGTTGGGCGCCATGTGAAGGAGCTGAGCCTGAAAAGCAAAACCACATGAAACCAGATACTACGTCGTGAATGGTCTGAGCATATTTGGATTCAGATACGTGTCCATTGCCACGCTCAGATGACTAGACAAAGTTATGTTTTCTTTTTCTTCACTCACCTCACCAGATACAATGAATTCCACTGCTGAGCTGAACTGTAGGAACTTGGGTTCAAATTTAATATTTAGTATAATGTATGTATCAATAAAATGAGAAATGACCTAAATGCAAAAGATCTTAAACATAATTATAAGATCTTGTATATCTACCATTCACTGAATTGAATTTAAATTTAAAAAAATGAATAATCAATTACAGAAAATCTAACCATATTAAGATCAGGGTTTGCATATTTACCAGCCATTTTTTTTTTTAAAAAAAAAAATCTCTGTTTTAAAGTGTTGTGAATAGAAGCACACAAAACAATAAACGGAAAAATAAACCACAGATCAAATATACACAAGACACAAAGATTTTACGTGGTTCCCTTCGGTACATTCATGAATTCAAACCAGATCAACTATTTTTAAAGGCAAAACGAAGAATAAGATACGGCAATGTTGGTTACAATTTTCGCTCTCTCACGAAAAAAGATATTAAACATATGAAATACGAAAACTACACAGTTTCCCTCCATTAAATTTGGTGGAGCTCTATCCCTTAATGTACCAGTGGAGATGAGATCATCAGTAAATATTTGACAATCAGACTCCACAAACCTAACATAAAGTTTCAAAACTCATAAATAAATGGTGGAGATGAAAGTCTGACCATATTATGTGCAGGTCTCTTTTACAAAAATTAATTTTCATTTTAAAATATAGAGTTTTAAAAATAAATAATGGATATGCTAGTGAGTCTTTTCTGACGTCTCTCTGACATGACTTACTATCAAATGAATCACAGGCGTTGCATAATTAGAGAATTAAATAGACAACTCTATAGATACGGCATTTTATAAAGTTTCAGCATCAATTGTTCGTTCTGATGATATAATCTTAAACATTTAAATCTTTATAAATTAAAAGTAAAAAAATAGAATAATTAAATAAAATGATTTATATCCATTTTTACTCCACTTTATATTACACTTCAATTATCTTTAGATATAAAAATTAAATCTCACTAGATTTTATTCATCGAAATTTCATACCCACCAATAAAAATAAAAAAATGAATTCATGTCCAACTCAAATTTTTTGTGCAATAATTATGTAAAGCAGTCCATTTTCCTATGTTTGAACATTGGAGAGAGAAGGGTGGCACCATACATGCATCTCAATGGGCCCTCCTTTTAAAACTTTTCATGCCCTAGGATAATCTCGGGCCCATGTACTGCAGGACTGACTGGGCTGTGCTGCCTTTAGGGAACAACTTCACGAAGTACAAACAGAGTTATGGTTGTAAATGGGCCTCGTTTGCGTCTTTCGGGTCTAATACTGGGTCCATCGGATCTACATTTGTAGCCTATCCATTAAAAAAATAAAAAACTTCAGGCCTGGAACGTCACTCATGACTTCACCAGCGACGTCCCCTTTCACTGATGCCCACAGGAGCATAAAATCACACTTTTTTTCTTTTTTTAGTCATCTATTTCTGTAAATTATATTTATATTTAATTTAATTTATTTGAATTAATTTCATCATTAAATTAAAAATTTATCCGAAATTAAATTAAATTTGATTTTAAATATTTTTAAAATATAACTTTTCAATTAAATAAATTTATTCTTTTTATAAAATCATTATTTTTTAAATACATTTATGATTCCCTGTTCACATGCCACACTAGATGACTAGATGTCATGTTAAAGTGGGCCACTGCATGCATAGTGTTTTCATATCAAGGGAGCCACGTGTGTTGGCTTCACAGTGCATAGAGGACGTGTCATTATCATTATGTTGACATGAAATATTATTAAATTCATTTTTTAATTGGTAAATTTTACTTTTCATCTGACCTTATAATCTTGTTAGTATTTTCATGAGAGCCAAATATCGGCTGATGCATCGATATCTCTGTTATATCGTATTGGTCAATATCTTGATAATGACTATTTTTATTTTAAAAAAAAAAGAGAGAGAAATATTGGCCAAAAATAATATTATCAACTGATACTGATACTGAATTTTGACCCCTGATCTTTATCATCCCTTATTATCATCTCCATAATCATCATTAAAGTTTTTTCAATTATATTTTTTATGAATAAATAGAACTTACATTTGAATTTACGTGTGAGAAAATATGGAAAATCCAGCGTAAAACTTTGTCATTAATTCGATATAAACAAGAGTTCTCTAATACCCAATCATGTGAGGCAAGTTGAGGGATTATTTAATTTTAAGGGGTTGATTTTGTGTTCAAAATTCATCTTTTTTTGTGAGAAATTTTGAGATCAAGTTCTCCTCAACATAAAAAAAGGTCAATTTCTATTGTTTTGTACTCAACATGTGTCCCTAAGAATTAGTGAGGTGAGACACCTTGATATCTTGGTCTTAAAAAAAGTCGAGTGATAATTTTATTTTCATAATATTTATAATAATAAAAGTTTCTATTTAATGGGCCAATATGATTGCCTCTCAAAAAAAAAAAATGGTCCAATATGATTGCATATTTAGCCGCCAATATATGCTAATATGGACTGTATAAGCCAAGATGCTAAAAATTAAAACCCTTGATTATGACCCATCCAAGATGACACACTCGAAGTGAGAGGCTGGGATTACTAATGGATTGAAAATTTATTGGACATGCCCTGACTGCACCCAAGCCCAAACCTTTTTGTCTCAATACAGGCACTCTTTTAAGCCTGTAGGCTCAACTCAGGCTTTAAACTTTAGCCCATTATTTAAATTGTTCGTCATTATATTCACTTAAAGACCAGTTTATTCCTTAGCACTGGTTGAAATTTTGAGCCGACGCCCGATTTTAGGCTGTAATGTGTAAAGCTTCTACCTGGCTTGGTCCATCTTGTTCATATCACTATCTACTGTTATTATTAGACAGCGGTTCATCTCTTTTTCTTAGAGAATGATAACTCTTTAATTTTTTTTTGGTTTTATATGTGAAATGTTAAATTTTAAGTATTTGCTAATGTAGCAAATCTTTTTGATTGGATTTTTTCCAACTCTTAAATGATTAACATCACGAGCGTAGTTCCCTCTCCATAATAAAGTTCAGCTTAGCTTCAAAAAGTAATAATTAATGAAAGTCTGACGGTGATGATGATGTTCACAAAACTTTCAAAAAATTATTCGTGGACTTTCAGATTTTTAGATTTATAAGTACATGAACACTTTCCTTTTTCATCGATTTTTAAAAATGAATTTTACCTAAGTGTTTAATATGATATCCGAGCAGGGGTAGCTATTGGGATTGATCGCATTCATAACTCTAAGTCTACATGGAGGAGGAGAGCCGAAGTGTCTCCTTCCCTAATGTTAAAGGAAAGTGTTAGCAAAAGTCCCACATTATCATTAAACCTTTCGATCTTAAGGTTTATAAGCATATGAACACTCTCTCCTTTTTCTAAAGCATTTACAACATTATCACTAATAAAAAACTTTTGATTACTAAAGAGATTAAGAAAGTGTCTTTTATCAAAAACAACACTTTATACACATGAAATTGTAAAATTAAAATTAGAATGAGCTTGACATGATCACATCTAGAAGCCAACAAAGCATAGCTATGGTTTCATTTTCATGTGTATTTTATCTTGCTCTTGATGTCTTTCTTATCTGACCCCACCAACTGAGTGGTCTACACGCCACCCATGACTCACCCACCTTAAAAAGGCAGACCCTCTCTCCTATTCTATATTCCTCTTGGCCTAACCAAAATTTGCCATGTAAAATGGACTAGTCAGCAGCTATTAGGCTAAATAAGACAAGATTAGCAAAAAAAGCTCTTACTTTATGATTCAAACCTCTCTCTTTTCATCACATTCTCGACATATATTCCATTTCCATCTTTTCTATCATCCTTAAAACTTACTTTACGTATTTCTTAAACCCTTAACTATGTTGGACAAAATCTTTGCATCTACTGAGAAAGTCATTGAGAATTTGAGATAACACTCTTTACCTTTGTTTTTTTCTAAATCTCTCAAACTGTGTAATCTTGTTTAAGCCGCATGATTAGCTACCACTAATCTTAAGTGCTTTTAAAAAGTAACAAAATAAAAAGAGGAATGAAGGTTTCTTTATCCTTATTTAAAATTGTGAAAATTGTGGTTTGATGCAGACACATAACCAACTTAACTAAAAAGTTATAATAGCTATAATGCTTACTAAAAAGAATATTTATAAAGTTAAAAGAGTAGTATTTAAAAACACTAATTCAATTAAATAAAACAAAATTTTAATGACAATTACAACTTAATTGCTGAATCTTTACTAACCGTAGGATATAAATAAGATAACATTACACTGTTTCATAAAACTACTCACATACGATGGTCCAACAAATCGTAAAGTTGATTTATAGGTGGATTGCAATTAAGGAAATCTCAAGTAATATGGACTACTCTCCATAATATTACTCGATGTGTATAGATAGAGAGGTTTTCACATGCTCCAAGAATTAGTAAATCATTTACATACCAGTGTTAAGAGTAGTTTATCATTGAGAACTGAGGACAAGTGGTAGAACTTGGAATGATAAAAATACTAGATAAAAAATAAAAATATTAGTGAGGGGTATATTTTCAATCCAGCTGTAAGGCTGCTAAAGAATCTGGGTACAAAAACTACAAAAGAGTGAGAATCTAATCTAAAAATGGGCCCATACAGAAATTGCATGTATTTAGCTCAAAATCCAAGCCTTCAAAGTTCAAAAGCTGTGGTAGAAAACAAAAAGAATGGACAAACTTATAATCTGAAGCATGTACGTGAATGCATGCAAGTTAGAAATGATTGTCTTACATGAATGGATGTGGAACCCTAATGCAATGTAGTATGAAATTAAAAAAATTAAAAAAAAAAAAAAAAACCTGAAACTACAAAGAGGATATAGAGCACAAAAAGCCACTAGAAACTAAAACACATGACAATTTTTTTTTACGATGAAGGTGCCAAGACTTCTTAGAGTATCTGACTAATCCTTAAGACACATGTAAGCCTCCCTATCCACACACATCGGGTAACTCTACAAGAATTGACTCTTTGATTAGAGTAAAAATTGAACTCGAAACTCATGCTTCCTGAGAGTCGGTTCATGGCTATCACTTCAATCCTTTGGATGAAATACGTGACAATTAAAAGAAGAATGTTAGACCTAAATGAAAAACTTATGAATGTATTACAAAGATTTAGTATGAAGCACTCGTACAACCTTAGTTCTAAGTGGAGTGCCAACAATCGTCGAATACGAGAAGAATAACCAAAGTACCATGTGAGTTGAGCTGTTCTTTATTTTCTTTTAAAACATGTTATGAATGTCCTATAGAAACTCCAAACTTAACTGTATAAAAGTATTTTTATAACTTTATGCAGGGAAATTACTTATATAATGTATCTCTCATGGTCTTCTAGACTTACTGGAGTCAAGTGATAAGAAAAGAATTTGAGTCAACTCAGTTTCACTCAGTCCCAGTCTCAGAAACAGGCAAGTTCAGCACTACCTTACTTTTAAAACAGTGAAATTGCTCTTATTTTACCATTAACATAGATACTCATACACATTGGTGTAGTTCAACTGGTTGTCTTTCACCTCAGGAAGGGGAAGGTTGTGGGTTCGAACCACCGTAGCTTAACCTTGGTGTGCCCTAGGAGTAGTGGGCTCACCCGTGAAGGTTTTACTGCTAGGTATCCCGTGGTTTTTCACACGTAAATTAAAAAAAAAAACATAGATACTGATACACTATGAAACTCCATAAATCTTATTATGTTTGTACATGATTGCTTATATATTCATTGCACTGTATCTTTTTTATTTTCGAAAAAAAAAAGTCATTTAAAAGGAGGAATCCTTTCAGTGGATAATTTCTACTGTAAAATCAAATCCCTCGTATCAATGTCTCATCAGATTGGAAGAATATCAATTTGCCACGTTTGAAGCATATTATCCAATCGTTTTTTACCCTTTTTAGCAGCTCCATGGCAATAATGGTTCTTCAAAAAAACAGGAGCATCCAGTTGCTTGCTGAACATACAATGTATCAGCACATAGTATATTTTGTAGCTTAGTATGGGAGGCCATGAACTTACAATTTAATTGGTGTGGCAGTCATCAAGTGCCAAAGACAAGAAGCTACAACCAGACTGATGAGAAGCTACCACTTGCCAGTTTGAGGTGTCAACTTATCCAATTGGAATCTTCATTTCATGGAACCATACTTTCACCTCTGCATCTATCTAAAAATTTTCTCCCACTTGGGTGCTAATGGCACCCAATCATTCTGATTTGAGGGCTTTGCAACTTGCCATGACAGACAAACTACCCTGTGTTAATAGTAATGTGGGATATGCTAACACTCTACTAATGTCAGGATTGGAGACACTCGGTTCTCCCTCTCCACATAGAATTGGAGATGCGAACTCAGCCCATCTATGTAGCACCAATGTTTTTTTCCGTCTGTCTCTTTAATAAAAATGAATCTTATGACTGAAAAATTCCTAGTATATATAATATATAATCGTCATCAAGTATAAAAATTATGAAATACCTTTTATGCAGTAAACAACATATTTAGGAATAAACTCTAATCAATGAAACTAGGTATCCACCTAATGCAATTTGGCTTCATATTCTATCAAGTTGCACTTAAACTTAATTAAGATATTCTTTTCTTCTTTGGAAAGGAAAAAAATATTCTAGATTACAAGTATTGTAGCAAATTCATCAAAGTGTTTAGTTTTTTTTTTAAAGGTAAAGTTAGAACTTAGAAGACTTCAAATTCCTTTTTTATCTCTTGCATCTATACTTTATGCTCTTTCTTTCAATTGCTATTGATAGATTTGGAGTGAATTTAAGATTTCCTTGATTTCCTTTACAATGATTGATTCTAATAGGTGTGTAGAGGCTCAAATCCATGATCTTTGATGATATTCCTTGCTAGAGAAAGAAAGTATTTCTTGCAATTGGTTATCTTAATGGGGTGCTTGCCTTTTTATTATTACTTTAGTAATTTAGTGTCATCCTATGCTAATTCCTAGACCATATATACTAGAGCAGAGCATGTTCCTAAAGGTGATCATTCAAGATAGGATTTCTTTTGTTAGTGTGATTTTTTTTTTTTATCTTGATTCTTAAGATAATCATTTTGGAGAAAAAGTGAGGGATTTTAAATATAGGTAGAAACCCAAATAAAACTAAAGTTAATGATCCTATTGACAGCATTCTACACACAGGAGGGAATAGGCATGCATTGGATGTTCAAGTAATCTTTTGTAGTTGACTCTCAAATTTTTAAAATTGATAATTTTCTGCAAATATTTTGTCTAACATTGGAAACCTAGTTCTATTATTATGATGAAATTTAGAAGGTAAAAAAAAATAAATTTAAGGCACAAATCAACCAAATTTTGTTGGAAGTATTTATGTGAAACACGGAGATGCCATATACACTAGTATGTAGATTGGGAGGTTGGAGTCCAATGCTATTAGAACCGGATCGTCTATCGAACTGTCTCTGAGGAAGGTTGGGTTAAATAAGATTCAACCGTGAAGAAGAAGATTTTTTAAGCAGACTGAACCGTGAAGAAAAAGGTCCGAGGTCCGGTTTTGATAACATTTGGTTGGACAAATAATTTTTTTGCAGTGATAGATATGTGTGATGCTTGTTATTGCATGTTCAATGGTATGGAGATGAGATGGAAGTAACATGAAATATCATTGAATTAGGGCATGGTTGAGGATTTTAGGCTGCTAAGGCCAATGAATCTGTACATGAATAACTGCGAGAGATGTACAACTTACACGTTCAAGTATAGTTGATAATTGACCGAGTCGAATCTAACCTGAGCATGTATGTAAAGATGTTAAAGAAGAAAAATCAAGTTCGGATTGAATCAAACTTGAATCGGATTCATTTTCGGATCTAAAATTACAATTCAGTCTGGGACCAGGCTTGACAAATTTGGGTTGAGCCAAAACCCAAAACTCAGCCCTACCTACCCAAGCCGTAACCTGACAATGAGTCTAGAAAATTCAATCTAAACTTAAACTTGACATGACTACAACTTGAGCTCAATTGGGAGAGAGATTATTATCATATATGTGGTGTCCGTTAAGTTGGGATGAAAGGTAACCAAACCCAACAAATTCTAATTGTAAGTAATTGGATGGACCAAGTCGAGTATTGGATCAAACTAAGTCAAAGCCTAGTTTGTAAAAGCGAAGGTTGTAAACATATATTTCATTTATATTTCAACCCTTGAATTTTGTAACATGCACGTGCTTCAGTTATAAAATAGTAGTGGGTACCCACATAGGTGTAGCTCAACCGGTTGCCTCCTATCTAAGGAAGTGGGAGGTTACGGGTTCGAGCCCCCATGGCCTAACCTTGGTGTGCCTTAGGGGTAGTGAGTTCACCCGTGGAAGTTTTACGTTGGATATCCCACAGTTTCCCACACGTAAATTCAAAAATAAATTAAAATAGTGACGGGTTGGACAGGAGTTCGGCCCTACCTAAGCCTGGTCTCGAATTGCAATTGAAGGATCAGAGCCCTGGCGTTGGCCCAAAGTAACCTGACTTAGTCAAAACTAAGCATGGCCAGAATTGTATTTGTAGAATCCAAGCTCAATTTCGAAACCATAATGTATATAAAGGCTTATTCAAGATTGGGCTTCTTTGGGCTAAATGGTATTTCTTTTATATTATTCTATATGTTACAAATTTTATATTTATACACATAATAATAATAATAATAATAATTAAAGAAAATTAGGTTCTTCAAAATGTAGCTCAAACTCAAACTTCAGGCCAACTTTAGGCTTTCATGTACTAAGCTTAGCTTGACCTAACTTCTACAGACATTTTTTGCTCAAAACTAAGCAAATTCAAATTCTTTCCAGTTTTTTCAGGAGGGCTTGGGTTAGGCCTGGCCCAAGTTGCAGCCCCAAATAATGGTGTATGATATTCGTGACTACTTGGTGAGGGTGGTGTAAGTACAAATGGGCTCAGGGCCTCAGGTTCAGGTTGATTTTAGTCTATCCAAGGCCTGCCATGTATCCTAGTAGGAGAAAATTTCAAGTTTCAACCATCATAGCAGCCAAAAACTAGTCCGAAACTCCGAATTAAGTCCCAAGGTTGGTTATGTTGCACCCATTAAATGTCACAAATATCATTTTTAGAATATTACGATAATATCAAAATATTTTCAAAATTTTGAAGTATTTATGTGATATTATTGAGAAAATCTCATAGAAAATATATATCTAAAAATGAAAATGTAGTTAATAGATATGCAAATGATAATGACAATTAAAATTGAAATAACCATTAATAAATTTAAAGAATGTATGATTTGTGTCATATAAAAGGGTTTAGGAGTTTATATAGATATAAGAAAAAGACAAAAAAAAAATTAAAATATCGTGATATATCACATTATTATCAAGATATAACCCCAAATTTATCATGATAAAACAAAATTTCTGAAAAAAATGGAAAAAATACCTTTTAACTAAACGGTATTATTAACAAATGGTATTTTTCACAATAAAAATATAAAAAAAAAAAAATTACCAAAAGTATTTATTGCAATGCCCATAACTATTAAAAGGTGTCACTTATATGTTACTCTATAAAATGGCACCCTTCTTTTAAGTTCATTTGTTCAATAAAAGAAGAAGATTCAAAAGAAAGAAACAAAAAATGTTTTATATTTTATAATTTTCCCTTTCCTTTTTATATTATTAATAAATTTATCTTAATTTGATATGTTCATATTATGAACTTGCCAAGATTCATGGTTGTTACTCAAGGCCCAGTAAATGATGGGAACTTGTTTATGGCCTAAATCAGGGTAAAAAAACTCCCCGGCCGATATGCATATCGGTCGCAATAGCAGGCTGATAAGTTTCTCTCTCCTCCGATATCAGCATTTCTCTCCTTCAAGTATTCAAAACAGTGAAGAACCGCAAAAACCTTAAACAACCGTGAAAACCCGCAAAAAACCGTGAAAACTGTGGAAAATCGTATCGGAAAAATCGTGAATAACCTGTGAAAAACTGCAAAAAACGGTGAAAAACCGTATCTGTTTTTTTTTTTTTTTAAAAAAATAATTTAATACCGATATTTATGCATATCAGCCGATATGGTGACTGATATTGCAGACCGAATATTGATCATATCGACCGATAATCATTTTGTATGGCCGATACATATCGTATCGATGGATATTGTTCGATTTTAAAAAACTGATACACTGTCGGCATATTACAGGTATGGGCCGATATTTCAACCCCTTGGTTAAATGGGCTTCATTCAATTGTCAGTTGCAGGTAAATATCCTCCTTCGTAAGGAGAGCAGAAGAGAAGAGAGAACGAGGGAAAAAAAAACCCAAAAGAGAAGAGAAGAAGATCGTCGTTAATCCATCGTCGGATTTTGTAAATCTTCGTTAATTCGATTGATTAACTGAGAGATTACCCCGAGCCATCCAATCCGTCCATCGGCTGAGATGGACGGCATCTGGAACAAGCTGCGGAACCTGGATGCATATCCGAAGATCAACGAGGATTTCTACAACCGTACGCTATCAGGAGGTGTTATGACAATCATTTCTTCCGTTATCATGCTCTTGCTCTTCATGTCCGAGCTCAGTACGTCCCCATTTCTCCCTTTTTTTCTATTTTCTCCTGTTTGATTACTTGCGTGCATTTTCTGAGAAAATTTCCAGAAACATGAAAGTGGGTTCCTTTCCTTGCACATCTATGCCCTTAGTTTTCGATGGGGATGTGATCTGGTCGGGCGGGTCAGGTCGAGAGCTTAATTCTAGCATGCCCCTGTTAAATTTATGTTACAACTTTTTGACCCCGTTCATATTTTAGCCCTCTTCTGACTTGCTTATAACTATCTCATTTGTAGAACTCCAATTCATTTTTAATTTGGGCAATTAATTCAGATTGGCTAAATTGGATCACTGATCAACCTGTGCAATTACATACATTGTATTGGCATATTACAATCAAAGAAGCATCCATAAAAAAACAAGTATTGGTTACTAAAATATAACTACTCTCAAGAGTTAAGTCTCAAAAAGTCATCAAATAGACTATAAAAATGAGATATAATAGTCAGGTAATTCAAGTGTTAGGAAACCTTAGAACTATTCCCACCCTAAGTGTGAATCAAAAGATGAAACAAGTGAAAGAGAATAATGCAAAAAACGCAAAAACCACACATCACAAGAGAGACACTAATTTTAGTGTGGAAAACTCCCAAAGTGAAGGGAAAACCACAAGACAAGATCCAAAACGTTCAACTATGTAAAATAATGGAATTACAGATTTCTCTCCAAACTCCTCTAGCCAATCAAGAGATCAAGCTAAGATTATATATATCACTCATGTACCAACAAGATTGGTTTAGAATTACAAGAAATATAAAACTCTTGGATTACAAATACAACGTTTCCTCTTACGAATGGTAGAAATCAATGGCAAAGATGGGTTGAGTGTGCCTTCCTTGCCTTTGTCCTTCTCTTGTCTTTCTTTATCTCCTCTTTTCTCTCCAAAGAATGCTGCTCACAAAATGAGGGTTGCTATAAATTTGCTCTCTCAAAGAGAAGCTTTCTCTACAACTTGAATACACTAGTGTCCGGTGTATAAGAGATGAGATGTGTTGCTTGCACTTTTTCTCTCTACAACTGACATGCACAAGACTATAGTGTATTTGAGAATCGGAGTGTAACTTTAGCAAGAGAGATGCCAAGAACATTCTATACATCACCATTATCATTGCCATTTTCTATCTATCTAGGGTTGGCATTTTGAATTTCTACATTTCTACTCCATCTTATAACAAACACTCTTATCATCACGATTTTTCATGACCTTCAATACCACCTCAATTAAAATCTTTAACGGTCTTCTTGCTTTCCTGCTACGTTCTAGTTGTGACCACCAATTCTTCATACTAAAGATGTATATGGTCATCTATAGAAGCGCTTCAACCATCTTTAACAATATTCCTTCAATTTTTCCCCCTATTTATTGGGGCAACCTTTATGTTCCCTCTATCTTACTCATTTCAATTCATATCTTTTATGTTGAGATGAATTTGGTTTAAGCCCGGCCTCCCTCCATACACACACACACACACAAAAAAAAAAAAAGAGAGGATAGAATTAGGAATGAGTGCATTAGAGGATGCCTCAAGATCACCCCAATACTATAAAATCGAGGGAATACTGTTTAAGATGGTTTGGGCAAATATGCAAAAGACCATAAACGACTACAGTACAACAAATGAAAGGTTGCAACTTATGGATTCAACGTAACCAGAGGAGGTGGAGGCCATGAAATACTTAGGATTGAGGTGGTAACAAAGGAAATGCCAAAATAGGGAACGATGGAGACTACGACGTCTGATAGGGTACAGCGAAAAAGTTGAATAATATACCAACCCAAAAGATGGGAAAATGTTGATGATAATTTTGATGATTAATAATAACAATTGTCTTGTATATATTTTTAAATTCATAATTATTTATGTATTGACTTTATTTTCCTTTTCTGTTGAAGGACTATATCTTCATGCAGTTACAGAGACAAAGCTTGTAGTAGATACTTCAAGAGGAGAAAGACTTCGTATCAATGTAACATCATAACTTCTGTTGACTGCCTTCATTAATTGAGAACTTTCTTAATTCTTGCTATTCCTAGCTATTTTGAATGTTAAAAAAAATCCTTTCACTCATCATAAGTACATAATGAAATTTTAAAGGCATTCTCCAATAACTTCTCTATGCCTTTTTGAATCTTCAATTGGCTTTTTTTGTGGTCATGATTTTGAATTTTCAATACCATAATTATATTAAGTGTTTCCATCTTGGATGGCATTTACATAGGTTGTTGTCAAGAATTGCTAGTGTGTCATGTTCATCGTGTGGTTCTTAATCCACATCAATTTTAAAGATTTAATTTTCTAATTTATATAGCTTTGCTGCCTAAAAGTGGGTTCAAGACATGTCGTTTGTTTGTGTATTTATTCATTCATGTTTGCATGTGAATTATGGCTAAGAAAAGTAAATGAAGGGTTGGCAAACAAAATTTGAGAGAAGTTAGCCTTATGTAAGATGAAGAAAAGTAAAGCATTAGGACTAGACAGTATTCCTATAGAACTGTGGATTTTATTGGATAGAATTGGCATTAGTTTGGATAACTAAGTTGTTTAACAAAATCTTTGATGTAAAGTGTAGGACTAGACAGTATTCCTATAGACCTGGCATTGGATGGATAACTAAGTTGTTTCACAAAATCTTCCATATAAAATGAATGCTTGAAGATGGTATGAGACTACGATGGTCCCCTCTATAAGATGGGGATATTCAAAATGGTGCCAATTATCATGGTATTTAACTTAGAAGCCACACCATGAAACTTTGAGAGAGAATGATAGAACAATGGCTAAGACAATAATCAGATGTTTCGGAGAAACAATTCAAGTTTATGCTAAGTAGGTCAACAATATAAGCTATTTTTGTAAGGAGACAACTCGTGGAGAAATTTAGGGAGGAAAAATAAAAAGAAAATCAATATATAGCTTTTATTGACTTAGAAAAAGCCTAAGATAGGTTATTGAAGCAATTGTTCTCGCAAACACAAAAAAGAAATGCATCCCTAACAAGTATGTTGAGGTTATACACAATATGCATGAAACTGTGAATAGGTGACAACTAGTGTAAGAATAGTATGTGGAGAGACAATGAAGTCCCTAGTAGGACTTGGACTTTACCAAGGATAAACTTTATGCCCATTTATATTTTTTTTTTCCTTTAGTAATGGACTACTTAACATTAGATGTACAAGATGAAGTGCCTTGGTGTATTTATTTGCAACTTGTATAGTGAATTGGTGGAACTAGAAATCAATTAAATGAGAAATTGAAACAATGGAGGAAAACCTTGGAGATGAATAGAGTGCCTTGGTCTATTCTATTTGCAGATGCTATAAGACCAATTGGTGCAACTAAAAACCATTTAAATGAGAAATTGGAATTATGGTCGAAAGCCTTAGAGATGAACGGGTTGACAATTAGCAAAGACGAATGCATAATGCATGAAATGTAACTTTAGCAGTTTGGATAATGTAGAAAGGGACTCTAAAACTGAGAATGGTTCGGTAGCGCATTGTAATAAATTTAGTATCTTCATCTAGTATACATTATACCAAGTTAGAAGTTAAATCTCTCTTACGAGGACGTCACTTGCAAATAGATGAGATAAGTGTTTATGATGATGTGAATTACGTAGAAGTCATTGTAGTATATTGGCTTCTCAAAAAAAAAAAGGATGTGATTTACACTATGTTGCGTGGATGCTTCAAGACGTGTGACTTACCCGTGTCAAACACTTATAGACACTCACATTTATGTTAGACCCACACCCATTCTCATGGGCTCTTCTAGTGCTTTTTAATATTGTTCTCCAAGATGACTAAAATATTATTACACCTTTCTTCTCTTAAAACCTAATTAAAATATCAAATTATCTCAATTTTTTTTTTTGAAATAGATTTGTCACTTAATTGTTTAGAGTAAAACTAGTATATTATTTCTATTAATATTATTTTCTCTCCTTATTTTCATTTAAAATAAATTTTATATTTAAATTTATTTAAATATGGTGTTGTGTCCCTGGTGTCCCGTTTTTTGGTTTACCGAGTCCAACACCGCGCATCGTTCAGACTTTAACACTTGCAACCTACCCATGCAAATTAGTAATTACACTTGCAATGCAGTTTGGTGATTATCTAATTACTTGATTCATGTTGTTTTTTGTCTTTGCAATTGCAGTTTGATGTCACCTTTCCTGCCCTGTCATGTTCCTTAGTCAGTATTGACGCCATGGATATCAGTGGAGAGCAACACCTTGATGTGGTATGTACTAGAGTCTTGAGTTGAAGCTTTATTCTCATTTCACACATTTTATATTGTATTAATAACTCTGCCACCAGCTGAGACATGAGATATACAGATTAAATCTTTTTTAAGATTTTCTGTTGGCATTCAGCTATTTTACCGAATTGCACTTTATGTTACTTGCAGAAACATGATATAATCAAGAATAGGATCGATGCTCATGGCAATGTCATAGAGGCTAAGCAGGACAGAATTGGTGCAGCTAAGGTTATCAGTTTACCATTTTTCTTTCTTTGTTATTTCCTTTTTTAGGTACTTGTAACTGTTGTATTTCATCATTTATTTTCCTTCTTTTTTTTTTCCAAAAAGTAACAATTGCATTAATTGGGAAGAAAGTACATCCCAACACATTATAATACCTAAAGATCTAACAGCCCAGCTGCCAATGGAGCCCCCAGAAGAAAAACACCTGACTCTAACCCCTTGATGCCAACTCAGCATTTAAACCTGCACCCTCCTTCACCAGGCTGTCTGCTAGCCTCATCGTTCTCAGACCGTAACATGTGAGAAATGATAAATTCTTTCTTTAAAACAATCTGCCTAATCTCTTTTACTTTGTCTAGCATTCTCCAATGGCATTGAGTATCTTTAACCCACCCAGTGATAGCTAAAGAATCACCTCTAAAATATCTCCTTGAACCACAATTCTCTCCATCTCGTTAGCACTCCTCCATAAGGCATGTAATTCCACCTCATTTGATAAACATAACGAAATAGGGTTAGCATAAGATAGAATATGCTCCTCGCTAGCCTTATCACTGCTACCACCAAACTTAGCATAAACTGAATTGTCATCTGTCTTTTTCAATTATTAATCTAATAAAGATTTTTTTGAAAGTATGGTTTTTTTTACTTGCAAACAAACGTCAAATGAAGTATTTCTCTTTCTTTTTGGTAAGTCACCAAAACAAACACAATCAAGTTTGTGTAAATGTAAGTGCATAGAATGTTTGGAAGTCCACCAACATAAAGTTCAGGATTGAAGCCGCCACAACACAAAGTTTGTTTGAATAAGAAATTTATGAACCATGGAAAATGAAAAGAGAATCATTCATCATCATTATCATCTAAACCCTTTTCCCATTTATCTAGGATTGGCCTTTCCAGTTCTTTATTTACATTCTACCATATAAAAAATCATCTCTTTTATCACTCCACAATCTAATGTCTTTTCTTGTTGCTTAGTCCAAGTCCTTAAAGGGGTCTCCCTTTTTCTAGTAACTTCTACTTGTAATATATTTCTATTCTTCATATTGGGACAGTTTCTAGTCTTTTACATATGTGTCCTACTGGGCAAACCATTTCAAACAGTTGTCCATCATCTTCGCATCTACTAGGGCTACCTTTAGAGTTTCTTTTAATGTACTGATTTCTAATTAAATGTTCTAATGTTACCCCACACGTCCATCTTAACATAGGCATATCTATTACCATTACTTGAACTACTTTTCTTTTCTTCGTCGCCCAACATTGAGCTCCATATAGCTTAGCAATCTAAGTTGCACCCTTAATCTACATAACACTTTTATACATAGGGTTGTTCCTCAGCCCAAACCTAGCCCGAAACCAGCCTGAACCCATCGTTAAAAAACGGGTTTGAACATATATGCCAGCCCATCGGGTCCATCGGGTCAGGCTCAAACATTTGCAAGAAGCCTGTGAAAGTCCATCAGGCTCTTCGACCCATTGAGCCATTATATGTGTGTGCGCACCCATGTCATTTTCCAACTTTAAAAAAAAAAAAAATTGAAAGTAATTAAAAATTTGATCCTTTAGATTGACAATAGACATGGTGAGCTACATACAAGTGGACCAAATTTGAGTTTAAAACGCAATTTTTAGCCACTTGATCTTAATGATCAGAATCATCAGACGTTCTTAAGAATAACCAAGACAAGTATGTCTGGTGACTTTAACTACTAAGATCAAGTAGCTAGAAATTGATTTTTGAGCTGAAATTTGGTCCACTTGTAGCTCATCATGTCTACTTTCAATTTGAATGGCTAGATTTGTAATGGTCTCAAACAGGTGGGCGCAAGCTTCAACCTACAAACCCTGACGGGCTTGGGATGCCCTAGAGCACAACCCATTCCGAACCCAGCCTGTAAGTGTTCCTATTTGCCCACAAAATCCACTTGTTTGCTTGCATTTAGCCCGCCTTGCAGTTATTTTGTTGAAGATATCCAAAATAGATCCTCTGTTTGTTTCTACTGTTGTAAGTATCTGATTTTGTCACAATATAGAACTAGATCTTTTTCAATTAGACAATTCCTCTTCCCTGCTCTAACACCTACTAAAATTTCATTCCATGTACTCTTTTTTCTATTAATTTTGAAACAATTTGTCTCTAAACGCTTGCTTCACAATTCCAATTTACTGTTTAATTGATTTCTTGTCTCACTAATTATTACTTCATTGTTTGCAGCATTCACTGTGGTACCTTATCTTGGATTTCAAATGTTTTAAATTGCCCATAAGCAAACAAACAAACTAGGTCTCAAAGTAAAATTGGTCTCACAAATCTTATTTCCTGTTCTTTTCCTTCTATTATAGCTCCAATTTGGTAAACATACATCTTCTGCCATTAATTAATTAATTTATAATGTTTTTATTTCACACCACAGATAGAAAAGCCTTTGCAAAGACATGGAGGAAGGCTTGAGCACAATGAGACATATTGTGGTTCTTGTTATGGTGCAGAAGTGGTATGTTTTCTGTTTGCTTTCTTCTCATATGTTTTTTTTTTTGAAACAGCAACAAATGAATTTATTAAATCATGTATAAGGTACAAATGAGATGGAGCCAAGTATAAAAGAGTTATACATGGATTTCAGATAGAATACAAAGAGAATAAGGAAAAACACTATATGTACAGTACTCCCCGGTCAACATAGATACAATAAGGAGTCCCCATCTCTCCATATACCCAAAGAGTATTGTGATCAGAACAACTTCATTGCAGGTCTTTGTTTTTGTACTCCCTCCTTTGCTAAAAAGTCACCAATATTGTTCGCTGACCAAGGTATGTGTGTGAAGGTGATACCACCCATCCTACTCAACCTCCTAGTGTCCCTAAAAATGTTAACCAACTTCTACGGGGGGGCTTCTTATTACTAGCCTCAGAGATGGCATTAGATGAATCGCCTTCAACAATAAGATCGCAACTCAGAAATAGAAGTGTCACTAAGTCCGTGAAAATGTGTTGCCATCAGTAGTGTACTGAGGTAGCAACTGGAGCATATGACTCTACCTTGATTACTCCAAACCACTCAGAACATTGCCCATTGGTAAATAGGTGCTCACTCCCATCTACTCCATCCAACTGTGGACCCCACCATTTGGTGGATGCGATGATGGGTGACATTTTGAATCTATTAGACCTAAGGATATCATCTTCTCATCTATCCATCTGTGGGGCCCACAGATAGAATCAGATTTGGGGCATGTGTTCATCAAGAATAGCCAATCTTTTGAGTAATTTCCAATGATCTAAATTGGGGCCAGCATGCCCTAACTGTTAAGACCTGGACGTCCAGCCCAAAAGACTAGCATGTTAGGTGGAGTGACCCAAGGCCTTTAAAAACCCCTAGATCTCCCTCTACACTTCCCATGTGGGACTCGTTCGCAACAGCCCCAACAATCCCCCCCTCGAATAAGGCCCCCTAGCGGAGAGAGCGACGCCGGCCATCCCCTTCGCCTGGGGGATCACCTAAGCCCACATGAGGTAGCCTAAGACCTGGCTCTGATACCATTTGTTTGGACCTGGATTTTTAGCCCAAAAGACTAGGTTGTTAGGTGAGGTGACCCAAGTCCTTTATAAACCCCCAGATCTCCTTCTACACTTCCAATGTGGGACTCGTTCTCAGTAGCCCCAACACTAACTGCTGCCAGTATAGTAGTACAAGAGCACCCATCTCTATAATAGAAATGAAGTCTCTCACTAGACATAATTCAAAAACGTTGCCTACTTTGATATGTCCAAGCATCATATAGGGTGATTGTGAAAGGAGGTGGGTTAGAAAAGAAAAATGGTCACTTTTCGTGATCTTTTCGACATTGGCACCTGATCCTGTCAGACTTCAGTCCATTTTTCATATGATGTTTTGTAGTTCCCCACATCTGCATAGGTCCCTTAATTACAAATCATTCATCACTTGAAAAGATTTCATTATGTGTTGTATGCCTATTATTTTTAACTACTAGATCTGAGTCCAATTTTTTCTTTTCAGTCTGATGAAGATTGCTGCAATTCCTGTGAAGAAGTTCGTGAAGCATATCGGAAAAAAGGTTGGGGGCTGTCAAACCCAGATTTTATAGATCAGGTTTATCTGAATGAAACTCATTCTGTTCATTTACAAGTTCGGTCTATAAGTCTCCCATTGCTCTCTTCTTTTACTAGTTTGGTGGACAAGTCTCCCATTGTTTAATGAGAGAGAGAGTTTTGCTACATTGATCTGTTCTATGCATTCCATTCTTATTTTCAGTGGTGCTCTACGTACAAGTGTTATTTTGGATTTGAAAATATCTTCAGATTTGGTAGTCATATGTAATTTTCACATATTCCAAGTTCCCTCTATTGGCCTGCCAAGGTTTTTCTTGTCTTAATTGGAAGAAGTGGCAGGTACATTCTTCTTCTTCTTCTTCTTCTTCTTCCTCCTCCTCCTCCTCCTCCTCCTCCTCCTCTCTTTCTCTTGCGAGAGGATGAAAATTTTATTGAGGGGGAAGATGTACCATGTGACACAGCACGATGTTTAAGTAGCACGCATAGGTTGTATGGAAGAACGATAGAACTCTATGATTGACAAACTCTTCATTAACCATTTTGACATGGATACGAAGTGCAATCAGCTTCTTGCCCTCTGTGCCTTATACAAACTTGCACAGAACCCAATCTTCTATATATCACCCTCATGGTGTCTATGGCATGATGGTCCCATGTTTGGATCTTTCAAAAATAATTATGAGTTATCTTTCAAAAATAATACTCTCTTTATGAGTTTGTACATTCAGATTCAATCTTCAATGTTTATTCACCCACCCCAAAAACTTTTAATAATCAGATCTTAAATCGGAATGACTTTTGATCAATTTCATTGGCTTAAAGGGCCAAGATATCAAGTAATATGAAGCACCATGAGCATAAGCATCGACCATCCAACATCAAATTTTTGTATGTCACTGTTTAGTTTATGCCTTGGCCATTAATGTCAGCTATGTGAATTTTAATTTATACATGTTAGAATAGATGAATTTCCAACTCCTGTAATTATGACTCTACTTAACGGATGGTTCAGTCTGATTCTAACTTGTGTGCATGTATGTACAGTGCAAAAGAGAGGGTTTCCTACAACGGATTAAAGATGAGGAAGGTGAAGGATGCAACATATATGGGTTCTTGGAAGTTAACAAGGTGGCAGGTAACTTCCACTTTGCACCTGGGAAGAGCTTCCAACAATCAAATATTCACGTACATGATCTGTTGGTGTTTCAAAAAGATAGTTTTAATGTAAGATTAACTCATAAATGAATTTCTACTTCCATTTCTGTAGCAATGTTTCCATTTCATTGACAAGGAGAATTTTCATTTACGTTGCCGATCAATCTAGAAGTATTTTATTTTTAACATTTCTTTTTATGACAACAGATCAGCCATAAAATTAACAAACTAGCTTTTGGAGACTATTTTCCTGGTGTGGTGAATCCTCTTGATGGGTATGCCCTCATCTCAGTATACCATTTCCTGCAAAAGTATCAATTTGGTACTCCATGCTATGTAAATAGCTCGTGCATTCATTTAAATACCCTTTTCTTGAGAGAGAGAGAGAGAGTCTTTCTTAATTGCTGGTGATTATGGTATTGACATCAGTTTGGTTTCTCAAATTACCAGAGTTCAGTGGATTCAACTTACACCATATGCAGTGTATCAGTATTTCATTAAGGTCCGTCATGAAGGCTGTCTCCAATCTCCATTTTTTTTTTTGGTTAAATTTCAATATCCTCAAGCTTTTTAGGAACTGACACCAAGGCTCGGTCCCATCAGTTTCTTCAAGCATGCCATAACCACTGAGGCACTAGCTTTTTAATGATCTTGAAAGTGATTGCTTCTTTGGTTGAAAGACAATATTACCTTCCGGCTTTTTAATGCCATAACCAGTGGTTGCTGCAAGTTATAATTATGTAATTTTGTCATTTTAGCCTTTTTATTTAACTATTTTTTACTTTCCGGCTGTAGAATTGTTAACAGTAAAATAGCAGGTCTTGGTTGAAGCATTTTTTTCTTGTCTTGGCCAACTGGTTAGAATAGTAAAATGCCCATTGTGAAATGCTTCACACTTCATCGTTTTTATTCTCTTTTTCAGGTGGTTCCTACTGTCTACACTGACATAAGTGGCCACAAAATCCAGTCGAATCAGGTATAATGGACTCCTTGTAAGTTCTAAATTGAAATGATCAGCTTTGTTCTACATCATTGTTTGATCAAAATTTGAACAAGCAGTAATACTGTCTTTGTAGTTCTCTGTAACAGAGCATTTTAGGGGTGCTGAACTTGGTCGCATTCAATCTCTTCCTGGTGTTTTCTTCTTTTATGACCTTTCTCCAATTAAGGTGAGTGATTTCATGATTTAAATCCAAAACAGCAAGTCGGAAGTCTGTACTGGTCTTTTATCGAATGAACATGGTAGTGTTCATAATATTTGTGATTTTGATGATTGAGGCATTATATAGATAGATATATAGACACACACACACACACACACACACACACATCCATTCTCATATCCTTCTTTAAGAACTTGGACCCCAGAGAGAGAGAGAGAGAGAGAGAGAGAGAGAGGGAGGGGAGAGTCTTAGCTTTGAGATGGTTTTAAAGAGGAAACAAGTTTTGACTCGTGTAGAGGGAAGTCTATTACATCTAGATAAGCCAAGCTCGAGCCCATTTGTGGCTCAATTTGAAGCTTAATCATCAAGCCCATGTGTGAGGCACCCATGTCAAACACTTGTCCCGAGTTGTAAGTGTGGGTAATCATTCTGTCATAATGGTCACAACTCACAACATTAGTTTGAACACAGTTAAACTTCACATCATATCAAGCTATTTCTCTTATCCATTTGGGTGTTAGAACTTGACATAATTGCCAATGGTGTTGAACTTTAACATAATTGCTAATAAATGTTGGAGTAAGTTTGTATAGGTTTTCTCAATATCACTATTTTTTGGGTTCATGAGCCATTGTTTCTCTCTTCAGTTTTGTTGCATCTTACAAATGTCTATTTCAGGTGACTTTCACAGAGCAACATGTGTCGTTCTTACACTTCTTGACAAATGTTTGTGCTATTGTAGGAGGTAACTTCTTCGTAGCGCATACATCTTCCTGTTGTTCCAACCTAAGCTGAATGTGTATTTTTATGTATGGTTTCTTGTCATGATGCAATATTCTGACACTAATTTGGTAGTTGTGTGAGATTTTAGAATCTGCTGTGCTATAAATTTTAAGTGATAGATTGGGAACACCGCACGTCCCTCTTCTTCCCCCATGCCCCTCCTTTTTATGAGGGGACACCCAACACCTTTTCCTAATTAAAGGAAAAAAATATTCTTCTAAAATGCATTTAACTTCTCTTCATTAAAATATGGTCGAGGGCATTTTTGTCCTTTTACAGTTTTTTTAAAAAAGTACTAAGGTTGTCCACTTAGAGAGAGTCAGAGAGGATGTCCCAATCAGTCCCATTATAGAGGATGTCGGTGGGGTGGGATGGGGGGAGGAGGTGGAAAACAATGTCACAGAAAAATGAGTCATGTACTATCGTTAAAATCCAGGAAGGCTTTTATCACTTTCCCTAAAACTTTCAAGGTCTATCTATATATGTGAGAATTTCACATGGTGCATACACTGAATTCAGCCTAAATACCACTTTTGCCATTTCCTAAAATGTGAGATGATTCCGTCTTTGAATGCTACAAACTTAAATAGACGCTTGTCCCAAGCTTTCTAAAATCAGTATTCAGGTTCTGGGATATCTCATTTCTTGTTAATATCTAATTGCAAGTAGTATCATGTTTCTTATTGTTAGCTGACTTTGCATATGTTTGACCATGTTCAGGCGTTTTCACAGTTTCTGAAATATTAGATTCATTCATATACCATGGTCAGAAGGCAATCAAGAAGAAGATAGAACTCGGCAAATTCAGCTGATTCTCATAGTTGTATTTATGCTTCTGTTTTGATTGCCACTAGCCGGCTGCCTAAGTGGTTTTCTATGAGGAAGACTGGCAGAAATGACGGCGCAGCTTTCATAGAGGCAGAACGTGAATTCCATGCCAAACATTGGCTGGCTTCTTGAGATTAGATTATACCATCAAATGACTAATAAGAATACGATCAGTTTTTCCTTCGTCTTTTTTCCTAACTGTACCCTTTGAACAGCTTCCCTCTCTTTTTTTCCCCCCGTAAGGCATTGAACAGTTCCATGTTGTTGTAATTGTCAAGAACAATTGATTTAACTGTTGATATTCTATTAATTTGTTTCGAATAAGTTTCAAAATCATGTTCAGGTGATTTTCATGTGGTGTTTAATTTGTTGCTGTGCCTATAGACCCCATTCTTTAGAAGTAGGGTCTCTGATTTAACGATCAATGAACTGAGTTCAGCATCAAGAGTGCTGCTTCTATAGTGACATGGCATGTAGATCAAGCTCATTGCATTATGATTGTTCTAATGTATAAAAATCAGTTAATTATCTTCAATTAACATTGTTAATTTTCATTCAATGGGGATTTTTGAGAGCCAGCCGATAAGTAAATGACCCACTACGATTGGTTCAAATCAAATTCTTAGTGATATCTACTGGTGCTGATTTTTTATTTTATACACTAAAATATCAACTTGTCTTCTTATTGCATCTGTGGCAATAAGTCTGACCACTGCTACGTTGGGCCCCTTTTATGAATGGCCTAGCATTAGGCAGTACCAGGTTTTTGAGCCTCAACATGTAAAAGCCCAACCCAGCCGGATTATAAGATGGACTGGACTTCAAAGCTCTCCTGCAATTAGAAATTGGTTCAAAATTGATGCTTAAACCAGAATTTTTCTCCTTAGTTGCAAGGAATGGTCGTCGATTCCGGGGATGCTTTTCGAGTCTACTTTTCTATTTTTTCGTATTATAAATCTTATTTCTCTCAATCCACAGTTTATCATTTCTTTCGAATGGCCTTCCTCTTCTCGTACTTTGGATTTATAAGCTCTTAACTCAAGATACATGATCTCCTCTATGGTCTTTTATTACCATGACCAAACCGCTTTAAATGGATTTCTCAATTTATTGTCTATTAGACCCTTGAGGGATGTTCTTGGGTCTTAAAAATGTCAGTTGGTGTAGGAGTTATGGGGTCTTAAAAATGTCAGTTTGCAAGAGTTATGACAGAGTTCTTGCTCATTGTTGTTCATTTGTGTTATGGTATTTATAATAAGGGCGCCCCATATAGACACTCGATTTTTCTGCCTCTACACATCCAATTTAAAAAAAATCGGGTGAAATTACCATTCTATCCCTCCATGTTCTATTCATCCGAATGAACTGAATGTACTCATCCGAACGAACAAATCAGTGTAATTTCAGTTCATTCGGATGAGTGTTCATTTGTTCGAATGAACAGTTTGGTTCATTCGAATAAATGAATCGAATTTTGTGAATGATTGATATAATGATTGATATATATATATATATATATGATCATTCATTCGAATGAATAGTTTGGTTCATTCGAATGAATAAGTCGAATTTTGTGAAGAATTGACATATATATGTTCATTCGTTGTTCATTCGAACAAATGAACACTCGTTCAAATGAACGAAAATTATACTAAGAAGTTCGTTCGGATAAGTATATTCATTCGAACAAACTGAGAATGAATTGAAAATTCGTTCCAATGAATTTATACACGGGGCACCCAAAAATTTGAAAACGGGTATGTAGACGCAAATTTTCCAGGTGTATGTATGGCTCCCTATAATAAGGTTTGTGATAAGATTGAAAGACTTCTGTCCAGATTTGTTGTGAAAGAGTATAATGAACCCAATGGGGTTGGAGTGATGACCCAGAACCTACTTCTGAAAGTGGGAGGTTTAAATTCAATTCTTACTCTCTGAGGGGTCACTGTCCATAGTTTTACCCTGTGTATATGGACAGAGAAATTTGTATATGTTTCAAGAATTAATCAGATATTTTTAAAAACTTAGATACCTTGGTGTTAAAAAAAAAGTTTAGCATTTATCTTTATTCTCGTTCGACTAATCAAACTTTTTTAAAAGTGTAGGAGACCTTGTTGCAGGGCATGTTGCATATGATGAGGAGAGTATAACTAAAATGATAACAGAGATCTAATAATGGCAACCAAGCATGGGATAGCACATCTTTCATTAGGTTGAATATAGCCCCTGTCATGATGAAAATGTTTTCACTCTTATCATGACTTGTGACTGAATTCCACCTTTTCCGCCTCACTTGAATGGCTTTTGTAAAAGAAGATTGAGGTGATTTCAAGTCATGCAAGAAAAGAGAGGCTTTCAAAGGACAAAGTGAATGGATAGATACATTTATCCCAAGTGAATGCAAAGAAAATTACCAACTTGAGCCCTACTTTTTTCATGGAATGAATGGATGCCTCATCTTTCAATTGCTTTTAAACTCAGTTGAAATGATGTGCTATGGAAAAAAAGTAAAATTTAGATGCTGTATTGAATGTCCGAGTTTTACCAAAGATATTTTTAAATAAGAGAATCAAGATTGAATTGGAATTTTTTGAATTTACTTGTGGGAAATTGTGGAAAATCCAGCGTAAAACCCTCAAACAAGTGATACCCACTACCCTTAAAGTACACCAGGTGAGACCATAGAACTTGAAATTGGCGCCTCCCACTTCCTAAAGCGAGAGATTAGAAGTTGAGCTAAACCCATATAGGCTCAACTGTTATTGAGATAGTATGCACCAGCTGACTTATCTAGGTCTTGTTATTTAAGAATATATCTTGCTTCTCTGTATGAAAACCCTACTTACTTCATTGGTCTTATTTAAAAAAAAAAAAAAACACCTTCTCCATCTCATTATTTAACCTACTTCATTGGCACGGATGCACTGTTCAAGCCTCAACATATGATCAAAGTCAAAATCTCGAGGAAACCTAATTCCTTGATCTATTAGCAAGTTTAGGTTTAAATGTTACTGTTCAGTGAGACCTAATGCGCTATATTTAAAAATAACGTCTCTTTCTCTTTCGTCCTATCTTGAGTTTCAAATTTCAGTCAAAAATCAATTTTATAGTTTCTAAAAGTGATAATTGTACCCATATGGGTGTAGCTCAACTGAATGACTTCTGCTTTAGAAAGCAAGAAGTTATGGATTCGAGTCCCCATGGTCTAATCTTGGTGTGCCCTAGGATTAGTGGGCTCACCCGTGAGAGTTTTGCGCTGGATATCCCACAGTTTCCCACATATAAATTCAAAAAAAAAGTGATAAAAAAAATCGATTTATATTTCAGTCATATTTGTAATATTATTCGAAATTTATAACATGGACTTGTTCTATATGTTGGCCATCATCACCATCTAGTCATTTATCTTATTAATTTAGGTGAGCTTTCTATTTAGATTTGACAAATTCTTTTTATAGAACTTGAACGCACAACCTCTAGAACAATATAACTTAAAGCCCAATTTATTTATACAGTTTTTTTCCAAAAAAAAGTCAATATTATTTATATTTGTATTTTGGCTATGCTTAAGTCAATAAATTTCAACTGAAGTTTATAACTGAGGTCCTATCTAACAGTGAAAGCTGGGGATATGCCTCATCAACCTCACTTCATTAAGGTAGAGGTAAATCAATTGGTTATATTTTTTTAGAGAGAGAGAGAGAGAGAGAGAGAACACTTAGAAAATAAAGTAGAGGATTGTAGATGACCCCATTTAGCTTTTGGAGTTTAATTGGCTATTTGTAAAGTGTGAACACATCTTTGCATGCGTTAAGTAAGAATAAAATAAGCATGAAATGGGAGATGGGTGGGTTGCCTCTGGGCCTGGGCACATGCAAGTTTCCTTATCTTGATAAGATAAAGAAACAAAGCTAAAGAACCTTGCTTAGAATCTGTGATATTATTGGTGTGTGTAATATTTTTTTTATATATTTAGATGTGAGGTTTATCCATCAAAAATTATTTTAATTGAATTAATTAAACTATAATTTATATTTTTTTAACTTTAATCGAGTGATGTGTCCTTTTCTAAAATTTTAATGTGTGAGCAGGTCACGATAGGGTCCTTTTCAGGATGGATAGAAAGTCAGAAACCTCCACAATGGAGAGATTCCAGATCCTTCTCACCTCTTGAATGAAAGGAAAATGACCCCACTTCCCTTAGCCCCCAATACATCTAAGGGCTAAAATGAATGGCACAAGCACCTAACATTCTAAATTTCAAGGGGATTGTCCTTACGTTGGGAAGCTCCTCTTGTTAGCGATATTGATCCGTCTCCCTCATCCGGTCTTATCAGATCTGGAACTCTCTTCAACCGATTCTTTGATTATCCTCACCAATAATAAATAACTTATCAAACACGGATTTGAATAGAAGATTGGTAATATTTGAAGAGAAGATTGAGATGTTTTGAATAGAAGATTGAGATAGAAATCTGTGTTTGAATATAGAGATTATCTCTATCTTGTACTCTTACAAATATACTTGTAAATCAAACAGATAAACTGAGAAAAGTTATTTTCTTTATCTCTTTACCTCTTATAAGAGGTTTTTAATTTGATTGACGCTCAAACTTTTTTGGATTACTTCTCATAAGTTTACTTTATGTAAAGAGATGTGCACATAAAGGCTAATTGAATAAATTCTTTTGAAACGCTTGAATCCTTTCAATCCTAAAAAAAAGCAACATTCTAAAGTTCAAAGTCCGAACCATTTGGACTAGTAATCCCATTGAATAATGTCGAGTTTCAAAATTTTCTCAAATTTACTGAGATTTGAAATATTGAATTTTTAATGGACTAAAAAAAATTGTCCATTAAAAATTCGATATTTCAAATGTGAGTAAAATTTGAGAAAATTTGAAACTCACCACAATGGTTTGGACTTTTGAATGTTCCTGCTTTTCTCATTCATTTTAAATTAGGAGGAAGTGGGGTCAGTCCCCTTCCATTTAAGAGATGCAAGAGATGAGAAGGATCTGGAATCTCTCCATGGTGGAGGTCTGTCCATCCTGAAAAAAAGTTAACCATTGTACTTATCATCTGCACTTAGAAATGGCTATGGGTCAGTTGAAATCGTCTGTATCTATATAGTAAAAATTTAGTAATTATAAAATAATTTAGAGAAATCAAATTTCAAAAAAATTAAAAAATTATGATTTCATTTATTCAATTAAAATGATTTTTAATGAATATATCTAAATAGAGACAATCTCACTAAACCCATTATCACCTCAAATGATGACAATGCTCAGGTGTGGAAATCAAACTTTATTTCTTCATTAGAAGCAAATTCAAACAATGCAAAGTCATAAATTCATAATTCTCTCATGCTATAAAATATAAATAAAGAAGAAGAAGTCAATGTGTGACACCCTGTAAAATTGAGGGTCGTATTGAAGTTTGCTTCTTTGTTCATGACTTCATGGAACTCAATGAATAGAGTTGCATCACTATTGAGTGGTGGGCCAAAGTACCAAATTTGCATTGACTTTCAATTGGATCCTATTTTTGTTTTATTCATCTAGAACCCTCCACATGGTTGTGGAGTAGATAATTTGATTTTTAAGACAGGGAAGTCATGTTCTCACTAATAAATTTTAGTAAAAATTTAGTATACTTACGAAAAAATAAGAGAGACGATTTGAGTTTATAGATTTAAGAGGTTATTCTGCTGTTATCTACACGTAAATTTAAAAAAAAAGAGTTACGGATAAAAAAAATAAATAGATAGACCATTGAAAATATGGAGAAAATAGATTAAAAAATACATGAACGACTAAGTGTATAGTTTATGATAGAATCAAATAAAGACATAAAATTTGAAAAGTCAACCCAAGATAGATAAGATTTTGGCATTTAATTAATCATTTAATGACAATGATGATGATTTCAAATTTAGACAAGAACTAAAATTTTCTCCTCAATGAAAATTGTGTCTCAAGCTTGAGTGTGTCACAAGTGAATAAGTTTAATATATATATATATATATATATATATAATGGCGAGTCAAACTCTTAATTTATTTTTCGCCCATTTTAATAAACAAAGGCTTAGGCCCTTAAAAGGCCTATGAAGCTAATTGGGCTTTTTGACCCATTTAATCAATCATGAGTCTCATCCAACCAGACTTATGAATAAGTTTATTGATAGATTATGGAGGCTCATCTCAATTTTTATAAAACCAAGATGCAAAGTTGAGGATTGACTCAATTTCACTAGTGTCAGCATCACTTTTAATTTCATTAGATTACAGTCATCTATTCTTTAAATTTTTTAAAATTTAAACTATTAGTTACTTTAAAATATATATATATATATATAAATGTTTTCTATCGCATGAAACGATAAAGTGAATTTAATTTCACCTAGAATTTTGACGAACTGAATGGACAAATGGACCAGTGAGGCATTGGATTTTCTAGTGTTAAAAGGAAACAAAGAGAAAAGACAGAGTGGCTTGTAATGTTAACTGGTGGAGGGGGGAACTGCAGTGGCACATGGTCATGGTTTTTGCCCTTTTAATATCTTGGATTGGCACTTGGAATTTCAAGACATGGAAAAGCCAACCCATGAGCTCATCACTTGCTACCAAAGTTAAGTTTTAGATTCCATTTCATGCATATAGTATATAAATACTGAGTCTTTATTTTTTAATAAGTCAAAATTTGAGAAAAAAAAAAATTAAGAGTTTAGATTTTTTAAATTATTTTTCCCCAAAAACCTTTAAAATGTGATATATATAAATTTTGTGAGATTTAAAAAATTTAGTTGGTAGGAATAAAAAAAATCCCATGATATAAGGTAATAGGAAATATGGGTTTTAGAATAAAATAGAAATCCAAAATGTGGCTTATGATGATATATCTTTAACATGTTGGGTCCATCAAGTTTTAGGCAGCGATACTCCCACTCACGATTTGTTTAATAAGACAGGAGATTTAGAGTATTGTCTATTTTACCTTTCCACTGCCGTATGAAAGCATTTTAAAAAAATCAGTGATCTGGTCAGTGATTTGATTAGTGATTCGATTTGTTGTTATAGATGAAAAAATAGTCTCACTTAAATAAATTTCAATGAACTGACCAGTGATCAGGTTCAGTGAGCCAATTTATATCGCAGTGGAAGGGTCAGTGATAAACGGGCAAATTCGAAGGGCAAAATGGATAATGAAGTAAAATTCGTATCGAATTACACAAAATGCCTGTTGAAGGATAGCTACCCGTTTTAAAAGTCTTTTAGTTAATTTTCTCAACATTAATCACCACGCTTTTGAATCGAACTAACATTTTGGAGAGATTCTAGCAATTTTTCAATAATAAAAAATAAAAAAGTTAGAGAAACCAAGGCAATTGATTAAAAAAAATAGAAAAATAGTCACTCTCTTTAGTTCGGTACCTAGCGAATGCAAATTGAAAATTTACACGTATCCCAAAGTATCCTAAAGATTAAGTCAGGTGAAACGTTTGGATACGTAGGTCTTAAAAAAAAAAAAAATCCTTCAAATTGACTCGATTGGATTTTATGATGAGTGATGAGTGTACAATAAAATTTCAACTTAGACAAATAAATTAGTTTTATGAAGTTAGTTAAAGAACTTGTTGAATATAATTAACTGTAATTGAATTTCAAGTGGGATCTTGAGTTTCATGCTCTTGAACAGTAATACAAATGATAGAGAAAACATGCTTAGATTTAATTTTACACGACAACAATTAACAACATAATCTTCCACTAAATTGCATTTACGATTCAAATACACAACTTGATAACAGTACTTTGATAAACAAATACATTACCAAGGACTGAAATAGATACAATAGGTGAAGGTAATAACAAGAAAAAGAAAATTGACCCTGGAAATGCAAGAAAAACCAGCAATTTCCTAGGGATCATCAAATCAACCTCCCAAATCCTAATTCTAATGACTAATGCAACACTAATCTCATCAGAAGCTTTGCAATTGCAAAAAAATCCACTGCAACAGCAACTGGAGATGACCCAAAAAAAAAAAAAAAGACACAAAAAGATTAAGCATTTGAATGGGAAAGAATAGAATCCCAATCAATCTCCAAAGAAGGGAATTTCTGCAGCAGAAAACTCTCAGATTCATCCCATGGAGGCTCGTTGAAATCGGGGAACTTGAGATCCGAGGCCGGGGATGACCCGCCAGACTCATCGAATTCAGACACACAAGAAACCGGTGAGCTCGCACTCTCCACCTTCACCTCTTCCTCAGGAATAGCAACCTCAGGCTTTGAGGACACAGCCGGTGGAGGTGGCGCCGCCGTCGCCTCTTTCTGCACGGCCATGTTCTGACAAATTGCATGAAGCTTCGCGTCAACAGAGGAATGCAGGGGCTGGTAATTCCCATAATCGACATCTTGATGCCGAAGATGCGGGAAATTCAGCCTTGCAAACTCGCCGCGGAGCTTGTAGGCAGCCCTGTCGTAGGCCAGAGCAGCTTCTTCGGCTGTATCAAAGGTGCCAAGCCAAAGCCGGGTACGATTCTTCGGCAGGCGGATTTCTGCAACCCACTTCCCCCAATGACGCTGCCGCACTCCACGGTAGAGCTTCGCGGGCTTTGGCGGTGAACCCACCTGCTTCATTGGGGCAATCCTTGGGCCGAGGAAATTCGCTGAATGAGTCTGCGACCGCATCGAATTTGAATTCTGGAGTCCAATAGATCCCGCCGCAGAGAGAGCCATCTGCTGTTGCTGGAGCTGAGCTTGGATCTGCTGTATTTGATATGGGTTGAGGTGGTTGAGCCCAACCGGACCCGACAGGTTTAGACCCGGTTGTTCATGGTTCGAAAACCCTTGAAAATTCATGTGGGTTGTCGAGGTAGAACATGAATCAGAAGAAGAAGGAAGATTTAAAGGAGAAAAGAGGGGAAGAGAGAAGGGAGAGAAAGGGTGAGAAGGAGGAGAAGATGAAGAAGAATATAGAGAAGGAGGAGGAGGAGGAGAAGAAGAAGAAGCACCTTTGATAAAAGGTTCAAGTGCTTTCATGAGTTCTTCTCTAAGGGGATCTGTAAACAGATTCCCACTACTGTAAAAATCTATAGCTGCTGCCATGTGAAAAATTCAACCTTTCCAAGAGAAAACCAAACAAAATACAGAGGAGAGAGCTGCTGAAGGAAAGATCAAAGAAAGGAAGAAATTACAAAAAGCCCACCTGTTTCTTGTCAAAACCAGAGAACAGGAAAGGGAATTTCTTGTTTTAAAATTTTTTTAAAAAAAAACCAAGAAAAAACCTTTAATTCTACACAATAAACCCAAGAGGTTGAAGAAATAAACACCTCCTTTCTACAAAGAACAGAAAAAGGCCAACCTGAGGGATAAAAAACAACCCTCTTGGTTGATCAAATCTAAACCAAAAATAAAAGAAATCTACAGCAAGAAAACCAAAATCCCAGAATAAAAAAACGAGATCTGGATCTCTATCTGATCACCTGACTTCCAAAAAACCCTTTGAAGTTTGCCCTTTTTTGCGGAAAAACTCAAAAGAAAAACAAACCCAAAAATCTCTCAGAAGAAGACAGATGATGACAGAAAGGGATTCAGAGAAGCGGGATGTTAGAGGGGGGGGGAGGGGGGAGGAAGAAGAAGAGTTGCAGAAGAGAGAAAAAATCTCGAAAAAGTGAAAAATTGATCTTTGATTTGAGGCGAGTAGAGCTTGCTCTGGTCTGTGCTGCTTTGTTCCTTGGTTCTCTCCTTAAATAAACGCTTGTGGCTCTGTTTACTTTCCTCTCTCTTTACTCTTCCACTTTATTATTATTTTTAACATTCTTATTTTTTAACTTAATCTCCTAATTTTAGTTACATAAATACACTTAATTTGTACGCAACTCGAGTCGGGATCTCTGTGAGTTTGCCACACGGTTTATAATATGTGGCATTTGAAAATTGAGAATATATTCTTCTGTGCCAAATCAGCCGTTAAAATTAAAGTTTGCCACACGCCTTTTGCCCTTTGAACTTTTTATACTAAAGATACTTAGTAGCAATCCTCCAACAGGTTTTTTGTGTAATTAGAAATGAGATTTAAGGTATTGTCTATTTTACTCTTTAACTACAGTATAAATCGGCTCACTGACCAGCTCACCAGATCACTAACTAAATCACTAATCATTCTGCTGTGGTATAAATTGACTAATCGAAATGGCAGATTCGGTTTCAGCTAGTTGAGATAGCAGATTCAGTTTGGGCTTGCTGAAATAGCAAATTCGGATGGCAAATATGGCCTTGGTTGGCTGAAATGGTAAATTCGGTTTCAGCTAGCGGAAATGGTAGATTCGGCTAGCTGAAAATAGCATATTTGGATGACAGATTCGATTTTGACTAGTCGAAATGGTAGATTTGGCTAACCGAGATGGCATATTAGGTTTTGGTTAGCCAAAATGACATATTCGACTAGCCGAAATGACAAATTTGATTTCGGCTATCCGAAATGACATTCTTTTTTCTTTAGTATGGCAGTGGAAAGGTAAAATCGAGAATACCTTAAAACTCGTGTCTGATTATACAAAACACCTATAGGAAGACAACTACCCTTTTAATAAAAAACATTTTAAAGTCTAATTTTAAGGTTTCAATGTGATATTTATCTTATTCATAAAGAAAAAATTACAATAACAATATTCTAATCAATAATGATTTTTATAAAATAAACTAGAAATTGTTATAAATGATAGGAAAAATGTAATAGATTAAAAATCAAATAAACTTCAATTCTTCTGTCCTAAAGAAAAAAAAAAGACACATGTCAGATACATATATTTAAGTTTTTTTATTTATTCTAAATTTAGATTAAAATGGACTTAGTTTATTTATTTTATATCAATCAAAAGCCATATTTTCCGTCTTAAAATAATAATAAAATATTGTGTAGCAGCTACAGGTTTTCTCTCCCGCTTCTCACGCAAGAGTTGAACTGGCAACTGCAGCTTATCACCTTGACGTATTATATGACTTCAACTGACGACGAAGTTTGACCACTTATAATTGGACACGTAGGTGGTCTCCCCTTGGGTACTGGCACCTGTCTGTCCAGACCGACGCGTGTCAGTACCTTTATACGTGACGGCTCTTTTGGAAGTATTGAATTGGTTTGTTTAACCATTAGTATTTGGACTTCAATTAGTGAGCTGTCATTTTGGCAGTTACGCGGCAGGGCACATGCGTCGCATTTATTTTCTCCACGCGGTTTGAAAGAAAAGAGCACACATCTAAGAGATCTTGGCCGCTCATCATATGGGCCCACCAGATTATGAGTTGAACTGGCAACTACCCTTAAACACACGTTCAACTTTTAAATGCCTTTTAATTCTCGCAGATGGTAATTAAGATTTTTAAAATTAGATTATATCAATTCTAATTAAAATTTTAAAATTTATCGTATGGATTAATATCATATTTAATATAAGAGAGATGTTTTTTACAAAAATACTTCAACTATATACCTTCTATCTCTTGAAATTTATTTTATTAAAAGTGCCTTGCACTCTATGTCATCTTCATAAATGATGCGTAAAATGCCGAAGCATTTATTAGCTTTGCCCATAAATAAAATATTAAATGCTAACTACAAAAATTAATAAGATATTAAAAATTTGCACTTTTAGATATTTTAATATTAGGCATGCATGGAGCTGTGGAGTGGGGTCTTCACTGATATTTGAAACTTATATCGAAAGCTAACGTGGGTTCATTGATGAAAATCTTAGCCGATACGGTTAGTATCAACTCTATTGTGATAATATATTGGTCGATATGGTCAATATACCGATGATATATATTGCATGATATTAAATATCTTCTATTTAAAAAGAAAAATCATTTCGGTCATATACTTAGTTTAGTTACATCTATACTGGTGATATTTATGATTTCAAAAAAAAAAATATCGAGCTTTGTTTCATTTTTATATTTTCTTTTTAATTCAGAAAAGTTAAAATATAAAAAAAAATTCAATATTTTTCAAAAATAAAAAGAGGAGAGGCCGAGATCTCATTTTTATGAGATTTTTATCCCTGCAAAGGTTAAACTCAATTTGATTAAGTTGATTCTTCATAGAAAATATTAAATATATTAAATAATTATTATTAATAATTTATTAAAGAAGAAAAAATTGTGTTGCTTGTTCAAGCCACACAGTACCCGTTGGTATCATGATTTTGCTAGCGGTTGTAATTTGTGCCGCATGTACCTGGCTACGTGGATGAATACTGGCCATCGATTTACCCCTCAATGGTCGATAGATTAATGGACACTAATCCTGTGTAATTCCACGTGATTTTACAATATTATTTATTTTATCTTTTGAATTGGGTCGTAGTATTTTTTTAATTAGATTGTTGAACTCCTTGTTATAAGTGATTTGAAGGGTTCGACGAATCGATTCGAAGGGTACAAATAGATAATAAAGTAAAATTCATACCGTGTTATACAAAATATCTGTGGAAGGATCACTATCCTTAGATTAATAAAATAAGATCATTATACAAATAAAATAAAAGATAAAGAAGAATACGACAACTAAGAAAATGAAGGTTTTAGAATCTTTCAATTGACAAAAATTGAATAAAAATCTGCCGATGATTATAAGATCCCTCAAGAGTCAAGACCCTAATTTCAAAAATATTCTAGATGAAAAGGAAAGATGCTTCCAGAAAAAGAAAATGGATGCAGCAAACAGCCAAAATTCTAGGCAATGCTTGATCAATGATTCAATGGTCTTACGGTTGCAATTGCAACTTGGGCAATGGTTTCACTCATTTAAATTTGAGTTATTTTTTAAATTTTAACTTATTTTTCGAATTATCTTAATTGCTATTTGTAACTCAAATTCATTTTGAAAATTTAGTTACCTTTTTAATTTAGTGTAACGACCTGACCCTTTAGTATGATATTTTCCACTTTAGACTCTACAAATTCGCATGAATTTGTATTGGGCCAAACGTAATCAATTTAAATCTCATTAAATTAGGTTACAAATCAATCAATTTTATTAAGTATTTTATTGAGTCTATATGCATTACATTGAAGTGTTTAAAATAAAGAGACATTCATAATGATAAATCTTCATCATTAAAATATTTTCTCACTAAAGATTTTAAAAAATCATCAATAAATGAATTAGAAAATAAAATGTGTCTATAAATTTCAGGTAATTTAGGTGGATTAGGTTATATAAAACATAACTATAACCAAGTTAATTAAAAATTATAACGACCTAACTTCTATCAGGATATTGTCTGCTTTGGGCCCCATCTAGACCTATACGATTTTGCTTTGGACCTAGTCCAAAAGACCTTGTGGTGAGGAGGGATTGCCCCTCTCATATGACCTTTTTCCACCTAGCCTTGCTAGCCGATGTGGGACTTTTCCTCCATCCCAGCAGTGTTGTTGGGTGTTACAGTCCACTCCCTTAGACCAGAGCTATCTCCGGCTCTGCTATGTCACACTGATAGGAGTCCACATACACATGCAGGTAAGCCACACCAAGTGGAGAGCCTCCACAGTCTGAATGTTGAACCGTACTCTTATACTACCTATGCCGGTATGATTTTATTTTGGTCCCAGCCCACCCGACCAGGCTCAAAAGGCCCCGTGATGGGTAAGAGTTGGCCTCCTTCATTTAACTTGTTTCCACCCAGCCCTACTAGCCTGTGCGACTTTTTTCCATCCCAGTAGAGTTGTTGGGTGTTACAAAAATAATTCAATTTTTTATCATATAGATTTGACTCATATTCAGATGAGGTGGTTGGCCCACCCATATTTCGAGTTAGGTCAATTGGTTTCTAGTTTATCTTAATTGGCTCTCATAGTGAGTAGAAAATTTTCGGATCTTTAATAGGAAAAAAATTTGACAACGTTCTATCATTTTAGCCCATTTAGAATTAAGAACCTTTATTTAAAAAAAATTAAGTTGGGTTAAGTTTTTTAAATTTTGGCAGTGTAGGAAACTAGAATTTAAAAATATATATATTTTACATAATTTACACTATTTGCATTTAAACAAAATCATAATTTTTACATATGACCTCTCAGCTCAAACAGTTCCAGTCATTTCGGCCCAAAACTTCGGCCTGGAAATTTGGATTTTTTTTGGGAAAATTTGATAATTTGCAAAATTTACCTATTGCCTTCTAAAATACGAAATTTCAGCCAGAATTGAATTTTAGCCCAAACTTTTTATTTATTCCATTATGATTTTTTTTCCTCCTTGGATAATGGCTAGCCCAGTTGATGACTTGATGTCATTTTTTATCACTGAACTGAATTGTAAATATCAGAATGTGTCATTTGATATATATATATATATATATATATATATATATATATATATATATATATCGATTTAAAATTTTATATAATTTGCCAATGAATCAGTGATATAAAATAAAATAAAAATTAGATAATTAAATATTATTTAAAAAGATGCTTGCATTTATAATTATGTTTATTATTTTTATGAAAAATGGATGAAAAGATAGATAAAAAAAAAAGAAGGAAAAGAAGATAAGGACATGCAATCTACCTTATTTGAATATGGCCTTGAAATGGTTTATATTGTGGGGCCCAAATAAGCGAATGCAAATTGTTCGCTAATGCGCTCTGTTGTGGGCCCCAGCGCATGGACAGCCACAAGTTTTTTTGGAGTGATTACATATTATTTTATATTTTGCTAGAATAATGAAAAGGATAAAGTATTAAAATGAATTATAAATAATTATATAGCATATTTTAATTAACTTATACATTAATCTATGCAAATAACCGTCTGCATTACGCATACTTTCCATTAAAAAAATTCTAAAGTCGTCTTCTTATTATTTATCAGAATCAATAATTATTTTATAGATCAAGTCAATTTTAATATTTAATGAATTTTTAAACCTTGGTGGCTTAGGAGTTGATGATCATCGACATGAGAACGTGGCATGCCTCCATAGATGGAGCGATGAACGGTGACATGATCACGTGGCACGAGCCACATGGAGAAGTGAGAAAAATGGAGGAGCAAACCAAGCGGTTCTATCAAGAGAAATTATCGGTTGTGAAACGGTTTGTTCGGAATTGGATCTTGGTAAGATAAACATTTATATTATTTTTTATTCATTATTATTTTATGAATCAAATCTATACTCAAATTAATTTTTTTTCCATTATTAGATTAAATTTAAAATTTATACATAATAACATTTTTTTGTCTTAATAATCGCACGGCAAACCGCTAAAGAAACATTTAACTTTCTTTTTTATGAAAAAAGTACTTAAGAAAACTCAATTATTATAATTTTATAGAATAAATGGTGAAAAACGAGATACTGTAAAATAGTTAAAATTTTAAAGTTAAGTGTCACAATATTAAAATAATTGAATAGAGTTAAATTATATTTACTTATTATTCGAATCATTTTCTCAACATTTCATCTAAATATCCATATTCGAAGGCACTTAAACTTCAATAAACAAATCTACTTAATTAAGAAAGTTAGAGCTAGAATTGCTACTTAATTAGCATTTGGATGAGGAGGTATAAGGGGAATCAAGTGTTATACACTTATATGTCATTACCCTTATTTAGCAATTAAATGATAGGGGTAGCGATCCTCCAATGGACATTTTGTATAACGTGACACTGGTTTTACTATATTGTCCATTTTGTCTTTCGAATCGGCTCGTCGAAACCTTCGAATCACTTATAGCAAAGGGTTCGGTGAGCCGATTTTAAGGTAAAAAATGAACAATTCAGTAAAATTCGTATTGGATACACAAAATGTCTGTGTGAAGATTGCTGATCAAAAGATAAAAGATAAAAAACTTAAATTTACCTTTATTTATCTCTCTACTCTCACTTTTTAAAACAAGGAATATTTATCCTACTCGGACAAAATTTACTCCTCATCCAAATGCAGCCTTTGAGCAGGAATTAATGTGAGATTAGGCTCCTACATAAATGCAGTTTAGAAAGGTAATTAACCAAGTGTTCTCATGTGATTTGGTGTTTACCCCTCTATAATCTACTATTTATTTCTGTGGAAAAAAAAGCTTGATTTTACGAACTTGAAATGAAATGAATAAAGGGTCTTTTGGCATCTTATGATGACAAGAATTACAAACCCTAAATCTCGTGCTATGTGATGCATTACTCTAATGATATTCTAACCTCGTTTTGGAACAAAAGCAAATGTGAAACGAATCTAAGCAAATGCTGGAATTTTGAAGTTGGAAGCTAAATGCGATGCGCAAACTTTTCTATGTGCGTCTTCCACAACAAAAACCCTTGCTCGTCAGCTCACCTACCCGAACAAGTCTCGTCGTATATACTCGTATGTACTTTAGTACTGTTAGAATATTTTTTTATTTTTAATATTTATCTATTAATGAGTGTTAAAAACTATATCATTTCAATTATTTTCATAACATCTATTTAACTGTAAAAATATGTTTTATTTTTAATATAAAGTGATAAATATAAATAGTTGAATAGAAATATAATATTTTAACTTAAAAGGTCTTTGAAATCTGTACTTAAAACTCAGCCGTCAATTTTTGTTGCTTTATATTAAAAAATAAAATATATTTTAACCAATGTATGGAAATTTAAAAACTGAAAATTCAAAGATGGACTTGATTTTATAAGTGTTTGATTTAATGATTGACAATCATAGAGGCATAAATTAGACCACTAGACATGTTTAGCAATTTTTAAAGTATTTACTAATCTATAGCCTATTGTTTGTGCTGATGACCAAATGATCATTTTGAATAAATTTTAGAAGAATGGGTGGAAAGGGTAAAAAAAATATTTATGATCAACATTGACATGCCACCACTATGTGAGATCTTAAAATGGATTTTCATAATCAGATCTATTCAATATGAGAAGTCTTTATTTGATCAACGGTTAAAGTGAGATTAATTTTATATAGATTTTAAATTCAAAGATAAGATTAACTTAAAACAATTTAAAATAAAATAGAAATTTACCTTACCCAGAAAATATTTCAATGTGAGAGGGGAGATGTATAACATGAAACCTGTTAACCCATCTAAACATCAAAAGAAAGATTTCCTGTCGCATGAAATTATTCACATTAAAGATAATTAAATAAGCATTTTCCTTTTTCTTTTTAAAATAAATATGCATTTTTTCCTCCAAATTTAGACTAAATTATGTCAGAATACTTTAGTAACCTGATATACCTTACGATAGTAGGTATCACCTATGAGATTTTTCACTGAGTTTTCTGTAATTTTCTACACGTAAATTAAAAAAGGTATTTTGAAAGTTGAGTAAACACGAATCTCCATTATGTAGAGCGCTTTCCATCCCACCTAACACTGAAAAGATCCAATGGAATTGGAAAGAGACCAATAAAAGCGGTCTCACACGTCTAGACTTTCTTTGCAAATACTTTTGTTGTAATAGTGTATAGAGTGGGAAGGAAGCTTCTCCATATTTCAAATTCAATCCACAATTACCACTTAAAGGACTAAATTAACGCTTAAACATGTTTTCTTACATGTGTAATTTTCATGTTCTATTTAGATGAAGAGAGGTTGATTTGAAAAAGGCATAGCCCCACAACACAAAATAATCATAGTGAGTGGCCCCTAATGTTTTAACAAAAACATTTGCCGACATTTAAAAAATATATAAAAATTTTAGATTTCTTTTAGGACACTTTGGTCCAAAGGTCTTATGGGGATATTTTAGTTCGATTAATTTTTAAGGTATGTGCAAGTCTTTCAATTTCATATATATCGAGTAAGCAACTTATGGATAGTGGTTCAGAAGAGTATTAAACGTGAATCGAATTAAAGACCTCTTTTCCTGAGAGGAGCCGTCACGTCAATTTCCTCTTGGGTTGAAAAAAAAAATTGAGTTTTAATTTGAATAACTGTGGACACTGACTCATAAGAAAAATGATTTTTTAGATTTCTCTGATTTCATTTTTTTTAAATCATTATCTAACAACTATTTCTCGAAGAAAAAAGAATTTATTTTCTCATAAGTCGGTGTTTGTCTTTAGTAAAAACATTGGGTCCCAATCAAAAGTTCAAAACATAAAATGTTTTGGATTTTGAAGAAGTGATATGTACTATTGGGAAAAAAAAAAATAAAATTTTAGATAAATTTAATTTTTCACCTAGCAAAAATGTGCATCAATTTTAAATATTAGCTTTAAGTAATGCATTTTAGAAACTGTACCTTATATTCAGGCCTTCAGTCCAAACTCTAACTTTCATGTACTACTTCTGACGGGTTTGAACTCAAATTCAATCTAATATTTTGGGCCCAAAAAGGGCCCTCCAAGCCCTAATCAACCTGAACCTAAATTTTTCTGGGTTTTTTTATGGGTTTTCATGCGGGCTCAGTTTGAAGTCCAAGTTGGACTCTACTTATCCATAATATTAGCCTTTGGCTATTGGATCTTGTGCTTCCTATTTAAAGTAGAGGTTTAAATATTGGCCTGAAAATGATAGAATTGGCCATTAAAAATTTCAGAAAAATGATAGAAAATGAAGAAAATGTTGGACTTCATGAATATACAATTTTTTCATCAAATATCGGTCATTTATATATTCAAATATTGTTTTTAAGTTAGAAACTCTAAAATTTCAAATATTTAAAAAAATGATGAAAAATTGCAAAAAAATGTAGAAAAAAAAAAGTGATCATTAAATGAATCTTGATTACTTTTATTAAATGTTTATGATATGCTTTCATGTTACTAAAGATGAAATAAAAAATTATTTCGAATTTTAGTTATTGTCTAATTAATCAAAATATGTAAACATGGAAATACATGTCAGTTTTTGACAGGATTATCTAATTAAATATATGTTTAGTTGTTTTCTGTAATGATCTAGGGTAAGAAACAAAATTTAAAAAATTCCATTTTATAAACCAAAAATTTCGACAGTTGAAAATTTCACTCGAAATTTTAGCTTATTACACGTTGATGCATTTAGGCTTATCTATTCCAAATTTTCAGTCCAAAATCTTGTCTAAAATCTCTGTCAAGTCATCTAATTTTAAAAAGTCAAATCTTAAATATGGTAATAAAATTATGTAATTTCTATACACGGCATGTTATTGTGAGGATTTGAAGATTATGTACTCACCATAAATGAGCTCCAAAAATATTCTTGGCGTTTTAAATTTTATAATTACAAAAATTTCAGCCAATTTTTTTCTTAATCTATTCAATATATTTTTTTGGACAGTGATCCTCCGTACGAGCATTTTGTATAATCTGACATGGGTTTTGCTGTATTATCCATTTTGCCTTTCGAATCAAATCGCCGAAACATTTACCGTAAGTGATTCAAAGGTTTCAGCAAGTCAACTCGAAGGACAAAATAGATAATACAGTAAAGTAAAATCTATGTCGAATTATACAAAATGCCTTTGGAAGGATTGCTACCCATTTTTTTTAAAAAAAATTAGGATAATAGTGCCATCAAATACGATCATGGACCTGCTAGATTTAATTCGTGCAGATTTCAGATTTTCCGGGTAGATTTGAGGGACGGTTTAGCATGAGAGGAAGCAGGTTTTAGGAATGATTTTGCAAGAAAGGATGGAAGAGGTGGAATTGGATTTGAAAAATTACACTACTGTGGTAAAATTTTAGAATTGATTGTTAAGAATATAAAAAGATTTTTATACCATTTGAATTATTTAAACAATGTAAGAAATTGAAAATTTTCATTTCATACATAAATACTCTTGTTTGATAAGATCTTAAATAATGACCAAATAGTAGAATTTAATATTTCAACATTTTTCAACGATTGTTAAACAATATTTTTTCTAATAATATCTTCTTTTAATTAAATGATAAAAAAGATATTTCAAACTTAAAATTGACTGTTAACTAACACACTTTAGACAATAATAATAGTAAAAGAGTTGGATATATGTGCGGGTTTGAGCTCTCATGACCTGGTGTGTTTTAGGATAGTGGATTCACCTATGGAGGTTTTATGCTAGGATATCCTACTGATTTCATACGTAAATTAAAAAAAAAATTGATAAAATAAATAAATAAAACTGAATCTCTAGTTATGCAACTCGGGTCGGCTCGGATCGGGTTCAGATCCGACCGACCCGAGTTCATCCCTATCGGAGTTTTCGCTCCAGAACACCGTGTCCTTACTTTCCTGTCCTACGGTTTTGAATTTCTTCTTCTAGGGTTTTTTGAATTCCGTGTCTCTTCTTCCTTCTGCTTAATAGGGTTTTTGAATTTGTTCTTCATCTTCTTCAATATTCAATTATTCATGGAGATAAGCAAAAACCCTAATGTGGAAAAGGGAAAGCCCTGCTCTGAAAGCCTTGGCAACGAAGATCGTCCCAGCGCTCTTCCCAAAGATATTCTGATCAGCATACTCTTTTTCTTGGAAACCAGGGATGCAGTTCGAACGGGCATTTTGTCAAAAAAGTGGAGGGGCCTTTGGACCTCCACTCCCTTGCTCAAATTGGAGAAAGTCGGCTGCTCATTTAATGATACACGCAAGTTCGTTGAATTTGTAAAGGATTGCTTGGTTCTTCACCAAGCCCCCAAACTCCAGAAGCTCACATTCTCTTTACGGTATCCCGTTCATATTGCCGATTTTGATTCTGATGTTGCTGAATTGATTGCTTTCGCAGTTGCAAGATGCGTCCAGGAAGTCCACCTTGAGAAAAAATCCTACAAGCTCCCTTCTTGCCTGTTTAAATGTGATACATTGGTTTCTCTGAAATTGCGCTCGATTAATGTTCCTAATTTTATCTGCTGCAGTTCGCTTATTTCATTATCTCTATTAAATGTGATTGTGGGTAATAGCTTCCTCAAAGGTTTGCTAGTTGGATGTCCACTGCTTGAAGATTTAGCTCTAGATTGCAGTGTTATACATCGCCTTCGAATCTTATCTTCTTCGGCTTCCACTTTACGACTTAAGCACTTGACAATACGACTGAGGAGATGGTTCCCTGGTTTTGAAGTTCAAGCCCCAAATCTCCAGAGCTTGAATGTCTACTGTTTCGTACAGGACACTGCTTCTACTGTTTTTTTTTTTAAATGTTGGATTAGTATTTCATTCAAAAGAAGAGCCCAAAGGACAATAAACAAAAGTCCACAGCTCGGGCCAGGCTAGAACAGCCATATGAACAACATAAAAGAATATAGGGCCAACAGCCCAAAATACAAAAAGGTCCACAATCAGGCAAACCACATAAACAAGTCCAATTAAGGAAGTTAGAGAGATTGGAGCTTGCAAGAAAATGCCAGAATCCTCAGTAGAATGATCATCGTTTGGATATAAAAAATTAAAATCCCATGAGCAAGTAATCTTGTGAAAGATGCCTTTTCTTAAAGGCATCTTGAATTCGTTTTCTTAATGGGCTGAAAAATATTCGATTTTCTAAATATATTTTGGCATTATTGTTCAAAGAGCTTCAACATGCCAAAGTCCTTTCACTATGTCATACTTGTCTTAAGATATATCTCTACAGCATTCTTCAATCAAAAAATTTGACTACGACTCCTTCCGAACTTACCCGATGCATGAGATTTGCAAGTGATTTCGTATATGTGTGGGATTAGTCTTACCTCCAATATGGAGATTTTGCTTTATAAATTATAATTTTTAAAGACCAAAACCTTAAGTAGACTAGGATGATGACAAAATTCATCATTATATGGTTCTATCTTCTTCCCAAATGACCAAAGCAACTCTCAAGGTAAATGGGCCCAATTTTATCACTTGTCTTCATAGAGAGAATTTATTTTTTATGACTGAAGTGTCCAAGCCTTTTCGAGTACCTGACTAATCTTCGCTGCATATGTAAGCTTTCCTACCCACATATACTAGGTAACTCTAAGGGAAGTGGTCCTTTGAGGATGAGGTGAGAATCGAACTCAGGACTCCCACTTCCTTTCAGAGATAGGTTCCTAGCAATCACTCCAACCCCTTCACAGTTTTTTTTATTATTATTATAATTCCAATTTTTTTATTTTATAATCCATTTTTTGTGAAGCTAATGTCTATTCCCACATTAAAAGCTGTGGACTCCTGCTTCGGGAAGCCTAGGTGTCTCGTACTAGAGACAAACCTACACGAATCTGAACTCCCAGGGATATTATCTCTATTGCCGTAGCTCCAATCAGATTGAAACTCTTATTGTAAAGTTGTTGGGTCACACCTCCTATTACAGGGGAAGAATCATGGCTACATCTTTTCAAATGCAAACTGCAGTTAAGTGAACTTGGGAGTCCACGAAGTTCTGGAGGTTCTGTGAAACACCCAATGTTGCATCATTTTGTGCAGACCATCGCCACCACTACTCAAATTCGTAGATTGGCACAGTCTCTTAGCTTCCGACAGAAAAAAACTTGAATTGTCACCACTTCCTGCAGTTTCTGAACTAATCAAAGCTGGCCTCGCATTTTCTCTCTTTTACCAAGTCTTCTACTCCTTTACACACCCGATGCCAGAACTCTCCATGTCCACCTTTCTCATGTCCCATTTCCATCCCCGCGAATTGACATGATATCCCCTTTTCCCATAAAAAAGTGTTACATCGCCCAAAACGCAGCGGCACCCAATAGACTTGTCCTGAGAAGTATCTTCATTGGAGATAACATCATGTATGTCATCCATTTAAAATCCTGGCGTTCAATTCAACAGAAACCCCCAGTGAAGCCCTAGTTCTCTTCGACAATACTAATCTGGTTCTAATTGAGAAAACCCAAGATATAAAATCAGAAGAGACAAAAAAAACATATAAGGAGAGTAGGAGGTCCTTAATTTTTCTTAAATGGATCTAGAATTAGGTCTCTTTCAAAAGGTTGGTTTGTGCTGAGGCTTTTCAAGAGACAGATTGTGATGTGAGCTCAAATGAATGCAATTACGAAACGAAATCATCATAATCAGAACAATGAGTAAAAGGAGATGGCAAAAATCATGAAAGCATGTTAGGGAAGACCAAACGTTAAGAGTTTGAGAGATTTGTATTCAAGTATTTGAATTTTGAGAGAGAGAGAGAGAGAGAGGAGAAAAGGAGGGATCTATGGAGACGATTGGGAGGGAAAACATGGGATCCAGGATCAAAGCACTGAACAGCGCAAAATAAAGATTTTGGGCGCGCTTTTTGAAAATGCGCACCTTTCCGTCAGAGGGGGCCTACTACAGGAGAACGTTAGATGCTGAGGAGTTTTCACTTTTCAGCCGAAAATTGATCCGGACACCGATGTTTTTTTAATAAAATATTATATTTTTTTATTTAAATTGTAAAAAAATACCCTAAAATGTCTATCTATTCTCTTTATACAAGTTTTTAGATTTTGTGAATTACAATCACCTATTCAAATATAAAATATATTTGAAAAAAATTATTTATACAATATAAAATTATAAATTGAATTTTCGAACTAAAACTTAAATTTTAAATTTGATTTTCAAGTGAATACCATATAATGACCTGACCCGTTGAATTATCAAGAATTTCTGTAAAAAATGCGTGAAAATGAGATCTAGCACCAACTAGATAAAGTTGACTTTAAAACCAAATAACTTGATGGTTAGACTAAGTCTAACTTCTGAGATTCATTTGAAATTTGATCTCTTGAAAGATCAATGATATCAATTTAAATAGATATTAAATTATATTTTTTTATTTAAAATTTAAGAACTTAAAATTATTTATATAATTGTATAAGGTTGTTGAGTCTCATACTCCTATGTCACTGCATTGAAAGTCAAGTTCTAATAATCTTTAACTCAATTATCCAAACTTACAAAGTAAATTCACTTAAGCCCTACCTAAAGCCCTTTCTCTCCTATTGTTTGTTTTCGTGTGATTCCACGTGGAGGACAGGAGCTCATGCTAGATACTGCCGAAGGCGACCATTAAATGTTGGGAATCTAAATTATTTGCAAAATAATAACGAGAAAAGATTCCTTGCAGGGATGGGATTTTTTACCAGAAGCCTAAAGAATCCAACCCGAGAAAAGGTGGGCATGAGAAAAAAAAAATCAGCCCGATTAATAATAGGGTTTAGAGTCTGATTATTATTTAGATTGGGTTGTACTAATGCATGATTCAGCCCCAAAAGCCCGAGCTAACCTAATTAAATAAGCATATGAAGTTGCACATCACACTTGTTTCATTTTATATTAAACTTTTTATTAAAAGTTATGAAAACCTAACTGATTTGACTGAAAGATAATTTAATTACCTATATTTTCAATAAATTTAAATGAAAGTCACTTGATCCCAGTAGTTAAAATCATATAGTTCTATATGAAATTTTGGATGAAATTTATTGTACATGTAATACATTTAGTTATCTTTCAATTCGTTCAGTTAAATTTTGTTTATTATATCAAAAAAGCATATTGATTGAACTTGTTATCTAATATATACTTAATGATTATTCATAATTAGTACTTAGATAATAATTAATACTCATATTTTATATTTTTTTAGTCAAATATTTCATTAAAAAAACACTTGCCTTTGGGCTCATAGTCAGTCTCGGGCTTTAATCAGGCTTTGTTGGGCTTATATAGGGCTCAATTATTTCACATTGTAGTTGGGCTCGGGCTTTCATTTGATAATCATACTCGGGATTGGCACAACTTAAGCTCAGCCCCTTCCTACCTATAATTCCATGTTCTCATTCTAACTGAGGAAGATAAGAATGAATTATGTGACATTTGAAACAAGTATTGTCCACCTCAGAGGTGCAAAAAATGCCCCTGGCCGATATATAAATATCGGTCGAATTATCGGCCGATATGATTCTCTCTCCTCTTTTTTTTTTTTAAACATCGATAATATTTTATTTTTTCTGAATTAAAAAATCGAAAAAAAACTGTTTTTTTTTTTTTAAATGAAAATGTAAATATCAGCCATTATCGACCGATATATGGGCCCGGGGTCATCACCAATTTTTTTTTTAAATACTGATATTAATCATATCAGTTGATATCGGACTGATATGATTGGACGATATATTGGCCATATCGACCGATATGATTACTATACGGCCATATTTATACGCATGTTAAAATCCTGAATCATAAACGTATCGGCTGATATCTATACCTCTGGTCCACCTATTACAAATATAATCTATTCATTAATATATATACATATAGTAATTTATCTGTTGTGACAAATTATTTGATTGATGTCTTAACTTGCTCCAAAAAGACTAATTGATTGTGATTTGTGTATTAAGTTATTAACACGAGGATATAAAATGATATAATTTATAGTAGGTGCAGCGTCTTTTTTAATATAAAGTGAATGATCGTGTGTTGATGACTTCATATGTGGGTACACCTCTTAAAATTTAAATCACATTAAGTTTTAAATATAAAGATAGAATGTATCTTTTTAAATTTTAAAAAACCGTTATACCTACTGTTGGATGAATTAAATGAAAAGGTACTTAATTAGAAAATCTACTAATTTTTAGGGTAGAAAAATCTATAAGTTTATCACACCATTCTCATTTGATCCATTCAAATTGTGGGTTCAATTGTTTTATAAAATCTAAAAAATTACACAAACACATATACGTATGTATATTTGCATTTAAACATTAATGAACCATTAGGATGAGAGCATGCATGCGATCATTATTCTTTTTATAATATTAAATAAATTCCAATGTCTTCATGGGTTGTTCACAGACTAGGTTTGGTTAGGGCCATGCTCCATAATAGCCTGGTCCACACCAAAACCCGTCGGGCTTCTTGATATTAAGCCCAAGCCATTCTGGAAAAGTACTGGGCTTGAGCTCCCCCTGTTTGAGACTTTAAAAATTAAATCGTTGAAATTCAAAGTAAACATTACAAGTTATAAACACTTATAACGGCTAAATAGGCCAAAAGCCCAATAGACTTTGGGTGGCTATTTAGACAACTGATTTCTCTGTCGGGAGAACTTTTTTTTTTAATTTTAAAGTATAATTACTATTTTACCCTTATAATTTTGAAAAACCTTTCATGACGTACGTCACAAGGGTAAATGGTAATTTTATCTTAAATTTCAAAAAATAATATCTCTTAGAATAAAAGTTGGGTGTCTAAATGACTACCCTAGACTTTTTGCAAGCTTCCTATAAAAACCTGAGCCTAAATAAATGGGCTCATGAATTTAACTCGAGTTTGATCCATCAAGTTGTGATATATGTTAAGCATATTTCTTTTAAACAAGTTTGCGTGAGTCTCGAGAACTGAGCTTGAAGTAAAAAAAATGCCCTATCCTTTAGTAGTTTTTCTAAATAATACTATTTTTTTTACTCGTCAAGATTTGTGTTTGAAAAAATCTCACACGTGTGAGATTTGAATCTCTCGTAAATTTGAGAATTGCTTCTTTTGCCCTAGATAAGTTTTGTAATATATATATTTTTTAACAACCAAATGTCCTTCTAGATATTGTTAATGGATGTTATAGATAGTTACATAATATTTAAATTAATTAATTTATTTTATGATTAATGTTGATGATATTTTTATAAACTTGAGATGTATAATTCATTACTGTGTTTATTTTATTTATAAAAATTTTACATTATAATCAATTGAAATAGCATAATGAGAATCTTTGAATGTGTCAAGTTTTTCAATAAATACTAAATAATATTTAAAATTTTCAAGATTTCTAGATACTACCAAATAATGTCGATTTGAATCTCTTACATTTTTTATCTAATAGACTTAAAATTTAACTATATTTTAATTTGACACACTCAACATGTTACAATTGCCAAACGTTGATTAAACTCAAATTGACAACTAGTTGAAACATAGAGTTTTTTCTTAGCTTACATGAAGCCACTTGAAAAAGTCCATGGTCAATTTCAATACATAATTTTTTTTAAAAATTATTAAATGACATTGACTAAGTTTTTTTTTTTTGAATTTACGTAGTGGGAAACTGAGGAATACCCAGCGTAAAACCCCCACGAATGAGTCCGCGGACATTTACTAAGTTAATGACCACAAATAATAAAATAATTTAACTATTTATCTAAAACAATTGCTCTTCGTTGCAAGTCTTATATACTATAACTTACAAGAGAAAGTATGGCAAATAGGGTTGAAATCGGGTTGGGTTGGGTTTCTTAAAACCCAACTGATTTAAGTTAATATTTATAGAACTTGACTCAACTCGAATTCTGAATCTATTTTAGTTTAATCTTACTCGAGTTGAGTCGGGTCTAGTTAATTTGAAAATTCCTCAATCTGACTCTATTCGATCCAGATTCTATGCAGATTTTTGTCTTCTGAATCTGATTCCAATCCTTGACCCGACTCACATAACCCAATCCATATGATTTATTGGGGCAAGATCCAACCCAAATTTCACCCGTAATGGCAAATGCTCTAAAGTAAAAGAGTGAGGTGTTTCTATAATATCCATCCTTTGCCGTGGCCAAAACTAAGAATGAAACATTTTTACACATTATAAACAATATTTAAAATGATTTCAGTAGATTATCCAAACATTTGTTTTTAAACAGTTAATTTAAATCATTAAATACATAATTACACTATTAAACTTTCTTTAATGGCAATATGAGTAAGATGAGCTTTTAAATAATATTTAAATCTAAATTATAAAATATCACGCTCAACTCTTTAAATTATAAAAAAGTAAATTTTCTATAAATTTTTTGTTTTCGAATAGAATTAACATTATACTTATAATCTTGAGAGATTGACTTGGAGTGAGGGTTTTATGTTTAATTCATGCTCAACTTTAAAGGGCCACTCTCTATTGAATTTATTCAGTGCGTATGAATTAGAAGATTTATACATACCCTTAGTATTAATCTGGTGAAACATTATTAAAATTAAAAAAAAATATGATAATTATAACTTGTCAATCTCTGTACTATAAGTCATAGCCATTAAAGTACTGAAGTTTATCTTTAATAATAACTTATGACTGTAAAAGTTTTATTTTAATTACTTATTTTTCATAAAATTTATATCAAATAATTAAATGTTTTAATCAAAACTAACATTATTAATTTCGAAGCTATACTTCTTTTAATATTATAAAGTTAAATCATATTTAAATTCTTTTACATACGATATTAGGAGATGCTATTCTAGCTACATTAAAGATTAATCTTACAAAAATCATTTTCAACCATATAATTTAAATGTAATAAATTAATATTAAATTAATTTAAATACATGAAAACCAACAGCTAAATAATTATAAATTTTAAATGTATTTATATTGAACGGTGAAGAATAACTTTTGACTCAACCTACATTAGTGTATCTAATCGCCTATCGCGTGACACGTGGCCTAAAATATTTTATATTATTTCGATTAAAATAAATTTAGGTTTAAATAGTATTTCCCGTCCAACTATCCTTAAACCGGCGTGCTTGGGTTCGCTCTTTCCTATAAATACCCCCCTCACACCTCAAAACTCAAACCCCATCTTTCTTTCTGAGATTTGTTCTCATTCATAGATTCCTAGCTTCGCAAAGGTAAAATTCGTCTCATTTTAATGCTGTTTTTAGAGATTTTAGATATTTGAGATCTGTTTCCTAATTTTTTGATCATTGTTTAATATATATGTATTCTGATTTAACGAAGTCATATTAATCTGAAGAGGGATTTGTGTCCTGGCTTTGGATTGATTGATTCAGGATTGGATACCGGACTTTGGTTGATTTTTAGGGTCTGATATCATTCCTTTGGATCTGCCAATACGTCTTGCAGATTGTTTAATGTTGTTTATTTGCATCTGTTTTTTAGGATTTGTGTGTGATCTGTGTTCCAATATTGGATAGGAGAAACCCATACCTAGAAGAATCCAAAAATAAAAATAAATCCTCCATCCAAACACAAGTTCATGTAATCTCCATCAAACCTATATGATCTCGGAAACATAAGCACCAATGTATATAGCATGTAAATTAATTAATAATCGTCAAGTTCGCTTCCAGAAAAAACACATTGCTTGTATTTTCATTACAAAACTTAGTCGTTCAACAACTCCCTTTCCAATTTCCGACACATCTCAAATCAACAAATCCAAACAGAACCCGCAACGCGAATGTTCAGACCATTCTTTTTGTGGCTCTTGTTTGGATTTGTTGATTTGAGATGTGTTGGAAATTGGAAAGGGAGCTGTTGAACAATTAACTTTTGTAATGAGAACGTTCACGTTGTTGCTTCTGTTTCGATTTGTTGATTTGAGATGTGTTGGAAATTGGAAAGGGAGCTGTTGAACGACTAAGTTTTGTAATGAAAATGCAAGCAATGTGTTTGTTGTGGAAGCTGAACTTGGCGATTATTAATAAGTTTACATGCTAGATACATTGGTGCTTATGTTTCCGAGATCATATTTGGTTCATTGGAGATTGAATGGGGGATTTTTTTTTTTTCGGATTCTCCTAGGTAGGGGATTCTACTGAACTGGGGTGTACTACTGTTGAGAGATATTCTCTTATGATTTATTTACTGATGACCTAGGTGACAAGGTACTAGGAGGGGTAGGGAGGAGGAGAGAACAGAGAGGAGAAACCAGTTTCCACTCTTGTTCGAGTGACCCAAGATTCTACTCTAGGAGTAGAAGAGGGTCTTAAGTGGGGACACTTCTCCAAATGGGGGATGTGATTAGAATCCCCTGCTTTCTACTCATTTTGCCCCAACCAAATGCATCCTTAGAAAACCATTAGATGTACCTGAATTCATCATTTAATTTGACCTTTGTTATGATTCAGATAGAACTTTCGACTTTTGTGAGGTTAGGGTGGGCAAATCTTGTCGGTGTACATATTAAAAGCCATGTTTCTTCACCCAGGTTTGCTCATGGATAAGTACTGGAACTGGAGCTAGTGGGATGATGGCATTTGGGCGGGGTATACAACTGTCCCCAAAAGTGTGAATACCTGGTTGTTTTGAATTGGTGTTCAGATTTGTTTATTTAGATTTATTAGTTCCAGCTTTCTTTGTACTGCTCATGTTTGTGATAGGTTATATGGATGAGCATCATGTCCCTTTTTTGTAGTTTTTTTTTTTATTTTGATGGGATATACTTTGTAACAATCTACTTGCCAAGTTTTGGAGTTTCTTGTGCTGTTGTCAATCTGGCCTTGTTGTTGAGGTTGTTTGACGCATGACCCTTTTCGAGGAAAAGGTAGCACCTATTAATGTCTAAGAAGTAAGAGAGAGGAGCTGTTTATGCATCAAAGGCCGGCAAATGGCAGCTGCCACAAACTGAGACTTATACAGCTCAAAACAACAAACAGCAGCAGCTGCTCGACTCGCACAAAAAATGAGTTAACTCATGTTTCTTCACTTAGGAGTTGGAGACCGGTTATTCCACTATAGTCCTTTTGCTAGAAGATTTACTCCCATTTGCTTCATGAGGTTATTTGGTGCCTGATCTTAAATACATGGAAGTAGAATGAATTCAAACTGCTTATGTCTGTGTATGGATAGAAACACAATTAACCTTCTCCACAATAAACTGCATGCGAACATGTGAACATATATACCGTTGAGTGGCTGCCCATACTAAGGTGATATTTACCATCTCCTTTCACTTTTAAGTATTCTATTGATGGAATATGCTTTCTTAACTCTTCTCTTTGGTCGGATATTGGATTGTTTTAGGGACTGGGTTTCATTTTCCAACCATGGAAAATGAAGAATATAAAAATGCGACCCTTCTATCTTATATGGAATAAAGGCTCTTTGTCAAGAATATGAAAAATGAGACTTTTCTCTCTGCTTCCAAGGAATCCATTTTCCATATGGAGGGTAGTAAAATTTATTTAGGAAAAGAGGGAGATTTCCTCGCTCATAATGCTTCATTCATTTTCAACGAAAATAAAGATTTTGATGCAAACAACAAAAAATGTCGAGTTTCCACGACTTGATACAAGGACAGATTTCATAGCACTTGCTGGGAAATATGAATAAAACCCAGTCATAATTGTTTCCATAGAATTGCTTTCCTCGAGGAAATAGACAAACACCTGCTTTGAATTTTGACTCTTATTACTGATTTGCTTATGTTGTTGGGTAATGTGTTAGACTCTTTTTGTATTTACTGATGGTATCTGTTGGAGCATTGTACACAACTTTTTTATTTGGAACTTTTTTTACAGTGATATGAAAAGTGTCAAGTTGGTCAATCGATTTAATGGTTTTTGCTCATGTTAGAATCTTTGCCATCTCATTTTTTGATAATTTTCTCTACTAACTTTCCACTGATGTCTGTAAGCGAGAATCATTTTTCGTTGATGTTGGTAACACTTTTATCTGTTGTTTGCATTCTAATATTAGTTCTGTTTCCCCCCTTGACATATTATGTTGATCTCCTGAATTTTCCTGCAGCAATTATTCATTTGTCACGTGAAGTTTTGTTAGATTGAAGTTTCCTGCAGTAGTTTTCAAGCCATTGCTCAAATTGTGGGTGCGTGCCTTTCTACATAGAAGAAAACCAGGAAAGACATCTATATAGCCTGGATACAGGTTTAGCTTGTATGTATTGTTGTATGAAATGGGGTGTCGGGGAAGGCCAGTATTTGATCTTAATGAACCCCCAACTGAGGAGGATGATGAGAGAGGGGGAGTTATTTGTTTGCAGCCTCAAAAAGTCATTCCTTCTCCAAGTCTTCATACCTCTGGGTTGTTTCTATCGTCAGAAGGTTGTCAAAGGATAGTTAACAATCACGCTTTCTCACATGCACCTTCTGTTTCAGGTTTTCAACCTTTTGTTAGGGTTAAAGATGTTCTAAAGGAGAATGCTAGAAAGAATGCAGTTGATTTGAATTCCAACTGTGCCACATCAGCTATGGCAGTAGATGCTAATTACGAAAATCAGTCACTAAAGTTGGTGTCTCCTGGGACTACAGATGATTTTAATTCTAACTGTGCCTCATCATCTATGGCTGTAGACAATAACAAGGAAAATCAAGTGATAAAGTCAGTGTCTCCTGGGATTACAGAGGCTCGATCAGTTGAACGAGAAGAAGGGGAATGGTCTGAGTTGGAGGGTGATGCTGATGCATCCAGGATGGACAAAAATGGTAGGCATGGAGGAGCTATCACAGATCATGGTGAATCTGTACTGAAACAAGAAGGGGATGAGAAAACTGATCATTGTGGCTTGGACAAGGTCTCTCAAGACATTACTTGTGATAATGGTCCTGTAGTCAGTGCCAAAGACCCAGTTGTCAACTCCATGAAAGAAGAGAATGAACAGGCTTCATTGGGATTGGAGCCAGAACCATTTGAACATTCACATAGCAGTAGCAGAAATTCAGATGGTAATAATAAAGGAAACTTATCTGCAGATGGATTGGAGGAATCTTCATCGATTTTGAAACAAAAAGACATAAAAGGAGTTGAAGCAATCCATGCTTTGAAATGTGCAAATAATCCTGGAAAGAGGCAAAAGCTTGATCAACATAAGGAGGCAATGCTAGGAAAAAAACGAAGTAGACAGACTGTATTTCTTAATTTGGAGGATGTTAAGCAAGCTGGCCCTATTAAAGCTTCAACCACAAGGAGGCAAACATTTTTGTCACCAACAATTACTCGCATGGTAAAGGAAATTCCTAATGTTCCTGTCCCTGCAGAAGGAAAACCTAAGGATCATAAACAAACAGATGCAGCTAATACCGAAATAAGTACAACTAGTGAGGTTAATTACCGTAAGGAAGAACCTAATGGAGAAATAAATTCAGGACTTCAATCTCGGACTAAAAAGTTGAATGGTGGGAATGATAATATTGGGGAAGTGTATCTAAATTCAATTCCGGAGACAGGGTTCTTGGAAGCAGCTCCCAGACTCGAGGCAGCTAAAGAATCAGCAGGTCTCAACAACGAAATCTGCTGTTCAAAGCAGGGACTCTCTTGATACTAAATTGGGGAACAAGAAGAATCCCACCCTAAAGAAGCAACCTTCAAAAAATTTGCAGTATCAAGACACATCGGTTGAACGTCTAATCCGGGAGGTGACTAATGAGAAGTTTTGGCATCATCCAGGTTTCAAAATCATCACTACTTTGTGAATTTTCACCAGTTATGATTGTTTGCATGCTATTCTTGTATTTCCTCTTTGAGCCTGACACTTAATTATGTCTGGATAAGTGATGAAGGCCTTCTTTATGAATCTTTTGAGAGGGCTCTTTCTTTGAACTACTTTCATAACTGGGTGTACCAAATTGAAAAAAAATGTTCGTTTCCCCTTCAAATCAACATTTCTTAAAAGTTCTGCTCCCAACACACCATTGCATGGGCACATCCACAGTCACAATTATACACAAACGCACAAAAAAATAAAAAAATACAAGATGCCTCCACTGGTGTGGCACCTTTCTGTCTTTTTTTTTTTTTTGAGAGCAGTGACAGTCTTTGAGCATCATCATTTGCCTGACCAAATAAGGTTACATCTTTGGGGGAATAAAAATGTGGATCCACCTATTGGGAATCAATTCCACCACTGTTTTCTTAAATAGTTTCCTGCAACCATATTTGGCTTTTATTTTAGATGGTTGGGCTTTCCATCTATCCCATTGTTAATGTTATGTTATTCCCATACATTTATAAGAACATATGATGATTAATCTTCCTATTAACTGATTAAGAAAAAAACTATCTGATTCTAAATTTCTAATAGTAGATGTCTTTAACATATAGGAGAGACAGATCTCCAATGTGTTCCAGGAAGTTTTGAATCTGTGGAAGAATATGTGAGAGTATTTGAGCCACTGCTTTTCGAAGAATGCCGAGCACAATTATACAGTACTTGGGAGGAGTCTATTGAAACAGTCTCAAGAGATGCACATGTTATGGTCCGCATAAAAAACGTGGAAAGGCGAGAAAGAGGTATTTCATTTCCTACTTGATATATGTATATTTTCGAAAGATTCCTACTTACTTGATTTGCTACTTGAAGTCATCTGGCATCACCTTAAAACTAGGCAAAGATTTTTTTTTTTGAAAGATAAACTATGCAAATTTTTATTTCACGCAGTTGCTAATTAGCAATTCTCTTTTGTTGGCATCTTGATTCACCATTAGGATTTGATATGATTCAGTTTTTCTGCGGTATATGATGTTTCTTCTTGATCATAGATGTGTTTCCATTATAATTTTCTTGGCCATGTTTGCTCTAGTGATATATATTTTTATTATATTTTATTCAATGCTCTCTCTCTCTCTCACACACACACAGGTGAGATGAGCAATAACCCGCCTCCAAAAAAAAAAAATAATAATAATAAAGAAGATAAAATTACATTATGTCCTGATGTCATAACAAAAGATCTCCCCTCTCTGCTTTCCAGCTAAGCATAGTCTGAAGAGTTTGGCGATCAGTGAATCTTGGAAATAACAAGACCCTCCTTACCTTGCAAGTCATGGGCTTCATCCACCCAATTTGCCAATTTCCATGGGGAGTGATTACCTTCGCATCACCATAGTAGACAAGTCTTCCTCTGACAAACCTCTGAAAAAAACCATTTTCAAACAGATCAAACTACAAACAGTGCATATAATTTCACCTCATTAGCAAATCAGCCACGCAGCAGTCCAAAGCATGAGCAGATAGTGCTGTCACTTAAATCATGAATGAGTACCACTGGTGCCCTAAAATAATGGTAAAGAACAATTGCCATAAAAGTTCATTTTATATTGATCCTCAATTAAAATTACACCACCATCTTGGGCCGAGGAGGCACACAAAAGAAACATTCTTTCCAACAGCTTAGCATATCTGCTTGGTGCCATCTCTGAAATTCTGCCAGGGTCAGAGTCCAATCAATAGCTTTTGTCCTGGCTCTATCTGCATCTTGAACTGCTGAAATAGAGTTCTTGAATGCTTAATTATTCCTCCCTTTATGACTACTACAATGGTGCTAGCACCATGAGATGTGCACCATAATCTTGCATCTCATCATGTTGAAACCAACTTGCCAAGTCTCAATCAATTGTCTCAAGGGTCAAGGGAACACTGACCAGCTGCCCTTAAAACAGGCATGACACTTCTTTCTTCCCCCTTTCTTCCAAAGGACAGAAACACACACAATGCGTGAAAGGAGTTGTGATCTATTGCCATTTTATTTCCCAAACAAGAAGAATTTGGATTATTATATGCTTCTATTATTTTATTTTGAATAACAGATAAGTCACTGATTTCACATTTGGCATGTCTGTCGCTACATTCATATCTTGGATGAGCTGTTGAGGGTTCTTATGAATGAAACTATTGCATGTGAAAGTGACCTCTATTATACTCATGTGGAGTTCTTAAGTGAGATGTGGCTGGTAGAATTATTTTGCTGTAGTCTGTGGAAGGCATATCATTGAGCCATTCTGCTCTCAGAAATGAAGTTGCCTTCCCTGATTTTTCTTGATGCCTATGTTTTGCAGAGTAATCTGTCTTTCAGGAGGCAGTTTTACTTGGCATGTTTGTGTCATGATGCCAGCTATTGGCCCATTTCTGCCAGCCTGCTGGTCTTGTAAAAGTCAATGATTGAGCATGATTTTTTTTTGCCCCTGGTGCTGGCATATGTACAAGACGCTGAGCAACTGGGCAAGTATGTTGAAGATGTTGAGCGATTGGGTGAGTATGTGATGATGTTGAGTAACTGGATCCTACCGGAATAAATGCTAGTTCTGCATTAGATCTTTGCAATTTTATGGAGGCTCTGCTGTTGATGGATGTCAGTTTTTAGTGCTTGACATGATTCTTGCCCATCTGTTTCTTTATTCAGCCAAGTTTCTGTCCTTGGTTATTATCTTTCCAACATCATATGTTTGTGGGAGAAAATTTAATTTTATTAACAAAAGAAAGAATACATATTTTGTTTATTCTAGGCAATCAATGTCCCTAAAGTTGTTTTTTGAAATGGACTACCCTGGTAGTTGTTAATTATTGAAAATTGCATTATTACATTTTTCATGACCTGTAATATCTAAAAAATTGTCGAGGATGTGAATATTTCTATTATCTCCCAAAAATGTGAAAATGCCGTAGAATGAGAGATTCAAGGCATATGGTATGAATGTTATGATTTGTGAGACACGGAGCATGAGTGCTGCAAGTTGGAATTCTTCTTTCCAAGTTCTGAAGGTTCTAACATGTTACAGTTAAGGAGCATATTGTTTTTCTTTCACTGAGTATAAAATTACAGGTAGATACTAGACACAACCAGTCTAGTAAAAAAATATGTGATGAGACTCTTATTTTCCATAAAATGGTCATCTACAGAAGTTTATGACCAAGCCTATGTGGATGAGCCAAAAATAACTGAGCTTTTTCTGATAAGAGAATATAGAGAAAAGACAAAGTGATATGGATGCCTGAGACTTACTTAAAATGTTGCCTCAATTCCTGAATATAAAATTACAGGTAGATACTAGATACAACCAGTCTAGTAAAAAATCATGTGACGAGACTCCATTTTTCCCTAAAATGGTCATCTAGAAGTTTATGCATGAACAAGCCTATGTGGACGAGCCAAAAATAACTGATGTTTGGAGAGAACCCCTTGGATTGTGACACTGAGCTGACTCTATTGCTGGGTATTGGTAAGAATCGGTCATATGCCTTTGCATAATTCGAATTGCTACCCATTACCTTGTGGAAACTTCATATCTTGAGTGGCAGAATTAATTATATTATGATATAGTATTTTTTATCTTTCAATTTTTGGGCTGCCGGCTTACAATTGAGGAACTTATTACTCTCCATAAAACAGAGCCTTAGAAAAGCAGTGCAGTAAAATATTGCTTCATGGTTTATGTACTTTTTTATTTATTAATTTTAAACTTATTCCTTTTGTTCCATTGTAAACTAGAGGAAGTTAAGATTGTTTCAGATTTGTCTAATGTAACATGACTTAATTCTTGCAATCTAGGATGGTACGACATAGTTGTTCTTCCGGTGCATGAATGCAAGTGGATCTTTAAAGAAGGTGATGTTGCGATTCTTTCAACACCCAGGCCTGGTGCAGGTTTGAAACTTTGAATACTAAACTGTATTTTATTTCGTGAGATCAACTTAGATCATGCTTCAGCTGACTGTTGATTTAAATTTTTCATTGGGTACTTTGCCAAGCAGCCAGGCATAGGAGGAACAACAGTATTGATGCAAATGAAGATGGTCTGGAGACTGAGGTTGCGGGACGTGTTGCAGGCACTGTTAGGCGATATTTACCGATTGATACTCGTGATCCTATAGGGGCCGTTCTTCATTTTTATGTTGGGGATACACATGATTCCAATAGGTATGTTCTAGTTACTTTTATGTGGTGCACAAGATGGTACTGTGGATTTTAAACTAATTATGGAATTGCTTATTTGTTCCATAGCTTTTGATTTCTCTTTATTATCTATTTAAATCAGTCATTTGCACTTTTCTGTTGTTAATAACTTTGTTTTAAATACATATATTTATTTTTTGAGAGATACCAAATTTTCTATATCAATGTGCAGCAGGATTGATGATGACCATGTTTTGAGGAAATTACAGCCCAAAGGTATCTGGTATTTGACTGTTCTTGGATCTCTTGCAACTACTCAACGTGAATATATTGGTCTGCATGCCTTTCGCCGTCTAAATTTGCAGGTGATGATGAAATCAAGAAATGAAAGTTTTATAATGCTCATGAAGTCTAGAATATGTTAACTGATCAATGAAATTGTCTGGGTTTTGTAGATGCAAACTGCTATCCTTAAGCCTAGTCCAGAACACTTCCCAAAATATGAAGAGCAGCCTCCAGCAATGCCTGATTGTTTCACACAAAATTTCATTGACTACCTACATAGGACATTCAATGGGCCACAATTGTCTGCTATTCAATGGGCTGCAATGCATACAGCTGCTGGTACAAGTGGCAGTGGAATGACAAAGAGGCAAGATCTTTGGCCTTTTACCCTTGTTCAAGGGCCTCCGGGAACAGGAAAGACGCACACAGTTTGGGGAATGCTAAATGTCATCCATCTTGTTCAGTATCAGCACTATTACAATGCCCTGCTAAAGAAACTTGCTCCCGAAAGCTATAAGCAGAATAATGACATCAATCCTGATAATATCAGCACAGGATCCATTGATGAAGTCTTGCAGAGTATGGATCAGAACCTTTTCCGTACTCTCCCAAAACTCTGTCCAAAGCCTCGAATGCTTGTTTGTGCTCCATCAAATGCAGCTACGGATGAGTTGCTAGCACGTGTTCTTGACCGTGGATTCATTGATGGGGAAATGAAAGTCTATCGACCTGATGTTGCTCGAGTTGGTGTTGATTCACAAACACGTGCAGCTCAGGCCGTATCTGTTGAACGACGGACTGAACAGCTTTTAGTTAAGAGCCGTGAGGAAATTGTTGGTTGGATGCATCAATTAAAGGCTCGTGAAGCCCATCTTTCTCAGCAGATAGCTTGTATTCAAAGAGAACTCAATGTTGTAGCTGCAACTGGCCGTTCTCAAGGATCTGTTGGCGTTGATCCTGATGTTCTTGTTGCTCGAGACCATAATCGAGATGCACTGCTACAAAATCTTGCAGCAGTTGTAGAGGGAAGGGATAAGGTTTTGGTGGAAATGTCAGCGACTTCTCATTTTGGAAGCCAGATTTCGTTCTGGTACTAACTTCAACTTGGAGGAAGCTCGATCGAATTTGGAAGCAAGTTTTGCCAATGAGGCTGAGATTGTTTTTACGACAGTCTCAAGCAGTGGTCGCAAGCTATTTTCTCGCCTCACACATGGTTTTGATATGATTGTAATTGATGAGGCAGCTCAGGCTAGCGAAGTAGCAGTTCTTCCTCCTCTCTCTCTTGGAGCTGCACGGTGTGTTCTAGTTGGGGATCCTCAACAGCTTCCTGCAACTGTTATCAGCAAGGCAGCTGGAACTTTATTATACAGTAGAAGCCTATTTGAGAGGTTTCAACAGGCGGGTTGCCCTACAATGTTGTTATCTGTGCAATACAGGATGCATCCACAAATCCGTGATTTCCCATCCCGATATTTTTACCAAGGCCGCCTTACTGACAGTGAGAGTGTTGCCAAATTGTCTGATGAGATATATTACAATGACACGTTGTTGAAACCTTATCTATTTTATGATATCACGCATGGTCGGGAATCTCATCGAGGTGGATCCGTTTCATATCAGAATATCCATGAGGCACAATTTTGTTTGCGGTTGTATGAGCATCTTCAGAAAACTTTGAAATCCTGTGATGGAAAGAAGGTGTCTGTTGGCATAGTAACTCCATACAAGTTGCAATTGAAGTGTCTTCAACGGGAGTTTGAGGAGGTACTAAATTCTGAAGAAGGTAAGGACCTGTACATCAATACTGTTGATGCATTTCAGGGCCAGGAACGGGATGTCATAATCATGTCTTGTGTTCGCGCATCAAACCATGGCGTGGGCTTTGTTGCTGATATTCGACGTATGAATGTCGCACTCACTCGTGCAAGAAGAGCTTTATGGGTATGATATCTTTCCTATTCTTTTTTTTTTAATTTTTTCTATTTGTAATTCCATTGATTGTTCAAGTGGTAGAACTCACCTAGTCAACATGAGATAATATGGATGAGGCTTCATTTTTAATGGAGAGTTGAAAATTTTAAATTAGTTGGAAGATGCAAATATATCACTAGTCTATTTAAGCATTCTTTTTTTCGAATTGCCATGTTCAACCATGTCATGCACTAGTTGAATCTTTGAAAGTATTCTTATTTTTATAAAACTGTTAATATTTATGTTTTCAGTGGTAGTGTTATATAAAAGGATTCAGAACTATAAAAATAGGTTTATATAAAAGGATACAGAACCTTAAATAGGTTTATGTAAAGGATACAGAACTATTAAAATATCTTTATATATAAAGGATACAGAACTTAAGTATACATCTTTACTCATAACAATTATACGCTGTATGGTAAGTCCTACGCTTGCACAAAAATCTCGATGCGAACCATCATTATCTTTAAAGCTTGTCCCATCTTTGGGGTCAGCTTTTCAAGTTCTACTCATAACAATTATGTTCTTTGTCACCTCACATTCTATCATGTCCCATTCAAGTATAGGAGAACAACTGTTTTTCTCCACAAAAATTTAAATACCAAATTACCCAAAATTACACATCCACTGGCTAATTATAGAAAGTATAGACACCACCCAATATGAGTCTATGTAGGTTTCCCTTTCTTCAATGTAAGAATGTACGATAAATGTTCATATCTATGTACTCCATATTTTACCAAAGCATCTTGTATAGTGTTTTTTGCTGTTCCTTTTACATGCTGAGAGGTTACCTCCATTGATGATATAATACTTCTTACCACTAATCTCCATGTTATCTTGCCACTTCCAGATGCTTGCTTCATTGCATTTAATGAATCACAAATTCAGTAATTGACTTTGTTGTCATAGCTTCTTGAAACACTCCAAAGCTTTTTATACTGGGTCTGTTTCTGGCATACAGATGTTTAACATTTTTTACTAGGGTTATTTCTGGTCTATGGATGTGCCCGAACTATTTTGACATTCCCTTATCTTCTCTTCTACCAAAGGATGAGCTTCCTTTAATGCCACTTATCTCTAATTATGTATTTTATTACATGACACACCCATCTTAACATATGCAACTTGTATGATCATTCCTTTATTTATTTTTGATGACCGAAGGTGTCCAGGCGTCTCACCCATAGGGGACTATACCCGACTAATCCTTCGAGGCATGTGTACACCTCTCTGCACACACATACCGGGTTCAAGCGATGAGGAGTAACCCCATGGGGAGTAGCCCAGAGGGGTTTGAGCATGAATCAAATCAAGACCTCCTTTCAGTGAGGGAGAGCTTTTTGACTGTCAGGACAACTCCCTCTGGGTTTATCATCATTCCTTTATTGACCTGTCTTTTCTTCATTTCCTGACATTAAATGCCCCTTTTAACCCAACCCACCCACCATCCCCTGGCTGTCTATAATTGAAGTACATAAATAAGACTCTCTAGGGATTCTTCACATTATTATTATTATTTTTGAAATGTTGAATTTTATTAATGAAGATGTCTCAAGGTGAGAACAAAGAGTACAACAGGAAGGCACTCCAATAAGCAAAAGAGGAAAAAAGAAATGGGATTAAGGTTTTTATTTGTATTTTAATAGTAGTCCTTCGCACCTTAGTAAAGTTAACCATGTGTAAATTCCTTTCTGTACTTTTTCATGAGTTGGGGTAATAGAAAAATGGATTCTATTGTTCATCTTTTTATTTTTGTTCTACTTCTTCCTACTTCTTGGGTACTTCAATTGTTCATCCAATTGGCATAAATCTTAGGTCTCAAAAGAATCCATTTTGCCAAATACAACCTGCTGCATCTTCCTCTCGATACAAGGAATCCCCTAAAGTGGAGCCTGCTGGACTGCTGTCTACCCATCTCCCCACTGTATTATAATTTGATGCCTTCAACATTAACTGTTTGTGTAGCCTCATTTTTTGAAGAACTCATCCATGCTCTATGAAACACCTGGATTATAACAACCTGGGTCCCTTGGCCAGAACCAGGTGGAGAGCCTTGCTCTAGCTTAAAAATGCTGAACTGTAGACGGGACAGAAAGAGCTACAGTATGGAGGTGGTGTTTGGGGCTGAAGAGACCAGTTGGACACAACTTACCATGGCTCCTCATTTGACCCATGGTAAGCCATAGTTGTAGAAGGTCCAATCAGTTAATGTGCTTGCTCAGCTATACTCTTTCCACTGGTGAAATTGGTGATAGAATTTTATAGGTGAAAATGGTTTTCCACAATCCATTTTATCATTGTGGGCCATAGGTCAGTGGGCCAACCCTTTGTATTACATCATTGCAGTTGTTGAATTGACTGACTTTTAAGTCGTCTGGTTTTAGTTTCAAATTTGCCAGCTCTTTAACCTCTCCTGTGGGTTTACCTAATATCTGATTTGAGAAAACTTTTAAATAATGCTAATACAGTTTAATAGATTTCTATTTAGTGCTATTTATATGTTTTTGAGAAGTTCTAATGTCTTTTTATTTAAAATAATAAATATATTTTGCCAGTTATCTTTATGAGTAAGTGCTAGTGAATCACTTCTCTCCTAGTTACATAATATACCATGAATGTTTATTTACATAATAGCATGATTTTTGGCAGGTTATGGGCAATGCCAATGCTCTCATGCAATCCGATGACTGGGCCGCACTGATTTTAGATGCAAAGGCAAGGAACTGCTTTGTGAACATGGATTCTATACCAAAAGACTTTCTGGTTTCGAAGGGACCTTCTTACACTCCATTACCAGGTAAAGCTTCTTCCAACATGAGGGGAATGAGAACGCCGGGACAGAGAAACAGACAATTAGACATGCATATGGAACCGAAGGCTGGAATACAGTCAGATGATGAGAAAATGAATGCATTGGTTTCTAGAAACGGTGGTTACAGGAATTTAAAGCCAATGAGTTAGAACTCCTTGAATGTTCAGGAATGTTTTAGACAGTGATCTCTAGATGCTGGGTTGAATGTTAATTTGGGAGGCAAAAATTCTGTTGGAGCCATGCAAGAGCTTCATAATCAGATATTCAATGGTATCTGTAGGCTTCAACACTGGGGCTTGAGAATGGTCAACATCTTAATTTTAGCAAGATTCCCTCATCGAGGTTCTTGACATTCTTCAAGCCACTTATGTACCATTGCCCCTTTCAATTCAATGCGTTGGCTCATCATCATCATTGGTTGATTCTGGTGATTGGTGTGGTCAGCTGTTTTGCATGTTGATTTGATGGAATTCAGAAAAAAAGAAGCAGCTTTGACCTTAAAGATGGCGATTGAGATGTTCTGGACAAACATCCAGCCAACCAAACTCATAGTGGGATCTGGTCAACTTGCGATGGATCTGTCAACATGCATGTTGCATGTGGAGCTCCCCACTTTCATTAAATGTACAAAGAGGTTTGAATGGAATCAGCATGAGGGGGCTACAGACACTAACACAAGTGAATTCATCCACATAATGGGGATCTGCGGCATCCTGATTGATAGGACTGGCAAGTTCAACAGTCAGACACTGCCTGTACAAGGTGTAATCTGCTGAATCAGCTTATTGAAATGGTACATTTCTGGAAATCTTCCTGTTGAAATCAAAGCAGTTCCCTCAGTATCGGGATTTCCATGATATTTGGTTTTTGGAAGAACCAAGCTTGCTTTTCTATGGACATGTATAGATGCATTATATTGACTTCTTAAACATTGAAGGCCTGTGGTTTTGCTGTCATTGAAGAGGGCTGATGCTTTTATACTCGATCCTCAAGGCAATTTTGAAATTGTTATGTATGTATAGTGGATACAGGACTACAGTTAAGCAAATTGTAGAGGAAGCTGCAGTGTCGCCTATCATGTGCATTGCAGGTTAGAATTGTAATGAAATTATTTTATTTCATTTTTTTTCCCTTGTCACTTGTTTTACTATAGCATTAGGGTCATGATTCTTATTCATTGCTTTCATGTTAGAAAGTCATATTTGCAACGTGAAAAAGCAGAAAGGCATTTGCATGTGTTTGCATATCACGGAAAAAATAGGGAGGAGGAAGAAGGGGGGTAATTTGCAAGATTTACTCTCGGTCTCCAGGAAATTGTGGAACACCTGTTAGGGTTGGGTATTCAACCCAAAAAGCTAGCCTATTAGGTGGAGTGTTCCAAATCCTTTGTAAGTTCTTAAATATCTCCCTCTTCACAACTAATGTGGGATTCGTTTGCTGCCCCAGGCTCTCCGGCGGATAGAACGTCGGTCGGGCATCCCGTCCAGCTAGGGATCCCCTAAGTCCGCATGCGTTGCTTGGGGATATGGCTATGACATCACTTGTTGGGACTAGATATCCAACCCAAACGGCTAGCACATTAGGTGGAGTAGTCCTTTATAAGTCTCTAAATCTCTCTCTTCACAACCAATGTGGGACTTGTTTGATGCTTCAACAACAACGACATTTGATGTGCTTGCAATAAAGAGGAATACCATGCAAATTTCATCTGCAAGAGGAAAAGCTCATGAATAAGCTCTTATTTAAATGGGCTATGGTTATGTTCTATACGATTCCAATATTGTCATTGGGGATCTGTTATCTTATTTGTTGTGTTGTTGAATTATTGAAAATATTATTTTGTATCTATGTTTGGGTTTGGTTGAGAAACATTGCCCGGTTAGAATGGCTGCTACTCTACTTCAGTTCCTACCCACCACCAGAAGAGTCGGTCAAAGAAGTAAAAGGAGCATGTCAGCAACCGGTGCTTCACGAAGATCTACCAACTTCTCGTTACTGGTCATCATCAATCAAGCTGCTTGAACCCCGTAAAAGAAAAGAAAAAAAAAAGAGCGTTTCTTTCTTTAAGTGAGTGAAAAATTTGACTCGGCTGAAGCTCGCCTTATCTGATGCAGCACTGCTTTGGGAAATCATTATTTTTAATGGTTTATTGGATGAAAGATTGTAATGTTTGTGGTGATGTTTTTCTAGTAATGTTGCTCATGTTGGCCTCAGTCCCAGTCACTCAAATGGATTGTATTCTTTGGAATTCTTGTTTTAGTTTAATTAAATTTTACCGATGTTTTAGAAAAATGCCGATGCTGATTTACTTGTAAGAAATGGGATACATTTCTCATTGTAGAACTGGAGCTTCTCTATCACCAAGGTTAAAATGCTGAAATGCAAATTATATCCGGCCCTGCTCGAACCTTCTTTCTTATGGTTCAGTTTCATACTGAAATTCCAATTCCCCAATCCCTTTGAGCTCAGATACCTGCATTCAATGTAATATACTTAATTTTTTTGTGGATTAATGTGTGGAAAACTCACACGGATGAGTCCACTACTCCTAAGGTACACCAAGGTTAGGTCATGGGGATTCGAACCTGCAACCTCCCTCCCTGAGGCGAGAGGCAACTAGTTAGGATAATATACTTAATTTTTGTTCTTAATATAATAATTTTTTCTTCTTAATTCACTCGTAGTGTTTTATTTCATTATATGATTTTAATGTAATTAACTAGTTTATTAATGTTTAGTTTTTTATTCTTATTTTCTGTGCCTATTATTTATTTATTTTTATTTTTGTTTTTCTTATATATAAAGGTTTTTTTTTTTTTGAAATTTGTCGTGAATTGTAGCGCCGAGACAACCAAAGCACCTAAGCGTGCTTCCCATGCCATAGCTAATTGAACCATTTCCATAATAACTGACCCATCTGATTGAAAGGACACCCATTTCAAACGGACTGGTTTCGAATTGAACCCTAATTGATCATTTCAGATCCAATTACCATGCTGGAGGAGGAATCAACTTCTCCATTAACAACCAAATTAATAAGAAATCAAACATCAAGTCCTTCTCAAACGGTATTGTGAACAGAACATTATTCAATAGAAACAAAGATATAATTCCTTCTGAAATCTTCTTCCAATTCTCTCACTATCTTGATTTTCTTCTTATCATGTTAGTAAGGTCTAAGGTGGATTGATCGTGGAATGCCAATGTGGATCAGGACCAATCTGCCCATCTACTCATTGAACTTGGTCGCCGTTTCACAGGACCTGCAACAGAGATTGATATCCAAGAAACTGTAGAATAGCACTCTTCTGAAACTAGGTAGAAACTCATCTTTTCACCTTTGTGGTGTTTGATCTCGGCAAGTAGAGCTTTTCTAAATTTTATTACAAAGAAGAAAGCAAGTTGCAGTAGTAGTATATCAAAGAAGTGTTAAGCCTTAACTTTGTACAAAAGAAACTACAATACAAGAATCAGGAACAAATGTCTCCAAATAGGGTGGAAAATGATTTGAATAAAATGGAGAGAATGCGTTTGGTAACTGATCAGCATGCTACATAAAATAATTGTAGGAATAAGGAGAGAGAGACTACTAATTGTGGTGGGTAGGGATAAAACGGATTCGATAGATAATTGAGTGGCAGAATCAAATGGAGAAGTAGAATTCGAAAAACCAACTCTAAATAAATGAGATGATAAAGATAATACATTTCAAGTGATTACGGAGAACAGAATCGCTTCGTTATAAATTTTTATGCTAAACCATACAAGAAAAGAGCAAATTTAGACCACTCCATTGAAAAGAGGAAATACTTATTGCCTCATCAGCCCCAGCATTAAATTGGAGGCCTCCTGTTTCATATTTCAAATATCTATTGCCTTGGGTCACGTGGATTAAAATTTCCTGCTTGAACATTTAGCCTACTCTCCAATTCATATTGGCTCCACAACTGACGTACTGAAGAAAGTCCAAGATTGAGAGGTTCTCAGCCCATTGAATGGCAGAAGAATAAACAGTTAAAAATTTGACACAGTAATTGATCTGTAAAAAGTTCGAGTATGGATGGTTCGGCATAAGGATCTCTACAATGGTTGCTTGTTTGCCCAATTACATGATTCCAACCATGAGTCTGTTTTCTCTTTACTTACTGTTTCGATCAAGCTCAAACCCGGTATCTTCTTTATTCTTTCTTCCTCCATTTGCTTTCTTATCCTCTCTGCTTCATCCCACATTCCCTTAGAAGAATATATGTTTGAAAGTAGTATATAATCTCCACAGTGATCCGACTGCAGCTCGAAAAGATTCCTGACAGCAACCTCCGCCAATTCAACATTTGAATGCAATCTACAAGCACTGAGAAGGGTTCTCCAAATGATTGGATTGGGTTTGATTTCCATCGAACATATGAATCTGAATGCCTCCTCGAGCCGCGCTGCTCTGCTGAGGAGGTCTACCATGCAACCATAGTGCTCAACTATTGGCAAGATATGGTACTCGTTTCTCATCAACTCAAAGTAATGCAGCCCTTCATCAACTAAGCCTGCATGGCTACAAGCACATAAAACTCCAACAAAGGTGACAGCATCAGGCTTTTGACCAGAATGCCGCATTGATACAAAGAGCTCAAGTGCATCTTTTGGATGTCCATGAACAGCGAGACCTGCGATCATGGACGTCCATGTCATGACATCCTTTCTTATCATCTTATCAAAAATTTCTTTGGCCTCATCAATGCACCCACATTTTGAATACATATCAACCAAAGCAGTCCCTAATGTCACATTGAAGCTGAAATGTTTCTCTTCTGCATACAAATGGATCTTCTTTCCAACATCAAGCGTCCCTAAACTCGTGCAAGCCGACAATGTGCTAACTAACGTTGCCTCATCAGGGTCCAAACCCACCACCCACATTTCATGGAAGAGTTTCAAGGCTTCATGGAACCGGTTATTGAAGACATAACCTCCTATGAGTGCATTCCATGTACCAACTTCTTTGTTTCTCATTTCATCGAAAGTCCACTTTGCCAAATCCATGCATCTGCATTTTGCATACAAGTCTATAAGAGCTGTACCAACATTAACATTCGACTCAAATTCTGCTCTGTTTTCATAAATGTAAGTATGAACCTGTCTCCCCAGGCCAATATCCTTCTTCTGTGTGCACGCAGAAAGCGCGCCAATCATGGTTACATCATTCGGTCTGATGCCCGAGAGAAGCATCTGATCAAACACTCTCAACCCATCATCGGGCAGGCTGTTTTGAATGTAACCTGCAATCATGGCATTCCACGTAACAATGTTCCGGTCTTGCATTTTCTCAAACAGCTTGCGGGCGGCAGCCAGTTCCCCGCAGACTGAGTAAACATGAATGGCAGTGTTGGCCACAAAGATATGGAACTCATTCCCGGTTTTTACGATGAGGCCGTGGACCGTTCTCCCGAATTGGAGTGCAAGAGAACGGGCACAAGCCTTGAGGGTAAAGGCATAGGTGAAACTTTCAGTTTCGACGCCCTTTCGAAGCATTGAAATGAAAATTACAAGAGCATGCTGTGGGGTGGGGCTGATTGAGTAGCCCCTAATGATGGTGTTCCAAGTGAAGGAATTTGGGTTTGGGGAGTTTGTGAAAATCAGCATAGCATAATCGATTTTTTCTAGTTTGATTGCTGTAATTTCTACTAATTTCCCTGTTACGAAGGAATTTTTATGGAGGCCTGAAGTGGTAAGGTATGCAAGGTTTTTGTTCAGTTGTTTGAGAGTGGTACATAGATTTAAAAGGGAAAGGCATTGCTGGATGTTATTTGGTGGGAATTGGGAACCTTCAGAAGTGAAGAAATATTTATGGGAATACGCCTTATATAAAGGATTTATTGATAATTTTATGGTTCTAATGCAACATAGAGAATGCATGGAGCTCTGGGTAATCTTCTAAGGGGTTTTGTATTGAAAGAGAGAGGATTATATAAAAGAGTTCATTGAAAGACATCTAGTTTTAAAAGCCCAACATTCATTAAGTATCAGGGTTGAAAAATCGGCCTTCCCGAGCTTTCGGTAACGATTTTCTCTCTCTTCATTTTTTTTTTAAATCCCAGTGGCTTTTTTTAAAAAAAATAAAAAAAGCTATTTAAAAATATATATATATATATATATATATATATATATATATATATATATATATATATATATATATATATATATATATATATATATAAAAATCAGCAGAGATATCGACCGGACCCACAATCGATATTTGGCCGAGATCTCGGCCGTATCAGCCGAATTATTTTATCTCTGGCTGATATTGTACGTATCGCTAAGTAATACACTCAACTTGATTAGTGGGCTAAGTCCAACTTGTGAGAGTTTTGGATTTTGCCCCTAATGATTTTATATAGCATGTATTACAATCAATGTTTTAAAAATTAAGCCGAACTCTATAGTTCTATCTTATTGGACTTGAATCAGCTTCTAACTTGAGATGAGTCAGTTCTTTAGAACGGTTCGATTTATTTAAGAATTACTATACATCTTATCTATTTTGATTTTGATTTTATTTTTCATCCATAATGGTTGGGTTTTATGACAAATTACTGATAATTTTTAACCCATCTCGAGTTCAATTTTTTTAAAAATAAAAATAAAAGGTGATATATTATGAAAATTTGAATGAATTGGGTTGAGATTTCACCCTATTTTCGTCTAAATTTTAGTCCAATTAATTTTTTCTTTTTCCTTGGATAAGATATGGAAAATATGAAAAATACACATAAATATTAAGGGTGCATCTTGGATTCAAATATTATGAAAGTCTAAGTTTGACACAATACTTAAATTTGAATCTTAATTTATAAAAATTCAAATAACTTAGGTTGTTTGTCCAATTTTAATTTGTTTTTATTAAAATTGTGTTAAAGGCCAAGGTATTCATGCATCTTAAAGTACGTGACTAATTTTTGAGATATGTATAAACCTCTCTATTCACACACACCGAGCAACATTATGGGGAGTGACCCTTTTATATTGATACTGGTTTGAATTCAAGATCTCCTACATCTCAGACGAGTTTTTGATCACTAAGCCAACCCTCACGGATTAATTGTGTTACTAATTTTTTTTTCCCCTCCTTTGTGTATGCAAATTCTAAGAGAAGATATGCTTTGGTTTACTAGGTGGCCACACAATTGGAACAACAGCTTGTCAGTTCTTCAGGCATAGGCTATATAACGTCACAACAAATGGTAATGGTGCCGATCCAACCATCAATCCTGCCTTTCTTTCCCAAATTCGAGCTCTTTGCCAGGCCAACGGCGACGGAAGCAGACGTGTGTCACTAGACACCGGTAGCGTCAACAAATTCGATGTCTCCTTCTTTTTGAGTCCAGCCAACAGACAACGCCACAATCTAATACATTTGATTCGAAGTTCACAAAAAATTGCTGTGTGAAATGATCACCTGTAACTAGAGTGTAACGTAGTAGCCCATGCACCTAAATATATGGTTTAAAAGAAAAATAGACGGTGATGAATCCATTGGAAATGTCTCTTTTTGCTTATGTGACCCACAAAAATCTACTTAGTTGAATCAATCTAGTCACATTTTTAAAGACGGCATAATTTAGAGATTAAAAAATAATTGAGCTCATCACATTTTGAAGAGCTAAAAATGTGGCTTGATTGTTTTAATCAACGTGATTTTTGGTTAACCACATATTTAAAAAAATATCTTTCCAACAAACTTATCATCACCCCGTGTAGTAGGTTTAATGTCTAAGTGTGTGGGTTAATATATTGTACATCAATGTGCAGATGATCATCCTTTATTTACTTGTGCAGGTGATCATCCTTTATTTGATGTAAAACTATTCACAGATAATTTGTGGCTCTACCAGGCCGTTCCTGAGATCCTCTAAAATCTTAAGAGCCTTAGGCGGAGTGAGATTTCAGGGGTCCTTGACTGGTATATTAAGAAGTTTAAGTATGAAGAGCTCTAGACGGCAGCCTACACTACCTATGCCCAGGGCCGCTCTGTGCTCTACTAGCATCTTTGAAATCAAATAAATTGCTATTAAGAAAAGAAAAAAATATATGTAAAATGTTTAAAATTTCCAAAGTAATTGAAAACAACCAAAAAAGTAGAATACATTTAAGGGGGTGACTAATTGCCAATTGCTAGTTTAGGGTATCATGTTAATTCAGCAATTCAATTAATTGAAGAGAAGAGGAGGAGTAATTAGTGACATATTGCTGCATTTTCACAACATAGTTGATTGATTTAGTACATTGCTTGGGTTCTTTGGGGTTAAAATGTGCAAGTGACACTCAGTAGAAGTTTCAAAGGCAAGAAATCGTGAATGGTTCTTCCTTTCTTCATCATTTGTAGAAGCTATGCCTCTGAGGTATGAATTCCTTCGTTTCTAACCTTGAACCAGCACTAAAGTAAGTTTTCCTTCCTCTTGCCAGGAAGTTGTCTTCCATTTGTAGCTCAACTTCGCACAAGAAAACTGCACAGACGGGCCGGTGATCGGAGAACCGAGACTCCTCGCGGATGTACGATGATTGTTCGATACCATCTCCATACCATAATATCCGATCACACCTGAAATTTAAAATTGGAAGCAAATGATGGAACATATTTCATGTTGGTTGAGAAAAATCGTCCACACCAATTCCGCATACGTTGGTGATTCGATGGAGAATTATTTTGCAGGTCTTTAGAGTAAGTAAAAAACCAATAAACCAAAATTAATGAAGATCAAAGCACTGATTTTAGATATGTACTAGTTCGGTCGTGGGTCGAGCTGTAATTTATTTTTCTATTTATTATCTGTGTGCTTCTATTCCCAACAATGCTTGCGTATATGACGAGATGGGAGTCATTTTACTATTTTTGAGAGTAGTGTTGCAATTCTATTTTCATGGTCTCTTGTTACAAATGGATACCCTACAAATTCGTAAGACACAATATATACAGTATTAGGTATAAAATTAAGAAGACATCCTAATATTCTTGCCTCTTAATCCTTGAACTTTGACTAGACTAACACTGGAATGACAAACAGAGATTGTAACAAGTTTGATATTGTACACTCAAAACAACCCAATTTAGCCTGTTAAAATGATATAGTGTAGTTTGATGTAAGAAAATTAAGACAAGACATATTGCAATGTTGTGAAAAGGTGATTTTGACGTAATGGGGCGATAAACATGGGTGTAGTTCAACTGGTTGTCTCCCGCTTCAGGAAGCGGGAGGTTGCGGATTTGAGCCTCCATGACTTAACATTGGTATGCCTTAGGGGTAGTGGGCTCATCCATAGAGTTTTTAATAAGATTGTGTCTGATTTTCCATTTGTTAATAAAAAAAAAAAAAAATTAAGCAAGTGAATTTAAAAATAGATGAAAAAAGTGACTTTAATGAAGATAGTGACTAGAAAAAGATAACGAATGAGATAACACCAACTAACCATTTCAATGCAACAATAGAGGGATCCCATTGTTTGTATTACTATAAAATTAATACAAGGTTATGCATATCAAGGAGGAAAAAAAAACATACCATGCTGGGGTTCTTCGTTTCTTCTTCGATTTTCCTGTTTCTCCAGCATAAGAGTCAGAGTTTTGTGAATATTTGTAAGTAGGAGCAAAGAAGATCTTCCCCTCTTTCCACCCTTTGAACACTCTTCCAGCTTCCTTCTCGATTATTAACTGCAATTCGTAAATACTAAGTGAGCCATATGGATTAGGAAAGTTGTTACGAGTCACTTAAAATTGATTTTTGACAGTAGAGTAGTTGATTTTATAGTTTATAACTTGATCAAATGGAGAAGTAGAACTCGAAAAATCAACTCTAGATATAGCAAAGAATAATTGCGACTTTTTCGACCAACCCATCCACACGGGCCATGTGGGTCCCAACCCACTCATTCATTAAATAGACTCAAAAAGATCCTCAGCATAGCTTATTACACAAGTTCAAACTTATTCATTTATGCCAAATTTAAACTAGAGCATGATTGTCTAATGCACTAATACTAAAAATTTATGGAGCTTCACTTGAACAATTCAAAAGTGATTTGGCCATTTCAACCATTTAGAAATTGCTAAATTCTTTTATAATAACCAATTCACTAAATGAATGTAATACACTTGATGATCCGATTTGGTATGAGTAGGAAACTAGGAATTGAGCTGGACTTAGCCCATGAACAGCCCAAGGGTCCACCATATATGACATCAGTTTTCAGGCCATTTCTTAATTTCTTACTTTGGCCTGAATTTTTCATGCATTAGACGTGTGATTGTGGATGGACTTAGCAAGGATGATACCTGGTCTCAATAACAAATTTCACTAGAAATCCAGATTTCCCGCCAAAATTTGTTAGTGTGGGCCTAGACAGAAATATCAGCTAAAGGGACCCAAAAATTGCTCTCAATTATAGTTATTAAACTCAAAAAAAAACTCAAGTCAGTCCATCTAAGTTGACTTAGCTGCGTTTAAATGAGAGAGAAATTTTGCAAGGGTTACTTGGAGTTATCCTTGATTAAGGGTTACCCTAGGTATTATAAATACCCCTTGAATTTTTTAAAGTGGAAGAGGAGGGGTAAAAAATTGATTTTTTATTCCCACTCTTTAGTTATTAAGTAAGGGTAATGAAAGTTAACTCCCATTACCCACATGGGTATAGGTCAATTGGTTGCCTCCCACCTCAAGAAGCAGGAGGTTGTTGGTTCGAGCCCCCATGGCTAACCTTGGTGTGCCGTAGGGGAAGTGGGCTCACCCATGGGGGTTTTATGCTGGGTATCCTAAGATTTGTCACGCCTAAATTCAAAAAAAAAAAAATCTTAGATTTTTTAGTCTAATCTCCGTCTTGAGTTTTTAAATACAGTCCCTACCGGAATTTGTATCTCAGTACCTGGTCTCTCTGTAGGAGAGCTTCCCAGTTATTATCCTCAAGCAGCACCCTTGTTTCGGCATAGCTGAGAGCAATCCGATAATTCAAATCTCCTAACCAGATTACCCGACTGTTACATTTACATCATCACATAGAAATCGTCAGAATCAGCAAAAGAAATCATGTTCCATTTCTAAGATGGATGGCTACTTGGATAGTGAGCAATAGCAACCTACTCGTGTTCGAGAATTCTTTCAGGAATCTGGTGATGACCATTCTTGCAAATCTTGGGGAACTGTGTGTTCTTGAAAATCTCGACGACGTCGGCGTTCCGCTTCAATTCGTCGCCTTCCTTCTCTCCCGATGCCAAGTGACTGCACACAAAGCAGAAGCTCGTCTTGTGCAGTGTCATGCTCATTGATATGCATCCCTGCAATTACGTACCCCTTCAAATCAGTCTACATGCAAAGGAAGCTCTTCATAACTCTCAAACAATAATTTAAAAATATGAATAAATTTGAATTGACTCGAGTTTTTTGAACAATTGGGTAAGATTCATTCAAAATAGGGAAAAAACATTCCCATCAAATACAAAACGGGGACACCACAACAAAGTGCAAAGCAAATAGAGAGCCCAGACAGAACAAACAATAAAAAAATGGAGCTCTAATAGAACAACAAAAAACCTAAACATCAGTAAATACTCTCGAACCAAAAAACAAAAAGTGAGTACTAGTGCTGTTAGTCCAATTTTGAAGGTTCCCAAAAGAATGACTCGAGTTATTAACATTTTATGTAAGTTGAAATTATTTAGAACTTTTTACTCAGTTGGATTTTAAATATTTGACTTTTGAACTCTTCATTAATTTAAAATCTAAAATTTTGTAATATTTAAATTTAAATTTTAAAATAATCTTTTTAACAGATACTACATAGAAAGTAACTAAAAAAAACTCAAACAAATTACCGTGAAGAACATGGGTGTGCAACCTAATATACTCATAAACTTAAGTACATAGTCTATCGTGGCTTAATGATTTAAAGCTTGAAATAGTTAATAGTCAGAGAGGCAGATTTTATGATTTTTAACATTGATTTTCTTCTGATGCTATACATATATAGAGACTTAATTTGTCTATGAACTTCGGTGAAACAACTCTCCAAACAATTTCTCATTAAGGGAGACTGCATTCTTTTAATAAGCCATTGGATATCTTTGGACATTCAAGTAGGTCCCAGATGAGTCCAAATGTTCCAAACATTTATGTCCATTCAAGCTTTCCATGGAGTTTGAATTCTTTGCTACACCACTAGTTAAAAAGTGTAATACACCAATGAGATTTTGACTTGTAATTATTTTTTATATTAACCATTTCATATTAAATATTTAGATTTTAGCATTCAATATTTGACAAATTCTGAAGATCGAATATGATGTAAAATGATGATAATGTATAACTCAAAGGAGTTGGAGTGATGGTCACGAACCTACATTAGGAAGTGAGAGTCCTGAGTTCGATTCTCACTCCTCCTCAAGGGCTACTCCCTGTAGAGTTATCATGTCCCTATGAATAGGGAGGCTTGCACATACCTTGAAAATTAGTTGGGTGCTCTAAAAGGCCTCAAAACTTTGGCCATCACAAAAAAAAAATGACGATAATGTATCAGAATTCAAAAAAAAATCTCTTTTTTAAGTAGTAGAACAAGGGGTGAAACTTGGGTTGGGTCTTAATCCAACCTGTATGACCCGACCTAAGAAATCAGTGGGTTGGGTTATGTATTTGTATATTTCGAGTTGAGTTGGGTTGAAAAAATAAAATCCTGAATAAAACAATACTGGGGTTGACTCGGGTCAAGTTGAGTAATTTGGGTTAGCCATTTGGATCAGGTTGGGTTGGGTCGAATTCAAAAAACTTTGATATAAGTTAGATTGAATTTATTAAAATCTAAATTTTATCCCTAAGTAGAACGTAAGAAATAAGGTGAATGTGAAAGACCTTGTTGCCAAGGCAGCCCATGATCCCTCTCCCAACGCTGGAAACCCTAAGGTGGCCAATGTGCGGTACCAGCTCCGTCCTCACCCACACTGATAGAAATATGCCCACCATCTGCTTGCTTGCTATCAGGCAGTAGTTCAACTGATTCGAAGACGAAAGCTCCGAAATCGAATAACACGATGAGGCATCATCGTCGTGATCTGACCCTTGCGCCGCCACGTCTCCGATCGTTCTCCGCCTCTGTGAGAGCGACTCTAAATTGCAGTTGCAAGTCTTGAGTTGCCCACTGACCTTGAAGTTCTTGGTCAGAACTTTGAGAGAGGACTTCTGAAAGAGATGGTCATTTTGGGATTTAGAGTCTTTGGAGTTGGAGCTTCTGATACTGCCGGTTTCGGAGGGGGATGAAGTCGGGTCGTCTCTACCTGAATCATTGTTGGGTCTGTTGAGAGCTTGGTTTATGAGGTAGAGCCATTTGACTGCAGGCTCGTTGTCTTCACTGACTAGAACGTTTCCTGCATTTAAAGGAACGATTTCCTGAAACCTGAAGAAAAGAAAATACAAGAAGGAGAAAACACTGCATTATTCTAATCCATGGCTGGAAATTTGGATCCATGTAACACTAAAAAATAAAGGTCAAGATTCATTTGACGTTTATCTAACTTATATATAAATAGATAAAGTATAATTTAGATTTGCCTCTCTGATTTTTCTAGTCTCTTGAGAATTATGCTGATAAGCTGTAAGTGTTCATGATCTCATGCATATTTGGAAGTCCCAAAATCTAAAAATTTGGTCCAAAATAAATGAATTTATATATAAAATATAAATCTGTTTTCAATTTTGTATCTGAATATGCATAAGATTTTAATATCCTATAGTTTTTTAGCATATTTTTTTGGAATTTAGGTGTGGAAAACTACAGAATACCCAGCGTAAAATCTCCACAGGTGAGCCCACTACCCCTAAAGCACACCAATGTTAGGCCATAGGAGCTCTAACCCGCAACTTTTTAACAAATTAGATATTGCTAGATTAAAAAATGATAACCCCTTAAAATCTAAAAGATAAATGAAATTAATTCTGAATTTAGATCATGAATGGGATTTAGATTTTATAAGTATTTATATGTGGGTTCAAATTCATATCTTGCATTAGGATCTATATTTTAATCCGACTCATTATCACTAATGATCTCCAACTCTTCGTATTTTTTCAGTGCCCATCAGTATAGAATTCACCAATAATGACAGCAATGTGTTGATTAGAAAATCTAAAGTTCTAAAAATGATCTTAAATAGATTAGTCAACTCTTGTCTTTTAAATCTATAAATTTTGATCATATTTTTTTTCATTTTTAAATTAAAAGAATAAATAAAATTAAGATTCAATCAATCTAATTAAAGTAATCAATGATGGACCCACCACATGCAACATTTTTTTTAAAAAAAAAATGCAGCTTAAGGTGATGTATGGGGATCATTTCTTCATCTTTCATTATTGATAAAACTTAGAACTTGGACCTTGATGTATATAAATAAATTATCACTTTTGGGTTATGTTAGGTCTGATGGGCCCACCAATAAAATTTGCACCAAGTGGTGGGCCCATTCATTTCATCACCTTCATGTCATAATCTAGTTGTCATCTTTCTTCTCTAATTTCACATTTATTTATTCTATAACATTTACATTTTCTATCCCGATCCTATTCCATGATCCGAATATGTTATTTGGTGGATTAGTAATCAAATTGGACATGTGGCACAATCGGCTTTCTTGGTCCTCAATCCTGATCGTTCATCAAGTTTCTCATAGATGATGGGGAGGCAGATAATTGAAGAAAATTGTAACCGGTCACCCATCCCATATCTTATCTGCCCTGTAATATGGAGAATTGGAATCAGCGCCGGTTCTGAGATCCCCTAAAATCTCAGGGGCTTAGATAGAGTGAGATTTTAAGAGCCCTTTGGGTTGATATATTAAGGAGTTTAAGTGTGTGGAGGCCCTTTCTGTCTTGGAGCCCTAGCGGCAGCCTACGCCGCCTGTGCCCAAAGCCAGCCCTGATTGGATCATAGTTTAAGATGACTATTTTCTTTTAAAAAAAAACCCGACAAATTACTTAGTATTTAAATTTGGTTAAAATCAAAATTTTAATTGTAAAAGTTGAAACAAATCAAATAAATATAGAAATGCTTTAGCTTTTTCTTTTTTCATTTGACCCTAAATCTTATGATGATGAATATACAAAGACAGGACCATGGATAAGAATTCATCATACCCAAGAACATAAATATCAGAAGAGCCTTCAACTTGTAAAAAATCTTCTAGGTTGAGACTGCTGTTGGGGGACTTACCGCCCACATTCCAAGTACCAACAAATATTCTGCCATACAAGATAATCATTAGCATAATTTTAGATAAATATTAGCATCATGAAGGTGCATTTAAAACCTCATCATTTAATAATAATAATAATAATGAAAAATGAATTTCATACCTGTAATCCTCAACTTGAATAACTTTGTGCATTTTGCGATCAAAGTTGCAAAGGTTTAACCCATCAATTCTTGAACTTGTGTGTCTATCTGCAACTCCCCCCAAAAAACATGGATAAAATGAAACTACATCTTTAAAATTTGTGAAAAAAATTAGAGAAATGATCCAGTGAAGAAGACAGACCATACTAAAGTTATACTCTACATATCCATCATTCATCCAATGACATTTGAATTTTAAAATAGGGTATTCCAATCTTGTAGGAGGTCTTGCCCTCAAATCCTTAGGACGCCTAATCTGATTCATGGTGTTTGTGGATGGTGTTATGGATTCATCACCACAATGTGGACTCGGCGGGCTTCCACATATTCAAAAAGAAAAAATATACAAGACCAAACTTTCTTACTGTGGAGTTTTGTACACTATGATCATTTCTCAAAATAACAATGCAGGTAAAAAGCAAAATATAACTTGATTCATACATACAAAATAATCTCAATCGCATGCTCTTTATTTCCATTAACTCCACAACTTTCACACACTCTCTCTCTCAATTTAAGCACAATTTTTACACTGTAGTTGAAGACTTATCAACAAAGATGTTCCTATCACCTTTGCAATGTGTCTCTACTATCTTGGAGAGAAAATTAAAATAAGAGAATTCACAAAGGTAGGTAAGCTACCACTCAAATATCTCTTTCATATTAGTTCACTTTCTTCTTTTGTCTAATGGACCCAAAGGGTGCGCCCATCCCACATGACCAAAATTAGAAACCAATGAAGGCTGTGGATTTGATTGTAGATCACATACTTTGAATATAGACAATACAAACAAGGCAAATAATATAAGATTGAATATAAAATGGTTGGTTGATAAAGACTTCCATGAGAACAACCTGATAAGCTTTTCCTATGAATGGGTGAGTCTGAGTATCTACCCCTGTTTGAAGTGAACCTTCTCTGCAATTCTGTATCAAACGTAAGAGACACGTATAAGAAATTCAATTTCAGTCTTAAAAGGTATACAATAAAATAGAAGAAGAACATTAAAAATTGGAAAGTGACTTAGTCATCAAACTAGATTCATGTATTTCTTGCAAGTTTCTCTTTTAAATGTTAAGATAATTATAACCCTTTTTATACAACATAACACATTAAAAGAGTCGCATTGAAATGAGTTATTTTGTGATGATAATGAATCCATTCTATGGTGTATAAAATTAATAATGATAAAAATAAATAAGGGAAAAGATATTACCATGAACTACTTCATCATTTGCGAATATATCTTCATCATCCGAGTTTCTTCCGTTTTTTCCTTTTGAGAATATCTTTGGAATAATTGACTTTTAATCCAAAACACAAAAAAAAAAAAAAAAACTCAAAATTAGAAGATGGTGGAATATTTACGAAAGAAAAAGCATGGAATTTATTGTATAATTATCAAAAAATATTACTAGATGCAGGAGACATGACCCTTTATCTATATCATCCATTAGTGAAATTTGAGACTTTAAAATTAAAATTTTAAAAATGATTTGTAATATTAAATAAAGAGTTGATGATAGGGTAACAGAGGGAAAAACCTTCTTTTTCTTTATTGAATTGTCTGGCGTGGTGCTGCCAGTGGCCTTTGGCATTTCCTGACTTTTGGATAGATGACGCAACGACGACATTCCCTCTTAACGTGAAGAGGTTTTGTGGGTCAGATGCCGGCGACGCTTTTGTTTCATAATAGCCGGAATGCGTTACTTCCGGGTGTGAAGATGGTCTCTCTGGGGAGGGACAAGGAGAGAGTGGAAAAGAAAAGAAAAGAAATGAAAGGAGGAACTGTGAGAGAGAGAGGAGAGAGAGAGAGAGAGAGGTGGGTAGTTGATTTTGTGTCCGTTAATTGGTTGGCAAAACGAATTGGCCCGCCAATCTCTGAGAAGCCCGTGAAAATGAGTAGAAGAACGCGTCAAACCCATCATCCTCTCCTTCCAAACATAACCAGCATTTCCTTAGATTAAGATAATGACCATTTTCTGCTCAGCACAACAACTTAAATATTCCTGTTCTTAATATGTTTCCTATTATAATTCTAAGTAAATCATGCACACCAGCCTAAGGTCTAAAGTTTTTGCACTCATGTTGGTTTCATCCTCAATTTGCCACCTCAATGTCACTGAGGGCAATCCCACATTGAAAATGTCTTAAGATTTTGAGTTTGTAGTTAGTTCTTATGAGTCTAAAATCAGAGCTGAAAACTTTAGGAGCTGCTAGCCCTTTTGAGTGTAGAATTGAACCGTCACATTAATCTATCAATCTAACTCAATTAAATCTAAAAATATGAGCTTGATTTTATCCAACTTGACCAATGGCTTTTTTAAGCGTATTTTCATATTAACAACTTGAAAAGGAAAGAACGGATAAACCAGTGATTACACCATACAACATAGTGTTGTCCATTTTACAATCGGGTTTTAAGATTCAATAATAATAATTAAAATAATAAAAAGGAATAAATAACAATTAAGGTAGCATTTGGTTGGGTTAGGTTTTAACTTTCGCAAGTGACCCTAGCTTAGCCTGAATTTGAGTTGGGCTTTTTTGGCTTTCACCAAGACCAATCCAGACCCTGAGTAAAATGTTAATTTGACCCAACGCCTAATGCTTGTCTGAGTTGGATCAAATGGGCTAGTCTTGACACCGACCCAAGTCTCACCCCTACTTTTAGCCCATGTTTCCTATCCTAACTTAAAAGTTTAGCCAAGTGGCCCCACATGAAAGAAAAGCCCTTATCTTTCATTTTTCTCATAAATATAATTTACCATCTAATCTTTTTCAAATTTTTGTTCACTTTTAATAAAATAAAATTAGAGTTAAGGTGGGTTGGGTCAATAATAAGAAAAAATTTCATTCTAATGACAATTAGATTGAGGTAAGTCATTAGTAGCTGATCTTGCCGCAACTATCTATCATTAAGGGATATTGATATCTACTTGTTTTCTCTGATTGAAAATAACTCCAATAAAAAATTAACTCAATCTTCCATAATTAATCACGAATCCTTCCACTTTTAGAAAAATGGCTTAAAAGTGTTGTTAATTTTTTCAGAAAAATGTCTATGATTAGTATAAAATTCTTAATACTTGTATCTCAAGGGCATTGTAAGGCAATTTAACACCCATTTAATTCATAATTAATCATTTAAACCATTCATCTCATCAAATAAGTAATCTATCCATTTGAAAATGATAATTGATATATTTTTATTCGGGTAAGAGCTATTTCATGGTCATATCTAAGAACCATAATTTTCAAACTAAGACTCGGATCAGGATTCAATAAATTACAAGGTCAAGTCAATCTCCGTTAGCTACTACGTTCCATTAACCAAGTGTCAAACATATTAGCGAGTTGAGTCAACTTGACAAATCTTAACTTACTATTATTAGATCAGAGTGAAATTGGATCTTTACATTAATTAGAAAATCTATACAGATTCCAATTAAACCATGGGTATCTAATAAGACATGTAACTTTGGATAATTGGATGGGAAGGATGGATAAAATCTAATCTTCATCCAATCAGTTTATATCTTTTAATCTAATAATATAGAATACTTAAATCAAAGAGTTATTCTCGTATCCCATGTCTATATTCTATAGTGTCCGACACGCATCACTCAATCATTTCAATTTTAAACTACTCTAAAGTTATTAGATATCGGTAATAGGAGCATAAAATGTAGACGGCCGATACATATAATCAGTGCCATTTCTCTCTTTCTTTATTCAATTTTTATATAAGAAAATTAAAAAATCTAATATAAACATAATTTTGTTAAAAATAGAATTTTATTAACTACTGAATATTATTTTAAAAAACCTTAATTTGAAATTATCTAATAAATCAAATAACTCATATTTAATTGAAAATAACTTACTTATAAACTTTTTTAAAATCATAATTCTATTTGAAAATGATCAAAATAGTTTTTTAATTAAAAATTATATCGACCAGTATAATGTATCTACCAATGTGCAAAGTTGATACTTATTTCACTCACTTTCACGATACGTGATATCTATAGATAAAAGCAGGATTGCCAATTTGCAGATACCAATCTCACTGATCATTTTTAATTTAACCTAAATTGAGTGAAATTAATGGCCAAATAAAACTGTTTCAAGCTCCTTAATTAGAATTGATACTTTTATTTTTCTCATTGGCACTTGACAGATAGGCATGCCCTAGTGAGACAGAGGCATGTCTTAGTGAGAGGGCTGAGAATTTGTATGCTGGTGGCTGACACATTGTTGAGGCCCATTAGATATTACATCTTTCACCCTACCAATCTTTGATACGTGCAAACCAACCTATCCATACATGCACCAAGTAACCCTGTGAGGAGTGCCTTTTTTGTGTTGAAAGCAAAGTGACAAATACCGTTTTTGAGATATTAACGACAATTGATAATAACGAGATATTTTTAAATTCTCGAATTTTTACCGGAAATTTAACGGGAAAATCTCGCGGAAATTATAATTTTAAAAAATAAAAATGTTATATGGAATTTACTGAAAATTTATCAAGAATTCACCGAAATATTATCGCGTTATTAACGTTTATCACGTTTTTAACGCGATTTTATCGAGAATTTACCGGAAATTTATCGTCGTGGCGATAAAAATACGTTTTTAACGCGGTAATAATATTTTGCCGATAAAAATGCGGTAAAATTGAAAATACCGCCAATATTTGTGACAAGGGTTGAAGTGATTTAAACTCAAAATCTCCTTCATCTCAGGCAAATTCTTAACCGTGAAGCCAACCCTCACGTATACATTGATGATAAAGTGATCACTACCAGTAAGAATTTATTCAAAAGAAAGGGGGAAAATCCCCAGAGAAACAAGAAAAAAGCCCATATCCCGGATCAGGAGAAAACAAACTGAAGAGGAAAAAACTCCCAGAACATGGGCTGACGAAGCCCACAACAAGGGCCCAGCCCAAAACAAACAACACAGAACAGGATAGATTGTGAGTTTAATTCCAAAAGAACTCAAATAGTGAATCGGACCCAAGAAAAATTTGTCAAATTCAAATATGAAAATAGTATAATACATCGCGCTAAGTATTAGATATGCTACTTAAAATATATTCATATCAAACCTAAAAATTGTTCGCTGCCAGAAGTACAAAGATTAAGAATTCAAGACAGTTTACCATTTTCAGTAAGACCTACAAACAAAACCTGCACTGGGATTGAAGAGCCCCAAGTCAGTGAGAAATTACAAATAGAGTATGCAGTGTCAAAGACCATGGTATCAAATTCGGTGCAGCAGAGAATTAGAACCAAAAGCCAAGGAATTAAACATCAGCAATCACAAATAATTAGACAAACTCAATAAAATTTAATGCTTCAACAGGAATGAGGAAAAACCAATAGAAATGTCTAGCCAACTAAAGAGAAATCAAAGAACATTCATCATCACTGTCTGTCCAAACGCGTCACAATAGGTGACAATAACGGTTGCAGTAAGTGTGCTAAACACAGACAAATAATTGGATTTCATCCCTAAAATAGTAGAAAGAAAGGTTTAAGAGCTCAACATTGTTTACCAAACTAAAGAAAATCCAGTCCTTCAGTCTTCATATTCCTGGTACTGCTTCATCACTTGAGCACAGCCGGCCAAGGGTGCATGCCTCTGGTATGACAGGTTGTTAGCATATCGCTTGTCGGACACAATGCCATTGTTGTGTGTGAGAGCCAAACGGGCACGATCACGGCCTGCAACAGCTTTGGCACAATCACTCTGTGGGCTGCTTACGAGCACCATGTCACAGGTCTGTTCTTCATGATCACCTGTGATTGGAATCTTGTACATGCCGCTCTCGTTGGTCTCCCCATCACAGCTGTATGTAATTTTGTTGCTGTTAACGTCTCTGCATTCCACTCTCACTTTAGCACCTATAGTCAAGGTAGCCAACATCTCAAGTTAGAAACTGTTCAAGGGAAGTACAGAAAATGTGCAAGCCATCTTTATGATCTGATTAATAACAAAGTGACCAAAATGCCCAAGGGATGGTACTCAACCCCTAATTTTGAGAGTAGGATTACCACAATCATTGCATGGACAACCAAAATCGAATTGGGTGTTGGGAAAAGCATTTCTGACGAAGCTACAGTCTTATGCAAACGATCACTATTGTTCAATATTTTACAATTTAGTTATTTAATAATGATATGACTAGCGGATTCAATTTTCAGAACATATAAAAAATCGCTGAGATAATTTAAACAAGTCTGAGAACACTGAGGGTGAGTGATGAATTGGTCAAAAATGAGAAGTTGCCACTGAGATGGATTTTGAAACTAAAGTGCAACTGTAATTTAAAAAAAATAAGGGTTTGATTTTCATGTTGAAAGAAGGATTTGCTTAGCACAGATGTGAACTTGGCACAGTAGAAACAAGCAAGGAGACCGTTGTGCCTTACACTAGTAGCTCTTTGGTTGCTGGTCATTTTAATTAGAGCTGTGTATTAAGGATTTCTATGTTGGGGAACGAAAAGGAATTTAAAAAAGAAAAGAAAAAGGAAAAGAATTTCATAACTAAGAAATATCAAGAATATAAGTTCTCATGGGAGAAGAAGCTGTAACATTGCTGCGTTTGGATGGGGGTAAATTTTGGAGGGGTTACCTGGGGTAACTCCTGATCAGGCGTTACCCCAAATAATATAAAAACCCCTTGAAAAGGTTTCTCAAAAGTTGAGGGAGAGCCCCCCATCCAAACACAGCTTTAAGATAAGAGTGGAATACGATGAAGACAAGAGTGGCAGTATCCCTTCTTTGGAGGAAAATAGTTCATTTGCAAGTCACTAGCCTCACACTGTTTACATTTATATCTTATACTATGTTTCTAGCATTTCTTCGCATTCTTACTTATTCTGTTATCAATAAAATAAAAAATTTTAAAGCATGTTGCAAGAACAAACTATGAAAGAATACCATAGAGATGAATTCAACACCATAAAAGAAGACAATAATCAAACCCAATGCAAAGAACAGAAGGTTAAAGGCTAAGAAACGTAACTTGACAATGGGTGATGACAACGATTATGAAGTCAAAGAACTGGGACAAGTAAAAAACCTGAAATCAGGTAACGAGACATGGCATTCTGTGTAAACATGAATGTTGAGTTTCAATAGGAGCTCAGTAAAGAGCTAAACAGCAGGTCACTTATGTTGCATGAGTATGATTCCAAATGTGGTGTTAAGAGGCGACCAGTTTTTGCAAACCCAAGGTAATTTTTTGGAGAGAGAGGATTCATTATTCAAATAATATTTGAAAAGACTGAAATATATTTAATTTGAAATGAACATAGGACATAAAAAATAGCACTCATTTCAAGAAACCCAAATACAGGGATGCAAGATGCAGTACATTACTCATTTCAAAGAATCCATGCAATGTAGTACAAAATTAAAATATAGATGGCAAAAGGCTACAAAGATGATAACAGAAACCACAAAAAAACCCTTATGAAACAGAGTTTAAAATTAAATGGCCAGGTATTGTTCTTGGTTACCTTAACACAAGGCTATTTTGAAGAAGATAGAAAAAATGGATAGAAATAATGGAAAGAGGGTCTGAAGATGATAACAATGATGGTGTGGTAGCAGAGGCAATGGTGGGATCATAAAATACAAGGCAGGATCTAAAGGATCTTACCGCTAATCTCATGTGTGACAGATGAGTCATATTTGAAAACCGACAGCTGATAATACATTTATATCATTTCATCCAGATGGATAGAAAAATGTCAATGTGATTTTTTATATCATAATGTCATACAAGACCCATCTTTACCTACTTGTTCCTAATTCATGGTTAAGAATGCTCAACCAAGGGTTTTTTCCTGTAATTAGCTGCAAGGAATGATAAATCTAGGTAAAATGGTCGAAAGGATGATTAGCTTCTCCATGAGCCACCAATCACCATCAATCATATGATTAAGACTATTAATCTAACTCTTACAAGTTATAGGTAATCCAATGACATATTCACTTGTTTGGTTTGATTGTCTCAATTAGTGATACAAGAAATTTTGTTTTAATCACCTAAATGAGTCCAGTTCTTCTACCATAGATGAATGAAATAGCCAAACTATAATACCCAGCATGGACACAACATGGAAACAAACTTTACACATAAAAATTAAGTGTACAACAAGGACGCATTGCCTACATTGAAGTATCCATGCAACATAATAGCCAAATCAACATTTGGCTTGAGTAGAATGGGAAATCCAAAATGAGTTTCTAAGATTGGGAAATCCAAAATGAGTTTCTAAATAATAAATAATTTTCCATAGCCATTGATATCATTAGTATGGAGTCCCTATGCTACACTTAGAATAATAAATGAATTCCAATATCAATAGCATGATGTCATAAAAAAAGAATGTGAAATCATTCACTAAGCGGCATCCACAAGGAGACGATGACATGGAGAGGAATTAGAGTTTGGAGTACCTCCCAATGTGAAAACTTACATAAGGGAACATCTAGTACATGATTATCTCTTAAATTTTTTATTAAAGACAGAACTATTTCCATTTTCACACAGGCAAATGTATGGAGCTGATCAGATGGTTAATCTAAAATACTAAATTTATAGATTGTTCCACTAAATTTACATCGAAACCTTGATTGATGCTGATTTGATGAACTCTTACCATTGGATTAAGCACTATTAATAAATATATTTCTCAAATGATTTCATTATGATTTTAAAAATTATGGCCATCAAACAATTTAATGATAAATTATTCAACCCCACCCAATTTTTTTAGCTTGACCACCTTATTTGCCTCGATTGGATGTGTAAGATGGTCAGATCTAAGCAATCCTGAAAACATGATAGACGAGAAAATCAAGGGCTATAAATGTGCCACAGACGTCTGATCTAAGGTAAACAAATTAAAATCATCGGTTAGAATGAACCCCATTTCATACATCTGCCTTGGATCCAACGGCTTAAAATATCTAATGAGATTTTTTCGCATTTTTTACGAGGCAAATGCTATTGGACCCTACAAACTAGTAAATCTAATGAGTGATTCAGTGATTTCGATCTTTCAGATTGGATATTTCGAGAGTCTAATCATGAGATTAGAAGTCTAAATTAAGTGCTGTCAGTCAGTTATTCTCTAACATTTGACAGATATGGAGTGAAATATATTTCTAGATCTCATTTACCATAAAATATACTTTTACAAAAAGTCATTTAAAAGAGTCTACTTTTGGGTGGCTCAATTTCAGATTAATTTTTTAATTAAAATTTTATGTTTTAAGCAGATCTAAAAAAATTGTTCTACACAGTTGAATAATAAACTTTAAAAGCACAGATCCAATCAATTTCTTGATAAGGAAATGGATCAAAAGTAATTATCATTTTTTTTTTCTAACTAGAAATAGAATGTTATCAAATCAGAACTAGTAAGTAAGCAAGAAAAAATACAGAACCGAAAAGTCACATGAAAAATCAAAGATAAAACCTATATCAAATATCAAAGTAATAAAAGAAATTTAGAGAGAGATACCGGAAATGTAAGTAGAAGCAGTGGTTTCGAAGCCGGCAAGGCAAGTGTCGCAGTACACTTTGCCCTCAACAATGAAGTCTGGTTTTACGGGTCGGGCGATGACGAGCGCCGGAAGGAAGCAGACAGCGATAAGGGCTAAGAATCTGACGGCCATGGCTTCTTCTTCTTCTGCTTCTCTCCTCTCAGATCTTTAACGAATGAGAATTAGAGATGGAGAGCGAAGGGAAAAGGTGAAGAAATAGAGAGGGAGGGAGGAGGAAATGTATAAAAGAGTGCGGAGGGGATTTGGTGGTTTGGATCATTGAATGAAATTTTCATTTAAAGGAGGGAAAATGACAAGAGAAGTGGGACCCACCATAGCTGGCGTCGGTGGAGATCACATGGAGTCCATTCATGTCACGCGTATTAATTAAGCTGCATGTGAGTGGGGTCCATTTATTTTACGCGGTGGCTTCGAAATTTGCGCTATGTAAGCGTAGATCACGCACCATTTCGTGTCTATCTGAGGAGGGGCAACGAGTAAATGTTTCGGTTAAATACGAAATATCCGTCGAAATTTTTATCAAAATATTTTAAAATATTGAATTTTAAATTTTAAAAATTTTAGTTAATAACTAAAGTTCTATTTATATTAAAATTAAAGATTTATATTAGAGGAGACTTGTATATAAGTCCCACGACAACTTTTCATGACTTAATTTGAAATTTAATGATACTATAATTTTTCAAAAAAGAAAAATCAGCCGCTTCTATAAAAAATAAATTTGATTTGATGACAGTTAGGTTAGCCGTCAACAGCTAGCTTAAATACGAAAAAAATCTTACGTTCAAGTTTTTTAATTAAAAAATGTCAGTCAAGTATCATTCAATATGTATATATAGAAAGATTTGCATATGTTTAATCAATCACATGCCTTGAAAGACTAAACACCTTGGTCTTAAAAATAATAAATGGAAAATTATGTTAATATATTTTTATAAAAAATTGGTGACCAAGTTCACATTAAGCTCATTCACATGGGATAACTTCTCCTAATAATCTTGTTATTTATATGTAAGACTTTTAATTATAGTGAGATTTGAAACATTTCTACTCGCTTTAACTAAATTATTTTGACTGGATCAGGTCAAATTGTTTTAGAATTTATTCAAAAATGTATAATATATGACTAGAGTAGTTTTTTTATAAAAAAAATTGCTACACAAGCAATCTTTATGAGAAAAGAAATTGAAAAGCCATTAATCTCTCCATTCTCCTCGCCTTTTGTAGCCCACATGATCCTAAGTTGAGTGCATGTGTGAATGACATTTTTATTTGACATATACTTATTACACGACTGCAAATGTTTGTCTTATATGAAAAATTAAATTAAAATAGACTAATTGATTGACTCGTATAAAATTGAAAAGAATTAAGCATAATTTAAATGTGCAATAAAATATGAGAAATTAATAATGCAAAAATATATGAAATTTATTCAATTCAAGAGTGTGTTTATGTTCAAAATGAAATAGAGTAATTTTATTTCTCATATCTATTTTTTTAAGAAAAAAAATTATAACTCAAAAGTTAACATGAATAATAAAATATATTTAGTACAAAATAATAAAACATTTTTGTGCTTTTAAAAATTAAAATAAGGGCTCTGCCTCAAATTCCCGAATAAGGGGGCGGTGTGCTGCACATGATCCACACCGCTCAAGTGTAGCATTGCCCTCAATTAGATATGATAGGATTGAAATTTATGCCAGATCAGATTTTAAAAAATTCAATCAATTTATATAAAAAATTATTGAATTCGATCAACCTAACTCGAATTGTGGACCCAAATTACTCAACTCAATCCGAATTTTTAACACGATTCAACCCAAGTGTTACATTGTGTCGGTTCAAGTTGATTTTAAATTTCTCAATTCAACTTGACCCGAAATATAAAAATAACTAATCCAAACCCACTGATTTCTCGAGTCAGGTCATTGGGTCGGGTTAAAACCGAATTCAACCCGAGTGTTCCTCTCTCTTAAGATGCATCATCATGTGTTTGGAGCATCTCTCTGAAAAGGGGAAAACAATTATAACAATGATTAGAAACTAATTCAAGGCTTAAGTACACAAAATGTATTTGACTGCCAGTAAACGGCTGTCTCAATACCTGACTGAGAAGTGAGAACTGTCAGACCATTCTCAACAAAGGGCCAAAATTAAGACATCTAATGGCATATTCAATTCATTTAAACGGACTACTGCACTGCTGTCCAGCCCATTTAATGCATAGAATTAGTAAGGACATTGACAAAGTGGTTTGCCAAAGTTGGTGTCATCGAAAACATGTGATCATATGATTTAATGCAAATGAAATAGATGGTTATTGGGGTGTAATTTAGGTTAAAGATCAATTCAAATCTGACTCATCTGTTTGGCTAGCTCAATTTATTTAAGATATGGGTTCAATTTGGAATAAAACTAATAGTTTAATCTTGTTTTTTATTTGTGCGTTGTATAATCTGATCCATTTGAATTTACTCAAATTTTACATTCATACCCCTCTCCCCCAATTTTGTATATGTTTATTTATTATATTTGAAGACCTAACTCTTTTTAATAATTATGTTTTAATTTTGAAGAATTACCTTTTTAGATCTCTCTTTGCTTGAAATATGTCAATAGACCCAATTATCTATTTGATTATATAGGTTCACTTGTGATCCGATCTAGCTCAGCCCAAATTTGTTAGTCTGAATTAAAAATGGATTGAGTTATGAACGGATTAAGAGATAATTAAAATATGGGTTGGATAAAAAATTAGTAACTCAAATTTAAATATAGATGAGATAGATGAGATTGACAACCAATCGTCTAATTCATATGGATCAAAATTGATGATTAAAAATCTCAATGCAAACAATCAATATTTCAAAATCCAAACCCGAGGCAAGTTGGGCAGCTAGAATGGTCTTGGGCTGCAGGACCCTAAGTTACACCGTAAAATCTAATCCACAATATGGGCTTACTTGGGCTCAGACACCCAACTAAAGGCGTGGATCGGTTAGAATAAATTGGTGATTTGCTTATAAATGTGGGTGTTTATATGTATCTTTGTCAATGTTATTGTATAATACTCTTCTCATTCCTTGAACAGAACCATGGTAGAATTCTAAAGTTTCTACTCTACAAGAATCAACATTTGTTTTGGATACATGGATTTCTCTTGAATCTTGAAATCTGATGAATTTAAAGTCCCAAAAGAATTTTAACTGGCTTTATATTGATGCATACACATCTTTCTAAAAGACCCATCACATTAGGTTGCAGGTTCGAAGCTCCATACCTAACGTTATCATACCCTAGAGATAGCGAATTCACCCATGAGATTTTTTTGCTTGATATCTTACGGTTTCCCACAAGTAAATTAAAAAAAAAAAAACTTCAAAAAGTTTTATAAATCCAATCTAAATAATTTTTTGAAACTAATTTGTACATGGAAAATTTTCCTAAATAAAGCACTCTATTCATTTTGTCTTTTATTTTATTACAATAAAAAATAAAAAATATTAGAAAAATGATTTTTAGGTTCTATTTTTGTCTCACCATGCTTCCATTTTTAACAACACGAGCTAATTTTATGGATAAATATGATTTTTTCTATAAAGGTGGTACAACGTTAGAAAATGATGATGCAAAAATCATTACCCAAAATTTATTGTTTAGCAGCATTCAAAACTCAACTGAAGGAATATCCATTGATAATGCAAAGTTCTGCCAATACAATTCATGTCAAATATGCTTATCGCAGTCTTAGAAGCCTCATAAAACTAAGATACCCATGACATATAAACGCAGTGTGAAGAGTCAATGGATAAGGTGAATGAAAGAGAAACCTTTCTTACCATTGCCATTTTGAATTTCCACGTGAATACAACCAATAACATCTCTTTAAAATCTCTCTATATCCCCTTAAAAAATATAAAAGAAATTGAAAAGAAAAGATTGAAAGTAATGAAAACATCAGAGAACATGTGTGAACTGTAGAGGGCATGTACCTCTCATGAATTTTTTTTTTTTTTTAAAAAAAGACGCATAAAGGGGCATGAGAGAACATAAGCTGAAAAGAGCAGACAATCGTTGTCTATGTGGTCATGATGGGTGGTTTCATGGGGTTGGGGGCTAGGACTCGAGTCTTGGTGAAGTGAAAACGTACAAAGAAAATATGCCGAAACGAGCAGTGGAGAAGATTTCTAGTTTTAAGGCTTACAGATAAATTACTTCAGGAGTTCTGAAATCATCGTCACACCATAAATGTAGTCTACCTGTTCCAACCTTCAGTCGTTCAAATGCATTCTGTATTTTTTCTCTCTCTTTAAAAGTAATGTTGCTTTCATTTGAAGCCTGCATTGATCAATGTAAGAAGAGCTAGTTAATCACAGATGTTTAACCAACCGGTGTTAGTGCCAAGATATTCTAGGATTTATAGCTTTTAGATGCATAGTGTCTGCCATACATTTAGTATTATAACCAATATTCATAAATGTATACATGTACGTATGTATGCATGACATCGACGTGTGGAGTCCCATGACGATGGTACATAAATTACCCAAGACCCTGCACACGGATCAACCGGTCACTACTGCAAATGGAGATTGCCCCCTAGGAATTCAATCCTCAGTGTGCTTTTCCTATCTATCTGGAGTTGGTTTTTTAAGTTCTATTACTCCATTTAACCTTATTGTAAACTATACATTCAGTCACTCTACTATTTGTCAAATCTCTTTTTATCCATTCTCTTCGTGTTTTCAATAGTCTACCTCTCCTCCTTATACCTACAACTTATAGCTTCTCAACTTTACATACTAGAGCATTCTTCTACTTACCTCCCAAATCACCTTGAAACAAGTTTTTCTCAATTTGTATTCCATTGAGACAATTTTTAAACTCTCTAATGCAATCATTTCTAACTCTATCTTCAAAATGTAGCTGTTCATTTAGAGCCAAAACCTAGCTTCGATCTTCCAAATCCACAAAAACATTTTGTACATCTGTGTGAGGGTTTTTTTCCTTTTAAGGTGGGCTGACCCTGTCCTTGTCATTGAATCACAACCTTGCAAATGAAGCATGATAAATATAGTAGGCAAATCTGCTGCATCAGACCTACAATCTCTGTACTCGCAAGCCTAGTAATGCATTTTGAAGCACCATTTTTACTGGTTATAAATGGTGGCAATGCATGGTTTGATTAGCAGAACAGATTAATTGAGGCAATACAGAAATCAGAAATCATGTTAGGTCAGATGCCTTCTCTGCTGAATTGCACACCCCACATCAATATCAACCATCATGATGATCATAACTTATGGCAGAAAAATCAGACAAGAGTAGGTAACGCGGTTTCCAATTTCTGTCCAGCCCAAACATGTGGAAGAATACATAACAGTCTTTATGTCTATCTTTACAGTTTCCGGTTCAGTTTATTCATTCTCTTAGAAGGGCGAACGGGGAAGCTGACAATTTGGCAAGGGAAATTTCGAGACAGTCCATTATCATTGGTGACTTAATCTTATGTAGCTGCAGATTTTTTTTTTCCTGCTTCTCCTGCAGGTGTTGCTGTTATACTGTGTCCTCGGGTTTTGCCTTCAAGCATGTTTTATTTGTGCTTTACAATTTTTGGCTTTGCTGCCTTTTTTGTTTTTCTTTTTTTCAGCAAAAAAAATTACCATCTTTCAAAAAAAAAAAAAATCATCGGCAAGCATACTTAATGCAGCTAAATTATCCAAATTAAAAAAAAAAAAAAATACATACTTCTTGCAGCTAAATTATCCAAATTAAAAGAAAAAAGCATAGCAAATTTTAGGCATAAAACTAAAAATTTATTGAAATGAAATACTGGTTACAGGAAAAGATAAAACCCCAAATGCAGAATATTTTACATGATAGAAGTATCATCACCACCACCATCATCATAGCCATTTATCCTATCAATCTAGAGTCAACTTTTATATTTGGATGTAACAAATTGTTTCCATTGGCTGATTGCCTATCTAATGTCCATGGAGCTTGAACCCACAACCTTTAGGTTGAAACAATATTTGCTTGGGATCTTTAAAAAAATGACAAGAACGTTGAGTGAAAAAAATTGACTCCCACCCAATTATCTTAGCCTTGTGAGTTCAAACATTGAAAAATTAGCTAACAAAAGGTTTGGAAGTGCACGAGCAGCACCTAAGGGCTAAAATTGAAGCCTTCTAGTAACTATAGATGATGGGCAAAAAGGCATGAAATGATGTGTATATGCATGAGCAAGCACATCTATTTGTCCTACAATCAAATATGTAAATGTATATTATAGAAGTATATGTACATAGATGAACATGCAGCACATGATGGCACATGATCAAACATGTAAATGAACAAAATAAATTACATTTCAATTTGAATAATAAGTTGTTCTTAGGGTGAAGAGGTATACCAGTAAGCCGAGTATATTATGCAGAGTACACTTTATAGCTGCTTTATGGGAAGAAAGTCTATGGCAGATTTTAACATCCTTGTGCATAAATATAAGCACGTGGGCAACTGCATGGATCTTACTTGCCAGTTGAGAAGCATATTCAATGCTATGGGGAGGACATGCTGAATTAAATTCCATTAATGAGGATCCCAGAAAATTCAATAAAAGATTTAGAAGTTTGTCGCTTCTATAAAATAGGCACAGCGCAGGTTGGGCATAATAGCAGAAGATACGTGTCCAATCAGAGTCATCAGTTTCTTCAGCATTTTCTGGTATGTACTGCATTCATATAAAGAGGACAAATCATAAAAGAGATGCAAAGGAAGCTTATCATCTCAACACATTCTCCAGGATTGCAGCAAGCTTATCATCTCAACACATTCAAACAAGAGTTAGCATATAATGTTTGATGCAGAGGCATTGCTTTTATTGGGATTTGGAAGTGGTACTGCTGCAAGTGGGGCCAACCTATTGGTGATTTAGCTTTGCATTTGGTGGGTGCCATCTTGGCAGGACAAGCCCTGAGTTTCCTTATTTGATGAGGACATCATACAAGTTAGGCATGAAAATGAGGCGGATTTTAATCAATTGGAGAACCACTAAATTGAATTAAACCATGAAATGGCTTAATTAGCTTTAATTGAATATGAGAAAATTAATGGTGGCCAAGACCCACATTAAAACATCAAAAGCCACCTAAATTACTCCAAAATCAGCCTAGGGTTATGACATATGGGTCTAATGGTCCAAATTCATGCCCAATTGACCTTTTTAAGTAACCCAAATCCTTGCATTTAGAGTTCTACACGAATTTGCTCTCTCACATGCATTTAGAGTGCAAGCCCAAGGAAGGTGGCAAAATCGGCCATGGGGATCTTAGCAAGTTTTAATGTATGTTACAGATTTAATCTAGTTTAAGTGGGTGCAATGTACGGCCAAGATGGATGGTACTCATAATTTTTTTCCCCAAGCTTTGTGTATAAATAGACGCCTTCGGCCAAACACACAATCAATTGAATTCTTCTCTTGAGTTCTGTTTTGAGTTCTTGTTTTGGGTTTTCTAGCTTCTAATTCTAGTTCTAGTTCAAGTTTGTCCAATCCTTTGGGCAAATTTCATCTAGGTCTTGGAATTGATTCAAGAAAACAATTCTAGAATTCAAGAGCTCCTTATTTTCTTTGGTGAATTTTGCATTATTCCAATGGGAATTTAGGATTTTGGCTCATTCTCTTCAAAGCTCCACTTGCCGTAAATCCAGGTGAGTTATCAAGAGGCATTACTTCGCGTCGAAGTTGATCTGAAGATCTCCCTAGACGTAGGGATTCTTTGAGTCCAGTTTTTCTTGGATCTACATCAGGTTTGAGCTGGATCTTGCAGAATTTCTTATTTTTTACGTTGAAGGCATAGGTAGGCATAAACCCGATCCTACCCTTCATCACTATTGGATGCTTCTTGTTGTTTGATTCCATGGCTGAAGGTTAGCTTCACATGTACAAGTTGTATATTCCATCATTTTGTTTTAAATGTAACCCGACTCGAACTGGTAAAACTTTATGTTTCTTTGTAACATGTGCTCTCATAAACTAATGTACTTTCGTACACAAGAATTGTAAATACAGGTTTCAGCAAAAGCAAAGACCTACAGGGAACCAACCTCATTATTCTAACCAATAACGGTTCCATGGTGAATATATTTTGGTGAAGCGACAATATTTAGTTGATTTTCATTCCTTAATCAGAAGGCCACACTTCAAGTGTCGAACAATGTGAATGAAATGAAATTGGTTGGATCAGAACAATTGTTTGATCACCTTCTAAATGTAGTATCTAGGTTGTGCAACTCCCCCCATTGTTTGAAATACAATGAAGTTACAAGTTCTAACAGTATTTTAGGTCTGTTCAAGATAAAAATGTAAGGGGTGACTATTTTGGGCATTTTAAATCATTATATATAGAACTTTTTAAAGTAAAAAGTTCATTTTAAGCTTCGTTTACTTTGGTCATTTTTTGTGAGGATTTATTTAGAAATTTGGCATCTGTTATGGGCCAATGGTCAGCATAAAACATCAAGGAGTGTTTTTTTTTTTTAATGATCTACAAGTGGTTTTTTCAATAGTAAAAGGGCTACTCCCATTCTATGGATATTTTCTATCAAAATTGAAGAGTTGGAGGTCGCCTCAGTGTGAAGTCAGGCATCAACCACTTTAGGTTCCTTCGGTCTTGTATAAGATCATTTTTTTGGTTGGTATCTATTCATAATATAGTTTTGGCTGGATAACTGGATAGATACCAACCAAGATGCACTTATATAAATTAGCAATTTAAAAAACAGAAAAATTAAAGAAAATACAAGTACAGGTACACGGTTCAAAATACAATTAAAACAGTCAAATTGGTTGACTAAGAAATAATTTTTGATAAAGAGATGCCTTTAACTAATAATTAATTTCATAAATAACGTCAATCTAATTGGAGATTAACAATAAAAGCAAAATAGTTGAGAATATCTGTCACAGTAACTTCACTTCTTTAGTGTGAAGCTCATGTTCTGAATATGCTTCAAGAATTGAGAAAATAGAGTCACTCTAAGATGTTACAATAAAAGGATAATAGGTGAGAATATCTGTCACTCTAATTTTACTTCTAAGGTTTTTTTTTTGAAAGATTGCTATTTTATTGACAAAAGGAAGAATAAACCTTAGTGCAGACAACGAGAGCCTTCTAAGGATTAGAACAGAAAACCCAGAAAGCGAAACACATATCTGAATATGCTTCAAGGATCTTTTGACAAAATACTGTCAATGTATTTGGAGATTTACAATAGAAGGACAATAGTTCTGCAGTGTGAAACACATTTCAGAATATGCTTCAAGGATCTTTTGACAATTTGACAGGATGGTTCCTAACAGCACTCCCTCAAACGAAGGATTGCATGTCTTTTTTTTATCCTGAAGAAGAAGGATTCTACATCTCTTCTTTCCATGATATTTCTAGGCAAGTTATACTTTTTAAGACGAAGAAATAGAATTTTTTTTAGAGAATCCTTGCAGTTTGACAATTTGTGGAGGGATTGGATAAGATCAGGTTTTTGCCTCAAGGAACCAAAAGGAATTTAGGGTTAAGAATCAAGACATTTTCAGAGAACAGTAAAATTTCTGTACCCAGTGCTGGATCTCCTTTTGCTCATTAGCTTACGAGGTGCAGAACAATTATATTTTATTCCATTTATAATTCTTCTGTACTCTGTTATTTCTATTGCATGTCATCATTAGTGATTAAGAAAACAATAACGATGCCATAATTAAAAAGGTTGAATGGAATAATACTTACAGCAGCAGCATCAACCAAATAACCAGGTAAATAGTAGCCTAGAGTGCTTATAGTGTCCTCAGGCAGTTTCGTTGGCTTCGAGACTAATGAAACAACCACTCTGATCATAGCACGTAAATTATCCAAAGCTGGCTTCAGGGACTGAAATCCAAGAAAAAAGAGGTTCATTGTAAGAGCCAAAATGTCAAAATATGCAGAAGAAATCTCTATCAACCAATTGTTTTTCATTGGAAAGGAATATCATAATGGGTGCTTCCAGAATTTATAACTCTTGACAGTATCTGTCCATTGTATGAGTGTGGCAAGCTAATTAAGACCAGCATCTAAGTCGTAGGTCCCATTCATGACATACTAAACTAAGAGCCTGTTCGGTAACCCATTTCATGTAAAGAATGAGATTGCCAACATGGCATTAGCATGAGAATAGACATTTAAAAACATATTCCATTCTCCTTCTTCAAAAAGATGTTTGGTAGAATTTATGGAGAACGGCCATCAGCTAAGCATCATCGTTTCACTATTCCAACAATAACACCACTAGAGATGGAATCGAAGAATCAGCATTGGCTGGATGGCCATTTTGCCACATCATCCATGCTATATTACCGAACAGAAGCCATTCTTGGAATGGAGCCACATCAGCACCCATTCTCCATTACACCACCTACCAAGTAGCCCCTAAATACATATTTCAAGTTATGGCAATGTATTATTGATGCGGACATCAAGCCCGACAAACCCGAAGATGACCCTATTGAGATCCCAATTGGATGAAATTGAGGAATTAGCTCTCCGAATCCATTATCAGATCGATGGAGGGAAGAGAGGACCCCACCTTGAGTGCCACTATGGAAAGAGGTCTGATTCAAAATTGGAAAGATTGGGAATCATGGCTGAGCAGGTTTGAAAGTCGAGTTTGGAAAAGAATCCCATTGCCATTAACTTCTAATCGAAACCAGGATTGTTGGGTGATTTTAATGCTGTTAAAAACAGCTCCATGATTAATGGGAAAATCCACAACAAATCAATGATGAACCGAATCTGGGCCTGTGTGTGTAGGACTTCCTGTTGCAGAGTAACAAATCATTCTTTCGGACAGAGATTGGCAAAGGGGGAAAGAACAGGGACTGAAAACGGCAGGAAGGAATTAGGAACGGAAGGCAAGGACGATTCGTGTAAGCTTCTGGCTGAGTCCAACAGCAACAACGCCAGACTTAAGGAAAGAAGAGACGAGAAGGAAGGAAGAACGACGAGATCCTGCTCCACGTCCTGGGCAAAAATCCAGTGCCGCCTCTGAGCGAAGGAGAAGGCCAATAGAGAGAGAGAAAAAGAAAGAAAGAAAAGAAAAGAAGGAAGAAGAAAACCTAGGAAGAAGACCGAGCAGAAAAGGAAGAAAAAGCAGGAAGGAGCAAGCGAAGAATCATAAAGGAAAGGAAACAGAGAAGGGATCAACCACTGCAGCCATCCTTGTGTTCAGTAACTCCTGAGTAATTTGATTTTTCCTTTTTTAATGAAATAAGGCCTATAAAATGATGTCTTGGCCAATGTTTTGAATAGATCAGTTGAATTGAATTCCAAGTTTTGCTTTGAGCAAGAGTTTAGAGTCTCTCTTAAGTGAGGTGAGTTCCTAGTTTTTTTTTATTCTTAATTTTAATTTGTGTTCGTGTTTGAATTGAATTCCATTTAAGTGTTAGATTTTATTTTTGCATGGTGAATTGAATGTTCATCGGTCGCATATCCCAATTGCTTAATTTAATTCTAATTCCACAACCAAATCGGTAAAGAAGGTTCAATAAATGGCAATTCGAATTAGTGCCGGATTTAATTTCCATGCATGCATCTGATATGTTAAATTGCATTTAATCATTGCATTCAGAATGACAATTCCACGTTCGTTTTGCTTCGAGTGAACACCTAATTTCTTCGATGAATTTTGACTTGGTGAAGATTATCTTGTTGAAATTAGTGTCATCTTTCTTTTCTTGAGAGTGACCGAGATGATTGAGAGTTGGTTTTTGGGGTTTCCAGTTATCGAAATCCTTGATTTGAATTTTAGAATTTAAATCTAAAATTTATCATTCAGTTGGAGGTTTATGATATAGAACATGTTGCAAACAGATTTTTGAAGAAGTATTCATGCCGGTTGATAAGATGCGTGGCCCACGAGCTGGGCCTCTTTCCATTGTTTACTTTAGTTTTATTTAAACTTATTTGTCCATGTAGAGTACTAATCGAATAAGGACTGAAGTAAGAGTCTTAGGATAGAAGTTAAGAGTCACATATAACTTGGAAGTTTCCAAGTCAAGATTCGTATGGAATAGAAATAGGAGTCGGTCATTGAGTCTTCTAATAGTAGTTTCCTTCTTTGTGTTTTATTTTGCTTATAAATAAGAGATAAGAGAGAGGAACGCAGATACCTCTATTAATAAAAAATCTCGAGCCAGTCGAAAGACTTCTATCTCTATTTCTCTTTGCTGATTCTGCCTCTGTTGCAGGTTGTTCTCCGGCTGGTCTAAGTCCAGCGAAATCACATACAGATCTGGGCTTAATCCCAGACGTGAAGCAGCTGTTATTTACCCCAAATCTATTCCAGTTGCAGGCTCTTCGCCTCTACTCGCTGAACCATCTCCTCCTTACCGCAGATCCGCCACTGCTCCTGCATCATCTATCTCCTATTTAGAGCTTCGCCTTCCCCTAAGCCAGGTTATGCAAGTTTCCTCCTTCCTCTTGCTGCAAATCCCACTCTTTTCTTCTTCCTTTCCTTCTCTGTTTCCGCCGCCACTTGCGGTGCCTCTTCTGCTGCCCCCTTGCTTCGTTTTCCCTCTTTCCTTTCTTTTCCATTCGCATACCCCAAGTCAGCCCTAAACACCCCTTTATCTCACGTGCCTAACCCCTTCCATTTAAGTTGTCCTCCACACGTGTGAGTCAACTCACGCATGTGACTCTTTTGCGTCGGGTTTGACTTAATACCATTTAAACCACACCGCTTCCGCTACATCAGTTTAAGTGTGAGATTTCAACCATCATCAGTTGGTGATAAAGATCTCTTCTTTTTGAGCGGCAAAAGGAGCAACATAGAGGTGATCAAGATCTCTTGCAGTTACGGCCTTTTTTCTTGCATCAGTTACTCTTTATAACTATCCCATTTCGATAATGATGATGATGAGATTTACAATTGGAAAAGTCTAAATTGCTATGCATACAAACCGTGCAATGGACGCGGTGCTAAAAAGGTTTTAAATTTTGAATACGCATATTTTATTCTACCTCCTTTGAAAAGGATACCAATTCAAATTAAATATATTACCATAAAGACAAACTATATTACCATAAAGACAGAAGCACAACGTGTATTCTTGTGGAAACTATTAAAGGATAAACTGCAATTGTGAGAAGAGAATGATAAAAGGATGGAAACCTCGTATACATACCATCTCATGGAGTATTATCTTTTGCAATATCTTAAGAATTAGAACACTGTCACCCATTTGAGAAATGCAAGAGCAGACGACAATGGTAACAGTCTTAAAAGTTGCACGATTTGAGATCTTCTCATGATTGTCTGTACCATAACAATATTTTTCTGAAAATACAAAAAAGAAAACAATGTTGGAATTAGGTGAAACTACATACCCATCTCTTAGATGGATCCAAAGTACATGAGCCTCAACCTCATGAATGAAGAAAAATGGGATCTGATGCATGATGACATGTAACACTGACATTTTATAGAAGAATGCACATGTTTGGCAATCAAAACTATTTACCTGACGGACCCCACCAGTGATGGGAAATGCCCCAGAAACCTTTAAGACTCGAAGGTTGAAAACCTATCTCCTTTCTCAGTGGTTATCTTGTGGCCAGGTAAACTCTTAACTAGTTCATGAAGTTTTTAGCGCTTTTTTTTTTAAAGATCAACTACTTATGAAAATTTCAAAGTCCGATATGCACAAAGCCCGGTTGGAGTGCTTGTTTATGACATGGATTGAGATGATTCTGTCAACTTTTGCTTGTGCTCTGCTTAGGGTGGTTTTAGGGTATTAAGGGTTGCATTTATAATTTTCCCATTGTATGATTATTGCATATCTTGTCTTCCATTTTGCTTTCTTTTTAGTAAAAAATTCAAACATCACTTCCACTGTCAACTTTTGCTTGTTCTCTGCTTACGGTGGTTTTAGGGTTTTAAGGGTTGCATTTATAATTTTCCCATTGTATGGTTATTGCACATCTTGTCTTCCATTTTTCTTTCTTTTAAAAAATTCAAACATCACTTCCAAAAAGGTTTCCACATGGAAAAAACCTTATAATGGTGCACAATTAACCATTATTATCACATTAAATTAAAACCTAATAACGATGATGAAAATAATAATAAAAACAATCAGATACTAGGAAATCAAAAGGTAACTGAAGAACTGCATGCAAATTTCCTTTCCCAAAAAAGAATTGCACGCAAATCTAACATTTTTATATAAAAGGCATAGTTACTTGTAAGAAAAAATCATATAAAAAAAATACCTGGAAGAACTTTAAAGCGTGCAAGCAAAGTGACTAAGAAACTAATCTGGTCTGTAATCTGCACATATCCAGCTTTATAGGCTGAGTGTAGGACCTCTATGATCCGAAACAGTACATTTGGCTCCAAGTCATCACCTACATTGCAAGGCTAAGCAATAAGGAACTCACATCTGATTTAGCAACAATTTAGCAGATTATGTAAAAATATAAGGCCAAATGATGATACATTATGATGAAAGTTAAACCAAGTTTATGTAAAATAGCCATAAAGGAAACAATAAATCAGAGTTCTACTTGTTAGAGAGCATGTACATTCTAAGGAGAGTAGCTCATAATTTGCCAATTAAGGGGCCCTATGTGGGCACACCAAATTGTCAACCTAAGTCCTTTACACCCTACCACTCCATTACCTGTATATTTCCCAAATCAATACCATATTATAACTTTTTCAGAAAGACCAGGTCACCCTTCGGGGTGGCAACTTTTGACCCAACCCATGAACCCGTCTGGCCATCCATGAAAAAAGCGGGTTTCGGCCATACATTTCTTAAAAAAATTTAAATAGATCTGACTAGACCCGAACCAAAATAAATTCAGGTCGGGTTGGGTAGAGGGGTCTCGGACCAAAACCCAACCTAAATTGAATTAAAATTAATATTTCACTAATTATTTAGTTTTACCTATTAATTTTAGCCTATGTACCCTCTCAAGTAAAAAAATCTAAGCTTATTACCTCGATTTCCATAGCCAAATGGGATCACATGAAAGGGAATCCTTCTTATCTTGCATTTTCTATTAAAAATAATTATTTCCTCTCATTTTCTTTCTTTTTTTGAAAAGTCTCTCATTTTCTAATTTTTATTTTTTTTTATAGAAACTTAGGTCTGGTTGAGTCAAGTCCCGGTCAGAAAGAAAATTTGTTATTATCTATAGCCAACCCAATCGAATCCAACCCGATCCAATCCACTACCACCCCTAGTCACTCTTGCCAAATAAGTACCTCTATGTGGGCCCCACCAAATTGTTAACCTTGATCCATTACATCCTATCATCCTCATCTATTGATACGCCCTGAATCCAAGCACATATCTTTTGTACCCAACTACACTTGCACATTGAAAACCATTCAAGTAGGACCCACACAATGATCCTATCTTCCGTCGAAATATTTGGGTTTGCATAGATTTTCTTTTCTTTTTCTTTATTTTTAAGAGATATTTTTGATAGCTCAAGCACAAATATTTCCAAACCGCCCAACCCCTCTCGCAACCCATCTAGGTGGGCCTTGCACACACATCATCTTCACAACTATGTTGAGGTAGCACTTGATCTCTATGTTTATAGTTTAGCCAAAAACCCCACAAGGCTACTCATAATGAGAACTATTCATGCAAGGCCCATCCTAGGCATCATTTGCAACTCTTGACACACCCATTACCAACTAGTCAATTGGCTCTCTATCCAATTGGATCCCATGCCCAAGCTACACTTGCCATTAGATTAAAACTTGATAAAATTGAACCCCTATGTATGACTAATTTTTGGAAACCATCATTAGAAATTTCAGTAGGCACTATATTCAAACATAGACCTTTCTTTTCTAACAAACCCACCCCCATAATCATAGTTGGTCTCCAAAAGGAGCTCCACTATGAGAACCCCTCTTGTGGTGTGGTCCACCTATAGAAAATCCAAGTTATTTACATAACCAACCCCCACCCCCCTCCTTAGGCTGAACTGGTATATGTGCCATTTTATACACTCTATCATCCAAGTGATTTTAATGTAACCCATTAAAGTGCCTCAAATCTTTGGACCCCAAGTCAAGCGCCAAAAAAGGGGCAATAACCAAACACCCACTCTCCTCCTTTCCCTCTTTATGCATGTTTGTGTGTGTGCATTCAAATCGATCTGGATGAATCAGTGAGCTTGATTCAGTTGTAATACGGGGTTTTTATGGAAAGTTTCATAAAGAGAAGTGTCACATGCTCAAAAGAGAACAACAAAATGGGAATAACGGAATTGCAATACTCACATAAGCAACAACGGGCTAATGATTCAAGCAATGCTGAACTCAGCCTAGAGAAGTAATATAAGCAACAAATAGCAAGTTCCTGGCAATCTCTGGGGAGTTTTACAAAAGGGCCGTAGTTTATCATCCCTGCAATACTATGAAGACTAAGAAACAAGCCAATAAAATACAATTTAATTTTAGAAGGATCAATTCTTAGCTGCCTTGAACTTACTTTCTTCTAAATGTAAACTAAAAAATTCAATCAATGGCCATTGCATGTTGTTGTACTCCAGAGAAAGAGAAGAGTTTATTGGAGTATACTGTCCCAAGCGAAGTTGAAGATGCAAAACCACCTGTTTGATATGGACTTGAATTTCAATCAAGATATATATAAAAGATGAACAGATAAATTAATTTGGTACTCCCTCCCAAAGGCCAAAATGGGTCCAGTGAGAATATCAAGTAATATTCCACAAATCAAAAGGAACAATCAGTAGTACATTGATTTTGAGAGAAAACAATAATTGAGAGACAGAATCAAACTATAGTTTCTTACCTTCATGAAAAATTATATCATGATAACACAAGTAAAGAAACTACACAAATTTTCATGAGCAATTTCAATTAGTCCAACAAATACTATTGCCAATAGTGAACTTTGTTGACACAAATAATTCATGATCATGAGAGAGTTTCATCTTGTGAGGGTTAGATAAGAAGAAAGTATTGGGGGTTTCAGAGGATACTTTCGGGGTTTATGGTACTCTCTTTTCGCTTTTGGTTGTCGGGTATAAGCCTTTCATACCTGATGCTATGTACTGTTATATAAGTTTTTTGGTTACTCCTAGAAAAACAACTAAAACCATGGAACAGCAAAATTAATTGAATGAGGAGAGAAACAAGAAAGAAAATAAGATGGGCAGGCTCCAAGATGAAGCCTACACCAACTAAAGATATAAAATGGTATAGAAGAACTAAAAGAAAGAGAGAAACATCATACATCCAAAGACAATCAACAAACAAATCACGGTTTTGGACATTTTTAGCAGTCAGCAAATGGTCCTGCAAACTTTCTAGCAAAAGACCATGGCTAAATGCTTTTAATTGAATGATTAACCATTCAATTCCTAACATACCATTAGTGAATTGAACCAACAAAAAGCAACAGAACCAATAATAAATGAAGCCTACATAAAACCCGAACCCAGGCCTTGTCAGAAAACAGCAGCCATGGTGGACAGAGAAAATGGCCAATGGCATTACATGCCAAAAGCATGAAGCCCACAATTGGAGCCAAGATTTTTAACTTGTATGTATGCATCTTGTTCCTCCGGTATAAACTTGAAATGCTCAAATCATGATCCAATGAGATCTGTCTGCTTGTAAGTAGTAATAAGTTCCAAGGTCGAATCTTCAATGCTAGCTTCATCATTCCCCCGAAGTGAATTCCAAAAGAAGTTGATATGACATTCTATGACCACTTTAGCTTCCACTTTACATTTTGTTGCAGCATCCATTCCATGATTTTATTACATTGATGTTGACAAATCTTGAAATTCTGTCAACTGTGCACTTCCTCGGATGATCTACAGTCGCTTCTTGTTCAATAAATTGTCAACTCATGCAATGATGTCACTAAATAAAAATAGTCCCAAACATTGATCAATATATGTTGCTATTATGTATATGTAACACAGGAAATGCCTCCAATCATCATATTAGCTTTAATACTTTACCAATTGGCTCCTGGATACAGTTGAAAGAACAGGTTCCATCAGAAGATGTGCCTATTTAATTTGGCGATTTAATAGATCAGCATACAAGGAAGCAGATTGCCAAAGGGAATGGGATCTGAATGTTCTCTCTCTTGCTTTTTTTCCCCTTTTTGAAATGGATGAACTTCTTAGTGAATATAGATAATGGAGTATGAGAAGCTGCTGTGTACAGCAAGGCTGGGCGAAAAAGACGTCCAAATTCATCATGACAATGATCTGACAATAAGCTTAGGCATCCCCATCCTGGCTTTTATGAAAAATCAGCCAATCCGTTAACTGATTGTCTCAAATGCCTGAAGATGACCAACAACTGTTCAATGATCTTTCTAATAGCCATAACTGTTGGGATTGTAATTCCAAGGTTGAGAACATTTACCACAAGCCGACCCTATTACATTCTTCAAATCCCCCTCTACCATTAGCTACACAAAATCCATATCCTTCCAAACATCAACTACCCTTTTAATAGTCATTAACCGCACCTCCTTTTAGTCTTTAATACCCAAGGGCCCCTGGAGAAAAGCTTTGATACACCCCCTATGGTCCTGTACAACTCCCCCATAACTTTTTTTTTGAGTGGTAAATTCCCCCGTAACTTGTTTGGCACAGTTTCCATCAATATCAAACTTTGGCCATCCCTCAACAGGAGGGCACGACCTCTCCATTATCATCTTCTTCCTCACTCCCCTTTAATAACTCCCAACTCTTAATAAAATTGTTGAGCGAGAGAGACTCAAATCCTTTACATACCATCAACCATTTGATTAAGTTCTACCTAGATGACTCAAAAACCTCTGATAAAGCTCTACCCTTTCGTTCAAAGACCCTATTTCTCTCTTCACACTAACCAAATCATTTATAGAGGAATAAAAGACCACACTATTCTCCCATACCCTTTAGAAGGGCTACTCCCCCACTGAGAGATGATACCCTCCAATGATTCTCCCAATACCCAATTGCATCCCATCGAACCCAAAAATTCATACCAAATACCTGTCATGAACATAAATCTACCAACCAACTGATCTACACTTTCCTCCACCCTTTCACAAAAAATGCAAGATAGATCAACATCCTCACCCAACACTTTTCTTCTTCTCAAATCGCACTTGGTTAGCACCTTCCCCTAAGTTGTGCACCCTAGGCCCAATACCCAAACTACCTATATTATCTACTCATGCAATCCCTAACTGAAAGACACCAGATGTGTTACCCATCCAAATCTATTTGTGATTGTCTGTTGATGCAGGCTGATTGCAATGTTGTGCCATTGCTAATTTTGCTTGGTCAATTTCATCCTTGTATTCCTATGCTTTTTGGTAGGATTTCTAGCCATCGATGCTGAGGTGCTTTAGAATTCTTCTGTACAATTTCTATCTTGAAAGAAAATTTGGTATCATTTTAAAAAAATGGGACATAAATCAAACTATGACAAAATAGAGGTCGCATACCTTTGAAGTAGGAGGATGCTTATCCCCTAATTGCAACAACAACTCAGGCAGCTCTTGCATCCATATAGCCTGGTATCCAATCAAGTCTTGGCTACCCTCATCTAACAACTGCATGCCTTCCCTTTGCGTCTTGCAAGAAAAGCCAAAAAAAAAGAGTTGTGATTGGAAATCGACATTAATATCTCAAAATGTTACCTAAAGATTAGAGTTCTCAAAAAAGGGAAAAAATAAGATTTCAACTGAAAATGGGCCAGATCAGGTCAAAGTCTGCCACATCCAGCCCATGAAATAGCTCAGGCCTGGAGTAATAAGCACATGAATACAACCTACATTTAGCTGGACCAGACAATGTTCCTTTAGGCAAAACAAGTCAACCATGACCGACCCACGTTGAATGCATAGATGCATACAACCTCTGTTTAGCTGGACCCACCCCTGTGCCTTTAAGACAAAATGAGGGAACCTTTGTCTAGCTTGGCCAGCCCATATATCCTCTGTTTAGCTGGACCCACCCCTGTGCCTTTAAGACATAATGAGGGAACCTTTGTCTAGCTTGGCCAGCCCATATATCCTCTAGGCAAAATGGGTGTGGCCTACCAGCCAAACCTTTAGGCACAAATAATCTTGTCCCGGCCCTGTTTTGCCTTTTAAGCCTAAAACCAGGCCAAGTGTAGACTAGCATAGATCCAAAGTAAAGCATACTGCAGCAGGACAGGCCCAAGCTGCAAAATCCAAGCCTTCAGCCCAAACTTCTACATAATTAAACTTGGTGCAATCGATATAAAGAAATACTCTAGTGCACTCATGATATTCTTTTTTCTGAAAGGGTAATGATTTGGACACTGTTAAATTTGATTAGGGGAGCACTGTTTTTAATTTTTTTTTTCTACATATTCCAATTTTACCCTTCCAATTCCTTCTCCCACCTTCCTCTTTTCCAAAAGTTTTCTCGTCATCTCCTCATTTTCCTTCTAAAATAAGCGAACCTGGTCCCCATCTGATTTCAAGCATGAATCCGAGCGGAGATGCAGAGATGACACAGCAGCAAGAGCGAGCATGGGCACGATGGTCTGGCAAGAACGAGAGAAAGTCCACAATGGCCAGACTGAGGAATTTGTGTACAGCTTGAGAACGGAGTGCTGGACTTTACACAGCCCTCATCTGAATACCAAGTGTTGTTCCTGGTGCCTGAAGAATGGAATGGGTCAGTTCTGAAGAATCAGAAGTATGGAGGACAGATGGTGGCTAACAGTGTTCTGCTCGATTGAAACCCGAGGGACACATGCAGAGAAAATGATGAAGCACGTGTTTGAGAACCCAAGAGAGACCGGCTGTATTTTGGAAACCTAGGAGAAACCGACGGGAGAGCACCGACGCACCCCACCGACGATGCCCACCATTCATGTTTTCTTTTCTTTCTTTTTCTTTATTTCCTTTGTATTTTCGTTTCCCTTTTTAGTGGATAGATTATGTATAAATACCCCCTTCGGGATTGTAAAGGACACAATCGAATGAATACAATCTGAGTTTTCTTCACTGCAAGTTCTCTCCCCTTCTTCTTTCTCCTTTGATTTCTCTGAGGTTCTTGTTTTCAACTGCGATTGAAGCATCCTTCAGAGTTTCATCCGTCTTCTTTGCACGTTAAGAGAAAACGAGTTTCTGCCATATCCAGCCAACGTCTCTGCTGGCCCTTGGCTGATCCAAACCCAGCTTGGGTTTCCCCCCAGCCGACCCCCATTCTGCACGAGCCACCATCACTGCAACCCTCTCACCTCACGCCCAACACCACCCAGGAACTACCCCTTTCAATCCACCCTTCTTCTACCCCCATCCTCACCTCCCTTTCTCTTTCCATCCTCTTCCACCCAGCCAATCCCTTTTTCACCCAGCCTTGCTGTTCACAGTCCAAACTGCCCACAACTCGTTGCCCAGTGCTCCATTTCCCAACAGAGACTGCAACATGGTCCTGCCCCTTCCATTCAGCCATAGGACCCACCTTCAACCCAGTTGACCAACCCATTTTATCCCCACTTTAGCCAGCTTTGATCAGGCCTTAATCAAACTCATCTAAATCGATCCTCCACTGCGTCAGAAAACAGGGAGATGGGAATTTGGGACCAGATTCGGTTCAGTTAGAGTAGACGAGAATCTATATCATCCACTGTTAGAACTCGATTTGTCTTGAGAAGATAAAAAAAAAAAATCTCGACGGGACAGTCGGGAAAGGCGAAGAAGAAACTGTTGAAAAAAATGCCCATGTCCTTTTCAGTCCTTTCCTTCTCTTTTATAGAGTTCATAGTCGGTGATGTGTCAGCCCTGCATCTCCACTGGCTCGGATTCATGGTCTTTGTTCGTGGGCTGGAAGCTATGCTTGATGACGAGAGAAGTACAGGAAAAGTGGAAGGTTGGAGAAGGAAGTGGAAGGGTAAAATTGGAATACAAAAAATATTTAAAAACAGTGTTCCCTTCATCAAATTTAACAGTGTCCAAACCAATACCCTTCTGAAAATGTAACATTCATAAATATAAATGACACAAGTTGCATTTGGAAGTAGGAAACCAACCAACTACTCTAGAGCAATTATTAGGTCTAGTACAACTTCATGCCTCGCAACCAAGGTGATCAGATGATGCTACCCATCCATAGTATTTGTCATATTCATGTACCCACACTTGTTCAAAAATGCCCTTGATGGTTGTTAATAGAGCATCATGAAGAACACAAGTACAAGCCAAGCTTGAGATGGAAGCATCTTTTAATAATCTATGATTCACCTTCCTCATGACCACCTACTTTGCATCTTGCACTTTGACAATCCCTTTCTTCTGTACAATAAAAGACATCGAAGACCTGCCATCTCGGAAGGCTTAATACTCATTTCTTGCAAATAGAAGGATGTTTGCTTCCTAGGTGATTTTGCTTCTTTTATTCCACCCAGCACCTTTCCACATTCTCAACGATTTGGCAAAGCTTTGTGTTCCACCAAACAATGTTTAGCAAACACGGATGGGACAATTAGGATCATCTAATCAAATGATTCATGGAAATCACAAGGTAGCGTTCAATCAAATGGAAGGCTCAGCTTGATGGCCGGCATATTTTTATTTTAGGGACCTTGGCCATCCATTCTATGACTAGGTCCAACCAATAACCTGTAGGGGTGTTCACAGGCAAAGTTTGGGCGGGGCTATGCTCTATGGTAGCCTGAGCCAATTTATATATATAGAAGCCTGAGCCCACCCAAAGCCTGTTAAGCTTTGCAAGGTTAAAGCCCAAGCATGTTTGTTAGGAAAAATACTAAGCTCGAGTCTACCTGTTTTTGACCATTAAAAATCCAGCCATTCATATTGAAAGTAGACACGATGAGCTACAAGTAGACCAAATTTGAGCTCAAAACTTATTTTTAGCCACTTGAACTCAGTAGTCAAAGTCACAAGGCATCCTTGTCTTAGTGACTTTTAAGGACGCTTGATAACTTTGACCACTAAGATCAATTAGATAATAATTGAGTTTTGAGCTAAAATTTAGTCCACTTGTCGTTCATCATGTCTACATCAATCTGAATGGTCATTCTTATAATTAATTCCAAAATAATTTTTTTAAGAAAAAGAAAATGGCCCAGATCTACACATACAATATAATGGCTAAACAAGCCTAAAAGCTCGATGGGCTTCTTGCAAGAGCCCAAGCCCGGCCGTTTATATAAGCAAGCTTAAGAATTTAGCCTGATTCCAACCTAACAGGCTGGTATATGTGTTGAAATTGTTTCGTTTACAGGGGATTCAAACGGGTTTTGGGCTAGGTTTGGACTGAGAATAGCCCTATTAACTGGAATTTCTAGATCCACACACTGTGCTGCATTCATTCTCGTTCTGTCCTTAATAATTGAAAATTGGAAAGAAAAGTAAAATCTTACAGGAAGTATCATTTCTTCAATTGCAGATAGGCAAGCCAATTTCAATGTAGACTCCAACTTGCAACCTTTAAATGCTCTAGTAAAGGCCTACAATCCACATTAACTTTCATTAACATTATCCTCAAAAATAGTGTCATAATTATTATTCAAAGGTAATCAATTGAAATAATAACCTAGAACTTTAAGGCATGTTTGTTGGTTTATGGGGAAAATGAATTCCAATAGCAAAATGGATTCTGATGGGAAAATGGGTTGGCAGGAATCCATTTTCTAATCTAAAATTTTCATACATTTATTTGCGACAAATCTAAGGAAATAATGGTTAATAAATAAGTTGAGCTAGTGTGTTTAACCCATTTAGTAAATGAGTTGAGGTTGGTAGGTATTGGGTTGAGTCCATCGTTTGACAAATGAGCCTAGTAGGTCAACTCATTTAAGCTTCTTTGGGTACTTGGGTCGGCCACCCATTTAATAAATGTGTAATCTTAGCTATGGGTTTGAGTAACTCAATTAGGATTATTCGGGTTGGATTGACCCATTGAATACATTTGCCTTGTTAACTTGGGCTGACCCGTTTTTTAAATGGTTTTGGTTAGGTTCTAGTCCAATTAGGTTAACCATTTAATAAATGGGGCAGAGGATTGGCTCAACCCATTTAAGCTTGGCCAAGAGATCAAGTCAAGTTAACTCACTTAATAAAATGATTTAGGGCATGTATGGGTGGATCAATCCATTTAATAAATGAATTGGGTTTCAAATGAATCGGTTTGGGTAAGCTTTTAATAAATTGGCCAAGTGTGGTCGACCCATTTAAGCTTGGATTAGTTTGACCCGTTTAAGGAATGGGATGAGACCCAATGGTCAACCATTTGTAATAGGGTTGGGTTTGGTACAAATGGGGATGCATCATTCATTTAATAAATCAACTGAGTAAGGCCAACTCTTGTAAACTTGGTCATGTAAAGTCAATATGTTTAATAAATAGGCCAAGTTGGGTCAACCAATTTAAGCTTAGCCATGTCATGCAACCCATTTAATATCTAAGTCTAGTCAGGTATGAATATGATCAATGTGTTTAATATGGGTTGTGTCAAGTCCTTGAAGATGTACTTCGTAAGATTTCCCAAGAAAAAAGCTCCTAGACGAGAAAATGTTGCTAGGAAATGACCTTGAACGAATTTAGTTTTTAAATCTAAAATCTTCCATATATTTGTTTGCCACCATCATGACAAAAGGAAAGGTCATTCAATAAATGGGTCGGGTACATGTCATATCAAATCAATTAAGATTGGTTGGATAGAGCTAACCTGTTTAATAAACGGGTTAAGTTAGATTAGGCCAACCCATTTAATAAAGAGGTCATATTTGTTATAAGTCAAGTTTGGTCAACAGCTCAATGAATGGGTGAGGTTGGGTCAACGATTTAAGCTTCATTAGGCACTTGGTTGGGTCTAACACTTAAGCTTCATTAAGTACTTGGTTGGGTGAACCTGTTTAATATATAAGTCAAGTCGCGTATGAGTCGAATCACCTCATTCAAGTTGGAGCAGCCCATTTAATAAATGGGTTAGATGTGTTAACCCATTTGTAGACGAGCCAAGTGACATGAACAATTTCATTGATAAAATACAGCGAAGAACAAGGACTAAAGTGATCGAGATGGACACAAACACAACATAAAAAATAAAAGCTAAAAACAGAAGAACCATGAAAAATACAGTCAAGAGAGAGAGTCCAAAAACAAGTTAGATCTAGACATTCCCTATTTCACCAAGAAGTCAGCCACCAAGTTAGCCTATCTACAGACATGTGGGAAGGAAATATTCATACAAATGCTTAAGTGAGAAACCTCTCTAGACAGTAAAGAAAGTTTCAACTAGGGCTTTTTCTTTCCCTGGGCCCATCTAACCACATTAACCAGATCATTTTCTACAGATTTTGAAAAATCTACTCATAAATTATGTTCCATTCAAATCCTTAATACCTGCGGGGCCAAAGAAAAAAGAAAGTACCTTGGCATCTGAGTCATGAAAAATACCTCCAATGCCCTAATTTATAAATTAGTTGGGTTAGGTCAACCATTTAATACATGGATCAAGTTGGATCAACCTAATTAGGCTTAGTCGGGTACTTAAGTTGAGTCAACACATCCAATAAATGAGTCAAGTTAGCTACAGGTCAATTGAGCCATTTAAGATTGGGTCAACTTGTTAAATAAATGAGTTGGCACAATTGGGTCAATTGAGTTGATAAATGGGTCAAGTCAAGTACAAGCCAAGTTGGTTAAAACATTTAATAAATGGATCAACTTGGATTGGTCCATTTAAGTTTGGTTAGATCGGGTCAATCCATTTATGAAGGGATGGATCAGTGGATCATGGATAAGTCAAGGTGTTCAAGAATGGTTGGGTCAATATTGTGAAGCTATGGTTGAAGATGACTAAGCTAATGCTAGAAGATAGGCTCTAGGCTCTAGAAAAGCACCATGGAAGGTTCTGACGCTGCTTTGAGAGATTCAAGACCTTGAGAGGGGCACAGAAGTTTCTCTTGTTCATGTTAAGTCGGCTAATAATTTAGCTGATTTTTTGGTGAAAAGAGGGTGTAAAAAGAAATGACTTGTTCATTGACATCTCTTTAGATTAAGGACCTTCTTGTCTTTTTATTTTATGCATAGCTCTGTCGTCTTCTCGAGATGCAGGCTCCACCTCAAAGCCACCGTAGTTTCCTTGTATTTCATCTTCTTTCTTAATGAAATTTTAATCATCTTTTCCCAGGAAAAAACAAAGGCAGCCTCATAAATTTTCTTGGGAAAATAGTTCTCCATGGAAAATTTAGGCTATTTTCCTAATATATTTTGGCCCTACAAATTCAAATTCCAAACAAATTTATGCAAAGAAGCCTGGAAATTCTCAATTTTCCAGGAAATTCAAACTTTATGCAAACAGACATTCCCTCAAGGACTGGGGCATGAACTAAAAGAATAACATAATCTGCTCAAAAAAATAAAATACTAATCCATCAACAAGCCCATTATATGAAAAGTGAGGAATTCTTAAATTAAGACAAAACTACCTCGAGGAGGCGAAGCTTCCAATTGCTAGGTACTTGCAATACAAGTCTAGGAATAAATGGCAGTAGTGAAATCAAATGCTTTTCTACAGGGATTTTACTGAATCGCATATCACTGCAAATCTGCTAGAAATTTTATAAAAGAAAAATATTGTTATACTAAAAAAAGCCCCAAAAAGAAGCAACACTAATTAGTCATGTAAGAATCAATGCAGTATATGCTATAGTATATAGTGCATGGAGTAAAACCTCCACTAAAAACATAGCTATCAATGAAGAATCATGCCATTCTCGATACAAGGACATGTGTTATCCACAGAAATACATACAAGTAAGCGCATATATATATTGGGTGCAATAACAGACAAACATGGTCATATGTTCTAGATAACGATACTGAAAACCTTCCTGATGAATTCTTATTGGCCTTCCAATTGACAGCCTTCCACTACACAGTGAAAGTCAATAAAGAAACCAGGTAATAGACTAATAATTCGAAACATTCAGTTGAATAGGACAAGTGATCAAATATTGGATCATCAGTAATGGGACAAGTGATCAAATATTGGATAATCAGTAACTTGTAAACTGAAACTGTCTTTAGGAAATAGCTCTCTTATAGGATCCATCAGATGAATGGTATCGATCACTTCAACCATGGGCCTAACATGTAAAACTAAAACCATAGCCAAAGAAACATGGTCATGTATTCTAGATAATGATAAAGAACACCTTCTTGATGAACTGGTATTGGCTTTCCAATGGACAGCCTTCCACTACACTAGAGAGTCAATAAAAAATAAGGTCACAGACTAACAATTCACATTCAGAAGATAGGGACAAGTGATCAAATATTGGATCATCTGTAACATCTAGCTGAAACTTTCCCAATAATAAAATAAATCAGAACTAATGATAAGCTGACTCATTGGTAGAATCTCCAGCTCAATAGAACCCAAGGACCAATAGTCAACATACTCTACTCCTTCAAAGCAAAATTGATCAGGATTCAGGAGGAAAGAAAAATGATCAAGGTTCACGAGGCCAATTAGACATTTGGAGATTAATTTTGTCAACAATAAATGATGCCCATTACAAATTGTTTGATATCTGCGAGAAAATACAATATCTGTACACAATCTATGAATGCAAGCCAAGGTTGTTACTGTGACAATACAGTGACGCTATAGTATAAACATTTCTTTATTTATTTAATTGTTCAAGAGTCATTTGATGTTGCACAAACACTGCAATTTAGGTAATGTGCCTGTGTCTGATACCTGCATGTCCGTGTCAGGCGCTTCATTTCTCTGTGTAAAATCATGTCCTCGACGTTTCTATGCCTTATCCAAGCACCATTGTTCTTTCTTATTTCAGTTTAATTGTATAATGAGGGTTAGATTTGAAGAAGTGTGTTGTCCTTCCTAAGGTTGTTGGAGAAACTCAAGGTACTTTTCGCAATGACAAGCATCTTCATGATGGGATCCAAGTGGCTAATCATTCATAATGAGAATCAAATGAAAGAGGAAAATGTCACCATTAAAAATGATATGGCAAAAGCAAATATCATGTCGAATTGGAATATGTGGATTTTTGCTTCAGAAGATGGGGTTTGGTGATGGATAGAAGAGGTAGATGAAGGTATGCTTACTGGATGGTTCTTCCTCTGTTCTTGTTAATGGCTCTCCTTGTGCCCCTAATTGTCTCAGCTCTATCAGGAGAAGATTCTTGGCCTTTTACAATTCTTTGTTGTGCAATTGGCAAGATTCCGATGAAGTACCATGGCCTTCCATTGGCATGAACCCTCAAATCTCAATCTCTTTGGGATCTGATGGTTGAAGGCTTCAAAAAAGAACTTTCCTTTTAGAAGAGAAATTTACCTCTCCTTAAGTGGTAGACTCACCTTGATAAAGGCTTCTTTGGTTAACCACCCTTAATATTATATTACCCTTTTTGAGATGATTAAATTAGTGGTTAAAAAACAGATACTCGCTGCCTGCGTGGCCATCAACTTCAGTTTGAATTCCTCGGGCTGGGTTCGAGTCTCGGTGAAGTGAAAGCCAGCAAAATTAGTGGTTCAAAAGCTTGAAAAGATTGAGAGAGAATTCTTATGGGATGACAACAATGAGAAGAAGGTTCATTTTGGTTAATTGGAACAATGTGATGAAACCTAAGTGTTAAGGGAGGCTCGGTATTGCTAAATTGAAGGATAAATCTAGAATTTGACAAAATCCAAAATTCTAGAAATTATATAGAATAATTCTAACAAACAGGCCTAATGAAAAATTAACAGCAATTACATGTCATCACATGAATTGCATCATTTCTAAAAATTAAAAGGCATAAATTTAAATTCCTAACAAACATTTTATAAATAGTTCTATAGAAACAAAATGATCGGCATCATTTAAATACTTGTGAACAAATTCATGCCTATAACAAATTAACAGCACAGTCAAAGAGTGCTAGAAGCGAACCTGCCAAGACAAGATATTTTCTAAAAATTCAAGAAATCTGTCCATGAAAACAGCGGGAGAACCTATCCGATCATTGAGGTGCAGAAAGACTTCAGTAATTCTAACATTTAAAATAAAGTATTTGCGACCTTCCTGAAAATATACAAACTAGATTAAATCAATTTATACTATACAACAGTAATTGAAACTTCCCTTTGGAAGGTGATAAGTGGATAAAACATTAAAAAAAAAAAAAGAATCAAGAAATGTTGACAACAGAAACATAACCATGTGGATTTCTCTTAAAACTTGAGAATTATATATACACACATGGGACTCGTTCTATTTAATTTTTCATTTGAAATTATTAATTCTTGTCAAACGGTAACATTGTTTTAATGAATACGATTACAAGTATGGAATACAACAGTATCAAATATATATACTACACACACCCAAAAACCAAGAGATTACGAAAAGCCAATGAATGAATAATGTCTATCTACACCCACTTTTGCCAAAAAATTGCAATGTTGATGGTCAAATATTTCAGTTGCCTGTCAGATATATTCAATATCAATATTACCATTGTTTGTATCTTTCTCGTATATAATTGTTGCTTTTGTTGTTCTTCCATGCTCTTTATTTGTAGGGTTTCCTTTGGGCCCTTTCCATGTTCTTTTGATCCTTTGCAACCCTTTCGAGCACTCCTTGCGCCCTCTTATCAATAAATTCAGTTACCACTATATATATATATATATATATAGCAACTTTATTACCTCACAAACACACATCCATTCCCATACGATGCAAAACTAAATAAGTTGCCTACTTTCAATCTGCATCTCCATTGAGCTATAGGCAAACCTCTGCCATAGGAATAGGAAGAATTTGGAAAAATGGAGCCAAAGATGAAAGATCTATATCCCTCACTGCAAGGTTTCTTCTTTCTTTTCTTTTTTTGAATCAGTAACTACACTGGTTAAAAGAGGCACAAGAAGAGTTCAAATGAAGGCCATCATGGAAACTCCCTAACTCCAAAAGAGGTTGGCTAGCCCAATGCCAATGCACTCCTTCCAAGCACAAAAGAAGTCAGATTTAGAGAGGCCCTAACCAAAGGGTGATCCAACTTATACATTTAGCTTTAACTCTAAGCCAACAGAAATGTGGGTTTCCATCTCCCTTATTACAAGAGTTACCGTAATTATAGAAATTCAATGAATATCTAAATTTATTTATGGTCTTGAATTACTGTTTTACTTGAGAAATTCCAAAGGGATTTTTTCTCCCATATAGTGGGATTCGAGGGGATTTTGTTAACATCATTATTTATCATTTTCTATACTCAAAGGTGTCTAAAGCCAAGGGAAGTTGCCTCTTTTTGCAACTACATGTCAAGAGATCAATCAGTTTTTGCCAAAATGCGTTGACATTTGGCAAGGACATAGTCATTCTGTTGTAAGTGATAATGGCAAGATACAGTTCTTCTCCAAATGGTGTGTTTTGGAACAAAATCCCTGATCATAAAGGGGTTAGTCACTAAAGAATCATATCAAGAGTAGTTCAGGACTTCAAAGACTATATCAAGTTCATTGTGACAAGAATTGATAAATATACTACTTCTCAAGGATGTCTAGGTCGAAGATTCCCCCCCTCTCGTCGCTTTTCAAGCAGCTTCCTTTCTAATATTCAAATAAGATTTTTAAATCTAAGGTCTTTAATCTATTGGCAGCTGAGGGTGTGTAATGTGTATACTATCTGTAGTAGTGCAATCTACTATACAGGGTTGGCTTACCATTTTATTCTTTCTTCCTTCCTCTTTAGTTGTACAGCAACCTCTATTTAAAAGGAACTCTTGTAACATTATACACAAGAAAAAGGAAAATAGTCATTTCTTTTTCCCTCAGTTTTCATCAATATTCGTCAATCCTATTTCAAAATCTTATCATGGTACCAAAGCTCAACAAGATCTAGAAATTCTTTGTGATTTTTTTCCGGTGTGTTACTGTACTAGCGACACTATTCCCGAAAAAATCAAAAAGAATTCCCAAATCTTGATTGACCTCTGATATTATGAAAAAGATTTTGAAGATGGACTGCAAATTATTGATGAAAACTTTCAGCTAAAAGGAAATGACTATTTTCCTTTTTCTTGTGTATGATAAATAGAAGTTGTTGTACAGCTCAAAAGGTAGAAAGGAAAAAATGGTAAGTCAACCCTGTACAGTAGTCTAAACTACTACGGAGAGTGTACACACTACACAACCTCAACTGCAAATAGGAGACACATTCACGTCTAAGTGCATCATGGCCATGTATGTGACCGCAGGGGAAATGTACGAACAAAATCATCGAAATTCAGTCAACTGCTAGGAAAAACAAAGACGACAGACACAAATAAACAAGATAAAGAAGGTGAAAGTGGAAACATGTAACATTACCTTCTCTTCAAAATGATGGCTTGGGTAAAGGGGAAATGCTTCAAATAATTTCTTCAACGTCAGAGGAAGTGAATTCACAACACTTGTGGTCATAGAATGTTCATCATGCATAGAAATTCCAAAGCTTCCATGTGGCTTATCCATCCCATAAATGAAAAACTTAACAGTATAGTTTATGCTCTGAAGTATACTCAGCATGCACTCAAATAAATGAGTTTCAACAGTGGGCATATTAAGAATCAAAGGAATCATTTCTTGGAAACAAGTCACCAAAACTGGCAACAGATCTTTTAGCCTTTTTGAGATAGAGGAAACACCTGTAAAAACAACATATCAGATATTACTGCTCAGCATTAGGATCTATACTCATAGAGTATGTTTGTGAGAAAGCATAATTCATGGATTTTTAATCTTCAGCGTTTTAAAATTTTTTAAGGATTTTGACTTTGAGAACTTGAGAAATTCTATGTTTGGTGCGACAACTCTAAATCTTTTATTTTTAATCATCATTAAAAATCTGACATTTGGTGTGGAAAGTTTAAAAAAGTATTGTTATTATTATTATTATTTAAAAAAATTCAAAACTAGCACAAGTGGAAATTCCAAGAAACTAAAGACGCTTGTCAACTGGGATCCTCCTTGTGATGTAGGGAAATTTAATGTGGATGGAGCTGCTAGAGGAAAGCCAGGGAAAGCAGGCATAGGTGGAGTACTGAAGGATTATAGGAGGGAAACTGAACTAGTATTTACAGAAGATGTTAGGATTAGAAACTCAAACGAGGTAGAACTACTTAGCATTAGGAGAGTTTTGACTATCTGGAGAGTTTATGGACAAGGTCCACTTGTCATAGAAGGGGATTCGGCAAATGCAATTAAACAGGCGAAGGGACTCAAGCATCCTCCTTGGAAGATGATTACCTTAGCTAGGGAAATTAGGGGTTTAACCGTGGGGATGGATGTATTTTTTGCCCAAGTGAGTTGCACAACAAATGAGGTTGTGGATTTCTTTTCTAAATATGAAGTCAGCAACTCAGATTCCGGGGTCTTCCTACTTTGAGCTAAGGGTGATTTGTTCAGAGATTTTATTTTGTTTTCGTTTGGGGTTACTCTCTTTTGATTTATGTTGTTATCCTTTGGAGTTGGTCTAAGTCTTTTAGACCTCTCTTATATGATGTAATGCTCTTTTAAGTACTTGTTATTCTTATTTAATGAAATCTTTCTAACCGCTCAAAAAAAATTCAAAACTAAATAACTTTGGATAGCCTCACATATAAAAAAAACAAAATCCTTTCTCATGTGTTTTCTTCTACCTGTGAAAGGCTTTGTTAGAGGGTAAGACCCACTACTACAAGATACTGTTGTAGGTATAAGTTAAATCACTTAGATGTGCTATTTATAAAGTGTAGGGCTATCTGATCATATCTAAAATTTCAATAGTCCTAATAACAAATACGTAAATCAAATGACGATGTTCACCTAAAAAAATATTTCAACATATTTTTCACATAACTTAAAGATAAAAAAGATGTATAGAAGGCTGCCATTGATAAAGGAGTGAGATTTTGATGAGTACATCCTAGGTACAAATGAGAAAAATGAAGAGAATTTGACGAAGAACCAAGCCAATTAAATACTGCATTTGCACCTAAATCGCAGAAAATTTTTGTGGCATAAAATTGGGTCCAAAATGGCTTTCAATGGGGCCCAAATTGTTTGAATTATTGGGTCAACGGCTGGTGTATTGGGTAGGGCCTTCAAATCCACTAAACGAGACCCACTTCAGCACAAGGAAGTAGCCCATTTGCTGGCCAAAAGAAAAGTGACAAGATAATAAGAAAAGAAGGATAGAATTTCATATCAACATTGCATGGCATTCTTATTTCCACATCATCAAGATGTAGAATTCTTATCTTTTCATGTCACATGTCACCTAGGGATTTGATAGAAAATATGATGTAACTTTGCAGGCATATTTGATGTACGATTTCAGATTTTCGTAAAGTTGGATTCATTGGAAAGATTATTCAATAACCTTTCCAACAAACCCAATTTTGTGCAATTCTAACATATGTAAACGAAGTTATAACAAGTTTTGTAACCAGGTGAAAGAGTGACGAGAAAGTTTATCTTTGTTAATTTTTGTAATTAGCAAACTTTAGGGATAGACATAGGCAAATTCACCCAGCCTAAGAGAGGAACTGTTCTATTTTTTTAAACCTTCAAACCCTATAAATAAAGGGCTTGAGCACACATTGTAAACACACAAGTTTGAGATTCAATCTATTAAAGCATTGGCTCTCTTGGTCTTCCAAAGTTCGGTGAGTTTGATTCTTTTGATTTCTCGTTTCGTTCTATGTTGAATTAATTTTAATTAATGTGTATGGCGTGTTCGAATTTTGCATTCTAATTTGATTTCCAAATTGTGCATTTGGCCATATCGTACTTTAATTCCATAGTTTGACTTAGATCTCAATCAAATTTTAATTTCCTTACTAAATCTTGTATGGTGTCAATTTTCCTAGTGAGATTTTGAGCCCTTTTCGGTTATTTGTGAGTGAAATTGAGATTGGTAATCCATCAAAGCTTCAGATGTTCTCCTAAAATGAGCCGTTGCGACTTTGGAGAAAATGAAAATTCTTAGATTTGAATTTCCTTGATCCAATTTGTAGAAATTGGATCTAAAACTTTATTTTGCTGAAGACTTGTCAAAGAGTGCAAAAATTTTGCAGATTCAACCATATGCCTTCATCAGATTTAATCTCTTAGATATACAAAAATATAAATATGAAGACATAAGTCTTTCCATGAGAAAAACAATCCTTGCCCAACGATGTGAGCTTCCTAAAATAAGGGGATGACACGTCGACAAAGAAATCAAAATCTAGAATTTCTAAAGTTTAGGGGAGGAGGTGGAATGGAAAATCTTGAAATTTCAGATTCTCAAGGATTTTAAAATGCTTGGATATGGGCTGCACCAAACTATAGATTTAAAATCATTGACGATTTAGATTTCTAAATTCATGGATTTTATTATGCACAAACGTGCCAAAAGGAAATCCAAAAATATGACTAATGCTAAATCACTCCATATAACATTGCATCAAATATAGGAAATTCAACCAAAAGGACCTCATGCAACAACTCTCTTTTTTTCAGAATAGTAAACAACAACTAATTTATCCAAGTTTGTGTTCCACATGCATCCAGCATGCAAATTCCACAAGGGCACAAATCCACAAACACAAGAAACTCATGGAGAAAATCACAATGAATTTTACCTAGTCAAAAGACTCAAAACATTATTCAACATAACCACCAATATATTTGATAACTGAATGAAGGACATTAAATCACCATCACCTGTTGAGGCTCCTTATAATCAAACCTAGAAAAGGGCTCTCTATTGTCAAGTTCAATCCTTCACCATGTCTCAAGATTTTGAGTAAATCTGTAACATAGAACTAAATCCTTTACCTTTAGATGGAATAATGGTGATTAACTCAAACTCTTGATGGAATGATGACTGTCTAAAAGCTGGTCAATAAGTAGAGGTGATGGATGGATAAAGGATCTAATGGATTTGAGTCGAATCATCATAAATATGCAATCCACTTCAAGTTGGATGCCACAAGAACAACATCATCGTCATTATATCTCTTTTTTTTTAAAATAGTAACAGAAAAAAATTACATTAATTAAACAAAAGAATACAATAGAGTCCGGTTATTATACAAGTATACCGGCCAAAACCACAAAAGAGAACAAAACCAGCATTATCAACAAAATAATGATGACGCTAAGTAATAGTAGTATTAGTATAAATTACACAGTAAATTGCTAGTGTGGACGTCAGATAAGTAGTTAGACCATTAAAAAAATCACCAAACATGCCAACCCTAGATAGATCAAATAAAAGGCTGGAACAATGATGACAACAACAAAATTAAATTGCTAGAGTAAGTGAAGAGATACAAAGCTAAAGTATGAACACAATGGTTAGACAAGATTTCTTCACATACCAGTTTGCTCTTCCACCAGATCTGAATTGAAAGAATGCATTGTTCTTCGTACATTAGTAATCTGTACAAGTTAATGAAGGAAACAGAAATTATAATAGTAGAATAGGTTTAAAAATGGTTAGAAACAAACTCTGTAGAACAAAATGAAGTATAGAATATGTCAAAAGCTAAAGACATGAGAAAGAAAAATGAAAAACAAAAAAGATCATACCAATCATGTGAATCAAAAGAAGCCTTAAGGACTTCGACTTACGAGAACCAATAAATAGACAATCTTTTAATGGAGCCACTAAAAAAAGTAAAGAAAAATACTAACGAAGACAGTGAATATTGGCAGTCTAAATCAACAAATATTAATTAAGGGTATGTTTGTGTTTTTCATTGAAAATGGGATTTCCAAAGAAAAAATAGCTTTTGCACAAAAATCGAAATAGTTTTTACAAAGAGCAAAGAGGATTTCCAACCCACGTTTTATTTTCTTGTGTTTGCTAAAAGATAGGATTTTCAATGAAAATGTGCATTGATGCATATGCAAAAAATAGAGCTTCCTACCTAAAGGATCATTTTCAAAGAAACCAGTTCCTACGGCGCAGGCAGGAAAGTTGGTTGTCCTCTCTACTTTTGAATGTGTCGAAACACACAACATGTCCTAAATGTTGCAGTGGTTTTCCTTTCAGTTGAAGGAAAGGTGCAAAAGTGTTTTTTTTTTTTTTTGAGACATAAACAAGAAACTTTTCATTAATTAAAGAAAGAGTAAAATACAATCAATACATGAGAGTGTTCCAAATAAACAAAAAAAGCATCCAAAAATCATTGTAGATATTATAAGCTACCAATATAGAAAGAATCAAATGAACCCAATAAAAGGATTAGATCTCTCGTCTCCTGGCTTCGCCAAAAATCCACCAACACGATACAGCTCTCCCTGTGTGCTTAAACTCAATATCCTTTCAAAGGCAAAGTCTTTAGATCTCCTTGAAGGATGAGATTAGCCTCCACAAAAGCTTCTTCCTACCTTTTGTTGACACAATTGCATCAATGGTCTCCCTCAACAATTAGTGTACTTTCCACAAAGCTATTCCACAACTCTAAAGCTTCATTATACCTAAAATCTCTGCCTCATTTAAGTCTTGACTCCGGACTTGGCACAACTATTAGCAGTGGAATCCTTCTTTAAGTTTCTCCTTCCTATTCCCAGACACACACTACCTCCACCCTCGCAAAAATTTGAAATAGAATAACCCTCAAACTCCTAACACACAATCAACCATCTTATGATCCTCAATTTCATGACTTCAGTACCCCACCACCATACTTTATTCACCCTCAAATACTTTAGCATTCATCTCTCTCCATGCAGACCATATCAGCAACCCATCAAGTAGACCACTCTATACGATAAATCCTTAACAAAGTCACATTTACAAAATAGATGACCTACATCCTCCTTCCAACCCAAATGAATTTGAAAACTATTCTTAGACAAAAACAACATAAGTCATAAGAGGTGTGCCATTCTGATTTCTTTCTCCAATTCTTTTGCATTTCCGGCCAAAAATTTCTTCATAAGACTTAGTATAGAAAATACCTGTTCATGTGATGAACCAGTTTTTTTATCACGATCTAATAGAGACAAGCAACGAACAAGCCCAACAAACACAATTTTGAGCCTGCTTTTGTCATGAACATAGTTCTGTTTGTTCCGCAGGATATCTTCATAGTTCTGGAGAACCTGTAGAATTAAGAAACTTTCATAATATGTTTCATATGTTCAGGACTTAAATGCTGAAAACTACATATGAAGAAAGATACAGTTTTTTTTAAGTAGCAAGTTTAATGCAACTTAGCATTTCTTCATGGCAATTCCTTAAAAAAAAAACACACACACACACAAATAAAAAAACATAATAATTTTTTTGGAATTAAAATAACAAAATCACAAACAGAAAGAATTGCTTATATATTAGGAGCCACGAAATTCTCTCCTGTACATTTGGAGGCAACAGATCAAAGCAATGTTCATAGGGATGAAAAGGGTCTAGAAAGGGCCTCTTCCTTAGGACTAGTCAATAGTATCAAGCAATCAAATAAGGTGGACTAAAGAGTAGTCAAGAAAAAGTTGAAAAGGTAAAGCCAAGAAAACCAGGGCCCGCTAGGATTGGCAGGCATTCTACACGACTCAAAGGACAAGGACTCTTTTTTTTGGGTCCTACAAGGAGGATAGATTCTAATGAAGCAGAGTTGCAGATGATTAAGAAAGCTTTAAAAATCTTCAAGAATCATTTGCATGGAAAGCTCAATTTATGCACAACGATGGGCTCAAGGGAAAAAGCAGCCTCCCTAGAACCTTTTGTCATTAGTTAGGGAGATTAGGCAACTTCGAGGGGATGTAGACGCATCCTTCATCCATGCTAGGAGGTCGACAAATGGGGTAGCAACAAGATTAAATTTGTTTTTGGATTTTAACTAGATTGAGTAATGGTTGCTGGATTTCCTTATATATCTTTCTAAGGTCATTGTAGTGTCCACCTCAGATACTTCTTTGTCCTTATGTACTCTCTCTTTTAGTAATGAAATTCGTCTATTAACATTTAAAAAAGAGGTGGAGTTGAGGGGGCAAATAGGAAAACATTGGTAGAGCATTCATATCACCAAAACAGAATTTGGTTAAAAAGTGTATCATTGTTCCTCTGGGCTTACCTGATACACAAGACTTGTAAGTGGCTTTGTGTATCTATGGAATTAGTCTCACCTTCAATGTGGAGTGTGGGATACCATGTCATCAAAAAAGTGTATCACTGAGGAAAATTTTAAATAAAAACTCTAGGGAGGCTGCCAAAGCCTCCTTATTTAGGAGTGAGCCCATTAATTTTTCTACTGGAACGTACATTTTTGCTTCATTGTCATCTAAACCATTTATCCCATCAATCTAGGGTTGACTTTTATGTTTAGATTTGGCAAATTGTTTCCATGGGCCAACTACCTATTTGACACCCATGGGACCTAAACTTACAACCTTTAGGCTATAACAATCTTTTCTATGGATGTATAAAAAAATGACAACAGTAGGTGATAGAATTTGACCTCATCCAATTATCTTTATCCCTATGAGTTCAAACCTTGAAAATTTGACTGGCAAAAGATTTGGAAGTGCACAAATAGCACCTAAAGGCTAAAATTGAAGCCTTCTAGTAACTATGGATGGTGGGAAAAAAAACATGAAATCCAAGTGTATATACGTGAGCTCACACATCTGTGTGTATAATCATGATCAAATGAGAACTTGTCCAACAATAAAATTCTGAAAACATTTATGCAGGGCCAACTAAGGCTCATATCGATGGGTTGGTTGAAAAGGTCTTTGCTTAAATAGAGCACCTATTAAAAATCACCTTGATCAGATAAGTGAACCAATGTTTTCTTTTTGAAAGGTAAGTGAACCAATGCTTTTTATGTGCCCAAAAATTCAATTTTATCCAATGGTGGAAACTTATATGGCTAGATTAATAGGCTATGTAACTCATATTGGTGTGAGGATCCAATTATGGGGTATAGATGGGTCTGAGTGGCAAAGGAGCATGATTAGGGTTATGGTGGGGCCCCATTTGATTGAGGTTTTGTTAGCACCAAAAAAAATTGCAGATTCCCCCACAATGACATATCTAGCTTCAATGGATTGATCAAGCAAGACAAATCAAAGTCCAATGCGAGCAAGCGAAATCTATGAAGGATCAAGTTGATCTAGACTTTATATAGCTTGACTGTTCAAAGGTGGGGCTCTAGGGTTTGATCAATGACATGTCTCAGTCAAAAGAATGCTCCAAAACTTATGAATCAATGATCAGATGTATGGATCAAAAGATACGAAGTATCAACCATTTATAATGGCTTGACGCCCACGAACTAAATTTCATTTTAGAGATCCACACGTTAGGCGTTAGCTTTTCGTTGTAACTTATGAATCGACTATCAGACTCATGGATTGAAAGATACATGTTTTAGTTTTCCATTTCAACTCACTGATCACCAATTGGAACATAGATGAAAATATCTAATGTGGGGCCCACTGAAGATGGTCAGATGAACATAATCTACAAACCATCAATAAAGACAAAAAACAACCACAAATATCTAAATGAATGTGAACACAGCTTCTCTTTAAGTAGTACATGTATCATACCTTATCAGCATATGAAAAGAAGGAAGAAGGATAGTGTTCTACAACAAGGTCAAAAAACTTGAAAGCCATAAAGCGAGTATCATTTGCTATGTGTGTCATTGCATTGAAAATATAAGCCACCATTAAGGAAATAATATGACCTGGCATACCCTGGGGCAACAAATACAAGTGTAATGGATTACTTTCATCTTCATGCTAGGAATGAAAATAAACTTAATATTAAAAAAAAAATGATGGGATTTTGACTTTGATGATGATACAAAAATAGAATGAAAACAAACTTCAAACATCTTAAGGCAATGAGACTTATGGCAAAGATGAAAAAAGGACACCAAACAAAGGAATAAACCATAATGGAGCAAAATCATAAAATTATTATTACTAATCTACCATCAAAAAGTTGATGGAATGAACATATAAAAAATCATACTGTAGATTATTTTCCCCATTATGTTAGATTACAAAACTACTGAAGCCAAGCACCATTTGCATATGTGAGATTTGCTAATACCACTTACCCCTTTTTTGAAAGGTCAATACCACTTACCAGCCTCTCAATAACCATTTCAATGAGGCCACCACTCAAGCAATTGCAAGAGATGGCATATCCATACCACCAAAAAGTCATGTTTCAATGAAGACTATAAGATGCAACCAAGATCGTGTGTACCATTGAAGTCATTACTGTTTGACAAGGTACAAGTGGCAGCCAATGGAGGCATTAGCCCAAAGTATATTAGTAGACTTGATATGCACAAGGATGGAAATCTAAAGTCCAACATTAATTAGGAACTAAATTAAATTTCTATATTTGATTTTTATTATTAGCTTTAGAGTGTATGGAGTTTATTTTCATGTTTTTTACAATAATGGTGATGTTTTCGATACAACTTACTATGACATAAAGTAGGATCCATTATACAAGTTGCTGATTACCTATTCAAGAAGCCCAACTTCGTTCAATTTTGACAATTTGACACCAATTGAAGAAGTAGTTACCCATTTTATAATAGGGTACACTAAGGTGAGAAGTTGGGGTATTTTAGGCATTTTAATGAAAGTTATTTTTTTAGATGGCTATGAATAGATATAATATTAATGTTTAATGAGACAAATTATCACTATGGCTTCATTTTCTATTATAACAATATAAATATCAATAGCCTATGGGCATGTTTGTGCAGGTATAAAATTCATGAATTTTTCAATCCTTCATGATTTTAAAATATGAGGATATTTTTTTTGTGACATGGGTATCCATTCCATATTGGAGGTGAGACTAATCCCACGAGCATGTGTAAACCTCCCAATCCATACACACCGGTTAAGTTGATGAGGAGTAACCCCATGGAGAGTAGCCCGGTGGGGTTGAGCTTAATCGAACTCAATACCTCGCTTCATGAGGCGGGCATTTTGACCGTCAGGCCAACCCCCTCATTTTCTATTGAGGATTTTCTATCCTCATTTTCTGAAAACTCTATATTTGGTGCAACAAAAGTTTATCCTTGAATTTTTAGTATGGATAAAAAATAAAGATTTGGTGCAATTTATCAAGTACAATGCTATTTTTTTAAGATACATAAATGACTCAGAACTAATACGGACAAGGGGAATCCGATTGTTTAATTAAACAAAGCCTTGTGACGGTCCCTATGATGGTTGTTACAATCCAAAGCTTGCGTTCAAGTCCCATGGGAGTCAAATAGGCAGTCAGCCCATTGAAACAATTTGTCAAATCTAAATATAAAAGTCAACCACAAATTAATGGCATAAATAACTTAAATGACGATAATGATGATGACTATCATTGCTAGCCAAAAATTATAACACTATGAAATGAGGAACTTTTTTGACATGCTATAAAATCAGTGATTAATTAGTATAAAAAATGGTTATATTTTTTTAAGGTAACTTATTAAACATTAAAATCAGCCAAAGATTAAAAATGGTTATATTATTTAAAGAAGTGTATATTATTTCCAATGTAGCATTTTCAGGAGAGAGAGGTGCATAGTTACAAACTTTGGCTAAAATATCATGCATGAAACTCCAAGAATATACCAACTTAAATTGCTAACAATAGGTTTTTTTTTTCCCCATTCATATGTAAATGTGCATCCAAGATTCAACACTAGATCACTCCAGAGTGGAGTTCACGGGATTGGAGTTCGGCATTATACTATGTAAACCTTCACCAAAGATTACATATTCTGGACTACTATATCTGACCCCATCCCCTAGAATTGGAAATCCTTAAATTTTGAGTGGTTCATATCTTGGATGAATTTCAAATCTACATATTTGTGTTGCACGAAACATAAGAAATCAAAATCATTGAGGATTTGAAAATATAAATCAATGAATTTTGGTCTACACAAACGTGCCTATGACTAAAAAAGCTTTTGGGTTTCTTTTGTTTTCTAAATTTTTTCCAGGATTCTGAGAAAACCCAAGGATGCATTTGTTGGTATATATATGTATATGAAGATAAGGAATTTATACAACACCGAATGATATTTGGCGTAGGACTCACAAGAATAAGGCAGCCAATTGGGAAATGTAATAAAAAGAAGAAATAAGAAGAAGAGAAAAAAAAACATCTACTAGATATTTTGATTGCAAATTATTTTTTTGGTCTACCATTAGATCACAAAATTATATCAGGGACATAACAAAAATTACAAACATAATAAATTATAGGGACCATTGATTTTGGAAGTGTACAGTTTGTTAATCTTTTAATTCCATACATGTGAAGGACCATTCATGAAGATCCAATCACCCAAGCCGTAGATGTGAGAGCAGTTTCGCTCTCATGCTTCCCACAGATGTGATGGGCCCTACTATGGATTTTTGCCCTAAAGTGCCCAACATCAGAGTCCCAACTCTTCCACTGTTTGCCTGCAAACAGATAATGACAAATATAATACAGTAACTATGACAAGAGAATGAATCCCAAAGGGTTGGCCTAGTGGTTGAGACACAAGACTTCTAGATTGAGGTCTTGGGTTCAATCCCTGGTAACTTCAATGAAGGGCCACTCTCCATGGGATATGTAAAAAGTAAGCTTCCACCGCTTGAACCGGGCATGTGTGTGTATGGAGGTGTGCATATGCCCTGAAAGACTAGTAGGGCGAGACACCTGGACACCTTCAGTCATAAAAAAAAAAAAACTATGACAAGAATATTGAAGAATAGATATCCAGGATCATCAATCTCGGAGACACTTGGAGAATCAAACATACTCAATGGAACACATCAGGTCAACAGCTTGGATATGCAAACCACACCCAACATGTATACAAATTGGATGCAAAATGAAGTAAACATTTTGGTGGCTTGGGAATGCATAATCCATCCATTAGCCTCATAAAATTGTTTTGGGCAAGAAAATCTTTAGTTACCTCTTCGGAGCAAGGGAAAATAATTGTTTTCAAAAGTTGATAGAGTGTATCACGGACCCCTTTGTCATCATCACTTATGCGTTCACGTAGCTTCTCTATTATGGCAAGCTTGTGCGCCCTCAGCTCCAACGGATATTTAATGGACAAATCCTTTATTCCAATCAATGCATCTTCATAAAACAAATGAAACATCATATGAGAATATTCAATGAATTTTCAGCCTCACAAATGCCCCATTGCATACATTTTTTCTTGTTTTTATTAGGTTGATGCATGGAAAATATCCAATGAAATTTCAGGTTGCTAAATACCCAATTACCGAACGCAAGGAGCATCCCCTCCCCACTCCCACTAACACCTCCTCCCAGCCCCGACAACACCACCCCCCCCCCCCCCAACAACACCCACCCCCCCACAACTGTTCTCCCTCCCTTCCAACCAAGCAGATAGCAACTTAGAGGTGATGTTATGCATTAATTTTTCAAAGACAAGTGCAACAAAACACCAGAAACATAAACCCTAAATATAGTTTTTTTTCACTGCCAATTTGAAAATTAAGAAGTTTTTTAGATGGTAACAGAATTCAATCGACAACCTTTTTTATTTTTGAAATGCAACAAAGAATTGTATTACTCAGACAAAGGCATTTATATTTAATGAGTATGACTCATATTCAATTGCCCCCATATCCATTAATCTCTATCATCCATGTACATCACTTTCAGCCCACAAGCCTCGTGCTTGCAACAGTGGGCACTCAAAATTAGGATTCTTGTCAAGATTGTAAACAACTATTTATAATTTTAAACCCATGACAATTAAATATAAAAAGGATCTTCTAACTCTAAATTCATGTGGACTAGTTGTAGGCACTAGCTAGACGGTCATAAGTGAATAGTCAAACTTTAGGGTAAAACTAATTCTAAGGATTTCATGATTTATGATTAAAAAATTGCAAGTAACATTTTCTTCAACAGTTAGGAACTTAGGATGTGATGTGGGCATCACACTTAAAGGAAATGAGAGAGGAGGTAGCTTCATTTTTTACTGTGGCAAGTGCGGGAGTAAACTAGCCAATTTTTTGCTCCAAATTGGTATGTTTGATGCATGTGGACGCCATTCATGGGCCCAGAGCCTACTTAAAGCCACAATGGACCCCACTTGCAAGCTCAAAAGGCCAAAACCCTAGAGTGGAAACGAGGCACAAGCTTGGATGTGCCACCACTCCTAGTTTATTTTTCCATGGTCGTCACCACTCCTAGTTTCTCTCTCCATGGCCACCACAAGCCCTAGTTTCTCTCTCCCTAGGTGTGCAACTCTCAGTCCTCCTAGGACACTCCTCATCGGCACATGGTTGTGGTGGATGCCACATCACCTTCAACATGGCATTGTCCCATTGGATGCTCTCTCTCTCTCTATGGCCGAATGCAACACCCTTTCCTTCTCCAACATGCATTGAAGAGTTGGGCACATGAACTAGTACACTATTGGGGAGTCTTGAGTCTTGGGTGAAATTTTCTAATTGGATGTAATCTATTTTTCTTTTTTCTCATTGGTTGAGCATATGTAGGCTAAAGTAGTGATAATGATGATGGGTGGTGGGTGTGCACATAATTTGTTTAATGAATTTGTTTTTACCTGAAATGATTCGCACAGATTAACGCTTAGTACTCATCTAGTGGGACTGATTTGCATATTAACCTACTAGCCCTATCAGTATTTTGAATGATTCAAACAAGAATTAGCTGCTGGAATTCCTATCAACAGTGCTAAATTTCAGTCACTGGATAGGGTGAAGGAGACAGTCAAGAGTCTATATAATACCTGAATTTATTAGCAATTACTGGATGCATGCTAACCCGTGACGGTTGGTTGGCGATCAAGAACCCACTTGAGATGCGGGAAGTCTTGGGTTTAAGTCACTCTCAACACAAAAGGGGATACTTCCCATAGTGTTACCCGGTGTGTGTGGATAAGGAGGTTTGCACATGCCCCAAGGATTAGTCAAGTGCTTTAAGAGGCCTGGACACCTTGGTCTTCAAAAAAAAATACTAGATGCATGCTCATGTGGATCTTAAACTTGATAATGGCCAGAAGTTGTAATGCTAGAATAGCGACCCGTACTGGGCCAATGGTAATCTAGATTGTGTCTACCTACTATGCAAGGTAACATGATTCAACATCACATTTACGACACAACAATGGACCCCAACTTACATTTTCAATGCCACAAAATAATGTGATGATTAGACACCTCAACCTATCCTTTCATACATAGATACTGGCCCCAAAAGTTTATGGCTCCCTTCCTAACCAACCATGGGCAGGCCAACAATCAAACATCTAGAATTGTACACTGGAGAAATTTTTGGGCCATGGAAATGTGAACCTCACAAGGTAGACAGCTCTCATAAAATCCAATTGGAACAGCGTACAACGTTGAGTGATATGAATCATGTTACAAACAATAATTCTTTTTCAACATCAATGATGACATTATTCATCACTAACCAAGTCAACTAGATAACAACAATTCCAAAATTAAAGTGGTAAGACATGCAAACAATAACAAGTAACAAATTTTACCTCTGCGAACCTTAGCATTATGATGAGATGTCTGCTGAAGAAGCTCTTTCAACGTCAAACCTTTTCTGCTCACGGCCAAGCCTTCTCTGTCAGCTGCAACACTCTGTTCCTGAAGAACAATTGCTGTATATATAACAAATAAAGTATCAAAAATTCACCATAATCATCAACCAATGACACATCTAAAGTAGAGAAGAATTATATGAACAAGGTCCCATAACATCACATCTGTCATCCAAGTTCAACCATGAAATGGTCAATTGCCAAAATTCCAAAGACAAAAATGCTCATTCTTCAGATGGTTAGGATAATTCATCACTGAAGTTTATGGCTTGTTCCCCATTGACAATACAACAAAAAATTTAGACGGCCACCTAGTTAATCAGCTCAATGAACTCTGGGCTGAGTCGATGTTTCGAGTTTTTATACCATGTTTTCAGATGGTTACAGTAAGTGACCGGTGAGATTTCTAAAGGGTGACCCACTGACAATAAGTCCCAATATTTAGACAGTTTGGATAGCTAGTGGCGAAAAACATTTCCCGTTCTGCATACTTTGAACACCGAGGAGAAATTTTCTTTCAAAAAAAAACCATAACTTGTCCCTGTCAAGTTGACTCATTTCGATTGCTCGCAGTTTGAGTCAGCAAGTTCACCAAGTTTTATCAAAAAAAATCAGAAAAATATTCATCAAGTTACTGAACTCAATCACATTTCGGGTCAACAGAGCTCTGCCTTTTTAAACCATGTTCCTCGAATCTTCAGAATCATCCAATTAGTAAGACTCCTGAGCGGTGTCCCATCAACTATAGGACCCATAACTTAGATGGCCTGGGTAGTATGTGGGTGTACATGCCTTTCTGGGAGTGTGATTCCCCATACTCTTACAAAATTCTTCTGAGTACATAAATTCAGAGGGGGGAGAACGCGTTATCGGACGGTCAGGATCGTGTCGGATTTATAGAGACCGTTTAGAAGGGCAAGATTAAGTACAAGCGGAGGGTACCTTTAGATTTGATTTGAGTGTTGGTGGCGTTGTTCTTGGGTGGCAGTTTCCGACCTATCTTCCGCTTTATTTTCTGGAAAAAAAAAAATTTGCAAGACAACAGAAACTCAGACGTGAATGCAATACAGGTAACTCGGACAGAAAGAGGGAGAGAGAGAGGACTTTGAAGTCGATCGCCCCTCGATTCTTCTGTTTTTTGGAAGAAGTATGCTTTGGACGAACCATGATTGGTTTGTGTGTGTGTGAGAGAGAGAGAGAGAGAGAGAGAACAGGGTTTTAGCAGCAAAACCCTTCTATTATTTTCCAATCGAGAGAATCTGAGAGAGTAAGAGGGATAAGGGTCGAGAGTGGAGAGATGGAATCGTGGGTCGGCTGGGAGAGGGATGTGAGAGTATGAGTTGCACGGGTAACTGGGTCTTGCTTGGATTGGGTTGGATCGACCATGGGTTTGGATTTGGAGTATTTTATCTTCTTTTTTGTTTGATTTATTTATTTTTATTTTATTTTATTATTTGACTTATAAATAAATCACAGAGTTCGAGTAGTTACAAACAAAAACTGTATCCATTAGCACAGATGATTTTTAAGCCAACGAGTTAAATATTTTGTATTTAAAATTGAAAACATTTATGACAAAAAAATATTTCTAAAAATAAAATTTGAGTAAATCAAAATCAATGGTGAAATCAAAAAATTATGGTCAATATTTTGGTTTTCAAAATTTGTCCTTATGACACATTCGTCAACTACATGTCAAATTCTTTTTCCTTTTTGAATTTTGATGATTTATAATAAATAAATAAATAACTTATGATCTTTTCTATAAACTTATGAAAACTACATGAATCTCATTTGGAACCAATTTAAATATCAATAATATTTCAAAAATACAGGCTATATATTTAAAAATTGCATATTATCTGAGCTCAGAGTGAAAGTTTTGGGTTTCAGTTGAAATTTATAATTGAGAATAGACGTAATTAGAAAATATTAATTATTAATTTATAATTAATTAATTTAAGTATTTAATTCACAAAAAATTATTGAATATCAGATTTTAGAGATGAAATTTGGGTCAGTTTTAACTCGACCCACATGATCTGACCTTAAAAATTAATGGGTTTGAGTTATTTATATTTCAAGTTGGGGCGGGTTAAAAAAAAGCTTGGATGAAATTCGAGTAAAGTTGAAGTGAGAAATTTATAATCAATATGATCCGACCCAACGTAACTTGATGTGACGTGATACACCAAGATATAAAATAATATTCGAATTGAATTGGGTTGAGTAATTTGGATTCAGAATTTGAGTCCAGTTAATTGGGTTTAATAAAATTTTGACATGGTTGAAATTGATTGATTAAAATCTGACTTGCCGACACTCGAGTTTTAGTCTTATCCTATTCTAATTGAGGGTCGTGCGGCACATGAGTTGTGTGGATCATGTGTAGCACAATGCCCTCTTATTCGGGAATTTGGTGCAGAGCTCTTATTTTAATTTTTAAAAGTACGAACATATTTTTATTATTTTGTCCTAAATATATATTTATTATTCATGTTGTTTTTTGAGGTATAATTTTTTTCTGAAAAAAAAAAAGTAGGTATGAGAAATAAAATTACTCTATTTCATTTTGAACATAAACACACTCTTGAATTGAATAAATTTCATATATTTTTGCATAATTAATTTCTATTTGCCTCACGCCATGCGTCCATTTTTTACAAAATCTGCCACATGCTAATTTTATTACAAACCTGACACGTGCCATTTTTAACGACCTAAATTGAGTGCCGCGTGCGGACGCTCTGCTGGCGATGGCAAATTGGGTAATATTGATGGGCTTTTTGTCTTTAAACAAATCTCATGAAATTAACTTGGACCCAAAATTCCAAACCCCATTTTTCATTCCGGCCAAGTTTGGCAAAGGACTTTCAAAATAATCACCTACTAATCAAATTTTAAAAAATTGTATGCAATTTTTTTATACAATGATATCTATATGTTAAGAGATTATTAACACAATTTTAGAGAGTTCTTTGGAGCAAATTAGATATTGGTTCGGTGATAATTTTGAGCTTAGCAGATGCTTATTTTGGAGTGCTGAACAGATTGATTTGAGGGGCAATTAGGCTTATATTATTCAGGCCAATTTGTGTGGACTAGGGGCTGCTTATGGCTCATGAGCGCAGGTCAGCCCGTTTTGAGGTCAGACCCAGATATGAAACTCGTGATTGGGGTAGGTTACATCAGGCCTAATTTGGCATTCTGTTCTATGATTAAAATGTTTTTAAGTAAAATATGCTTTTTTTTTAATTTTCTACAAATGTTTTTCCTTAGAAGCTAGCACATTTTCCAGCTTCTATTGTCTTCATAACTTCATATGGGAGTCTGAGCCCAAGTAAACCCATGTTCAGGATATTTCGGCCGATACGCACAGTATAAATTATACTGGCAATATATTGGCCGGTGTAGCCGAGATCTCACTGATATCGGCCAATAACACATTTATATGACCAATATTTGTCAAAAAAAATTAGGAGATCTCAGTCGATATCTTAGTAAAAACGATTTTTGTACCTCTTGAGTGTCGCTCTGCCCAACTTGCATCGGGTTTGGATTTTGGAAAATATTGATCGGTCATATTCGTAGCCCACCTAGCATGCTTAGCACCTAATTTTATTAAATTTGGATTACTAACTTTTTATTTAATCTATATTTTAATCTTATCCGTAACCCAATTCGTTTTTAATTGAGACTACGTTTCATCGAAAACATGTAATCATATGATTTAACTCAAATGAAACAGATGGTTATTGGGGTATAATTTAGGTTAAAGATCAGTTTAAATCTGACTGATATTTTAAATAAGAGTCGCTAACCCAATTTATTTAAGATATGGGTTCAATTTAGCTAAAAATAAAAGTTTAACCTATTTGTTTATTTGAGCAAGGTTTGGATCATTCTTTGAAGTTTGAATAATCTAACCCATTTGAGTTTACTCCAATTTAGCACTCGTACCTCTCCTCTAGAGAATGCACCAGTGCACGTATGCATCACTCGTCGGTTTTTTTTTCTTTTATTTTATATTATTTATAATCTAAAGAAGGATGGAAACTATTGTAGTCTACTAGTAATATATACTTATTCTAATATAAGTGATTTGGGTTCAAAGTACCGATACGTGTTTCTCATATAAATGATTTGGGTTCAAATCTTATTAATGATTATTTTTTCATTTTACCATCTTTTCAATATTTTGAGAGAAATAAGTAATAATTAAAAAATGTTCATTCGTCTTAGCCCGACCTAAAAAAAGGGGTTTGAACAAATATTGTTTGTTCGATGTTTCAAGCTCAAGATTTTAATCCCAAGCACAGTTAAATATGAGCCCGACCTTGGATAAAAAATATTTGTTGAAGCTCGTTTATTTAGATTACGGTTGGACTTGGGTTTTTATTTAAAGTTTACTTAGGCTTGTTGGACTTGTATGTAACTGTTCTTGGGCTTAAGAAATAAACATGGCTTAAAAGTTTGAGCTCGGCCGGTTGGGAAAAAAAAATTCATTGTCCAACCCCATTTGTTACGGTTGGGTCGGGCTTTTACTTAAAGCCTCTTGAGGCCCTTGTGAAATCTATTTATCCATGTGTTGAAGTTGGCACCCTACATTTCTTCCATGCTGAAGAAGGTATAGTCCTTGTCAAATTGTTTTTTTCTCTCTATTATGCTCATATAATTGAAACTAAACCTTTGTTGTTTTTTTAAGATTGAGGTGTTCAGCACCTCTTAGAGCACCTGTTTAGTCCTCGTAGTATGTGCAAACCTCTTTATCCAAGCATAACTATTTATGAGTTTAAATGATAAAATGATAACCTTTGAAGTTACTCTAAGATTTAATAATAATAATATTGTAATCAGCTAAGAGAGAGGAGAGGAAGAGAAGAAGGGAAGATGGAGACGCCGTCATTTCATTCTCTCCTTACTCAGTTCTAATTTACCTCTCACTTGTACTAAATAAAATATTTTTATATTACAATAATATAATATTCATAACTAACTATTGACTCTATCTGGCAAAACACTGACGTGTTTAATACAAGCTTGTGTTCAAGACTTAAAAGCTACACCTTTTAAAATCAAAATTTTAATTTTTTATGTCATTTCATTAAAAATAAAATAACAAAATTCTTTATAAAAATAAAGTGTTCATGTAAATATGACTCAAATTTAAAAAAATCTATTTGTTCGATAAATAATTACAATATATAATATTATAACAAACATGTAAACTTCTATTTATTAAACTTACAAATTATCATTATTTTCAACATTTTCTTATTTGTAGTGATTCCATTTTTTTTAAATGTCTTTATTTATTTACTTGATAATGCTAAATTTATAAAATAAACTATTTATTTAAAATTTAATTGAACTATCTTTCAATAATACTTTCAAAATCAAAATATAAAAAAAAACTAAAGGCTAATATAATCATTGAAAATTTTATTTTCAAACAATCAGAATTTTCTTACTTCACAATTGAAATAAAACATTATATCATTAAAAAATTTAGATAATGAAAATTAAAATATCTACAGGCCTTTTAAATAAATAAAATCAATTATTATAATTTAAAACATGAAATATTACGGTTAAATGAGCATATAAGACAACAACTTGCAATATAAAATAATTAAATATAAACTTTATCATAAAATGAATACTTCTTTAAATATATCGTAGAAAAATAGTAATATTTTTACTTAGTATGAGAGAGACCTGATATTCTTTTAATATTAAAAAAGAAAACCACTTTAAGAATATTGTTGTTCCAAAAAAATCACATTTTCACATACAGTAAATGCTACAAATTTCCACTCAATATTTTGAAAATTAATTGTCACAAGGGGTTGAGAACTATGTTTTGCTTAGCTTTTTGTGTTTTTAGTTTCATGTATTATTATTATTTTTTTTTGTTATTATTTGTATAATTTTTGTATACTGATCATAGACTTATCTATACATTCGTATTTTAATCAATTTAAAAAGATCTCATCTCATTTTGATATATATAAATTTATTTTTAAATTTGTTAGATAAATATTATCAATGACGAGGAAAATAAATAAAAAAGGAAAAAGTAAGACGGTAACAGAGACTTATACCTTACAATGCATCTTCGTATATAAATGTGTCTCTATGTTAATTAAGGGTAGCCATTTAAACACCTCGCTTTTCTTTTAATAGACACTCCATTTTAAAATTTTGTATGAAAATTATAATTTTGCCCCTCATTTTGTATGAAATCAGAAGTCTCTTAAAAGAAAAGTGGAGTGTGTAAATTACTACTTTTAATTAAACATATTTAATTATTTTTAACAATTTGTCAGTTTAATTACAATCAACAATTTTAAAGGACTTAAAAAGTCACGAAGAGTGAAATTTTACTCCTTTTTAACTAAAATTAGTTAAAATAGAAAACACATATACTATCATTAAATATTATAATTATAAAAGTTTCAAAATATTAGGTTATTAGGAGAAATTATAATATTGAAAAAAAATACGAAGAAACTAACGTCATCCAATCTTATTATAAAAGCCTTCCGCTTAATGGACACTGTGCATTTCATTACCGGCGAAAGAAACCCAGGCAGAAAAGCGTGTTTCCCTTCTTCTTTCCTTTTTCCCCCCCTTGTCCCTCCCTGCTTCCATCGCTCGTTTGCCTTTCCTCTGTTTCCTTACCGGCGAGACTTGCAGTCTCTCGGAATGTCTGCCGCACCAAGCAATTCAGGCCCTAACCACACCGCCGACGCGTTGAGGAAGAGTCTTCGTCTCCCTTTCTATTGCGCGATGCACTCAGACGAGACTTTTAGACCCAATCTCGTCCGCTCGACGTTCAGATCCAGTCCCGTTCAAAATGCAACCTGAAGAGACGACTGTGAGTCTCCTTCTTCCCATTTCTCTCTCTCTTTCCCCAACGTCCAATTTTTGTTGTTTTTTCTCGTCTTTTTTCTTTTGAGAGATGAGAAATAAGAATCGATCCAAATCCAAATCTGGATTTGAATGGGACGAGTGGGTTAGGGTTTTTCCGATTTCTTTTCTTGTCCAGAGAGTGGGATCGCCAAAAGATGAGATGAAGTAAAGAAAATGATGGGAATTTCTGCATAGAGAGAGAGAGAATTAGGGTTTTTGGATGTCTTTTTCTTGGAGAGATGAGAATGAAGAATCGATCCGAATCCAAATCCGAATTCGAATGGGCGGAGTGGGTTAGGGTTTTACCGATTTCTTTTCTTGTCCAGAGAGTGGGATCGCCAAAAGATGAGATGGAGTAAAGAAAATGAGGGGAATTTCTGCATAGAGAGAGGAAGAGAATTAGGGTTTTTGGATGTCTTTTTCTTTTGAGAGATGAGAATGAAGAATCGATCCGAATCCAAATCCGAATTCGAATGGGCGGAGTGGGTTAGGGTTTCACCGATTTCTTTTCTTGTCCAGAGAGTGGGATCGCCAAAAGATAAGATGGAGTAAAGAAAATGAGGGGAATTTCTGCATAGAGAGAGGAAGAGAATTAGGGTTTTTGGATGTCTTTTTCTTTTGAGAGATGAGAATGAAGAATCGATCCGAATCCAAATCCAAATCCGAATTCGAATGGGCGGAGTGGGTTAGGGTTTTACCGATTTCTTTTCTTGTCCAGAGAGTGGGATCGCCAAAAGATAAGATGGAGTAAAGAAAATGTGGGGAATTTCTGCATAGAGAGAGGAAGAGAATTAGGGTTTTTGGATATCTTTTTCTTTTGAGAGATGAGAATGAAGAATCGATCAGAATCCAAATCTGAATTCCAATGGGCGGTGTGGGCTAGGGTTTTGCCGATTTCTCTTTTTTTCCAGAGAGTGGGATGCCAATAGATGAGATGGAGATTTGAGGATTGGAGTAAAGAAAATGAAGGGAATTTCTGTATAGAGAGAGGGGATGCGTTTGGGTGATCCGATCGAAAGGAGTGAGAGGAAGAGAGAGAGTTTGTGTAACTGAGGAGACAAGTAACAGGGGAAAAAGGGAGAAGAAAGGAATGGGAGAAAATTGTAATTGTAAAAGACGAAAAGTGTAAAAGGAAAAGAATTCCTTCCTTCGTATTATTTGAATTTTATCTTTTAAAACTTTCTAATATCAACGTCATCGTAAGTTATTTATACGTCTACTTGAAGATGAATTTTCAAGCTCAATAATTTTTATTTTATTTTAATAATTAACATAAATTATAGATTTGACAAAATATAAGTTAAATAAAAATAATCTGGGTCTATTTTTCGTTAAATAATAAAGTATTTAAAATATTATTTTTAATTTTAGTTTAAATCTAGTATTAATTAATATTATTTAACACCTTTTCACAATTAGATTGATTCATATAAGTAATTACTTATCTTTTATCTTTTAAAATTGAAAGCTAAAAGAAAAAGACGTTATTTTATTTTGAACCCTGAGATCTCCAACTCTCTTCTGGTACTAGGTGTTGGGTAAAACTCTGGATCCATATAGCCCCTGTAAGCCCATGGTCATCGGGCCTAGGGCTGACCTATTATTGTTGTTATTGCATTTGTTGTGTGTAAAATTATTTTCCTTATTTCCAGTTTCGATTGAGTGGTTTGAGTAGTGTGTGTATGTGTCTGAACACTTTTTTTTTTTTTTTGAATGGGTGCGTGAATACTTGTTGTTAATAGGGCTAATTCCCAAAGTTTTCCATTTCAATTATATCTTTCAATTTCAGCTGCCAGGCTTTGTTGTTCTCTCTTTATTTTTAATCTTGTTTTGCCGTTAGGGGGGAAGTGTTTTGGTCTTTTGGGCTTGCTTTCTTTTTTCCTGCTTTGTTTGATCCCCCCTTTTGTTGCACTCCTTTGTGCTCTTTAATGAAAAGTTACCACTTCCCTTAAATTTTCATCATTTCTATTCCATGGTAAAGGTTTTTTTTTTTAATTTAATTACATATGAGGGGAACTTGGGTTAACTCAGGATGGGTTAATGTGGCATTTTACCTTTCAACGAAATTGATGATATATTGACAAAAGGAAAAAGAGAAAGCACGAAACCAACCAGTTTCATCATTTTCACTTATTTGCTACTCTGAATGATGAAAACTCCAATGAAGCAATACCCTTTATCTTTTTCTTGTCCACTACTGAACTTTGTCTTTCTTGATATATAGGACTGAGTTGATGTTGACTTTGGAGTGTCTGAGAGGGTGGATTTATTGCTCTATTCTTTGCGAGAGGTGCTGATGATTGTTTGTCTACAAGATCATTGGGGTAAGGAACTCATTCTCGATTGCACCATGTGTATATATCAATCAATTTGTAAATAGGTCTTTCACTTGCTTTTGCTTACCAAATGACAGTTCCTCATTTGTATCTCATATGATATTTCAATTCTAGCTTTAAGACTTTGATTTTGATATTTCTAAATTAATGGAAATATGGATGTTTTTGTAATTTAGTTACTTTCTCTCACAAACAACAAAAAAATCATGTCATTTTTGTCAATCATCATGTGAATAGTAGATATCTTGTTTGATATGTCATCACAATTGGAAGTAGGCCATTATAGGCTTGTTCAGTTTAGTTTTCTTAATGTTTCTACATAGGAAATTTTTAGAGTCAAAATAGATCTCAAATGGATGAGAAAATCGCATTATGATTATATGATATGATAATCTTATGTTACATGGAAGAATGCAAAATAGGTCCTCAACATGATTGGAGATAGGTCTCAGCATTACCCTTGGCAATGCATTTCCCACTTAAATTCAACCTTCCCTTATGTTGAACTCTATCCAATTGATCCTTACAGTTGGACTATTTTTTCCCAACTTGACTTGAGTTGTACATTGATATCACATTTGATGGTCATGTTTCAGCATCTTTATGTATGTAGAAAGGCAAATGATTTTTTTTTGGAAAAAAGTTCAAGTCCGTATAAAGCATTGGGAAAAAGAGGTGTTAATATTGAAATTTGATTAGTATCATTGGTAGGGAAAAGACTTTTCAAATAATGGTGACTGTGATGGAGAGTCAAAATAATTATGAATTGGACATTTGAATTGGATACTGGTTTATTTCGATCCATTCCTTGGGCAAGCCCATTTTATATTCAGGTCTATTGATTGGGGAAGGGCATACAAGCAATATCATCGTGTGTGTTGTGAATATTGTATATCAATATTTGAAAAATGATTGATATATATTTTTATTGGATATTGAGTTGAAAGCGGTATTGATGCCCAATTTTGGTTAGATTCCTTTGTTGGGATGGGCATCCAAACAACAATTTGATGCCCAATTTTGGTTTGATTTCTTGGTTGGGATGTGCATCCAAAAAACAACGTTGCCTACTTTGGGTCAGGTCAGGCATAAGAGTTTCATATAGGATGACAAATTTATTCTTCGTATGTTTATATGAAAGAAGTGCCGATTCCCAAATTTATTTCGATTTATTGCTTGAGGAAGCCCATTTTTTATTTAGGTCCATCAATTGACGAAGAGCATATAGGCATGAACATCATGTATGTTTTGAAGATCGTATTTTAATATCTCTAATAAGCTTGAAATTAATTTTCATTGGATATTGATTGAAAAATCATGTTGATGCCCAATTTTGGTTAGATTCCTTGGTTAGGATGGGCATCCAAACAACAACGTTGTCAACTTCTTCATTTTGGTTTCCAAATTTATTAATCGGATGTCGAATTGAAAGAAGTTCCGATTCTCTATTTTATTTCGATCCATTCCTTGGGGAAGCCCATTTGTTTTTGCTCCCTTTATTGGGGAAGGGTATACAAGTTAAGGTTATCATGTATGTTGTGGAGATCGTATTTCAATAGCTGAAATAAAATTGAAATATATTTTCATTGGATATTGAGTGGAAAGCCATACGGATGCCAATTTTGGTTAGGTTCCTTGGTTGGGATGGGCATCCATTTAACAACGTTGTCTTCGTGGTTTCAGGCCAGGATTGAGAGTTTAAGATAGGTTTAAAAAATAATCATCGGATGTTGATTTGAATGAAGTGGGGAAGCCCATTTTATATTCAGGTCCATTGATTGGGGAAGGGCATACAAGGAACAACATCATGTGTGTTGTGAATAATGCATATCAATATTTGCAAAATGATTGATATATATTTTTATTGGATATTGAATTGAAAGCGGTATTCATGCCCAATTTGGTTAGATTCCTTTGTTGGGGTGGGCATCCAAAAAAGAATGTGATACCCAATTTTGGTTTGTTTCCTTGGTTGGGATGGGCATCCAAAAAACATTGTTGCCTACGTGGTGTCATGCCAGACATATGAGTTTCATATAGGTTTGCAAATTTATTCATCGGATGATGACATTAAAGAAGTGCCAATTCCCAATTTCATTTTGATCTATTGCTTGGGGAAGCCTATTTTTTATTAGGTCCATTGAATGGGGATGAGCATATAGGCATCAACACCATGTATGTTGTGAAGATTGTATTTTTTTTTATCTCTAATAAGATTGAAATATATTTTCATTGGATATTGAGTGGAAAGCCGTGTTAATGCCCAATTTGGTTAGATTCCTTGGTTGGGATGGGCATCCAAACAACAACGTTGTCTACCCTTTCATATTGGTTTCCAAATTTATCCATCGAATGGTGAATTTAAACAAGTGCCAATTCCCTATTTTATTTCGATCCATTCGTTGGGGAAACCCATTTTTATAAGTCCCTTGATTGGGGAAGGGCATTGGTATTCAAGCAACGACGACATCATGTATGTTGTGAAGATCGTATTTCAATATCTCAAATAAAATTGAAATATATTTTCATTGGATATTATTGAGTGGAAAGCCATATGGATGCCCAATTTTGGTTAGGTTCCTTGGTTGGGATGGGCATCCAAACGACAATATTGTCTACGTGGTTTTAGGCCAGGATTGAGAGTTTATGATAGGTTTGCAAATTTAATCATCGAATGTTGATATGAATGAAGTGCCGATTCTGAATTTTATTTCAATCCATTCCTTGGGGAAGCCCATTTATATTCAGGTCCCATGATTGGGGAAGGGCATACAAGCAACAACATCATGTGTCTTGTGAATACTCTATATCAATATTTGAAAAATGATTGATATATATTTTTATTGGATTGAGTGGAAAACGATTGATAACCAATTTTGGTTAGATTCATTTGTGGGGATGGGCATCCAAACAAGAACGTGATGCCCAATTTTGTTTGATTCCTTAGTTGGGATGGACATGTAAAAAACAACGTTGTCTATGTGGTGTCAGGCCATACATAAGAGTTTCATATAGGTTTGCAAATTTATTAATCGGATGTTGATATGAAACGAGTGTTGATTCCCAATTTTATTTCGATCTATTGCTTAGGGAAGCCCATTTTTTTTATTTTGGTCCATTGATTGGGGAAGGGCTTACATGCATCGACATCATGTATGTTGTGAAGATCGTATTTTAAAATCTCTAATAAGATTTGAATTATATTTTCATTGGATTGAGTGGAAAGCCGTGTTCATGCCCAATTTGGTTAGATTCCTTGGTTTGGATGGACATCCAAACAACGAAGTTGTCTACCCCTTCATTTTGTTTCCAAATTTATTCATCGGATGCTGAATTTAAACAAGTGCCAGTTCCTATTTTATATCGATCCATTCGTTAGGGAAGCCCATTTTTTTAAGTCCCTTGATTGGTGTAGGGCATTGGTATTCAAACAACGACGTTGTGAAGATCGTATTTCAATATCTCAAATAAAATATAAATATATTTTCATTGTATATTGATTGTAAAGCAAATATGAATCCCCAATTTTGGTTAGGTTCCTTGGTTGGGATGGGCATCCAAATGATGTGTCTACGTTGTTTCAGGCCAGGATTGAGAGTTTATGATTAGATTTGCAAATTTAATCATCGGATGTTGATATGAATGAAGTGCCGATTCCCAATTTTATTTCGATTCATTCCTTGGGGAAGGACATACAAGCAACATCATTGTATTGTGAATAATATATATCAATATTTGAAAAATGAGTGATATGTATTTTTATTAGATATTGAGTTGAAAGCGGTATTGATGCCCAATTTTTGTTAGATTCTTTTGTTGGGATGTGCATCCAAACAACAATGTGATGCCCAATTATGGTTTGATTCCTTGGTTGGAATGGGCATCCGAAAAACAAAGGTGCCTACGTGGTGTCAGGCCAGACATAAGAGTTTCATATAGGTTGGCAAGTTTATTGTTCGAATGTTGATATGAAAGAAGTGCCGATTCCCAAATTTATTTCGATCTATTGCTTGGGGAAGGCAATTTTTTATTTAGGTATTGGGGAAGGGCATACTTGCATCAACATCATGTATGTTTTGAAGATCGTATTTTAATATCTTTAATAAGTATGAAATTTATTTTCATTTGATATTGAGTGGAAAGCCGTGTTGATGTCCAATTTTGGTTAGATTCTTGGTTGGGATGGGCATCCAAACTACAATGTATACCCCTTCATTTTGGTTTCCAAATTTATTAATCGGATGTTGTATTGAAAGAAGTTCCGATTCTCTATTTTATTTCGATCAATTCCTTGGGGAACCCCTTTTGTTTTTGGTCTCTTGATTGGGGAAAGGTATACAATATCCGACATCATATACGTTGTGAAGATCGTATTTCAATATCTGAAATAAAATTAAATATATTTTCATTGGATATTGTGTGGAATGCCGTATGGATGCCCAATTTTTGTTAGGTTCCTTGGTTGGTATGGGCATCCAAATGACAACGTTGTCTAAGTGGTGTCAGGCCAGAGATGAGAGTTTAATATAGGTTTCCAGATTTGATTATCGGATGTTGATATGAATGAAGTGCCGATTCCCAATTTTATTTCGATCTATTCTGTGGGGAAGCTCATTTAATATTTAGGTCCATTGATTAGGGAAGGGCATACAAGCAACTTCTTCATGTGTGTTGTGAATATTATATATCAACATTTGAAAAATGATTGATATATATTTTTATTGGATATTAAGTTGAAAGCGGTATTGATGCCCAATTTTGGTTAGATTACTTTGTAGGGATGGACATCCAAAAGAGAAAGTGATGCCCAATTTTAGTTTGATTCCTTGGTTGGGATGGGCATCCAAAAAACAACGTTGCCTACGCGCAGTCAAGTCAGACATAAGAGTTTCATATAGGTTTGCAAATTTGTTCTTCGGATGTCGATAAGAAAGAAGTGACGATTCTCAATTTTTTTCCGATCTATTCCTTGGAGAAGCCCATTTTATATTTAGGCGCATTCATTGGGGAAGGGCGCATACAAACAACAACTTCATGTGTGTTGTGAAGACCGTCGATATTTGAAATATGATTGATAAATATTTTTATTTGATATTAAGTGGGAAGCGGTATTCATGCCCAATTTTGGTTAGATTTCTTTATTAGGCTGGGCATCCTAACAACAATGTGATACCCAATTTTAGCTTGATTCCTTGGTTGGGATGGGCATCCAAAAAACATCTTTTCCTACGTGGTGTCATGCTAGACATAAGAGTTTCATATAGGTTCGCATATTTATTCATCGGATGATGCCATGGAAGAATTGCTGATTCCCCATTTTTTTTCGATCTATTGCTTGGGGAAGCCCATTTTTTTTTTTTAGTCCCTTGATTGGGGAAGGTTATTCAAGCAACGGCATCATGTATGTTGTAAAGATAGTATTTCAATATCTCAGATAAAATTGAAATATATTTTCATTGGATATTGATTGGAAGGCCAGATGTCCAATTTTGATTAGGTTCCTTGGTTGGGGTGGGCATCGAAACAACAACGTTGTGTATGTGGTTTGTGGCCAGGATTGAGTGTTTTTGATAGGTTTGCAAAGTTAATCACCGGATGTTGATATGAATGAAGTGCCAATTTCCAATTTTATTTCGATCCATTCCTCGGCGAAGCCCATTTTATATTTAGGTCCATTGATTGGGGAAGGGCAGACAAAGAACAACATCGTCTGTGTTTTGAATATTATTATATATCAATATTTGAAAAATGTTGCCTACGTGGTGTCACGCTAAGCATAAGAGTTTCATATGTGTTCAGAAATTTATTCTTTCGGATGTTGATAATGAAAAAGTACCGATTCCCAAATTTATTTCGATCTGTTGCTTGGGAAGCCCATTTTTTATTTAGCTCCATTGATTGGGGAAGGGCATACATGCATCAACATCATGTATGTTTTGAAGATCCTTTTTTTATCTCTTTAATAAGTTTGAAATATATTTTCAATGGATATTGATTTGGAAATCCGTGTTGATGCCCAATTTCTGGTAGATTCCTTTGTTGGGATGGGCATCCAGACAACAACGTTGTCTACCCCTTCATTTTGGTTTCCATTTTGGTTTCCAATTTTATTAATCGGATGTTGAATTGAAAGAAGTTCTGATTCCCTATTTTATTTCGATCCATTCCTTGGGGAAGCCCATTTGTTTTTGGTCCCTTGATTGGGGAAGGGTATACAATAACCGACATCATTTATGTTCTGAAGGTCGTATTTCAATATCTCAAATAAAGTTGAAATATATTTTCATTGGATATTGAGTGGAAAGCCATATGGATGCCCAATTTCGATTGGGTTCCTTGGTTGGAATGGGCATCCAAATGACAATGTTGTCTACGTGGTGTCAGGCCAGGGATGAGAGTTTAATATAGGTTCGCAAATTTAATCATCGGATATTGATATAAATGAAGTGCCGATTCCCAATTTTATTTCGTTCTATATCATGGGGAAGCCCATTTTATATTCTGGTCCATTGATTGGGGAAGGGAATACAAGCAACAACATCATGTGTGTTGTGAATATTATATATCAATATTTGAAAAATGTTTGATATATATTTTTATTGGATATTGAGTTAAAAGCGGCATTAATACCCAATTTTGGTTAGATTCCTTTGTTGAGATGGGCATCCAAAAAAGAATGTGATGCCCAATTTTGGTTTGTTTCCTTGGTTGGGATGGGCATCCAAAAAGCATCGTTGCCTAGGTGGTGTCATGCCAGACGTAAGAGTTTCATTTAAGTTTGCAAATTTATCCATCGGATGATGACATGAAAGAAGTGCTGATTCCCAATTTTATTTCGATCTATTGCTTGGGGAAGCCCATTTTATTATTTAGGTCCATTGATTGGGGAAGGGCATATAGGCATCAACATTATGTATGTTATGAAGATCGTATTTTAAAACCTATATTAAGATTGAAATATAATTTCATTGGATATTGAGTGGAAAGTCGTGTTAATGCCCAATTTGGTTAGATTCCTTGGTTGGCATGGGCATCCAAATAACAACGGTGTCTACCCTTTCATTTTGATTCCAAAATTATTCATAAGATGCTGAATTTAAACCAGTGCCGGTTCCCTATTTTATATCGATCCGTTCGTTGTATTCAAGCACTGACATCATGGACGTTGTGAAGTTCGTATTTCAATATCTCAAATAAAATTGAAATATATTTTCATTGGATATCGAGTGGAAAGCCATACGGATGCCCAAACGACAACGTTGTTTATGTGGTTTCATGCCAGGATTGAGAGTTTAAGATAGGTTTACAAATTTAATCATCGGATGTTGATATGAATAAAGTGGTGATTCCCAATTTTATTTCGATCATTCCATGGGGAAGCCCATTATATATTCATGCCCATTAATTGGGGAAGTGCATACAAGCAACAACATCGTTTGTGTTGCGAATACTGTATATCAATATTTTAAAAATGATTGATATGTATTTTTATTGGATATTGAGTTGAAAACGGTATTGATGTCCAATTTTATTTAGATTCCTTTGTTGGGATGGGCATCTAAACAACAATGTGAAGCCCATTTTTTTTTTTGATTCCTTGGTTAGGATGGGCATCCAAAAAGCACCGTTGCGTACGTGGGGTCAGGCCATATAGGTTGGCATATTTATTCTTCAGATGTTGATATGAAAGAATTGCCGATTCCCAAATTTATTTCGATCTATTTCTTGGTGAAGCCCGCTTTTTATTTAGGTCCATTGATTGGGAAGGGCATATACAGGCATCAACATCATGTATGTTTTGAAGATCATATTTAATGTCTCTAATAAGTTTGAAATATATTTTCATTGGATATTGAGTGGAAAGCTATGTTAATGCCAAATTTTGGTTAGATTCCTTCGTTGTGATTAGCATCCAAACAACAACGTTGTCTACCCCTTCATTTTGGTTTCCAAATTTATTCATCAGATGCTGAATTTAAACAAGTGCCGGTTCCCTATTTTATATTGATCCGTTCGTTGTATTCAAGCAACGACATCATATACGTTGTGAAGTTCGTATTTCAATATCTCAAATAAAATTGAAATATATTTTCATTGGATATTGAGTGGAAAACCCTACATACCGGTGCCCAATTTTGGTTAGGTTCTTTGGTTGGGATGGACATCCAAACGACAACGTTGTTTATGTGTTTTCATGCCAGGATTGAGAGTTTAAGATAGGTTTACAGATTTAATCATCGGATGTTGATAAGAATAAAGTGGTGATTCCCAATTGTATTTCGATCATTCCATGGGGAAGCCCATTTTATATTCATGCCCATTAATTGGGGAAGTGCATGCAAGCAACAACATCGTTTGTCTTGCGAATATTGTATATCAATATTTTAAAAATGATTGATATGTATTTTTATTGGATATTGAGTTGAAAACGGTATTGATGTCCAATTTTATTTAGATTCCTTTGTTGGGATGGGCATCTAAACAACAATGTGAAGCCCGTTTTTTTTTGATTCCTTGGTTGGGATGGGCATCCAAAAAGCACCGTTGCGTACGTGGGGTCAGGCCATATAGGTTGGCATATTTATTCTTCAGATGTTGATATGAAAGAAGTGCTGATTCCCAAATTTATTTCGATCTATTTCTTGGGGAAGCCCGATTTTTATTTAGGTCCATTGATTGGGAAGGGCATATACAGGCATCAACATCATGTATGTTTTGAAGATCATATTTTAATATCTCTAATAAGTTTGAAATATATTTTCATTGGATATTGAGTGGAAAGCCATGTTAATGCCAAATTTTGGTTAGATTCCTTCATTGTGATTGGCATCCAAACAACAACGTTGTCTACCCCTTCATTTTGGTTTCCAAATTTATTCAATCAGATGCTGAATTTAAACAAGTACTGGTTCCCTATTTTATATTGATCCGTTTGTTGTATTCAAGCAACGACATCATATACGTTGTGAAGTTCGTATTTCAATATCTCAAATAAAATTGAAATATATTTTCATTGGATATTGAGTGGAAAGCCCTACACACCGATGCCCAATTTTGGTTAGGTTCTTTGGTTGGGATGGGCATTCAAACGACAACGTTGTTTATGTGGTTTGATGCCAGGATTGAGAGTTTAAGATAGGTTTACAAATTTAATCATCGGATGTTGATATGAATAAAGTGGTGATTCCCAATTTTATTTCGATCATTCCATGGGGAAGCCCATTTTATATTCATGCCCATTAATTGGGAAAGTGCATACAAGCAACAACATCGTTTGTCTTGCGAATACTGTATATCAATATTTTAAAAATGATTGATATGTATTTTTATTGGATATTGAGTTGAAAACGGTATTGATGTCCAATTTTATTTAGATTCCTTTGTTGGGATGGGCATCTAAACAATAATGTGAAGCCCATTTTTTTTTTTTGATTCCTTAGTTGGGATGGGCATCCAAAAAACGCCGTTGCGTACGTGGGGTCTGGCCATATAGGTTGGCATATTATTCTTCAGATGTTGATATGAAAGAAGTGCCGATTCCCAAATTTATTTCGTTCTATTTCTTGGGGAAGCCTGCTTTTTATTTAGGTCCATTGATTGGGAAGGGCATATACAGGGATCGACATCATGTATGTTTTGATGATCATATTTAATGTCTCTAATAAGTTTGAAATATATTTTCTTTGGATATTGAGTGGAAAGCTATGTTAATGCCAAATTTTGGTTAGATTCCTTCGTTGTGATTGACATCCAAACAACAACGTTGCCTACTCCTTCATTTTGGTTTCCAAATTTACTCATCAGATGCTGAATTTAAACAAGTGCCGGTTCCCTATTTTATATTGATCCGTTCGTTGTATTCAAGCAACGACATCATATACGTTGTGAAGTTCGTATTTCAATATCTCAAATAAAATTGAAATATATTTTCATTGGATATTGAGTGGAAAGCCCTATATACCGATGCCCAATTTTGGTTAGGTTCTTTGGTTGGGATGAGCATCTAAACGACAACGTTGTTTATGTGGTTTGATGCCAGGATTGAGAGTTTAAGATAGGTTTACAAATTTAATCATCGGATGTTGATATGAATAAAGTTTTGATTCCCAATTTTATTTCGATCATTCCATGGGGAAGCCCATTTTATATTCATGCCCATTAATTGGGGAAGTGCATGCAAGCAACAACATCGTTTGTGTTGCGAATATTGTATACCAATATTTTAAAAATGATTGATATGTATTTTTATTGGGATTATTTTGTTGGGATGGGCATCTTTTAGCGACAATGTGAAGCCCTTTTTTTTTTTGATTCCTTAGTTGGGATGGGCATCCAAAAAGCACCACCGTCGCGTACGTGGGGTCAGGCCATATAGGTTGGCATATTTATTCTTCAGATGTTGATATGAAAGAATTGCCGATTCTCAAATTTATTTCGATCTATTTCTTGGGGAAGCCCGCTTTTTATTTAGGTCTATTGATTGGGAAGGGCATATACAGGCATCAACATCATGTATGTTTTGAAGATCATATTTTAATATCTCTGATAAGTTTGAAATATATTTTCATTGGATATTGAGTGGAAAGCCATGTTAATGCCAAATTTTGGTTAGATTCCTTCGTTGTGATTGGCATCCAAAGAACAACGTTGTCTACCCCTTCATTTTGGTTTCCAAATTTATTCATTAGATGCTGAATTTAAACAAGTGCCGGTTCCCTAATTTATATTGATCCGTTCGTTGTATTCAAGCAACGACATCATATACGTTGTGAAGTTTGTATTTCAATATCTCAAATAAAATTGAAATATATTTTCATTGGATATTGAGTGGAAAGCCCTACATACCGATGCCCAATTTTGGTTAGGTTCTTTGGTTGGGATGGGCAACCAAACGACAGCGTTGTTTATGTGGTTTGATGCCAGGATTGAGAGTTTAAGATAGGTTTACAAAATTAGTCATCGGATGTTGATATGAATAAAGTGGTGATTCCCAATTATATTTCGATCATTCCATGGGGAAGCCCATTTTATATTCATGCCCATTAATTGGGGATGTGCATAAAAGCAACAACATCGTTTGTGTTGCGAATACTGTATATCAATATTTTAAAAATGATTGATATGTATTTTTATTGGATATTGAGTTGAAAACGGTATTGATGTCCAATTTTATTTAGATTCCTTTGTTGGGATGGGCATCTAGACAACAATGTGAAGCCCTTTTTTTTTTATTCCTTGGTTGGGATGGGCATCCAAAAAGCACCGTTGCGTACGTGGGGTCAGGCCATATAGGTTGGCATATTTATTCCTCAGATGTTGATATGAAAGAAGTGCCGATTCCCAAATTTATTTCGATCTATTTCTTGGTGAAGCCCGATTTTTATTTAGGTCTATTGATTGGGAAGGGCATATACAGGCATCAACATCATGTATGTTTTGAAGATCATATTTTAATATCTCTAATAAGTTTGAGATATATTTTCATTGGATATTGAGTGGAAAACCATGTTAATGCCAAATTTTGGTTAGATTCTTTCGTTGTGATTTGCATCCAAACAACAACGTTGTCTACCCCTTCATTTTGGTTTCCAAATTTATTCAATCAGATGCTGAATTTAAACAAGTGCCGGTTCCCTATTTTATATTGATCAGTTCGTTGTATTCAAGCAACGACATCATATACGTTGTGAAGTTCGTATTTCAATATCTCAAGTAAAATTGAAATATATTTTCATTGGATATTGAGTGGAAAGCCCTACATACCGATGCCCAATTTTGGTTAGGTTCTTTGGTTGGGATGGGCATCCAAACGACAACGTTGTTTATGTGTTTTCATGCCAGGATTAAGAGTTTAATATAGGTTTACAGATTTAATCATCTGATGTTGATATGAATAAAGTGGTGATTCCCAATTGTATTTCGATCATTCCATGGGGAAGCCCGTTTTATATTCATGCCCATTAATTGGGGAAGTGCATACAAGCAACAACATCGTTTGTGTTGCGAATACTGTATATCAATATTTTAAAAATGATTGATATGTATTTTTATTGGATATTGAGTTGAAAACGGTATTGATGTCCAATTTTATTTAGATTCCTTTGTTGGGATGGGCATCTAAACAACAATGTGAAGCCCATTTTTTTTTTGATTCCTTGGTTGGGATGGGCATCCAAAATGCACCGTTGCGTACGTGGGGTCAGGCCATATAGGTTGGCATATTTATTCTTCAGATGCTGATATGAAAGAAGTGCCGATTCCCAAATTTGTTTCGATCTTTTTCTTGGGGAAGCCCGATTTTTATTTAGGTCCATTGATTGGGAAGGGCATATACAGGCATCAACATCATGTATGTTTTGAAGATCATATTTTAATATCTCTAATAAGTTTGAAATATATTTTCATTGGATATTGAGTGGAAAGCCATGTTAATGCCAAATTTTGGTTAGATTCCTTCGTTGTGATTGGCATCCAAAGAACAACGTTGTCTACCCCTTCATTTTGGTTTCCAAATTTACTCATCAGTTGCTGAATTTAAACGAGTGCCGGTTCCCTATTTTATATTGATCCGTTCGTTGTATTCAAGCAACGACATCATATACGTTGTGAAGTTCGTATTTCAATATCTCAAATAAAATTGAAATATATTTTCATTGGATATTGAGTGGAAAGCCCTATATACCGATGCCCAATTTTGGTTAGGTTCTTTGGTTGGGATGGGCATCTAAACGACAACGTTGTTTATGTGGTTTCATGGCAGGATTGGGAGTTTAAGATAGGTTTACAAATTTAATCATCGGATGTTGATATGAATAAAGTGGTGATTCCCAATTTTATTTCGATCATTCCATGGGGAAGCCCATTTTATATTCATGCCCATTAATTGGGGAAGTGCATACAAGCAACAACATCGTTTGTGTTGCGTGTACTGTTTATCAATATTTTAAAAATGATTGATATGTATTTTTGTTGGATATTGAGTTGAAAACGGTATTGATATCCAATTTTATTTAGATTCCTTTGTTGGGATGGGCATCTAAACAACAATGTGAAGCCCATTTTTTTTTTTTTTTGATTCCTCGGTTGGGATGGGCATCCAAAAAGCACCGTTGCGTACGTGGGGTCAGGCCATATAGGTTGGCATATTTATTCTTCAGATGTTGATATGAAAGAAGTGCCGATTCCCAATTTTATTTCGATTTATTTCTTGGGGAAGCCCGCTTTTATTTAGGTCCATTGATTGAGAAGGGCATATACAGGCATCAACATCATGTATGTTTTGAAGATCATATTTTAATATCTCTAATAAGTTTGAAATATATTTTCATTGGATATTGAGTGGAAAGCCATGTTAATGCCAAATTTTGGTTAGATTCCTTCGTTGTGATGGGCATCTAAACAACAACATTGTCTATCCCTTCATTTTGGTTTCCAAATTTATTCATCAGATGCTGAATTTAAACAAGTGCCGGTTCCCTATTTTATATTGATCCGTTCGTTGTATTCAAGCAACGACATCATATACGTTGTGAAGTTCATATGTCTATATCTCAAATAAAATTGAAATATATTTTCATTGGATATTGAGTGGAAAGCCCTACATACCGGTGCCCAATTTTGGTTAGGTTCTTTGGTTGGGATGGGCATTCAAACGACAACGTTTTTTATGTGGTTTCATGCAAGGAGTGAGAGTTTAAGATAGGTTTACAAATTTAATCATCGGATGTTGATATGAATAAAGTGGTGATTCCCAATTGTTTTTCGATCATTCCATGGGGAAGCCCATTTTATATTCATGCCCATTAATTAGGGAAGTGCATACAAGAAACAACATCGTTTGTGTTGCGAATACTGTATATCAATATTTTAAAAATGATTGATATGTATTTTTATTGGATATTGAGTTGAAAACGGTATTGATGTCCAATTTTATTTAGATTCCTTTGTTGGGATGGGCATCTAAACATCAATGTGAAGCCCATTTTTTTTTTTTTTTTTGAGTCCTTGGTTGCGATGGGCATCCAAAAAACACCGTTGCGTACGTGGGGTCAGGCCATATAGGTTGGCATATTTATTCTTCAGATGTTGATATGAAAGAAGTGCTGATTCCCAAATTTATTTCGATCTATTTCTTGGGGAAGCCCGATTTTTATTTAGGTCCATTGATTGGGAAGGGCATATACAGGCATCAACATTATGTATGTTTTGAAGATCATATTTTAATATCTCTAATAAGTTTGAAATATATTTTCATTGGATATTGAGTGGAAAGCTATGTTAATGCCAAATTTTGGGTAGATTTCTTCGTTGTGATTGGCATCCAGACAACAACGTTGTCTACCCCTTCATTTTGGTTTCCAAATTTATTCAATCAGATGCTGAATTTAAACAAGTGCCGGTTCCCTATTTTATATTGATCCGTTCGTTGTATTCAAGCACCGACATCATATACGTTGTGAAGTTCGTATTTCAATATCTCAAATAAAATTGAAATATATTTTCATTGGATATTGAGTGGAAAGCCCTATATACCGATGCCCAATTTTGGTTAGGTTCTTTGGTTGGGATGTGCATCTAAACGACAACGTTGTTTATGTGGTTTGATGCCAGGATTGAGAGTTTAAGATAGGTTTACAAATTTAATCATCGGATGTTGATATGAATAAAGTGGTGATTCCCAATTTTATTTCGATCATTCCATGGGGAAGCCCATTTTATATTCATGCCCATTAATTGGGGAAGTGCATACAAGCAACGACATCGTTTGTGTTGCGAATACTGTATATCAATATTTTAAAAATGATTGATATGTATTTTTATTGGATATTGAGTTGAAAACGATATTGATGTCCAATTTTATTTAGATTCCTTTGTTAGGATGGGCATCTAAACAACAATGTGAAGGCCATTTTTTTTTTGATTCCTTGGTTGGGATGGGCATCCAAAAAACACCGTTGCGTACGTGGGGTCAGGCCATATAGGTTGGCATATTTATTCTTCAGATGTTGATATGAAAGAAGTGCTGATTCCCAAATTTATTTCAATCTATTTCTTGGGGAAGCCCGCTTTTTATTTAGGTCCATTGATTGGGAAGGGCATATACAAGCATCAAGATCATGTATGTTTTGAAAATCATATTTTAATATCTCTAATAAGTTTGAAATATATTTGCATTGGATATTGAGTGGAAAGCTGTGTTGATACCCAATTTTGGTTAGATTCCTTCATTGTGATGGGCATCCAAAGAACAACGTTGTCTACCTCTTCATTTTGGTTTCCAAATTTATTAATCGGATGTGGAATTGAAAGGTGTTCTGATTCCTTATTTTATTCTGATCCATTCCTTGGGGGACCCGTTTTGTTTTTGGTCCCTTGATTGGGGAAGGGTATACAGGAACCGACGTCATATACATTGTGAAGATTGTATTTCAATATCTCAAATAAAATTGAAATATATTTTCATTGAATATTGAGTGGAAAGCCATATGGATGTCCAATTTTGGTTAGGTTCCGTGGTTGAGATGGACATCTAAATGACAATGTTGTCTACGTGGTTTCAGACCAGAAATGAGAGTTTAATATAGTATAGCAAATTAAACATCGAATGTTGATGTGAATGAAGTGCCGATTCCCAATTTTATTTCGATCTATTCCTTTGGGAAGCCCATTTTATATTTAGGTCCATTGATTGGGGAAGGACATGCAAGCAACAACTTCATATGGTTGTGAATATTATATATCAATATTTGAAAAATAATTGATATATATTTTTATTTGATATTGAGTTGAAGGCGGTATTGATGTCCAGTTTTGGTTAGATTCCTTTGTTGGGATGGGCATCCAAAAAAGAACGTGATGCCCAATTTTGGTTTCTAAATTTATTCATCGGATGCTGAATTTAAACAATTGCCGATTTCTTATTTTATTTCGATCCATTCGTTGGGAAAGCCCATTTTTTTAAGTCCCTTGATTGTGGAAGGGTATTCGAGTAACATCATCATTTACGTTGTGAAGATCATATTTCAATATCTCAAATAAAATTGAAATATATTTTCATTGGATATTGAGTGGAAAGTCATACGGATGCCCAATTTTGGTTTGGTTCCTTGGTTGGGATGGCCATTCAAACGATAACGTTGTCTACTCGGTTTCAGACCAGGATTTAGAATTTATGATAGGTTTGCAAATTTAATCATTGAATGTTGATATGAATAAAGTGTTGATTCCCAATTTTATTTTGATCCGTTCCTTGGGGAAGCCCATTTTGTAATCAGGTCCATTGATTGGGGAATGGCTTACAAGCAACAACATCGTGTTTGTTGTGAATACTATATATCAATAATTGAAAAATTAATGATATATATATATATATATATATATATATATATATATATATATATTGGATATTAAGTTGAAAGCGGTATTGATGCCCAATTTTGGTTAGATTCCTTTTTGGGATGGGCATCTACAAAAGAATGTGATGCCAATTTTGGTTTGATTCCTTTGTTGGGATGGGCATCCAAAAAAACAACATTGCTACATGGGGTCAGTCCAGACATAAGAGTTTCATATAGGTTGGCAAATTTATTTTACGGAAGCTGATATGGAAGAAGTACTGATTCCCAAATTTATTTCGATCTATAGCTTGGGGAAGCCCTTTTTTGTTTAGGTCCATTGATTGGGGAAGGGCATATAGGCGTCAACATCATGTATGTTTTGAAGATCGTATTTTAATATCTGTAATTAGTTTGAAATATATTTTCATCGGATATTGAGTGCAAGGCCGTGTTGATGCCCAATTTGGTTAGATTCCTTGGTTGGGATGGGCATTCAATCACAAACGCTGTCTACCCTTTCATATAGGTTTCCAAATTTATTCATCGGATGGTGAATTTAAATAAGTGTCGATTCCCTTTTTTATTTCGATCCATTCATTGGGGAAGCTCATTTTTTGAAGTCCGTTTATTGGGGAAGGGTATTCTAGCCACGACATCATGTATGTTATAAAGATCGTATTTTAATATCTCAAATAAAATTGAAATATATTTTAATTGGATATTGAGTAAAAAGCCATACAGATGCCCAATTTTGGTTAGGTTCTTTGGTTGGGATAGGTATCGAAATGATAATGTTGTCTACGTGGTTTCAAGTCAGGATTTAGAATTTAAGATAGGTTTGCAAATTTAATCATCGGATGTTGATATGAAGTGCTGATTCCCAATTTTAATTCGATCAATTCCTTGGGGAAGCTCATTTTATATTCAGGTCCATTGATTGGGGAAGGGCATACAAGTAACAACATCGTGTGTGCTGTGAATAATGCATATCAATATTTGAAAAATGATTGATATATATTTTTATTGGATATTGAATTAAAAGTGGTATTCATGCCCAGTTTGGTTAGATTCCTTTGTTGGGGTGGGCATCCAAAAAAGAATGTGATGCCCAATTTTGGTTTGTTTCCTTGGTTGGGATGGGCATCCAAAAAAAATCGTTGCCTACTTGGTGTCATGTCAGACATAAGAATTTCATATAGGTTCGCAAATTTATTCATCGGTTGATGACAAGAAAGAAGTGCTTGTTCCCAATTTTATTTTGATCTATTGCTTGGAGAAGCCCATTTTTTATTTAGGTCCATTGATTGGGGAAGGGCATACATGCATCATCGTCATGTATGTTGTGAAGATCGTATTTTAATATTCTCTAATAAGATTGAAATGTATTTTCATGGGATATTGAGTGGAAAGCCGTTTTAATGCCCTATTTGTTTAGATTCCTTGGTTAGGATGGGCATCCAAACGACAACGTTGTCTACCCTTTCATATTGGTTTCCAAATTTATTAATCGGATGGTGAATTTAAACAGGTGTCGATTCCCAATTTTATTTCGATCAATTCCTTGGGGAATCCTATGTTATAATTAGGGCCAATGATTAGGGAATGGCATACAAGCAACAATATCATGTGTGTTGTGAATTCTATATATCAATAGTTGAATAATGATTGATATAGTTTTATTGGATATTGAGTGGAAAGCGATATTGATACCCTATTTTGGTTAAATTCCTTTGTTGGGATGGGCATCCAAAACATCATTGCCTACGTGTTGTCAGCTATGACATAAGTGTTTCATATAGGTTCACAAATGTATTCATCGGATGTTGATATGAAAGAAGTGCCGATTCCTAATTTTATTTCGATGTATTGCTTGGGGAAGTTCATTTTTTATTTTGGTTCATTGATTGGGGAAGGGCATACATGCATTAACATCATGTATGTTGTGAAGATCGTATTTTAATATCCCTAATAATTTTGAATTGTATTTTCGTTGGATGTTGAGTGGAAACCGTGTTGATGCCCTATTTTGGTTAGATTCTTTGGTTGGGATGAGCATCCAAACAACAACGTTGTCTACCCCTTCATTTTGGTTTTCAAATTTAATTAATCGGTTGTTGATTTGAAAGAAGTTCGAATTCCCTATTTTATTTCGATCTATTCCTTTTGATGCCCAATGGTTAGGTTCATTGGTTGGATGGACATCTAAACAACAACGTTGTCTATGTGGTGTCAGGCCAATATCTGGAAATTAGTGAGGTACCCAATTTTGGTTTAGGTTCATTGGTTTGGAACGGGCATTTCCACAATGGCAATTTTGGGTCGAAAATCTGAAAACTTGAAACGCCTGATTCGAAATTAAATTTGCCTTGGCTCTTAATAATAAGTTCGAAGAGATTTTCATATAATTCAAAATTTGAATGGAAGCCGCATTAATGCCCAATTTTGCTTAGGTTCCTTGCTTGCGATGGGCATCCAAACAACAACGTTGTCTATGTGGTATGAGGCCAATATCCACTGTTAAATGGATATTAATGAAATGTCCAATTGGTTTAGGTTCATTGGCTGGGGACGGATATTCCCACAATGATATGATCAATCTGGTGGAAGTAGACATGGCTATTTAGTTCGAAAATCTAAAAACTTGAAGCGCCCGAGTCGAAATTTAATTTTGTTTGGCTATTAATTTTTAGTTCAAATAGATTTTCATGAAATCCAAATTTTGAATGGAAAGCCTTATTGATGCCCAATTTTGGTTAGGTTCATTGGTTGGGATGGGCATCTAAACAATAATGGGATCTTTATGGCATTAGTCCAATATCCACTGTTAAATGGAAATTTTTGAAATGCCCAATTTTGGTTTAGGTTCATTCGTCCAGGTAGGTTATTTCCACAAAGTCGTATTGATGCTCAATTTTGGTCTATGTTTCTTCATATTGCAGATTTATTTTTCAACTGTTTTTTTTTTTTTTAAATTCCCCATTTCTTTTTAAAACACTCTATTTCTCACTAGAACACTTCTTTATTTCTCACACACTCACATTTTCGTCTTGAGTCTTTCTTTTTAATATGTTTTTTTTCCTTCTAAAACTCTGGTATTCTTTGTAAAAACTATCCTCTGTTGAGTAACTCTCATGTGCCTTCCAAGTCTCCTTTTTCTTCTCAAAGCTATCACTTTCTTCTAGTAATACTCCTTTTTCTTTGAAGAGATTGCTATTTTTTCTAAAAATTTTCATTTTCGACTAAAAGCAATGATTTTCTTGGTTAACCTTATATTTTATTTCTAAAAAAATCTTTTTACTTGTTAAAAACTCTCGTTTTCTTTTTAGATTTCTTGTTTTGTTCTTAAAAGCTCTTTTTTCATTTGAATACTCTTTTTTTTTTTATCTAAAACTCTCTCGTTAATCTCCTCTTGAAATCAATCTTCTTAAAACTTTGACTTTCTTCTTAAAAACTCTCATTTTTTTTTTTTATAAAAGCTCTAATTTTTTTTCTTAATAGAATTTCTTCTAAATAAATCCCATTTTCTTGTTAAACCTCTTCTTTTCTTTTTTGGATTTTTCCTTTATCTTCTTGTAAACTTTTATTGTCTGATTAATACACTCGTTTGATCTCTTTTTCTTCTTGAGAACTAACTAACTTCTTAAAACTTTCTTTTTTTCTTTAGAAAAGCTCTCTTATGCTTATTAAGTCTCTAATTTTTTTATTTATTTATGTTTTAAAATTCCTCATTTCTTCTTAAAATACTATTTTTTATGAGAAACCCTTCTTTATTTCTTGAACACTCACACTTTCATCTTAAGTTTTTGATTTTAACACTCACATATTCTTGTTAAACCTTATCTTTTATATATAATAATTTCTTTTTTACGTCTTAAATTCTCTTGTTTTCTTATTTGAAATCTTGCTTTGTTCTTGAATGATTTTCTTTTGATTTGGAAGTTCTCATTTTCTTTCTAAAGCTTTTCCTTTTATCTCTCTCTTGAAAATAATCTTCTTAAAACTCTGACTTTCTTCTTACAAACTCATTTTCTTATAAAAGCTCTACTAGTTTTCTTAAAACTCTATCTTCTAAACCACTTCTCTTCTTTCTTAGAGTTTTCCGTCTTTTCTTAAAAATTCTTCTTGTATGATTAATATACTCATTTGTTTTTAATTTTTTTGTCCTTGTAAAGCTCTTATTTCTTTTAAAAAATACTTATTTAAAAGAAACTTTTTTTTTAATTAAAAAACATGTTTTAATCAATGAAAGTCTATATTTTTCTTAATACTCTTCTTTTATTCTTAAATTTTTTAGCATTTTCCTCGGAACTTTTGCCCTTTTTAGAAATTTTACCTATGCTTCTTAAAACTTCTGTTTTCTTCTTTGAAACTTTCGTTTTCAGCTTTCTAAAACTTTGTTTGTCTTCTTAAAGTGTCTCCTTTTCTTCTGAAAAAGTCTTAATCGCATTTTCTTTTTATAAGCTCTCTTATTTCATATTAAAGGTATTTTTTTTAAAAAAAAACACTATCTGTTGATGTAGGCACATCTATAAAATGCAGGTTCATATATTTTTTAATAGAAATTGAATTTTTTGAAAAAATTCATTAGCTTAAAATTTTGTTATTTGGATGAGTTTTCAAGATAAAGTTGATGAAATAACATGTAAAGGTTCAATATTCATAGGTCCATTGAGTTTTCTTCCCAAAATCCATATGAATCTAAGATTTTAGGGCCCGAAAGTCTTGGATTCACACGGATTATGGGTGGAAAAACCCATAGACCCTTTGGGCCCTAGCCCACTATTTCATCATTTTAGCTAAAAAACTGATCAAATTAATAATTCTTCGACCTAGTGAATATTTTGAGAAAATCCAATTTCTTTTATAGAATACCTGGACATGTATGCTGTTAATGAGCCTGCATTATCTTTATTTTTAACACTCTTTGTTTTCTTTTCCCATTTTTCTTCGTAAAAACTCAACTTATTTATAAGAAATTCTATCTTTCTTAAAAGCATTTTTCTTTTATAATTTTTTTAGTGGAACTCTCATTTTGTTCTTAAAATCCTCAAATTCTTCTAAAAGCTCATCTTTTTCCCCTTTAGAACACTCTCTTTTTCTTTTGATTAACTCTAAACTCTTTCATAAAGCTCTAATTCCTTACGGAAAGTTATTATTTCTTTGATAAAACTCTCCTTTTTTTTTCCCCTGATATGCTTTCACTTTTTTATTTAAGACCCTCAAATTCTTTTTAAAATCTCATTATCTTCTTCAAAATCTCGAATCCTTATGAAAAGCTCTCTCGTTTTTTTTGAAAAACAATCATTTTATGTTTAGAAAACTCTCATTTTCTTGTAAGAGTTCTAGGTTTTTTTTTTTTTTTAAATAACTTTTTGTTCTAAATAACTCATTTTTTTTATAGCTCACTTTTTGGTTATGCCTCTTCTCTCTTTTTTTTTTGGAGTTTTCCTTCTCTTCTTAATAACTCTCATTCTTTTTTTTTCCACTCATTTTCGTCAAAAAAAAGTTTCTACTATAAGTTGTTGTTTTCTTCTTAAACTTCTCTTCCTCTAAAATACTCTCATTTTTTTTTTCTGAATTTTATCTTTTTTTTTTCTTGAGAACTAACTTTTTTCTTGAAAGTTTCTTTTTCTTTAGAAAGGCTCTCTTTTGCTTCGTTAAGGCTATCTATTTTTTTCATTTTTTTTCAAACTCTCCATTTTTTCTTTAACACTCGATTTCTCATTAGAAGCACTTCTTTATTTCTTAAACGCACATTTTTCATCTCAAGAGTCTCATTTTAACATTTTTTTTTTCCTTCTAAAACTCTGGTAATCTTCTTATAAACTCTCCTCTTTTGAGTAATTCTCAAATTCCTTCTAAGAACTCTCCTTTTTCTTCTCAAAGCTATTTCTTTCTTCTTCTAACATTCTTTTTCCTTTGAAGAGATTGCCATTTCTTCTAAAATGTTTCATTTTCGACTAAAAACATTGATTTTCTTGTTAAACCTTAGCATTTATTTCTAAAAATTTCATTTTGCTTGTTAAAAAATCTCATATTCTTAGAAATTTTAGAAAGCTCTTTTCATTTGAATGCTCTCATTTCCTTTCTAAAGTTCTCGCTTTTCTTTCTAAATCTCCTCTTTCCCTTCTCTTGAAATCAGTCTTCTTAAAACTTTGACTTTCTTCTCACCAACTTTCATTTTCTTATAAAAGCTCTATTTTTTTTCTTAATACTCTTCTTTTTATAAATTTTTAGCTATCTCCTTTGAATGTCGTTGTGTTAAGAAATTCTACCTATGCTTCTTAAAACTTCTACTTTCTTCTTCGAAACGTTCAATTTCCTTTTCCTAAATTTTTGTTTGTCTTCTTGAAGCCTATCCTTTTCTTCTGAAAAACTATTTTTATTGTTCAATGTTCTTCGTTTGTTTTTAAAAACCTTCTTTATTTCTTATACACTTGCATTTTCATCTTTTGTCTCTCATTTTAACACTTTTTTTTTTTTTTAAAACACTGGTTTTCTTCTTAAATTTTATAAAATATAACTCAAATTCACCCTTTTATGTACTGAGCTCAACACAACTCCGATTTCTAATTTGAGCTTGATTCCCCATTCTTATTCTTTCCCCACTCTCGTTTGGCAGCACTGTACTGCATCTTTTCCTCTCTAATCGGAATGGCAATCCTGCCCTCCTTCTATCTTCGATCTCTGTCGCTGGATCTTCGCAGATCATTTCTGCTAGTTTTGAATTCAAAATGCCGCAGGTTTCTAAAGAAAAAACCGGTCCCAAATCAGGCTTGAACGAGTGCAGCAGATTGGATTCTCAGTGTTGGGTGACTCAATGTTAGGTGAGCACCTTATGAATGCTGCAACGGATGGAGATGTTCAGGAAGCCAAGGCTATCTTGGAATATAATCCTCGTCTCGCCAGGTATTTGACTTCTGGACTTCACAAATCTCCCCTGCGTTGTGCTGCTAAACGAGGCCACCATCAGGTATCTAACATCTCCTTCCTTTATTCATTCAATTTGTTATTTCGATTTCGTCGAAGAATGCAAACCCAAAATTCTAAAGCAAAATAAAAGACTGTCTCCTACAGGTGCAATGGAAATAAAAAACTACATTGAATTGGATGTTTGGATACTTGTTTTGGGTATCCCGTTGACCCGTCTGATATTATTCAAAAGAACAAATAATGGTTTATTCTGCCAAAACATTAGCATCCAAAAGTCATTAGTTTGTACTTTGTACTTTTTCTTAAGAGGTTGATTTCATTTTTTGTACCTTCAGATTCTCTCTCTTGCTTGAATCATGTGAATTCCCGTGGTCAGGTTAGATCATCTTCATCTTTATCATTGAGTCTTCTGTACATTTTCTTTATGTTTCTTCTATTTATTCTTTTAAGATTAGTTAAGATTAACACATCCTAAAATTTGAATTACACTGGACAACGACTGCCTACTGTTTAATTTGTAGACATCCATGCTCAGATTGTCAAAAGAACAATTTATTGATGGATTTATATGAACATGAATACCAGACATGGAGAAAACTGGAACACCAACAGCCATTGCTGTGTAAGATTTAGTAAAAAAATGTATGCAACTAAAAATTGTTACTCTACACAAGTAGTATATTAATGTTTATTACTGATATTACTGGAAGAAGAATATACGTTCACCTGTCTCAAACACAACGTTGGATGCAACATTTTATGAAACATTAAAGCATGTTTGTTTACTAGATTATTCCATAATAGAAACTTGTTCTGCTTCATAAACAGACCGCTTTGATGAAAGCCTGCCAATATGGCCGTTGGGAAGTTGTTCAGAGTCTGATGCTTCTCAGAGCTAATGTAAGGTTTTACTCTTGCTTTCCAATTCCTATCTGCTTGTATCTTATCCGAAACACATGCAGCCAAGTGCATTTGAGATGTTTTTCTCCGTTTCCTTCTAGTTTTCATTATCATCATCAAATGTTTGATTCCATTTCCATGCTCCAAATTGTAAAGATGACAGAACAGAAGCCTGTTCCAACAAAATGTCTAATTCAGTTTCAACTATTGATTATGTCAAATTAACATGATAAAATTAGTGACATTTTTTTTTTCCTTGAGAGTGATTGAGAGAATTGAAAGTTAGTTTTCTTAAAACTTTTATTATTGAAATGCTATATTTAAAACTTATCTTAGCATGCCTTCAGAGTAACTATTCTACGTTTTTTTTTTTTACTTTCGATTAAATACCTAATTTTATTTGTGAATTTGATTCTATGTCAAATTATATTTATCTGTGAAATTATCACGAAATTAATGATATATATATATATATATATATATATATATATATATATATATATATATATATATATAAGTGATAGAGAGAATTGGTGGTTGATTTTCTTAAAATTTCTATTATTGAATTCTCATATTTAAAACTCATCTTAGCATCAGCGACCCTTCCCTAATCCGGTTATAGAGAGAATTGGTGGTTGATAGTCGTTATAATCATAAAACAAAGTTGAATAAAAACAGTTATGGTGTGCTGCTCACATTTATTTTTTTCAGTTTTAAGGGTGGGCCAGTCACTGTGCTACTTAGTCCCTTGGAGTGGGCCCAATTGCAACCGATGAAAGTGACCTTATGCAATTAACTTATAATATGGGACCCACAGGTCTCAACTGTTACCATCAGCGACCCTTCCCTAATCCGGTGAGTCATGGCTGCTATGCTGGCATCCACCACCAAAGGGACTGACGGCATTTTGGGCCAATCTGATTGGGCCACCTCATGGATTCTGATGCCAAACTTTTTTTTCTATTATGTTCTTACGTTCCTTTTACGTAGAGTCCAATACATCTCGTACCGGTCGAGATATCTTGGATTTTGGATGTTCGAAATATCTGAGTCGATATGATATGTATCGATTTTATAGGCGAGATCTCGGTGATCTGAGTCGATATGACTGAGATATCGCACATATCAGAATATCGGTTGAAGTATTGGGTGATATTCGTGGGCTCGAGATCTCGATGATGTCCACCGTTTTTTTGACTCCTGCTTTTATGCAAGATTTGTTCCTATTTTCAATTGCACAAATCATATGGAGGGTTTTTTTTGTAATTTGATTATCATAATTTTGTATGATGAATTATAAAATTTAATAATTTTGTAATAATTAAATTTTCAAACTCTAAATGATATGATTAATATAATTGGATGAGGTTCAAATTTCATATAGCCCGAGTCATTATCTTTTTCTATAAATCTCGTAAAAAAATATGTTATCCACTTTAATAGTAAGAAACAGTATTTTTTGAGAAAGGGGTTTGAGAAATCTCCGAGAAGTATTATTCATACTTTATTTTCATTGTAAAAAAATTATATTTAATTCTCTTAATAATTTAAAATTATTTAATTTAACTTGATTTAATTTTGGATGAGTTAGATAAGGGTTTTATACTTTTGACACATTTTTATTTAAATGAGTGATATCTTGTTTTGTCACGTATGACAAGATATTTTATGAGAAAATGCTCTTTCAATGCACGAAGGGTCACTTTGTTATTCTGTACCCGATGTAATTGAGAGGTTTCCACGTTTTTCAAAAATTAGTAAGATAAGATGTCTTGGTCTTAAAAATAAATTAAATTTGAGTCAGATTTGAGATACATTTATCTTAAAAAAAATTTGGTAAGATTTAACTTTACATAGATTAAGATCGTACAAGCATGTTACTTGAGGGTGAGTTGCTCTCAAATTTTCAAGAGACTCCACTACTTGAATCACTTATATACACCTTTAATAGTTTAAGATTAGAGATCTATTCAAAATTTCAAATTAAACATCCTAACTTTTTTTTTTTCTAAATTTACGTGTGGAAACTGCGGGATACCTAGCGTAAAACTCTCGGGAGTGAGTCCATTACCTTTGGGGCATACTAAAGTTAGGCCATGGGAGTTCGAACCCGTAACCTCCCACTTCCTAATATGAGAGGCAACTAGTTGAGTTACACCTATGTGGGTCACTAATTTTTTAGGTACGTATAAATTTCTGAATTAGTCCATTACCCTTAGAGCGTACCAAGGTTAGGCCATGGGGACTTGAACCTGCAACCTTTCACTTCTTAAGTTGGGAGACAACCAGTTGAGTTACACCTATGTGGGTCACTAATTTTTTAGGCACGTATAAACTTCTGAATCCGCATACGTTGGATACATAAAAATGAAGAATGACCTTTTTTTTTTTTAATTTAAGTGTGAGAAATCGCAGGATGTCTAGTTTAAAAACCCCCCGGTGATCTCACTACCCTTTAGCCACACTAATGTTAGGCCATAGGGGTTCAAACTCACAACCTCTCATTTCCTAAAATTGGAGGCAATCAGTTGAACTATATCATGTGGTTTTTTTTTTTTTAAATTAACATTCATTTAATATGTTTCAGTACCTATAGATCAAGTAGTGTCTTTAGAATTATTGTCTCGTAGGCATAGATTGTGGGTAAACACAAAAAAGATAGGAATGGGTGAATGTCACTCAGTTTTTATGATAATAATAATAATAATAATAATAAAAGTTGCTCAAAAAAGATAGGAACGAGTGAATGACACTCATTATTATTATAATAAATTTCACCACCACGTTTATTGTGGGAATCAAAAGTTGCTCACAGACTTTGGCCCCTCTTTCAATTTCTACAGCTGCAAATATCATTTCAATTGGAAGTGGAGTCAAGTCTTGATTCGATTTTTAATCAAGTTTAAAGCACGTGATCAAAACATTATTTCCACCACTTAATTTTTCATAAATCATACCAATCACATGATTTTTGCAAGTTCATGAAAGTAATTCATTCTTTCTAGTGAAAATTTGACATTGATTAATACAATTTTCATAACCCTAGTTGACTATCTTAGTCATATACTGTACCCAACATGCAAGTCATCTTAAGTGCTGGTAATGCCCATTTCTTAATGTTTTAAACATTAAAAAACCAATTATCTGAGTCATAAAAATCATTTATGAAGCCTACCAAGTACCAATTAGATGGTAATGGTGTATTTAAAAATATTTGTCTAAATATGTAATCTATTAAAAATCAATTTAATTTGATCATTTAAACAATGTTTTTAAAGAAAAAAAAATGAAATTTGAATCATTTAAAATTTCACGTTTTATATAGCATAAAACTATGACTTCATTAATCTAATTAAATTAATTTTAATGAACTACATATTCAATTATATTATTTTCCAACAAAACTTCAGTAAACCGATTAAAGTCAAGTTGGTTGTTTGTATTGTCAGATTTTTGTCTTCAGCTGACATGACTTTCATTTAATGTGGTGAACCCAACTCGATTCCAATTTTAATAAACATAAAAAAATTAATTTTTTTATACAAAATGAAAGATAGGTATCCTTTCCTTTCCTTTTGAGGCATTGGGCCATGAGTAATAGAAAAATAAGCTAAACTAGAATTTTTAGGATGCATAATTTGAGTATCTTTATTTTATATCAGAGGTTACTTTAATTCTATGGATATACAAAATTATCCGTATGTAAGTTTGAGAAAAGTAGTACACAAGATCTGCAGCCTTACTTTGTGATAAAATTTAAATAATTAAATTTGATGTTTTATAGTTGTTGATTGAGTATTATAGTTAAATAAATGTCTTTAATAATTTTATTTTGACCTTAAAACTTAAGAGATAAAATAGGTTTAGTGAATTTTGTTTTCAATAATTTGACAGAAATAGCGATGACTTATTCAAAATCTAAATGTTTTCATCACAAGTAAGGGTACAAATACAATATGTATTAGAAAATTGATGATATGTATCGGTCATCCCAAACAAATATTAGCGATATGTTGATATGAGCGACGTCTAACGGCTGATATTTATAAATATCGATCAAATATCAATTTCTATTTTTTTAAAGAAAATTAAATATCAGTGGTTCGCACCACTAATATATCGTTAATATTTCGCTATATCGGTCAAATAAAATATCGACCGATATTTACTGATATTTTATTTTATTTTTAGATTTTTTTTTAAAAGTGCTTTTCTTTCTTTCTATTTTTATTTTTTAAATTAAATAAATGAGTTTCCGCCTAGTTTTAAATTAGTTAGTAGATATCAGTAGATTTGAGTTCTATGACTATATCAAAATTTCGTTAACATTTTATTGAAATTTCAATGAATTTTGAGATTCTGCATGGATTCAGAATTTTATTGCCTTCGAAAGGAGAGAGAGTCTTGGAGTCCTTAGTCATAAAAAAAAATATTAAAATTTTAACAAAATATTTTGTCTAATTAAGAAAAATAATTGGTATCGATTGAAATTTGCAAAAGATAGGAAATCTCGCTCAACTTCTCACCTCGTAACCGCCTGACCCAAATTTTAACCGGTACGGATGCCGTCACAGCCAGTAAAGAAAAGGCCCTCTCGTTTTGTACCAGACGGCACCCCGAGAGTCGGGGAAAGCAGTACTGGGCCCCACCCGTAATTGTCAGACTCAGACAGACATGAATAAAATACTCCATAAAAAACAAAAGGCTGACGTGGACCCAGTTCCACGTAGCACCAAAAGAACGGTCCAGATTCTTCCCTCGCCTTTCTGTCCCTACTTCCTTTGTCCTCCCCACCTCTCTCTAAAGCCTTCACACCTCCCTCATTCTCACTCCCTTTCTTCCTCTCCTCTCCTCTCTTGCAATCTATCTTCTCTAGTTTTAAATATATCTGCGTAATTTCATCAAACACTTGAGGAAAAGTTGGGATTGAAGGCCAACAGGCCTTTTTTCTTCTTCTTTTTTCTGCAAATTCTTGCTAGAAAAGAAGAAAGGATGTTGTTGGGCAAGCGGCCGCGTCCTCCGATAAGGAGGACCACGAGCATGAAAGAATTCACTCTCGATCTCGGAAGCATTGAGTCACCTCAGAAAGAAGCTCAGAAAGCGGTTTCAGAGGATCCGACGAGTAAATATCCAGATGGGTTCGATCCACGTTACATGTCGATGGTCTCTCCTAGAAACCCAAGAGGGAGCTCCGCCGATTTTGTCGAGACTGCCCCTTTCTTGCGCGCTTGCGGCCTCTGCAACCGCCGGCTCGTGCCTGGCCGTGATATTTACATGTATAGGTATACAAATCTCTTTCTCAATGATATGAGCATGGAAGAGTTGGCTTGACGTTCAATATGTTTGTCTAATGAAACGAAGTCTTGTGTTTGATTCTCACCCAACCGTTCCAGGCCACTGCCCATGAGATTATTCCCCATCGACTTATCTAATATGTATGGATTGAGAGATTTAAACGTGTTGGTAGGATTAGTTTCGCCTGTGGACTCGAGATACCATGTTTAAAAAGAAATTATCGGGTGTTCCTCTGAAGAAGGAGAAAATTCTCATGCGCAAGAAGAAGACCATTGAGTGGACTTTTACAGAGATTATAGATTGAATTTTCTTTAATTTTCCCTTTTTTTTTTTTCACCTTTACATGTAGAGAGAGCATCAGAAATATGATTAAAGTAGTTTTAAAAAAAAAACTCAAATGTTTTTCTCCTTCCTGGCAATCTCTTTTCTCTAAAAGAAAATGATGAATATTCACATGTAGAATATTCACATGTAATTGTATATACTTGATGTCCCCTTCTCATCTTCCAAATTGAATAGAAAGAAAGTTTTCTTTTATCAGATCCAAAGGGATTGGTTGGACCGCCAAATTTCTCAAAAATTCTACTAAAATTTACTCTTGCTCTCTCTCTCTCTTTTCTTTTTTCTTTTTACTTATTATTTTCAATTTTAGCTTCAAGCGCTTACCATTAGATTCTCCTAGAGTTATTACCGGAATATATATTATACGACTCCACTGTTCTGTCTTCAAAATTTAGGACTCATCATCTTAACTCTGAAAATGGTTTCAGGGGCGATACTGCATTTTGCAGTCTAGAGTGCCGGCAACAGCAGATGAACCACGACGAACGGAAAGCCAAGTGTTCCTTGACATCCATGAAGAAGGAAGCTTCTTCCAAAGCAGGATCAGAGAATAAAAAGAATGGAGAAAGAGTTGCAGCTGCTTGAGAGAGACATGAAAATGATCCATTTTGAGAGATCACCTGTTTTTTATGAAATCAAATGCATTGTATTTATGTAGAAGCAAAGCTTTGAGTTGGCCATGTTTTTCTCAGCTTCATGTATAAGAACTGCAATTCCATGAGAATCATTAGATACATACAACAACAACTTGTTTCTGGGTGCCATTTTACATGAATGACTCCCATTTCTTCAATCTTCAATTATGAAAATATGAGACAATGAAGGATCCCATTTCCTTTCTTTTGTTTCTCAAACCACTACCACTAGTTCTTCTTTATTGCCTTCTTAACATTTACAAAATGACCTGGTGAAGATTTTAGGCTGAGATTAGATTTTTCACACATAAATTAAAAAAAAAAAAAAAGACAAATCATCGAAAATTAATTAGCAAAAACTAGAGTTTAAAATTAGACTAAAGATCTTAGAGTCTATTTCTCTCAGACTTATTCCATGCATGAGGTTTGCAGGTGGTTCGGGTATTAATAAGATTAGTCTCAACTCTGATATGAGGGAGGGTAATCCAAGTTATAAATAAAAATAGAGTCTATTTATGCATCCATTTACTAATAATTTTCATTGGACAATCAAATTTATGGAGCCCCACAAACACATACTGTCTTGAATTGGGTTACTTATCAATATGAATCTTTTTCAAATTTATCTCTCAATTGGATTAAAAATATGTTAAATTAGTCTTATTTTGAGGGTTGATCATTTAATTTTTAAAAATCATAACTTTTCAATTAAAATAAACTTAACTTTTACAAAGAGTATTATTTTTCTAGAGACCTTTTAAATGTACTCATCTCTTTCCTGTGAGGCTCACTATACATGTGTGTTAATATTCAATTTTATTTATTTTTATTTGAAAATGATAATCATTAAAGTAAGAATAAATAAAGAAATGGCTGAATTAACATATTTTTCCTTTTTTCGCAACATATCAAATAATAGTCCTCAAATTAAATTGATTTTACAGTTGTGCAATTCTTGCAAAGCTACTCTTATCAACCAATTCAAAAATATAGGGAGATGAACCTAAATGAGCACTACTGGTGTAACAAATAGGAGAAACAAAGATCTTAACGATAATATATTATTAATTGATTATCCAAATAAATGGAATACATACAAATAAACAATTCAAGAATGCACTTTATAACTCTTAATTACATAATTAATGTGAAAATCAAAATTGGGATTGACACAGCACATCTGTCTAATTCGGTTTTAAAGTCTACATGTATGGTCATTGATGATATAATTAATTTATTAAAAAAATATTATATATAGAAGATCTAATGATAATATCATTAAGTCTGATGTTTTTATCATCTAATAGAATTCTGATTTAAAATATAGAATTTTTAAAATACACTATTAATCTTTTATCAATATATGCTTTGAAATTAAAAAAGGCCTTTATTTTAATAATTATAAGTTTTGGTGAATGTTTGTAGAAACTATGTTTCTTTATATTTATTTATTTATTATTTTAATAATTTTTTAAAGTTGGTAATACATCAGCTGCAAGTGATGACAGAAAGACCCAATAAGAAGGAGATGGTGGATTTTTTTATTAGATTCCTTTTTCTTATCTTTAATAAGTGATTAATAAAATAATCGTAATTTATATTGGGAGCTTGTGGAATCTTAGATTATTTATCAATTGGAATGGTGTATCGACCCCACACCCATGACATCTGAAAGGGATCCACTTGGACAATTTGTGGTTTTCTGAGTGAGGGATGGGGCCCTTGATAATGAATTCATGGCCTTTTCTTACAGGCCAAGTTCAGTTGCCCCTCTCCCTCTCTCAATGATATTTTAATATGTTTCTACTACTTTATTAATTTTCTAACATAAACGATTTGGCCTGATTAGATTTAAATTGGTTGTCGAGGTGCTCAGTTTCTTTGATGATTCAATTTTGTATAAAAATTATTATAATTGTTACTTATTTTATTTTTTTACTATTTTTTTTTCTTTCATAAAAATATCATATTCATAGTTTTCTATTGTAATATCATAGCTAGAATATGTTTTTTTAATTTTTTTTATATTTTTAGTAATGTATTTCTAAGTATAATAATGTATTATGTTATTATGACGTTAGATTAACATATCTATTTAAAATCATTTAAAGCGGTTTGGTAAAATGGTTGAACTAATTAAACCAAACCATCATAAAAACAGTTTAATCAGTGGTTCGATTTTTAGAACACTACTCGTAAGGAGAATGTAGAGTATAAGATTATATGAAGCAGAACTTAAACCATTTATAACCTTCACGAGTAGCTCAGTTGGTTTAAACTTATAAGATTAAATTAAATGTCTTAGTTTCGACTCCTCTTAAAATACACGAGGCTTACGGGTTATTTTGTATATATATGGGATTAGTTTCACTTCCAATGTATAATGAATACTACCCATTTACCTTCAGCTAAACATAAGCATGAGATACAAATTCTAAGTTGAAGAAAATCTTTTTATCCTATCGATGTCTAAATAAAATTTCAATGTCGATGAAGATGTAAAAAAAAAATTATATTTCAAACTTGAGAACTCCATCCCTCATTTTAAGGCATCATGGACATGTGCCATGATGAAGGCCCCATCTTTGTCATTCCTTATTTTGGATGGGCTCCATAATTTCTTTTCCTTTTTCTTTTAAAAGAAAAAAAAACAACAATAACATTGGAAGATTTGAATGAGTTTTTGTATGTGGGCTATGTTCTTAATTTTGGCCAATTAGATGGCATATTAGTGAGATAGAATGAGGAGTCCTTTTCTGTTATTTGCTTCCTTACTTTTGCCTCCATCTGATGTAGGATGGTTTCCTTTTTCTTTATAAGTGGTTTCTTGACTGGACAAATTGCAGAAGAGCATTGGTTTGTGGGTATTCTTATTTGATCCAAGAGTTGAGACCAATCTCACGAATATATATAAATCTCACAATTCATATATATTAGTTAAGTCGAGTAAAAATAATCTCATGCAAAGTAGCCTAGAAAAAATTGACTATGAATCGAATTCAAGACCTCCTTAAGAATTTCTTGACCGTCAGAGAGACCCCTCTAGATTATAATATTTCATTGAGAAATGAGTAAGGTTTTCAATTGCTTTTCAAGTTTCAAAAACTTATTTTTAGAGGTTATCTCCTCATTACCCTCAAGTATGTCTAGAGGAATGATTTTTTACACTTCTTATCATCTGCCTTTGTATAAAATATTTGTACAAGACTCACCTTAATGATATTTGATAGTAAGTTAACTTATATGATTGCATATGTAATTCAGTAAAAAATATTTAAATCGTTTAATTATATTTTTTATATAATGATCACTAGCACTTTGAATAGTCATGTATTATTGTACACATTTAAGCAAGAGTCCCAACAAATAGGGTAGGATGGGTCTATTAAGAAAGTCTTGTTTTAATATGTGACCTATAAAAAATTATAGATCAATTTAGTCATATTTTTAAGGGCAACAAAGTTTAAGAATAAAAACATAGAAGCTACTTAATTTAAAAAAAAAAATTAAAAATATGATTTGATTTATCTAATGAAAGTGTTTTTTTATGGACTACATACTCAATAAAAGATCTAACAAGCCCATCACAATCTTGTTTGTTGGATTCTATGTCTAAGTGTGCACACAAATTGTAGACGATTGTTTTGAACTTTTAAATGTCACAAAGTTTAATAAAGAAAATTATATATATACTATTTTTTTTTGAATTTACGTGTGGAAAACTGTGGGATATCCAACGTAAAACACCCACGGGTGACTCACTACTCCTATGGCACACCAAAGTTAGGCCATTGGGGCTCGAACCCGCAACCTTTCTCTTTTTGAGGCGGCGGGAGGCAACCAGTTGAACTACACCCAAGTGAATCTACATAAACTTTCAATATAAAAGAGTGTGCAAGTCATCATTCATTAACTTAAAACCCCTTTAAAAAGGTTTTATTAGATTGCTTAAGTTAGCTATAATCACATGTTAATTCAACCTTAAGTTAGTTTGTCCTAAAACCAATGTTCCATGTGACATTATTAAAAGTCCCTAACCAAGCACCCACTTTGGGCACCACCCATGCTCCCTTGAAAGCTAACCAAACCTTAAGACAACAATTTCCATGTGCCAGTGGAACCCATTATTGCAAGTTGTATGGGCTTATAATAAGGAAAACAGGCTGGTTTTTACTGTAGCATAATGAGGGACCCTAACAAAGGAAATTAGAAATAAAGAAAAGATGTCAATTTATGTGAATTCCGATATGTGCTATCATTATATAATTGATTTATGTGTGGTGATATAATGCTTTTCTTTGGCAGTCTCTAGATCAGATGTATTAATCTATAAATTAAAATAAGAATTGTAAATGTATTAATATAAATAAAAATACCTTTATACACATTTATAGCCATCTATCTAATATAAACACAGGTGGGATGATGATTCGAATCCTAATAAGACGTGGGGAAGAATATCTAGGCTCATTAAAGGTATAATTAAAGAGGTTTTGGTGGAAACTAATGGAACTAAAATAGGTTTGTAGAAGGAGATGCGGCGGTGAAATACTGAGGTAGAAAGAGTTATAGATGCGGAGAAAAATCATTTTAAGATATGATAGAAATCAAAGAAAATGATCGACTGGAAAAAATTATAAATTAGCGTAAAGAATCGATAACAAAATAGTAAGTAAAACTAAATACACCAATTTAGAAGGTCAAGGGTTTTTGGCGTTTTTATCAGAATTATAGCAAGAGGAGGCTGGGTCAAGTTTAGAATTTCAGTCACCAAAATTGGCTGAGATCAGGGTTTAGAGGTGAGTTTCTTTCAGATCCAATTCTGTGATAGAAAAAAAACTCTTCAAAAACATTGAGAACTCAAAATCTGGAAAAGACTTGAAATTAATAGGCAAAACTATTTTAATAATTTATTATTTCCTTGTTATCAAGTTCTTCGACTAATTTACGTCATAATTCATTATCATTCTTATCTAATCATTTATTTTACTAATCTAAAATTAATCGTATTTGATACTTCTATAAAAGAATTTAATCTTGGGGGAACTGTTTTTCTTCCCGTCGTTTACTTGGCATTTTTTTTTGGTTTTTTTTTAAAGAACAAAGTGTCTAGACTTCTTAGAGCACTTAACTAATTCTTCGGATATATATAAACCTCCTTATATATACACATCGGATAACACTATAAAAAGTGACCCTTTTATATTGAGAGTATTTTGAATTTAAGACTTTCCGAACCAACTCTTGAGGTTGTTTAATTGATATTTTAATGATACCCAGAAGATCAGATATGATGTAATCTCTGTCATTAACAAATAATATGAAACTTTGATGAACCTGGCAAATTGCAAATCAGGTAGATTTATTTTTTAACATTACAACATTATTTATTTTGTTGCCATTCAATATTTCAATCTATCATACGTGTCGATTAAAGAAAAATGGGCACCATTATCATATTCCATAATAAAATAAAATAACTAAACAAATATATTAAAAAATTAGAGTGCTTGCTTGTCTTGTCTATGCTAAAAATAAAATAACATCAAATCATAACGAAATTGACAATTATTACACTACTAATAATAATGTGAGGTGTCCATGACTCAAAATCCTTTAATATGGAAGAATGACGACACTTATCATAATGCAAGTGGCACTTTTTAAAGAGTCCCATGTGATTCTTAGATCTCCCATTATTTCATATATTAAAATATCCATCAATAATTATATTGGCTAAAGTTTATTGTGATCCCAACCCTCGCTATCCACTCTCTATCTATTGTCTTTTGTCCGTCTTATTTTAGTTGTTTCATTGTAAAAATTTGAATTTTTAAGAAAGGACTCTCAAAAGCCTTATGAAATTTTCTCCAACATCCTTTAACTCTTTCAAAATGCATATGAGACAATTATTTTGGGACATTTCCAAAATGCATATGAGACAATTAAATTGAGACAAAGGGAGTATAATTTTCTAAAATATTAAGTTTTTTGTGAAATGATAACTTATTATAGTAGATAAAAAATTACTGAAATATCAACGAAGTGAAGTGACCAAATTTTTAGTGAAAATAAGGTTTTTATTTGGGAAAGATGACTATTATATCTGATGGTATTTTTTTTTTTTTTAAATTTTATGTGTAAAAAAAGCAGAAAAGTCAGCGTAAAACTCCCACGGGTGATATCCACTGTCCTTAGGGTACACCAATTAGGCCATGGGGCTCGAACTTGACACCTCCCGCTTTTTGAAGTGGAAGGTTAACCAATTGAACTACAGTGTGGTCACAGGCCTCAGAGAGATTACCTATCTGCTGGTATTTAAACTATATATACCAATTACCAAAGGAAAAAAAAGAAGAGAGAAACCTCCAACCCATGCAGTAAGAAAAAAAAAAAAGATGAAATTAAAATTGCAGATATAAAAAAATTGAAAAAGCCCATACATTTAAAATATATAGTTGATATCAAGCAATATTTTTCACTTTGAAACTCCCCTTATGAAGGGAGGTCTTGAGTTTAATTTACGTTTAAACCCCTTTAGACCGCTTCTTATGGAGTTACTCCTCATCACTTGAACTTAGTACGTGTGTGAATGAAGGTATACTCTGAATGATTAGTCAGATAAAGTTCTCTATAGATGAGACGTCTGAACACCTACAATCAGGAAAAAAAATTATTCTTCACATTAAACTACCAATATCCTAAAAATATCAACTGAAATTTAAGACTCAAACTATAACACGGGGCTTTATCTCATCGACAGTATAACCTTTTCTTTTTTAAAAATAGAATATTAAATATTTTTCTCTCCTTAGTTGCTTTAAATTTGAATGGTTATTTAACTTCTTAAATCTTAGAGAAGAGTAGATCGGTCCCTTGCTAGCAAAAGAATAGATGCCCAAATATCAAACAAATGATTGGAAAGAACCAACAGTAGAAGATAAGTAGAAAGCTAAAGTTACATTGTTTAAAAAATAATCACAGATTAAGATTTGCTTATCTGTGTTTAATTAAATTGAGTTCTAAATACAAATTACTAAAGCATATGTATCACTGATTATGATTCGTGTTAAAGGCAGCTTTCTTTGTTTTCTTGATTGATGATGTCTATATTTTTTTGGGTGCAGTGTTGCTCATTTTCTTAATCACCTTATCATAATAATAATTATCTTTGGCAAAATGATGACATCAACCAGAGATGTGGGTTAATTTCTTCTCCGATTAAGAGAATTGAGATTGAATGAGTCGTTCGATAAATGATTTTGTTTGTTATAATATTTATAAAAGATAAAAGAAATTATCATCATTATTAAGTAAGTAATTCAATTTATTTGGAGTCGATCTTATCTAGTAATTTCTTCTATCTAGAGTCGATCTTATGAGTCTTCTTTTCTAAATAACTCTTATCATAAATTATACCATCAGTCACTCCACAATCTAACAAATCATTTTTATTCTCTTTCCTCCATATTTTCGAAGGCCGGTCAATCCTTCTAGTGCCTTCAAATCGCACCCTCTCTACTCTACATACTGGGGTTGTGTTTGGTCTTCTATTAAAATGATCAAACCATTTCAAATGAGTTTATCTCAATTTGTCGTTTATCAGAGCTACCTTTTTATTATCCCTAACGTGTTCATTTCTAACTCATCCTTTAGAATTAAACTACTTATCCAACACAGCATATACATCTCTATTGTTATATTTCGTTTTCTTGTCTTTTTTCTATTGACTAACGATCTACTTTATAAAACATCACAGGTCTAATATATATTTTTCAAAATTGTCCTTTTAAATGAATGAAAATTTACATAAGACTTTGCTAGCTTGTAGAAAATTTTGAGTACAACATATATACCTTAATTCATTGTGTTAATTGGTTAGAAAGGTTTTTGAATATACATAGCTTAGCTCTATCAAAAGTATATTTTAAATATTCAATAAAATATTAAATTGACTTGATCTAATAGAATTTTAAATTGGATGAGTAAATAAATTTTACTAAATCTTTTTTAAATTAAATTAAAAAATTACTCTAAATTATTAGATTCATAAAATTTCAAATGAAGTTTGAGTTTCAAGTCTCCTCCACTTGGACACATGCTTTTTATACCTTAAATTAGCAAGGAATATGGCCTTACTAAATTGGAGGTTTCTTATAGACTTTGATGGGGATCTAAATGGTTGTCAGTGAGAAAATAACTTGAACTGTAGAAAGGGAAGACTTAATTTTATTTTAATATTCGTCTTTATCTTTAATATAACGTGAGTAGGTGAGGCGGCGACGGAAAAAATGATTGATTGGGTCTTCCCATTTCGAATAATTGAAGGGAGACATCATAAGCACTATATTTTAACATATAATGTTAAATCAATTAATATCTGTTTAATTTTTTTTTTTTTTAATTTACATGTGGAAAACCGTGGAATACCACGCGTAAAACCCCACGTATGAGCCCACTACCCCTATGTACAACAAAGTTAGGCCATAGAGGTTCGAACGCGCAACCTCTCACTTCGAGAAGCGGGAGACAACCAGTTGAACTATACATGTGGATAATATCTCTCTAATTGTTGATAAATGTTTCTCATATTAGTGCGGTTGTCAATTTGTCAATAGTAGACGTTGCATCAGTGAAATTTGAGAATTGAGTCAAGCACCCATGTTTTAATTAATATTAAATTTTTTTTTTTATCTTTTATTTTTCATTACACATTGAAAAAATAGTTTATGTGAAAGAACAAAAGGAAAAAAAAATAATTTATATGTGTAAAAAGACAAAAAGAGTGCCTAAATCACTATCTCATTTAAGTGTTCAATCCATACACTAATGTTGAGTCAAATTCTTTGTTGCCGAGCAACATATCAAGCGCGCATATTGGCTTGCTCAAGTTCAGAAAAATGAAAAGATTGATCTTCTATGACAGCGCATGATATATTTTTCTCATAAAAAATTAGAGATAAAATTTGGAGTTCATGTCATTAGACTCTATGTAAATTAGTCATATACAAAATGTATTTGATTGAATTTAAGCAGCACTTTTAAAGGAAAATATTTTTGGAAAAAAATAAAAAGAGAGAAAGAGAGAAGTATGGACAAATTTAAATTTTTCTTTAAAAATTGTGCACCATAAAAGAAAATGATAGTACAAAAATCAATATCCATTTACAATTCATTTTATTGCAATTATGCATATATCAAATTTATTTTCGTATTGATAAATTATTATTTAAGTAGTGAATTTATATCATAGTTTAAAAATAATAATAATAATATTAAAACTTTGTAGGTGTAGCTTTATTCAACACCAACTTTAAAAATAATATTTCTTATAAAAAACTTGTCACATTAGGTGCAAATAAATAATGGACCATAGGGCCATCAATTCATCCAATAGCTATCATCCCTTCTGTCATCTTTGCACCACATGGGACCATCTGTCTTGACCTGTCTCATTCAACCCATGTATAGAATATAAATGCCGTATACTTTCAGCCAAGATTGAAATTCCAGTAACTGAACACATGATCTAATTTGATATATATATATATATATATATATATATATATATATATATATATATATATATATATATATATATATATATATATATATTTTAAATAGCATGATGGCAATAGGATTCTTTCAAATTAAAATAATCAAATGTCAAATAATTTAAGATGATTTTTTTCTTTTTTAATATAAGAGAAACATCAACCAAACTTTGGTTTTCGACCTAGTGGCTTAGGTTCACTGACAAGTCTAAATTTAAAATAAAAAATAAAAAATCAGAGAAGTTGTATAAATCAAGTTTAATTTGATAAAAATTTAAAATAATTGAATTAATGAGTTTTATTGAAATAATTTTAAAATTAAGTTAAAAAACTTATTCAAATTACTTATTAGTTACGAGCTAGAGTTAAGTTTGAATTTTGAATTTTCAAACTATGTTCACAATTGTCCAAACCCTAAGCTATCCTAAATTGTTGTTAGGAACATTAGTATCTACTTTGTTTTATTAATCTGTGAATTAATTTGTGGTTCAATTTGTTAAATAGTTTATTGTTTTTGGATTAATATGTGGGAAACTCAGACACAGTCCTACTAAAACATCCACAGATGAGTCCACTACCCATAAGGCACATCAAGATTAATTTATTGTTGATTCAATATAGTTTATGAATTAGGATAATTAAGTTGGATAATTCTTTTTTTTTTTTTTATAATTTGAATATTTAATCAGTTTTATATTGTACTTTGAAAGTTTGAAATATTCTTGTTTATTTTTTATGTTGCACAGAATGTGTTTATCTAAAAAGTTGTTTATTTATAAAAAGTGTATCAGCATAAGTCATTTTTTTTACGGAGGGAGAAAATCTCGAGGACATCTCTACTAAACTCTCCTTTTGGATGACGTCCCACACCTCCACATAATAGCCACCGGGTTATGCCATGGGGACTCAAACTCGCAATATGCTACTTCCTGAGACACAGAATGTTACCGGCTGAACTATCCCATATGGAGTTTAGCAGAGATCATTTGAGACTTTGCATGATGAGTAATTTTCTTTACTACTGTATCAATTATATGCTTTAAATGAATAATTAGATGAACTAAGTCTATGGAATATATAAACAAAATAAATTATATTTAATTAAAATAAATTATTTTATTTAAGTCACTTGACTCGAACTACAAATTTAATAAATTGAAAAAAATAAACAAAAATGAATCTACTCTAATGAATTAGTTAATTATAATAGATATAAAATTACAAACTGTGAATTTAAATATGAATTAGCGAAAATACAAATCAAATAGCTATGGTTAGGAGATCCTCATGTGAATCAACTGTGAGCATATCATAGGTGCTATGCAGTGCAAATAGAGCGGGCTGGCTCGGGCTTAAGTCAATTTGAGCTCGGACTTGTATCACAGTTATAAGACCCAAGTTGAAATTGGGCCTCAACGGGCTTTAATTTTAAAAAAAAAAATTGTAAGCCTTTTCGCCATTTACCCTTTTCCTCTCTTATTCTTTTTCATTATTCTCCAACACCCATTCTGAATTTTCAAGTATATTCCTTTAATTGGATTATTGATTTATTTTTTAGCAGAATTATTAATTGAATTTAAAAACTTAAACATTTTTATTTTAAGTTTATACCAATTTTTGTGAACCGTTTGACAATAATGAATAATCTTTTCTCAAATATTGTCACTAGTCATTTTTATATGACAAAAACTGTAGTTCCAAATTCTACTTAGGTCAATGAGAGTGTTGATTTAAGTGAATCTATATTAGGGATTAGGTTGAGTTGGGAGTTGGATGAATAAAATTTAAATTTATTTAAATTGAAGTCTAAACTTTTTAATTAAAATGTTATAATAGATTCTTCAAGATAAACATAAAAAATAAAAGTAAATATTGATATGATGGGCTCTTCGGTTTAACTACGCTTGAGTCTAAATTTGAGCTTTTGGGTCGGTTAAAACTCTTAAAACCTAAGGACCAACATCGACCAATTTTAAATTAGGCCCTTATTATTTGAATCTGAATTGAACTTGGACCTTATCCCGGTTGACCCAAGTTTGAGTTTTTTATGGGTTTGGTCCTGCAGGTGTGGGTCATGCTCAACTCAAGTTGCAACTTTAATATGTAAAATTGAAAAGTATGGGATGTGCAGAATTGTCTGCAGCCCATCAGACTTTTTAAGCTTGAAGTCCAAGTCTAACCATTTGAATAATTGAGAAGCCCGAGTTCATCTATTGAAATCTTTTTTTTTTTTTCATTTTACGGTAAAGGCATTCAAATGTTTCATCTGAATTTTTCAGCCGTTCCACATGACTTATTTATATGATGATATATTTAGACAAATTGAGTTTAAAGGCGAATTACATATTCTAAATAAACAAACTGTCAATAAGCCCATTTCAAATATTTATAAGATACTTGGTACTATTGTATAAGTTAACGAAGTGCCTTTGATAGTGTGAGAAGGACATTCTTAAATTTTGGTCATGTGATACTTTACAATTATACATTAAAATGATAAAGGCACATATATATATATATATATATATATATATATATATATATATATATATATGTCGAAAAATTATATTAAGAGTTATTCACTTTTAGAGCAATAAGAAAATGTAAAATATATATTAATTTGGAAGAAAATATGTCATGCAAAATAATTTGTAGAACAAAATTCAAACGATGATGTGTTATATTTTTTATTAGCATACATGCTTGGAATCCAAACTCAGTTATTTCTTTTTCATTTTAAGGAATAATTTGTGCTTCCTATGTAGCATTGGTTGAATGATAGGCGCACGAGTTAGGTTGGTAGTCAAATCTTAGCCTGTTTATATTTTATTCAGATCATTATTTTTTAACGTAATTCATATTTTGGCCTCTTTTAATCTACGCCTGATTCAACTCATTTTTAATTTGAGCAAACTAATTCTAGTTCATTTAAATTGGGTCATGTTTCATCCATAAAATTAAGTAGTTAATCGGTCTATATATTTTATTGATATGTTTCAAGTGAAGAGGCTTCTATAAAAGCAAGTCTTCGTTATTGAAATATAATCACTGAAAATAGTTAATTGTATACAAAAATCAAATAATGAAATAAGAGTGTGTTTAAATATATTTTGGATAATTTGGGCGGGTTAGGTTATAAGCGTGATCCTAACCGTCCTAGATTAGAAATGGGTCAAGTTTTATTTTATTTTTTAGGACAAACCCATATTTTAAATGAGTTGGATTAGCCCGTCTACATTTTTAGATCGAGTTTGCCATATTTAAGTTGACTTTGACCCAAGTTACACCCCCACCGCAAAGGAACTAATTTAGGAGTGAAATTTGAATTGAATCTAATTTGAACCTCCATGAAAAAACTCAATATTTTTTTTTATTTTATTTCAAGTGCCCTGGGCTTAGTGTAGATTCTTGTTTGGGCACAAAATTTCATGTTAAAAAACCCAACTTTGGCAGGAAAATTTAGAATTGAGTCAAAATATATAACAAATTAGTTTACTTTAGTTAATATTATGTGGATATGTAAAACTTATATTTTAGAAGAATAACATAAACAACATACCTTAGACAAAGTTCGAAATCATATACGCCTTTGAAATTACTTGGGCCTTAACGAATTTAACTCGATTTTAACAATTTGGGTCAAGTTAGGCCTGGGCTGAACTCGGGCTCTTAGATTATAAATTGTCTGGGCTTGAGTTTGTGTAAAACTCGGCTGGGCCCGTCCGAGTTGCAACCCAGGTAAACTCATCAATGGATGATTTTCTCCATCTGTTGTGGGTCCCCAATCCTTTTACACTTCTCCACTCCCGTTCGTCTTCAGAATCGGATAACGTTCTCCGTCTCTCCTTCTCTCTCTCAGGTAAGAAAAAGCCACGGCCACGGCCACGGCCATAGCCATGCAGCAGCTCATCATCGCCATCTGTAATCCCTAAAACCGCCTGCAAAAATCCTAACCATAGAAACGAAGCATGGCGGATTTCGTCTCCGCCTTTCTCGATCTCCGATCTTTAAACTCTTCTAGTTTCAACTCTCTCTTCTGCAAATTCTCTCCAAATCCGTACGGAACCAATCGTGTTCCTCTCCATCTCCGATCGCTTCCCGTCCGAAGACCTGCCGCCGCTCAACACATCCTCGCCACACCACCGCCTGCTTTTCCTTCCTCCGATTTCGACATCGTCTCCACCACCGGTATTCCTCCTTTTTTACATTTTACCTGAATTCTGATTGATAAAAGAAATGAAGAAAAATACGGTCGTATTTCTAAGTCGTAGGAGCGATCGGATGTTCGGATTCCGATCGAAGCATTTATATTTCGTCGTCTGTTGCTTATTTCTCCGGCATTTCGTGATTTCGGCAGAAATGTCGGACGGCAGCATCGTCTTCCGGTTCGGAGCTCCGACTCCAACCGAAGAGAAATCGAAAGTCCAAGTTGAGCAAGTTACTGACGCAGAAACAGTGGAAAAACCAGACGCCGCAGAAATTGCGGTTAGAAATCTTGAAATGGAGACTGTTTCTGATGTTGCTGGAAAGGTGGCGGTAGGCGATGGGGAGAGAGCGGATGAAGAGAAAGAGTTGTGGCGAAACTTGGAAGACTTTAGTCGAATTGCAGATAGCGAGGTTGAAAATGGAAATCTTAAGGAAAAAAAAGTTGTTACAGAATTTAGTGGAACTCTACAAAAAGAGGAGGCAATCTCCGAGAAGGCAGAATCAAGTACAATTCTACTAGAAGAGGAAAAGATGGTTGCTATGGAATCTATTGAAGTTCCAAAAGATGAGGAGATGGTGTCAAAATCAGTGGAATTAAGTACAACTCTACCAGAAGAAAAGGATTCGGTGTTGGAAAGCAAACAGAGTAACATTTCAGTGTCAGAAATCAGTGAAATTGTTGAAGGAGCGAATAGTTTGAATTTGGAGAAGATTAAAGATGATTTTGAGTCATCGGAATCTTTGACTGCTGATCATGTTCAGTATGTAGAACTGCCTCATGAATGTGTTGAGAGCTCTGTGATGGTCAGTATTTCTTCAAAACTCTCTATTTCTTGATTCGGGAAAAAAAATCTTGACTTTTAATTCTTTTCAGAAAAGCTGTGGTATTCTCTGCCGTTCTTTTCTGACATTCTTTTATCAAGTTGTTTGTGGTTATGAACTGAACATGGACACAATGGGAAGATTGTGGATTTGAATCTTTCCACTTTCCTCCCAAAAAGGGAGGGAAAAAAGGATAAAGAAACATCCTTTAAAATTTGATATTTATCTCATAGTATTTCCTTTTTATTGGGTGTATGTTCCGTGGTACAAACAAAAGTATCATTCTTTTTGGTTTGTCTCTTCCCAATTCCATATTCTCTATACTTTTTTCCTTCAATCTAAAAATGTTTGTTTTTCTTTGAAACCTCATGTATTTCTTTATTTTCTTGAATTTTCTAAGATATTGTTGGAATGTTTACAATTTACAAATTGATAAATGTTGACACAAGAAGCTTAACCCCGAGGAGTGTTCACAAGTTTAATGTACAGAGGACATAAGTTTGCAATATTTATTCTAAAATGTAAGCGTAGATTTCTTTTCCCTAAGGAACTAATTTTTTTGCTTGTTTCTATTTTATGTTAGCTAGAAGAGATTTCTCCTTTATCACACCGTGAGGTAGAAAGCAATGGAGGAAATGCTAAAGTAGCAAGTTCACCACTTGTCCAGGTGCTAAGTCTTGAAAGCACAGATCATAAAGGGTATGCTGTGCATTTTATTTTCATTTAAAGTGGTAGAAACATACCAACTATACACGCACGACAATGTTCATTCCACCTTTTCTTTCCCTTTTGCAAACATATGGTGTCCTGGCTCACACATACTGATTTATCTCAACAATTTATTTAAGAAAGAGGAGGTGGCGGTGCTTGGGCTAAAAGAAGATTGTGGGCAAAATTAGGCCCTTAATAAGCTATTTCCAATTCAGTGATGTTGAAACACACTGAAAAAAAAAATGGCCATATTTTTTCGGTTCTAGGTGCATACTATATGTATGTTTCATGAAATATTGGAATCTATGAAAATACCCCAACACTGTAGCAACTGAAAATTTGGCTGAAATTAGGCCCAAAATATGGGCCCATTTTTGCCTGTTTCGAATTTTTCCAGTTTTCTTCTTGTTTTAATGGCCAATATGGCTGAAATCAGCCCCACTTCTTCATGGGGGTTTTCAGTGGATGGAAGTTGGGGTTGGGGGTTGTGGGGGGGGAGGGGTGGGGTTTGGGTTTGGGGTGTGTGGGGGTGTTTGGGGTTGTGTGTGTGGAGGGGTTGTTTAATTTTCTTGTTTTGGATGGACGAGTTAGTAAGTGCTCATTGTTGCAACTATAAATTTCTGTATTTCGAGTCATATGGGCTTCAAATAAAAATTATGGCCATGGAAATAGAATTTTCAAATTTTATTGTTCAATCAAGATAAATGGATTAAATGGCTTTGACAATGAAACAGCTATAGTAAATTCTACTTAGGCATCAAACTGCTTGCCTATTTCTCTTTTTTATATATGGTCCTCACTCTTGTCTATTTCCTTTTCTAATCTAGGGAGACAGTGATGTGGACACCAAGTTTTTCCCTTTCTTCAGGTGCTGCAATGTTACCACATCCTTCTAAGGTACTCTCCTGTTAACTCAAAATCTGTCCAAGTCTTTTCTCTGACTTCCATATTCTAGAAAGGAGAGAGCAATACATGGATTGATATTAATCCCTTGCTTGCAGTTTGACTAATGAAAATCAAATTCTAGGTCCACTTTTATCAGGTTTTATTTGTTCCGAAGTATAAATAGAGATGTTTTCTCCTTTGCCCTTGAATGTTTTGTCTCCTTTTCCCCAGTTCGTGATTCTTTGTTTCTAGTGGAAGGTATTTATGAGAGTCCATACATTAATCCATTTATTCATCTTGTGGATTATGCTGATTTGAAAATTTAGTTGTCATTTTAGTCTTTTAGATTGTCCTCAAGTAAGTCAAACTGTCTATGTCCCTATGATCTCCATCCTTCAGTATTTATGTCATAAATTTTCATTGATAGCTTTAGCACATATTCCCTTGCATTATGATTTCAATTCAACAAAATTATGCTTTCCCATTAGAATTTTCTTATGAAATTTCTTGTACACCATGAAAAGAAGTATGACACAATCTCTTGTATGCTGGAGAATAGCTGCCAGAGTTCCCTTGACGTATTGAGGTTTTCAAAAAGGTTAAATGATTTTTTCAAAAGGAGGTTATGCTAGAATTAATCATCGTCTTGTACAAATTTGTATCCCAACTCTCTGGGGTTAGGATTGTGAGATTTGTTTCTCAACTTTTCCTCAGAGAGAGAGAGAGAGAGATCTACTTCTCAACTAATCTTTGTTAAGGCTTAAATTCTTAGTCCCACTGCCTACACTACATGTCCTTACTAGCTTTTCCTTATGGTAGCATCTTGAACTAGCAACCCCTAATTTATGCTAGAATTGGAGACTTGCCTCTAATTCCATGTTTTGGTGTTTTGGGTAATAGTATTTTGAGATACACTACTTCATTTAGCTGCTTCCAATTGGATCAATTTTAATGTTGACAGTTCTGCCCTTCTAATTTCAGAATCTGGATCTGGCAGAGAACCATGGTCTTGGTTTATTAAAAAAAAGTCCACGTCCAATCAGTAATCTCTTCTCCGGTGGAACTTAAATATACGGGTTTTTTTTTTTTTTGAGAGGTAACAAAAGTATTTCATTAAAAGAAAGGAAGAGTACAAGAAAATTACAAAAAAGCAAAAAAAAAAAAAAAAAAAAGGGTGGGGGGGGGAGGTCTAAAAGAGATAGACTGCTAAAGTAACAAAAGAGAACAAAAGAACTAAAAGGAGCCCCATGCCCTACAACTTAAATACTGAAGCCCTATTGTTGATTCCATTTTTCGCGAGAAAATCTGCCACGCCATTAGCAGAACGATCGACGCGAGCAAAGTAGACAACCCTCCCTACAGATAAACCCCTAATTTCCCTTGCAATGTTGATCATTCTCCAGGGAGGTCGTTTGAGACCCATGGCCCACTTAATAGTGTTTGCCGAGTCCCCTTCAATAATAAGAGGTCCATGACCATGCACTCTCCAAAGGGTCAAAGCTCTCCTAATGCTAAGGGGTCAAGAATAATCCGCCATGCAGTTGGATTTAACTACTGGAGACATGCTGACAGTAGGCATATGTTTAACACTAAATGTACATGAATAATTAATAACTGGGCATTATAAACAGAAATTGCTTTGGGCTCAGGATTAATTGTGTGTTGGATGTGCGGTAGGGCTGACTATTGTAACAAGAAATTTCTAGGAGTTCGTGTTACTATAATCAGATACATGTACTAGATGATTACTGAAGGGAAATTTATCCATTGCTAAGTAGTGGAGATCTTTATTACAGTGATTTGATTGGAAATTCAATGTACTGCACTCCTTGGTTTGATAACAGGCTTTCATTGTATTCCAGCCATATTAGGACAATAGATCAAATGTTCATTAGTGAAGCTGCTGTGTGGTTATTTAGCTATTTCGCTTGAAAGGAAATATCAAGATAGTAATATGGAATAATTATGCCAGGCATTGACAGGTGGGGAGGATGCTTATTTTGTGGCACGTAAGAACTGGTTTGGTGTTGCTGATGGAGTTGGTCAATGGTCACTTGAAGGTAACCATTTTATGTTGTTACCACGTTGTATGAAGAGGTTTACCCTTTACATCTTCTTTGGGAAACAACCCTGTATTTTACATTATGTACTTCCCTTGTTCACACACACACACACATCCAAAAACGCAACAACATTCCATGTTTGTGTTGCCCTCACAAATATCAGAACAGGGGATGTTGGATGGAGGGAGGAACCATTCCCTTTTCTTAGTACATTGAACTAGCTAAAATTTCACAGTTTGATATGGCAAATATGGATCTTTTAGACTGCAGTCACATTTACTTGATAATCCTGTCTGCATCATGTTCTTTCATAGGCTGAGCAATATGCGTTCCACCATTTTTTTTTTGCCTTTTTTGGAGATATGAAGATAAAGATTTTACTGAGAGGAAGAAAAAAAAGGAAGAATATACAAACAATCGATACAAGCCCAAGAGATAATGGCGAAGATTTCAGCTCCTAGCAAAAATTATTGAGAGGAATTAAAATTACAACATCATGATCAGTTTAAGACATCCTTGCTCAATTCCCATTGATTTGGTCCAACCCAATGGCCTGCAGAAACATTTCCAGCATTCCACCATGGATATTTTAGTGCTTTCTTTCTAATATGGCATATATCCAGAAAAGAGTTCTGTGAAACCTTCATTACTCCGTAATACTGTGAAATCTGATGTGATCTTCATTACTTTCAGGAATCAATGCAGGATTATATTCTAGAGAATTGATGGAGAATTGCGCAAAGTTTGTTGCAGAGTCTCATGGTATCCCAGGAGTTGGACCAGAACAAATTCTTATTCAAAGTGCTGCAGAAGCTTTTTCTCCTGGGTCATCTACAGTTGTGGTTGCTTTCTTTGATGGCCAGGTATGATGTGACCTGGTGGATGATACTTCCTTTAACACTCAAGCTGATCAACCAAGCATCACAGTGGTTCTTAGGATTGTGAGCACTTCTGACAGTACGCCTCGTTTCTAAAACTTTTGCAGGAGTGCCTTTTGAATGGCGATAATAACCTTTTGAGGGCAATTAGATATATAGTTATACTAAAGAGTATCACAAAGTGAACCTTGTATATACTAAACTAAATATAAACTGATTTTCACTGCAAATCAGTTGTAACTTGAAAAGGTAAATATCTGTAAAACTGAATTATCCTGAATTTTCCATCGCATACAAGAAACATGAACAGGATAAACTTTGGCATGATTTTTTCAATGGTTGGCAAGTACAAAGCATTTAATATCTGTAGTTATTACGTCCCTTGTTTTCTGACAGTCATTTTTTTAACAGGTTCTCCATTTAGCAAATATTGGTGACTCTGGTTTCATTGTAATCCGAAATGGTGATGTTTATGAAAGGTCCACTCCGATGGTTTATGAGTTTAACTTTCCTCTTCAAATTCAGAGTGGGGACGATCCCTCCAAACTTTTAGAGGTATAGCTTAATAAATTAGTTATCTATGGGAAATAATGTCGGATGACTGATGGTCCCTCCATTCTTCTATTCTACAGAACTATAAAATTGATTTGGATGAGGGTGACATAATTGTCACTGCAACTGATGGCCTCTTTGACAATCTATATGAGGAGGAAATAGCTTCAATTGTCTCCAAGTCTCTGCAACTTGGAAAGAAACCAAAGGTCTGAACTTTGAGATGCAAATGGTTTTTTGTTGAAAATTTCAGAGATGGCTTCCTTAAAGGTTGTTGTGCTTTATTGCACAACAATCAAGTTCCTTTGAGTGCATCTACTATATTTGCCTTTCCTTGATGTAGGAGATTGCGGAATTCTTGGCTACGAGGGCACAAGAGATTGGGAGGTCAACATCAGCTAGAAGTCCGTTTGCAGATGCAGCCCATGCAGCAGGTTACTTCACATATACTGGTGGAAAGATTGATGACGTGACTGTTGTTGTTTCTATGGTTCAGAGCTCAAGTTTGTAGTTTCCATCTTGTCGACAGAGCGCAAGAGGTAGGAAGGATAAAATAACCCTATAATTTATAATAATAGATCTTTCTAGATCTTGTATCTTGTTTGATTGGTTGTCCATAAATAATTAGGTGGTTGTGCATCCAATTTTCCTTCCTAAGGTGGTTATATTCTGGATATGAATGGTCATTGATATGTAATCTGGCAATAATAACTCACAGTTCATTGGTCTTCTGTGTCAACTCACCTCTACTCTCAACAGTGTTACCCGGTCTTGTTCTGTAATGGTGGGCAAGGTGTGGTGATAATGAGCGCAGACTGCTAATAGTCGGTATAATAGCCAGTTCAAGAGTGAAAAGAGTGCAGGTCAGTTCAGTGCTTTACAATGAAGGCACTCTTTTGCTATGATTGGCCGTGGTAAGCTATTTCTCCATCGTTGGAACTTGAATCCTCGATTTTAAGAGTATGTCTGTTATTTGGATCCCAGCTTATAGGAGTAGAAAAGCTGCCATGGATATACAAGAATTGCATTAACCCAGAGAATTCCCATTCGGATTAATGAGCAATTTGCATATGTATATAACATACCTTGTTTAAGCATTGATTTGGTTAATTTTGTCAAATCAGACAGTTTCAGCAATCAGTAATTCTAATATAGTATCTTTTTCTCTGGGGACTGTTTCAGTTCTATCAATTAATTTTAAATTCAAAAAATATATATCTTGACTATTTCCAATTCTTAGAGGCCGTTTTATCTTAGAAGGCTTTCTGTCATTCAAGATATGCGGGGAAGCTTGAGAGGTAAATTGATATTATCCTCTACATAAAATTGCATAATCATAATCCTTTTGAGTGTTCGGTGTAGGTTCATTTGACTAATGAGAACTCATGGATTTGCAGTGCTTGACTGCATCCCAACTTGGTAGATATGTTAGACTCAAAGACCATTTGATGGAACCCCAAGGGGTTATCCCAGTTGGTTTGTCCGTTTGGGAGCAAGATCTTTAGAGGGAGGTCTAAAGTTCAAACTATGGGAGCCCCAGTAAAGGGTCATTTCCCATAGGAATATATATAGAGTAGGGTCCTATCGAATTACCCGGTGTGTGTGGCAGATAGGGGGGGTTTTTACACACCTTGGGGGATTAGTCGGGTGCACGCCTGAACACCTCTAGACCTAAAAAAACAGAAGACCATTTAATGGAGGTATCAAGCAGACCCAACTGTGATTAGCTCCCCACTTTTGATGGGCATACCCGGTAAGTTTTCCCAGCTAGAACAACCCCCACCCCCGCCTTTTTGCTCAATTTTTTTTTTTTTGAATTTACGTGTGGAAAACCACAAGATACCCAACGTAAAACCCCTACAGGTGGACCTCTACCCCTAAGGCACACCAAGGTTAGGCCATGGGGCTCGAACCCATGATCTCCCGCTTTCTGAGACGGGAGATAACCCGTGACCTTTTTGCTCATTTGATTGCATAGATTTGTTCTAGGGAAGTTCATGCTTAAGATTGGATTTACTCAGTCTCACATTTAACGGTCTCATTCACTTGATGAATGCGCTAGCCTAATTTCTATATCACTGGAGTGTGTAAGGTTCTAAAGATTGGCTGGTGTAAAACGGATTTTAGTCTTTGCAAATATCTTTTTATCACTGGTGTCAGCACCATTTTAAACTCTCTTAAATCTTAAAGTATGTGATCAGGTATTTCGTCAGGTAGATGCTACTAGGAAGAGACAGGTTCACCTGGGCAACATTGTGCATGTGTGGACAGTGCCCAGGTGGCCTAGGCGCCAAAATGTGCTTGTCGCACAGATGATCCTGGGTTTTACAATGAAATTTGCACCCTTTTATATTCTTACGGCAAGTTACAAGTAATCAAATATCAGCCGAAACATATTTGGATTTTCAGCAATCCAATATCCAGTCAATAAAGGTCGATAAAGGATATTTAAAACCATGCTACTGTGGGCTTCAGTTGAAAGCTTGCCTGAGGACTATTTTTTTTTTCTAAATATCAAATATCTATGCTCGCTCTTCCGATTATGGATATAAGAATTTCGTTGAATAGTGCTATCATAGCATCAATATGGTGCATGTGATAAAATTGCCAGTCCGTTCATCTACTGAGTCTCATGTTTTGATTCAAACATCAGTTGATATTATTTTTTAGTTTCCTTCAGTTTTCCATACGTAAATTTAAAAAAAAAGATACATATATTCACCGGTTATTATTGGTGATTTCATTAATAGCTCCATTTTTGCTCAGATTTGTCTAACCGATTGAATGGACTAGGTGATTTACTTTTACTTCCTTATTATCCATTTTAAAATTTTAAGACTCATCTCTAAATATTAAAATATGTAGAAAAATAGTAGATTTTGAAATCGATATCGGCAGAGATTATAAGTGATATTTAATAAAATCGATATCGGCTGATATCGGCCAAGATTTTCACCCTTCTAAAAAGTATTAAATGACTCTAAATCTTTAAAATGATTTTACACCCTTCTAAAAAGTATCATATGACCCTAAATCTTTAAAATGATTAAATTTAGAGTTTTAGTTTCATTTTGAACAGTAGAACGAGATCTACATCTATATTTAACTTTAATTTTAAAAACATTTTCAGAGATTTTTTTTTTATTATTTAGAATTTACAAAAGCTTGTGATAATTTGTTTGAGAATATAGAAAAATAATAATGTGTTTCTTTTTAAAAACTCTTAGAACTTATCAAATTATTTAGTAGAATTTCTTTTTTGAAATGGATATTTAGTAGAATTTCAGCTGAGGTAAAACTTTTGAATATTTGAATCAAGTGTTATGATTATGATAGGCCATGAACCGTGATGAACGGAAATGACTGGCCGGGGCTTTTGACCAGATGGAATGAAATTGAAAACAGCTAAGAAACAGAGTACTGACTCCTGTGCCTGTTCTAAAGTAGACTTCTAATCATTCTCCAACAGAGCAGAGCAGAGCCAATGCGATGATGCCACTCATAAGTGAGTAAGATATTATGGGATTTATTTACACGCCCAACACCCATTCTTTTCTTCGAGACTCGGTTCTACTTACTACTTACAAGTGGCGGATATTATTTCAAGAATCTATTCGCGTGCGCTGCTGCGGCGGCCCTCCTCCAAAAGGAAGAAAGCAACCAACTTTTGCAACAAAGGGGGTGAGACCATTTCACGTTTTTTATTACAAAATTTTAACCACACTTTATTCTCATATCATTATTTTATTATTTGATTTTAAAATTTAAAAAACTAATAATATATTTTTATTAAAAATTTTAAGTATGCAGATTCTCTACACCATCAAATCTAGTCAGTGTACATCAAATAAAATATATTTTTTTAAAAAAATCTATTTTACTTTCAACTTAATTACTTCCTTTACTTCATTTACATTGTCTAAGACCTTCACATAATTAAGTTGAAGGTAAAATACATTTTTTGAAAAAGTTATTTCATTTACTGTACACTATGGATCGCTGACTAATTTTAATAGTGTATATATTATTACCTAAACTTTATATACATCTGTATACTCATCTAATCAACACACAAAAAGTAAAAAAAAATTAAATTAAATTCATTTAACGAAAAATCTCATTCACAATTTCACTAAAAGAAGTCTTAGCTGGCCTTTCTCTTTCTTTATTCTATTACCTTAAAATTTTACTAAGATATGACAGAGGGACTCAGCCTTGATCAGTTTGCATGAGCCTCTATCCGACCTTTTTTGCTTAGATATGACATCATTAGTGATTAGTTTAAGATGACAAAGTTAACCTTCAAAATCTAAAGGTTCATGAGTAAGATCATTAATCATTTATAATCATTACATTTATGTCTATGAAAGCAACGCCTACCCATCATGCACGCCTTTAAGGGCTACCATTCCCTCTACGCCTCTACTCTAATTAATCTATTTTACCAGTCTTTTAATCATTACCAAAAATTGGATATATTTTTTTTTAATATTTGAGCCGAGTTATTTCTTTGACATTGGTGCTGACTCGTACCCTAAGGTATTTAAATATTTTACTGGTTTTATATCTTACAAATTTTTATTTAATATATTATGAGTCTCTGTTTTATATTATAAAAAAAACATATTTTCAAATCAAAAGATACTGATTATTACTATTAAAAACAGAACTTAATTCCACCAATCGTCAATTTTACCCAGTGATAAGTGTTGGTCTGATGGTCAAGTCATGGGGCTAGGGAAGTCAGATCTTGAGATTGATTCATGACCAGTCACTCTCAGGTATTCTCCATAGGATATGTAAAGAGTAAGATTCCATGACTTTAATCTGACATCTGTATATAAAGAGGCGTGCATATATTCTAAAAAATTAGTCGGACGAGACATCTGAATACCTTCTGTCATAAAAAAAAAAGAAGAATGTGATCCGATCGGATTGACTTGGTAAATCAACCAATAATTTAACTAAAAAACTCAGTCAACTCAGTTTGAAGACCTAGTCAAAACTTAGAAAATTAAAGTAAATAATTCCTCAGACTCATGGCAATTAGATCAAACATTGCTTCAGATTTTTTTTTAATATTATACATTAAAGATGAAAAACCCCATCACCACAACTTAGGACCCTTAAAATTCAAAGTCGGTCAATTCTCTGTCAAAAGCATGAGAATGATATCTCTCAGGACTCGTGAAGATCGAATATGATCATTGAAGAAAAAAAAGAATTGAATAGCAAGTTCACATGCTAATCCCTCTGGTTCTTTGAAAAGGTTGGACCTTCAAACCCCTCAACCTAATTACCTTTATCAACCTCATCATCATACTCCCCATTTCATCATCCTTATTTATCTCCCCTCCTCTCCAGCTCTTGCACCCATCTTCTCTCTGTTTTCTTCTTCTTCTTCTTGTCTTAGCCATGGAAAAGCTATTATGGGTCTTTTGCATTTTGGGGGTATCGGCACTGGTGAATGGATCAACTCCTTCTGATGCCCCATCTCCCTCTGTGGACTGTTCTACTGTGCTCCTAAGCATGGCTGACTGCCTCACATTTGTAATGAATGGGAGCACCGTTTCTAAGCCTGAGGGCTCTTGTTGCTCTGGTTTCAAGACTGTATTGAAGGAGAATGTTGGATGCTTGTGTGAGTCATTCAATAACAACCACAACCTGGGGGTTGAATTGAATATGACCAAGGCCACCACTCTGCCATCCGCATGTGGTGTTTCCTCCAACTCTCTCAGCAGTTGTGGTGCCAGTAAGTGACCCTTAACCTTTTTCTTTTATAAACCAAATCCACTAATTTTTTTGTTTGATTTTACGTCTGAGAAACCACGGAAAACCCAACCGGAAAACCAAATCCACTAAATTAGTATCTAAGACGATTCAATTCATAGAATAGTTCGATTCTTATAAGAACTACTGTAATTTTTAACTAAATAGGTTTGAAGTGATAGCGTAGAATCCACCTATGAAATCGAACACTTGGATGTGTGCGTCTTTCTCAACCAAGGAGAGACCGAATGAAAATTGTATTTATAAATAACAAATACAAGAGATGTATATGGAAATATAGTCCAAAGAAAGAATGAAATAACAATGAAAAGGACATAAGAGGAGTAAAAGGTAATTACAAATGTAAATTCCTCAATTAACGAGGTTAATTGATGAGGTCGACTCTAATAAAGGGTCACTCTCCCTCTTTTTACTCCGTTTGTAAGGATTGGGAGGTTTTCACGTGCCTCTAGATGAGTGAGGCCTCAATACCGTCTTAAGAAAAACTATTGTAATTCTTATTCTATATTTTTTAACCTCTCACTTAAAATTTTATTTTCTACCATTCCTATTATTTTATTAACTGTGTCATGTTAATCAAATTTAATAATGGTATGATCCATTAGTTAAACAAATTTAACTAAACCATTATTAAAAACGATTTAAAATAAAATTTTCAAGCATCAGTTTGACCTGATTGACTTGAATCCACTTCTAAAATGGATTGATTATTAAAATGTTTTGGCCTATTCAGGAACTATTATAATTCTCACTATTTTATTTTTCTCATTTTATATTTCCTGAGAATGTTTATTTCCATCATTACTATTACAATTTGATGGTTGTAGTATAATTTTTCTTTTTTATATTTTTTTCAACTAGAAAATGTATTTCATTTTTGTGATACTATGAGAAATGGTCTGGTCAGCAGTTTAAGTTTTAAAAAATTGCTTGATGTTGAAATAGACCCCTTTTATTAAACATTTATTTGACTGATTTTTTTTTTTTATTTTAAATTTTGGGTTTTGATGAATGATATTTTTTTATGCAGAAGTTTCTGATGCACCTAGTGCAGCTCCTGGTATGTTAGTTCTCTGATCTCTCTTATCATGGGTTGATTTACTTTGTCATGTGTTCATAAAATTCTAATGTTGGTCTTGAATTTTCTGTAGTTTCCTCTCCATCAGCAGCTCCGAAATTTCTCCCATCACCAACCTCATCTAATCCTTCTTCCACCGGAGGAAACGCCGAGGTCGCCGCTCCTTCGCCGTCACAATCCAGTTCAGCGGCAGTTTTCACACCAACCAGAGTTCTTGCTATTGGTCTTGCAGTAGCTACATGCTCTTATTTTTTATGATCTAATTCTATCAACATTAGATTACCATTTGAGAGAGAGAGAAGTTGAATGTTTCTCAGTTATATTATTGACTGCATTTTGTATTGAGTATTTGAGATTTCTTGCTTGGCTCCAAATAGATACCAGTCTTGGTTACCTTCGTTTTTGTTTTGTAACTTGTTCATGGATTCATGCTCTGAGGAATGGAATTTTAATTATTACTCTTTACTGGTTATAAATGGAATGAATTATGGAGTTTCTTGATGACACGGATCAAAATTATTCTGATTTCATCATCTAAATTTTTATATCGCAATAAATTTTGTTATTATTAACAAATATATTTTAATTTTAATGCTAATCAATTATTTCATTTCAACTCAAGTAGGAAAGACATTTCCTCAGAACAACTAGCTGCCAATCTTGTATGGGTCAAAAGGCATATCCAAATAAGAAAGTCAAAGACAGGCACCGAAAGGATAGAAAATAACAAGAAGCTCTTCTTTCTAAAGATTCAAAATTCAGATAAATATATCTCACTCTCTCATTCCATGGACATTTCCTTGGCTTCACAATCCATTTGTAAGATTTTCAAAAGGGTGAGTTTAATTTTCACTCTAGGTCAATCCCTATAGAGTTATTTGGTGTGTATGGATAGAGATGCTTTCAAATGTCTCGATGATTAGTCGAGTGCTGTCCAAACACCTTGATCATAAAAAAAATGTATAACATACACCAAAACTGAAAAACCTAAGTGACCACTTAAATCATGAGATTGTTTAAAAGGAAGTCGATCAAATCATCTCGGTCCTTAATTTTAAAGATCAACATAGATCATTAAATTATTTATGAGAATAGATCCAACAATTCCGTTGCCTCCAATAGACATAAAAAGAGTTGAATTTTTAAGTTTAAAGAACAACTTTACTAATCTAGATTTAAGGGTGTTTTGAGAAAAGAGTCTCTAAATTTCATAAAACTTATTTGATGATCTGAATCAAACTTAAACCTAATTTTTTCTACATTGTTTATTTCCTTAATAGAAAATTTAATTAATAGCTTCCTTGAATTGTGATTCTCTTCTTAGTTCTTACTGATCATGGTCCTCCCTTCACCACCTGCATCGAAATGGTCTAGAATCCTAACTTTATTGGAACTTTTCTAAATCACTCAAATATGAACCACTTGTCCCATTTGATAAAATAAGATGTAATGACTCGACTCAAATATGATATTGTCCGCTTTGAACCCCATGTAGAACTGCACGGTTTTGTTCTTGGGCCTTTGCCCACCTAACCAGACTCAAAAGACCTCACACAAGAGAGGGGAGACTTCTCTCATATAAACTCCCACTCTACTCACCTCACAATCGATGTGGGACTTTGAGGTGGGTGGTGGGTGTTACACAAGACATTGGTACTTACCCACGTTTCAAAATTATTTATAATTGCTGCTTCAGCATTACAGATCAAGTTTTAGTTAAAATGAGCAAATTGATGTTTTTTATTTATTTTATTTCAATAGTGACCATATGTTCAATGTATTGAAATTCAATCCAGCCGGCTCCAACCTTGATATCATCAGTCAAAACAAACCAACCCAAATTCAAAGTATGTTCCAGAAATTTATTTAATTCAATGGCATAATGGATGCCGGGCAGCCAAGAAAGACCTTTCTTTTTTCTTTTTCTTTTAAAAAAATCTTTCGACTTTAAATAAATAACATTAAAATCTTATACTAGTGTCTTATAGCCTTCAGGCATTTGATTAGAGTTGGCGCAATTTTTTTTTATTCATATCATATATCATTGTCATCTCAGTCAGTATTTCATCTATTTAAAGTCGACTTTAAGAATTCTTCTCCAATTGATTTTATTATAAATTATATGATTAGCCACTTTACAATCTAATGTGGCCTTTTTTTATATAAATTTCAGTTGATTTTTTAAAAAAAATATGAAAGATGCCAGTTAAAAAATGAGCCGAAATTTTTGGCCCTATTTAGACCCTAAAATGTTGCTTTTAAAACAGGTCTCAGTGACCCCATCGTAGCAGCATCTTTAGAAAAGTGTTAGCTGAACAATATTTTGACCAATGGAGAGTACAAGAAATTTTTTGAAAGACTCCTAATTGCTTTACAAGGCTAATGAATATTCTACTAAAATATAGAGAGAGAGTCTGTGATTTGATCCTTACAGCAGGCTAACTTGATGCAAGGTCTGATGAATTTCAAGTAGTTCGGGTGGTGTGGAGTTTCGCTTGTCAGTCTGGTGAATTCTAGAATGGGCATTAGTCCTATAGGAAGAGTAAGTATTTAGTGTCCTATTAAAATGGTGGAGCTCCAATCTCTTGGGTATGATGTGTTTTCATTTAGTGAAAAACAAGGCCGCGAGTTCGACTTGGTGGATTCTTAATCTGTCAAAACAGACAATATCGTACCTTGGAATTGATTCTACATCATAATTCTTGTACAATGGCTTAACTATTGGTTCTTAATTAGAAATTAGTGCTGCATGAAGATGTTTTGAAATGTAACCATAGCAGGTGCAACAAGAAGTGTCCAATAAAAAGAATTACTTTGGGTGCAGAATATGGAATAATTTCTATTTGTCTAAATTCTTGAATCAACAGATTCTGTTAATTTTTAATTTTCTTTTTTTTTTTGAGAATTCTCGCTTACATCAAACATGAGATTTGATTATTTTATCTATTGAAAAGTCAAAAAATTTAAGAAATTTCAGTGTCATGAATGAATTCTTTACTACCAAAGGAACCCTAAAAATCTTTAAAGGGTAGACCTGTAATTGAACTTTAGATCCATCCCACCTCAGGGGTGAAAAAAAACGCCCAGGAGTCTCAGCCATATCGGTGATATCTTGCATGTCCGGTTGATATAGTGTGTATCCGCTGAGATTTGTACCCCTGAGTCTACTACTCCCACCCACAAACGATATGGTCCATATCCGTTAAGGATCCATATCCGACTGGCCCAATAAGTCAGAGGTTCTTTCTGCCGGGCCTGGATCCGCCTGTTTGCTTATTGGGCCACCCAAACTAAAGAGCATGAGTACAACATTTCCAATCTTTGGTAGATACACTCCCCCTTTCCTTTGTCTCGATAATTACCACATGAAAAACGCGTTAAATGGGGTTTTTTTTTTTAAAAACATTGTTCTTATCGCAGCCGAAGTATATGAAATGATGTATTCCTATGTACAATTAGTTATCTTTAATAAATGTAGTAGTGATGGGTCTCTTATAAAGATATTTTTTAAAATGTTTTTTTAAAATCATTTTAACTAAATCAATCAAGTTATACTTTTAAGCTCTCTAAAATTTGATTAGTTTAAATTATTTTTAATCTTCAAATTGTGGCTTTAAAAAACAGGTCTTGATTAATTCGATGAAGATGGTTTTTTGCGAGTCTAAGATATTTCTGATAAATCCATATCGCTCCTTTTACATGGGCCCATGTCAGTTTACCTAAGTGGTAAATCATCGAAATATATAAAATTTTCAATGATTTTTTTGTTAGAATAATTAGAGTTTATATGTCATTAGGATTCTTAGTTTGTGTTTATCTCTAATTAAGAGATATATTTGATTTAGGATTAGATTAGATTTAGAGCTTGATCTAAATAGTCCTAGGGTTGAGTAGAAATTACAAATACAAGTAATAGCATAGATTTCAAATAATGGTAAACACTAACTCTAATCTAGTCGTAAGTCAAATACATCTCTTAATTAGAGATAAAATTATTCTTACATTTTTATCCTCTCGGTCCTCCCTTTGACATCTTCAAACCTCATACCTTCGTAAGAAGATAATATAAAAAACTAGCTTAAAATATTTCCTCATCACTCCATCCTGGTCTCTATATATACCACAACTAAGTTTGAATTCATTCAAACAAGTCTCATTTCCATCGACCCTTCTTTTGTTTCTTCATATCCATTGCTGGTTTAGTGTATTTCAGGCTTTTGATTTACATCCATTGAATATGAGCTTGCATTCTAGCCTCCATGGGTCCAACCCAATTCAACTCAGCCTTGGTCACAACCCAATAAGGTACCGAAAAATCCAAACCATTTCATGTAAAGCTGTTTCATCAAATTATTATCAAGTTCTATCTCTTGATTCTGAGAATGCAAGTTTTGATGAGATAAAGAAGGCTTACAGGCTCAAGGCTTTAGTATACCACCCTGATGTCTGTCCTCAGTCGAAGAAGGAAGAGTTCGCCCGCTTGTTCATCGAGCTTCACAAGGCCTATGAAATCCTCTCCGATCCGATTTTGCGTAAGAATTATGACCATGAATTGGGTCTGATGAGAGCAGGAAATGATCAATCAAGATGGCTATTTTTACGGGCAACGTGGGAAAACCAGTTATCTGGATTGAAGATGAGGTCCGATCGTCGTCTCCGGCGGAACGAGAGGGACTCTTGGGGTAGCAGGATGAGAGCTGAACGAAGATTTGCATGAAATTGTCATCACTCTCTCTCTTTCTTCTGTGTACATGTCTACCCTTTATTTGTTTCGTATCTATGATCTCATAACAGTTCTTGAGTTCTATCAGGGTTGTCAAGGGATAGAACTCTTCCTCAGGCTGAACCAGATGTAAATGAATGATTTTAAACGCATTTATCCGCCTGATGGGCTGGGCTCACACTAAATTCTTGTATCCATTTATATAAATGGTTGGGCTCGGGTTTACAAGAAACCCATTAAAGCCCATTGTGATTTTTGGCCTGTCTAATTTTCCCTTTTTTTTTTTTCTTAAAAATTATTTTGAAATTAATTAAAAACTGATCATTTAAATTGAAAATTGATTTTTGATCGGTAAGACAACTAATTTTTGAAGATAAATTCCAAATAGGTCGAATGAAATTGAATACCTTTTTAATTAGAAAAGTTCTCAAATTTACAAGTTTATGCCCTAATGTGTTCCACAAATGGATCATGTCATATCAAATTATCAATAGACATTTTTCATTACCATTTTTTTTTATGTTAGACACAACTTAAACGTAATAATTTGATCATAGTTCAAATTTATCAAATTAAATCTTAAAAGTATTTTCTCCTCTTTTAGCTATTTGTTAGATAAGTTTTTTCTATTTTTTTTAATGAAAGGTAAGAATTTAAGTTTTTTCTATTTTAATTGTTTACTAATATGAATGCAAATTCCAATTGTGTATTGAATTGATGGGTCAAAATTCTTTCAATTAGCCATCTTAAAGGGTGTCATATATATATTATGATAGCCACTTTTATTAGGTGGGTTTGGTATATTTTTGCTAGCCCATGTATTTATACCCTCCCGTTCTCAATTGTATCGGCAAGATGTACGACCCTTTAATGAATGTAACCAAGAAACTATGATATTTTGCTTTTACCTTAATAATTTTTTTTTTTTTAATTAACGCGTGGGAAACCACAGGATACCCAGCGTAAAATCCCGACGGGTGAGCCTACCATTCCTAAGGCACACTAAGGTTAAGTCATAGGAGTTCGAACTCGCAACCTCCCATTTTCTGAGGCGGGAAGCAACCAGTTGAACTATATCGTCATCATCATCTTCTAGCAAAGTAGATTCAACTAAGTCAATATTTAAAAAAAACAAAACAAATAATTGAAGCCAAATTCAAATGCCCCATCATATTTTTCTTCGCCCCGGGCTTGTTATCTGTATTAGAATATATTTAGATGTTAAATAACATATTCTAATAATAGTCTGGTTTTTATACTCTCATACATCTTCCATTTTTGCCCTGGGCAACCATGTCATTACGGCATCACCCACCGTGAGGAAGATCTTGTCCTGGCCAATCCGGTCCGGGAATTTGGCGGCGTCAAGCTTGTTGAGCACCACTTGCCCGGGATTGGCTAAAAGAAGCTGTAGAGAGGAAGTAAAAATATGAACTTGCTGAGGTACTATCTCTAATTCAATCTATCATTGTAATGATAAGATGTGTTTTTTATCACGAAAATATTGACAAAATAACTTTTGCGCATTAAAAACTCGAGTTTATCGCATCTGTTATTTTTAACAATAAATTCTCATTAAAAACACATTTTTGTCTTGAGAAACAATAAATTCTCATTAAAATTGCAACATAGTATCGCACTATTAACAATTGCCTTTAATATTTCGAGAATGAGATTTGTGATAATGCTTAAGACACATACCTACGTCGTTATTGCATGTAGTGATATTTGTGGGCCCGTGCTTCGGCATGCGAGCCGACGATGAATATCACTAAATACAGTTATTAATCCTTCTAAATCCATAACTTGTAAATTGAAATTCTCAAATGTGTGTTCAGCACCAACAGGTTTATTTTTGGGGTGCAAGTGCAATGACTACAACAGGGGAGGGTTCCTTGTTGATATTTAGAAATTTCAATCGATATTTATAAAATTTGCTGAGTTTAGATAAAAACTTGGACCATAATTTTACATTTCAGCTGAAATTTGTAACTGAGTGAGGGGCTAGATCTTGTGCAATACATAGTTAAACCTATGGACATGGACAACTTTGTAACTAAGATTTAACCTAAAGATAAATGGTCTAAATCCAAATTTTGGTTGAAAGTTCTAAATTTTAGGCCTATTCAATATGAGAATTTGGTGTTGTTTGATTTTCTGGAGATACTGAAATTACGATAGTAGAACGAGGCTTCAATCAAAATTTAAAATTTCAGTTTATTTTGTTGATATTTGCCTCATTTCAGAAATTTTAGTCCTTTTTGTTTATTATTAAAAATTATGCATGGGTGAAATGGTTAATATGAATAAAATATAAGCCAATATTTTTTGTTCCATATTATCCAATACTTTAATCTCACCATCTACGTTCGAGCCTCCATGGCCTAACCTTAGTGTGCCTTAAGAGTAGTGGGCTCATCCGTGGGGGTTTTAGTAAGACTGCGTCTGAGTTTTCCACACGTTAATCTAAAAAAATCAGAATCTTTTCTCATTATATTAACTCTTTTTCAAAATTTTAAACACTAGACGTTTTCTTTTTCTCTTTTTAATTTTGGAAATTGTTTTTCTTCAGTAATTTATGGAATTACTACTTCTATTTCTCTTTATCATATTTTCTTGTATAATTGTGTAGCTGCTCACCTGAATTCCTCTCTTCTTGAGACTCTTTAACAACTCTTCCAATGCATGGATGCCACTGGTGTCAATGTCCGTAACAGCTGTTTAAGGACAATAACCATGAAAATTAGCTCTAATCCAATTCAGTTAATCTTAATTACTTGGAAAGAAATGATCACTCACGAGACATTTCAACAATCAAGAACTGGATTCTTGGTTGATCATTTGCCTTGAGTTCTTCTTCTTCATCACTTAACCATCTCAGGATCCTGCGAGAGAATGAGTTTAGTCATTATAGAAAATGTTTTATTACTAAATTACTTTTAGAAGATGTTTTGTTAATTGTTAGATGTAAATACACATGGCACGTTGGTTCTGTTCTTGACCTCATCGTTTATCTGCTTCTGCTCCACCAAATGGCGTCATCCGACTGTTGGATTACCTAGTTATCAGTTATCCAATTCAATAATTTCAAACTCAAGTGGTGGACCCACTTGAGTTTGATGGAGGATGTTAAGATATATTAGAGCTCTTATTGAGTTAGTATTCTAAGTTTGTGTTAATCTCTGATTAAGAGATATGTTTGATTTAATATTAGATTTAGAATTTGAGTTTATACAATATGTTTGCTCTCTGTATTTTTCCATAGTGCATAAGTTTTAATAGTGATTCAGGTTGAAGCAGGGGACCTTCTGATTGCAACACACAACACCTGTTGTTCTGCTGCATCAATTAGCCAACCCATTGCCCAAGTGAATTCCATACTGATAACAACAATTTCTATATATATATTTGAAAAGTATATAACATGTTATAATATCAAGTACAGTTACAAACTGTCCATTGCCTTTCAAGGATTGACTTTGATCAAAGACATTTTATCATTTGTAACTAGGGTTCAAAAACCCTCAAAATGGACTCAACTCGATGCAAAGTCAAACCAGTTCATAGACTCAATTGAGTCATTGAGACTCATTCCACTGTAATGTCATAGAAAATGCAAAATTAAACAAAAACTGCTAAAAACTATGAAAGATGGGGGAGAGAATTCACTCATTCTTATGAAAAGGTGAAGATAGTTCATAACATACCTCTCCCTAACATAGTTGGAGTTGGAGAAGTAAATTGCAGAATCCACTCTCAAAATCAGCACACCAGGGACTTTCTTAGCATCAGGATATTGTTCAATGTTGCGGTAGATGTTTGTTCTTGGGAGATTTCCAAGTATGGCTGTCCGCGGTCGTGTCACTTGCAAAAGTATTTTTGCAAATGATATTGAAACCTGTTCAGAAATAGTTCACAAGAGTAGATTAATGATCCAGCACTCACATTCTTGTAAAAGTGAAGTATGTGCAATTTGCTTCATACCGCAATCAAGAGTCCTATCTCAACAGAGCCAAAAATCACACCAAAGAAAGCTCCCATGCAAGCAATGAAATCCAATTTATCGATTTTCCATATAAGAATCGCCGCCTCATAGTCTATAAGGCCAATGACAGCAGATATAATGATAGATGAAAGAATGGCATTTGGAGTGTACTTGAATAGAGGTGTGATCAGTAGTAGAGTTAGGAGTACTATGACCGACATCACAATGTTAGAGATGGCTGTATGGCATCCAGCCATGTAATTCACCGCGGAGCGGGAGAATGAACCTGCGAGAAACGACGCCATCAAGCTCATAGAACTGGAAACAGAAGTAGTTCAATTTTAAGTATTAAAAGTGTCCATAGCATTCAACATTCCTTCATTGAGGTTTTAGGCTCCAACACAAATCAACCCTGTCCGAGAACCATGAGGAAGATTGCAACACAGGAATACTAAATCTTGTAATATTTTCCTTACAATTCATTTGGTTATTAACCAATTGTGGGCAGGGGTAGTTCATCAAGTTGATTTTTAGGTCACCTTCTGTCAAATCCATGGGCTAGATCCCTAACCATACTCTAGCGAAAAAATACATGCATATTTGGGGATCAAGGATGAAAATTTTGTTTCGATTTTGGGATGAAAAGAAAATTTTACCCGTGGCTACATAGCAAGATGTCATTGAGCCAACAATATTCATAGCCCCGAGTGCAACCATTTCTTTGTTCCCATCCAGCTGATAGTCCTTCATAGCTGCAAATGTTCGTCCAATTGCTGTAGCTTCCTGTTAAACACACAATCTTTCATGTCACACTCATTCAAGCACGCCTCTTTGATAATTAGGATTTCTTGGGGTTTGTGATTCACATACCGTTAAAGCTATCATACCCGCCACTGCACCAATTCTGAAACCTTTGGAAGCAAGCTCCCCTGTGAAATGGATTTGACTGAAGGACGATGGATTTATACCCTTCTCTATATGATTCACCTTGAAACACAGAAACACAGCTATTAATCTCTAACTTAATAATTTCAATTTTCAAAATTCGAACTCGAAATATGCATGCACACTTCTGTTCAAAGTTTCACTACTTACAATTTGAACACCATGTTTTTCAGCGTGCGTGATGTATACGAAAAATGTGGAGAGAATGACAGAGATCAAAGGGGCAATTGCAGGGACCCAGAAAAGGTTTTTCCTTCTCTTTCCCTGTTACACTCTAATTATGTAAGAAATGCAAAAAATTCCACATAAAACTGGTCCTAGAATGTACTTGGCAAATAGAAGGAAAGCCAGGAAAACCGAGAAAATAAAGAGTAACAGGCCTTACAATGTACTTGGCAAATATAAGGAAAACCAAGAAAACCGATCCTATGAGTATTGTCTGCCAATTCCACTGCAAATGCAATAACAGGAAGAACCAATTAAGGCAAGCGATGGTGGAAAATTCTTTTTTGTTTGTTTATTTATTATTTATAATGAGTTGGTGGTCTATATAATGTTGTGATAGTGTTGCTTAATATTAAAGAGTGTTATAATTTCCTTACCCCATGATGCGCAGAACTCCAAATAGATCGCATGACTGAGATAATGTCGGCTTTCTTGGTGAATTTCTTTATTCCAAGGAAACCTTTTAGCTGTTGTAGGGCAATTGTAATGGCTGCTCCACCCATAAATCCAACAATGGAAGCATGGGATAGGAAGTCAATCAAGAAGCCTAACCTGTCAATGCAGCAAAAATTCTGTGATTGCAAACTGTTTTTGGCACCGAAACTAGACACTTATGTACTTTCAAAATGATCCAGATTATAGGATTTCAGTTAACCTTTGACAAAAATAGCTGATGTTTTATACCTCAAAAACCCAAGTGCTGCTTGAGTGATTCCAGCGAAGAAAGTCGCCGTGAATGCAAGGCTCCGGTATTCAGCCACATTTTTAACAGAATCAACCTCATTCTGAAGCAGGGTCCCAAGCAATAGAGACACAACTGCTACAGGTCCGATGGCGATGTCTCGGGAACTTCCCATGAGTGCATAAATCAGTGGTGGAACAAAGCTCGAGTCTGTAATTTATAGAATAATTTTCATGAACATAAGTAATTTTCGCTAGCTAATTTTAACACACGTAAACTGATGATATGCCTGGTTATACATTTTGTGGAAGAATGAATGGTTAATTGGTTATGCATTTAGCTGTATATTTTTTTTGGCAAATTGAAAGCAAAAGTTACATAAGTTGAGATCAGATAACCATTCTCCATTCCAGAATAACCAAGCCATTTAGGACGAATACTCTTTAAAGTAGCAAAAAAGTACTTACATAGTCCATATTGAGGATCCAAATTCGCAAGTTTCGCATAGCCAATGTCCTATTTCAGTGCCACAACCCATGTCAGTAATTTTATTAGTTTGTAATCGTTTGTAATTAACAACATAACTTAGTTATTTGAAGTATAAATTAACTACCTGAGGGATACAAAGACTTGCAATCGTCAGTCCTGCAATTAGATCTCCTTTAAACTTACTTAGATTGTAATGCCTTCCCCATTCAAGAATTGGAAACAAGGCCTGTAGCCCTAGGATGAACTTTCTTGATTTTGGTTGGTCTTTGAAAGAGCGCAAAGGATCATCAGCAAAGAATGTTTCCTTCAGCATTGAAGTGAATTCCTTATAGGGTTTCTGCTGAGGAGGCAATCTAACCTTGTGAACAGATGGCAAATCATCAACCTCATCAGAGATGGAATGTCCCATCTCTGTTGAGCAACCTATGCTTTGTACTTCAAACAAAGTGATTGTTCACCTGCATAATAGTACATCAGGAAAAAAAAAATGAGAAAATGGCTACAGACCCGAGTGGTGGTGAAGAACACTACTGATCCATGATATAAGCATTGCAAGTGAGATTAGTTCACTTCAAGCGTGCTCTCTAGTAAAGTTTATAGAATTTAATCCAAAAAATACTAATGGGTTACTTCTTTGTTGACTACAAGACAAAATATCCAACTTCTAAGTCAATTTTCTTTGAATCTATCAAGAGATAATAACAGTGATAGTACAAGAAAGTAGAAGTTGGCTAACTGAGAATGTTACAGAAGCTGAATGTGTGGACTCAATTTGAAGCTTGATGAATACGTTTACACTCAACAAAGAAGATGCAGAGTCCAAATTCAGAGTCTTGTTCGAGATATGCGAAGAATAGAGAACTCCTTTTATAACCATGAGAAGGAATTCCCAGTCAAAACATCCATCTAAGAGGAATCATACTTTCAGCTGTCAGTCTTGACCAAGTACAAACTCAATATAATATTTTTCAAATTAGAATAAACATTAGAATTTTAAAAAATAAAAAGATGAACCGACATTTGGATTATTGAATAGCAGAATGATTAGTGTTAGAAACTCATCAGCTCCTACAATAATTGAGCATATGAACTTTAAAAAAAAAATGTTTTAAGAGGATGGTTTTGACTTGAGTTTTTTTTTTTTTAGTTGCTTCTTATAGACGGTTTTTTTTTTGCCTACTAATAGAACAAATTAGCCTACATTGTATTAGTTTCTCTTCTTTTATAGATTTTCCTAGAAAGCCTAGAAAGAGAATATTTTGAGTGGACTTTTTTGGATGGTGGTGGTTGAATTCTTGACCTTGCAACCAAAAGCCAAACATGACTTCCATTCCTAAGCTTGATTCCTTTGAGACGAGTGTTCACATGCTTTTGTTCTTATTTTCTTGAAATGACGAGGGTCCCCTGCATTCTTCAAAGACAAGAAAGAATACCCAGTTTTCCTTTTACTGGTAACTCTCTAGAATGCATGGTTGGATCCCCTCCGAGTTCAAAATGTCCGGCTGAAACTGACATATCCCAATAAATCCGCCGATGTTTCGGGCATATCAGTCTAATCCAGACCTAGTTTCTATATTTTTCAAAAAATTATAGACTGAAATTTTTGTTATATCAGTATTGAGGCCATTTCTGCAAAAAGAACCTTGACATTTCACCATATTTGAATATTGCTCACTGAGATATTGACTGAAATTTCAAATTTCAACTGATATTTGAAACTCAGGTTCCCCTCATCAGCCAGTGGACCTTTGGGAATAAAAATGAGTACATCAGTCATTCATGTTAGCAAAGTCTCACATTACCAGTAGACCTTTGGGTCTTAAGATTTATAACCACTTGGGCACCTTCTCCTTATAAATTGGTTTTTAAGGATGGGTTCTACCCATGTGTTTAACATGGTATCAGAGCAGGGATACCACTGGAATGGGTCGGGTTTGTATCTCCATCCCTACGTGGAGGGGGAGAGCCAAGTGTCTCCAACCCTGACGCTAAGGAGGAGTGTTAGGAAAGTCCCATAGTGCCTTATAAGCCAATTTTTAAGAATGAGTTCTACTCATGTATTTTACACATTAAAATAAATCTAAATTAAAACAATTTACTAAATAAAATGTAAACAAATTGCAATAGATAGCAAAATCTTTCCCTTGTGGAAGAATATCTCTATACTTGTAGTGCTTAAGAAAGTCATAATCAAACATTCTTGGAAAGAATGTGTTAATCTAGTGTAAGCTCTTAGTGGTTTTTCTTTCATCCATTAGCTTTTTGGTTTTTCTTTCTTCTGTATTGCACCTCTTGTGCCTTTTATATTAATACATGAACCATTTAAAAAAAAAAACTGTACTAACCCGCATCAATGAAAACTCAACAAAAGAAAGGAAAGAAGAAAAAAATTCATAATACCCATAATATCCAATAGAAAAAATGGATGCATTATCTAAACGCAAGGAATCTTATCCATATCTGAAACTCAAAAGCCAAAGTTGACAGATTCAATCTAGAAACAAATAATTATTAAAACATGCATCATCACTTGAACAAACACCTTAGGTTCAGTTCTATAAAAAGGGTCTTAAAGTCTTATAAGTATAAACAACTATCTGCAAAGCAAAACGTATTGAAAAAAAGAAAAAAAAAAAAAAAAAAATCAGTAACATCAGCTTTCTCTCACCTTCCATGAAAGTTTCAAGGAATTACATGAAAACCACTGATGGTGGTTCGAATGAAGATTCCCACCAAAAAGGTTCCCTGTTAAAAGCCAAAGCTGTTTCCAAAGAAAAGAAAAAGACAGAGTAAATCACAGAAAAGAAAGAAATTACATGGAAAAATGAAGAAGAAGAAGAAAAAAAATAAAACTGTTAGCTGATGAACTCCTACCCTTTTATCTTGTGTTCTTTAGCTATTGTTATTTATGAATTATTATATAAAAAATTCACGTTCAATGGCTGATGTTATTGTGGAAATATATAGGAAGAAGGTAAGATGAAATAAAATGATCTAAGGAATTAAGGTAAATAAATGGCAAGCTCGCTCTGTTTAGATTCAATCAACTTTGAAATGGATTTCAAAACGGGGTTTCTGCAATGGAAAATGGAAAATGGAAAATGGAAGGAATCAGGTCTTTGACTTTTTCCTTTTTTTCTTCTTTTGCCATTGCAGGATGTTAATGAACCGCCGAAGAAGGCGGTACACTTTTATTACGCTCTACACTCCTCGGGGCTCTGCTTAGTAAAAAAGGAAAGTCTTTTTTTCTATTTAATTATATTTTTTGAATTTTTTGAGAGAAAAATAATTACTTTTTACATTGTTGATAATGAAAAGAAATAGAAATGTCTCATTTTTCTAACTCTCTATTTTTCAACAATGTAAAAAGACTAAAATTTGCATTTTAAACATTTGATAAGTGGTGGATTACATATAATATAAACTCAAAAGGACCACTTTGTATAGAGTTACTCGGTGTATGAGTAGGGAGACTTGTACATATTTTGATGATTAATCGAGTTCTCTATCAAGCTTGGATACTTTGGTCATAAAAAAAAAATTAATGACATTTTTCTACTCTAATAACAATTAATCTCTGTGAATGACAATCAAATAACAAGATTTTAAACCGAGTGAACTTTATCCTAATCTCCTATATCATAATCTATCAATTGCCAAACATGAGTCGACTCGGTTGATAGGATTTAGATTCAGTTGATTTTTTTTTAAAATATGATACAATATTAAGTTTTTAATGAAAAGGCACTAAAAGTGATATACATGAATTTTCAGCTGAAATTTTAATTTTTTTTATCTAAAATGGAAGATATAAATAAAACTAATATATGATATCTTAAAAATATTTACTAAAATTTTAAGGTATTGTTATAAAATATTAGATATATTAACTTTTCCTAGATATTACGTAATGGTATTGAAAATTTGAGACTATAATCGGTAACAAAGTGGTCTTATAAATGTCAGTACAATTCAATTAAAAAAAATATTACATAGCTCGTCATGAAAGCATTAAAATAAAACCTTCAAGCAAATTTTATTATTATTAATCTTCAATTTAATAATAAAAATATATTAAACAGATATCTTCAATCTACATGGATAGATCAATTAATTTAAACTTCTAAAATTAGAGTGCTGACTCTACCCATACTTATCTAATACACGAGGCTTATCTCATCTCAAACTCTAATAATAAAGTGCACGAAACGCTCAAAGCATATAATAACAAATAGTCAAACACTTCCTAATTGTATATTTAATATTTATTTTTACTAAAAACACCGAGAAACCTACTCTAAAATCATTAATTACGCGAGAGAGAACCACCACCATTCATTTCGATGTGGCCCACCTAATAAAGTCCAAGGACATACTTTTATATGATTTTTTTTTTCTAAATAAAATTATGAATGTTATTTTTTTTTGAATTTACGTGTAAAAACTGCAGAATATCCAGCGTAAAATCCAGACGGGTGAGTCTACTACCCCTAGGACATACAAAGATTAGGTCATGGGAGCTCGAACCTACAACCTCTCACTTCCTGAGATGAGAGGCAAGTCGTTAAATTACACGAATTAAGTAATTATGAATGGAGAAGGACCTTTCGGTCAGAGCTGGCCCTGGCTATAGGCGGCGTAGGCTGTGTTACTTAGGGTCTCCCAAAATAGGTCTAAAAAATAACATGCAGCAGGACCTCTGAGATTTTAGGGCCTCTGCAGTAGGGCCCATCTTAACAGTTTTGCTTCGAGCCCCTGAAATTTTAGAATATCTCAGGGCCGGAGCTTTCGCTGTCCCAAATTGTGGTGCCCCTGATTAATGGCCCCACTGCCATTTATTTAAGAACAATAATCTCTTGATAAATTATGGTTCAAAATCCAAATGCTTGTGGTTTGAAGATATTTTTGTATTTATGTTGAAAATTTTATGGCCGAAATGAGAGAGTCGGCTGCACTAAAAGAGAGTCATTTCAAGCTCAAGAGTGGAAACGCTTTTTGAGTGGATAATTTAGTGATAAATTTAAATTATTTAAAATATTATTTTTTACAATTAGATTCAAATTTCATTGATGTCAGTATTAAATTGAACATTTTACGTAAAAGTATTTATTTTATAATTTAATTGTAATTTAAAAATCAAAGTTTAAAACTTTAGATTATTTGATGAGCTGCATTTTTTACTGTGATTTATTCAGCCAAGTCAAATTTTTTACAAGATTCATTGTAGCACTACTTGAACTTTTTAGATCAGATGTTTGAGTATTTGCACCACATTGAATAAGTTAAATAGATGTAAAATCTTAAAATGGAACTATTTTTAACTCTTAATACGAGTATTAGGCTGTATTTGGATGAGGGGTAAATTTTGTAGGGGTTATTAAGGATTATTCCTCTCTAGGGGTTATATCTTGGATATTATGAATATCCCTTATCTAGAAAAGGTTTTCAAAAGTGGAATAGGAGGGGTAAAAATTTGATTTTTACCTTTACCCCTCCGTTATCAAACAAGGATAATGGGGGTTTATCTCCATCCATGAAAATCCTTTTCAAAGAAAGGGATTTTCATATTATTTGAGTAACCATGGACCAGGAATAACCCTCTAAAATTTACCTCCATCCAAACAAAGTCTTAGTAAAAACCTGCAATGAAAGATCAAAATTTTGTGCCACATCAATTTTTATTAAAGAACTAGGGAAAAACTGAGGAACACCCAAGTTGGCAATTCCTATGGGTGTATGAGCAATATATAAGTCATATTTTATGACAAATCTAGACAACTTAAAATATTGTCTCTATATTTGATTTAGATCTATTATCATTTTTGTCTGTTTAATACATTTTCATTATTGGATTAAACATCATAAATAAAAATGTTCATAATAATCTTATATTGACATTAAAAATAAGCAATAAAATGATTTTTTTTTTAATTACGTATGGAAAATCAAAGGAAACCCAATGTAAAACTCCTATGGATGATACCCACTGCCTTTAGAGTACACAAATTAGACCATATTAATAAAATGATTTACTAACTCCAATTTTGACAATTACATGGATCCATCAGAGCATTTATAGATTTCAGCTCAGAGTAATCCAAGTCTCTCTCTTAATTATGAGTCTTTCTTGTGTGCTTCAAAGTTCAAAGAGTGTTACTCTCTTTTTCTTTCCTAACTTTTGTCCAACAGTAGAGCTCATTATTTAAAAATGTAGTATGAAACTTGTATAATCATTTACTTTTGATTTTAAATTTTAAAATTTCAACTATCTAACAACAAATATATTAAATTCAACTGTGGAGACCACTTAAGCAGGTGTTTCAGAGAAGTTTTTATATATTTTTCAACTAAATCATAATATGTATAAATGAGATTTTTTAAAAATATAAATGCTTTTAGATATATAGAAAAGAACACCAAGTTTTTCAATTTTAACCGAGAGGAGGTTGATCTCACGGTCAAAAAGCTCTTCTCATGAAGATAGAGCTTGAGTTGAATTCACGTTGAAATCATTTTAAGTCACTTTTCAAAGAGTTACTTCTCACGATTTGAACTTGACAGTCTGAACACTTTCAAATTTCGATAAGAAAACTTAATTTTAATACGAAATATCAAATAGGATATGGACTATGGAGTATCTCCATCTGACGTTTTTCATCTCCTGATAAGGGAAGTCAATGGAAATATATTAATAATAAAAATAATAGAGAGTAAGAAAAAAGGGCAATGAGATATGATGTAACTGAACATGTCATATTCTAAACTCTCCAATTAAAAAGAAGAAAAGAGTTGTATACTTGTCTATCAGAGCACCGCCACTTAACATTATTCCTATAATAGGGCCATTCCTTGTATTAAATTCCAACATTTTGTCAATAACATTGACTCTATGTCGAGATATATTTTAATATTAAATACTTCAATTATATGACCATTTCAATTTAATTTATATATCTATACATAGATATAATACTTTGAGGAATAATTTTATTTTGTGATCTTAATAATAAGGATAACTTTAAATAGTATTATTTAACACATGTAAAGTTCACCTCTTAAAATTTTAATTGTACATTAGTTTCTAAATAGAAAGATGTATATATTATTTTTTTAGATTTTGTAAAATTGTTGCACTCACCATGTAGTACCCTAACCCAGCCCAGAGCGATACATCGGCCAAGGAGATGTGTCGGACAGCCGATGCATTGACCAAGGCGATCTGTCGAGCGGTGGGGGGCTTGTTGGAGTTTCACATTGGAAATTGAGAGAAAATGGAGGGGGTTTATAAGCCCTTAAGTCCCTCTAAGACGCTTTTTGGGCTTGGATGTTGGATCGGGCCCAAAGCAAAAACCGTACGGACACCCCTGTATGGGTGGGCCCAGAGTGAACAATATCTTACTGAGTTGAGTTGAGTTGAAGCGGTGCACGCCTTGGAGAGGCGGGATACACACCATTTGATGAGTTAAATGAGCCGAGTATGATAAACTTTATAGATTTTCTATGAAATTTTTTATTTGATCAGTTTAACTATTTAACTGTGTGCCGAAATATATAAGTATTTAAAAATTAATGATGATTTAGATTTTTTAATTTGAATCTTACATGAATCAAATAATACTATTTGAGGGATGAGACATGATCATTTTAAAGATTAAGATGATAAGAAGATAAGAAGAGAAGGTAGAAGAAGTAGAATGCATGACGTGGAAATTTTCCAGCAGCATGCAAACCTCTTGCAACGGAATCGGGCTGGGCTAGGCCAAAGCTTATCGAGGCCCACCCTATTTAGTAATGGGTACGATTATGAGGCCTGAATCTGAAATTCCTAAAGTAGTGATTTAATTTTAAAAAGATTCAAAAATCAACGGTCAAAATATGGTCAGTTTTGAATGGATTTCAATTTAATAGTGAGATCAACTTAGAACAGATTCAAATTGGGTAGGGATCCAATTCAGAGATTGTGAGGAGGGTATGGGATTCAAGTAGGCCTTAGGTGGGCTCCATTGACAAAGTCCTCCACTGAAATTTAAGTACATAATCAATATACCAAAAGCTCTAGAGCTAATTGAACGTAGAATATCTCCCCTGCAAACTTATTATATACTAAGTTAGTCCAATCCAACACCCATATTTTGACCCGAACCAAAGAGACAACTCAACCAAAACTCAGCCCAACTCAGCCCGACCTCAGAAGGACCTTAAGTTCTTTGTGGGAGTTATCTTTATTTGCCACTGTTTGGAGTCTTCGGTGGGAACATAATAATAAGATATTCAGAGATTCTAGTGAGTCAAGTGCGGTAGTTGGGAGACGTGCTCTCACTAAGTGTGTCTCATTGGCTGCTTCATTATAAGAATTCAGGAACATATCTATGACATACATTTTACGTATCTGAAAAGAATGTGTTAATCTTTCTTAAGGTCTTTATCTATAATTTTTTTTCTATTTTTTTATATTTGTTGTTTTATTTGTTTTAATTTTATGTATTTGCACCTACGATATTTTTTTATCTATTAATATATAAATCATTTTAAAAAAAAACTCAATCCGATCTTAGAATACCGGGCTTATGTCAAATTCTAAAATTAAATGAAAAAAGGAGTGAATGGCTGTCACTCAAATCAGTTCACGGCTTTCACATTATGAAAGGGTCAATTCTCTTCCACCGACCCACATCCAATGAGGTGATGCATGCCTGTAAGTGCCCTTTCTCTTTTTATCCTTAAATAAAGAAAGAAGATGGAATTCTGGTTTGATTCTCCATTGCACGGTCCACATCTTGGGTCTTATACAGACACTATGGAAGACGTTGTCCTTATCTTCATACTTCAATTTTTAGAAGACCTCCCAATGCTATCAAAGGGGTTAAAATATCGGCGGAATTTGATCTTCTTTCTCTTTTTCAAATAAAATGGAGAGAGAATGATGTCGGTCGAGATATTAATAAACCCTTGATACTAACTACTAAGAAAGGGTCAAACTAGGAATAATCATCAGACCATTTTGTACATTGCACATTTTCTAGCACAGACATAAGAGTTTTTATGGGCTTATTTTATAATAAATTTAGACTCAATCGTTTTTTCATACATATATATTCTCATCATTAAATTGATTATAATTGATAAAATTTAATTTTCAGAGGATCTATTTTTATCTTAAAGTTCAAACTTCAAAGATTAAGATAATTTAGTGAATCTCATCAAAGACAATCTAATAGCTTCTATAATAATCTGTCTATCCGTCTAATTTTTAACTTTAAAATGAAATTTATCCTCTAACATAAGTAGTAGGCCCAACAAAATGAGAGACCTCCTCTTGAAAATCCAATTAAAATCACAAATCTAACAATTTAGACAAGTTGCGCTATATTTGATTGTGCAATAAGCAAGTCATGGCCATTAGCGCTTTGAATGTGTCATCCTTTTATTGGAAGTTAATCATTATCAATATGATTAATCCCAACGATACATAAAATAATAACATATTTAAATTATTTGTAGGTAGGTGATGCAATCTCACAATAACGTGGCCTCGATGGAAGGTTTTTTTAGTATTGCTTTTAACTTTCAGGAAAGGAGAGATGGTAAGTTTGAGTCCCATGACTTAATCTGGTGTACCTTAAAGACAGTACATATCACTCGTGGGAGTTTTACGCTAGATTTCTGACAGTTTTCTACATGTAAATTCAAGAAAAACTTTCAATACTCTTTACACTCAACTAACTTTAATATTTATAATTCTAGAATTTCCTAGATGCCATAATTTTGAAGAGTTCTTCATCGTGATAATCACTAAACTCATTTACTTAAGCTGTTTCTCTCTCTTTCTTCCTTCTACTTTTATAACTTCAATTTTTCCAATTGGGTTATTTCTAATTTCTTATGGACATGTCCAAACCATCTGGAGTGATGTTTCTATATATTCTCATCTATTAAGATTGCTTTAAACTTTCTCTAACATATTCCTCCTAATTCTATCTTCTAACAGTTTTAATGGGTTCTTTCTAATTTTATCTTTTAACAATCTCTACCATTTTACCCATTTGTTATTGAAACAGAGAACGAGTCACACATTGGCAAACCCAGGTGGAGGAACCTTGCTGTAAAATTTCCAGCATAGAGATGAGAAAGAATGGAAGAAATAGAAAAGAACATAAAAAAAGAAAGAAAGAAAAGAATTAAAAGGAAGTTAGAGAAAGATTAAAAAGATAGGAAGAAGAAGAGGTGGACGGTACTATGCACAAGCGCCAGAAGGAAAGAACGAAGTGGAGTTGCTGGCCTGCTATGTCCGCATCTGATTGGATGAAGTTAAGAAAATCAAGCAAGAAAGTTGATCAAACTTCAAACACTAATAATGCAATTACATCAACATGAAGTGGGATTAGTACCATTTCTTCATTTTAAACCTTCTTAATCATAAGAGAACCCACAAACAAAATGCTTTAGAAGAATACATGGTTCTTTGATGCTTGACTTTTTGAGGTGAAATGGGATCAACCGGAATATGAAAGTGGCCTCACTTTTAAGTTGTTGCATGGGAATTAGGGGTGAAATTTGGATCGGATTTTAATTCTACTTGTATGATCAGATCTGAGAAATCACTGGGTTTGGACAATGTATTTGTATATTTTGAATTGGAAAAAAAAAAAAACCTGCATGAAATTTGACTGGAGTTGGATTGAGAAATTTAAAATCAACTTTACCCAATCCAAAGTAACTCAACACGACCTTAGTGCACTGTTATAAGATAGTTGTTATAAGGTTAAAACTCGGGTCAAGCCAGCACTCAGGTTGAGTCGGATCAGAAATTCAGGACAGGTCGAGTTGAGTAATTTGGGTCGGGTCGGGTCGGGTCGGATCAGGTCCGATTGGGTTCAATAAGTTTTGACATGTGTTAGATTGGGTTTATAAGAACCCACTCCAACTAGCCCGAATTTCAGCCCTAATGATAATATTGATTATATATCTAGTTGTAAACAGAGAAAATTTTGAAAAGATTTTAGATTTTTCTATTGTATAATTGAGAGAAGTTAGGGAAATAAGAGGAGTGATTTAAGGGCTGTTGTGTATATATATATTCTGGATTTATGAAAATACAAACACAAAAGTTCAATCATTTATAGAGAATAGTGTCTGGATGCACAATCTATAATCAACCAATGCATTATTATTTGGAATAAGAAATTATCTTAGAACTAACAAAATGTAAAATTATAATTTTTATTAAGATAAATAAGACTTAATTATAATTACTATTGAAAAAATTATTTTTTAAAATTTTAAATTTTTGCTACTGAATGGTGGATATAATTTTTTTAAGTAATATATTACATATAACTATATTTTATAAATTTATTTGATAAAATTTTAAGAAATAATTCTCTAAAAGATTATATTTTGATGATGAAAAATTATTTTTATAAATGCTTCTTTGTTTAAAATAGATCAGCACAACATACAGTATATATAAGCTTAATTGTCTATTTAATTACACAAATTGACCCGATTTAATCTAATCTAATTTGATTGACACTATTTTAAATTAGATTCAATTATAAACAAATCAAAAGAGAGATGTAATATAAATTGAAAAAATAATGAGCCAAATTTAATACAATAGATTAGAATTAGAATGTGAACGAGATTCACCCACCAAAATTGTGGTTTGTTATGGAGGGTAATCCCCCGTTACCCTTATTTTGGTAATGGAGGGGTAAGGGTAAAAATTTAACTTTTTACTCCTCCCTCTCCCTTTTTGAAAACTCTTTAGAGTATGGGAGTTCTCAAGAAACTTTTGCCCCTCTTTGTCCATCTTTACCTCTCTTTGTACCTATAGAGGAAAAATATTTTAAAATAATTTTAATTAATGAATATTATTTAATAATTATGTTTTATAAAAATTTATTTTTATTTTTATATTGTATGAATTTAATAAAAATTATTAATTCTTATAAAATTGTCAATATGATAGGTTACCTTTGTTTAAAGTTACCAAAAAAGATTTTTTTTTCTCTCAAGATAAGTTTTAACTTTATTCCTATAATTACCAAACAAAATAACGTTAATACCTGCATAATGGTAATCCTTGTTCAAGAATAACCCTGGGTAACTCCGGGTAATCTCTATAAAATTTAGACCTCATCCAAACGAGTATGCTTAGCTATTGATAAGAAGGAATCTTTCAACCAATGACTACCAAATTGAAAAGAACCCACGGCAGCGGTAATTGGAAATGGAAGGAATAATTAGTTCAAGTGACCTAAAACATGGAAGAGAACCTTACATATTCAGCCATTCATGCTTAAGGAATGATAGAAAGAAGCTAAAAGAAGCTACCAGACACACCTTTTTTAAAAATACATGCCATAAGAGACTTCAAAACTCAATTATTGGGTCAACTTTTTCTTTTTTTCCTCTCACATCCTTTCCACAAAATTGAATTATTAGTCTAAGTTCACTGGGCCATAAAATTTCTAACATATTTATGACCGAAACTAGAGTCTAAGAAACTCAAAATTCAGATTAATTTTATTAATTTTGACAAGTTTATTCTTCAGTTCAGATAAAATTTATTAACTCGCTTAATTCAAAATCTATTGAATCTATCTGAATTTTTTTGAGTTTATAGACTATTCTGTAAATCATTAATTTAATATACCTTATGGTCAATACAGGATGAAAATTGTAGTTTTTTTTAGAAGATGAATATCTCTACTCCACATCGGAGGTGAGACAAACCATGAGCATATGTAAACCTCCATTCTTACACACTTACTAAGTTGATGAAGAGTAACTCTACGGAGAGTGAGCCATAATTCTGTAGTAGACAAGACCGGAGTAATTTCGATATTTTCAAGAGGGAAACAAGGTTACAAATTTCTATTTCTCACATTTCGATTCACAGGAAATCTTTAAACTCATAAATCCCTTAAAGATATAATATACAGATTAGACACCAATCCAATAATTGAACGACACCAATCCAATAATTGTACGACACCAATCCAATAATTAATCGCATCCACATTGACAGAGTAACAATGTTTCTTGACAAAGGTGCAATTCAAATTTTGATCAGTCACGATTCCTCATAATTTCTTCACCACTGAAATTGAAAGTTGTCAGATCTTTTACTCTCAGAATTATTGAAAAGATATAAGAAGAAAAAAAGCATTCTATTTTTGGCTATAAGTACTCTAACACACTTGAGTAACTGAAGTAGAGGAAATAAAAAGGTGTCTGGACCACTCACCACCTTCCTTAATTCTTCCATGGCTTCTCCTTGATGTCTAAAATCTTGGGCTGGCTTCATTTTCAGGTCCAAAAATCCTCAGCCATGAAAGAAACTTTTACCAAACTTGTCAAATTCTGTAATGGTGTCCAAGTATTCCAATGGTTGTCCTCACTGTCAACTTTTTTCTACTAGATAGATTGCTAATCTTTCTGAGTTCTATACACTTCAAAAGAAGATATGGGTTCATCATCAAATGAACCATCTTCAATGGAGGAGCACGACGTCGAATGTGGCAATCGGGTAGAAACAGCCCAATGGGTTTTGAATTCCCCCAAGCCACCTTCTCTATGGCACGAGCTCATCAGCTCGATACGAAACACCATTACTCCCCATGTAGACCACTCTTCATTGTCTGAACAACAGCCCATGTCGAAACGGATTGTCTCCGTGTTTCAAGGCCTGTTTCCTATCCTTTCTTGGGGAAGAACGTATAGCAAAGTGAAGTTCAAGAGTGATATAATGGCAGGTCTAACTCTTGCAAGCCTCAGTATTCCACAGGTAAGGAGATATCAGTCTCTTAGATTCGTCAGTCTTGAGACTATTTGGTTTGTCCAACAACTTTACATTTTTGTTTGTCTTCGTTTTTCTTTCACTGAAATGTCATTTCCATTTTTGTTACTTAAGTATCGTAGTTTCAATCTGATTTCTAATCTTTCATTTTTCTTTAGTAATTGATGTTTTAATATAAAAATACTCTCTTATTTAGTTAATGGTTCGGTTTTTACAGCATTGGTTAAGCTTTCATAGACATTTAAAATGAATGAAACCTTTTGTTTGATCTCTAAATTTTTGTGTTCTCAATCTCTGTATTCATCGCAGAGTATTGGATATGCTAGTTTGGCGAGGCTCGATCCTCAATACGGTCTCTGTAAGCATCATGTTTCACTCCAAATTTTTTTTCCTTGACAATGCAAGTTCAAATTATTGACTACAGAATCACTCTGATAAATTGTTTGATTTATTTTCTAAATATGTTTTCGCAAATTAGATACAAGTACAGTCCCACCTCTGATTTATGCCGTCATGGGGAGTTCGAGAGAGATTGCAATCGGTCCAGTTGCAGTGGTATCTCTGCTACTTTCTTCCATGATTCAAAGAGTTGTAGATCCGACGATCAATCCCATTGCATATAGAAAGCTGGTTTTCACTTCAACATTCTTCGCAGGTGTCTTCCAATTAACATTTGGATTGTTCAGGTGAAGTTTCTCAAAAGAATGTGGATGGCATTTCCATAAACTATTACTTTCATTTATAAAATTCTGTATGGCTTTTGACAGGCTCGGGTTTCTTGTTAATTTCCTTTCGCACGCTTCAATTGTCGGGTTCATGGGAGGGGCAGCCATCGTAATAGGCCTGCAACAACTAAAAGGACTAATTGGAATAAGTCACTTCACAAACAAAACAGATGTGATCTCTGTCATGGAGGCTGTTTGGGCATCAGTTCACCGGCCGGTAAGCTATAGAATATCCGCAAACAAACATTACCTTCCAACTCTTCCTGATTTAGCTGCAGCTCTCTTGAACACTCACAACTGTGAAAATCATGATCTTAATATTACTCCTAACATTCGATCCACTTCTTTCGAATCCTATTTGAAGACTGTCATCCATTCTTCTTGGTTTTGGGCACTGTTCATCACTAGTAAACTGTTAATATCATGGAATAATTCAAGTATTGACTGATGTTTCATACAGAAAATGGGAATATTGTTGACGAGGTCAGATGAAATGAAATCGCATTTTCCATCATTTAAAACGATTCTATTCAGGGGCCAATTTAGGCCGACAGTGTCCTATCAAACTGTGTCCAGATACCACATATTTGGCACTGCAGAATGGTAATCAATAACAAAAAATTAATTGATTGTTCATCAATTCTAGCAGTAGACCACAATTACCATGAGCAAACACATTAATGATAAGAAATACATTACCATACTACTAATACAGTAACACTTGCATTTGCTCTGCTGTTCCACCCAAGTTTGGATAAGAATTACGCGAAGCAAAACACAAATATGCTGACTTGGTTCAACAAAAGATCCTTACCCAAGTTTCATACCTTTTGGTTTGCTATCGCGATCTTGTTTTTGGACTGGTTGTGGGTGAGAGATTCAAACCCCTGAAATCATGGTTCGTAGATCAATTTGCTTTAATCCTCTAAGCTACATATTCTACTCTGTCTCTATTGGATCTGTTTGAAGGAGTACCCTATAAAGGAACCATCCTTCTCCTCAGCCAATTTTGGGTTAAGAAGATATGAACAATTTTGTGATTGAAATTTAGTCTTTTACCATAAAATAAATTGTTGGATACCTGTATCCATAGCATGTTGAGTCACATACAACATGTGTAGTGCAAAGAGAGTGAGTTATTGGATCAATCCTCCTGTTGTTTCATGTCCTAATGCATTTTTTTATGACATTAATTACAATGTGAAGATTTTGTTCTTGTCATGCCAGTGGAACCCAGATAATTTCCTCCTCGGGTGCGCATTCCTGATCTTTATCCTAGCTGCTAGATTCCTGGTGAGTTTCACCAAATTAACGTGTAGCTTCCAAGTGTTTGTTAAATCCTATTTGATCACATGAATCTCATTAATCCTCTGATGAACAGGGTAGAAGGAATAAGAAACTCTTTTGGTTAGCAGCCATTGCCCCTCTAATATCCGTTATTTTATCGACATTGCTAGTGTTCTTGACAAGAGCTGATAAGCATGGAGTTAAAATAGTAAAACACTTCAAAGGTGGCATAAATCCAAGTTCACTTCATCAGTTGCAGTTCAATCATACTCATGTTGGAGAAGCTATGAAAATTGGATTGGTTTCTGCTATGGTTGCGCTTACGGTGTGTCAACATGTAGCCAAACTTGCAATTTTTCTCTCTTTTCTTCTTTCTTCTTCTTTTTTTTTTTTTGAATTTTTGATTGAAGTCTGGAAGCACTGAACTCCCATGATAACATCAGAACCATATGATATCAGGAAGCCATTGCTGTTGGGCGATCTTTTGCATCTATTCGAGGGTACCACCTTGACGGAAACAAGGAAATGACGGCTATGGGTTTCATGAACCTTGTTGGGTCCTTATCTTCTTGCTACGTAGCAACAGGTGAGGTTCTCTCCCCTTTTCATTTTTGTCCATGGTGTGGAACAGGTTGAGGATGAATATTTGGATCATTTGGATAGACAAAAGTGAACCTATTAAGATCTTCATTTAGCAATTGTACTTTAAAATAAACTCTATTTAAGCCTTCTAATTTGACCCCCCAAAACAAAGTGACAATCGATCAAAATAGTCCTCTGCAACCCATTCTTTAGAATACTCTTTCCATGTTGTACAAATGGTTCTTATACAAGTTCATGGACCAACAAACCTGCAAAAGACTACAACCATATGACATTCTTGGCAAAAAATCACAGGTTCTTTCTCTCGGACGGCTGTAAATTTCAGTGCGGGATGCCAAACAGCGGTCGCAAACATCGTCATGGCCATCACAGTGTTTATTTCATTAGAGCTGCTTACTAGGCTTTTGTACTTCACCCCATTAGCCATTCTCGCGTCGATTATTCTAGCTGCTCTTCCAGGACTGATTGACATTACAGAAGCTTACAACATATGGAGAGTAGACAAAATGGATTTTGTGATTTGTATGGGAGCCTTCTTTGGTGTGTTATTCGCGTCGGTGGAGATTGGTCTCTTAATCACTGTAAGAAATCACATTCCTTGGCCATAAACTGTCATACTTTACTGTGTGTGTATTCTAATGTCTACTTTGTTGCAGATAATAATCTCATTTGCAAAGATCATATTAAACTCAATTAGACCAAGGATAGAAATGTTGGGTAGATTTCATGGGACTAATATTTTCTGCAATGTGGAACAATATCCCGTTGCCATCAGAACCCCAGGCATTCTTGTAACCAGCACTGGCTCTGGATTCCTCTGCTTCATCAATGCAAATTTTGTTAGAGAAAGGTCTGATTCCAACAATTTTACAAAAGAAATATTAAGAGAACAAAGCACAGAATCACTATATGATCAGCGACCTGATGATACTAGGCCTGTTCATGGGGCCAGGCTTTCCTCTGCCTGAGCCCAGCCCGTTTAGATATGTAAAAGCCCAAGCCCACACATTTGAGCCCATTAAAAGATTCAACCGTTCAGATTGAAGTGGCCAGGATTATTTTCAACCAATCTGTCAGTTTTTAATGAATTCAAGAAAAAAGAAAAGAAAATTGGGCCAGGTGAACATACACACCCATGTATGGCTAAACGAGCTGGAAAGCCTTAAGGGCTTCACAGGCTTATTCAATTAGCCTGAGCCCACCTGTTTAGCTAAACGGGCTAATAAATAAGCCCAACCTTCCCGTTGGGCTATGATACATGGTCATGCCCATTGATCTGTGTCAGGCTCGAAATGAGTTTGGGCCTGCTTTAGACCCATGAACAGGCCTAGATGATAATATAGACAGAAGACCCTTGGCCCTTGAATTTGCATGTACATGGCCTAACATTGCCTGATTTGCCTATGTTCTAGGATAATGAGGTGGGTGAAAGAAAGTGAAGAGGAATCAAAAGAGAAAGCAGAAGATCGAATTCACGCTGTAATCATCGACATGTCGGGTAATGTCACCCATCACCAAATTCAGTATCATTTTTTCAGTATCTTTATCTGTCATTCTTCTGCTCTTCAGCATTTTCAAATGGTTGGCTTAGCTATAGAACATCTGAGTTGTGTTGCAGATGTCATCAACATCGACACTTCTGGAATTGCAGCCTTAGAAGAACTACAAAAGAATCTAGTTTCCCATGGTATACAGGTATGATCAAGTAAACACCATAAAATCAATAAATCCATCTAAGTTTAATTAGGACATAACATGAAATCTCTTTTTGGCAGTTGGCGATCGCCAACCCAAGATGGAAAGTGATTCACAAGCTAAAGTTAGCCAAGTTTGTAAGCAAAATAGGAGAAGATTGGATCTTCCTTACTATTGAAGAAGCTGTAAAAGCCTGCATTGGATCTAAGCAAAGTGGTGTGAAGTCTTCGTAAAACTAGTAGAAGTGTTTGTGTGGTGATCCTTGAATGGTTTGAATAATGTTTGAATTTTATGCAATTACTGCAACTCTAAATGTCAGTTGCATCATGTTCAGAAATGGTTTTGGTCTTTATGGTTGATCCACATTTCTATATTTGAATAGAGGTTCACATTATTAGAGTTGACCTTCCCCATTTACACTGCGAGATTATCTGCGAGATTATATTGTAATTATTGTAATATCTTATTTCCTTTTATTCTTTTCCTTCTTCTTTTGTCTTGTACATTTTCTCTTATTAATACAAGAAATCAAGGTCTCTCCAAACACATTGAGAGAACAAATTCAATCTCTTCTTTTACATTTTACATGGCATCATAGCAAGGTTACGATCCTCGGATTTTTTTTCCAATTTTTTCCGGCGCATTTTTTCCCTGCTAGCCGTCCTACCGGCTCAGGTCTGATCCGTTCTCAGTTACGTTCAACTGATTGCCGCCGTCGCCGCTGGAAAATTTTGCCACTAGTTCTGCTGTTCTGCTGACGGTCATCCCGTCACCTGTGGGCATCACCGATCTGCTTTCAGATCTGTTCATCCCTGCTTCCGCCTCCGCTCATCACCGATCTACGATTTTCATCCCGATCTGCCGGTCCGATCTGGTTCTTCGTTTTCGATTTGTGCCTTCTTTTGGGCTCGGTTTCTCGCCCCGATCCGGTTTTCTTCTCCAGCACTCCGGCGTGTTTCCTCTCCGCCGTGCGCACACGCCAGGGCCGTCTTCCACGGCTGCATCTGCCGCCGCGCTGCCCCTTCCAGATCTGAGCTCCGATCTATACGCCGATGCGGTTCCCTCTTCCGCTGCTTGCCATCATCACCGATTTTTTTTCAGATCTCAGTTGTGAGTTTCTCGCAGCCGGCGCACAGACCCTCCTCCACCTTGTCTGGTTCAGGCCGATCTGCACTGCCCACCGCCGCCGTTTTTTTTTTTTTCAGCGAGGTTCTCTTCCATCCGGCGTCACCCATTTTTCCGATCTCGCGCGAGAGCAGCCCCGGCGATTCAGCAGACCTGATTCCGGTCTTCCACCGAGAACATATCGGGGCCAACTTCTCTGCCCCGCTTCATACACAACCGGCGTCTGCTTACGCCCCAGTCTGCATTTTTTTCTGCTGCCAACTGCCCCGGGTTGTGTTTCTTCCAATTCGGGCAGGAGTCTCGGTTTCTTGCATCCGCCGTCAGCCAAGCCCAAGAGGATCTCAGATTCCACTTCTTCATGGCTGAGAAGCAAGTTCCCTTGACCGGTTCTTCCGGCAAGGCCGTTGATGACACCATTATGGATCCCTTCACTATTCATCATTCGGATAGTCCCACCATGGTTCTTGTCTCGCCGATGCTATCCGGCGATAATTATGGCTCTTGGTTGCGTGCTATCACCATGGCCTTACGAGCAAAGAATAAACTTGGATTTGTGGATGGCACCTTGCCCGCACCCACTTCCCCTACTGAACTTATTAAATGGCAGCGTTGTCACGATCTCGTTGGTTCTTGGCTCATTAATTCTGTTGCTCCTGATATTCGCAGCAGTATCATGTATGCTTCTACAGCCCGGGATATTTGGTTGGACCTTTCAGAACGTTTTTCTCAGTCCAACGATCCACAGATATATCAGTTGCACGAGTCCATGTATTCCCTTCGACAGGAGGATTTGTCTGTTTCAGCTTATTATACTAAGCTCAAATCTCTCTGGAATGAACTTGATTCACTCATTGTCATTCCCCCCTGCACTTGTCAGCATCGTCACGCGGTCATTGATCAACTTCAGAAGGATCGGGCGATGAAATTTTTACAAGGCCTCCATGATCGTTTTGCAAACCTTCGAAGCCAAATACTGATCATGGACCCCTTTCCGAGTGTCACCAAGATTTATTCTCTCATCCGCCAAGAAGAAAAACAACAGGAACTTAATTCCTCCTCCTCTTCTCATCCAGATGCTGCAGCACTTATTGCCCGACCTATGCCTCGTGGCAGCTCTTCTCAGCGTGGTGCACCATCCACTCGCCGGCCCCGCCCTCATTGCACTCATTGTAATCGTGCTGGGCACACCCGTGATCGTTGCTACAAATTGGTTGGTTATCCTTCTCGGAACACTGCTTCACCACGCTCTGGAGATCCTACATTGATGCCTCCGCCACCTCATGCTTCTTCTGCTCGCTCTAGCATCCAGCCCACGGCGGCTCCACCGCACTTCACTCATGAGCAGTACGCCCAGTTATTGGCCATGCTTCCCTCAGGTAGCCCCAGTTCTAGTGCTCACCTTGCAGGTATTGCCCTCACTGTTCCTCCCACCTCTGTCTGGATTATCGACACTGGTGCCACGAATCATATGTGTTCCTCATTATCTTTATTTTCATCTTACACACCTTGTTCTACTCCCTCTTCTGTCCAACTTCCTGATGGCTCCAATGCTGTTGTCACACACATGGGCACTGTCCATCTTTCTCCCTCTCTGACACTTGAACATGTTTTATTTATTCCATCTTTCAAGTTTAATTTGTTATCTGTCAGCAAGCTTGCTACTTCCACTTCTTGCTCCGTAACTTTCTCTCCCACTCATTGTTTTTTTCAGGACCAGTCAACGAGGAAGATGATTGGACAGGGTGACGCTCATGCGGGTCTCTATTACTTCCATGCGGCTTCTGCACTGGCGGCCATCCACCCCCCCTCCATTGATCTGTGGCATTTTCGGCTTGGACACTTGAACTATACTAGTTTGAATAAATTGTCTAAGGACATTTCTTTCATTTCATGTTCGCAAAATAAGTATTGTGCTATTTGTCCGCAAGCTAAACATACACGTTTACCTTTTTCTTCCAGTTCCATTACTACTGTTAGACCTTTTGCTTTAATTCATTGTGATATATGGGGTGCTTTTTCTATTCCATCATTAAATGGTTCTAAATATTTTTTAACTATTGTGGATGATTTTACTCGTTGCACATGGATTTTCCTTATGCGTGTTAAATCTGAAACCCAATCCATTTTAAAATCCTTTTTTGCTATGGTAAAGACTCAATTTCATTCCCACATTCACTCCCTCCATTCCGGCCCTGATGGTGAACTTTTTTCCCTTATCGAACAAGTTCGTTCAGATAATGGCACTGAGTTTCTCTCTGCTTCCATGCAGTCTTTCTTCTCTACTCATGGAATCATCCATCAACGTAGTTGCGTTGCCACTCCCCAACAGAATGGCATTGTCGAGCGCAAACATCGCCACCTCCTTGAGGTAGCTCGTGCGCTTCGTTTCCAATCCCATCTTCCATTACAATTTTGGGGCGAGTGTGTCCTCACCGCCGCCTACCTCATCAACAAAATGCCCACACCTCTTTTATCTGGCAAATCACCACATGAAGTTATGTTCCAATCCAAACCGGATTATTCTCGTTTGCGTGTTTTTGGCAGTCTATGTTTTGGTCATAATCACAATATCAAACACAAATTTGATCAACGAGCAAAACCCGGTCTTTTTGTTGGCTATCCTTATGCTCAAAAAGGATATCGGATATTTGACCTCGCATCCAAAACCATATATACTTCCCGGGATGTCTCCTTTTTTGAAGGCATCTTCCCTTATCGTGATTTGCCACCCTCCACCCCACCACCTCCCGTTACTCCACACCCTATTCCTGATGACCCTAGTTTTGATTTTCCATCTGGTTTGCCTCCTACACAATCTTTACCTTCTGTTCCCCATTCGCCAAACCCAGATGTGCCTCTCGCTCCCGTCTCTCCCAGTCCTGCTCCACCTGTTGACAGGCCCACTCGCACTCGCCGTCCACCTCCCCATCTCACTGATTACCATTGCTCCACCGCCTCCTCTGAGCGTTTACTCTCTCCATCTGATTCCGACTTGACAGGTACTCCTTATCCTCTCCATAATTATCTTTCTACCTCTAACCTCTCTGTTGCACAGCGTGCTTTTCTTTCTACTATTTGTTCCACAGATGAGCCCAGCACTTTCTCCCAAGCTGTTCAGTCTCCCCACTGGAAGGACGCTATGGCTAATGAGATTACTGCCTTAGAGAAAAATAACACTTGGAGCCTTTCTTCTTTGCCTCTTGGTAAGAAACCCATTGGTTGTAAATGGGTGTACAAAATAAAGTACCGGTCAGATGGCTCCATTGAACGTTATAAAGCTTGTTTGGTTGCTAAAGGTTTCACCCAGATTGAGGGACTCGATTATCATGATACTTTTGCTCCGGTTGCTAAACTGGTCACTGTTCGTGCTCTTCTCTCTATTGCTTCTGTCAAACAGTGGTCTCTTCATCAGCTTGATGTTAACAATGCTTTCCTCCAGGGCGATCTCGATGAAGAAGTTTATATGACTCTTCCGCCTGGTTTTGCACGACAGGGGGAGCAGCGTGTCTGTCGCTTAAATAAATCTATTTATGGGTTGAAACAGGCTTCACGACAATGGTTTGCGAAGTTCTCCTCTACTCTTCTCCAGGCAGGTTTTTCACAGTCGAAGTCTGATTACTCCTTGTTCACTCATCACAAATGCGCCTCCTCAACATTTGTTCTGGTCTATGTTGATGATATCATCATTACTGGTAATGATGCATTGGCCATTCAGCGCATCAAGCTTTTTCTTGCCAACAAATTTTATCTTAAAGATTTGGGACGCCTCAAATACTTCCTGGGCATAGAAGTTGCTCGTTCTCAGAAGGGTATTTTCCTCTCTCAACGGAAATACACCTTGGATATACTTAAGGATACAGGCTTTACTGGAGGGCGTATTTCTGATTTTCCGATGGAACAACAGTTGCGGCTCTCTCCTGATGATGGTACTTTGCTTCCTGACCCCATCACCTATCGCCGCCTTGTGGGTCGTCTTATTTACCTCACTGTTACCCGACCAGATATCAATTATGCGGTGAACATTCTCAGCCAGTTTATGCATTCCCCTCGGACTGCCCATTTGGATGCCGCACACCGTGTTGTTCGCTATTTGAAGGGTTCCGTCAATAACGACATTCTTTTGTCTTCCTCCAGCACCCTCCGCTTACAAGGCTATTGTGATTCAGATTGGGCTGGTTGTCCCGTTACTCGGCGATCCACTACGGGTTACTGCACCTTCTTAGGTACCAATATCATCTCTTGGAAGACCAAGAAGCAGCAGACGATTTCTCGCTCTTCTGCTGAGGCTGAATATCGCGCCATGGCAACCTTGACTTGTGAGCTTCAATGGTTAAAATACCTGCTCACTGATCTGGGTGTTTCTCATCCTTCTCCCATCACTTTATTTTGTGACAATCAACTGCTCTCCACATTGCCAATAATCCGGTCTTTCATGAACGAACGAAGCATATTGAACTTGATTGTCATTTTGTTCGAGAGAAGCTTCAGTCTGGACTCCTTGTCCCTCGGCACATTCCTTCTTCTCATCAACTTGCCGACGTCTTCACTAAACCTTTGGGAAAAGATCCCTTTCATACTTTAATTCGCAAGTTGGGCGTTACTCACATTCACGCTCCAACTTGAGGGGGAGTATTAGAGTTGACCTTCCCCATTTACACTGCGAGATTATCTGCGAGATTATATTGTAATTATTGTAATATCTTATTTCCTTTTATTCTTTTCCTTCTTCTTTTGTCTTGTACATTTTCTCTTATTAATACAAGAAATCAAGGTCTCTCCAAACACATTGAGAGAACAAATTCAATCTCTTCTTTTACATTTTACACACATCGTCAGCTGCAACTTGGGTGGGTCGGGGTGGTTTTAGGTCAACCCGGGCCCGAGCCCGAGCCCGAGCCCGAGCCCGAGCCCGAGCCCGAGCCCGAGCCTTAGTTAAGTCGAATCTTAAAACCCGAGTTTGAACTAGTATTTTAATAAGGCCTGAGATTGATTTCAAACATGAAATGCATATGTATAAATCTGGTTGTGTTAATTTTGTGAAATATAAATTGCATAATGCCATAATGTATAAATTTGATATTTCTACACAAAGAAATTCAATTTGATATTTAATGAGATTTATCTCTTTTAAATTCTTATATATCGAATTTCTTTTAATAAAATTAATTTTGTAAAATTATTTATACTAATGTGATATACCAGAGTAAATTGGAGTAAAATAAAATTCAACAATAGCATGATGTCTAATGCCCCTATAAAATCAAATAACTGGCAAAGACCACAGGTGAGAAAAAATTTGAACTCCATCGATTGTCAATATGACAGTGAGAATCTCGATTTAGGGGTAGTACGCGGACTACCATACCGTACTCGGTACATAAAAACGGGCAAGAAAGATTGAAAGGCTCGTCGTTATTCTCAGTTTTCTCTAATGGGCGCCGAAGAAGAGGAAGTGCAGAGAGAGAGGGCTTTAGAAGTTGGAATTGGGCCTGGGCAGAGGTCCAATCTCATTACACCGTCGCAGTTTCTCTCCTGGAAACGTCGGAAGGTCTTTCTCTCTCTCAAAATATATTTTTTGAAGTATATATTTTTATTTTGGATTCTTCAATTTTGAGAAAATGAATAATTTTTCAGTACTTAGTAATTTGATTGTATAATCTTACATGGGGTTGTGGGGTGGATTGTATCCTTGTTTATAAAGGAAACAGAAAAAGAAAAGAACAATCTTGTGGGGTTTTTTGGTTTGGATTCGCAGTCCTTTCTTGCTTCAGAATTTCTGTAATTGCAGAAATATGAAATTTGATCTGTTGGGGATTTTGTATTCTATCACGACTTCATGACTTCTGTTATTTTTAGCCTCTCTCTCAGCGAGTAAATAAGCTCTATATGAAATATATGGTTTGCAATAAACCTTTTCACAGTCGATAATTTCTCGAAAATCTTTAGCTAAATTAGAACGTATTCATATTGGCATTATGTCAGTCAATGGGCTTATCATATTAAAAATGTAACTATGGAGTATCCAACGGCGATAATTAGGAGTAAAGGCCATCCTTTATCCATCATTTTTAAATGCATAAAAAACAATGGTGAGATGGTGATCAATTTTACTGTATTTCAATTGAATGGCTATGAATCATTTTTGGTTCTGAGATACTCCACGATTCTAAATTCAGTATGGTTGAACTCACTAGTGTACCACATGCCGCATGTAGAAAATGTAAATTTTGATGCATTAAGCTAAAGCATGCTCTGTGCCGGCTGTGTGGGCAATGGTGATGCGGGCCCAGGGGTTAGTCTTGTTGGGTCAATACCTCAGGGATACCCTCGTTATCCAAAAAAAAAATGGGTTTGGAGATGTGAAGGGGAAATGCATTTGGTGATGGTGGAAAAGAAAGAGAAATGTGATGCAATTGTTGCAAAGAGAGGCCCCAAAGAAGTTGGTTGGCAAGGGGGGATTTAAATTTGTAAAGACATATCCAAATTGGATTTTCAATGGGATTATTCTTAGGAATTTAATTAGAGAAAGTGTGAAGTTTGAAGCACGGAATGGAGCGTGAATCCTTTTTTGGGAATGTATATGGTTTGAAGAGCAACCTTTGTGTATCACATTTGGAAGACTATATTCACTATCAACCTATTAGAAAATCCCAAGCCCATCAAAGCTTGTATTGAAGTTTTGGGTAACTGTGTAGTTTGGTCTCTAACCTTCAGAAGAAGCTTGATGGATCATGAAGCCTTGAAATTTGAAGAGCTATTGAGTTTAATTCTGATTCACACCCCTGATATGGGTGGGGTCTGGTCGATGGAAGATTTTGGTATAAAGAAAGATTTGGGATCGTTTCAATGAAGTCTTTCTACCCCTTCAATAGGTGTTCCTCTTCTTCTCTTTCCCCTACAAATTAATTTGGAAATCGCTTATCTGCTCTAAAATCAAAGGTTTTTGTTGATCGGCTTACCTCAGTAAAATCCTCACCTTGATAACCTAAAATTGAGGTGCTTTTGTTACCTAGTATTTGTGTCCTTTGTTGGAACCTAGAGGAACTATTGATCACATTATTCTTCATTGTCCTTTTGCCTTTTCTTTTTGGTCCTTCTTGACCTTTTATCATTTAAGTTGTCATCTTGATCCCTTTAAGGATCTTTTGTATTGTTGGGGTTCGGGCCCTTTCCCTAAGAAAGGTCAAGCCTTAAGGAAATGTGTACCTTTGGTAATCGCATGGACTCTTTGGATTGAGCACAATGAGTGTGTTTTTGAAACCAGACAGTTGCTAGGAGTATTGGTTTGCGAAGAGCCAAATTTAGCATCATTCAATGAGCTTTGGCTTGCAAGGCCTCTGTGGGTCTCTCGAAACTTCACTCTCGGGGAAAAAACTCTTGCATTTTAAGATTTTGTGGCTTTTTCTATTTCTTTTGTATCTTTTTGGGTTTGCCCAATCATTCTTTGGGCTTCCCTTCGTTTTGTATCTTTCTTTTTGTTGCAATAAATTTATCCTTACCTCTCAAAAAGAAAAGAAGGGGAAATGGGTCTTTTAGGAGAAATTGAGGTCAAGTTTTGGAGTTTGGCCTTTCTGTTCCTTCCTTGATTGATGATTTAGGGAAAACTTGTGTTTGTTATATTAATACAGATGATTGGTGCGAAACTCATCACTAAACCCATGTAATGGTTTGATTGATTTATTTTCTTTTTGCTGTTTTTGTTCTTTTGTTTTTTTAATATATATTTTTTGTTGATATTGATTGAATTTATCATAACCACCATCTTATTTTCCACCATCCTATCTTTCTGTGGTAGTGCTTGTTGATTTTGATTGATTATGCTGATGCCATGTCTTATTTTTTACCATCTACTCATTTTTGGTGTTGCTTGTTGATTTTGATTTATGCAGAAGCAAAATCCAAGTCTTATTTTTCACTGTCTTCTCTCTTTTTCGTGGTTTTGATTTATTGTAAGAAGAACCTTTTTTTAAACCACAAGTCATGGAGCATAAAATAGAGATCAAATCATTTCATTAAAATGAATAAGGATTGATATAGGAAATGGATTTGAACTGAATACTTTAACCGTCAATCCAGTCACAGTCCAATTACTAAACAGGTTCTGCCTGATTTGACACACTTGTCAAATAGTTTGAAGATCAGGATTAAATCATAATATTTAAAATGGCTTTTATCTGATTTTCCACACCAAACATTTAAATTTTTGTTCGTGATTAAAAAAAGGAATAACTTAAATATCCTATAACTTAAGCATGCGCCAAATTTACAAGTTTCAGAAATTGAGGATATCAAAACCTTTAGATATCCTTAGAATTTATAATCATTGTCTATCAACACACGCACAAATTGCTGATCGAGGAGATAAAAGAGAAACCAGTACTCTCTTGATTCCATTTTCTTTGTTCTTTTAGAAAGTGGTGTGATATAATTTGGTATAATTTTTATTAGGTGTATTTTTGTGATTTTTTAAAAAGCTTACAGGTTACAAACTTAACGATAAATCATGGATGCTTGAAATGGGAAGAGGAAAAGAGGGGTGAATCTTTATGGGTGTGCGCTTTTTTTGGTTAAAAGATCGTTGATTTGATGATTGTTTCAGTGAGGGGGCTTGTATCCTCTTCTATACATGTTTGTTTGTGAGTGTGGATGGCGATGAGCAGTTGTGGACCTTGGAATTGGTAATAGTAATGTAATGCCATAATATGATTTGGAATCTGGATCATGAAATCAAGACATACAAACTCACTCCCAATAAAAATGATGAACTTCATGTGATAGTAATCCTCTTCTTTTAGTCTTATTTTGATTGCTGTTGCTAAGCATTTTGGTATGCTTCAAATCCTCTTTCAACCTCTGAAGAATGCTCCCAGGAAGTTGGCCGAACACTGGGAGCCAGATTCATAAGAATTTCAGTCCCATCCAATCTTAGGAAATGATTATAAACTATCAGAATTAATTTCAAATGCCCATCCCATGTAAGCAATGGTCATTTGCCCAAATTTCATTCTTGAAAGCAGACTCTATATCATATTAGATCAATTGAATCTTCTAACTTGGTTTGTAGATCTTCCTACTTCAAACTTAGCTCCAACTTTAGTCATCTATATCTTCCAACCGAGAATCATTGTCATCTCTGCATCTCATTGTTGTTCTCTATATATTGGTTGTTTGGCAATTGTTCACTATTGCAGGATGCAGAGGCATCAGCTAGAAAAGCAGAAGCAGCGCAGAAACGTGCAGAAGAGATAGCAGCAGGAACAGTGCAAATGAATGGTCGTGAACTTTTTGTGCATGAACCTTCGGTATTTGATAATACCCATTACTAAGATTCCCAGCCTGGGTCATCACTGCATTATGGGAGATTGGGAGGTAAGACATTAGCAATAAATTCTCAACAATTAATCGGGAAAAAGGGTTTTAGGCTCAGATGGTGAAAAAATAGTCGTCGTGTGTGTTTACTGTTTACTGGAATACACTTTTCACATCATGAGATGCTGAAAGTCATTGTATCATTTACTTTTGTTACTTCAAATCTTGTTCTCTGAGATTAAAGTTTGATTATTTTAGCTTTTATTTTTTTATTTTTTTATAACCAAGGTGTCTCACTTGATTAATCTTTAGTATTTGTGTAAACCTCCCAAATCCACACAGTCGGGTCTGCACATACAGGGAGTGGCCCTTTGGAGTTGAGTATGGATTGAACTCAGGATCCATACTTCCTGAGGCGGACTTTTGGCCGTCAAGCCAATCCCTCGGGCTTATTATTTTAGCTTTTATTACTCAGTGTTTTGGGCCAACCATGTGGATCCAATATATCCCATAGCTTGAGAGGTATGAGCACAGACTACTTGGGTTACTGGTGGGTGAAGTTCGTTTTTGAATCTTTTGATTGTCTTAATCTTGTGAGATGTGCTTTTGGGAAAAAAAAATTTATCTCAAATACTTTTTAGGCTTTAAATCACAAAACTAAAATGATTACATTTGTCCTCTACACATATACTGTGTGATGTGTATGTAAGTTTGAATAGATTAAAAAAATTCAATGTTCTAATCAATCCATTATCCCAGATAACTATTCGGTTTGACACTAGCAAACAAATTTCTCTTGCACGAGAAAAAAAAAAAATTGGTTACATACTATAATTCAATCTTATTTAAAAGTTTTTTTAGCCATAGAATATAAGATCACAAAATAAACGGCTAAAATTGATGTTCTTTCTTTATCTAAATAACTAGATACTTTGGTCAAACTCGATTTTTTTATGAAATGAGTCATGGATACTTGAACTCACTGTGCTTGTTTGCTTCCAAGTTTAGGTCATGTTGGTGGGACGGTTCAAAAATATTGCCACACAACAAATCGATCTAAGACCATTTTAATTTTTAAATCACAAATTATACTCAAAGTGCACCAATCATAGAAATGCTTATCAATTTTTGAAAAATGAAGTGAAACATAAATTTCCCATGAAATATTGAATTCTCAAAAAATGTAGAATCTTCAAAATTTAAAATTAATTATTAGAATTTTAATAGTTAATTGAGTAAAAAAGTAGTAATCTAAATTTATGCTCATATTGCACCGCTACATTTTGTCAATGTTTAAGGGGCTAAGCATGAAGCTAGAATTACCACTTGCAATCAATATTTGTAACTCAGGTTTACTTAATTTGGTTCAGACTTCAGATCTTTAAAAATTACTCCATCTGTCTCAAAATATTTGTCTCATGTTAGAATTTTTTATTTTTTAAAGATCGTTGTATACAATATTATTTTTTAGATGTTTGTATTTTATTATTTGTGCAAGTCAGTTGATAAAAGAAGATTATCTTTCTATCACATTGGAATACGATTTGGAATTGAAAATAAACGAATCGGATAAGTAATTTGAGACAATTCTAAAATGCATATAGGACAAGTATTTTGAGACGGAGGGAATAGATTAGAAGAATAAGAAAAGGTAAAAAAGCATTTAAAAAAATAAATATGAGAAAGAAACACTAAATTTTAACTAAGTAGATATAATTTGGTTTAACAGTAGAACTATGATTGTGCTTACCCTTTATTTTAGATCTACTTAGGCTGAAGGTTGGCACGGCACGAGGTTAGTGAATAGAATGGACAGAAGTAAGATTCTAAAAATTGTTAAAAGAGTCCAAGTCCAACTTAGACTTGGCTATTGTGATATAGCGAGTTTAAACAATGACTCAACTGAGTTCTTTTCCCATTCTTTTGCTGGCATCCATTCAACTAAGCTGAGGAACTTCATATTCAAATCTCTGAATTTTTGAGAGATGAATTCTATTATTTTCAGATTTAAAGTAGCCAAAAAATCAATTTCTATATTCTGTAAGGAAGAGAGATCAACAAATGAAAACAACGAGAGAAGAGATAAAGAAATACATCAGAAATATATGATTTATGATAAAGTAAAATAGAAATATAGAACTCGAAAAGACGACTTTTAACTTTAATAATCATCTGTGTTTTATCTGTTACCATTAACTTGACTAAATTTTTGTGGGTATTTAATTGCAATGTGGATTGTGGACATGGAAGAGCTATCTGATCGATTGTTTCTTGTTCTCATCTCATTTGAAACTTCACGTGATGGCCCCATTTTTAATGTTCACTATTGGAAAGCATATTTTCTACAGAATATACTTTGATTTCAGATGTGGGCCATCCTTCTTCCCTTAAATAATGCAGACAAAGAGAATAATGAGAGAGAGAGTTTTTAGGGAGATGCATATGCAACCTTTAAGGCCATTTTTGTGCTATTTAAGGACACAAGGGACACAGATGACGTTATGGGGACTCGAACTTGACATCTATCTTTCCTAAACTAAAATTCTTACGGTATCATATAGAAAATTCTTTCCAGTAAAATATGAAATAGGTGTGATTCATGAATAGTTAAGTCTGGTCTCGTGGACATACCTTTATGGTTTTAGTCATCTTAATTTTTTGGTTTTATGTCTTTGTTTTGAAGCTAATAATTGAGTACTTTGTAAAAAAATTAATGTTCACCTGCACTTAGGGTCGTACTACACTCAAGTATCGGCCTATCAAATGGGATGGTGATGGGGTCATTGAAATGATCTTTCTTTTATTATATTGTCTACTAAAAAATTGTCTTGACTGGATTGATCAAGTTATATTTTTAAAACTCTCAAAATTTCATCATTCTAATTTTTAATTCCTAAATTGATGGCCTTTAAAAACATAGTTTCATCAATTTGATTAAGATGAATTTTGGTGGACAACATATTGAAAGAAAGATCATTCTAATAGATCCATCGCCATCTAATTTAGTGGACCTCATGCTTGGGTGTGTATACTATATTAACCATATGACCCTATCGGTGTGTGAATATTACTTCTTGTGAAATCGAGGAGAATACACCACTTAAATCCTTTTAATATAGAATACAACATTTAAAATTAGAAAGCAAGTATCAAAAATATATGTTAAAAAAGGTCTTCAATACTTTATTGTTGTCCTCATTTCTTGTCATATGAGTCATAAATCATATTTTAGGAGATCTAGGCGTTAGCACACTATGGCAACTTGACAATAGACCGTTGGGGTGGACTCAGAGTTTCCCCTAGATTATCAAAAAAGAGAGTACAGATAGCAGGTTGAGCTAATCAGACCTCCTTTTGCTAGGGTTTGACCCATTAAGACTGGTTGGCCTTAAAATATGGCTTAGTTTCAATCAAACGACCCAGTTGGCCTGTCCATTTACAGAATTATTAGGTTTGGGCCGGACCCAATCCAATGACAGCCCTAATTGTCAATTTGTGCATCATGATCAGGGGTGAAAATCTTGCCAAACCGAGATATCGGCCATTATCTCTCTCTCTTCAATTTTTTATTAAATATCGGTGGTTTATTTATTTATTTATTTAAAAAAACCAAAAAACATCTCAGGTTTTTTAAAAAAAAATTGGAAAACATAAATATCGACCGATATTTAGCCGATATGGACTAATATTAGCCAAGCTATTGGTCTGGGCCCACAGGCGATATCTGAAATTTTTTTTTTAAAAGAAAGAAGAAAACGATATCTATGGAAATCGGCCAATATTTGACCGATACATATCACCGAGATATCGGTCAATATTCTTATAGTACAGTCGAAACTTATCAGATTTATACCTTTGATCATGATTAATTCAATTCTGGGAATGTATCAAATTGATATAAATATTGTTGAATCTATTTTTTTTTTTTTAAATAACAATTTCAATAAATGATTCCTCTTGTTTCTCAGGGAAAAAAAATTAAAAAAAAAAAATTCCCGTGTCTTTTACTACTTCCTTGAGGAGTCTTGATGGTGTGATGGTGCATTATTTCTATAATTAAATAAAAGACATTTTTTCGTTATCCTTATCCTCCTTCACTTGTCTAGTTGTCTGTATGACATTTTACTAAAGAATTAAGGACACGTTATTTTGGTGGGGGCCCCTTTTTCATGATATATCGCTGTCTTTATTAAATGTTGAAAACGAGAGAGGCTTCTAAATGTGACCATAACCATTGGAATTATTCACCCCACGAATATTGTTGTGAATTTGTAACATTTTTCAAGAAAAAAGGAAAAAAAAAACAACCCAATATATTATCAAAAGAGAGAAAAAGAGAAAATATAAGGTCCATATCAATGGGTCAAGTAATGTAGTCAGGTTGCAATATTTGGCAAAATTTGATATTTTAGGTCTAGGTTGGTCCAATAAATTTCTATCCATATTTTAGATTTTGGCTGATATGTTGGGCTCAATATGGCTTTTTTCTTTTCATGAAAAAAATATTTATCATTGATATTTCTAAAATTTCTTGTGAAAACTTCAAAAAAAAAAAAAAAATTGCTTTTAGGTGCATTGCTTAAAAATCTTGATATTTCAAGGTATTTGCACGTCACCCACCTGAATTCTAATAAATATTAAGATAAATTTTAGTTTTTTGGTCACTTATTTCAAGGTAGATTTGGCAACGGGTCAACCGAGTTGTGTTGATTTCATATTCGGATGAGCAACTTTCAACTTGTTACATATTTATTTCTTCCATTTTTAAATATATCATAGATTATTAGGAGTATAATTTTTTATTTAAAAAGTATTGAACCTGAACCAATTTGAATTGCTCAACCTGACCCGATCGAAACTGTTGAACTGACTTAACCCGAATGTTGGCCTAACCTGACCTGACCCGACTCAACTTTTTGGTTTATTAAAATTTTACATAAAAAAAAAATGAACGAGAGAGATTATGCATTTTTTTCATAACCTAAAAGAAAATAAAAATTTAAATAAAATATGTCAGGTCAATTCAAATTGGGTCAGATTAATTTTTATAAAAATTTGATCTTTAATGTGGATTTTTTTTCTTCAATCTAACCCAACCCTAATTTTAAAAATTTTAAATTACAAGTTAGAACTTACGAGTTACAACATACTGGTTTTGAAGTCTAGATCTGGGTGATGTTAGAGTTTATATTCTATTAGTATTTTGTACTCTGTATTATATTTGTAAAAGGGTACATTAGAGATAGATTAGTATTTTTTCATTAGTCAATTAAGAGAAATCTCACTATGAGACCATCAATCAGGGGTCCAAATATCAATTTATATGATTCATATCTGTCGATATTTGATCGATATGTCGATATCTCGATCGTATTATATCAGCTCATATCAGTAGTTTTTGTTTAAAAAAAAAAGAAAAATATCAACCCATGCATCCGCCGATACTGAATTTTAAAATCCTGCAATCAACCGTCTCTTTTAATTAAAAGTTTCAAAGAGACCAAGTGGGCCTCCTTTCTAGGGCTAGAACATTTATTAATGCCTGTGTGCTTGTCTGCAATTTTCTTCCCTTCTACTGAGGGAAACAAGATCAGTTCGTAATAATTACCTTCTTCTTCTTCTTCTCTTACAAATGAGGGCAAGTAATAGAGGAAGAGGTCCCCTCATCAACTTCCTTATCTTCAAGCATGGGAATGCAGAGGATGAAGAAGAGTTTCACATGGCAGACTGGCAATAGTGGCTTGGTGGGTCCCTTTATCATCTACCCATTGCAGGCATTAGTATTTTGGTACATGAATTGATGTGGATGGTTGACCATCTAAGGTCACAGAAGCTAAAATTAGAAGAAAAAAAAATGAAAATATGAGTTATGTCCGCCGTCGGATTAACTTATTGTGTGAAAATGAATATTCTTGTTTTAGATGTGTCGAATTAAAGGGTTGATATCAAATTTGAGTGTGGTAATATTTTCGAGCTAACAAATTCATTAACTTAGGGGTGGTGCAACCAGCGAAAGTAGTTGGGTGAATTGGCTTTGTATATAGTGTTTATAAAATTTAAAAATAAAAAATCAAATATGATCCATCATGCCTTATGCGGACTACAAACTAAAGTTTGAGTCTGAATTAAATATATTTCTCTAAGCTCACTTATTTACATCGGGTTTAAATCAGACTCGAACTATGCTCAGACAGATAAGCACTCTTAAATTCAAGTAAAAACTGATAAAATAAAAATAAGTCTAAGTTTTGATCTAGAATCCTTAATTTTGACATACTTTCAATAAATTTTAGTTAAATTACAAAAGTAATTCAACCAAATTTTCAAAAGTTGATAGATTTTAGTTACATTTCATAAATTTTGTTGACTTGGCTTATTTACAAAGTTGGGTTCATCTAGCCGACATGATTACAGAGGACCAAATCACATCTCTTGGAAGATGATAATTTAATTTGAACTAAAAACAATTAAAAAGAAAAAAATTACCCACAAATGGGTTACTTCTGTCACTCATCCAGCTATGCTGCATACTATAGAAATCAAAGAATTCTGCAACATCTTGATTCAACCCAAAAATTCTAAGGTGCCAAACATGTGTAGCAGCAAAATCACGAAAAGGCCCTTTGATTTTCCTCATTTTTCATGAGATAAAGAGATTCTGGACTGTTTAGTACGCGCAGACCAACGCCTGCAAAGAAAGAAGTCAGGAGTTTGGAGCCTGTTCTCTTCTGTTCTTTGCAGCTTGTTAGTACGAGATTTGTCAGCTGCTCAGTCCTCAGTTATTAGCTCTGCTTCCTCTCTCTACGCAATCCTTCACTTTAACACAGTCAACGTTCAAACCTGTTTTCACCCTTGCTGCTGTCATTTCTTGGCACCATTGCAAGATTATCAACCTGCTCTGCAACCTCTTTCTTCTCTCCCTTCCTATTTCAGTTCCATGCTTTCAATTCAAAATCAGCTAGACAACGTGGGTGGGTTGAAATTTGAAATCAAGAGTGGGGCTCTCATTTTGCATTTCATTTCACAGTCCATGACCTCAGTAATAATTTAGGGTAGAGATACTCCCACAGGTCTTTTGTATAATCTGACATGAGTTTTACTATATTGCCCAGTTTACCCTTCAAATCGGTTCGTCGAAACCTTCGAATCACTTAGAACGAAAGGTTCGATGAGCTGATTCGAAAGTCAAAATGGACAATACAATAAAACCTATGCCGGATTACACAAAATGTCCATAGAAAGATCACTTGCCTAAATTTTAATCTTGAGAAGTTTTTGAGTCCCTACATGTTAAAAAGTTTGAGTTGGTATTTTTTTTTAAAAAAAAAAGCCGAATCAATTTGAGTATCTTACCATAATGTTGGGTTAGGACTTAATCTAGTTAAAGTTCAAATGAGTTTTAACGAGAGTGAGTAGATAGTTTTCAGATGGGTTCAACTCCTAGTTGACTTGTCAAGTTTACTTGAGGTGGTCTTGAGCTTGGTTAAGTTATTGAGTTACTTGTCAAATTAACTCAACTCAATTTGGTCTTATACTTGGTAACTAAGTAAGGTCAAACTAAGTGTTAGAGCTTTGATTTGATGAGGTAAAGTCATGTAGTTTTCAAATTAAATCGAGTTTCTAATTTACTTCTTGAGCTTAATTGATAATTCGCACGGATAACTCAATTGGCTTGAGCTTTTAGAATTTATAATAATTAATTAAAAAATTTATGTGTTATGATAAATTTGATAGATTTTCACTCGTTGAGTCACGAGGTTGGTCATATCAATAAATTTAGTAAATTATTGATAAGAAAATAAAAATATTCTTAAATAGTTTGATTTATGACATCTAATTGACCCATCACGTCTTCTATTTGACTTATAAAGATTGATTTGGCAGTCAAGAATTCACCTGAAATACAGGAGATCTTAGATTCAAATAATTCTCAACAGAAAATAGTCACTCTCTATAGTGTTACTCAGTGTATGTGGATAGAGACATTTATACATATCTAAAGATTAATTGGATGCTCTAAGAAAACCGGATACTTTGGTATTAAAAATAATAATTAATTCTTAATCTTGCTCATGATTTGAAAATTTTGTGTCAAAAACACCTTTAGGAACAATCTGCTCCCTCCATGTGTAACCATTTATAACTTGACTCAGTTACATTGTTTAATATCTGAGTCGGTCTAGACAGACAGAGAGGGGGATGCTCTGTTCTGTGTCTCATTGTTAGCTCGCTCATAAAGAAAGCATGTCTGCAACATTTTATTCGTTTTTTACGTCTCAACTCACTCTTTAAATACTGCCCACAAGCTCATATATCCGTCTCTCTCTCTCTCTCTCTCTCTTACCATGAAGACGACCAAGATGGCCGGATTCCTTTGCCAATCTCCGTTAGATACTGCAGTGTGCATGACCGTCGATCCTCGCTCTGCCGTCGTGCCGAGCAGGCCCGAAAGACGGTATATCGATAATTCTAGGTTGATCGACTTGAAGTACTCCCGCCTCATCGACTCTCGAAGGTGTTAGATACAACTCAATAATAAAATCTCTCTTTTTCTTCTGTGTTTTTTTCTGAAAGAGTTTTCCACGTAAATCTTTTTTCTTTTATTGTGATTTCTTTTTGAGATCTATTATCTTCTACAGAAGGTTTCAGCAGGCTGGAAAGCCAGCAATGGCAATGACGACTAGAAGAGATTGTAATCCATCTAAGACCACCACTTCTTCTTCCTTACCCACTTCTCATCATGTCTTTCAGGTAATCATACCAAACTCCTCAACTCTCAATCTAGACTAAGTTACAAATGAAAGACAGAAACAGAGAGAGAGATCTAATTAATTGTTTTAGAAAATAGTCTAGTATATAACATTCTTCTGATATGTGGAGTAAAAATTGAAGTTGTAAAATAAAAACTGTAAATAAACAATATTTAACTGTTTTTGATTTTATGTTGGTTCTAAGTCAGAAACAGGAAATTACACATAAGAAACTTCAAAAGGAAATTCTAACATTTCTATCTACCACCAATGTAGGATGGTTTTCTTATAAATGACCTCTTAGCTGAAAAAAAATCTATTTTTTATAAATATAATACACATTTTTTTCAAAAATTCTATGTTTTAACAAATGTGACCTTTTTACAAAAACTTATCATATTCTTTCTGCAAATTCCATTTTTGGGTGAAAATTCTAACATCAATGAAAATACAAACATACTCATTAATTCTAAATATTAAAAGTTAGGATAGTGATTTTTGCACTCCCATTTTCTCTCGTGGTGCGCTCTTTTAAAAAGAATTTTTAAATTTTCCCTTGTTTTTAGAAAAGAAGAAAAGAGAGAGAAGGAGAGAAATAGGGGCAAATTTAGAAATTCCTTTCAAAGGGTGCACAATAAAAGAAATGGGGTATAAAAATCATTACCCAGAAGTTAAGATCGTCCATAATCTTTGAACTCTAACTAATCACTAATTTGGATTGAGTTTTTTAATCAAATTAAGAACTTGTATAAATTATTTAACTCGATTGGATTTTGAGTCTTTAAAAAGATAATTCTTTGTATTAGAAGTGGAATTAAGATCATCACTTATGGCAAAATTATTTGCAATTTAAGTGGTTGTAATTACATATTGGTGTTATTATCCTTTGCAAGAAATAAGATGCCTTTAATGCACTTTTTCCCTTTTGTATGTCATTTTGGTTCCGCAGGTTGTGGTTATGAGAGTCTCCCTTCATTGTCAAGGTTGTGCCGGAAAAGTGAAGAAGCACTTATCAAAGATGGAAGGTATTATTAATCTAAATGTCTATGAATAATTAGAGAAATTTAGAAAAAAAAAACAAGTCATCTTAACCATTTGATCATGGTCAAGTTATGACATGGCGAATAGTTTCTTTTTTTTTAAATTAAAGTGTCCAGACTTTTTAGAGCATTAAATTAATTCTTACGATATATGTATATCTCCATGTCTACGTACACCGGATAATACTATTAGGAGTGACCCTTTTATGTTGAGAGTGATTTAAACCCAAGATCTCTCGCGTTTCAAATAGGTTCTTCACCATTAAGTCAACCCTCACGTATTAATGTGGCCACTAGTTTGACTTTTGGGTATCCCCACCTGAAGTGGGTCCCTTATTGATTGTTTGCATGAATCTAATGGTCACGTATGGAAAGTGGAATGATGTACTGCATATTTAAAATTTATTTATTAAGTCATCATGTTTTTCAATAGATTTATGTTAGATGATAGGACTTATTTTGTGATCGAAATAATTGAATAATTGGATAAGTCATTGAAGGAATTGTCAAATTATTCTAAATGGAATTCATTATATTAGTCTAACACTTAATTTGATTAAGATCAAAATTTAAAATTAGATAAAATTTATTACTTGTGATGTTTAATCTAATGGCAAGGATAAATCAAATGAACATAATCAAAGTTGAAATTAAATCTAAAGAAAAAAATAATATTCTAGATGATTTAGTTTTTTAATTAAATAGGCTCTACATGATACCAGTCACTCGGCTAGACAACTTTGACTGTAGTTTTGCCTATACTTTGTTTGTAAAGTTTGACTGTAGTTTTACATTGGGTATTCCACAGTTCCTTACACGTAAATTTAAAAAAAAAATGGTTTGATAGTTCACTTAAATGAATGTTTTTATTTTTATTTTTTTTTTATTTTGATAATTTAAGAGTAGGTAAGTTGTATAAAAGGTTAGAATTGGAAAAAAAGTACATGAAAAAATTATATACATTCTTGAGTTAAAAAAGAAAAAGAAAAAGATTTATTTAAAAATAGACTAAATTAAAATCTGAATATCCACAATTAATTTTAATTTTTTTAAATTTATTTGTATTTTGTTTGTTGATGTGGTAGGGGTGACATCATTTAGCATAGATCTGGAGTCCAAGAGGGTAACTGTGATGGGCCATGTGTCCCCAGTTGGAGTTCTTGAGAGCATTTCCAAGGTGAAGAAAGCTGAGTTCTGGCCTTGCTAAAAGAATTTACATCCCATGGAAAGTCAGTAAGAGTATTCAGGTAGGAATCACATGGTGGTAAAAGAATTTTCCAAGAAAGTTGAGATAAAAACTCTCTTGGAAAGTTCCTGTAGGTTGTAATGGGTCAATGGACTAAGACATTTTGACGAAGGAAAGGTAGCATGCGAATTGTGGTAGATAGAGTCATGTAACTTATGTTAGTTGTCTGGGTTTAAAATAGTTTGTATTTGTTCTCTACTATTTATGGAATTGCCAAATGACATTTAATTCAATCATCAATATCTTTCGTTTTTTTTATTAAGTTGTTTGCCTTCTTAGAAGATCTAATTAATCTTCGGTGCATGTGTAAGCCTCCCTATTTATACACATTGAATAACTCTACGGAGAATGGTCTTTTGGAGTTAAGTAAGAATCGAACTTAGGACTTTCACATTTTAAGACAGATTTCTAATCATCACTCAAACTCCTTTGATCATTAATATCTTTCGGGACTAAATTACTTTTTGTTTTGTTTGTGGGCATTAATTTTATGTAAAATTGGGTAACCTATAAAGTTCAAATTACACGTCGACTCACTTACTCTGGTCCATAAGATGGAAAAATATGGTACAGTATCATGAATTCTTTGGGGCCCAACACTTCAGACAGCCCATAAAAGTGCAATGACTGCAACTCAATGGAATTACTGACAAAGGAAGTGGTCCTCATTCCTCACTTATACTTGGCTGCCACAATCTACCTTCTTAAATTTCTACCACTTATGCAGTCCTAATTCCCAAAGGAATGCAAGAGACACTCGACATACCGTTAACAATCTTCTTCTATGTACAACACACTCATTGATGCTGCCTCACCTTCGGGCCCAATTGCTTCTTCACCATAAAGTTGACTTCATTATAAGTTAGGGTAACTTTAAATAAATTGTATAAACAAATTTCAATATCTCATCAAGATATATGATAGATTGTAAATTTTGTTGAGACTCGACTTCTAGTCCAAAAGACTAGCATGTTATATGGAGTCACCCAAGTCTTATATAAGTCCCTAGTTTTCTCCCTTCATAACCAATGTGGGACTTGTTGGACTGCACAACAATCTCCTCTCGAACGAAGTTCTCCGGTTGATAGAACGTCGTCAGTCATCCCATCCGGCTAAGGGATCCACCGAGTCCACATATATTGGCATAAGGATATGGCTCTGATACCACTATTAGAATTGAGCTTCCATTCAAAAAAACTAATTTGATAGGTAAAGTAAGCGAGTCTCATATAAGTTATTAGTTTTCTCCCTATCACAACTAATGTGGAACTCTTGTTCGCACTCTACTAGTTTAATTATCCATAGAGCTAGAGCTACTTATAAACGGGGTTCATTATTTGGTAAGGCATTTTAAGTTGTTCTTTTTTTTCCTTTTTAACTCCATTATAAGCTCATTACAAGTAGCTAGAGATATTTATGATTGACCATATTAGAGTGCGAGATGATGATTAGTTCAAAAGTATGCTTTTTTTAATTATATAAAATCAGTTAGTGATAAATATTTTCACCTTATTACTCATTTAATTTAAAATAATGTTGGTAAATTCTTCATAAGTTGTTTTCTCTTAATGAGACATCCATTTGACTTGATATTTGATTAAAAAAAGAATTGATTGTATTAATGAGGTTCACGAGGTGCCAAGTTCGAGCCCCCATAGCCTAACCTGGTGTGTCCTAAGGGTAGTAGGTATCGTCCGTGGGGATTTTGCGCTTGGTTTTCCGCAGTTTTCCACACGTAAATTAAAAAAAAAATTAAAAGCTAATTCTTCTACAAAATCACTTCGAAGATCTTAGGGCACATCTAACATATGCCTCGATTTAAAAGCTCTGAGTACTTTGATTGATTATGTTAGAGGCTAGGACCCACCTTAAAAAATTGGATGAATGGGTAGATCGTTATGGAAGCTATAAAGTTGTTTAATAATGAGACTCATTAAATCAACTTAGCTCTTGATTTTCTTAGATAAAATTAAAACGGTTGAATAAATATTTTTGCTTATCATGATCAATATAATAGAGAGGATGTGTCAAATGGATTCAATTTAAATTGGATGTAAATTAAAAAAAGAAAATTACACTTCTACTAGTTTGGGTCATCATTGAATGGGCTCCACACATTCAAGCTATCTGCTTGGGCTTTTGTAGGGATGAAACTCAAACGGGCGGAGCTGGGTTGCAGGCATATTCAAGCCCAATTTATAATTAAAGGGCCCAAGCCCATGTTGACCGAATAAGTCAAACCTGAGCCCATATTAAATTGAATTGTATTGGTAGGACCCAAACCCAATTTCAAGCTCGAAATGTATATGCAAGCTTATCCTGACTCAAGCTTCTTTACAACAAAATTAGAATTTTTGTATTATATAATAATGTAAATTATATACTGCATAAAATATTAATTAAATAAATTTTAAATTTTAAATTATACCTAAAATTTGGGCTTTCATGTACAACACCGGCAGGCCCAAATTCTAGGCCCAAAAATGAGATTGACCTCACCCTGTAATCCTGTATCAATCTAAACCCAAATTTTTAAATTTTTTATACAAGCTCCAGTTAAAAGAAACTGTTGGAGTCAGTCGCAAGCACTCAACTCCAACTGGGTTAGGCATCTTCAACTATTATCCATATTAGGATATATTTAGACATTAAAATATATTTAGATTTAAGATATATTGTATTTCTCTATTTTGAGATTCCCTCTTTATTTTATTTTGCTGGATTTTACTTCACCAAGACTCGAGTCCAACTTAAAGACTTCCAACCGTTAGAAATTGCATCCAAACTCTGTGTTATTCTACAATCCCAATCATCCTCGAAAATTACCTCCAACACCGCCATCGCCCGGGTTTCTTTGGAATGACAGCGACATCCGACTAGCACAGACGCTCCGCCACTCACCTCCGCTACTCTTTGGAATGTATCCTTCACCTTCCCTTCTACTCCTTACTTGATTGCAATTATGGAGAACTTAACCCATGTCTTTGATCAAACCCCACATCCAGAAACCTTTGATTATAACAACTTTGACGTCTATAAGGTCCAAGATAACATAAATCCTACTTCCACAATTAAATCGATTGAAAATTAACTCATTTGTGGATGCTATCCTGCAAAATACCAACATATTGGAACCAAACGTTAGCGAGACACATCCATGGCATCTCCATGGTCATAATTTTTTAATGTTGGGACAGGTAAAGGAGTGTTTGATCCAGTAAATGATCCAAACAAGTATAATTTAGTCATCTATCAAGCGCTGTGGTGAATCCAAAAGGACCATCAAGATTCTTCAAAACTGTAGAATTTTTGTTTAGTATTTTTTTTTAAATCAAGATGTTGATCTCTTAGAGCACTCAGACTAATCTTCACTTCTTCAAGACAAGGGTAAGTCTCCCTACCCATAAGACACCAGGTAACTCCATTGAGAATGACACTTTGGAGTGGAATGTGAATCGAACTAAAGACTCACGCTTCTTGAAACGGGTTTCTAGCCATCACTCTAAGTCCTTTGAGTTATCTTTATTTAATAGTTAAACATGGATTTAGTGTGTATTTGCTTATATGGAACTCTACTTTTCTATATTTCAGTGTTGTGGCAACTAACAATTAGACAGAAAAATTGAATCATTTCTCTTCCAACCTCTTTTGTATCATCTTTCTTTTTTCCATCTCATATGTAACACAAGAAAATGTGTAAGCTCACTAATCATCGATGAGAGTTATCAAAAACCTAATTACTAAACCATGCAGATGTCTAAACCACACCCAACATAGAAAATCTAAAGGTGTTGAACATGCTCTAAGATACTACCAGTAGCCACTGATACAACTCAATTTAACTCATATGGGTGTAGTTCAACTGGTTGCCTGTCGTCTCAGAAAACAGGAGGTTTCCGATTTGAGTCCCCCATGGCTTAACCTTAGTATGTCCTAGGGGTAATGGGCTCACCCGTGGGAGTTTTACACTGGGTTTCCCACGATTTCCCATACGTAAATTCAAAAAAAAAAACTCAATTTAGAGCTAAAATCATCATATTCAATACATAAATGTCTCCATATATGTCACTTGGCTTAGACCAACTAGGTTAACCAAGTAGATTAACCAAATTGTGTTATTTATTTCTCATAGAACATTTCAGTTAATTTCAATTTTTTTTTTAAGTGATGCCCATCCGGCTCTGATCCAGTCTTCTCAATACTCAAATCAGAAGGTTAACTTCTCCTTCATGTGTCGCAACTTTGATGTCCCATTTGTAGCTTTTGATATCCTACGATACAGCACAAAGGTCTCATGTTAGTCTATTTAATAGCATGAAATTTCTAGTGAAAACAAAGTCCTACTTAATTTATAAAACATTATTGTTTGATATAACTTGAAATTTTACATTCTTTTAATGCAAGTATGATATTTCATTTGACACGATCATAGAAAGGACCTTTGTAGTGTATTCTAGTCATTTAGTACGTAGAGTTGTTACATACTCCATCTGTCTTAATTTAGTTGTCTGATATAGATTTTGGGATTATCTAAAAATAGTTGTCCCATTCATATTGAAGTAGCATAAAGTGCATTGAAAATGAATGAAATCACAAAGAGTGCTAACCTTATATAGAAAGTTTTTTAAAAAATAGAAATATATCAAATCATATAACTAAAATGAGAGAGAGGGAGTATATAAATTCTTTTACCTTCTTAAAATAGATGGACTAAGAATTTAATGACAATAAAAATGATGTATTAAGATCTTTCACTATTCATCCATTGAACATCCTAATCCACTTCCTTATAAGTTACCTAAAATATCATTTGCACCCTTCAATAGAATAAGTTAAGCTAAATGTTTACAGAGCAAAGTCTAAGTAGCAACGCCTATTCTCGCTCTATTTTAAATGATCACTCCTCATAGAGTTACTTAGTGTGTATGTATAAGGAGACTTTCACATATCTCAAAGATTAGTAAGACGCTTTAAAAAGTCCATCTATAATTTACCATGCTTAAGAAGGTGCATGTCTAAAGTGAGTCAACCCCAACCCGTGAGGGTTGGCTTGACGGTTCAGAACTCCAATAAATTATGAGAGGTTGTGGGTTCAAGCCCCACTATCTAAGAGGGCTGGATACCTTGGACTTAAAAAAATAAAAAAAAGTGAGCCAACCCCCTTATTTTGACAGTTTAGATCATAGATGGATACAGAACCTGAGTCCATTTCCATAAAATCCAAACAGTATTTGCATTTTATCTATCCTGAAATTCGATAAATATCAATAAAAAATTAGACGTTATTTGAAAGTAAAGACAAAATATTGATTAATAAGTATATAATAGGATCTACACAAGTGAGAACAATCAATTTAATGAAAAATTATTCTATAATGATAGAGGCCCTACCTTAATTCATTGGATGTCACCAGAGCTTTTGTCTTGTGTAGGTGACAATTCAGACTGCAAATTCCTCTCATCTGTCCCTTCTTGGAAGCCAAAATGTTTCTGCTTGTGGTCATCATTTTCAATAATCAATTATTTTTATTATTAATATGTTATTAGCAACCCTACAAGTAACTAAATTATTTTCATTAAAAATTTTCTACACATTTAATGCAATTGTATGAACTTGTGTAGTTTTCATAAATTGTTTAAGTAAGTAACTTCGCTAAAACATTTTATTGGTTTAGCTCAGGGGTCAAAAAATCGGCTAGACCGATATATCGGCTGATATGTAAATATCGGCCGATATGCGATACGGACGATATATCGGCCGATAATTTTATCTCTCATACCGATATCGGCATTTTCTCTCTCCTCCGATATCGGAACCGTGAAAAAACCGCAAAAAACCGTGATGAACAGTGATGAACCGTGACAAAACCGCAAAAAACCGTAAAAAACCGTGAACACCTCTGAGAACCGTAAACCCTGAACCGCGGAAAACCGTGGAAAACCGCGGAAAACCGCGAAAAACCGTGAATACCCCTGAGAACCGTAAACCCTGGAAAACTGTGGAAAACCGCGAAAAACCGTATCGGTGTTTAAAATTTTTTTTTTTTTTAAATACCGATATTTATGAATATCGGCCGATATTGTGACCGATATTTCGGACCGAATATCGGCCATATCGGCCGATATTCGGTATGTACGGCCGATACTTATCGTATCGGCCGATATTACTCGGTTTAAAAAAACCGATATATATCGGCCGATATTTAAACCTTAGGTTTAGCTATTTAAATAATGAAAAAATATTTTAGACATTTAAGGTGCTTAAAGAGTGGAGTGCAGTTTTCAATTGATATAAAAGATAAAAATAACTTTTGCAATTGTTGAAAATATAAAGATATATTTTAAAATTTAGACAAAAGATAAAGAATTTTACAAATCACTCATTTGTAATTAGTTAACTTTTCAAAAACTTAAAAAAAAAAAAAATGACTAATTGTGTGAGTAATGTATCAATAGAGAAAAATAAGAGTACAACTATTGAATATTCATGAAATAAGTCTCTTACTTTTTTCTCCTTACTGCTTCAAACATGCCCATATAATAATTAAAATCTGTGAAACAAGAGTTTTTAGGCGTTAAGAAGAGAATAAAACCTGCGGAATGGGATGAGCGGGTGCTGCTGGAAGTATCGGGTATGGCATAGGTGTACTGAGAGGGCGTAGGCGTCGACGGCCCGTAGTCACCTCACGTACTGGTACAACCTTCCTTTTCCTATAATTTTGAAAAAAAAAAAATTAATTATAAAAGAAAACATAAAGAAGAATTTGTATTTTAAATTTAGATAATCAAACTACTTTGACTCGTTTGACCAAAATAAATATGATCGTTATTTTAAAAACTGAATCAAACCATACAGTTCAACCTAGTTGAATTGAAGTCGATCTTTAACACAATTTAGTTCTTAAAATAATTTAATAGGTCGCGCATGCAGTTATAGAGTCAAGCTGCACATGAGGGCGAGTGTAAAAGTAATAAAAGTCTCACATCGGTTAATTTGAAGAACCAAATCTTAAAAATGTTATTAAGTCATGGTTTTCTAACATCTTTAGATGTCTCATATTCTTCTAGCATTTTTCTTATAATTTTTTTTTTGGATTAACGTGTGGGAAACTTAGACACAGTCCTACTAAAACTCCCACAGATGAGCTCACAACCCCTAAGACGCACTAAGGTTAGACCATGAGGGCTCAAACACATAAGTTGATAGCAAAATAATTGACTAATTAAAATAGCATGTACCGGATGGATGTTTTAAATATATTTATATCTAAACTGACAATAACATATATAAGAAGAGATTTTAAATGGGCAGCAATCCTCCCACGGGCGTTTTGTGTAACGAGACACGAGATTTAAGGTATTGTCTATTTTACTCTTCCACTGCCGTACGAAAGCATTTAAAAAAATTCAGTGATTCGGTCACTGTGCCAGTCAATGATCCGATTTCAATGATTTGATTTATTATTCTGTATGAAAAAACAATCTCATTTAGATAAATTTTAGTGAGCCGGTCAGTGATCCGATTTGTTGTTCTGTATGAAAAAACAGTCTCATTTAGATAAATTTTAGTGATCTGGCGAGCCGGTCAGTGAACTGATTTATACCGCAGTAGAAGGGTCAGTGATCCGGTCATTGATCCGGCGAGCCGGTCAGTAATCAAGCGAGCTGATTCAAAGGATTTGACGAGCCAGTTCGAAGGGCAAAATGGACAATACAATAAAACCCGTGTCGGGTTACACAAAATGCCCGTGGGAGGATCGCTACCCATTTTAAATTTTAAAGAGACAAAATTCATTGACTATCTATTCTTTTTAAAGTCTGAAAATTTTGAAAAATACAGTCAATAATTAGGCATAGATGGAGACTTCAAAAAAATAATCTATATATAGAGTTGATATACATGAAATATCATATCAGACTTCTTGAGACTATTTTTTTTTTTCTTGGATTTATGTGTAGGAAACTCAGACATAGTCCTACTAAAACCCCCACAGATAAGTCCACTACCCCTAAGACGCACCAAGATTAAGCTATGGAGATTCGAACTAAAAACCTCCCACTTCCTGAAGTGGGAGACAACTAGTTGAATATTAGGAATATCAAACTAATATTCCTTAGCAATGGAATGTACAAATCACAACAATTGGAAAACATTTATCTTTCATTTCATGGCCTTTTTGAAAAAATCTCAAATGAATTCTAAGTTCTGAAAAAAATTAAAGCCCATAAGAGAACCTCTGAATAATTTTATTATTTCACACAATTGAGACATCTCCTAAAAATTATTAAAATTATAAAAACTTTGGAGATGGCATAAGGAATATTATTTCATTTTTTTAAAATAAAAGAATTAGGATGCATAAGTTGTACATATACCTTAAACTGTCCACGTATCGATCTTCTATTGGTCGCAATATCAGTTCTTTAGAATTGAAATCTATCTACTCACAGCCAACATTACAAAAATCAAATTCCACTATTCTAAAATAACAAATGAGGAATATATATAGTGCAAAATTCATTTGATGAAAATAAAAATAGAGTAGTTATTTTAAATTAAAACTATTTGACCCGTTTCTGAACCATTCTCAAATTACAATAATCATTTTGTTTTGGACCCCCAACTATACTATCACAAACTGAAATGATAATATCGATTGATATATCAATTTTCATAATATTGAAACAAAAAATCAAATTCATTGTCTGTAACTCTCTATATCATTAGTATAAAATATGTATTCGCGTATACATATTGATAGAATAACTGATATAATTGAAATATCAACTAATATTATTAATATTTAAAAGATGTCTAGGTTTCATAGAACATCTGACTAATCTTTAAAAAATGTACAAGTCTCCCTACTCACATTCACTGAGTAAATTTATGAGAAGTGACCCTTTAGACCGAGCGAAAATCTATTCTCTTGACGCATAGACATTAAAGAAAAATATAACGGCAATCTCGTTCTACAGAAAATTTCAACTGGGCAACAATTCCCATAGCCAAAGTCTACCCATCTATTGTAAAATTGATGTTTCATAAAATTAATCTATTTTGAAGGTTAATTTTTTATTTAATAGTGATTACTTTTCAAATATAATAAATTTTATTTGTATACAAACATCACTCTAAAATTACCTTCTTGAATTTGTTGTTCTTTTAATTATGCCATGTGTTTTTTTTATAACCGAAGGTGTTTAGAGATCTTGCCCGATTAGTCCTTTGAAACATTTGCACACCTCTCTGCACATATATGTCAAGTTCAACGGTAAAATATTACTCTGCACATATCTCACAGAGAGTGGTCCATAGATCTATTGAATCGGCTTAGCTTTCGAGCAAAAATTACTTTGATAAGATTAACTAAGTTATATTTTTTTTATAAAAGTTTAAAAACTAATTCAAAACATTAGATTTATAGACTTCTATATAACTTCATATATCAAATTAAAATGATGTTTTAAAATTTTAATATTAGTATAAAGTTTTCTAATAGTGGGTTTGAAGCTGACCTTTCTCTTTGTGACACGCCTCCATGATCCATGATGAGTAGATTCATGCTCTTGGTCCTCGTCTGATTTCACTTGTTTCCCACCCCGCTCTGATTTCCTGAACAGTCCAAGAGAAAGAAGAAATGACTATTAGTATAAAGCCAAGAGCATTTAATTGAAAATTTTAGTATGACCAAGTTTTTTTTTATTATTTATGTGTGAAAAATCACAGAAAACTCAACGTAAAATTTTCACATGTGATACACACTGCCCTTAAGGTAAGCCAGGTGAGGCCATAGAGACTTGAACTTAACACCTCCTACTTCCTGAGATAGGAGATTGCCGATTGAAATTACCAAGCTTTAAATATATGGGATTTAAGATTGGTATAAATTAAAGGGATTTGAATGATGGCCCGGAATCCGACTCAAGAAAAAAGAGTACTGAGTTTGATTTCCAGTTCACTCTAAAAGGCCATTCTCCATATTATTATTCATTTTGTGTAAATAAAGAAGCTTGTATATTCTCAAAAAAATTTAGTAAAAAAATTAATAAATGACATGGTGAAATGGAGTCTAATGGAGAGAGAACTCATTGATGGAAGTAGCCATCTAAGCCTTCACTCTTCGTCTAGTTTGTGACCTGAAATAGAAATGCATATTTTCATGCATTACAACTGTTGGGGATTAGGAATTAATTAATACAAACACACAATCACACGACACAAGATTTACGTGGTTCGGCTAGAACGCCTACGTCCACGGAGCGAGATCAAATCTACTATGTAGAAAAACAAGTACAGAGAATTACAAGGTCTCTCCCTCTCAGATCTCTCTGTCTCTCACTCTCTCTCTCTAATCCCCCCTCTCTCTGTCTTACACCGGAATACAATAATAGCTAAAAGAGACAAATAAGAATAAGGCTTAAGTCACCCTACTGGGCCTAAGCCCAATAGGCCCATAAGTGGGGCTGGCCCACAACAATCTCCCCCTCCAGCCCCAGGAGGAGGAGAACACCCTAACATGGATGTCATCTTCTGTAGAGGCCAGATGCCCCTACGCAGAACTCAAACTTATTCTTTGAAAGAACTTTGGTGAATGCGTCTGCTGGATTGTGGTCTGTATGGATCTTCTTTACACTGATCTATTTCTCTTCAATAGCTGCTCTCAACCAATGATATCTCAAATCAATGTGCTTCGTTCTTGAGTGATACATGGCATTCTTACTCAAGTCGATGGCGCTCTGACTGTCACAATACACTGTGTAGTCCTCCTGTTTGATGCCTATTTCTCGAAGAAATCCCTTTTGCCAAACCATCTCTTTCCCAGCTTCTGTAGCAGCAATGTACTCTGCCTCTGCCGTAGAAAGTGCTACACACTTCTGTAACTTGGATTGCCAACTGACGGCTCCTCCAGCAAATGTGAAAAGATAACCAGAAGTGGACTTGCGACCATCAAGGTCACCAGCCATATCTGCATCTGTGTAGCCAGTAATAAAAGGGTCTCCACCAAACATGATGCCCATACTCGATGTACCTCGTAGGTATTTGAAGATCCATCTCACTGCCTCCCAATGATCATGTCCTGGGTCTGACATAAATCTGCTCACCAATCCAACTGCATGTGCTATATCTGGTCTCGTGCAAACCATCGCGTACATGAGACTACCAACTGCTGACTGATATGGAATTTGACTCATCTTGTCTTTCTTTGTCTCTGATGAAGGACAACATTCCTTACTGAGCTTGAAGTGAGCGGCAAGAGGAGTGCTAACGGAGTTGCAATCCCTCATGCCGAATCTCTCCAAGACCTTCTCAATGTATTTCTCTTGAGACAGGATAATCTTCTTTTTCTTTCTATCTCTGTGAATCTCCATACCCAAAATCTGTCTAACAGGGCCAAGATCTTTCATGTCAAACGCCTTTGATAGGTCTGCCTTCAACAACTTGATCAATTCAGAACTCTTTCCAAATATCAACATGTCGTCCACATATAATAACAGGATGATGAACTGATCACCCTTGAACTCCTGATAATACACACATGAGTCACCTGAACTATGTTTGTATCCTTGTCCTGTCATGAAAGAGTGAAACTTCTTGTACCATTGCCGCGGTGCCTGTTTCAGTCCGTACAAGCTCTTCTTGAGTCGGCAAACAAGATTCTCCTTGCCCTTCAACTCAAACCCCTCGGGTTGTTTCATGTAGATCTCTTCGTCTAGGTCACCGTGAAGAAATGCAGTCTTCACGTCCATCTGTTCAATCTCAAGATCTAGACTCGCGGCTAAGCCCAACATAACTCGTATGGAGCTCATCTTCACCACTGGTGAGAATATCTCGTCGAAGTCCACTCCTTTCTTCTGTCCAAAGCCCTTCACCACTAAACGGGCTTTATACTTCAGAACTTTTTCTCCATCCTTTTTCACCCGAAAGACCCATTTGTTTTGTAGGGCCTTCCTGCCAACTGGTAGATCAACCAACTCATATGTGTTGTTCTTCTTAAGAGACATCATCTCTTCTACCATAGCTTTCCCCCAGTGAATTCTATTTTTGTCGCTTATAGCCTCTGAGTAACTCTCAGGCTCCCCCTCACTGGTCATCAACACATAATCGGAACTCGGGTATCTCCTGGATGGGTTATGCTCTCTAACAGATCTCGTAGGAGGTATAACATCCTCCGATGTAGAAGTACTGGGGGGGTGCTCCCCCTCGCTCAACTGTCTATCTCTGTCCTGATCATCCTCCACTGTGTCCTCAACTGTATCATGTACCGGCTCATTAACTGTCTCATCTGTAGACGTATCTGCTGGCCCACTAACACTGTCACTGTGACTGCTAGAAGGAACATCTGACCCACTGTCGTCTGACTGACTGAGTGGCGGTGCAGGTGAAGGAGAAGGTGTTGCTGTTGACTGAGATGTATTAGGAGTGGAGATGGGACCTTGATCTAGGTCACTGGAATATGTGGGTTTATTGTTCTCATTGAAGAACTCATCTTCACGGAATACCACGTCTCGACTCCTGAACATTTTCTGCTGAGCTGGATCCCACAGTCTGTATCCGAACTCTGGACCACCATAACCAATAAATGCACACAATGTCGACTTTACATCCAATTTCTTCCTCGACATATCAGGGATGTGTGCATAGCAAACGCAGCCAAAAACTCTGAGATGCTTGTAGGAAACTTTTCTGCCTGTCCACAAACATTCTGCCACTTCACCATTTAAGGGAGCTGATGGTGAGCGGTTGATGAGGTATACTGCTGTCCTCGCTGCTTCGCTCCAAAATCTCTTGGGTAGATTTGCGTTGTGAACTATGCAACGCATTCGCTCAACAATGGTGCGGTTATAGCGCTCTGCTACACCATTATGCTGGGGAGTCCCTGGCACTGTCAACTCATGTCGAATGCCGTTCTTCTTGCAGAATTCTTTAAAATCTCCCGATGTGTACTCTCCACCATTATCGGTCCTCAGACATTTCAGTTTTCTACCCGTTTCTCTCTCCACAGAGGCAACAAACTCACGGAAGAATGAGAAAGTCTGATATTTGGATCTCATGAAGTAAATCCAGCACTTTCTCGTAGAATCATCGATAAAGGTAACAAAGTACTTGTTCTTGCCCAATGACTCCACCTCTATCGGTCCACAAACGTCTGAGTATACTAGGTCTAGCTTCCTGGCCTTTATGTGGCCCTTTAGATTGAAGGAAGCTCTTGTCTGCTTGCCCATGATGCAATGCTCGCAACTGTCTAACCGGGTATACTCAGTCCGTGGAATAAGGGCTTTCCTCTGAAGAATCTGCAGCCCTTTCTCACTCAGATGTGCAAGTCTCCGGTGCCATAGAGAGAAAGCAGTCTCTCTCTGTACTGCGTGCATCTGGCCGGTGTAAACTGTGCCGGTCACAACATACAGGTAATCTCTGATCACCCATCGTGCCATGGTAAGCGACCCCTTGCTGATCTTACATCGGTCTCCGCCGAATGTACTGATGTATCCCTCTGTGCCGAGTACCCTCGCAGAAATGAGGTTCAATCTGATATCTAGCACATGTCTCACATCCTTCAAACTAATCTCACAGCCATGACTAGTCTTTATAGTAATGTTCCCAACTCCAGTGATAGGGGAACATGCAGAGTTGCCCATCCGAACTGTTCCAAAATCTCCGGATGTATATGTGGAGAAGAAGCTCCTGTGAGGCGTATAATGATAAGTGGCACCAGTGTCAATGACCCACTCAGATGAGGAGGGGGTAATGGACAGACTCTCCCCCTCACTGGTGGTCACTATGACAAGAGTACGCAGCTCCTGAGTTGTGGCAGCCGTGGTGTCTGAAGAATCTGGCTTTCGTGCCTGATGCTGCACAGTCTGATTATTTTCTCTCTTCCACACCATGCACTGATTCTTAAAGTGCCCTGCTCTGCCACAGTGAAAACACTTTCTGCTGTCTCTGCCTCTGCTCTGAGATCTGTGACCTCCACCGGGTCTGCTCTTGCTTCTATGGTCCTGGCGACCATGAGTTTTATGTCTTCTGCCCCTGTCCTGTGACACATATGCTCCGGAAGAAGAAGTTACGATGCCCTTTTCTTTCTGTCTCATCTCTTCATTCATCAATGACTCCTTGACTGTCTCTAAGGATAGCTCGCCACCGGGTGCAGAGTTACTCAAGGCAATCACCAGAGTCTCAAAAGAATCTGGTAGTGTCGCCATGAGAAGAAGAGCCAAAATTTCATCTGCAAATATGATCTTCGCACTGGCCAACTGGTTCACCATACCCTGAAAGTTGCTGAGGTGTTTTGACATTGACATGTTCTCATTGTATGTCAGTTTCACCAGTCTCTTGATAACAGAGGCTTTGTTCATTGGCGCCTTGCTCTCATACATTGTAGACAATTTAGTCCACAGTTCATCTGCCTTCTTTTCTGCTGTGATATGGTGAAGAATGTTGTCATCGACATACTCCCTGATCAGGCTCACAACCTTCAAATGCTTGTACTCCCATTCTTTGGGCTTTGCCTTCATATCTTCAGGCATAGAGGCATCTCCTAAAAGAGGATAATATAAGTCATGCTTAATCAGGAGATCTTGCATCCGGGTCTTCCAAAGGAGATAATTGCCCGGGACCAATTTCATGACTGTAGAACTGGAACTGGATGCCATTCTGTCACTGTCCTCTGTTCTGTTTGTGCGCAAATGCGGAAGCAAATAACCAACAGTGTAAATTAGTAGCCCTGCACAAACCTAGGGATCTACTACTAGCATCCAACCAAATACCCTCGAACTCCTCACCACTTGGGTGGTTCAATCATACACATAGCAGAATAATGTGTAAAAAAAAATTGACAGTGATGAAAAAATAAGAGAAAAGAGAACTCAGCTGATCTCCTTTCTACAAACGCCACTGCTTGGCGCTCACTGTCAACTCTCCAGAAACTAGATCCACACCGGTCACTGTGTAGATCACACTGCCACGATCGTACAGGCGAAGACGGATCTCAATTCCGAGTCCTGGTGATTCCGGAAACTGCAAAAGAAATCTGAACCGTTGATTTCCTCGCTGCAGGAGTACCTGAATCTGTAGTCCCTCGATGCACTGGAAATGGTGGTCTCGCGGGTGCACCTGAACTGGTGGTCCCGCGGGTGTACAGAAAATGGTGGTCCTGCGGACCACTGTTTTTTTTTTTTTTTTTTCTGCTGGAAACCGTTTGCAACCTTTCTCTTCTCAGATCTGTAAAGAGATCAGTGCTCGGAAAAAAAAAAAATCTGCTTCTTGGTCTCCGGCGATCTGGCCGGGATGGGAAGTTGCCTCTGACGTTGCTGCTCTTCGAGTTTTGAATTTTTCAGATCTGTACTCGGCCCTTTCTCCTTCCGTCTGGCGTGATCTGCGATGGGGTCTCTGTTTCTCAGATCTGCAGATTCGCTCGTCCCTGGGATTTGGTCTCCGGTGATCTGAACACGGCTCCTCTGTGCTCGATGCTTGCAGCCGACCGATCTCTATCTCCGATCGCCGCTGCTTGCTGTCTCTCCACCAATGGTCTCTACTGGCCGCCTTCACTTCCGGCTGAAAACCCTTTCTGGGTTTCCATTTTTTTTTTTTTTTTTTTTAGAACTCAGATCTGGGTTGCATTACAACATGTGAGAGTGAAATTTATTTTAAAATTTTAAAATTCAATCACCCATAAACAAATATATTGGCCATGCACTGAATTCCAACAATTAAAATGATGAGAAAATAGATGATGATGATGATATAAAATTACACGATAAAAGAAAATAAAATTGAATCAAGATAAAAAGTTAGAGACATGGAAGCTGGAAAGAGGAGAAAAACCATCAAATTTAAAGTGAAAAAAAACAGTAAAACATACTAAAATTGAATGAATCTGCAAATAATTTTGCTAATCAACAAGAGAATTAAAACAAGAACTAGCAACTGAATTCTTCAGAAGAGAGGAAAAAAAAAATGAAAAAGGAATGATGAAGGAAGTGGAATACTTAAAACGAGTTTTAGAAGCCCTCACAATGTAGAGTGAAAGGGTTGGTCCTGTATTTATAGGAGGAAGAGAGAGAGATTAATGCTAGCTTTGAATACTTGACTTAACAAACTTTAACTTTTCGTGAGCACATGTGAGTATAAATTCTATTTTTTATCAAAGATGGAAGGTATTATTAAACCAAATGTCTCTGAATAATTAGAGACATTTAGAAGAAAAAAAAAGAAGTCATCTTAACCATCTAATCATGGCCAAGTTATGACATGGCCAATAGTTTTTTCTTAAGATCAAGGTGTCGAGGTCTCTTAGAGTATTTGATTAAGTCTTATGGCAAGTGCAAATCTTCATATCCACACACACTGGATAATACTATGGAGAGTGATCATTTTGTATTGAGAGTGGCTTGAACTCAAGACTTCCGACATCTCAAATGAGATCTTGACCGCCAAGCTAACTCTCACTGATTAATGTGACCACTAGTTTGACTTTTGGGTATGCCCCATCTGAACTGGGTCCCTTATTTGCATGAATCTAATGGTCACGTATGGAAAGTGGAATGATGTACTGCATATTTAAAATTTATTTATAAAGTCATCGTGTTTTCCAATAGATTTATGTTAGATAGGACTTATTTTGTGATTGAAATAATTGAATAATTGGATAAGTCATTTAAGAAATTATCAAATGATTCAAAATAGAATCCATTATATTATTCTAACTCTTAATTTAATTAAGATAAAAACTTTAAAATTAGATAAAATTTATTACTTGTGATGTTTAATCTAATGGAGAGGATAGATCAAATGAACATAATCAAAGTTGAAATTAAATCTAAAGAAAAAAATAATATTCTAGATGATTTAGTTTTTTAATTAAATAGGCTCTACATGATACCAGTCACTCGGCTAGACAACTCTGACTGTAGTTTTGCCCATATTCTGCTTGTAAAGTTTGACTGTAGCTTTACGTTGAGTAATCTGCGGTTTTCTACGCGTAAATTAAAAAAAAAAAAAGTTTACTTAAATGAATGTTTTAATTTATTTTATTTTATTTTTTGATAATTTAAGAGTAGGTAAGTTGTATAAAATGTTAGAATTGGAAAAAAAGTACATGAAAAAATTATATACATTCTTGAGTAAAAAAGAAAAAGAAAAAGATTTATTTAAAAATAGACTAAATTAAAATCTGAATATCCACAATTAATTTTATTTTTTAAAAAGTTTATTTATATTTTGTTTGTTGGATGTGGTAGGGGTGACATCATTTAGCATAGATCTGGAGTCCAAGAGGGTGACTGTGATGGGCCATGTGTCCCCAGTTGGAGTTCTTGAGAGCATTTCCAAGGTGAAGAAAGCTGAGTTCTGGCCTTGCTAAAAGAATTTACATCCCATGGAAAGTCAGTAAGAGTATTCAGGTAGGAATCACATGGTGGTAAAAGAATTTTCCAAGAAAGTTGAGATAAAAAACTTTCTTGGAAAGTTCCTGTAGGTGGTAATGGGTCAATGGACTAAGACATTTTGAAGAAGGAAAGGTAGCATGCGAATTGTGGTAGATAGAGTCATGTAACTTATGTTAGATGTCTGAGTTTATAATAGTTTGTATTTGTTCTCTACTATTTATGGAATTGGCTTTCATGAATGACAAAGCCAAATGACATTTAATTCAATCATCAATATCTTTCGTTTTTTTTTTTTATTAAGTTGTTTGCCTTCTTAGAAGATCTAATTAATCTTCGGTACATGTGTAAGCCTCCCTATTTATACGGACTGAATAACTCTACAGAGAATGGTCCTTTAGCATTAAATGAGAATCGAACTTAGGACTTCTACTTCTTAAGACAGATTTCTGATCATCACTCAAACTCCTTTGATCATTAATATCTTTCGGGACTAAATTACTTTTTGTTTTGTTTGTGGGCATTAATTTTATGTAAAATTGGGTAACCTATAAAGTTCAAATTACACGTGGACTCACTTACTCTGCTCCATAAGATGGAAAAAGATGGTACAGTATCATGAATTCTTTGGGGCCCAATACTTTAGACAACCCATAAAAGTGCAATGACTGCAACTCAATGGAATTACTGACAAAGGAAGTGGTCCTCATTTCTCACTTATACTTGGCTGCCACAATCTACCTTCTTAAATTTCTACCACTTATGCAGTCATAATTCCCAAAGGAATGCAAGAGACTCGACATACCGTTAACAATCTTCTTCTATGTACAACACACTCGTTGATGTTGCCTCACCTTCGGGCCCAATTACTCCTTGAGCATAAAGTTGACTTTGTCATAAGTTAGGGTAACTTTAAATAAATTGTATAATAAATTTTAATATCTTAATTAACCGGTGGAATAACACAGTCTCATATAAGTCTTTCATTTTCACCCATCACAACCAATGTGGAACTCTTGTTCGCACCTCAACAATCTTCTCCTCGAACGAAGCTCTTCGGCGGATTGAACATCGTCAACCATCCCGTTCCGCTAGGATATACCTGAGTCCACATCTTGTGGCTTGGGAACCTGGATATGATACCACTTGTTGAGACGGGACTTCCAGCCTAAAAGACTAGCATATTAGTGGAGTCAACCAAGTCCTATATAAGTCTTTCGTTTTCCCCCTTCATAACCAATGTAGGACTCGTTCGACTACCCAACAATCTCTCCTCGAACGAGGCTCTTCGGTGGATAAAACATCGTCAAATTTATAATTAAAGGGCCCAAGCCCATGTTAACCGAAAAAGTCAAACCTGACCCCATATTAAATTGAATTGCATTCGTAGGACCCAAACCCAATTCAAGCTCGAAATGTATATGCAAGCTTTTCATGACTCAAGCTTCTTTACAACAAAATTAGAATTTTTGTATTATATAATAATATAAATTATATACTACATAAAATCTTAATTAAATAAAATCATAATTTTAAATTGTAGCTAAAATTTGGGCTTTCATGTACAACACAACCGGCCCAAATTCTAGTTTGGGCCTGATATTCAGGTCCAAAAATGAGACTGACCTCACCCTGTATCAATCTAAACCCACATTTTTCAATTTTTTTATACAAGCTCCAGTTAAAAGAAACTGTTGGAGTCAGTCGCAAGCACTCAACTCCTACTGGGTTAAGCATCTTCAACTATTATCCCTATTAGGATATATTTAGGCATTAAAATATATTTATATTTAAGATATATTGTATTTTTCTATTTAGACATTTCCTCTTTATTTTATTTTGCTGAATTTCATTTCACCAAGGCTCGAGCCCAATCCAAATACTTCCAACTGTTCGAAGTCAATTCTAAACTCTATGTGTTATTCTACAATCCCAATGATCCTTGAAAATTACCTCCAATGCCGCCACCCACCCTATTTCTTTGGAATGACAGCCACATCCGACTAGCACAGAGTCTCCGTCAAGGTTACGTTCCGCCACTCACCTCCGCCACTCTTTGGAATGTATCCTTCACCTTCCCTTCTACTCCTTACTTGATTGAAATTAAGGAGAACTTAACCCATGTCTTTGATCAAACCCCACCTCCAGAAACCTTTGATTATAACAACTTTGACATCTACAAGGTCCAAGATAACCCATGTCGATTGAAATTTAACTCAGTTGTGAATGTTATTCTGCAAAATACCAACACATTGGAACCAAACGTTAGCGAGACATCCATGGCATCTCCATGGTCATGATTTTTGAATGTCGGGACATGGTAAAGGAGTGTTTGATCCAGTAAATGATCCAAACAAGTATAATTTAGTAATCTATCAAGGGCTGTGGTGAATCCAAAAGGACTAATCAGATTCTTCAATACTGTAGAAATCTTTGTTTAGTAGTGTCTTTTTTAATCAAGATGTTGATCTCTTAGAGCATTCAGACTAATCTTCACTTCCTCAAGACAAGTGTAAGTCTCCCTACCCATAAGACACCAGGTAACTCCATTGAGAATGACACTTTGGAGTAAAATGTGAATCGAACTAAAGACTCACGCTTCCTGAAGCGGGTTTCTGGCCATCACTTCAACTTCTTTGAGTTATCTTTATTTAATAGTTAAACATGGATTTAGTATGTATATGCTTGTATGGAACTCTACGTTTCTATATTTCAGTGTTGTGGCAACTTACAATTAGACAGACAAATTGCATCATTTCTCTTCTAACCTCTTTTGTAAGCTCAATAATCATCGATGAGAGTTATCAAAAACCTAATTACTAAACCACGCAGATGTCTAAAACCACACCCAACATAGAAAATCTAAACGTGTTGAACATACTCTAAGATACTACCACATAGTAGCCACCAATACAACTCAATTTAATTCATATGGGTTTAGTTCAACTGGTTGCCTCCCGTCTCAAGAAACAGGAGGTTACCAGTGTGAGTCCCCCATGACGTAACCTTAGTGTGCCCTATGAGTAATGGGCTCACCTGTGGAGGTTTTACACTGGGTATCCCACGATTTCCCATATGTAAATTAAAAAAAAAAAACTCAATTTAGAGCTAAAATCATCATATTCAATACATAAATGTCTCCATACATGTCACTTGGCTTAGACCAACTTAGTTAACCAAGTAGATTAGTAGATTAACCAAATTGTGTTATTTATTTCACATAGAACATTTCGGTTGTCTATTTTAATTTTCTTTTTTATTTAAGTGATGCCCATCCGGCTTTGATCCAGTCTTCTCAATACTCAAATCAGAAGGTTAACTTCTCCATCATGTGTCGCAGCTTTGATGTCCCATTTGTAGCTCTTGATATCCTAGGATACACCAGAAGGCCTCATGTTAGTCTATTTAGTAGCATGAAATTTCTAGTGAAAACAAAGTCCTACTTAATTTATAAAATATTACTGTTTGGTACAACTTGAAATTTTACATTCTTTAAATGCAAGTATGATATTTCATTTGGCACGATCATAGAAAGGACCTTTGTAGTGTATTCTAGTCATTTAGTATGTACATATTCCCTCTATCCTAATTTAGTTGTCTGATATAGATTTTAGGATTGTTTCAAAATAATTGTTCTATTTATATTAGAGTAGCATAAAATGTATTTAAAATGGATAAGATCACATAAAGTGATAGCTTTATATAAAGAATTTCTTAAAATACAAATGTTTCAAATCAGACAACTAAAATAGGACAGATGGAGTATATAAATTCTTTTACCTTCTTAAAATAGTTGGAGTAATAGTTGGAGTAAGAATTTAATGACAATAAAAATGATGTATTAAGGTCTCTCACTATTCATCCATCTGACATCCTAATCCACTTCCTTATAAGTTACCTAAAATATCATTTGTACCTTCAATAGAATAAGTTAAGCTAAATGTTTATAGAGCAAAGTCTAAGTAGAAACGCCTTCTCACTCTATTTTAAATAATCACTCTTCGTAGAGTTACTTAGTGTGTGTATGTATAAGGAGACTTGCACATATCTCAAAGATTAGTGAGACATTTTAAAAAGTCCATTTATAATTAAACATGCTTAAGAAGGTGCATATCTAAAGTGAGTTAACCCCAACCCGTGAGGGTTGGCTTGACGGTTCAGAACCCGAATAAACTATGGGAGGTTGTAGGTTCAAGTCCCACTCTTTAAGAGGCCTGGATACCTTGGACTTAAAAAAGAAAGTGAGCCAACCCCCCTATTTTGAGTCCATTTCCATAAAATCCAAACAGTATTTGCAAGTTATCTATCCTAAAATTCGATAAATATCAATAAAAAATTAGACGTTATTTGAAAGTAAACACAAAAATATTGATTAATAAGTATATATTAGGATCTACACAACTGAGAACAATCAATTTAATGAAAAATTATTCTATAATGATAGAGGCCCTACCTTAATTCATTGGATGTCACCACTCACCAGAGCTTTTGTCTTGTGTAGGTGACAATTCAGACTGCAAATTCCTCTCGTCTGTCCCTTCTTGGAAACCAAAATGTTTCTGCTTGCGGTCATCATTTTCAATAATCAATTATTTTTATTGTTAATATGTTATTAGCAACCCTACAAGTAACTAAATTATTTTCGTTAAAAAAATTCTACACATTTAATGCAATTGTATGAACTTGTGTAGTTTTCATAAATTGTTTAAGTAAGTAACTTCGCTAAAACATTTTATTGGTTTAGCTATTTAAATAATGAAAAAATATTTTAGACATTTAAGGTGCTTAAAGAGTGGAGTGCAGTTTGCAATTGATATAAAAGAAAAAAAATAACTTTTACAATTGTTGAAAATATAAAGAAATATTTTAAAATTTAGACAAAAGATAAAGAATTTTGCAAATCACTCATTTGCAATTAGTTAATTTTTCAAAAACTTTAAAAAATGACTAATTGTGTGAATAATTAATCAATAGATAAAAATAAGAGTAATTAGTGTTGTACCACAGTCAAGCTAAATGTGTTCTCCTTCAACTGAAACGGCAACATTGACCTTATATCATAGCCTACCATCCCTTGCTGCGATCATTAGAATCAATTTACAGGGTGATTAGTAAGAACAAATCATAGATGAATAAAATTATAAGTATTTTGGTTATTTTATCCATGTAGAAGTTGCTAAAAAATTTATAATGATTTTTTTGAAATATACAATATATAATGTTTCATTTTCGTGAGAGATAGTATGAACGAAAATTATAATAACAGTTACAAAAATTTAGACTCCCCACAGCTTTTCTTGATTGTTTGCACCACAATTCTCTAATGCTTGTGCACTAGTGGATCCAAATTCGTTGAGTTTACTTTAATTAGATCACATAGTCCATGAGAACAAGAAGTCAAGAACTATCAACTAATAACTGCCATGTAGACATAATTCAAAGGTGAATTGATGATTTTAACCTTACAAAATTTATTAAAACTTTTTATAATGTGGGATGTGTGAGACATGGCGGTGTGGGTCCTGAGGGATTAGTCTTGATAGGTCAATACCTCAGGGATACCCTCGTTATTAAAAAAAAAAAATTAAGAGCATAGGATTTAAGGTGGCACCATAAACAATTTATTGCTAATGTAGTATAAGATCCAGATTTGAATTCTCTAGCTCTATTTCACTATATTAGGAATTTAGAATGTTGGGTAACTTAAATTTTAAATGGATTATGACCTGAAATGTAGAAGTCGGTCCTTTGCAGCCGTTGGGTGAGGAATTCCCTTGCTGGTGTGAAGGCATGCTTTGTGTATCGTGGCCCACCGGTTGCTTCAATCACAACGGTTGAGATAAAAATTAGACTTTACAAGACCATTTATGGTATAAAACTCGTATCGTACTTATAACTCTATAAATTTATCAAAAATGCAATACACAAACTGACATTTGAAACAAAATTCTAAAAGTAGTTTACGCTCAATAAAATAGGATTAGAGTTTGATATTCAAGAGTAGTCTAAATCATTATTAAATGTTAGACATTTTGATAAATCAATGTAGAAATACTCAACAGAGAATCTTGGGTAGAAGGAAAAAAAGTTTAGTATTAAATAAGAAAGTAAAATGTACTGGGCCTCGAACCTTAATATTGCAAATTTGAATTATCCCTTTTTAAAATATACTCTCTCTGTCTCAAAATATTTAGTCCTATTTCAAAAAATATATATTTTTTAAAAATCATTTTTACGCGGAGCGCGTCAAAAGCCTACTAATAGATTTTATGAGTTAATACAAACCTAATAAAAAAAAAAAGGTCTGGACAATATCTCATTGTATAGTTACTGCTACTCAATTATGTTTTCCTAACTATGAAGCAATGCATGATTGATATGATAAAAGTTAGAGGTAAAAATATTATAGAATATCACATATGGATAAGTCAAAACTTATAAAAGAAGATCGTCTTCTATCAAATTAGAAAGTGATTTATACCTTATCGAAAAGGTTAAAACTTTGCTTTAATATAAAAATAAAGAAATAGAACAAGTAATTTAGAAATACATATACGACAAGTATTTTGAGACAGAATGAGTATATATATGTATACACTAATACATTCAAAGAGAGAGCATATATATAGTTGATACCTCTGAGTTATGGTTGGCTAAGGGCTGCAAATATGGTGGCGAAGACGACATCTGAGAGCCAACCATTCCCTGCTTTCATATTGTGGAAGATCTAAAATTAGTCTTCAACAGAAAGGATTTTTTTTCTGAAAGATTCTTCTATATTTTATTTAGTAGGCTTAGATGAACAGGCTCTTGGAGCTGCTAACGAGTCTCACATTGTAAGTACATATTAGCTTCCATCTAATAGACTAGTTTTTTAGAATGGATACCGCATCCTAACAAGTGGTATTAGAGCTAAGTATCAGACTATCTCATATGGATTCAAAAGATCCCTCAAGCCAACTCATGGCAAGCCTCGTTCAAGGGAGAGATTGTTGGAGTTGTAAAGAGTTTTACACTAAAAGTGTTGAGGAAGATCTAGAGATTTATAAAGAACTTGATTCACTCCACCTAACACGTTAGTCTTTTGAGATGGATACCCAGTCGTAACAAGAGTATAAAGAGAAAAGAAAAATCAAATTAAAAAATAAAATAAAGAAAAATACTCTCTCAGAAGAAAATAGGTTTTATAAAACAAGGAGAACGAAAACAATTACCCTTTTTCTTATTTAATAAAATATCAAACAGAGAAAAGAATCTTACTTTTTTCTCCTTACTGCTTCAAAGATGCCCATATAATAATTAAAATCTATGAAACAAGAGTTTTTAGGCGTTAAGAATAGAATAAAACCTGAGGAATGGGATGAGCGGGTGGTGTTGGAAGTATCGGGTATGGCAAACGTGCATTGAGAGGGCGTCGACGGCCCATAGTCACCTCACGTACTGGTACCACCTTCCCTTTCCTATAATTTAAAAAAAAAAAAAAAACACAAATTTTTAATTATAAAAGAAAAAATAAAGAAGAATTTGAATTTTAAATTTAGATAATCAAACTACTTTGACCCGTTTGACCAAAATAAATAAGATCATTATTTAAAAACTGAATCAAACCATACAGTTCAACCTAGTTGAATTGAAGTCCATCTTTAACACAATTTAGTTCTTAAGTGATTTAGTTTGTTCAAAAATTATTTCTATTATTACTTATTTAATTTTCCTCTGCTTTTTTTAAATGATCATTTTCCAGCGTTGTTATAATACCACGATTTTGATGTGATTTTCCATTTTTATAATTTTTTATCTCTATTTTCAAACTTAGCAAACTATTATATCTTTGAGTTATATCGACATCACATTGTAAAAAAATTGACTTTGCATATGAATTTAATTAGACAAGATCATTATAAAAATCGTTCATTTCATAGTTTGGTTTTAAAACATTAGATGGGACAGAAGTCTTTTGTGGAAGTAATAAAAGTCTCATATTAGTTAATTTATGAAATCAATGACTTTATATAATACTTGAGGTACCGTCTTCTCTACAGTTAGTTTTTTAGAGTGAGTTATACCTCAAGAATATCATCAAGTCATAGTTTTCTAACATAGTATCACAGCAGGTCCCACATGCAACCATATGGTCGAGCTGTACGGGAGGGCAAGTGTGAAAGTGACAAAAGTCTCACATCAATTAATTTGAGAAATTAATAACTCCATATAACACTTAAGGCACCATCCTCTCATCGGCAAACTTTTGAGAGCGAGTTCTAACATCTTTTGATGTCTCTTATTCTTCTAACATTCTTCTTATAATTTTGCATATATGATAAATGCATTAGTTGATATCAAAATATTTGTCCAATTATAATAACATGTACCGGATTGATATTTTAAATATATTTATATCTAAATTGACAATAACATATATAAAAAGATATTTTAAGTTTTAAAGTGACACATCTCATTGACTATCTATTCTTAAAGTCTGAAAATTTTGAAAAATACAATCAATAATTAATCATAGATGAAGACTTCATAAAATAATCTATATATAGAGTTGATATACATGAAATATGAAATATCATATCACACTTCTTCAAACTAATATTCCTTAGCAATGGAATGTACAAAATTACAAATCACAACAACTGGATAATATTTATCTTTCCATGGCCTTTTTGAAAAAATCTCAAATGAATTCTAAAATTTTGTTTCATTGCATTTTTTTTTTTACCATAAGAGAACCTCTGAATAATTTTATTATTTCACACAATTGAGACATCTCCTAAAAAATATTATAATTATAAAAACTTTGGAGATGGCATAAGGAATATAATTTCATTTTTTTTTTTAAATAAGGAATAAGGATGCATAAGTTATACATATACCTTAAACCGTACACGTGTCGAGCTTCCATTGGTCGCAATATCAGTTCTTTAGCATTGAAATCTATCTACTCACAGCCAACATTACAAAAATCAAATTCCACTATTCTAAAATAACAAATGAGGAATATGAATAGTGCAAAATTCATTTGATGAAAATAAAATGTAAATAAAAAATAGAATATTTATTTTAAATTAAAATTATTTGACCGGTTTCTGAACCATTGAGAAATTACAATAATCATTTTGTTTTGGACCCCCAACTATACTATCACTAACTGATATATCAATTTTCATAATATTGAAACAAAAAATCAAATTCATTGTCTGTAACTCTCTATATCATTAGTATAAAATAAGTATCCACGTATATATATTGACAGAATAACTGATATAATTGAAATATCAACTGATATTATTAATTTTTAAAATATTAAGATGTCCAGGTTTCATAGAACACTCGATTAATCTTCTAACTATGGCGAGTTCTTAACTATCACTCTAATCCTTTTGAATTATATCTGAATTATATTTCATCTTTCTTTTTAAATACTTAATACAATTTTTTTTTAAATGAAATTAGACAAATCGAGTCACTTATTACTCATTAGTTTTTATAATTGAATTACTCAAATTTTTAAACTTCAAAATATACAAACCAACACTATCAAACCATGTGCCAAGTACACTTATTCTTAAAAATAAAAAGAAAAAAGAGAGCTCTTCGGAGTTCTAAATATATTTTATTCTCTTTTCTAAAGGTGTAAAATCAATTATCATATTAAAATTTAAAAAAAAAAAAAGCCTTGATATATATGTAACCTGACCCGACCTGACCCGCCCAAATTCTAACCCGAATACTGACCCGACTCGTATTCTGAACATATTTTAGCCTAATTTTAGTCGGGTTGAGTCGGGTTACCTTATAAAATCATCGATTTGACCCAAATTTCATGCGGATTTTTATCTTCTCAACCCGTCCCAACCTGCATGATTTCTCGGGTCGGGTCATGTGGGTCTGGCCAAAACCCGACCCAAGTTGCAGCCCTAATTCCTGTACAATTTTTCAAAGAGATTAACCTTTTTCGTGATATGATCACCGTATGTATAAGAAATTTATTTAAATACATGAAAAAAAAAATCAACTTGACTAAATCATCAAAATCAAATCATATTTCTAAATTTTCAATTTTTGATCAATTTAAATAATATATTTAATCTTTATTTTTTATAAAATTTGAAAATATAGTTCAATTAATATGATCAAATAGTATTTTCAGTTAACTACCTATTGACACCTAGTGGGTGGTCAGTAGGTCCCACTATAACGTGTATATCTGTGACAAAGTCGTCCTTACGTCTGTAAAAGAGTTCGTTCGTAGAGGCTGGTAGAAAATTAGCCAGCCACCGGGCGAAAAAGCAGGGAGGCCACAGAAATAGAAATTTGCATTCAATTTAAAGGACAAACTTGTCATTATTGAATTTCTCTGTTCTCTACACATGTCTCTGGACGAATAGACATTAAAGAAAAATATAACCGCAATTACGTGCTACAGAAAATTTCAACTGCGCAACAATTCCCATAACCATCGTCTACCCATCTTTTGTAAAATTGATTTTTCATAAAATTAATCTATTTTGAAGGTTAATTTTTATTTTAATAGTGATTACTTTTCAAATATAATAAATTTTATTTGTATACAAACATCAGTCTAAAATTACCTCCTTGAATTTGTTATTCTTTTAATCATGCCATGTGTTTTTTTTTAATGACCGAAAGTATTTAAGTATCTTGTCCGATTAGTCTTTCAAAGCATGTGCACGTCTCTCTGTGTATGTGTCAAGTTCAACGGTAAAACTTATCTCACGGAAAGTGGCTCTATAATATAACGTGGATCTGCTGAATTGACTTAGCTTTCTACCAAAAATTACTTTGACAAGATTAACTAAGTTATATTTTTTTATAAAAGTTTAAAAACTAATTCAAAACATTAGATTTATAGATTTCTATATAATTTCATATATCAAATTAAAATGATGTTTTAAAATTTTAATATTAGTAATAAAGTTTTCTAATAGTGGGTTTGAAGCTGACCTTTCTCTTTGTGACACGTCTCCATGATCCATGATGAGCAGTCTCATGCTCTTGGTCCTCGTCTGATTTCCTGAACAGCCTAAGAGGAGGAAGAAATGACTATTAGTATATAGCCAAGAGCAATTTAATTCAAAACTTTAAAATTATCAAGCTTTTTTTTTAATTTATATATAGAAAACTGCAGAAAACTCAGCGTAAAATCTTCACAAGTGATACCCACTACTCTTAGGGCACACCAGGTGAGGTCATGGAGGCTCAAACTTGACACCTCCTGCTTTAATTACCAAGCTTTAAATATATGAGATTTAAGATTGATATAAATTAAAGGGATTTGAATGATGGTAAGGTATCCGACTCAGGAATTCATTCTAAAAGGTCATTCTCCATAAAATTATTAAATGTGTGTAAGTAGAGAAGCTTGCATATGCTCTGAAAAAAATTTAGTAAAAAAATTTAATAAATGACATGATGAAATGGAGTATAATGGAGAGAGAACTCATTGATGGGAGTAGCCATCTCAGCCTTCACTCTTCGTCTAGTTTGTGACCTGAAATAGAAATGCATATTTGCATGCATTACAACACGTGAGAGTGAAATTTATTTAAAAAATTTAAAATTCAATCACCTATAAACAAATATATTGGCCATGCAATGAATTTCAATAACTAAAATGATGAGAAAATAGATGATGATGATGATAATATAAAATTACACAATAAAAGAAAATAAAATTGAATCAAGATAAAAAGTTAGAGACTTGGAAGCTGAAAAGAGGAGAAAAACCATCAAATTTAAAATGAAAAAAGCAGTAAAATATACTAAAATTGAATGAATCTGCAAATAATTTTGCTAATCAACATCATACTAAGATTGGAGAAAGACATGTTTAATGCAATAACAGAGTTAAAACAAGAACTTACAACTGAATTCTTCAGAGGAGAAAAAAAAAAAGGAAAAAGGAATGATGAAGGAAGTGGAATACTTAAAATGAGTTTAAGAAGCCCTCACAATGTAGAGTGAAAGGGTTGGTCATGTATTTATAGGAGGAAGAGAGAGGGAGAGTGAGATTAATGATAGCTTTGAATACTTGACTTATCAAACTTTAACTTTTCGTGAGCACATGTGAGTATAAATTCTTATTTTAAAAAAATATATTGTTAAACATTTAATTTTATAAAATATCTCACTAGTAAAACATGTAATTTTTTATCGAATATTGTTGTTTTACGGTTATTCTTAAATAGGAGATCAATGTACTAGTAAATAATGTACAATTGTGATAAAGAGAAAAATTGTTGGATATTGTCAAAAGCTATAGTTTTGAATAAATGATTTCGAAAGATACGTGGGAACGATGAGGTTGACCGTTCAAATAAACCATCTACACTTGTAATTAAAGTATGGATTGTCGAATATTGTCAAAATCGGAAATCTAATAGAATGGTTTGAGTAATTGAAGACTTAAGAACTCTCTTACCATAGGATATACTAAACTTTCTATAGATCGTATCTAAAATACGCAATCTTTTCTTGTTTTAGATAAGTTTTCTTAATTGTGAATTACTTAATTCTTCTCTAAACACATATGAACAATGTAAATAGCACGATATCTTAAAAAAAAAACAAATGGGTTCATATCAATATCTAATTTTATTAGCAGATCATATCAATATCTAATGGCACTTGGTTGGTGTTTTCTTCTCTCTTAAAAATAGTGTTAAGTATTACAGTGATCATGAGGATTACGTTTTCTTTCCTTTGGTAACGTTCGGATTTCTGAGGGCGCGTAGCGCAATACTCTAGAAAGCCTGACGTCATCATCATATGTTGTTGGCAATGTTCCTGCCCCGTGGCCAATTGCCACCTTTGACGTGATTTTTTTTATTCTAAGAGCTCATTCGAGTCACGACTCACTCAGCCGTGTCAACTCGGACTGATATTTTTATCAACCAGGGTCGCTCTAGGTTTGGGGCAGGCTTTTTTTTTTTTTATCTTGTCCATGTATTGTGTTACATATGAAGTATAGTGGCTGAAACACTTAAGTGCTCTGATTATTTAAAGTTGAAGTAATCCTTTCCTATGATTAAAAAGTTATGTAATTAGATAGATCATCATAAAAGTTATTTAACACTAAAAATTTAATCTATTAAATTATCTCTCTATATTATATTTTTCTCTAAGGAAGGGTACCTATTGGCTAATTTTTTATGGAAACTTATATAATTCTTCAATGTATAAGTGATCTTTTTTATGTTGCTAAGTTTGTACTTTAAGATATTTAAGTATAGAAATCTCTTCTCTTTTTTTTTACATATTTGGTTCTATCTATGGTCTACTAATATGTTAGATTAAAATTTTTAATTTTCTGAAAATTAAAAAAATTTAATATTTGGAGCAAGGGTTTAAAATTCGATATTGGCCAATATATTGGCAGCGAAATTTCTCTCTCCATTTAATTTTTTTTAATTTCTGAGTTTAAAAAATGGAAAAAAAATTAAACAAAAGGTAATTTTTTATAAAAAAATCTTAATACATAAATATCAGCCGGGCCCACTAGCAAAAATTTATTTGAAAAAAAACCGATATCGGCTAATACATATTGGCGATATATATCGAATATCGTCCGATATCAACCAAATACGGCCGATGCAATACATATCGGCCGATATATATATATAGGTTTCAAAAACCGATATATATCGGCCGATACAGATATTTGTTTCCTTGATTTGAAGATTAGTCGCCAAACCCACAGTTATATATTCAATACTTTTATATTTTTTATTTTAATATAACTAAATTAAAATTTATGAAGAATATAAGCTATGAATATCGTGAATACAAGTTCAAATTCTTTTTCCACAAATTCAAATTGGAAAATAAATTCAGCTACTCAGTTTAGGTTTAGCAAATTCAAAGAAGAGTGTGCCATCAAATAGTGATTCTCATTTACATAGTGAGAAATTAGGAGCAGAATTGATGGAAAATATCCGGCCAGCGATCTTGCCACACACATTTTGTGTATACAGACACGAGTTTTACCGTAATACCCAATTTGACTTCCACTTGTCGTACCGAAAAAAAAAAGAATATCAGAAATTTATAAACAGAGCAAATCGACTCGCCAAAATTCATAAACAGTGCAGTCGGCTCGCCAAAATTGCAAATCGGTTCGCCAAAATTCATAAACAGTGCAAATTGACTTGTTGAAATTCACATGAATAGTAAAAATTAGTCCGTCAAAATTTTATTGTTCATGCTGGCCAAAATATCCAGCTTTTAATTTCCTTATAGAAGAAAATCAACATTTTTCAAAAATATTAATAGTTTGAAATTTGAAAATTATCTATAAAAACCACTCCTGGTTGGAAAGTGAATTAGAGAAGTGTGGGCCGTCCATGCAGGATTATTAGTGACATGGATCGGCCGTCACGTGTCCTTGGTGAGATCTGAAAGGATTTGATTCACCTTAGGCTTTAAGCCTCCACGTAGGCATGGACGAAAATGCCACGCTGGTCTCGTGATATGCTAACTCATCTCATACCAATTATAAAAATTAGATAAATAAATAAATAATCATAAAACAATTAAATAGTTAAAAATAAAATCCACTAATAATAAGAATGTATTAAATAAATACTAAGTTTAGTTGAATCTAAATTTTTTTAAAGTTTAGATTCATCGATTAATTAGCCCTTTATGGGCTTGCACACCCACACAAGTTCAGGTTGAGCTCATTTTCAGGCTCAAAAATCAGGTCTGAATTATAATTCAGGTCAGATCGGGCTAGTACATAAAAGCCCAAATTTGGCCTAAAAGCTCAAACTTAGCTACATTTTATAAAATATTAGTTTTATTTGACTGATATTTTATAAACATATAGTTTATTTGACTTAAACATTGTTTTATGGAGTTACATAAAAAATCCATTTTAACACTACGCCCAGAAAAGCCCACATTCACATTTTGTCTAGAAATCGGGCTCAAGCCCTACATATAACATTTGGGTTGGGCTCAATTTCAAGTAATTCAGGTTGACCCGAGCTCCGGCTCAGACTGAAGCCCAGCTCGGCCGGTCCAAGTTGCACCCATACCACTAACCTCTGAGATTTGGTGGAATCCCTTTGATATTTAATTCATGATGTTCATAGTTTAGAAATAAAAACAATAGGGAAATGTGAGCTTTGCAAAGATGTGTTGTGGAGCTCCCTATGTATGTATATTTTATTTTCTCTTTGTACATTTACTCCAATCAAATTCTTCATCTCTGTACATTTTAGACAAGCTCTACTCCAATCAAATTCTTCATCTCTATACATAACAAACGAGAGTGACCCTTTATCTTAAGACTTCCCGCAAACAATAGCGGGTTTTTGACCACCAGACCAACTTCTCAAAGTTTTAACAATGTTTTTTTTTTTTTTTTTGAATGGTAAAGAAAAGATTTCATTGAATAAGAAGAAAAACAAGAAAATTTAAAAGGTTTAAAAGACTTATACTCAACAAAAGAAAAGTGAAGCAAAATAACATCAAAAGTACACTAAATATTATCCCCCTTATAGCCAAAAGGCGCCACAATTCAAACCATCCACTCCATTTTTCGCAAAAAAGTCCGCCAAACCATTAGCCTTAACAATGTTGCTTGTAACGAGATACATTCTTTTTTTTTTTTTTCCCTTCTATTGTTTTTGAAGGTTCTATTACTATTTATACGAGAGGTTGTAGAGTTGAAATTTACGCAAACAAAGAGGGCTTGAATTGAGAGATGTAAAAATTGGATCGAGTCGTTTTTTGGACTTGTATTTAATTAAGGTTTGAGAGATCTCTTATATTTTGTATCTGTGGTTGACACAATAATTCTTACATTACTCTCTTCTAATTAGTAGCTCCTAGATGAAGGTATTATGGGTGCAACTTGATTTGGGCTAAACCCACACCGGCACAGCCCAATCGAAAAAAAAAAACTTAAACAAGGGTCAACTTCATCAGGGCCCAAACACGTATATACTTATGCCAAGGGTCGAAAAATCGGCCTGGTCTAGATATTTTCTCTTCTCAATTTTTTTTTTTTTTTGAAAATCTCAGTGGTTTTTTTTTGAAAAAAATCATTTAAAAAAATAAAAAAGGTTATTTAAAAAAAATAATTAAAAAATATAAATATCGGCCGATATCTAGGCCAATATTAGCCTGTATCGGACGAACATCGGCCGAGATATTGACCGGGCCCACAACCGATATTTTTTTTTTTTTTTTAAAAAGAAGAAATTCAGCCGAGATCTCGGCCGAATTTTTTTTTACCCGAGATATCTTTGCCAATTTTATACCCCTGCCTTATGTACTCATGTACAAATATTCAATTCTAAAATCAGCCATTCCCCAAATACATCTCTAAATAGGTTTTCGAATCACATATATACTTATTTGTGGACAGGTTTTTATCATATCCAAAAATGGGAAAGTAGCGATAATGGGATTATGATGGGAAAGGTCAAGAGAAATATAAGGTTAACTGAGAAAAAGACTAAAAACAGGAAGGCCCATCTGGACTCTTATTAATTGTCAGGTTCATGCTCTATTTTTAATAAAGAGGGCCCACTTGGGCCCAACCCAACTTTGAGCTCTATAATTGCAATGTGGGTCTTTGCTCAAGTTGACTCGAGGCCCGACTCTGTCTACCCAACGTGCAGTGTTGCTCCCCTAGTAGTTAGTCATCAATACAGAACCACATTATTTGATCTTGTCTTATACTCTTATGTGTCATATATATGCGATTCAATTTTATTTTCCTTTTTATTGAAAAATAGATTGTACTTCCTCTACATCATTGCATTTCTATATTTTTATACTATTTTACATCACTTATTCTTGTTCAAGATTGTGCAAAATTTGTAAATAATCTTTTAAAGACAAATATATTGCATGTTATGCCAATACTGGTACCTATTTAATGTCTCAATTATTCTCCATGTTTTGTAGTAGTGGATTTGATCATATACTTACTTGCTTGTAATGTTTGAGAAGTACTGTTTTTGGACAACATTGTTCTCCTTTGGACCTTAGGTAAAAAAATCAGCTGACGTATCAACTATTTATGTAACGGGTGTGATGTCCTCAGCTTAGAGGTTCAGAAGGCCGAGCCCAATGGGGTTGAGATTGTGAAACTGGGCCAATGTCGGTCCGACTAATATGCATGGTTGGTCCGACCAACGGCCAACAGTGGAATGGGAGTGTGGATGTTGGAAAAAGTTCCACATTGCCCAGGAGATGGAAATTTCAGGGGTTTATAAGTGGGAACAAACCCCTAACCCAGCACAACGTGTTTTGGGCTATGAGTTGGAACAGACTCAAAGTAAAGTCGTGCGGGCCAGTGTGGACCCAGAGCAGACAGTATTGTGTGGGTCAAGTCGAGTCAGGGTCGTTACAAATGGTATCAGAGCCCAAGGTTCAAACCCTCTGTCTATATGGGTCTCTTGCCCCTCTCCTGTGTTGTAGTCGAGTTGAGCCCAGGAGGGCCCCAAGGCCTAGGCAGCTAACTTAGTTGTAATCGAGTCGAGCCTAGGACGGCTATGGGCCTAAGTGGGGTGGAATGAGGCCCTGGACCAACTAAGTTGTAATTGAGTCGAGCCTAAGACTGCTCTGGGCCTAAGTGGGGTGGAATGAGGCCCTGGCCCAGGATCCCAGATTGCCGAGTCGAACCGAGGGCGGCTATGGACTCAAGTGGGGTGGATTGTGATGACTGCAGTCCAGAGGCCCAGAAGGCCGAGCCCAATGGGGCTGAAATTGTGAAACTGGGCCAGTATCGGTTCGACCGATGGTGGAATGGGCATGTGGATGTGGGAAAAAGTCCCACATCGCCCAAGACATGGAAATTTCAGAACTTTATAAGTGGGAGTAGACCCCTAACCCAACACAACACATTTTGGGCCTATAAGTTGGACCAAGTCCAAAGTGAAGTTGTGTGGGCCAACGTGAGCCCAGAGCAAACATTATTGTGAAGGGTTACTCACCATGTGATTACTCCCTACTGACTTATCCAATATGTGTCAATTGAGAGATTTACACCTATTCGTATAATTAGTCTCACCTTCAATCTAGAATGGAGACACCCATATTATAAAAAAAGATTAAAAAAAAAAATTGTCCTTTTTTTTCTCTTAAAACAATCTCAAACTCAACTATTGAAAGAGACCTACACCCTAAAATGAAAGACCATCTCTCCTACTTCTCAAACCTGTTCTACTTAACATGAAAAAAAAAATATTATATATTTTAGATACATAGATATTAGATATACATGATAAAGTAGAACGTCTACACTGATAAGTGGGAAATAGAAAACTGTGTTAAGATATTTTGAATTCTTAGAGATCAAAAACCTTCAAAAAAATTACATATTATAATTTTAAATTTTAAATAAAATTATTAAATAAATATTTTTTCTTAAACATTCAATTCAAATATTAAGATAATACCAAATTAACACAAAATTAAATATACATTTATAAAATTAAATACAAATTTCATCATGGGCTCTATATAATGAATGCCCTTATGACTAGTGCATTTTATAGGAGGCAAATAACAATGCATATGAACTTCAAAGAGTTGGTCAAAGTTGATGAGACACAATAAATAATACTTCATGATTGACGCTTTGAATTTAATCCCTAGAGACTCGAATGTAAGATCACTCTCCACAAATTTACTCAACGTGTGGATTAAGAGATTTTTAAGAGATTTTCACACAATCGAGACTAGTCAGATCCCATGTCTGAACAATTTTAGACTTAAAAAATTAAAAAAAAAAAAAAAAAAACCCACGTGGAAAAAGACAATAAAATAAAGTAGATTAGATGAAGACAGCAGCTGTCCCATTACAACCATGACCTCCAAAGCCAAAGAGGCCAGGGGGACTATAGACCAACCATGCACAAATCATTCCATCGTTTCCCTAAAAACAATCCAAAATCTTAACCATTGAAAGAAGAAACTACAACCCCAAAAAATGAAAGGCTTGACTCTCCAACTTTCTCAAACATTCTCTACTTGATACAACCTAGAAAGGAAAAAAAAATATACATGATTATGTGGAACTTTTACAGTGGTGGGTTGAGAAGGCCCTTGATTCTTGTTGTCTAAATTTTAGCAGAAAGCCATTGAGAACTACATGATTGAGCAGCCATTTGGGTTCTCATCACTGAACATGTTGGAGTACTGTTCTTGTTTGTATGATGTTGTCCGAGTGGTGTTGCCGCCGGCAATGGCCTCAACATTCCTGACATAACCAGGAGGGGCTTTCTTGTCATAGGCTTGGGTTGTGTAGGGTTGAGCCACCAGGTTGTAGGGAACATATGGCCATATCTCTGCCTTTTTCCCTGTGGCCTTCACCTTCTTCAGTACCTTGCTTGCCTCCACATAACCAGTCACAGTCACCTTCTGTTGTTTCCTATTTACATCCAAAGATTGCACTCCTACAGACACAAAAACTTTGGATGTTACTATCAAATTGGATCCAAAATCTTTTGAGTTGAGATCTACAGGCATAGCCAAGATCACTACAAAATACAAAAGTTCGAGATGAGAAAGATTAGAACCTTTCATTGAAGAAAGAGCTTTCCTGACTTTGAGCTCGCACCCTTCACAGTCCATCCTCACCTTCAGCTCTACAGTCTGCAGCTGCTTCTGTTTCTTGTGCTTGTGGCCACTCCCCAATAAACCAGAGAAGTATTCCAAAGTACCTCCCACACCCATTTTTTTTTTAATTTCTTCTAGTCCTTGGAAGATGATTCTAATATTTTTCTTTTCTCCTAGACAGCAAGAAAACAAACAAGAGAATTTTTCAACATAAACCAGAGATGTTACGCATCTTAATTCTAACTGAAGACAGAAAATAATAGATTTCCCTTTTGTACAGAAGTCCTCACCTGCTCTTGAAGGTCTTAGAATTTTAACAGATATCCTCTGTTATGAATTCTGCTAGAAACTCCTTGAAACTTCCTCCTCAGTGTATCTGATCTCCACAGCACCAGGCAAATACGAGGACTTTGCTTCTTCCACTCTCTTTAAATAGAATTTGTAGAGCTTTCAAAAAGGTTGAAAGGGTAGAAAGTAGAATACTATCCAAGGAAGGGTGTGGAAATCACCCAAAAGGGTGGTATATTAAACTGACTTTTACTGTGATTCTTGACCTTTGATAGCGTACTGGATTTTTTTTATGTGTGACAGAGGGAAACACATTTAATACTTACAGAACATTGATACTGCATGAAACCTGGTGAATTGGGATCAGTGAAAGTTTTTAGTGTGCTGTAAAAAGGTTCATCGAATGCGGAGAGAGAGTCATAAATGACTGAGTGGAGTGACTGGTCGCAATAAATATCTAGATTTCTAGAATGGTTCAGAAGGTGGAGATATTAATGTTAAACGTAGCGATGGCGGTACTCAATCAAGAGAAAAGATCTTTATTTCCCTCTGGAGAAATTGAAATTTACTGGTAGCGATCTTCTCAGGTTCGTGTGATCATATATCAGTAAAATCGACTAAGTTGGAATTCGCATGAAAATTTTACTGTTTATGTGAATGATAAAATTAACGATACACTAAAGTGTGTGTCAGATTATACAAAATATTTATGAGAGAATCGCTACCTTTATGACCTATAAAAGAAGAGGTATTGAGTTGATTCATATTTAACTTTTCGAACTACTTAGATCATTCTCTACGAATTACTCTCTATCGATTTAATGTGTGTGAATTAGAAAGTTTATACATGCTCGTAAGATCAATCTCACCTTCAAACGTGAATATAAAAAAATTCCCTTTTAACCTGAAAACACTTTTTTTGTGTTTCACATTTAATATTTAGCATTCAGTATTCTTTCTTATTATTTAAAAATTAGAATCGTTGAATACAATATGTTAAAATACAAAAATGATAACATGTCAAAAAAATTAAATACAACAACTTATTGACTGTTTACCATCGAATGATCCAAACTCCACAAAAGATTGCAATTTCTCACATATTTTGTTCATCTCATCGAGTCAAGAACGATGTATGCTTACATCACCGACTCAAAAGTTTCTAAATAACACTTCTAACAAATGATATATATTTCTAAACAACTCTTAATTAGCATCAATTAACCAGCTCTTGATTAACATAAGTATTCACTTAATAACTACTTATATCAAAACATTTTTTTTATCTAAATTGAAAATTAATTACCGTGAGATGAGTGACAATTTGATATGGGTGATATATGAGATTTCAACTCATACCCTAACAGTTTAAATAAGTGCATAATTTATTAGAAGAAAAATAGGGCCTTAACGCTTTGTACCGACATCGCATTGTACTACCTTGATATTGTTGAGTCGTGTTTCACATGATTCTTCCACTATTTATTGATTGATTTATATGACACTTGATAGGTGATGTGGATGTTAAGATACATATGAATTTTTTAGATTTCTCATTTTGCCTTCATCCTCGTCTGTCTGTACAAGTTTTAGGGGACTTTTAGAAATCGGTTCATTTTCAAGTGAATCGATTGACCGAAATGTGAATCGATTTCTGAAATTCCACTAAAATTCGTACGGATGGAAAAAGTAAAATGAAAACTTTATTAAAATCCGTATCTTCTAAAAGAATTTTTTCGTATTAAGATGAGTACATTCTAAAAATATTTATATGAAAATAATTAGTTTGAATTTGATTCATATCATTTAATAGGTGGATGGTCGTTAAAGAAAAAAAGAGTAATGCAAATATTGTTGAGTCGTGTTTCACATGATTCTTTCTTTATTTATTGATTGATTTATATGACGCTTGCTGAGTGACGTCGACTTATCTTATTTATTTTTTAATAAAATAATTAGTTTGAATTTGATTCGTATCATCCAAATAGGTGTCATAAAATTTAACTTTATTTTTATTGTCTACGTTAAATTCTATATATTGATTGAAAACGAACGCAAAATTATCTTACTGAGAGAGATCTCATTTTTTATGTTAGTGGAAAAGAGTCCTTGGAAGAGAAAATATCTCATTTTTTATACTCTTTATTAGAGTTGCAATTCGGGTCAGGTGGGTCGAATTCCTTAAAATTCAACTCGATTCGAGTTGATATATATGGAATCTGATCCAACTTCACCTGAATTCTCAACCTCAACTTTACAACCCGACGTGATCCAAATTCTAACCCTAATTTGGACCAGACCTACATTTTAAATCCATTTTAATCTAATTTTAGCCTGGTCAGGTCGGGTTATCTTGTAAAATCCTCAACTCGACGTAATCAAGTTTCATGCGAGTTTTTACCTTTTCAACCCGATCCGACCCGCTGACCTGAAATTCTCGACCCGACGCGCATAATTTCTCAGATCAGGTCATGTAAGTTAGGTCAAAACTCAACCAGAGTGGTAGCCCTACTTTTTATACTTTATTAATTTAAAAATAACAAATAAAAAAATAAGAATCAAAAGCACCTTCAACATCCATCACACGTGATGTCAATGTCTCCTTGCTTTTTTTATATTTTTTCCCTGCACTTGTTCCTTCTCTCACATTGAAAAGAAAAAGAAAGTCTATTGAAACTTTTCCAGTGGGATTATCTTTTAAATAGATTATGAATATCACAATAATGTAAGTAGAACTATATACATATAGAGTATATGAAGTCTTCACCTAATTGATGAAAATATATAAAAAACTTCATTGTTCAATTCAATTAAAATTTGGACGCCCGTCACATAATTTCAAACAACAACAAATTGTCCTCCCTTGTAATTGAATTTATTGTAATTTAGATGTTGGAACAGACGTGTTGAGATTTATTAACACGTATTCTACGTTAAATTTTGTGGAGTCTGATTGTCAGATATTTAATAGTAATCTCATCTCCACTTGTCCGAAGTCACGGGAGTGGAATGAAGGGCAATTTTGTAATTTTCACGTTATATATTTTGTAGTCCTAATTAGAGTAGTATATAATGTATCTTTTCGTATGAGAAAATGAAAATTATACCAGACACTATCTCTTCTTCATTTTTTGGCCTTTGAATATACTGAATCTAATTTGAACTCGTACGCGAAAGAAAATCACATAAAATCCATGTGTCTTTTTTTTCACTTCCATGAAAGAGAAACAAACAAGTAGAGTTTTCAGTTGTCACTCATGCAATTGTGTTGGTGGATGGTGATTGTCTTGTCCAATTCAGAACTTTGTGTGGACCAAATTCTTAGTTGTTGTGATCTTTTATTATATCTGTTGTTTGATTAATAGCACGACCTACTGCCTTAGGAGGATGTAACATGTCAATTGTATAAAACTATACATTGTGAGCTCTTGTATTTCTTTTTTACAGAAGTAATTTTTTATGGGATTTTTTTCAAAAAATAAGGGCTTTGGTAATTTTTTTTTTAAAATTTACGTATCATTGATGAATAATTATGAAACTTACAAACTATAAACCTATTCCATTAGAAAATTAGAGCATCATGACCCTTATTTGTAATGATTAAAGTTAAATAATTACATAAATACTTATACTATTGAAATTTTAGTTAACTGTACATGAGTTGGATGAGAAATTCCAAAGAATTAGATAATACATCAGGTGATTTTGTAAAAAAGGTTGTAAGGCAACTTAAACCAATCTGACCTATTCTAATATGAGTTTTGTCTAGGCTTAAAAACTTCATTTAAATTTAATTCAAACTGGGTTAAAGTTGACCCTGACCCAATATGTCCAAATTATATATAATTGTATGAATAATTAGCTAATATTTATTTAAAAATGCCAATCTTAGTTATTTGGACTATTGGACTACTAAGTTGTTTTTTTTTTAAGAAAATTATAGTGAAATGGTTTGAACAAAACAACACCTAAAATAACGCATCAAATGCACATAAAATCTATCCCACTGAAACACATAAAATCTAATCTATAATAAATATATAATCTCAATCCAATAGAGTTGAAAACTTGAAATGATGGTTAAGAATCTGTCTTAGAATTTTACTCTAAAAAGTCATTTTTTATAGAATTATTCGATATATAAATGAAAAGGTTTGTACGTATAATGTGAATTGATAAAGTGTTTTAAGAAATCTAAACACTTTAATCATTAAAATAAATTAATAATATCTTTTTTACTAGAGGTTTTCTCACCATCAGTGATTTTATACTTTTGCAAAAGGATACTCAGATATCCATCTACAATTCTACTTTGGCTTTTTGCTGCATTCATACTCATATGATTTGATATGAAAAGATGGTGAGAAATAGCTTTCTTTCTTTTGAATGGACAAATCATACGTACCCTTCCACATCTCACTGAACAGTAAGGCCCGTGATTTGCTATTCAGAAGTTTTTCTTTCTTGTTTTTTACAGAAGGATCTGAGAGTCCTCCCACAGCGTTATATAAGCTAAAGAAATACGTTGGATTATTCTGAGACAAGATCATAATTATTGTCTTATTTTATTAGGCCAGCGATCTCAATCTAATTTGACACGAATTTTACACTATTGTTTATATCATTCATTCTTCGTATTTATCTTCACAATCCTAATCAAGAACATGACCTATATTTAATATGTAATTAAATCAAATATATTAGAGATACAGAAACGGGGTGAAGACTCCGACGACGATACATCGAGGTTGAGATTTTTCTGCAACAAATAAATTAATGATATAAACAAATAGAACTGTCTAATGCCCTGTAAAGGTCTAAGTATGTGAAAAGAAAGGTGGATGGGGGAGTGGAGGAAAGCAGAGGAGGATGGAGAAAGCAAGAAAGGAGCAGCAAAGGAGAAAAAGAAAGACATGAACCAAACGATGGCAACATAAAAGAAATAATTTTAGTGCATTTGGACTTTAGTGCTGAGTTTCAAATATGGATGGCATTAGTTTTCAGTGGGTAGAAAAGTTTTATTGATATTTTAGTCATTTTAGCTTATTTTGGGTGTCAACTTTAAATTTTTAAAATAAATCCATTTACAATTTTTGGTTTGCCACTTTAATCTATAATATATATTTAATAATTTCTGATATTTCTTTCTATTGTGTTCACCTTTCCCACATCTACTAGTTATATTTAAATCAAATCCTCCATTTATTTTATTTTATTTTATTTTATTTTATTTGAAAATCAAAGTGTTCAGACCACTTATTGTTGCCTTTTGCTTTCCAGCGTAAACCAATTAAAAAATTACACCCTGAAATTTGGGTCACTTTTACTTTGATTAACAAGCCACTTTATCTTTCTTGTTCTTTTATTCTCCATAGTCTATACTCTATACCATAGTTTTTAAAAAAAATTAAAAAAAAGAAGTGAGTCAGTCTAAATTAAATAAACTCAATAAAATTTCAATAAGCTTTACGTAATTTTTTAGTCAAATCTGAAAACTTGCCCAAATCAATCCACTTAACAAGATTTAAAAAAATGAATAGCCATTTAGACACCCAACTTTTCTTTTAAGAAACATTATTTCAAATTTTTTGTGTGAAATTACAATTTTACCTCTCAATTTTGTGTGGATGAATTGTCATTGTTAAAAAAAAACAGAGAGACAAAATATTAATTTCAAATGAAATTTTGAAATCAGGTGTCTGCCGAAAGAAAAGTCGGTGTCTAGATGGACACCCTAAAAAAATTGAATTTTCAAATTTTCTAACTATGCTCGACATTATGGAAGCAGCACCCCATATCTTTCTCAAATCTCAATCTTACCTGCTATAGACCTAACTTTACTTGATATAGAAGTGGTGAAGAGTTGTAAAGCTTATTTGTTGCAGTTTTCTATCACTTGGAACTGAAAAAGGAAGGAGAGAAGAGAAAAGCTTTGTAGGAGACAGGGAGAGGAGCAATCTCTTTCCATAAATAAGTGCCTTTAAAGGCATGGACTGGTGGTGGGCCCATTCACACCAATCGTGCTCCATATCAGTTGACTTTTTTGTGACCTTTGCCTTACCCCTTAAGCAAAAATCCAAAAAAAAATAGAGCCTATAATATATTTACGTTACAATGTAATATTATAAAAAGTAAATTTAGTAGTAGCAAAAGACCATTAAACGTAAATACCGATGTGTCGCAACCAATACGTTACGGCCAAGATTTTCTAGCAATGTTGCAGTCGAAAAACAACGTATTAACTATATTTTTACTCAAATAATCATATAAAAATTGCAGATTAGGCACTATAGAAATCCCAGAGAGTACTGGTAGGCCAATCTAGAGAGATGATTAGTTTTCTCAAAGAAGAGAAATCTAGAGTTTTTCAAAATATTAGTTTGAAAACAGGATTTTGGCACAGGCGGTGGGATAAAGGCCTTTGATGATGATGTCCAAAATCGTTGGATGAGAACTGTGTGATTATCTTATTCAAGGGTCTACTTCAACTGTTAGAAAGAAAATGCAAAAAAATGTCCTACATTTTTTTTTTTTTTTTAATTTACGTATGGAAAACCATAAGATACCCAACGTAAAATCCCTACGGATAAACCCACTATCCCTAAGGCACACCAAGGTTAGGCCATAGAGGCTTGAACCCGCAACCTCCTACTTCCTAAGACGGGAGGTAGACAATTGAGTTACACCCATGTGGGTAAAGGCGTCCTACATTTGCTCCCATTTATTATCATAAGCCCTTCTTAAGTTCATTAAAATTCAATAAATCAGCTGTTAGGAACCTGAACATAAATGAACAAGACAAAAAAATTACACTTACAGGGGCATAAAGAGAACTCGGAGAAATTAGATATTTATATATAAAACAGAGACAGAGGAACCACTTCAAGCCCTGATCAATCCAATGACATCAAAAAACGAACATTGGATAAAAGAAAGCCTGCTAGCAAACATTGGATTTACATGGGTAATTTATATATAAAGATCAGTCAGCTACCTATATTATCCATCTTAGAGAAATCAAAGTGTCATAAACAGTAGCAGCAATCTCAGCACACAAAATAGCCAAGATGATGCTAGGCTTAAGGGGCATGGCATGGCTCGGGGGTGTCCTCCCAGCAATTGCTGGAGCAACTGCATGGTGACTACCTGGGGATTTCTGCTGCACATTTGTAGGGAAAAGGTTTTCGGACCCGGCGTGGGGGGGTGAAGTCAATGGCACTCTTGTACCTTCATTGATATCTTGACCTATCCATTTCATCATGTAACACATTAGTTGGAGCTCACAAGATGAGGATCAAACAGATAAAATGAGAAAAATCTAACAGTGCACCAACCAGAAGTGATTAGGTATAGCTTCTGATACATGACATGCTCGTGTGTGCAAAGAGAGAGAGAGATGTGATGATGATGTCTTTATTCTGTGGTGATATTGTGTTGATCTTATATTCAATGGTGATCCAGAAATATACTGGACACCCAACCTTGATTTTTTGGGCATCAAGGGTATTTTTGTATTTGCGTACTTGGTGCCTTCTACATATTGTATCTTTAAGTAATCTCTAGGGTTATGGGAATTCATCCATATTATGAGAGGCATAAGGATGACCTAGTGGTTGAAACACAAGACTTTAGAATTGAGGTCTTGGATTCAATCCATGGTAACTCCAATGAAGTGCCACTCTCTGTGGGATATGTTCAGAGTAAGGTCCCACCGCTTGAACACAGCATGGGTGTGTAGGGAGGCGTGCACATGCCTCGAAGAACTAGTCGGGCGAGATACCTAGACACCTTCGGTTCTTTAAAAAAAGGGATGAGAGCAATGTAACACAATTCTCAAATATAGTTAAATCACTCTCATCTCTCCCTGGACTGCACCAATGATTTGTTCGTTTCAGAGAGAGAGGAGAGCATAGCAATCAAGATCAGGCAGAGAGAGAGAACTGAGTGGGAGCATTTAACATCAGGCAACTCTGCAGTTAATTATATGCAGGATTGCAGCACACGCCCTGCAACCAATTTATAAAATATTTGCAAAGCATCAGATATGGAACTTGTTACCTGAACACAACACTCAGCTCAAGTTTCCCATCATTTTGACTGCTAAGTTATTCTAGCCAGAAAAACATCAGCTGACAGGCTTCCCAAGAAGTCTCAGCTCAGCAGTGGAAAGAGAGATGTCTCAACATTCAAAATGAGTAACAACAATGACGATAAAAAGTGGTTGGCTAGGTTAAACTCACAATTAGAACGTAACCATCCTAGCTTCAGATTCTCCCGATCAAACACCATGCGGTAACCCATCATGAAGTTCTCTGCATTAAAAAATTACATCTGCACTCAGAAAAGCGTAAGGAATAGTTACAAATACATTGTCAGGAAAACTCACGCCCAATCGTGCCAACACTTTCTTTAGTTGACTGTAGAGCTAAACAAAATCCAATCGATTGTCCCTGCACCATTGAAGGGCGTGATTATTTCCTATCAGATCCCTCATTGCAACCATACTGCATGTGCACTAACTAAAAAGTTACATCTGAAGCCTACTTGGTTGACACACCCCCCAGACATTTAGATTTCAAGTAAAAGTCGTAAAGAAATCAATCATGCTACTGCTTCTCAAAATCATAGACTCCCATTTGCCAGTGTAAATTGATAGATAAACATGTAACCATGTCATAGTTGCTCTTATATTACTAGTGGTCAAAATTTCACAAAAATGGACCATAATAATTTTCACTGGCTGCCTATATCCACATTAGAATCTACATCTATGTTCCAATTAAATATTTATGCCACTTTCCAGTCGAAGGTTAAGGGACATGAAACCAGCTACTGAAACATGGAGGACAATATTATGCATGTCCAAGCCAGGAATTTAGGATGCTGAGAAGCATAAGATGCATAGGATACAATAATTCCTTTCTATAGAGATATAGTTGCAACTGGGTTCAAGAAGATATGGTGGTGATGATGATAATAGAAGTAATAATAGAAAGAGGAGACAATAAACCAAGCACCTCTTTAGAGTAGTAGTCAAGATGATGACATGGTGGTCATGATGATAGTAGCAGTAATAATAAAAACACAATAAGCCACGCACCTCTTCTCCTGCGTACTGCAAAATGGGATTGTGAACCACATAGCTGTTGTTGTCCGCAAATGTAAGTGTCAGAACAGGAATCTCCGACAAATCCAGAGAACTGTTCTCAGAAGAAGTGGCCATCAAAACAAAATAATGCAACTAAGTTTGCAAGCTTTTGCACGTTAAATTCAATCAATTTTCCCAACTTTACCTGGCCTTATAACAATACTCAAACAGAGAATCATCAGATCTGAACCTTGAAGCGTTCACTTGCCTATCAAACTATCATTTAAGAGTGTTTAGACAAGGAAAAAAAAATGGCAAGCAATTTTGGTTGACGTCACACAACAAACAAAATACCTCCACGGCAACTCTTCCATACACATTAGCTGGAAGAAATGTGAAAGACGATCCACTATCAACCAATGCTCGGAAGCCAGTTTCGTTGGGACATGTGCTCCCAATACAAAAACCATCCACCCCAACAATATAATAGACACTGTAAACCAAGTCAGAAATCCCCAGTTAAAACGAAAGAACTGATTTATTTAGAATGTTTACAATAAATCTAGCGGCCAACAAGCTGATTCAAGACTAGCTAACAAAGACATGCTATTAAAAGCACATTATAAAACCCATTGGATAGTTCTATAGAACATGACAAGTAATAGAGATATAAAGGCCCATGTAATGATATCCTGCTGCACAATTGCATCCCCTGATAAATACCCCATAACTTATAGAAGGCCTAAGTATTATATTAGAAGCCAAAGAAGTCTCGCATCATGGTTCATTTCTCATATAATCAGACAATTACATACTTTAGGCAAATATGAACTTCGACATCTCCTTTGCCTTTTTAGAGCACAACAATGCAAGAATTTTTCCCAACTAATCTTTCTGATAATTTCTATGGAAACATGATATCCCTTTTTTCGAAAGCATGAGTGAAAGTCATCATTTTCAAAAAGAACCATTCTGAGGAATTGGGGATTGAAAATGCTACACAGGAAATTGGTGCATCAACATGCAAATATAACCCATAACCAAAAGCTACTGTTGAAAGATTTTCTCAGACTGGATATACTATTCTGATAGTTGCTACATATTTATGCAAAGTATTCCAAAAGCAGACTCAAAAGTTTGAAATGACCTCAGATGGCTTACTATTTTCCTTCTGAAGTCAAGAATGGAGAAGATTGTTGAGTAGATATTCCTTGGTCCCCAATGAAAAGTCTACCGGAATCATCTTCATTGAAACACATTGAAAAAGAGTTCCGAACCAATCCTGCTTTTGCAAGGGAGCTTGGTACTGAAATATCCCCAAATCCCAGACCAAGAACACCATCAGGAGCTATTCCATCTAAATAACCACCACTCTGCTTCCTACCACATCTACATTAAAGAAAATAGTCAGTCAACTTAGTTTTGAAGCATCAGAAGCAATCTTTGTCCAAGAAAATAATAGATGGTCGCAAGATGAACCTTATCATAAAGAAACACAGAGAGCATACCCTATAATTACTGGACTCAGCGTGGAACTAGTGGACGTATGCTCACTGCTTGATGCCAAATACAATGTATCCTCAACCAGCATTCCAGAACTTGATGTATTTTCTGAGTAATAGTTATAAATATAGGGGCATGGCTGCTTCGGGGATTTGCAATTAGGTCCCAACAAACATATCTCATCGCTGCAAGAGATGGGTTTGCTAGTTGTTGATTCAGCTGGGCTATACTCATTAAAATCTCTATCCTGCATAATAGATGCCCCAAATACCAAGGAGCACCTGCCAATCAATCACTGGAAATATGTGCTAAAACTGTTACCAAGTCTTAGCAGTATTGTGGGGTTTGTCTTTTTATGTATCTTGTTTTGTCATGTTTCATTGTACTTTTCTTGTTGTTTGTCTTTCCTTTCTTGGCTCTGAGTATATATCTCCTATACTCAGATTCCTTCTATGTACTCCCTTCTTTTCAATGATATTTAGTCGACAATGTTTCAAAAAAAAGTCTTAGCAGTAGAAGTTCAGATCTCAACAACCACTCAAGAAATTAAGATCAAGAGATACTTCCATCATTAGGTGATTAAGTGCTTGTTAAGAAACAAGGAAAAACACAACTAGATAGGGGATTTCTCAGGAACTTTTTCCAGATTGAATTTGCATGCAACGTAAATAGAATTTTGTGTAACGAAAACAAGTTTTCTGAAACTGAAGTTTCCTTCTTCTTCATCATCATCTTCTAGAAAGGTATCTTTCCTAGTTTTTACTGTGTTGTTTTTAGAGTTGAGATTAATAATGGAGCAGGAAAACCAAATAGCAACATGGCTATTTTCAAGGTTAGCAAATACAGACTGCCAAACAGCACATGTAGTATTTTTTGTTTTTTTGAAAGGATGTAGTGTTTTTCAGGAAGTGTTTCCAGTAAATCCACTTTCTTGCTCTTGATATTTTCCTTTAAGTGCATCCATACCCAAGTCAAGACACAGTTTGCTGTTTGACTGTTTCTCATGTGAGGAAACTAAGCTGCATGGATATGGGTGGGATATCAAAGAACGACACAGGTGCGAGGTGTCAAACTTAGCAAATCAAAAAAATAGAACACAGGAACACAGCGCCATATTTAAATAAAATTAAATAAAATTTTATTTTAAATGAAAATAAAGTGCAAAAATGACACTAATAGAAAACAGCATACTAGCTTTTACTAAAAATAACTCAAGTGACAGACATACTCTATATGCTAATCAGGTTTTTTAGAGGAGAAAGGTGTTGAAATGTTTTAGTCTTCTTTGGAAAACAATGTTGAGTAATAAAAGAGTCCAAGAAGAATGGATGAGAGTGTCCGGCACAGCTGCAAATGTCCAACACTGGTGCACACTTCTTGAAGAGTGTGCGTGCAAAATACAAAATAAGATGGAAGACTTTCATATGAAAATGATCATGGGGAAATCCTTTTTCCTGTAAAAACTGATTTATCATGTTTGTCTACATGCAAAGTTGGGCAGGCTTCACTTCAGTACCATCTTACTGAGGCATGGTTCAGCAGGCTTGTTTGTCCATGCCAAATCATCCTATCATTCAGTGTGTCACTGTTTTCCACTGTAGGTGGGTTCACCATATTTGCATCCATTAGGTGGCCCCACCCCCGTCTCCTCGTTCAGGAGGAAGTAAGAACACCATGATCCCCATCACTGGGTTTCACCCACCATGGTTCCCATCATCGTCTGGTTCACATGTTTCCTAAGTTGGTAGGCCCCACCTTTGATTATTGTCAGTGGAACCCCTATTATCCAATTACTACAGTCGCATGGGGCCCACCACTGTGGTTCCTACTGTCAAGTGGAGCCAACTGCAGTTTCTAAGGACAGGTGGGACAGACAGGGTTCTGTTACTTGGTGGGCCCACTGTTTCAATCCTCTTTACGTCATGGGACTTGTGTCATCATAGTTCTCTTTTTCATACTTACATTTCATAAGGTCTAGTCCATGAAAGTTTCACAAGTAAAAGGCCTTTTCCTGCATTGGGAAATGATTTCCTACATGAAACTTGGTAGAGAAAAAAGATTTAAAATACTGATTCTATAGGAAGTCACTTTTCCTATAAAAAAAGCGTAAAGAACGTGGCCTCAATTAAACTAAAAAGGTGACATCAAAAACTCTTTCTGCATCAGTTCTATCAAAATAAGATCCATATAAATGATTATAAATTAGATAAAAAAAAGGGGTTTGAAAAAGACAGTCCCAAAAGTACCAAAGAGAGGACAAGGCACATGGAAGAGAAGAGATTGTGTCGAATTAAACCACAGTCCAATTCTCAGTTTGTATATGTTTGCAAGTCATCAACATCAACAAGCATTGTCCTATTCATCTAGGGTTGGCTTTTTAGGTTCTACATTTTCAATTAAGCATATGCTTGAGTTCTTGGCTAGTTCATGGTATAGTACATTTATAAACATTTGATAGTGCACATCAGAGTGAGGACACCCTTAGACACACAATGAGAGAGATGGATATGGAATATTGAGATCACGGTACCTGTCATGTTTGGCCCCATCTGATCATCCCAATACTAAATGCCCCATAATGTTTTAATTCCAATAATGCAATTTTCACATCAGTTCCAGTCCTCATAGAAGCTCCATGAAGACTAGGCCCAAAAAAGGCCAACTTGAACCCTCCATCAGCCCCTCCTGAATTGAATCACCGACCAGTCTGATCCAAGTAAAAGCATATTCTCCCAACCCAATGAGTGGACCCCCGAGGGTGGAGTGCACATATTGCACCGATATGTATAGCACAAGAGAGAATGATTTACATACTAATAAAGACTTCCCATGTAGACCCCTCTTCTAGTCAATCCAAACCATTCACAACCACCAAAACCTGAGTTGATATACGACACAAATTGACACTGACACAGGCAACGATTCCATGACTGAGCACAGTGTACCATGCAATGAGTCAATAACACCAAATCAATCATGCGCAAACAGCCTGGGCTTCAATCCATGACTGGGCCTACTCAGAAGACTAGTTGGTAACAAGTTGCATAAACCCATCTACCTAAGAAATTTTAGGCAAAAATATCTTAAAATACGAAGGCCAAACCAAAGCCATCATAACTCATATATACACATGATAAAGATGTAACTTCACGTCAACCAAACATATAAAACCACAATAGCAAATACAAATTTGAGTTAGGCTATAGTGAAGCCATATAGAAAGAAACTTGTTAAAGACTATAACAATGGAAAAAGGGACGAATTAGGTACGTTTAGCCTACCAAACTATAGTAACGAGCAGACAAGGGAGCACATTGTATGCAATCACATGGCACCCAGAATAAATCACTTCCAGTATCTAATGCAACAAGAAATGAAACATTAGGTGTTCCAATATCAATCCACATATAGTGTAACCTGCCATCAAACAAATGAGCATTAAAAGGTAAGTAATAATAAGTAAGAATACATAAGAAAGGAAAACTTATGATTTGCATATTTAAAGATTTAGAAATAGCATGCATGCTCAATGTAATTAATTAGGGAGATTTCCAAAACCTAAACATTTAATCATGAAAGCATAGCATGCTTGGCTGAATCCAAATTTATGAAAGCTGGTTTTTTATGAAATATGGGCTGCTTTAGAATTTTCAGATAAGGGGAAAAAACCTCAAGAAATTAGAACAAGCAAGATACTAGAAGAAAAATTATAAAAATTCATAACCAATGACAATTCTGCACCACAAATGTCACTGAAACTCACCCATTTAACTTGTGAAGATCTTGAATAACTAATCTGGGAACAGATTCACATGTACAAACGAGCATACTCACATTCAGTCAGGGAAATGCCACATCCTTAGCTGTCAATTTAGTACAATTAGAAGCTTTAATGTTGAAGTACATCAAACTACATCTTTTTTTTTGGGTAATAAAACTACATTTAAGTTTCATGCACATGTCAAAGGTAAAAAGTGTTTTAAACAGGACTACACATTTGGTGAAGACGAACAATATTACACCACATTTGACTCTAGTGATCTGTTGGAATCTCAAGAATATTGTTTTGAATCATACACCTAACTCTTCTCCTAAAAAGTGTTAATCAAATCTTATATTTCTTTTGAACATCTTAAGACATGATTTTCTTTTCTGAAAGATAGTTTTCTTTCATATTTCGACCCATTTTTATGTGGAAAATAGAACAAGAGTGGACCCTTCTTTGAGAAGTCCACTAGGCAGGGACAGTGGAATATGTGGACTTTTTGTTCCAAAATAGTTTGCACCTGGAAAAAACAAAAGCTAACATAATGTAATGTTTTGGACATTTCATCAAAAGTTTTTAAACATTTCTTCGAATGTTTAGAGAGAGAGAGAGAGAGAGCATATACCCAGTCGGAACCATGTGATATGGGTAGCCAGTGCGCAACCTACTTATGTTGGAAAACCACAACTAATGTTGGTGATGACTTGTAACTGTGAGATCCATCCAATGTCCTTTCTAGATGCAACGGATATCAGGAATCATAAAGGGCAGAATTTAGCACTGGAAGATGGTGGGACCCATCTGATGCCACTACTTGCATAAACATACCCTACCTTGTTTCCACTTTACCCAATTTAAATAAATCCTACGAACAGAACCCTCATCGAGCCATCCACTTTTTCTATAGTTGATCCAATGTATCAGATCATATCAATCTTTTTCTTTCTTTTATTTTTTTAAGAATGATCATGCCAAGCATTTTTAGAAGGATAATCAGAAGAAAGTAGTTACTTAGTTCAATTAAAGCTAAGTTATAAAAAAACAATTGTGGAAAAGAGTTGAGGAAAAAAATCTCCTGCATTCCATGGAGAATGGCAAACGTGCAAAACTAATTCCTAAAAGAAAGGAAGAAAAAGTTGAGAAAACAAAAATTCAAAATCATCATAATTTTCACAAACACTTGGTTGCCAACTTAATGCAAGCCAAACACGCAACCAATCACACCATAAATTTGGGCATTCGAATTAACTATAATTGTTAGAAAACCATGACTCGATAACATTCTTGAGGTAGAACTCATTCTCAAAAGCTAGCCTTTGAAAGAAGGGTGCCTCAAGTGTTATATAGTTATTGGTTTCACAAATTAACCAATATGGGACTTTTTGTCACTTCACACCCGCCCTCAAGTGTAGGGGTGTCCTACAACTGCACACATAACCTACTCTGATATCATATTAGAAAACCATAACTTGATAACATTTTTGAGATAAAACTGACTCTCAAAAGTCAGCCATTAAAAGAATGGTGCCTCAAGTGTTATATAAAGTCATTGGTTTCACAAATTAACCGATATGGGACATTTTATCACTTCACAATCATGACCAATGGCTCCTTAGGCTTTGGTTAGCAAGAATCTTATATACTCACAAATGCAAACATTTCCTGCTTCCCATACCCCATTTCCATTTCATATATTTGGTGGCCATGCCACATGTTTATGAAAGCATTTCCTCTTTCTTGAGTTGTGTTAGTAAAGGCGTAGGTGCCAAAGTCCAACATAAGTGCAAGGTGTCAGACTCATCAAAAAAGGGATTTGGGACTCTATATCATATTTAAATGAACTTAAATTTAAACCCTGAGGGGTTAGCTTGATGGTCAATTCCCACCCTTATTTGTGGGAGGTCTTGGGATCAACCCCTCCCCCCTCCCCCCTCCCCCCCTCAACACAAAAGGGCTAGTCCCTATAGTTCTGTACCCAGCATGTGTCGATTGAGATGTTTACACATGCTCCAAAGATTAGTCAGGTGAGACGCCTGGATACCTTAGTTTTCAAAAAAAATGAACTTAAATTTAAATTTACTTTAAATGAAAATAAGTTGAGAAAATAACAGTGCTAGAAAAAAATGTACTAGAAAAGTCATAAAAGTGTGGTAATACATGAACTATCTTGGAAAACAATGTTAAAAAATACTAGAAAAGTCAGAAAAAAAAAAAAACAGGCATGACCATCCAATACATGAGTAATTGTCGGACATGGATGTATCACTCATCTTGAGGAGTTCATGCAACTAGCATGTATCTCTTGAAAAATTATTTGTTGTGAACGGCTTCACAAAAATTGGTGTGAACTTTCAATCATGGCCTTTGGATGAGCAATAAGCGCCACAAGTTTCACTTTTCGAAGTCAACTAATTATTCAATCCAAGGGTTATGATTGGAAGTTCATACCAATTCATTGTGAACCAATTCACAAGAGATAATTTCTCTATATCTCGTTCGAAAATCTCTTGCCTAGCATCAAAGCTATGCTCCAGAGTCCAAACTGAGTTATCCAATGCTTCCATTATCCAACCCTCGTCATCATCAAAGTCATTCTTTCCATGATCTCAATTTTTTTGCTTCGAACCATCTTTACATTACAATTTTTTTTAGAAAAAAGAAGGATAATCATATGAAAGAAGTCAAACAGTTAGACCCCAAAAACAGATAAACCTCTAGACTTAGGCAAACTCTATAGACATCACCCTAAACACTTTGGTAGCGTTTGGATGATGGGAAAATCGCACCGGAGAAAACACTCTCACCAGAGTAAAGGGTTCCATTTCACTGGACACCTAAGTGGAGAAAAGTGGAGACAAGTTTTCCACCTTTGAGGTGGTGAAATCACCATTTACCCCACTCAACCTTCTCCCCGTCTTCTTTTGTCCACCGTTCACGAAATATTTAAATGTATAACTGTTTTTCCACTTCCACTCTCACCAGTGAACAAGAAACGGGAGCAAAATAAAACCGAAAAAAGGTGGTTCTTCTATGAATATAGTGGAGAGGGCTTCTCCACCTTGAGCAAATGATTGTTTAATAATCATACCATTTTATGAAAAACAAGCAGAACTGCCCGTGACTATTTGGGGAAAAGAGGGTACAACCCATTTCTCTTTTAGTTAAAAAATGGAGTTTTCCAGGAAGTGTTTTCATTTCAGTGCATCCAAATGCACAATAACCATGTTTTGACCCCCAAAAGAATCAATCAACTTGTCTTTTTAGTTTAAAATTAGATACTTCCCAGATGTTATAACGTTCAAAATTGGATATTTGAAATGAAGTATTTAATTTCAATGCATCCAAATGCACAACAGGCTCTGGTCGGACGCAGAGAAAAGGAAAGTTCTTTCCTAGAAAGCAACCATATTTAAACCAAAAACAGTAAAACCCATTTCTAGTTTAGCTAAAAGAATGGACATTTCTCAAGAAATCACTTTCCTCTCCACTCATCCAAACGGTGAGCTGAAAGTTTAGTGAAATAGATTCAAATAGTTGAACCCATTTCTCTTTTAGTTAAAAAATGGATTTTTCCAGGAAGTATTTTCATCTCAATGCATCCAAATGCACATTTGCAGAGAAAGGATAGTGCTTTCCTAGAAAACAAGCATGTTTCACCAAAACAGTAAAACCCATTTCAAGTTTAGCTAAAAGAACGACAGTTTTTCAAGAAAGCACTTTCCTTTCTACTCATCCAAACAGTGGGTTAAAATTACACTGCAATTTAATTCAAGTTACAGAGCTTTCCCAGAAAATAACCACATTCCAACCAAAAACAGAAAACCCCATTTCTAGCTTAACTAAAAGAATGGTTTTTTGGAGAAAGCACTTTCCTTTCCACTCATCCAAACAGTGGGATAAAATAATACTGAAATTTGCTTTAAATTACAGAGATTTCCAAGGAAACAACCTCATTTCAACAAAAACGACAAAACCCATTGGTAGTGTTCGTAGTGTAACTAAATAAAGATGGAACTTTTTCAAGAAAACACTTTCCATTCCACTCCTCCAAAGAGTGGGCTTAAACAATAGTAAAAAATTGACAAAAATTACCATCCGAAGTCGTTGCCGAGCGAGATTGTCTCGCTTCCTTCCGAGGGGAATAGGGAAGCGTATTTAGGGCCGAGTTTCATCTTCCGCCGCTTGAAATCGCTGCTGACGAGTATCTGGTAGTAATCCAAGCTCCTTCGCGTCGGCCATGTCTGCAGTTTTGTTCTCGAAGAATTAAAAAGGAGCTTAGCTTCGTCAGAAAAGCGGTGTATAAGTTTGGAAGAGAAGGTAAGAGTACGGGCATTTGCGAAGAGGAAAGAAGCTAGTAGCAGAGGCCACAGGAAGAAGCGACTCGCCATGGAAGAGAAGAGGTTACCAAGTGAGAAGATCTCTAATTTTTTATCTGCTTCGTCGTTTTATACTTTATTACTTTTATTATATTTTCAATTAAATTAAGAAACAAAGTTAGGAAAAATTAGAAAATGCAAAGATAAAAAATAAAATATTTATTTAATAATTTATTTTTAATAAAAATAAAATAAAAGTGAGAATAATTCAAGAGTCTTCTTTTAATATATTTGTTTATATATTCTTTTTATCACAAAGGAGTGTGATTTTCTACCCAAGCATTTGATAATCTTATCATGGGAGGTTGTGGGTTTGAGTCCCATGGACTAATTTTGGTATGCCATAAGGATAGTGAGTTCACTTGTGAGGATTTTATGCTAGGTAACCTGTGGTTTTCCACACGTAAATTAAAAAAAAAAAATCTCCCACTTTAAACCAGATTATTTAATTAATTAAATTGCAATTAGATTTATTTAATAATGCAAAGATATTAAATTGCAATTAGATTTATTAAATTGCAATTAGATTTATTTAATTATATTTGATTTCATATATTGTGTTTGTTTAATTTTTTATTTTACAGTATTATAATATAGTTTATGATAAAATTAATTGAAGAAGAAAAATGACTTGTGAAGCTTATTTGGATAGATGGATGACGTTGATATTTCTCTCGTATTTGAAAAGAGAATATTTTTAAAATAAATTAATTATAATTGTATAAGTAATTTCTTTTATAATTGCTTCCGCATTTAAAATTTAATAATATTATTTTTAGGATTGACATGCAATGGTTGATAATTTATCAATATGATAGTTGAATTAAACCTATGAAATAATATCAAATTATGTTAATAAAAAAATAAATTTATTTATTTAAGATAGGTGACTCAAATTATCAATTTAATAAACTAAAAAACAACCGAATAAACCTACTTCAATAAAGTGTCAAATTATAATATTGATCAAATTGGTAAACACTTCCCTTATATATCATAATTTTCTATAAATGTTGTTCTTTAAGTTTTTATTAAAATTGAAAGTTGATTTAATAGTTCTTTATGAAATTTAATCATCCAAAATATAAAATAATACGACACAAATAACTCTCTTTTAAATTTATATATCAAAATTCTTAAATTCAATAGTTTATTAAATTCTACTTTGTCCAACAAATGACTAAATTTAAAAGGTCTATAACTCTCATGTATAAAGGTATAATTTGGAGAAAGGAGTTGGAATGAACATAAAATTTTAATTTATAAATTTGATTTATTATTTTCAACTTTAATTCATATTTCGATCTTTATTTATCTTGTCCATGATCTAACTTATTTAAAATCATTATAATTTTTAAACTAAAATTAAATAATTAGATTTCATAGGAATTAAATATATTAATATATTTCAGAGAAAAAAAAAGGGTATCCAACTATCCCCTCATAATCGGTGTTGCAAATTATGGAAATTCCGAGCAGCGGAAGAACGAGTGCGCAGTACGCATAGGGTGCGGCGTAGGATAAGAGGGAAGGGATGACGTGGAGAAAAAGGGCGACAAAAAAGCTGCAATGATTGCGGGTTATCGAGACGCGCTCTGAAGGTGAAACGTTGAGGTCCCACGAACACGTGTCAGAACTGTTCGTCGATTCGTTACATCTTACACGTGGCTACCCCTAATTTACACTTTCGGTGCTTAATTAATTAATTAATTAATTTTAAAGGGGCTCACTGGAGGAGGATCCTATGCTGAGGACCAGGGTCGCAGCAAGCCGATCCTCTCTATATATTTTTTTTTATAGTTTGTATATTTTAAAAAGAAAAAAGAAAAAGACGAGCACTTAAAAAGGAAAAAAATACAAGCTAATGACCTAAGTTGATCTAAAAAAAAATCAGGAAACTGAAACAATCGAAAAAAAAATAAGTTTAAACTCATTCTTCTCGTACACATAAAATGTCAGTCATAGAAATATTTCTGAAATTTTATAAAGACGAAATCCAAGAGACACATTTGATAAGAACAGGAAACTAAGTGATTTGATTCGATGATATCTTTAAAAACCCTCTTATTACATTTCCACTAAAGACTCCAAACAGTTGTAAAGAAAGACAAGTGCCACGATGAGAAGTATTTAGGTAAGTTTGAAACGATGTCCCAAACAAAAGATAGCTCAGTCACCAAAGAAGGTATTACCCAAAGGATTCTGAATCCAATATTAAATTCCAAACAACAGAAGCGAAAGAACAATGAATGAAAAGGTGATTTGAGTCTTCTGAAACTTGTAAACATAAACGATTCCCACTCATCATGGTTCTTCATCTATTGTGAAAATTGTCGAAATATCAAAATATAACTATCATAAAACTAAGTTATTTTGGAGATTCAATATTAAGATTAAAATTAAAAAAATTAAATATTTTGACTGTCTAGTGCCAGTGGCTGGTCTAATTGAAGGAACTCCACATTGCTTTGGATTCTAAAAGCTTTTATTTAATTAATTTTAAGATTAAATGGTGGGACCTTTGTTTTGCTTTAAAGAACCCATATGTTTTATTCTGTGTAAGTAGACCTTAAATGGATGAACCGTTGAAGAAGTGGGCTATTAGAATAATCAAAAATAGAAATGTACGGGATTAAAAAGTGGGGCCAATTATTGCAATAGAATCCAAAGAAGAATAAGAAGACTGTCGGATTTAGTGCTGTAAATGGTTTTCCTTTTTTTTCTTGAGAGATATTTAGAGCCGGTTTTCTCATTTGGGTTTTTTTTTTTTCTTCTGAGCTTTTGCCCCCTTCTTTTGAATGATTACTAACCTTTATTAAAAAAAAAAAAATTCAAACCAAATGGAATTGAGTTTTAGTATAATTATGCTAAGTAGTTTGGTTGGCTAAAGTCAACGAAATTCAACAGTGTTAATCATTTCATTTACTAAATGATGTCTCTAACTAAAATAATAATAAAATTATTATTTATTAGAATTTGAGAGTTCCATGAATTGATATTAATAGTTTTGATGGTGCTTATGAAGTTATAGATAATGCATGCCTTATGATTAATACATAATCTTCGGAGAGAATTTTACAGTCATTTATGAAGTATAGCTTCATCTTTGTGAATTATTAACTATAAAAGTTTTTAATGAATTTTATACATGTGAGAATTTATGATTACTTGCAAATGTAAATTATTCTCAATGATAGTCAATCCAATTTGCAAGTCATTGAAACCATTAAAATGTGTGGGAAAAGCCATTAAAATGGGACTTGCAAATGTGACTAGCATTGGATGCCTTTTCCCACTGATTTGAAAGTTACATTTTTATGGTTTTTCTTGTACATACTTATTAATTTATAATGGGGAATTATAAAACAAATGGGTCTTTGTTTTTATCTGTGTGTAAAAGATCCACAGCTTATTTCACAGTTGAATTTGATAATAGGAGTTGTCAGGTTCGAGCCCCATGGCCTTACTTCGTCTACCCTAATGGCAGCACTCATGGAGGTTTACGCTAGATTTCTCATGATTTCCCACACGTAAATTTTAAAAAAGATAGTTAACTTTTTTATATAATAAAGTAAAATATTAAGATGATTAGATAACTCTCAATATCTACAAACAAGATATTTAAATTATTTAATGTAATTTTTTCATTAAAACATCTCTAAAAAGTGAAACTGATAAAAAAACAGTCAATACTCCTGAAAGCACCTGAAAACACTTTAGGTTTAATTTAATCAGTGGACCTGCAATTGTATTTCCTACTGCATTGAAGAATATATTTGTGTGTAAATATAGTTTAAAATTGAAAAATGTAATTAATTCAAGTTGATTTCAAATGAAACGAGTCAATATAATTTAGTGTTATTTTTATCAAATTGAAAGACTAGTTTGAATTATTCAACTCGAATTTTGAGTGGACTCATCTTTCCCCTTTTTCATCCTGGCTGGCTGAAGTGGGCCTTGGGCTTTTGAAATGGGAATATACAGGATAAAAAAGTAGAGCCCATTATTTGAGTCATCGTTGCAATAGAATCCATTGAAAAGAAACCATCATAGATTCAAAGTGGGTAACTTTCTCATTACAAAATAAAAGGCTTTTGAGATGCCTGGCCTGTTGAGTGCTATCACAAAAATATAAAGTTAGTGACAGAGCTGGAGTCAAAAGTTCGGATTGCCCGGTCCATAAATTTCTCTCTTTTTTTGAAAATATCGATATTTTTATATATTTGTTTTTGAATTAAAAAATAAATAAAAAACTCAAAAGGAAGCTGATTTTTTTAAAAAAAATTAAAAAACGTAAATACCGGCTGAGATATCGGCCCTAACCCACCACCAAAATGATTTTTTTTTTTAAAAAAAACTGTCCAATATTTAACCGATAAAAAAGCCATTTTATTTGTCATATCGGCCGATATTTAATACATATCGGCCTTTAAGATTCAGTTATGATACATATTGGCCGTTTGTCACTTCTGGACAGAGGTATATAACTTTTATTTGGGATGAATTTTTATTTAAAATAATCACAAGTGAAAGAGGTATTTTACTTTTATGTTGGAAGTACTCTTAATTTAAAATGGTTAATAATAAAAGATAATTTTATGTGTTAATCAAATTAATGTAATTGATTTTTTGCCACTAAAATTAATTAGGGGGCGGTGTTTTCACTAACATCAGGCACCATCTTATAATAAATTGAAAATCTTCATTTTTTTTTCATTTTATATCACAATAAATTGGAGGGGCTAATTTAAAATAAAAGGGTAAAATGAAAAAATATCAATTTATAGCGAGACAGTCCCAAATCAATTTTCACAAAAAATATAGATTACCTCTATCATTAACCTTCTACTTTATAAATCAAATATAATTGATTGATAGCTGGCTTAGATAAGAGAACAAAAACAATCTCTATCATTAGCTAAAGATAAATATATCAAGGCCTTTAAGAAACTATCCTGTCTTATAAAAGAACGTTATATTTATTGTATAACAAAAAAATGTCCTACAATTTTAATGTAAATAACTCTTTCTTCTTTTGTTTATTTTAAAATGGACATTGAAATGGAAAGGTACTTTTGTCATTAAATGAAAGGGTCACGATCCTCCTACGGGCATTTTGTGTAACCCAACACGAGTTTTACTGTATTGCCCATTTTGCCCTTCGAACCGACTCACCAAACCCTTAGAATCGACTTGCCAGATCACTGACCGAATCGCTGGATCACTGACCCTTCTACTATGGTATAAATCGACTCAGTAACCGGCTTACTGAAATTTATCTAAGTGGAACTGTTTTTTTCATCCAGAACATCAAAAAAGAGAATGGTGTTCAAATTAGTAAAATTATATCTTCTTCGAATCTTGATGTACATGAATTTACTTACTGTATGTTTGGAAGTTATTGTGACTGTATCATTCACTGGTGATAATTAATATAGTTACTGTTCTAATTAATAAATAAAATAACATAAAAATTAAGTTCATACAAATAATTTATTAAGTTCAATTAAAAGATTAATCTAAACAAATGAAGTGAATGACTTTTTACATGGGCAACGTATCGCCTAAGCAAGCATTATAAGGAAAAGCTAGAACCGTTGGCATGATATATAATTGATAAATTCACAGACTTACAAAATCAATGAGATGAGAATCAGTGGAAAAAGAAAAAGGAATAGAAAAGAAAAAAACCTTTTCTTCCCAAGCTTGATTACATAGAAGAACTAGGAAGAACAAAAAAATAATAATAACAATAAAGAATAATTGAACATAAGCAAGCTCAGAAAAAGATGATGTCCCCTTTAATTACTGCAGGAACAAAAGCTCCTCTGCAGGCTCTATACACGGCGATGAAGAAATAAAAACATGTACCTTTTTTGAAGTTACAATTGCAGCAAGAAGACTGTTTACCCTGTCATTTGTTCGACCACTGGAATTCGATCTCCAGATTTCGTGAGGGTCCGCTCTTGCTCTCTGGTTGCAATGCGTACTCTCCTGAAACTGCTCCTAACATAACTACCCGATCTATCTGAATCGTTACTTTTCCAAATGAGCTCTGTTGAATGAAAATAAGGAATCTGTTTGTAACTTTGGAGGAAAAAAGAAGATTCAGAAATTAGTAAATTACAGGAGAACAGCCTCACCTTCCCCATTTTGCTCTTGTTCTTGCAAGAGATTTGAAGCTTCTGGCCTTTCGGAGGGTTGTCAAAGGCCCATGCAAAGGCTTCATCCCATTCAGGAGAAGCACCGGTCGACACCACCTGATGAATAAATATAAATTATAGGGATTAAACGATCATTTGAAAATGGCCATTTAAAATTGATAAATGGTTTGAAAATTTGGAACTGGAAAGTAGACTTTATCAGATTTTAAATGGCTACATAACAGGACATTGATTCTGTATAAGGTTCAGAATTGTTTGAAGATCACTAGTGGTGGATAATAGGGCAAATGACTAGGCTGGATAGTAGGCCATGATAACTCCGGCAGTCATCAGTATAAGGATAATAAATGCGTTAACACAAAGGCTTTACCTTGGTCTGCCTCGGTGGAGTGTTTCCGAGTACCAGCTTACAGTATGCACTTGGATTTCCAACAGATTGCTTCAAATTGTTCCCACGCTTCATAGTCACTGTTAGCGTCCCTGGCAAAGAGTGCAAGAGCTGTTCTGCTTTCTCCTGAAACCTAGGGGGAGCAGATTTTATCAAGTATTGTAGCAAAGGAATTGCCTCAGAAGCAGCGACTGATTGAACTTTATAGACTTCAACTGGGCATGCCGACCAAGCTTGCCTCAGAAGGTAGAGGGAATCTAATGCAGCTTCTTGAGTTGCTTCCGTGCCAGTTTTTAGGGCTGTGACCAGATGGGGAATACAAAGTGTGGCTGGCTCTGTTACCCTCAAGCGCGGATAGTTATTAAACAATGAATTTAAAGATCTCAAGTACTCCTCATTCACACTTCCAGTGGCCCATATATCTTTTTCGACAGCAGCTTCAAAACAGAAAATGCATGAATTAGAAACATGCAGGAAAAAAAATGGAGCAGAAAGAATAGCTGAAGTAGCTCCTTTATTACACCACACCACACCCAAGCTTGGGTTCAGCAGAAAAACAAATTATCCAATTCAATGTGATTCAAACACCATACCACACCCAAATTTGGCCATATAGAAAAAGAAAAAGAACATTGTACCATGCTTATGGACCACTGGCTCCCTGTGTATGGTCCACTGTAGGGTTTGCATCAGGCATCATAAAAGTTTGGGATCGAGGTTTTAGACTATGAAAGAAGAAGAACCAGTACTCCAATAAGGTCAAAATGACGAGGTCAACTAAAGATGTTTCTCATAGTAATAAATATGCTGCGGGGAAGAAACTTAACCATATTTTGGGAAAGAAAAAACAAATCAAGAACAAGTTTTACTTGATGCTACCAAGGAGCTCTCAAACCAGTAGAAGGACAGATAATATGACTTGAAAATCTAGATGAAGCCATATATCAAGAAATGTTTGATTTTTAAACAGAAATCAAAGGAATAAGGAAACGTACCAGTTATAGCTCTAACTGTTTCACTAGAAGCATACTCCTGAACGGTATGGTTAGAAAAGAGAAGTTTAACAAACATTGCTGCCTGAACGGATGTATCAGAATCACTGGAACTGATGAGATCCAGAACCACCTGAACTCCACCAGCTTCTGCAACTGCTCTTTTATTCGACCTGCTGTATGTGACAAGGTTTTGCAATGCACAGATTGCTACTACTTTCATTTCTTCTGTTGCTTGATCCTCAAGCAGATTCACAAGAGCTCGACATGCTGAAACAGCATCAGCAGACTGTGCAAGTCCCTCATTCTGGAATAGATCACCAAGAGCAATAGCTGTTAAAAACCTAGCCTGCTGTGACTGGCTTTGTGGATCTAAAAGGTACTGGGATAATGGTGAAATTGCAGATTTAGCAGCTTTTGTTGCTCTAATCTTCACATTGTTCAGCAATGCTTCCAGCAGTCTTGCTGCAGATTCTTCACACTGATGAGACCTGAGAAGTTCCAAAAGTGCCTCTATTGCACCACTTTCAGCCATTGCTTCTGCACTCGTTGCATCATCACTTTCCAGCACCAGTAGGGCATTAAGTGCAGCAACAACTGTACTTTCTGTGCCTGAATGAAGCAACCTCACCAAAACTGCAATGGGTACTTCCAAATGAAATTCAGAACTGAACTGAAGAATACTGGATAAAACACATGCAGCAGATTCCCACAAGGAGTGAGGCAATGAAGAATCAGCTTGCAATATCACTTTTGACAGCTTACGGACGCCACCCTCTTTCAAAATCGCACTAGGCCAAGTTAATGCAATGCTAACAAGTACATCTATAGCTCTCTGTTGCAGCATGGATACACCTGAACCAAGAACCCGAATCAGGGGACCGATTACTTGCTGTGTTGTCACATCCTTCTTTAGATGTTCTTCCATGAGTAGATAAGAAAGAAGCTCGGCTGCCAGCTGCTGCACTTCTTGATTTGGTGAATCTAATAAGTTGACAAGTGGCTCAATAGCCTGGTGAGGTGTCAAGTTATGTTCAGCACGACACTGAGGATGCTCAAAAATATTAACAAGAACCTGTAAAGCACTATGCTGTCCATCAGAACCAAAGTCGGGTCTAGTTAGCAAGAAGAAAAGAGGCCCCACCACTTCGGCTGCTGATGAACTCTTGGCAATGCTAGTATTGTTGGTCAATATCCGAAGCAAGTCTGCAAATGCAGTAGATAGAAAATCAGGTGTCTCATGAAGAATATCAACTATCATCTTGATCACTCCCGCTTTTACCATCTCCATCTTACAAGCAGGCCTGTCCTTCCCCAACTTCACGAGAGCTCTTGAAACAGATTCATGAAGTGCATAATTTTTACCATACAAAAGACCAACAAGAGGAATGACTGCACCATGTGCAGCCACAAGTTCTGCCAGTTGCTCGTCATCCATTAGTTTATCAAGTGCATGAACCACTGCATGCTGAGTAGGGTTGAACTCATCTAGAAGTAAAGACACCAGAGGCTCCACACACCGTGCTGCAGCCACTGTAGATCTAATTCTTGAACTCCCAAAAAGTATGCTGCAGAGCTCTGCAGCATCTCCCTTGAGCTCCATTGAACAATTTGAAGAAAGAATCTGACAAAGAACATCCACCGCATTCATTTCGACATCTGCAACAGCAAGGATTCTGGATGGGTTTTCACATGACAACCTAACCAAAGCAGCAATGGCAGCATGCTGCTCCCTCTCCAAACCGGTGTTAAGAATGTCCACAAGAGGTTGAATTGCTTGGCGAGCTGCTTCTCCATTCCTGATATGATCTGAAGAAAACAAGCACTCCAGTGCTTTAGCTGCACTACACCTGGAATTCCTTCCACCTAGACGTAAAACTGCTACAAGCTGATTGACAGCACCGTATGCTGATTCATGTTGCCGTATCTCAGAACTCGTGAACAGAATCCCCAATAAACTCGTAGCGGCTTCTTCTGTTGCATCTTGTGGCCCAAGAGAAAGATACTTGGTCAACGCCTCTATGGCTCCAGCTTCTACCATCGCAAGTTTGTTTGAGGGGCTATCCTTCGCAAGCTGAGTCAGGAGGCCAAGTGCTAGGAAAGGTGCACCAGGTCGGTCTGGAATTGGCTTCAGTAAATCAACAAGGGAAGGAATTGCTTTCCGAGAAGTTGCACCCTGTCGAATGTCATCAACTCTGAACATTCTTTCCAAAGCAACTTGCTCTGGACAGCGCACCAGAGCAAACTCCTCTGATAGTTCCAGAAGATCAGTAATATCATTATCAGAACAGCCAAGTAAGGATATCAGCCCACCAGCTGCGCCTGAATTGGCGACAGCAAGAAGAGTCCCCCTGCTGCCATTACAGACAAGACTAGCCATTGTTTGTGCTGCAAAATATCTGTTTGCTGATCCCTCTGACTTCAATAAATTTGCAAGTATAGGAATGGACTGCATGGTTGTATGCGCTCGTATGATATCTCTATCTTGAAATAGAACAGCAAGAAGCAAGGCAAAGACCCATGTACTGTCCTCATCTTCAGAATCAACCTTTAAAATTTATGCAAAAATGAAGTGAACAGAATGATTAATAAGCACCTACTCTACTACTAATGAAAACAAAATGAGAAAGTAAATTTCATAAATCATAGAGTCCAAAGCTTCTGAAATAATAACAAACTAATTATAATATCACATTGACTACCTGTGTGGCTTGGGATATATCCATAGCAATTTTGTTTGTGAGAATATCAACAGCTCCAGACTCCATGATTGCAGCTTTGCTTTTGTTATCATGACATGCAAGTACAGCAAGTAGCCATATGGCTACAGTGTCACCCAAAATCATAGTTGTGCTAGTTTCAGTATTTCCATTTCTACTTGTGTCTACAGTACACCTAGAAATGCTTATATCACTGATATCATCTTTGGAGCTGGAATGTGCCAAACTGATCATATCAACAAGAGAATGAATGAGAATCAAGCTTGAGCTTGATTGGTTCAGATCTTCCACAAACTTGTGTTGATGCTGTTTTGCAGCACAAATAAGAAGTGCAGTACCTCCAACTTTGACTTTCATGTTCTTGGAGTCAATCACTCGTCTTGCTATTGCCAACACACACCCAGAGACATTAGCTATTGTATTCCCCAAAACAACAGATTGGTCTCGGCAAAGCCTAGACAATATTTCTATGGCCTTGTCCTGCAACGAGGGTGTTTCAGAAGCTAAACATGTCACTAGTGGGATTACTGTGTGTGGATACTTGATAAGGACTGTCCATGCAGGTTTGACATGCCCACTAGTTCCTTTCGACCTTGACAAAATAACAAGTGCATCAAGTGCATCAGATGTGGCATCAGCTTCAATATTGCCACCCTCTAGAAGAGAAACTAGTGCAAGCACTGTTCCTGCACGACTTATACAATCAGAGAGTGTGTCATCTACTACACAACAGTGAAGGAGTCGAGCTATTGCGGCTGCAGCATGGATCCTTCCATCAAGATTGCCGTCATGCAATACCCTAGTGGCGGGCAAAATAATCTCTTCAGGAAATGCTTGCTGTGCCAATTCATCAACCAAAAGAAGATTTGCAACAGCCCGTGTTGCCTGTTCTGCAACTTCTAAAACTGAGGAAGTCATGAGCTCAACTAGTGGAGAAAATGTATCTCTGGCAACAGCAGCAACATCCCGATTTTTTTTAATTGAAAGGAAAACGGCAGCAAGACAACACATAGACTCCATCAAGATCCTTTCAGAATCCACATTCAGCAGCTTCTTGACCGACAAAAGAGCCTTAACAGCAAAGCTGCTTTCTCGCAAATCCTTACGACAAGCAAACAGTGATGCAAGAACTGAAGCCACCTTTGCCTGAGTCTCTTTCCCTGTGCAACTCAGAATTTTAGCCATTGTTTCAATAGCATCATTGGCAGCACTTCCTTCATGCAATATGTCACTAATAGGAGCAACTAAAAGCAGTCTTCTCAGTGCATCCAAAACATACACTTTTGACTCAGGGAGATCACTGGTTAGTAATGCAGTGAGTTGGCTGATGGTTCCAGTATCTGACTTATGGATTAGATGATTTAAAGTCTTTGCTGCAATCTCTTTCCCATTTTGACTACCATTTTTCAGCAACCACAGTAAAGCAGGGATTGCATCAGCACTTTCAACACATGCTCGTATATCTTCACTGTGGTTACACAGATTCCCAAGAATTGTTGCAGAATCTTCCTTTGCTTTTGCAGATCCTGTTTCCAGAATTTGAACAAGTGGAGGTATGCCCCCTGCAGCAGTGATAGCCCATTTACTCTCATCATTCTCAGTTGATAGAAGACAAAGCAATGCAACTGCACATTCTTGTTGCTGCTCTGATGAAAGGCCAAGAAGTGAAATCAATAGTTGAACCCCGTCACGACCTTGAAGTGCATACCATAGACTACCTATGTTTTTGCAAAGTACAAGCAAAGATTGTATCATATCCTCCTGAACCTCTTTGGCTGCCATGGTGACCAAACCAACAAGCAAGCGTTTTGCATAGGCATTTGTTAGTTTTGTTGACAGAAAAGCATTTCCATATAAACTGGCTAGGGCTTCTATTGTACGTTCCTGCACAAGAAGTGGTGGCCGTGGTTTAAACTGCTCAATCAATATCTGTTCAATAATCAGCGGGTCAGATGCTCTTGTAGCCTCTGCTTTGCTATCATATATCATAAGTGCAGAAGCTAAAGCTCCCAATGTGTCGGCAACTTGCGCAGGTGAAGTACATGATTCAAGGCTTTCACTAAGGCTTGAGATGACAAATGATAAACCACCTGAGATATTTGCCAAAGCACACATTGCATTTTCCTGCAGTGCTTGGGCATTCTCACCTTGCATGAACTCTTTTGATGGAGCTATTGTGGCAGTTATCAAAGCGGGGATCCCATTAGAATTAGCTACCTCCCGCCTTGCTTCCTTACATTGTGAAGAAAGAGATTTAAGAGCACCTGCAGCTTCTGCTCTGACAGATGCTTCATTACCCGATGAAAGTAGCTTGAGGAGTTGTTTAGTAACATCTGCAGCTAATAATGTAGGACAAACTGATGAATCCTCCATCATCATACATCCAAGAAGAAAGCAAACATTTGCTTTGGTATTTGAGTCTCCAGATGCAAGTAACTTCACAAGTATACCCACCCCACCAGCTTCTGCCGTTGCAGACCAAAATCCTTCAATACTGCCAGATAGGTTTCTCAATGCTCCAGTAAGTAGATTGCAAACACGTTTTTCAACCGTAAGCCCATTTTGCAGCTGATGCCACAGTACAGGAACAACTCCTTCAGTTGAGAAGATCTTTGATCCAACGTGATCCCCTGACCCACCTTGGGAAACAGCATAGATAGTTTTTGCTGCTGCAATTTGGCATTCTGCTGAGCTGGACTTGAGGAGGCCAAGTAATGGTGGAATGCAACCCCCAAGCAGTACTTTTATCCTCAGTTCATTCTCCTTACATAAAGACCCTAAAACAGTTGCAGCCTGTATCTTAACATCTAGGGACCCTGATCTGAGAAGAGAAACGAGTACTGGAACTGCCTGAGTGTGTGATCCAACTGCACTGAAAGTATTATCACATGATTCAACAAGATCAAGCAGCCGCTTCAAGGAGTTCTCTTTCTCTTGCACTGTTGAAGAACTCTGACGCAACTGCTCAATGCATTGAGCAACATTGGCTAGAGTCCCATCTGGATCCTCCACATGGTCCCTGCTGTCAAAGAATACATGAGTTCAGGATCATGAAGTTTCAGCTATTGTTCAAGATTATCACGTCATAACAAGAGCTGAAATTGACAGAAATAAATTCAAAAACAAAGTAAATTTAAGGTGGGTTATCTTAAAATGCTATGAGAAGGAAAATTGGATTTGACGATAGAGATGTTTGTCACATACGGTTACCACTCCAGGCACAGCCCAAATTGTAAAACTATTAACAAGTATGACCAAACTAAGTCAGCTCAAGAATATGTATTTGAGATCTCTTTGGATTTAAATGTTAAATTTTATGCTTTTAAGGGGACTCTGTCACGAATTTGGCAGCTTCTCAATGATCAGTTGGGGGATCATCACTCCATACAAGTCTTAACTCTCTTTTCCACAGACACACACAAATGATCAACTACGCCCTATATGAGGCCGTCTTTGAGCCATTGATATGGCTCAGCTGGAGAGGCCCATACTTGAATATGATAAGCCCCTTATTCAAGTAGAGAATTTCCAACTGACCCATCACCATATTTCAAAATGGACTCCACATAGGGGGCATGCAGTTGTAATCAAACACGCACTATTTTCTTTGGCCCACATAAGTGCCCCACCCATTGGCAGGGGTGCATAAAAATGTCTTGGGCTAGATTAGGGATGAACTAACCATTAGCTCTCAAATAATGTAATATAAAGTGGACCAACTTCCAACCCAAAACGGCAACCCTAGTCATTGCTTGGTGGGGTCCAAAGAATTTTATTTTTTTTCAAAATGCAATCTCAAGATCATTTTCAAAGGCTTTCAACAACCAATATATACAAGAGAGGTATGGGTGTAAAAGTGGGCCCTATTGACATAGGTGGGTATGGGGGTTGTGAATAGTATAGATCATCCAAAGGAGGACCCAACATTAAAAGAAGGAAAAAAGCAACAGTCACTAATAGAGATTTGTTCCTCTAGATAAAAGTGTGTGTGGGTGTGTGTGTGCACACACACAAATATACAAACTGGGCCTCACTAGGAAAATCGGAGCAGCAATTTTGAGTGGATGAACATTCAATTTAGAGACAAACTATTGCTTCCAAGTATGGGGTTGCAAATAGGTAATTGTGAAGGATTATGCTTGGAAATGGGCCCACCAAAAATCATTTTGGATAGATCATCTTAGTTTTAATATCCATGAAATTTAATGTTGCAAGTCTTGGGTCAACCCAATAATGATTGTAACCCAGAATATGTCCAAATTAGATAGGGATCCAATTCATGGGTGGTAATGGATGTAAGGGATAGAAAGGAAATAATATAGACCCCACAAAAAGATGCTCATTGAGTTCATTAAGAACTGGTTGTCAACAGATAATTTCTTTTGATTTCTCCTGAGCATAGATGCACCAAATTGAGGTACAGTGATCAGTTAGATATATGACAGCATAAGTATATAGACAAAAAAACATTTACATGGACAATAGAATAACTAAATGTTTCATAGTGGATTTCTGTCACTTCAAAGAAGAATTAGATAAGACATAACATGCTTCTTACATATCCACCATGATGCACACTCTTGCAATCTCCCTATGGAAAAATCTCAAGGATCCCTATTTACCACTTTTTATCTTTGCTTCCTTTTTCAATAAAATCCACTGACAAATGAAAGAAAAAGAAATTAACTGACTTATGAGGTTGGCCTATCTTGAGGAGGTTGGCAAAAATATTAATGTTATATATCTAATGCATAATACAATCATCGTTCAAGAATATGATGTTAATCACATATCAACTTAGATAGTGTTGATCATCACCATCGTTGTTGTCAGCGTCATCATCAAAGACATTTGTCCCGTCCATCAAAGGTTGTCATTCTAAGTTTTACTTTTCCACTCAACCCCGATGAAATAAATTAGTCTAATCATCATTATTATACATGCAATTTATTTAACCCATTGGACACCAGTTTGGTGGGTCAATATATGATTTCATAAATCATAATACATATTCCATTTAGTGTCAAAAAGGATGGAAGGATCTAAACCAGTAAAAAACAAGAAAGCGTATTGAAATCCAAAATAATTGGAGTTTCGTCTGCACAGGAAACGCTTGCAACAGCCTATAGAGGGGTTCTACCTTACCTTTTCATACAAGGGAAGATGTTAAGCAAACATTAGTTTTGGAACAAAGGGGAACAATAATTTATTCGTTGAGGTAGGTATGGTGGCCGAAAATGTAGAGCTATGACAGCTAGAAATAGGTACAAGGAACTCACAGACAAACATGCCTCATGGGGATGGTGAAGCCTTGGTTTGGTAGCTATATCAGCTCTTACAGAAATTGTCACAACCTCTACCCCTATCTATATGGGAGACGCTTGTACATCAATAGTCGAGGACTTGATCCAATTTAACAGGATTTTAACTAGGAGGAGCGTTGACAAGATCCATGTGCCCGATTCATATTGCACCCACAAAATCTTAGACTGTTGTCCCCTGTTTATTGCATATCTATCCAATTTAATCCAATTGTATGTTACATTCACCACTGGATTGAAGACTCATGTTACGTCTGTACCTTTTTATTGTTTATGTTTTTGGTCTTCAAAACCAGATCCATAGACACCTAATTAACCTGGTTTCCAGTCTATGTCTAATAAGTGCATAGACCTTTCTGTACCTCCCCAAAATTGTTGGTGGCCCCAAGTTGGTGCACAAGACTACCATGGATTTATTTTTTTTCACATGTTTCATCTCTCATCATTGTAGTCACTAATCCAATCTTACAAAGGTAGCTTGTTTTAGTTCTAGTGTTCTATTATACCCAGTCACAGATCATATCCTCTGTCAATCCGCCCCCTAAGTTTTTAATAACCTCCCTCTCTTCCCTATACCTTGTACAAATTTTTTTATGTGCTTATATTAAAATTATTGTTTAACAGATCTAATAGAATCTTCATACATGGCCCTAACATTAGTGGAAATGACCGACCTCTGTAACTAGTCACAAAAACAATGTACCAATAATACAAGTCATTCATCTGATAAGAACATGTTGAACTCACCTTGAGCCCTTCTTCATGACAGAGTATGATGCTGGAGGCTCCAATTCATGGAGCTTTGCCTCCAAGTTTTTTTCCTGTGTTTAAAGAATGAAGTAAGCACAATTAGACAGAGAAAGTAGAGTACATACTACCGATAAAATTCCACTATTCTCAGCCTACAGTGGACTCAAGCTTTAGTGTTTAAAATTAGATGATCATGCTGTAGAAAGCAGAGTGCATGCTACTGATAGAAAAAGGAAAATGGCTGAATTATTTAGTAAAAAACTAGAGGATCAAGATCTCAACATCCTATAAAGTCAAATGCATCCCATGATTCCATGCTAAAAACTGAGGAAAGCATTTGTTTGTGAATATCAGGTACCAAGAGCAATTCTAGAAATGAACTCCTTATTCCTCAAGAGACAATGGAAGATCAAGCAAAATGTAGGTTTTTTAAGTTTTAGAGAAATCTTGTTATCGGTCAAAAACTGCTAAACTGAACAGCAGTAAGCTGGAAAAAGAAATTGCATCTTTCTCACTTGCTGGATTATGGTCAACAAAAGGCAAAAAGGGAAATTATCTATTCTCATTTTCAAATTCCACATAATAAATTCCAAAATTTCAATCAAACCAATGAGCTCAGAATCAATGGTGATTATCAATAGCAACAAGGAGAAAAGATGAGCAAAACTAGGCCTGAAAGGTGCAGACAGTCGTATAAGCTAACTAAACAAAAAAAACAAAACAACTCAATCGAAACATACCATATCATTGGCTCCATGGCCGTTTCCATTGCTGCTCGAGAACCTCCACGCAATTGTCGCCGCCAGCTTTGCTGCAATAAAAGCCTCCTTCAATCAAACCAATCCAGATCCCTCTCTCCCCTCTCAGGATCTTTTCTGTCAAAAGTTGACAATCGGTATAAGGACTTCCTGAACAGACAAGAAGTTAAGACATCAATTCATCAAACTCAAGACAAGCATGCCAAAGATATTGCAGAATGCCACTAGATCTAACAAACATATAAGCAGATAAAATAAAATTTCCAAAAAACCAAGATCACTCATAGGCCGATCCTAATCGTTTTGATTCAACAAGTTATTATGAATTATTCATTGTTTAAGACGCTAACCATTGTATTTTCTTAATATGAGTGCCACGAAGAATTATTATGAATTATTCATTGTTTAAGATGCTAACCGATGTATTTTCTTAATATTAGTGCCGCAAAGGGGAAAAAATACAAAAATGTTGATATATATTTTAAATATAATTTTTAAGTGCATGACACCTGACCTCGTTTTGCGTTTCTATCATCCAGTTAAGAAAAAAATTATATTTAACATTTTCAAATTTCATCAGTAGATAACAGAGATGCATTGTATTTAACAAAATTAGAATCCCCGCCATAGAGTCATAGACTTCATGACCAAGTGAAAAATCACTCACTTAGTTGAATGCTTTATTTTCAATCTTATTCTTTCTGTATATCATCATTTAAGTAATTTGAGGCTGGCTTTTGAATTTGACAAATTATTTTTGTATGGACAGACTATTCTATTCTACGCACAATTAATTTCACTTGTTATTATAGATATTTCATTGTTTACTAGGACAGCTTTATAATTTTTTAATATTGTGATATAAAAGTATAAGAAAAGGAAGTGAAAAATAATATTTAGATGTATTTAAAAATATTCGAAAAAAAGCTTTATAATTTTTTTAACATTGTGATTTAAGGACATAAGGAAAGGAAAATAATTTTAAATATTATCTAAAAATTCACTGAAGTATATCTAAAAAGCTTTAAGCTCGTGTCTATGCTTTAGACTTGAACACTCTTTGCATCTTGAGTGCAACTTGCACTTTGACTACTACGAACAAATCCAATTAAAACTTTCTGCATTTGATAAAAAGATCCGAGTAGAAAAAATATATACAGAGATAGAAATCCAAGCGTTCTCTTCAATTTCAGAATCCACAAAAAGTAAAACACAATCCGAGAAATCAATCTCTTAAAAAAAAAAAAAAACCTCTGGCGAAAGGCATTGAAAAGCTAAGAAATCGAAGTCTTCATGAATCAACCGCAGGTAAGACGGAATTGACAGTGAAAACCAGATCAGTAACTCCACAAAAAGTAATATTATGCAGAATGAGAAAACAAAACAGAAGTGTGGAGATTTTCTTACTTTGGAAGCAGAAACTGCTCTGTTATTGCAGAGAAGAAGAGAGACGTTAGAGAAAACAAGAGAAAGAGAGAGATCTGAGGGGATTCGCCCGTTGAGAAGAAGAAGAAGAAGAAAGTAGCGATATTTTCCCCCTTTGAGTCTCTCTCTTTTTCTGTCCATCGATCTAATCTTGGCTGTTTCCTTTTATACTCTTCTCATCTTCAGAGAGAGTTGATGATGACATTCGCCTTTCACACTTTTGGAGACAGCGCGGCTCAGGCCTATGGAGCCGAGCCTAATTCATTTTCTTTTCCTCGGCCCCTCGCCCGAGTTCCCTCTAGCCTATCCGTTGGAAAGTGAGTACTACTTATGAATATTTTTAGTAAAATATCAAATTTTATATTTTATTTAACATATTTTCTTTTATTACCAAGTGTCTGTTTGAAAAGGGAACATTTTAATTTAACTAATAAACAATGGAGAATGGGTGGACTAAAAAAGTAACTTATTGACCGCCATCCAACATTTTTTAGATTTGTTTTACTTAACATATTATTTAGGTCAATAGACCTCATTCTATCAAATATATTATAAGGAAATTATTTATTTAAACATTTTTACTCAATTTAAAGCCAATGAAATCATGAAGTTTTCATTCAATTGCCTATTTTATTTAGTTTAAATAAAAAAAAGTTAAAGATATTTAATTGGATTTTCTAAAAAAATTCTATATATCAACAGCTACATTCTTTTAGTTGATAAAGTCATTAAAATAAATTTTAATGTCAACATGTCATATAATTTAAAGTTTTTAAACTTTATTATCATGTGCTGATGGCTAAAAAAAATAAAACAATAATCTAATTTTTTTACTTGAACAGAATATACAAACTAAAACCAACGAATTTAAAAAATAAATTATTTAAATGATAATGTTTAATTCTGATTCACTTGGATTTGAATTCGAGCCTATTTGTCAAATTCAATCTAAATTTATTTTAGATTAAGTTAAATAAAATAATTTAAATTTTTTAATATCTTTATATAACTACAGTTTTAATTTTTAACAAAGTGAGGTTGAATTGAATTTAAAAGTTTGAGTAAAAAAATGACAAATAAGTAGGGTTGAAACTTGAGTTGAATCCGACATCATCTGACCCAAATTACTTAACTTGATTCGATCTGAATTTCTGACTCAACTCAATCTGAATGCTATTTTATAATTTAGTATTTCGAGTCAAGTCAAATAGAATTATTTTTAAATTTTATCAACCCAATTTAATCCAAATTTCATGAATATTTTTTTTGTCAATCCGATTTGATCTAAAATATATAAAAATAGAACCTAAATCTATTAATTTCTCGAGTCTGAGTCAATCGGTCGGATTAAAGTTTCGCTACATGACTGAAAATAGAAAACCTTGAAGCCGATTTGCTTTGCTTTATTTAGGTTGTTGCCAGTGGTCCGGCGGACAACGACACTGACTGCTTCTAGTTGGTTTTATTTATTAATTTACTAATTACTATTCAACTTTAAATATCAAGATCTGTGTCTTACTATCAACACTTCGTTCAAGTTTACACTATATACATGTGAAAAGCAGCGTCTAAACGTTGAAAAGTGACTCTGATGGAACATATTCAATCCCACAACAAAACCAATGAAAATAAATTGCTATCCTTGAAAAGGACATGGCCACGTGATATGCTAATAGTGAGCTGGATTTGTGGACCCATCTCTTTCAAGGATCTACTTAATTAAAACTCCAAAAAGCTAAGGGTAACTACACAGTAATGCCAAATTACCAAGCCAAATTGTTGAATTGATTTATACTTTATAGCCGGAGTTCAAATATCGTTTGATAAAGATATCGGCCGATATCGTCGCAACGATATTGAATATCGGTCGAGATCATTTTTTCTCTGTTTTTACTTTTTTTTTTTCTTAATATCGGTTGGTTTTATTTTTTAGTTTTATCTAAATTAAAAAAATAAAATAAAAACAAAAAATAGAAAATTTTTAAATATATATATATATATTTAAAAAAAATACATAATATCTTCCAATATTTTAAATACCGGCGATATATTGGTGAGACCTAGCACAGATATTTGATTTTTTTTTTTTTAAATTCGGTCGATATTCAGGATACCAATCGATATTTTGGATGATATATCACGATCATGTCGCCGATATATTGTTTGTTAGACTGATATATATCTTATCAATCGATTTATATCTTTCTTCAAAAAATTAATGCACATCGGCCTATACGGTATGTATCGGCTAATATTATCACCTTTGGTTTATAGGGCATCATCTATTTTCTCATCAAAGCTCTATAGGGGGGGGGGGAGAGTGGTCCCATGCAGGGGTGCAAAAAATGCCCTGGCCGATATGATTCTCTTTCCTCTTTTTATTTTTTTGTAAATATCGGTATTATTTTATTTTTTCTGAATTAAAAGATATAAAAAAATTGAAAAAGAAACTGTTTTTTTTTTAAATGAAAATATAAACATCGGCCGATATCTGGGATATTGGACCGATATCGGTCGATATTTTGACCCGAGTCCATCACCGTTTTGATTTTTTTTTAAAAAAATACCGATATTAATCATATCGGCCGATATTAATCATATCGGCCGATATCAGACCGATATATATCGATGATATATCAGTCATATCGGCCGATATGAAGGTTGTATGGCCGATACAATACGTATCAGTCGATATTATACGGTGCTTAAAACCCGTATGATATCAGCCGATACGAAATCTCGACCCATAGTCCCATGTGACTTTTTAAAAATATATATATAATAAGAAATAAATTCTCTCGATTCACTAAATTTAATTTTAAAAATCCTTTTATTTTAGTTTTTTTACACGTATTTTTATGTATTGACATAACAAAAGTGAGATAAATCAATCCAACTTCATATCCAATTATAGAATTTTAGTTCTATTTTTTTTTACTTTTTTTCATGATTTCTCTGTTTTAAACAAAATATTTTCAAATTTTTAACATATTTTACATTTTTTATTATTGACATGACAACCTCGTGGTTAATCAAATCAACTCCCTAAATTTAATTTTTAAAATCTCTTTTTCCATTAACTATTTTTACAATTTTTCTCTATTTGAAGTCTCTATTATTTCAACTGTACATTAAATCAGCAGTGAATACTTGTTTAATACTATCTAAATTTATCTTTTCTTAAATTAAACAAAAATAAAACATCTCTCTCTATTACTGCACTATTTTCATTTTCCTAGCCAAAGTGTCGTACTCTGTCCCTCTGTCTGACATCTTAACTGGAGTGGGAACACTTTGAAAACTCGATTAAATTCACCAAACCCACTTGACTCAGTGAAATCAAGTTGACTCTGTCAAGATGACCTTCTAGCTTAGATAAGTTTTGAACACTGTGTAAATAAAATAATTTTCTCCCAGCCAACACGCAAGCCTCTTTACCAGTGGAATTTTGTGACTTCCAATAATGCATGAATGGGTCTCCAGAAGACCAATAGTTCCCATCACTAAACTAAGAATCATGAAAACGTTCAAGTATTAAATTTATCCAAAAAAATGGCATTCATCACGGACAAAATCTTTTAAGAGATATGAGATAAAGTAAAATTCTTATTTTATTTCTATAAATATACCGCTTATCAAATACTGGTGAACCGATAACACACCACTATGTATATATATATTCTGTATATTGATTCACCACGACTTGATGAGCGGTACACTAGTAGAAATAAAATAAGAATTTTACTATAATTTGTGTTTCCTAAAATATTTTGCTCGTAATAAGATAGTCGGTATAAAAAAGAATTACATTGATCAATCAATAAGGACTTGTCCATGAAAAATTAGTAATTAAATTGTATGCATAGATGAGAAGGATAACTCCTTGTACCCGTAGTAGGATGAGAAATTTAAAGAAAAAACAACAAACTTGAGTTTTTAATTAAAAAACAATTTGATATTTTTATTAAAAATATATTTTTGTAAAGTACTTTACTTCTTTTCTTTAGATGATCTACTCTGTATAAACTAAAACAACAAGTGATACTATCCAATATAATTTTTTTTTAAAAAAATAGTATTTTTAACTTTATCAATAGGTGACAAATCCCAAGTGGGGCACCAGCACCTGGTGCCCGCACATCCAATATCCTCTTCATGCTCTATTCTACATTATGAATTAGATCCATATCCAATTTAAACTCATCTCGAATTCATCTCACAAATAGATTTAAATCTTTTCAAAATTGTCTCCTCTTTTACAGTTGATTTTAGAACCTTTAAAAATTATGACTTTTCAAATATTGGATAATCAACTTCATGTATATAATATAAAGTTTCATCATCAAGTGATTATCTTAATCATTTAATTCTAGTTTTGAAGTCTTTTGAAAATTCCTCTCCACAACATTCGTTCGGATGATTATTTGAATCGTTCGATCGGTTCTTCCATTTGGAGGTTTTATTGGACGATTCCTAGAATCATTCAATTGGTTCTTCAATTTAGAGGTTCGATCGAACTATCAAAATACGAAAAGACAAAATGGTAATTTCACTCCAAAATTCGAAAAGTAGTGTCTGGTAGTAGGAAATCGTTGTGTCTATATGTCTAGCCATAAGATAATTAGATAATAATAAAACTTCATATAACTCCTACTAATATAGTTTTCTTTACATCGTACTAAATTAGATGAGACTTAATACCCATTTAAAAGATTTCATTAGAATTTCTCATTTTTAAATATTTCTGAAATTCATCAATATCAGAAGTGGAATCACTTGGACCTTCACTTTATTTATTAACATCAATAATTTCCTCCATTATCTGGGTGTTGAACAATAATAATAGTAATACATCACACAAAAGTATGGTGGATCATAGTCACTCAACAACAGCACTACATGTTACATGCATGTGCACCAATCCATGGCATCCAACATTCCACATTCCACCTAACCAAACAGAAATGTTCACCCGCGTGGGAGTGGCAAATTTTTTCTGATTCTAAATTCAATCCAACTTAATTTAAAATTGAGTTATACATATTAAAAAAAATTGACTTAATTCAATCCAACCTAATTCAAATTAAAAACCGTTTAATTACTATGTATTTTTATCCATTAGTTTTAACCCATGCATCCTACTTTAAATTCAAAAATCTTAGTATCATGGGTCCATTTCTTGTAATTGAGAAGTCTTTGAATCTCTCACTTTTTATAAAAGGTAATTATTTTTTTGAATTTACGTGTAGAAAATCCAACGAAAAACTCCTACGGATGATATTCAGAGTCCTTAGAGCACACTAAGTGAGGCTATGGGGCTCGAACCTGACACCTCCCACTTTCTGAAACGGGAGATTACCAGTTAAGCTATACCGCAGGGGTTCAAATATCGGCCGATACATATCGTGTCGGCCGATATGTATCGGTTTTGAGCTAATGAATATCGGCAGATATATATTGTTATCGGCCGATATTTACAATATCACCTAAAATATCGGTTGGAAAGAGAAAAATATCGGTCGATATATCGTTTCGGCCGAAAACGCTTTTTAAACTCCTGCTATACCGTGCATCTCATTTTTCAATTTTTTTTATAGAAAATCATGTTAGATCGAGTTAAGTCAATAATTTTAAAAAAAAAAAAATGAACCGAATCAAATCAATTTAGATAGAAAACTTATTATTACTTATAATTAACCCAACTCAAACTAATTCATTGCCGCCCCTGTACCAATTCATCAACTAGAGCACTGATTGTTGTGTTAGAAAGGTCTAATCCATGGTAGTCATAGGAGTATTGTGTATCTTACAAGTTATACAACTTAGTTGGACTTCTTTTCTTTATATTTACGAAAACGATTTCCTACCTTTGATCGTTAAAAGTCTAATCACTTAATTAATCATATATGATGAAGAATCATAAGTAATGATTAGTGTCCTCCCTTGCCTCTAACAGCTTTATTAGTAGGATGAATGCCTTGCTTACTTTATTCTCTACATCAATAATTTTCAAGAACTTGCACAAGCAACATATAAGTTAATGGAAAATAGGAGAATAAAATAATGAACATTATTAAAGTGACAGACCATAATCACCCATAAGCACGAGCAATGTATATGTACACATGGCACACATAGAAAAAGAAGTGAAGATATGGGCTTTTTTGTTTTCCAAAAAAATCAAGTTTTTTGATAGGGTGAAAATTTTAGTTGAAATTATTTTTTTAAAAGGAATTAAATTTTTTAAAACTGAAATGGGTACTTTGTAAGAAGAAAAACTGTATTTAAAATAGTCAGTATAGGTAATGATCCGTGAATCATCAGTTTTCACCATGATGCATCACTTTTAAAAGAAAAAGATTATTTTCTCATTATTTTTCTTCTTCTCTCTCTTCCCTCTTTAAAAAATAGAGGGCAAAAAGTTTTTTCTTTTAAAAGTGGTGCACCGTTTAAAACCCATGATATTCACACTGTCTTCTTATTCATACTCAATTTCCTTTAAAAAATAGAGGACAATGAAGTTTCACATTTTTTTTGAAACATTGGACAATGAAGTTTCACATTGTATTCATACTATCTTGTTATTTTGATATTTTAAAAACTATTAACTTTTGGTAGAAAAGAACTTCACTGTAATTAATCTTGAGTGGTCATTTAGATACCCAATTTTTTTTAAGAGATACTTTATCTCAAAAATTTGTGTGAAATTATCATTTTGCCCCTCAATTTTTTTAAAAAAGAATTCTTCCACACAAAGTTGAGGGTCAAAATGGTAATTTCACATAAAATTTTGAAATCGGGTGTTTCCTAAAAGAAAAGCCTATGATTACCCTTAATCTTTTATGTTTCAAACAGGGAAACAATATATCAGCCGATACGATATGTATTGATCGTATTTGGCTGATATCAGGCAATATCCAATATATATCACCTATATGTATTGGCGATATCGTTCGATATCAGTTGTTTTAATTAAAAAAAGAGAAATTTCGCAGTCATACCGAATTTTAAACCCTTACTTCCAAAGATAAAATTACAACAATCAAAATGTCAAAAAAAATCTGAATTAACCCAAAAGACAGGAGATCTATTAAGGGGAAAAGAAAAAGAAAAAGAGAAATGAAATGATGGGAATGATCACAAACAAAGCCAAAGTTAGCTGCATAAGATCTGCTTCCAAAGTCTAAAGATGAAAAAGAAGAAGAAAGCGACGGTCTGTTTCTTCCACAATATAATACAGATTACAGAGATACAGAGAATCTAAAGAGGCTCCAGCTTTCTCGTGCTCGACTTTCCTTTTTGTTCTCAAATGAACAGCCCTTTCACAAATTTCTTACATGGGCCACCCAAACTACAATCATGTCTGGCCAGATTAATGGGCTTCATGTTGGGCCCGTTTAGATCCTAAATTTAATGTGTTAAAAATGTCATTTTCTTCTTTAAATTTAGATTCAATCTTGATTTATATTTATTTGATGAATCTTCAAATTTAGATTTGACATCATAAATAAAAATATTTATCTTATTATTTTTTTTGTTTAAAAATCAAAGGCTAGAAATAAAAAGCTAGATATGCCCTTCTTAAAAAACTCCATAATATTTTACAGTCTACATATTTATATTCTTAGTTTAGAGTTATTACTTTTAATTTATTATAGCACTATAGTCTCCACATGCCCTAGAAAGACTAGTCTACTGTGACCCTCTAACAAGGCATGCTATCTAATGGGTCTTGGGATTTACATAGTTGAGTATGATCTAAAGCAGACAATATGAGTAGGTTGTGTATAAAGTTTCACCTCGATCTGATTATTCTATATCTTGATTTTAAACTTTTAAAAATAAATGGCTTATACTCATTAATATTTAAAAGCTAAAATTATATAGCTTGAATTATAAGTGAAACTTTATATACTTCATATCCATAATCACCTATTAAATGAACTCAATTATATGAAAGCTTAAAAAGTTAATGCATATCTTGATAGATATCTCTAGCTACTCTAACTCCCTCTTGATATAGGAAAGGGAGTTAAGCTGCCACCATCTTTGACATATAAAAAGCATTTTAAAGTAATTTTTTTAAAGCTGATAAATATTCCATTTGCTTGATAACCAATGGGATTGTAGGATATACAATATAAATGCATTTATTGGTATAAGAATTAGGTTGAAACATGTTATAAGTGTACAGTTCTTGTGTTATAATTTTTAAAAAATGCAGTCAATACATTGTGTATCGGTCGTAACATATTGAAAAAATGAAGAGTGATATGTATTACGATTGGGTTCCAAAGGAGTGCGAACGGATACATATCAGCCGATACAAGTATAACAACCGGCCGTATCAATGTAACGATTTTTTACTTTAGTTGATAAGAAAAATATGATAACTTTGGAAATTTTTTATTAAGATTAAAATGTTGGAGAGGACTGAAAATTTTCAATCGATACTTCAATTATATTAGTAGTTTTAGTTTATATATAATTTTCTGAATTGAAAACTAAATTTATTGATAAAGGGCACAAACAGTGCATCCAATGTATCATAACAGCTAAAAATACACTCAAAAGGGGACCCACACTAACACAAAAGGTCTTGAAGAAGCTTCAACAGTCAATGTCTGTACTCTCCTTTCGGGTATTCATTTTTTTTTTGAAACAGTTAAGATTAGCCTTTCATTAAGAAAAAAGAAAACAATATAAGAAAAAGAAAAAGAAAAAGAAAAAGAGGGAGGAAGCCTATGAGGAATAGGCCCCCCACCTAAAAAAAAGAAGTACAATAATCCAACAAAAATAAGAAATAACCCTCATCCCACTGGAAAGCCCAAAAGGGAAACCGCTAACTGCCCGAGGTAAAGAAGGTGCCACGAGTAGCCCCTCCAACGCCATTTTTGGCAAGGAAGTGCGCCACTCCGTTTGCTGATCTACTAATTTGAGAAAATGATACATCCAAGCCCAACGTTAATTCCTTAATCTCTCTAACTAAGGTGACTAATCTCCAAGGGGGTCTTTTCAGACCATTGGCCCATTTTAAAGCGTTGGACGAGTCACTTTCAGGTATTCATTGAAAATGAAGTTCAAAAAAGATAAATTTGATATATAAGTAAATCAAAGAGGCTCCAATTTATTTTTCAAAAAATATCTTATTACATATAATTATGAATTTATGGATTTATGGACTTATGATTAGGAATTTAGGATGATGTAGAAGATGAAGTAGGTGTATGAATTTTTTTTTAAAACCAATTAGTTGATTCATCACTATCAATCTTTCACCTTTTCTAATCTTGAATTTATAAATTGATTTGATTGTTTCTTTTGATTGATTATTATTATTTTTTCTTTAGCAACAATATTATATAAAGTCATTTTCTCATATTCAACAAGAAAGAACGATCTGCGTACACCCCCTTTCCCATGTAATTATGTAACCACACATCTAGAGCTTCAAAGATCTTTTCTTCCTCAATCATGTAGTTGGTCTTTGTACAAATTTGAGACTAGACCCCTCAATCATCTCAACGGACACAAATAAATGTGTTAAAAAGAGAGAAGATAAGAATACTCTCCAAGTCTCACATATTATAGTTCAACGGGTTGTCTAAGTTGCGGGTTCAAGCTCTCATGATCTAATTTTGGTGTGTTTTAGAGACAGTAAACTCATCTGTGGGGGTTTTAATAAGACAGTATCTGAGTTTTCCACACTTTAATAAAATAAAATAAAACTCTCCATAAGTCCATTTTTAGAGGAGTCAAATTTCCTATTGAATCTAGATGAGGCAGAGAACGGTTATAACTGCCGCATCCAGATTGACTAAAGTGTTAAGTCATGTACGGATCAAGGAACAACAAGGCTACATTTGAAAGAGGGGTAGATTTTACGGGTGAGAATAATCAGGAGTGGATGACCAATTATGAATGTCTTTTGCTTTGAAATATTTTCAAAAGTGAGAAGTTAAAAGTGAACAAAATAAAATTGAGATTTTTTAATATTATTTTTACCATTTAATTACCAAATAAGGGTAGCAAGAGGTAACCCTCATTCCCCTATTATTTTGAAAGGAAACATAGCAGACTATACCAGGGCGAGTATGGGTTTAGAGTTTGACAAATTTTAAATTTTAAATCTTAAATCAAATCTGACTACATAAGTACCAAATAAGTTCATCTCAGTCAGAAGATTGGCTGGAGATATAATAATCTTCAAAAAATCATGAAGACACAGTAGTAGTTATCAAACAAAGCAGGGAAGAATCAAAAAAATTGTTGTAAAACTCATTTGCTTCACACTATTTCTAAATTCAAAAAAAAAAAAAAAAATGGACAGAAAAATGAATTTCCTTTCTTTGTCTCTTCAAAATTTCCCACGAATTAAGGTTCCTTTCTTCGGCCTCTTACTCTCTGCTACTTATGCAATGGTCAATTTGCTCAAATGTGAACCATTTAATCCAACAAATCTGATATTGAAGTTACAAAAAGTCTCGCATCAGTTAATTTGAGAAACAATTGACTCTATATAACACTTGAGACATTCTTTTCTCAATAATTAACTTTTGATAGTGAGTTCTATCTTAATAATGTTATCATATCTTGGTTTTCTATTATAGTATTAGAGCAAGTTCCACGTGCAGTCATAGGGTCCAATTGCACGTGAGGGTGGATTTGAAGTTTCCACGTGCACTCACCGAGTGCAGCTGCACGTGTGTGAAATTTCCATGTGCAGCCATAGAGTCAAGCTGCATGTGAGAGTATGTGTGAAGTGATAAAAAGTCCCACATCGATTAATTTGAGAAATCACTAGTTCTATATAACACTTGAGGTGCCTTTCTTTTAATAATTAACATTATCATCTCGTGGTTTTCTAACCGGTCATTTCCTTATTTATTTGTTTTGTTTAGCGTGAAGAAGGTGTTTGATGCAATGATGGGATTTATTTCTGTAGATTCTTTGCCAGATTTATATCTTCATTGCTGTATTGATCATTGGCTATTATTTTTCCACTTAACAGACTAATGTAGTTTAATATTCAAACAAAATTTGTAGAGATGTTGAATGGACCCACCATGCTTCCAGATTATCCTGCTTGTTGTGCAGTATGATGAACTTTTATGTTAAACATGCGTATTTTAACTTGTTCTGTTGTTGGTATAGAAGAAGATAAATTTCGGGATGAGACTCTAGACTGCTGTCCGTCGTAACATTACAGTCTAAGATGTTTATCTGTGCATGGAACACCCCAATTGGCCCTGCCCTAATGGGATCATAATCTTCTTTCATATTCCATTCAACTGTTAGCTGTTGTTAGATGAATTAGATAACAACAATTTTTTTTTTAAGATTGAGGTATCCAGGCGTCTCACTTTACTAATTCTTGAGACATTTGTAAACCTCTCAATCTGTACATGCTGGATACAGAACAATTGAGAGTGTCCTTTTTTATGTTGAGGGAGACTTGATCCTAAGACTTCTCACAAACAAGGGCTGATTTTGACAATCGAGCCAACCCCTCAAGATTAGATAATAAAATAATCTTAAAATCCACTGCTGAAAGATTAAAGCCTACATAATAGTGGTGTCCCATGAACCATTTCTCATTTGTTCATTTGGATTTCTTGAGGGAAAAAAATGTTTGGATTTTGACTCAAATTAGGATTTAATCAGGCAGGCTTTTAGAAGCAGATTCATATTCCAGTGTCCTTTAAATTCTAAATTCAACCCGGATCACACATCTAGAAGTGATTTATGTTTCGATTTGGACATTCCAAATTCTGCCCTGTAATTTTGGGATCTTATTTTTGCTTTGGGAAACTTTACTCTTCACTCTCTCCTTTCATTTCTTTCTTCGTTCGAAGTTTTGCATAAGAAAAAAAGAGTGGCCCTCTCTCGTTGACTGCCTGTATGGCCCCTCTTGGGGCACCGACAGTTTGGTTTGAGAGAGAAGAGAAAATTTGTGGGGGTTTTGTTTTCTAATTTGGAGACGAATTTGTTTTGAGAGGGAAAGAGTTGAATTCGGTTTAGATTTGTAATTTGACAGAGAAATTTATAGCCTTTGATATTAGTGAAACTTACTCGATTGTTGTCTGTATTGGATTTGGGGTTCTAGTCCAAAAGACTAACCTGATAGGTGACGTTGCTCAACCCTTTATAACTCTCAATTTTACCCTTTTTCCAACCGACGTGAGACTTGTTTGCAGCCCCAACAATCCCCCCCTCAAACGAGGCTCTCCGACGGATCAAACATCGTTGCCAACCATCTCGTTCGGCTAAGGGATCCTGAGTCCACATGCGTTGGCTTGGGACCCAGCTCTGATACCATACCACCACTACTTTTAAGTAGGTGTCCAAGCATCTTAACATACAAGAGGACAGTTTGTAAATTATAGAGCAGGAAAAACAGAAAAAATGTATGTGAACTGACACATATAATGATATATTGAATGCCATTAAAAGTCTATGTATACTGCCATGATTATATGATGGATTAAGATCTTGAAATTAAAATATTTAACATATAGACCCGAAAAACAGCAAAAAATAAAAACAAATTATGTTCTAAGCTTGCTGCTCTGCCTTCCCTGAGTGCTCTCCATTTAATAATCTTTCAGGGATGTGTTAGGTATGGCTCAAATTTAGCAGGCCCAATAACGTATCTATTTAAATCAATTGGTGGATTTTGGAAGCTACTAGTTGATGGCTGGATTTAGACATTGCTAGAAGTAGAGAGTCCTTAGGAGAAAATGACACCTGTTTGCAATAGGATTACACGTCATTGGGCTACAAGAGAAGGCATTGATCTCTACAGAATCTATACATATACGAGGACTGCATGAAGGGCTGGATTTTCTTCTCTATATCCAGCAGTATTGGCTATCTTTAAGACAAGTCTTCAACGTGGTGGGCTTTCTATTTACTAGCTGTTTATAAAATAGAAACAGTAAATCAGAGGAAATTGCCAATACAATGTGGGACACGGTATGTAAAAGAGGGAAGGATTCTTCAACCAAAATCTATATATTGCCTGTTTGGATTGTGAATGTGTGTGGAATCCCAGGAAGGCCTTGAGAGAGGGACGTCCTTGAGGAAGGCCTTTTGGCCTTGGGCCTCTAAGTCGCATGTGAAGAGGGCCTTATGTGGCCGTATGCAAGACAGCGTGGAATCTCAACACGGTACACAGATTTGACGATGTCTGGAGGACAGCTCGACGGCCGAAGAGGGGCAGAAGCAATAGTGCAATACCGCTGCAGATCTGGGTCTTCAAATCTGTGAGTGGCAGTCAGCAGGAGTGCGGCTGGAGAGACGAAGCCCCATTGCCAGAGCATAAGTGTAGATCTGTGTGTGTGGGACACATCATCGGAGACGCTCGCTTTTGAGAAGCATATCGGGAGTTGCTCGTAGGACGCAGGAAGCGTAGAGGGAGGAACACAGAAGTTGGGTTCACTATTCTGGGTATGAGAGAGATTCACATCAACTGAGAGGTGACATCGATGTGTTATATACAAGGGGTGTACAAAGGGCTCGGGACTTCGGGTTTGGGCTCATGACTCAAGGGAGTCATTAATATTGTACATGTATTTCTTTCTCTTTTATAGTGAATATTCTATCGCTCCGTGGACGTAGGCCAGGTGGGCTGAACCACGTTAAAATATTGTGTTGTGCTCTGTTTTTATTTCCGTTCAATTTTTCTTGTTTCCGAGCATAACGCTAACAAGTGGTATCAGTAGCTTTGGTTGGAGACCAGGGACTTGGAGGTGAACGGAATACAACACTAAGGATTGCAGATCGGTGTTCTGCAAATTTCACCGGGAGAGGTGGAGTGCTCGGAGAGGAGGCTTCGAGTTGAGAGGGCTTAACTCTGTCTGCTATCAACAAGAGATGCTCTAGCAGCACTGTTTGTATGTCGGTTTGCTTAGAGCAAAATACAACATGTTCGGCTAAAACGAGCAGAGGGAAGAGTGCACTGGTAACGACACTGTAGCAGCCAGGCAACAAGGTGGAGAATATGTTGTAGGCACTGCAAGAAAGGTTCTTCTGAGAAGAGAGCGAGTTGCCGATGGGGTGGAGGTGTTTGTCACAGTTATCTTCGGAAGTCAGTGGAATTTTCGCCAAGGTGGAGATTGTTAGGTATGGCTCAAATTTAGCAGGCCCAATAACGTATCTATTTAAATCAATTGGTGGATTTTGGAAGCTACTAGTTGATGGCTGGATTTAGACATTGCTAGAAGTAGAGAGTCCTTAGGAGAAAATGACACCTGTTTGCAATAGGATTACACGTCATTGGGCTACAAGAGAAGGCATTGATCTCTACAGAATCTATACATATACGAGGACTGCATGAAGGGCTGGATTTTCTTCTCTATATCCAGCAGTATTGGCTATCTTTAAGACAAGTCTTCAACGTGGTGGGCTTTCTATTTACTAGCTGTTTATAAAATAGAAACAGTAAATCAGAGGAAATTGCCAATACAATGTGGGACACGGTATGTAAAAGAGGGAAGGATTCTTCAACCAAAATCTATATATTGCCTGTTTGGATTGTGAATGTGTGTGGAATCCCAGGAAGGCCTTGAGAGAGGGACGTCCTTGAGGAAGGCCTTTTGGCCTTGGGCCTCTAAGTCGCATGTGAAGAGGGCCTTATGTGGCCGTATGCAAGACGGCGTGGAATCTCAACGGTACACAGATTTGACGATGTCTGGAGGACAGCTCGACGGCCGAAGAGGGGCAGAAGCAATAGTGCAATACCGCTGCAGATCTGGGTCTTCAAATCTGTGAGTGGCAGTCAGCAGGAGTGCGGCTGGAGAGACGAAGCCCCATTGCCAGAGCATAAGTGTAGATCTGTGTGTGTGGGACACATCATCGGAGACGCTCGCTTTTGAGAAGCATATCGGGAGTTGCTCGTAGGACGCAGGAAGCGTAGAGGGAGGAACACAGAAGTTGGGTTCACTATTCTGGGTATGAGAGAGATTCACATCAACTGAGAGGTGACGTCGATGTGTTATATACAAGGGGTGTACAAAGGGCTCGGGACTTCGGGTTTGGGCTCATGACTCAAGGGAGTCATTAATATTGTACATGTATTTCTTTCTCTTTTATAGTGAATATTCTATCGCTCCGTGGACGTAGGCCAGGTGGGCTGAACCACGTTAAAATATTGTGTTGTGCTCTGTTTTTATTTCCGTTCAATTTTTCTTGTTTCCGAGCATAACGCTAACAGGATGACCTTTCACATGGCAAACAATTTGATCAGGTGAAAGAGAGAATTCCTTAACCCAAGGGTTTTTTAGTGATGGCAGTAGGGGGAAGATGACATGAATGGGCTTTATATTTTCTCTAAAATAACTACTGGAAGAAATATGAATCAGTATGTAACATTTTCTCCAATACGACTGTTTTTCTATTTGCCTATTGTTACAAGTTCCAGTGGAAGAACATCTGAAAACCGGAGACAATAATCATAAAAATGTTGTAACATAGTTTTAATCTACTTGAATCACTCCAGGAAATCGAGTGTTTCGTGGTTTCTGCAGTACTGGTAGATTGAGTTTGTGAGAAAATATCCATCTGGTATTTCTGAGGTATTGATCCAACAAGATTAATCTTTTAGAGCCCGCACTGCCATTGTCCACATAGCTGATCCGAATAAGTCAGATGATAGCACCAGGAATTGATCCCAGACATGAGGGAGCAAACCCCACGTCAAGAACCACTGGGCTGCACGCCTAATGGTACTGTAGGGATTTCTTCACCACAGTTTAAAAAGTAAAGCAGATCGTGTGGAGTGACAAAATATAAAAAAGTGAATGAGAATATTTCATTTTGAATAAAAATACTTATTTTTTGTATTACATTATAGATGATCTAAGATCATTCATGTATGCACTAGATGTAGGGTGACAACTGACTTGATCCCTGCAAACCTGCCTCCACGTATCTTGAAAATTTTGAATTTGAGTCATGTGTCTTAAAATTTTTAATTTAATCTCACTCAAATAAATGCGAGTTAGATAGTGTTGAGGAATCTTAAGCTTGAATTTGGCTCAGCCCAAATTAAAAATCAATATTTAAGTTTTTATATTTTTTGACTCGTTAATTTTAACTCATCTAACCCTTTCTAAATTCATAGATTTTTAGTCCACTGTCTTTATTTTATGCAATGCAATCCCCTACATGAATGTTTTCCTTTCTTCAGTGCTCTCTTCTTAGACAGGGACCTCCTTGCATTTTTTATACTGATCCGGGATGTGGGTGTGTGGGTATTTTGGCCCAGATTTTTAATTTGTTTCTCAGCCTTTTTGGGTTTTGTTGGCCCGATTTGTGGGCTTACTTTGGGCCTCTTCTTTTCTTGCCCGGGTGTGGGCCGTCTGCAGTTTTTTATTTCCCCTTTTTCTTCTAATGAATTCTAAGCTGATACCGAGATATCAGCGGTATCTCGGATCTCGGTCAAGATATCGGCCGATATCTCTCTCCTAATTTTTTTAAATATTAAATTTGTAACCCTGATTCTAACCTACACTCATTTAAAAAAATAAAGAAAAAGAAAAGGAAAAAATCTAATATTTAAATTTCTATTAAAAATAAATTTTATTTCATTTTCAATTATTCTGCATTTTATAAAAATCTTGTAGAATTAAGTTTGGTTGGATAACAATAAACAAAAGTTAAAGAGAAGTCATGCATAAAGAATACATCTAAGGAAATAAGTACACGATGGCAAATCTATAAGGAGCCAAAGTGGACAGCTTGCGTGGTGCATGAACTCTGTATTGGGTTCATCTGACTTCATCTTTGGATAAATCTAAACTAATAAAATATGTCCTTTTTCATATATTTAAGTGAAAATAGAATTTATTTACACTTGATCAATTTTTACTGTTGGAGGAAATATTAACAAAAAATCAAATTCAAAATTTTTTTATTAAAAAATTCAAGAGATACAATTATCCAATAAATTCTATGCCTAATAACTTGATAGACCAAACTACAGTAAAACCTGTTTAATGTAATACAACTGGGACCAGGGTGCAAATATTACATTAGGGAAATTATTACATTAGAAGAGTCTAGCAAATTGATAGTAGCATTCATTTCCAACAATAACTCTTTAAGTCCGCCGACTCTGATCTTTTTTAAGGGGCATTTAAGTTGAAATTAAAACCCAAGATCACAAAAGAATAAAAAATTCTCATTTCCACTCTTTAGTCGATAAAGGACAAGATCTACATTATCAGAACGAGGAAGTTTATCCATAAGTTTATTTCAAATTACTTTTCCGATGTTTAGATAATGCAGTTTATGAGGTTCTTATTCACTTCTCTAATAATTTTGTATTCTAAATATATGAAATATTACTTTACATAATGGTGGAAACTGAGGTTGTAGTACATTTTGTATTCTAAATGTATTGAGTATTGATTTAAAGATATTTATTACATTTTGTATGGGCTTGAGGTCGGGATCGATTGAGCATATAACTTTAGACATGTTATTACTTTATAGGGTAATCAGGGGTATAAATCTAGGTTAATACTGTGCGTACCGGTCGAAATATCTCGGCCGATAGTTTTTGCTCGACTGAATCCAACTTAACTTTTAATAAAAAATTAATAAATGAGATGAAAATAAAAAATAGAAAGACTTTCTTTTTTCACCAAGAGTTATTAGATTATGAAAATGGAGACAATGAACTATACTTTTTAAATTTATATTAAATATATAGGTTAAAATTATAAATAAAACGTACAATTTAAAATTTATCTATCTAACTCGACTCAAATTTATTTTAGATCATATGTTATTTAAATCTTTCAAAATATACAAGATCAAAATCTATTTTTTTTTTTCTAAAAAAATTTAGGAGTGAGTGAGAAGATCAAATAGGTGATGCCTAATCCTCTCCGACCCATTTCTATCTCAAACGTTTGGGATAGTCTAAAACTCTGAAATACTGAAGGGGATCATAGGGGATCATTGGTGATAAGCCATGCCACGTGGACAGGCCTCTTAAGTTTAATGGTTGTGATTTTTTATGAGAACCGCAATGTGGGCCCCACATGCATCTCGTAATATCTCCTTTACAAATCCAATTCTGCACACGCGAACAACCCAATTTCCCGTCTCTCTCTCTCTCTCTCTCTCTCATTTCAGTGCTTAGACAGCTCTCTCTCTCGATAACAGGAAGCAGGGGAAAAAAAAGAAAGAAGAAAACCCTAAAAAGGGGGCGCCCATTTCTTTTATCTTCTTCTCTTGATTTCATTTGAACCCTTCCCCATCCACACCCCCTTCTCTTTCTTCATCTTCTGCTGCATCTCTTTCTTGTTCTTGTTTCTATTTTTGGTGTTTTTTTTTCAGGAAGGACGCGAAAGCTAAAGGGATTTTTGCCTTCTGGGTGTCTTTCGATTGTTTTTCTTATTCTTCTAATGGGTGTTTTTCTGTTCTGGAATTAGGGTTTCGCATATGCGCTTTTATCTGGGACGCGAATAAACAGTCTCGTAAGTTATATATCTTTTCATGATTATACAATATATTTCATCTTCGTCTTCCCTATTGCATGTCTTTTTTTTTAATACTTTTAATCATTTGATTGGATATTGACTTTATGGATATTATTGCTTCATTTTGTCAAAATCTTTTATATCAATTCACCCCAAGCTGCAATTTGATCAATATTTTAGCAAATGGGTGACCCTTCGTTTCCCAAAACGTTGTTCTTTCTGTTTGGGTGCCAAAATGTAACAATGCAACAAGTACTCGTGATTTACTATAATATTATCGTTTGCCAATAATAACTGTTAGTTACTGTGGTATTTACATAATTCTGTTTTTTTATATTTATTGTGATATTATTAGATTTTATTTTTTTATTTTATCGGCTGTTTAATCTTTGTTGACTTTGATGATGACATTTTTCGATAAACTTATGTCGAATTTGGTATTTTGATGGTATTTGTATTTCAAGTTAAATGTTAGATGATGAATTGTATTTTGTTTTGCATGTTAATGGTAAATATGTCAGTGGTTATTTCAATTAAGTGTCATTTCATTTGTATATCAATTTACTATATTTTTATTTTAAAATATTATAATGCCTGTGAGATTTTTCCGGTGTTATCATGGCTAAAAGTCCAAAATTTGAAATATCCCAGTACATGAGCCGGTAATATGGCAAGATCTGTATTTCTTACACTAATGGAAATGGTCTTCTTTTTGGCATATTTGACTTCAAAATTTGGACATTGTTTGATATGTGGAAAATTAATGGTTGAGTTTTCTTCTGTTCTTGATGTTTGTTGGATATCTTGTACAACGTCTGCTTATGTCATTAATTTGTCTGTGAAAGTTGGGATCCTTTCACTTAAGTTCATACTTCATCCAGTGGTTCAATTTGGCTTCTTTTTGTTCTGTTTATTCTTTCATTTGGTGGTGCTTATGCTACATTATTCCACTGCAAATAAAGCATTTGGTGTTGCTTATGCTTATGCTACCCTTGATTTGAATTCAGGTCTTTTTTCCTTAAAATCTGTGATTGCTTATTGAATATTCTGGGTTTTTTAACTGTTAGTTTGGTTAATGTGACCTGGATGTATGTTTTCTACTGTAAATACAGCATTTGGTGGTGCTTATGCTTATGTTACCCTTGATTTGAATTCAGGTCTTTTTTCCTTAAAATTTGTGATTGCTTATTGAATATTTTGGGTTTTTTAACAGTTAGTTTGGTTAATGTGACCTGGATGTATGTCTTCTACTGTAAAGGCGTGCGTCACATTCTTGTGCACGTTGACAGCCTTTTTGTGTTTCACTGGCATTATTATTATAGTTTGGCTTGTATTAGTAGTATATATTATTAATTTGTTTTAATAAATATTTTGCCATCTATTAGTAATTTTCAATGGGTTTTAGATTGTATTTTCAGACTAGAACTTTTATATTCTGTTCATTATTCATGGACTGAATTTCCTATCTAGATTCACTGATTATTTTTTGTTTCAAGGCAAGTTAATATTTTTGCATTTTAAAATACTAAACTGTGCAGAATCACTGACTATTATTTTCATTATTTTTCTGTCTAGGGTCTCGAAAACGAAATCTGGTTTGGGTTTACAATACCAGAGAAGATGTCTTCACAGTATCCTGTCCTGGAAGGTCGACCCATTGATCAATGGAAGGTAACCGAATTGAGGGAGGAGCTAAAGAGACGGAAACTTATAACAAAGGGATTAAAGGAGGATTTGGTGAAACGATTGAGTCAAGCGTTTCTCAACGAGGTGGAAGCTGCAAATGAAGAATTGGGTAATGGTTTCAATCCCAACTCTGATCCTCAGGTCGAGTGTGAAGCTTCAGCACCAAATCCAATTGACAGTAATATGGTCGAAGATGATAAGGACACTGTTGTCAATAAAAGTGAAAAGGTAGACAAGGTGGACGATGATACCCTCATGGTTGATATTGATAGTAACACTGCCAGTGCTGAATCTGCTCGAAAGGACCAAGTTCAAGATGAGAAATCCATGGGTGGTATTGAAATGGAGAGTGTGGTGGGGACTGCCTCTCTCTCAGTTTCCATTGAGAGCAGTGTCATAGACAGCATGAGTACACAAGTAAAATTAGATCCCAACTCCCAAGAGACAAGATGCAATGAAGTTCAAGTGGAGTGGGAGGATTCAAAGCCTCCCTCTCTTGAAGATGTCAAGACCAACGTATCCGATCCGAATAACCAAGTATCTGAGGTCAGCCCCATTTTAGATTTCAATGCCCAAGAGCCAAGATGCAATGAAGTTCAAGTGGAGCGGGAGGATTCGAAGCCTCCCTCTCTTGAAGATGTCAAGACCAACGTATCCGATCCGAATAACCAGGTATCTGAGGTCAGCCCCATTTTAGGGTTTCAAGTAAAATGTGAGTCTATTTCTACTGATTCTATATCAATTAATGAAAAGAATGAACTAAAGGATAATTTGAATGCTGATAATTTGCATTTAGAACTAGAAGTTGTTAAGCCAGAGATGGTGGAACCATCATCCGGCGATGTTCCTACTATTGCTGGCGAGTTGCATTCTTTGGGTGATCAAGAGCCAGGTGAGAACCAGGGCTCTGTGGAAGAGGTAGATGAAACCAAAGCTGCAACTGTGGACCTTGGCAAGAAAAATGATAGTACAGATGCTGGGTCCCCTGAAAAATTAAATTTAGACCAAAGTTCAGGTGATGATTCTTTGGAAGAGGATGTAATGGAAAGTAAGCAAATCGACTCCAATCATAATTCTGATGGAGCTGTTGATAAGAATGAACCCATTGAAGTCGATGTTGTAAAAGAAGGCAGCCCTGTTGAGACCATGGCAGTTGGGCGATCTCCAGTGAGGGATATTCATGCTGAAAAGAATCATAATAAGGAGATTACTGCAGAGAAAAGAAAGATAGAAGGTGACTTTTCAGACTCCACTTCTATTTCCTTTTCTTCACTATATGATTGTGATTTTATGTAAAACTATTTTCTGCCTGTCTTATTAGATATACTATATGTGCTGCTTTTTGAGGATTTGCATTGTTGGTTATATTGATTGTCAATGAATGTTAGAATCTTCAGTTTTATACTGTTATCAAATGTGTATCAATGAATTTACAAAACTAAAAATCCTTCAAATTGTTACTTATGCTTCCACCTTTTTTCATAATTGCTAAGTTCCATGATCCTTTAGTCAAATGTTTTCTTCCTTGATTATTCTTTTATCAAAATGCCTCTGAAAAACAAGTATGGTTGCTATCAGGAACTTTTGTTGTTAGACTGCTAACTTAAATCTTGTTTTACTTTTAGAGAGTTGCAAGTTTTGTTTATCATTTTTTAGGGATATGATGATTTTACTAAGAGCAACACAACTACACATAAACCACTGAACTCAGGTAGAGCTACAATGGAGGAGTTACTGATATACTGAAGCTGCATATTGAGCAAAGGATGCACCCTTTGACAAGATGCTAATTATTAGTATTCCATTCAATTGGCATGTATCTTGATTTGGCTAATTTGATGAGAGTAATCTGGTACAATTATTTTTCTTTAGCTACCTGAAATGACAGCACCAGAAGTGAAGTTCTTTTTCCATTAAATAAATAAATAATAAAACCTTTTTGAAACATTGAGGACAATTATTATGATCACATCAGTCACATCAAATCGTACTCTTTCACAAAAAAAAGATACAAGTTCTGCCACTCCAGAATGGAATTTGGGTGAATTATATGGTGTTTGGTTAGCCACATGCACTTAGTAGAAGGGAAGGGACTACTGTGAGTTTTTGATTCAGTGTCCCAACTGGGTTCCATTGTGAAGTCTAAGTATCAATAAGCAATTTAGCAAGGATTACATCATTGAGTGCATTGAATGACCATTGTTGAACTCCTTGAATGACAAGAGCTTGCTGCAAAGTGGCAGTTTGCAAGTTCTCATTGTTACACCTATAGAGGCTATGGTTTCAGGACATGCTATCATATTAAAAATAGGTTTGAACTCAGCAAACAAACTGTGAGTGGAAAATTATCCTTGTTGATTGATTAGACTGCATGGGCAAATGACAGAAGTTCCTCTTATGCCATTACAAAACTTGTAAGGTACTTCTTGTATTTTTCTTTTATCTTTTTTCTCGAGCTTGTAGCTTTCCTCTTTCTTGTTTATGTATTTGCACCTCTGGTGCCTTTTATATTATATATTAATATATGAACCAGTTGTAAGGTACTTTTAATTTCTACTCCACCCCAAAGGGCCACTCTCCGTATAGTCACCTGGTGTGTGTGGGTAGGGAGGTTTGCACATGCCCTAAGGATTAGTCAGGTGCTCTAAGGTACTTTTGTTTTGTTGAACTGCTGATACTGTAGTTGAGTCACGCTGCAGGAAATCTATGTTTCAATTCATAGTTGTGGCCCTATTTGGGGTTGTGAATCTCAGGTAATTCACCCATAAGAACTCTCTGTTTAAGTAATAATGCAGCCCTTTCAAGTTACTGAGATGATTTCTCTGAGAACTATATTCTTGTTTAGACTTTATTAAAGCAAAAGAAAGAGGTCGAATCCCCCCACCCCCACCACCTCGCTAGAGTGCTGGCTCCCTTGATACATAGGGTGTAGGTTCTTTTACAGCCTTAGATTCGAACTGTTATTAGCCATATACTTCATCCCAGTAGACTTGTCATGATTTGTTTTAGGTCATTCTTTTAAAGGTAAGTGGACTTGAATCTAATTCTTGGTTGCAGGTTGCAAGTATGGTCTTAAATAAAATCTGCATGCCCCTTCTCCAGAAATAAAATTTATATATTAGCCTTTCCCTAGAGAATTGAACTTATATGCTGGCCTTCTAGGTAAAAATTCATCGTGTTTACCCTTGGCATAGGTTGTCATCGGCCCCAGCCACATGGTACACCATTGTAAGTTTTTTCTTGCTGTGTTTCATTTGTAAGTGTTGCATATCTAATGATCTTAACATTTTGACATCCACATGACCATGTGACCTAAGCATCAACATGACCTGACTGCTAGACCACAACTTTTGTTCTTACTAATAATTAAGTTATGTCAACCTAGAGGGGGTTGGTCTGACGGTCAAAAAGCTCCCCTCATGAAGGGAGGTCTTGAGTTCGATTCACGCTCATGCCCCTCTGGGCCACTCCTCATGGGGTTATTCCTCATCGCTTGAACCCGGTATGTGTGTGCAGGGAGGTTGCAGATGTCCTGAAAGATTAGTCGGGTAAAGTCTCCTATGGGTGAGACTCCTGGACACCTTCGGTCATAAAAAAAAAGTTATGTCATCACCTCTTCATTTTCACCACCTCTTCATTTTACCGTAGTTTGTCAGAAATATTCTTGTTGCTTACTGGAGATGGAGAAATGGGTCCCTTGTTGGATGCTTTTTGGAATGGTAAACACTAGGCTTTGTTGGATGCATCTTGAATCGCCTACTAGTTGCTAGGTTCTTTTTTAAGGTTCATATATTGATAGATAAAGAGGCACCAGAGGTGCAAGTACATAAGGGAAAAGAAGAAAAGAAACAACAAGCAGCAATTATAGGAAAAAAGTCTACCAAAAAAGAAGCCAACAATCAACCATAGTGAAAAACACTATTTGCTCAAGCGAGATTAATACATTCTTTCCAAGCATGTAAAATGTCGTTCATAGATAAAGTCCTGAATTCCTGGGGAGAGAAATGGCCCACGATGCACATTTGGAGAGAACACATCTTGTAACCGACACACTGAACTCATCAATATCTTTGAAGATCCTGTTGTTACGTTTCCACCAAAGGTTCCAAATTGTGGCAAAAACAGAGCACAAGGTAGAGCATTTTGCGAGACGGAGACAGTATTCCAAGCAAAGGACAAATCAGCGCCCAACAATGTCACGACCCAAGCCACACCAAACTGGTCTAAAGACAAAATTCCAAACTTCCGAAGAGAAGGGACAGTGAAGAAGAAGGTGATTCACCTCTTCGGAGGCATGAAGACAGAAAGGGCAAGCACCAACTAATGTTCTTGTCTTCTGTAAGTTATCTTGAGTCTATTTCCCCCAACCCCGCAGTACATAGGAAGCTAATTGCCCTCGGAGGTGCTTTGGAAGAACAAATCTTCGGGTTAACTGTTTGAGGCAAACAACTGCCAGGTTCATTGTTAAATTAGGTGGATAGATGAGGCAAAATCTCTCTCTCTCTCTCTCATCTTGCATACACCCCTATGGGAGTCGATATAGGCCCATGGGATGTGTTCTTTGGAAAGAGCTATGTTTGGATAATGTTTTGTGTTTGCTTTTTGCTTTCTACATTTCTTGATTTTTTTTGTACATTATCATCACTAAACATATATTTTATCTTTTTGAATCTCTAGTTCTGTTTCCAAATAATAATAATAAAGAAAGAGAACTTGCTCTTATGGTCTTCTGTATTCACGGTGACTTCACAGATCAAGAACCAGTCATGAATCATGAGCCTTCAAAAAGGCGCAGATGGAACTCAGAAACCGTTAAAGTTTCTGAACCACAAGCAGCTAAACTAACACCTTCAAACACACCTAAGGATGTATTTCAGTCTACTCCTAGGCGTGCATTTAACAGGTCAGATTCTACAGTCAGTGCAGACACTCCAAAAGAGCGTGTTGGTAAGTGCTTGTGGATTTGCCATTTTGGTTTTCTCATTCTTAAATGCTCATGAGTATTGTTTAACTGAGAAATGCTACTCAAAGAAAATAAATAAATAACTAATTAAATATAAAGTGGTTAACTGAGAAATCATTCAAGAAAAGGCTTAACTGAGAAGTGTTTGTTTTTATATTTGGCAGTTCCACCATCACAGAAAACCCCAACAACTTCCCTGAGAATCGATCGTTTTCTGCGCCCATTTACTATCAAAGCTGTGCAGGAGCTTCTGGCAAAAACAGGAACTGTTGATGATTTTTGGATGGACCATATCAAGACTCACTGCTATGTGACGGTAATACTCTCTCTCCCTCTCCCTCCCTCCCTCCCTCCCTCTTCAATGTTGGATTTATTGTAGGACACACTTCTATAGATGGGCTTAGAGTCTTTTGGATCATGTTAAGTTTATAAAGCAATGGAAATGGCAAGTTGAACACACTCAACTCCTTTCTGACAAGATGATGGGAAAGCAAGTTGGAAAATTTTATTTGTTGACTAATAAAACTTTTAAGCAACTTTTCATTGCCGGCTGTCATATGTAAAATGCAGGTGTACATGCCACTCTCTTTATGGACTGCCTCTCAGATAGTGCACCCTGGATCAATGATAGTGGTCCACTAATCTGTTAGACTACCTCTCATAGGGGAAAAGAGCTTAGATTACTTAGACATTGAATGTGAGGCCCCTTCCCTATCGATTGTCCCACTTGGCAAATAGCTTTGGATTGGGTGGCAACTATGGCATCAAATCGCTCTCTGAATATTTGAATTTCTTTTCATTATACCCTTTTCTTAGACCCTGTAAGAATCCATTTAGAAACAAGTGTGCCCTTTTTATTAGTAGTGATTTCACATCAGTAAAAAGAACTAAGCTTTTTTGTGCGAAATTTAGTTTCTGTGGGCAATCATGGTTTTTATTTTATTTTTTCCCCCTAATAATGTCACTTGTTACTGCTCTCTCTCTCTCTCTCTCTCTCTCTCTCTCTCTCTCTCTCTCTCATCGAAGTCTATCTGCTGCGTGAGCTTATCGCTGGCTTCTTCTGACTGCTAACCCTGGCAAGCAGAAACTGAAAGTTGTCTTGCACAAAGCTTCTTTTTATTGAGCCCTTTTGTCAGTCATCGTTCCATGAAAACATCAACGTTTATCTATCTGAAAGTGCTAAAGTCTTTCTGCCTGTCAATGTAAGCTTGTCGTTGGCTTCTTCTTACTCTGTTAACCCATGCAAGCAGAAACTGAAAATGGTTTCTTATCAGTGAAGAACGGTTTGCACAAAGCTTTCTTTTTATTTAGCACTTTTTATCCTTTTGTCTGTTGTTCCATGAAAATCATCGATGCTTTGGATGAATTTACGAAAGTAGTTGTTAATAGTATTAGGATTGATATTATAATAAAGGGGTGTGTAAGATTTTGTATTAAGGTTGGTAAGCAACCACACAAGGTTGTGGGTTCGAGTTATACCACTGATCATCGGGTTCTGTAATGGACAGTGACATTCCTTTACTAATCATCTTTGCAGCATTCATAAAGTGAATTGTACCATGTGTATACCTTTCGTGTCCACCCTTTGTTTCATTGCCATACACTTTGAAGTATACATCTACATAAGGAACTGTTTGCAGTAGCAGGTTCCATTGTCTGTTTTTTGAAGTATTCTGATTGGTTTCAGATGTTTGGGTTGTTTTCTCTTGATTGATTTCTGTTGTGGACGTTCAAGGTATTAGTCTTTACCTTGTGGACGACAGCCTAGCACTCTTTTTGTTCTGAAGTCGCCGTTTTCTTCATTGATGAGTAATTCAAAATCTTCTGGATATATTTTATGGTGAACTAATTTGTTGTTACTGATAAAAAGACCTTATTCCATATACTACTCTTATATATGTATGTAATTTTTTTTTGAAATGGTTCATATATATGTATATGTATATATGTATATATGTATATGTATATATGTATATGTATATATATGTATGTATTAGGTTTGTTACTAAGCAATCTTGTCATGTAATTAAGCCATTGTAAAAAAATTCATTGTTCCACTTTTATGTTTTCCAAATTTGTTTCTCCGATTTCCATTGTCAGGTTCTACAGACCTAAAAAGTGGCATTACATTATATTATGAAAACCAGATGCCAAGCTAACTGTGCTTTGAACTACATTATAAGACGGGACGTGACAAATTAAAGTTGTTTTTCTCCCTTTTTTGTAGTATTCGTCAGCAGAAGAAGCGATAGCAACTCGGAATGCCTTATTCAATCTTCAGTGGCCTCCCAATGGTGGTCGTCTTCTGATGGCTGAGTTTGTTGAACCCCATGAAGTGAAGGCCCGTCTTGAAGCCCCTCCACAGTCTCCAGTACCTGTCAGCCCCAGTCCGATAGCGCCTTCTGGCCCTGCTTCCCAACCTCAACCTGCTTCACGCCAACATGCTCTCAGGCAGCAGCTGCCACCCCCACCTCCCCTTCCACCTCCCCCACCATTGTCTGATCCCCCCCCAGCAAGAGAACGGCTTCCTCTTCCTCCGCCGCCACCTAAGAAGCCTGACCCACCTATTGTCACACTAGATGATCTCTTCAAGAAAACCAAAGCCACTCCTAGAATCTACTACTTGCCACTATCTGAAGAGCAGGTAGCAGCAAAACTTGCCCCACGGGGAAGGAACACTAGGCAGTAGAGATTGATTAGGACAATAGGTATTATGGTACGTACAACCACTACTTGTCTGTCCTTTGTTTTCCTTCTAATTGGTTTTTCTTTTCTCAAATGATTCCTTCTGATTGACTCTCTAAGAGGGTACTGACATGTACGATATGTATGGATGTCTTTGCAGGTTTCGGGCTACCATTGCTGGAAATGATCTCTGCAAGCTAGTGCAGGACATAAGGATGCTAATGACCAATTTGGGTTTTCTGTGCAGTAGTTTAGGAAGTCTTGAAGTTGAGTTTTGAACCATGTCAATGATGGCCTTTAAGCCTGAACCTTTTCCATAGGAAAAGTGGGGACGACTGTTGTTTTCTACATTCTTGATTTGGTAAAAACTTTTTTCTGGTTGAGTCTGTCAATGAGCTTATTCTTACTAAAGATGAGGTTTATTGATGATTCTTTCTGGGCTGCATGGAAACTGGAAATAGTTTACTGAAAGTGTTAAGAACTTGGATTGGTGATTGTAACCAGTGGACGACCTAACCCTTTTCCCTCTTGATTGAGTCATGGACGTGCTTTTGTATTCTGTTTTTAAGTCATGTTGCAGCCTAACCTACATAGTTTCATTTTAAGATTGAAGTTTGCTTGATGTCGGGTGAGATTCACCATGCTTGTGGGAAGAGACTTTCATGTGAATACTTGTGGAGATAAAATGAGGGCAAGTTGGGTTTCTTGCACTTGTCATGTTTGGGCTCTTGATTGCATAGTATTCATCGATGTTCAACATCTTTGATGAATCTTTGCACCCTTGCAATGATCCAGAAATGCAGACAATTCAAAAAAGAATGAGCTACTCTTAATGATAATGATGATGATGACAAATGAGGTTATGCAGCAAAATACGTAGTGGTTGAATAGCTTGTAAGTTGCAAGGGTGTCGGGTTTAAATTGCAGGATCATCACATCATGTTATGAAAATTAGCTGATGTGGCATTGTTTTGGCCAATGTGGCATTTGTTCAAAGTGTGATGTTTGTTGATTTAGGAATGTTTTGGTCTGTCTGATACCTCTATTGGTTCATATTTTGGGGGTTTAAGACATAAGAACTCAAGTATCTATATATGTTCAAGTCCATGGTGAAAGGTGTAATATCATATATATTTGTATTTTTAGAAATAAATGAGTTGAATCCGAGATGGATGGCTTAGGCGGGTGCATATTTCAAAATTTATCATTCTACACGATTGATGATGGGCATGATTCGAATTTGGGGCAAGTATTAGATTCTAGGATGGGCTTTGGTTTTCTTGAAGAGATCATCGAGTGTGACAATAGGTGGGTCGGGCTTCTTAGGCAGCGATGGGGGAAGAGGAAGCCGTTCCCTTGCCGGTATGAATTGATGAACACAGGAAAATGATAATTTTATCCCTGAATATTGGACTAGTTAGCCTTTAAGGTGTGTTGAATGGAATAAATTAATGGGATTTTTGGATTTTGTAAGATGCCTCAAGCAGGTCGCCTGATGGGAAATGCATAGGAATACCGGTATAAAACTCTGAAAGACACATGAACCTACTCAAGAGCAACACATTTAAACACAAGTAATGTGTATGAAGCGAGCAATACAATGTATTCATTGGATGTGGGTGCACGACAATTTGGAAAAACTGCAGGATTTAACAAGAAAATTGGATGAAGAACGTCTTTCAACATTTCATTGCCATCCTAATTACAGCATCTCTAATAAAAATGGGGAGGTGGTAAAGGATCCCAGCGCCTGTCGATAAGTGGCCATATGAGAACCACGCGGGCGGATTTTTCTTCAGTATGGTGTCCACTGTCTTCTTGGCGAAATCGTCTGTTGGAGTAGCATTGAGGCCCTGTGAGAAACTGGCTCTGGAGCGAATGACACTCTCAAATGGCTTATACAACTTCCATTCAGGCAGCTTGCTATAATTAGCCACAGAAGTATTTCCGATGTTTGATTGAATTGCACCAGGAACAACATTTACAACATCAATACCGAACGTCCTAAGTTCCAATCTGTGCACAAAGAAGGGTTAAGATGAGATGCAAGGGAGAGAGATTTTTTCTAATGTAGGGATTAAGTCATGCAAATGAATTGTAGTGAGAACATTACCTTAAGCTGTCAGTCAAGGCATGAAGAGCAGCTTTTGATGCAGAGTAGCCACCTGCCCACGGTCCAGGGGTCAAGGCAGAGACACTTCCAATATTTACTATCTTACCCATTCGCCTACTTGCCATGTGAGGAACAACTGCCTGAATCAACCTCAAGGGTCCTTCAACAGCAAAAACAATGAGATCACCGCAGAAAATTAAGTTCATATTGCTATACATCAAGCACTAAAAGAGAATTTAGCAGTGGCTAGAAGATCTAAGAGTTCTCAGTAATTGACAGCTACTGATTATTAAGCGAAAGGCCCTTACTATCATTGATGCAGAGAACTGAATAGAAATATGATCCAGCCTAAGATAGCGCTTTTAAATCCACAATGGGACGACATACTTGCAATACTTCGGGGGTTGATCTGACGGTCAAGATGCCCACCTCATGAAGTGAGGTCTTGAGTTCGATTCATGCTCAACCTCTCTGGGTTATTCCTCATGGGATTAACTCCCTATCTACTTAACTAGTGTGTAGATTTGGAGATTTACACTTGCTCGTTGAATTAGTCTGACCTCCAATGTGAGGGAAAGATACCCATATTACAAAAAAAAAAAAAACTGCAGGAGGTACCAAACTGCCAATAGACCAGTTTGAATAACTGGTTATACCCTTCTGTTTAGTCTATTTTCATATATATATATATATATATATATATATATATATATATATATATATATATATATATATATTTTCATCACTTTTTACATCATGGTTACCAATATGTTCATCCAGTTTACAAATAACAACCAAAATCTATAATTTTACATACCTGACAGCAAAATTCAGCAACAGTGAACCATTGAGCAGACGGAATGAATCAAATCCAAATTAGCAATCTGACTTCCAGAATCAGTGCAAATGTGGAAAATGACAGGAAATACAATTACCACATGACTCACTGTTTTCAAGTTATTTTCGGCCAAAAATCTCTTTTATTATTTTCGATTTCTATCATTTTTTTCTATTCCCTGCTATTTTAGTTTTCTACTCCTTTACTTTCCTCAATTCTTATAGCATATAATTTTTTTTTAAATTTTAAACTTATCGTAGCGTCATTTCCTAAACGAAACGTCAAAGCAATCCAAAAACAATGAAGCAGAGTTAACAAGACCAAAAAAACAAAAACAGAAGCTGGGTTTGTAACAACTAATCAATTGAAAGAAAATTAAGGCAAGAAATCGAAGTGAAATTACCATAGACATTAGTATTGAACGTGTGCTCGATCGTAGACATGGGTATCTCCGCAAGGGGCCCGACGCAGTGAATTCCAGCATTGTTTACAACGATATCGATTCTTCCGAATTTTTCCTAGACATTTCTGAGCGATTTTCCGATGCTTTCATCAGAAAGAACGTCGAGTTCTTGCAGAAAGAGGCGAGAATCGCTCTCCAGGCCTTTCATGGATTTCAGAGACCTGCTCGTTGCCACGACCGAGCATTTCTCTGTAGCAAATGCTCGGGCAAGGGCGTTGCCGATACCGCCTTCCGAGCAGCCGGTTATCAATACCACCGGTTTTTCCGAAACCGCCATTTTAAGTCGGAAAACCGGTTTGGCTGCTGGCTACAGAGACAAACTGATGGAAGGAATAATGGTGGATAAGATTTGTGTGGTGTTTATGGCGGGAGAAGGAAATACCAAAGCGATACAGTCCTGTTTCCAATATTTTTTGTAATTTAAAATACTATATAAGTTAGTGTTATCATATTAAAAAAAGTTATAAAGTATCTGTTAAGATTAGAATTCAAAATTAAAAGATATTTTATTCATTTAAGATCATCATAATCGATAGAGAGATGATTATTAATTTTAATATATGCTAACAATCTCTTTTAATTTTAATCTTTAACAATTATTATATCATTCTATATATTATGATAGAGACAATAGAAGAACTAGAACTCAAAAAAACTAATTTTAAATAAATAAAATTTATGTAAATAATAATAACAATAATGACTTATCTCATTGTCATCATCTAGGGGTAAAGCTTGGGTCGAGTTTTAACTCAACCTACATGACCTGATACAAATTGAATTCAGGTCGAATTGAGTTGCGTATTTTTTAAATTGACGATCTGACACCACTCATTAAAAAAAAATTAATATAGTACTCGATTTTCATTGTATATAAATCACTGAATTAGTGGCACAACAAATTATTTAATTTTACAACAGTAAAAAATCCTAAATCAGATAGAATAAGAGCATAGGGCACTTAATTTGGTGTACCCGTCGAAATAAAACCCACCCAAAATGTAACTTATTACTTGAACGGTCAAGATCAATTTGAAATGCCACCGACAAATATGTTTCAATGGATTGAATTCAATGAGGTACGAAACGGCCACCATATTCAATTTGCCACCACTTGACACATTGAGAGCCGATGAAGATGATGAAGTCAAAAATTTTAAAATCCCTTGTACAAGTCATTGCCATCTGGGATCAAAATTACAAAAATGACACCTACTTCTTCAATTTCAAACTGCCCCTCTTTTTTCTCTCTACGTCCTTTGTCTAAAAGGTGTCCTCTGTTTAAGGCCACTCATTGTAATTGAAAATATCTATTCTTTTACATGTAGTCTAGAAGATAATTATCTTAGTCAGATTAATTAAAATCCGTTAAAAACTGATAAAAAAATAAAAATAATAATTAAAATATTTATTTAATTAAAAATGTGACTTAATTAATTTAATGAAAGCACGCCGCCATTATTTAGGTTGTATTTAAAGGAGAGGTAAATTTTACCAGGTTATCCGAAGCTATCTTTAATCAAAGATTGTTCTGAATATCATGAATAACTCTTCTTTGCAAAGATTTTTAAAAATATAATGAGAGAGATAAAAAGTTGATTTTTTATAACTACTCGGTAATTACCTCCATTATCCAAATAGAGCTTTGCACCTCATCAGAACGTGCAATTTGGTGAAGAAAATTGTGAAATTATTACCGATGCACCATCTTTACCAATGCACACTTGGTGTGCGCTTAAGGGTGGGACCCATCATTTTAGATAGTGAATGATCCGATTGAAAAGTTTTTTTTTTTATATTAATTATATAAAGTATGAAAAATCACGTTAACTAGATTAATCAGGTCTTGTTTTTAAATGTTACAAATCATAAATGAAAAGAATTTAAAATGATAATTTTTTTAAAAATATATTATATAATTTAATTAATCTATTCGAAGTTTCCTTTTACAGACTTTAAATTCAAATAAAACCTTTTTTGTCTGATCATCTATTTGTGCCATACAAACGTAGGTCACATGCAAACCACTCTCTAAAATCACGTAATACCGAAAATGCCCCTAATTAATCACTGTTTTACCTCTGTAATTTAGCCCTCGCTTAGTTAATAAATGGAGGAGGCGAGGCTCTGATTCTGCAGAGAAAAGGGAGGGGAGACACTGAGGATTAGGACTCACTAATCTTCCTCCCTTTTCAGATGCAGAGTCTTCTTTCTGGGGTAAGATTCATTTTTCCTCTTTTCTTCTTCCATCCTTCTTTTCATTTAAGTTATTATTACTTACATTTAATTGTTTCTTTAATCTTTTTTTTTTTTTTAATTCGTCTAATTTTACAATATTACTATCATTATCATTGCTTTTATTGTTATTTTTTTTTTATTAATACGAGATTAGATTATATTCTGTAACAAAGATATCCTCATCCCACATTGAATGTATAAATCTCTCAATCCACACGGCACACACATTAGATAAGTCGATCGGAAACAACCCCATAAGAAGTGGCGTGGAGAATATTAAAACGTTTAATTTAATGATAAAAAGAATATTTTTGAACAGTTTAAAGATCAATTATGATTGGATGAGATAGATATAATAATATAACGATAAAAGAATTATTCCGAGACTCTCCAATCAATTATTGTAATTTTGTAAAGTGAGTCATAAAATAAACATTTTATAGTAATTAAAATTTAATGCCTAAAATTACAATAATTACATGAACAGAAATTTTACCCATCTAATTTTCATCTCATTTTCTATATATTTTTGTTTGGGTTACTATTAGTTACTCAACAAATAAATAATATATTTATTTAATTTCATCCATTTATTCTTATCTTATAAGTAAGATCTTCCCGAATTTGGATGTTGGTAACCATGTATTATTTAAATATAATTATTATAGAAATAATTTTTTTAATTTTTTTTTTCAGGTTCGCATGACAAGCTTTGGATGTTGGTAAGTGAGACTGTCACATTTATTTATTTTTGTTTTTAATAACTTTTATTTGTAATGGATATATCTCATGTCATGTATAGTCGTAAGGTAACTAATGTGCTTCCCATCGTTTTAACATAATCTGTAGATTATTATTTATCTTTAAAAACTTGATTAAAAATTGGCATCACATGTTTAGGACTTAGGATTTGGAATATTGACTCTCTTTCTAGATAAGAGTTTTATTAAATTTTATTTTAATGTTGTCATTATTTTTATCAAATAATTAAGGTAGGAAGCTTTTTTCTTTTCATGCAAAGAAAGCTGTCGTGACTCATCTCTCATGCAAATAACTTTTTAAAATTCTTAAAATATCGAGAATTTATCAGGAATTTGCTGTAGTGCCGATAAATCTCAGAATATTAACAGTGATTGATATTTTGTTTATAAATATATGGTAAATTTAAAAATATCACCAATATTTATGATATTAATTTTCAACCTAATAATTAGGATTGTAAATTGAGTTGGGTAAAAATGGAACTCACATCTATACAAAGGGGTTGGATAACAACTCATCTCAACCGTCCATGTTAATTGAACAACCTTTAGATGATCCAAGTGGCAAAAATACTTGTCATGGAACACGCCATTTGTTGTAATAGTCGGTTTTGAATTGACTAGGGTTTGACACTTCTGCATATGCTAAATTTTAATATTTTCATGTCTAATTTTAAAAAGTCTAAGTAATAACTTGTGGCTGATACAAAATCCTTTTGATTAAATATATTAAGTTACTTTTTTAAAATTTAAAAAACTTAAAAATTAAAAAGTAATAAATATTTTAGGGGTTAAAAAATACGATAAATAATTTTTTATGGGTCATAAGTTCAAACATAAATATTTTCAATGGACTCATCAGTACCATAACTATTGGTGAGATTTATATATGTGAGCTCACCAAAAATGCAGTGTAAAGCTATTGGACTCGCCATTCGATGAATCATAAAAAAAATATTTGATTTGAAAATCTTTAAAGTTTATCGTATTATTTTCATTTGATACATCTAATGATGAATAATATCATTTGAAGTCATCTTTACCATTAAGATAATGACACGTGTTCTCTAAATAAAAAGTATTCAAGAGAAAGTAAGAAAAAGAAATCCATTTGCTAATTTTTTGGTGAGAGAAAATATAGTGGGTGACATTATTATTACGTAGTTACTTTTTCTTAATTCGAAAAAAATGATTTTTACTGTGTCTAAACTTGTACCATTGATAAGGCTTTTCAATTCTTTGTATTTTCAAAACAAATTTTTACTTAAGTGAAATTTTCACTTTATCAATGTTGTCATTATTGTAAAAATTTATGTAAGAATAATTGAATTTGACAAACTATTCTCTGTAAGTTGATTGTCCATCTACCTATGATACTCTAATCATAGTTATAATAATAAATATTTTCCAAATATACCATACATTGTTCATGGAAGGTCCATATAAGGACAAAAATCACTATCATTTTATTCAGATGATGTGCACTTTTTTGACGGATGTTTATTATGTTATACACGTTTTTAAGTTGGGAGGTTTCCATAAATTTTTCTCCTATTTTTTTTTTTTACAAAAATCATCAATATCTGTCCATGTCAACGATATATATCGCTGATATATATCAGATATCGGCCAAAACATATCGTATCGGCAAAGATATCAAGGCTTTAAAAACCACGATGTATCGTATCGGCCCAGATTATACCCCTGGGTGAAACTAGAAATTTACTTGTAGAGGGGTCTTAATGTATAAAATACAATATTTAGAGGGCCAGCCATATAGGCACCTGGATTTTCTTTCTCTACACATCCGTTTTCAAAATTTAGGATGAAATTACCTTTTTCCCCTTCCACTTAAAAGTGCTGCATCCACCGAACGAAACCTTCGATTTTTTTGTTTGGAGGATGCATTGACTGAATGGCTAGATGAGAGGGAAAAAAAATCGGTCAAAGGGCCCCACCGTTGATCGAAATCCAAAGTCTTCTTTAGGCGTAGATAGGTGGGCCAGGGGTGACCATGGTGGTGTCAATTCTAGGTGCAGAAGTGAAGGATCCATTTGGATCTAAGAAAAAGACCCACAAAACTGGGTTTTGGTCGCCCCAAGCAGCTGACCAGAGGAGGGTCCCACGCGAATCAGATCAGAGATCTGATAGTACAGATGGATACACCATCAAAAAATGGAAGGGGTATGGTGGGTCCTACCGGCAGAAACTATCCCGATCAACTGATCTAAGGCCGAGAAGAAGATCTGGCGGCAACCGATTCGAAGGACAAAATGGACAATATAGTAAAACACGTGTCGGGTTACACAAAATACCTGTGGGAAGATCGCATATATATATATATATATATATATATATATATATATATATATATATATATATATATATGTAGCATCCTTAGTTCATAAATAAAAAAAATTCGAAAACGCCATCCATGTTTAGTTTCAATGTTTTATTGAATTATTAAATTCACTTCACATTAAGTTTCCGTATGATCAACCTTATCAACATTATATCCACAGCTTTTATTTGGATATCGAATTCTATTTATCTTTTCTTCTTGCCTTAACGAATCCATTGGATATTCTGTAGTAATCGGATGACTATTATTTGGAAAAATCTGTATTTAATTTAAAATGCGAATTTCTAATTCTATTTTCCTATATTTTAGGCTACTATTATTTTAATTCAAAATTCATAAGGTAAAATTTCTAATAATAAGTTGAAAAGAAGAAGAAGAATGTGCTCTCTAATGACAAACCATGTTTGAGGGCAACGATTGAATCTAATTAAAATCTAGTCTGATCAGTTTGTGACGATGGATCTAAATTACTGGTTTTCTGTTTTAGATTTAAATTTAACCTACATTAACATCACTTAGTTGATTAAAATTATTTTACCTTAATGAAATAAATAAATTTATAACTTTTATAATTGTAAAGATTCAATTTTATCCAACATACTAAATTTTAAAGAGTTGATTGAGGGTAGTGATTTTTGCTCCACAATTTTCTCTCATGCTGCACTCCTTTAAAAGGAAATTTTAATTTTATCCTTGTTTTTGAGAAAGAGAAAAAGAGAGGGAGGAGAAAAGTAAGGGGAAAATTGGAATTTTTTTAAGAGGTGCACCAGGAGAAAAATTGGTGGTGTAAAAATCACTACCCTTGATTTATCCTCCCTTTAATTCAATATATGATCAATTTGGATAAATTTTTTTTTTTATAAGAAAATAAAGATAGGTGAATATCAGGAAGAGAGGAGTCCGATTGAAGCTAAAGTGAATCTTTCAAAGTTCAGGGGTGAAACTTGGGTCGGGTTTTAACTTGATCCGATTCGAAAAATTAAGTGAGTTGGTTTTTACATTCTTAAAACTAAAGTCGAATTGAGTTGAAAGAAAATCAAAATTAAATTCTAGTCAGGTTGGGTCAAGCCTTTTTAAAATTAACTTGATTCAACCGACTCAAAAAATTTAATATAACATTCAGGGTAAATCGGACCAACACTCGAGTTGAGTCGGACCAACAATTTAGATTAAGTTGAGTCAACACTTTGAATCGAATCAATTCAAGTTGAATAATTTTTAACATGAGTTGGATTTAACCCTCATGGATTTCACCTTCTTAAAGGTCTCAACATGTAAAAATTATACGCCGCGACCGGATGACTATCTTGAAAGAAAATTTTATGTGTTTGTTGCAATTGTTCATATGGTAATCTTATTTTCCGTTGCCATTGACGTTAATTTAATTCAATCTTAATCTGTATTTGCAGGAATGATTAATTGTTTTAATCCATTCCATCGTTGTGCGATTTTTTAGAGCCCTTTATAGCTGTCACTGCCATCTCTTCTCCTTTCTCGATAGAAAGAATCTGTAATTCCTCTTATCAAAAATCTCTCTCTCTCTCTGCATGCACAACAAGACTCCTATTTGATCTCCACCTTCCTTCAAAACCCTATATTTGGCTGCCTTTTCTAGCCCTATTTTATACTTTCGCCACCTCCTTCTAATCTCAAATCCCTTAAAATATGGATTTCTCTAGAGACCCAACTAAGCTCAAGTCCATCACATCTCTCCTCTTTGGTAAAAAGGAGAGAAAAAAGCCAGCCATGCAAACACCCACCACCTCCTCTTCCACCTCATCTCTTCTTGAACCAGGCCTCAAAACCCTCACCAACCCAACAATAAATTTCAATCCTTCTCTTACCTGTATCAAGCCCAACCTCTCATCTTTCTCCTCTCCTTCCTCGTTGTCATCCTTGTCAACTTTCTCTTCCTCTTCAGTAATGGATGAGGTTGGTAAAAATCAAGATAAACAAGAGAAAGAAGCAGATTCTTCACGTTCCAAGGAGAAAGAGACTGGTATAGATGACAATGGCGAGGAGGAGGAGGAGGGAGAGAGAAGCTACAGGAGGAGGAGGAGTTTTTCCAGAGAGAAGAGAGAGTACCCTCCTCCAATCCCTCTCCTTGCAAGAACTGGCAATCTTCTTTGCCACATGCCGTGGATCTTGAAGCGTTCCTATACAGAAAATAGCCGGTTGGTGATTCAAGAGGTGAAGGTTAAGCACCATGATTGCTTCCGAGCACAGCGTGCCGATGGCCGATTGACCCTTAAACTCATGCATATGGATGAGGCTGCTATCTCTCTCCCAAGACCCAATTCCACCACCCCAGATGAGAGAAACGAAAAAGAAGAAGAAGAAGAAGAAGAAGAAGAAGAAGAAACAGAGGAAGAAGAGACAGAGGAAGAAGAAACAGAGGAAGTAAACAGAGAAAAAGCTCCCATTCAAGATGCAAAAGAGGTAGACGATCAACCACCTTCTTCTTCTTCTTCTTTGTCTGATAAAGAGAGAGAGACCCAAGAAAAGAATCCATCTCCAGAGCTAGCAATGTCTTCTTCTTCCTTGCCACCACCTCCATCACTGTTGAGAGACCATCTCAAAGAAAGACTTGTTCTTGATCACAAGATGGATTCACTGCCTTTTATACTCTCTTCATCAATGCCGGAATCTTCATTCGGAATCGGAGGCAATGGCAGCAATGGATGCTTCTCTAGCCGGCTGCCGAATTCGCTGTTTCAATTGCCAATTCCCACAATTCGACCAATTCACAGCTAGATCAAAGTTAGTATACTTGGTTTTTGTTGTGTCTCACTTCTATTTGTTTGTATGGTAGAAGCAAGAAGTGCAGTCCATCTAAAACACTGAGGAGTCGATTAGGGTTTTCTATAGTTTCTTTCAGTGGAACTACAATGGAGGTTGAGGTTCTGTAACAATGGATATGAGGTTTTCCTTGTGTGTTCTTTCCATCATTTCCTTTTTCTTTGTCAATCTTTTCTAGGGTTTCTTTGCTACTACATTCTTTCAATAAATTGAATAAGAATATCTTCAATTCTTTTAATGTGAGTGATTTAATGCCCATCAAATACATCAATATTCTAGAAACATTGTCCATTTCTAATGGGACTTTCATGTAGGAATGCCATATGGAATCTCATTTTTCCTAATTTTAGTGCCATTTGGATAATTATGATTAGGCTAACTTGAACATTTATGCAGGATGATGATCATAAACCTTAAAAAATAATTAAATTTTTTATCTTTCTATATTAATATAAGTACATGAGATAAATGAATCTAATGAACAACCATATTTAATTGAATTGGATGATGAATTAGAAACTAGCAAACAGGGACTGCATCTTGTCACCTATTTTAGCATGGTTGATAGATACAAAAAGCAACAGATATCAAAGTTCCATAATAGATCATATGGTTTTAATATTCTTCTAAATTCAATTCACATTTTCCAAGCTGGTGTCAGACAACAGCAAGAATGAGATTTTGGAGGTATCATCCAAAACCCTAATATGGAAAGCTTATGTTTCTGTAATTATTATTTTTAATGTAATTATTTCTTATCAATTTCTTTTAATTTTGTGAAAAAAACATCTCAACACCAAGAAAGAAGGATTTACAATTTCTGATTATTAGGACTTGAATGGCTTGATAAATTAGATTTAGGGATGTATTCATTAGATTATAGTCAATATGTACATATTTCAGAATTGTTTTATGTATTTTCTTGATATGTTGGAGGACAGCAGAGAGAGAGAGAGAGAGAGAGAGAGAGAGAGACTGAGAGACTTAGCTGTTGCCTTTGTGGACCTTTCCAAGGAGAACTTTGTTTTTTTGAAGTTCTCTTCAATGAGTGGGATTTGCTGTTCTCATGGATGATGAACTGCTCTTCTATGATTGGGCAGCCATGTTTCAGGTTTCTAGACTCATCTGAGAATTCAAACTTGAAATAATGACAGTAAATTCTCAGTGGTGTTAGTAACTTTATGAAATTATTTTAATTACTTAGATGATGATTGAAAAATATTCATGGAGTGAGTTTAATTGGTCTATGTATGAATTAGGAGAGAGTATTTTAAAAGATTTTACTGAATGGACAATTTTTCTAATGAAGAGAAACAAAGGAAAGAGACAGCGAGATGTTTTATTACTTTATATCTTATTAGAGAAACAAGTTTTCCATTGAGGTGGAGAATTGAGAAAATTTGTGGACTTTTTTTTTCTGTGTAAACAGTTGAAAGGAGAGAAATCTTTGGATTTCCTTTCAATTTCCATAGAATAAATATAATTTATTTGTCTTTTGAAACTCAAGATAAAATACTATAATTTAAAATTATAATATACATTGAACAATATAAATTTATTTTTCACTGTCAGCAAACTATCAACTAGCACAACATATTTTTTTTGAACGAAGGGATAAGTATCATTGAAGAGAAGGGGAAGGAGAAAGTCCCCAAAACAATTACATCAAGAGAAGCTCAAACAGAGGAGGCATAAAAAACAACAAAATGTATGAGCTCACAGCCCGAACCAGACGGTTAGATAAAAGATACAAAAATACCATCACTACAAGTATCATGAGTGAGCTTATCAGTAGTCCAAATTGTGAGCATCTCAAGGTTGCGAGACGAAGCCTTGGAAACAGTGCAATGGAGCCTCAACAGAAGACATCTAATAACAAAAACTAGCACAATATATTGATTATCTCAAGATTGAAAAAACTTTATTCTCCATTTAACAGACAATTTATAATTATTTATATCATGTGATATTTCATAATACTTGGAAGCCAACTATTCTGATGTTTCACATTCGAGCCCACAGCGATTTGATGCAATTACCCAATGCTCTTGTAGTCGGAAAGAGGTGGGGGTCTTGAGTTTGGAGAGGTAGGAGTTTTGGGTTTCTCTCTTAAAAAGACCATTGCAAACTTTCTCTTGAACTGATCCAACCTCTCCTAACTCGAGAGGTGTTGCCTTTTCTCTCACTGAATAGGTGATGAAATATGTAAGCTTGAATTAACTTTACTAATTTTATATCAGAGTGCTTAATAGTTCTTCCAAATATAAATGAATTATGTTAGTAGTGCTATCATTAAATGCAATTCATGTTATTTAGCATAATAAACTCCATTACCATATCGAGTCATGAAAATCTAGGAGAGAATTTTTTTTCTATTTTCTTCCTTAATTTTCCTAGATTTTTCTTCTATTTTCTTCCTTAATTTTCCTCTCTCTCTCTCGTAGGAATTGGATTATTTGGAAGAAGAGAAAAATGTTTTATGTTTTAGGCTCTTAGTAAAGTGACTTTAGTTCTATGGAAGAAAAGGAAAAATTCCCATTTTCTTATCTTATTATTTTTTGTGAGCTGAAAATTCATTTTGTTTTTTCTTTTTTCATTTGAGCTAAAAAAGATAGCACAAAGAAACTTATTTATATTTTTCTTGGTGGAGTCTTATTTAAAAGAAAATGTATAACTAAAATAGATAGAATTTGATTGATGTGATTTTTTTTAATTTATATTTTCCATAAATGGTTGGATGAAATGATAGAGCAGCAATATTTTCCTTTCATTTTATGTCATAGTGTTGTAAGGCGCATTAACTATAATAGTTTACATTTGAATCAGGGGAAGTTAAAATTAAAAGTAGAAACTCAATTTTGTAAAATTAAAAATTCCTTACCTTAAAATTTATTTAAAAAATAAGGTAAAATAACTTACCTTAAAAGAGTGGGAAAATATAATATTTAAATTTCATCAACAAAATTTTCTGTATAAATTTAATAAATTAGTCAACTCAATAAAAAAAAATTCAATCAAACTGATTTCCCTCGAACTCTCGAACAGGCTTGAATTTTAAATTATTACCATATAAAAGTAAAAAACAGAACATGGACAACTCAGCAGAGGATGTCGAACCGGTGAATCCGGTGATCCGTACGGGTACGGTAACACGTTGCAGCATGTACTTTTTCTTGCCCCTAATTTAGAGGAAATTACTTTGCTGGGTATTTTATTTTTTCTCTATAAGAATTATTTTTTGAGCTTTCAAAAATTCTCTTCATATATATATATATATATATATATAATGTGCTTTTCTACTTAATTCATTTTAGAAAAGATGCATTTGTGAAAATTCAGACAGGTTCTCTTAGGGTGTATGGAAGTAAAAAATAAATAAATAAATAAATAAATATATATATATATATATATATATATATATATATATATATATATATATATATATAAATTTTTTTTTTTCCTGGAAAAGAAGCTTTTTTGTTTAGTAGGTGGTTAAGCTCAGGGGTAGAAAAAAAAATTATCTCTTATTCTTTTTTTTCCAAAAACCATATCGGCTATATATCGAATGAGATATCAAGGTCTTAAGCCCTTTCCAATTTAGCAGAAAAAAATGGTTAACCCAAAATATGATAGGATTTTTTTTTTTTTTTGAAGTTTCAAATTTTCTCTTCTTATATTTCATTATGGGATATGCACTTTTCCTACTTAATTTCATTCTGAAACGAGGCATTTGGGAAAATTCACCTAGGCTCTGTTTGGATGTATAGATACGAGAGTATTTTCTTGGGAAAAAACCATTTTTTGACCAAAAATGGTTAAACCCATTTCAATTTTAGCCGAAAATGGTTAACCAAAGAAATCAACTCAAATTGTGTGAAAAAAAAAACAATTTCCAACACTATTCCCGTGGGCCTCCTTTCTATTACTGTGAATATTATATCAGACTAAATTCAAGTCGAATTAGATTAGGTTTTAATAAATTCAATTCAATTTATATCAAAATTTATTGAATCCGATCTGACTTGATCTGAATTATTGAAATTGACACGATCCTAATTTTTGACCCGAGTCAACCGAACTGCTGTTTTATAACTTGGCACACTCAGGCAGGGGTTTAAAAATCGGTATCGGCCGATATATCGGCCGATACGATATGTCGACCGATATATCATTATCGGCCGATATATCGGCCGATATTTTTCTCTTTCTTCCTTGTTTTTTTAAATATCGGCCGATATTTTGATATCGGGCCGATATAATACGGCCGATATCAAGGCCGATATTGTGAATATCAGCCAATACGATACATATCGGCCGATATTCACATATCAAAAACCGATATATATCGGCCGATACGATACGTATCGGCCGATATTTCAACCCCTGCACTCAGGTCGAGTCGGATTACATTGGGTCGGATCAAATTGATTTTAAATTTCTCAACTCAACCATACTCGAATTTCATATAGCTTTTTATTCTCCTAACCCGATCAGACCTAAAATATACAAATACATAACATGAACCCACTGATTTCTCGGATCAGATCATGCGGATCGGATTAAAACACGACCCAACTTAGAACCCATCAACTCGCTCAACCGTGCTGTTTAACCGAGTCATCAAACTCGATCCAGCTGCATCAGGTCCTAACATGTAAAGACTTTGCTGTGCCATGTTCCTGTTCATTGCTGGAACTTTGATGGTGGCATTCGCTGGGTATAACTCTAGTGCCAGGTGAGTAGAGAGATACATTAGAAATTGACGCCTGCAAGAGGCAGAGGATGTCATTGAGCATTGGAGAGAACCCAAGACTGATTCCTACTCTCCCTGATGAGATTTCATTTCAGATTCTTGCAAGATTGCCTAGAATTTGCTATTTGAATGTGAAGTTGGTTTCTCGGAGATGGAAAGCTGCTGTTACGAGTGCCGAAATCTTTCAGCTGAGGAAAGAAGTTGGGATGACTGAGGAATGGCTGTATGCGCTGACAAGGATGAAAGAGAATAAGCTTAGATGGTATGGTTTGGATCCTCTGTCCCAAACATGGCAAAGGTTACCACCAATCCCCGATACCATTTATGAAGAAGAACCCGACGGGGCAAATCTGCACTTAGAATGTGGAATGTGGTGGGTTCGATTTCAGATGTAATAAAGGGCTGGCTTGAGCGGAAGGATGCTTGTCTTGGTTGCGCCAGTGCGGCTGCTGATGGCTGCGTTTATGTGGTAGGAGGAATTTCTAGAGTTTCGGCCATGAAATGTGTTTGGCAATATGATCCATCTGAAAATGCATGGAGTGAAGTAACACCCATGACTGTTGATAGGGTTTTTGCAAGGCAGATCTTCTAAATGACAAGCTCTATGTTGTTGGAGGGCTGAGTCGGGGCAGAGCTGGATTAACTCATCTTCAATCTGCTGAAATGTTTGATCCCTGTACAGGTATATGGACTGAAGTACCAAGTATGCCATTCTCCAGAGCTCAAGACTTACCTACGCTAAAGCCCATTGTCATATGTTAATGTTGTTATACATTATCATGATATTGTGTTCATGCATGCGAGGTAACTCGTAAAGACAGTGTGCCGTTGGATGTTGAGATGAAGGAACTATTTATATGTATATATATTTATGATAATGAGATGATGTTTTGGTTGTTGGGGGACTTCCCCGTTATGTTCCAGCGGTCGAGACCCCCAAAGGGGATGCGGGTTTTCCCGTTGTGTTCCGGCGGTTGAGGTGCTTACCCTTGAGCAGAGACGTTATCTCCATGTGTTTATACTTATGATGAGATAATGATTTGGTTGTTGCGAGGACTTCCCCCTTATACTCTAGCGGTCGAAACCCCTATAGGGGTTGGGGGTTTCCCTTTTGCGTTCCAGCGGTTGAGGTGCCTACCCTAGAGTTTAGATTCTCCGGGCGTGGTCGAGATGATTTTTCGACACGGCTCGTGTGGTTGAGGCAGTTGTGTATTGTGTAATCTCCCAATGACACTGGTAGGGAGATCGAAGTTTGTTGGGGGACCCGATGTGGAATACCGAGATGACTTCTCAAATTTGGTCAGTGGATCATTAGTTGGTGGTGTAATTGGGTTTTTGTAAACAGAGTTTATATAAGTGGCCTGTCTTTGTTGATGTTGGTGGGGAGATTTATGACTCTGAGGCTAACATGGGGGCAGAAATGCCCACAGGATGCTTGGAAAGTTTTTATAAGGAAGGTCCCAATAATAGGGTCTCCATATTTACTTGCGAGTTTGCTAGGGAAGCTTCATCTCATTACACAAGATGCCAATCATGAAATTTCAGTGTTGCAAGCTGACTTGCAGAAGCATGTAGCTTCTTCTCTTTCAACTTCCTAGATTGCAAAAGAATAAAGCTCTGTTATTGTTGTCACTGATGAAAATAGTGCAAGTAAGTATTAGAATATTCCATGTAGAACCCAACAAGTACTAGAAGAATCCCTGAAGAATCTAAGATAGGCATGCTGCCCATTTCAAAGAATCCATGTAATAAAGGAAAATGATTTCCTTGGGGTATTATGGCTGGCTAAAAGATTTGTCAATTGAGGTTAACCACGGTTGCTTAGAGCTTGCAAATGGATTGCAAGTTAAGTTTTCTTAGAAAAATGGTTCTCCATCATGATTTGTCAAATGTTAGTCCTCATCCTCGTCCCCTTTCATCTCCAACCATTTCTTGAAAAATGCCAAGAATTGCCAAACACACCCTTATTGTTGTTACTCCATATTTGCCCAGATTTACCAATAAGCTGTTATAAAAAATTGAACTTCCAGCTTGGCCAGTCATTTTTTCTACAGTGATGTCCTACGAGGTTTCATCTTTCACTCCTTTTATTGTTCATGTTGTTCATGATGAGAATGCCGAATAACCTGTTACACCATTACACCATCTGAATGATCAACCTCTTCATACACCAATCGGCCAATACGACTATCCCCAACGAATTCAAAGATTCCTCTTCATTTTATCTCAGTTTCCATGTAATCACTTAGCTAGCCTGTTATTTACACATGCTGTGATGGATGCCATGTGTGGGCAGGTGTGTGTGAGCGGGTGTGAGGCTCTGACAAAGCGGACAATATCCATACAAGTGGGGCGAGTTGTTATACATGCATACATCCTGATGTTGGAGAGATTTCAGTATATTCAGTAAATGTTCTGGATTGCTACATACTCAATGTTGGATGTGAAAAGAAAAACAAGAAAAAAGAAAAAAATGACGAGGGGATAGAATTGGAAAACGAATATCATTGGACCAGTGATCTCCATCAAGCAGGATTTTCACAAATCACTGATCAGTAGTGAGCTAAATTGTTTTCATATATTTGATTTCTCATTCATCTCCATATTTATAGTGTGATCTAGATTCATCTATGAATGTTTGTAAAACAGATTTTCAATTGAACTGAGATGAATGTTTGAGGTTTAACATCAGTGCCCATACAGCTCTTGACAGTTTGGGTTTCATGGGTATTTACCAATTCCAACAAGATTCTCTATCAATTATTCATCAGCATTCATAGAACTAAAATGTTGTCTTTATGTAGCACTTGTCTTTTGACCTCGTATAAATCTTACCTTGCAAAATATCTCCCATGTCAAAATGAGGAGAAATTGAGGAGAAAATCTGCATCCGAATCCATATCATAAATCGAATTTGGATGAGAATTCAGATAAAAGTTTGTGGATGTCGATTGACATTTCCAATATCACTATAGTTTTGACACTAGAAAAGCTCCAACTTCTTTGATTGTATGATAATTAGATGTTTGTGGACAATAACCTATGATAGCTCTCATAATTTTTTTTTTAAATGTTTCTCTTTTTTTATCATCTACGATGTAAATACACAGCATCAATATAACAGAGACATGAAGTTTATATATAAAAGTGAAGTGTTCAGAGTGTCCAATACAAACGCATTGATTAAAATGTTCACGCAATATTGTTGGTGATACTTTTTTTTATGATCAAGGTGTCCATGCCTCTTAGAGCATTGCTAGTCATACTAAAAATTCATATACTCATCTTTACTTTTAATTTATGCTTTAATTTATGCTTTCCATTCCTCTGTCTTTATACAAAACTTAGAATGGTATTTTCAATCCTTTGTCTTAGATATTATATCAAGCATATCCCGTCTACTTTACGTCATATCATTTTGACACTATGGGTTAGTGTGTCACACTTAGGATTTGAGTTATATGCTCTGATTTGATTCCACGAATCATTAGATTTAGGGTCGATATATCGTATCGGCCGATATCGAATTTTAAATTCTGATCCAATGATTCTTGCCCATGTATCCTACTCAAGCTCAAAGATCCTGCTCCATTGCTTTCATTTCTCATAGGCCTATGCTTTTTATAAGGAAAGGAAGAGACCACGTCTTTCTAATTTTCTATCAAATTATTTTTCTTTTGTTTTTATTTTTATCTATTTTCTACATATATTCAAATCTGGTTGAATTGGGTCAAATTGAGTAAATTGAAATTTATTTGAGAATATCACAACTACCAACATATACGCAATTATATTAGATTATGTGCTAAGCACTGAAATTAGAAGCGATTAGATCTGAATTTAATTATTGTAACTGGTGAGAGGTACGGGAATCCACTAAGGGTTTCTTCCACAGCAATAACACAAATTGCTTACAGGAATATAAGAAGAGATTAGGAGATTTAGTATCTAATTCCTTCACGCATTTAATAAGCTCACTTCTGTTGTTATTCGTCTATTTCTTCTGTTTCTGGTTTTAGACGATAACTCTAATTACATTTATTGTATATTTTCTTTCAAAGACCCAACACTTTGATTAATTGTAAGACTCTTCTACAATTACTATTGTTATTTATTTGAAGTTGGATGTGGGCTTATGTCTATATATATATATATATATATTTTTTTTTTTGAATTTACGTGTAGGAAACCGCCGAAAATCCAGCGTAAAACCCTCACGGGTGATACCGACTGTCCTTAGAGTACACTTGTGAGCATTTATTGTAGCAATTTCTGATCCAATTTATAGATCTGACCCGACTTAAAAAAAAAAAGTTTAAGTTATACATGTTTTGAGAAAAAAAAAAATTAATACAACCAACTTGAAATAAATTCGTCAAATTGAGTTGAGAAGTCCCTAACCTAGACTTGTCCCAACTTCCAACTTAACCTAAATTAAAATCACTATTTAAGTTCTCTTTTTGATTCATTAGTTTTAATTCATGTACACCATTTTAAATTCAAAATTTTTAATCTTTTATATCCATTTCTCATTTCTCAGAGTCCAAGAAAGTTTTAATATTTCATTTTCTGTTAATACTAATTCTTCATCTCATTTTTATTTTTCCTTTTTATACAAATACAAGTGGAGTTGAGTGAAATAAAATTCAAAATAAATTTGAATCGGATTAAAAATTAAATTTATTATTATCTATAATCAATTCAACTTATCCCAACTTAATGTGAACGCCAATGTCACCATCATCAGTTCAATGTTTTGTCATTCATTTCAGCTTGTAACGTTGGGTCATCAATTATCCACCGCTCTCTAATAGATTATTGTTCCTTGGGCTGGTAGGAAATTTCTCTCTCTTTCTCTCTCTCTCTCTCTCTCTTGAGGAGACAGTGAAACAAATTTTATCTAATAAATTTATTCAATTTTACACATAGGATCCTTAATTTGAATATAATCATCGTATTCAATAGTTCTATCTTTTTTGAAGTCAACTTTCTATATTCTACATTATTTTTTTGTCATTAACATCTAAATAAAGGGGTCTCCTTTCATCCAAACATGTGTCCAAACTACTTTAAATTATTTTTTTAATTGTCTATTTGTATTATTTTTAAAGTTTTTCTAATACAGTCATTCTTAATTTTTTAAAAAAAATTAATTTAATTATACTCAGCACATGTCCTAATTTTCTCTTTTTTTATTTTATTAATAATGCTATCATTGTCATTGTCATCATTATCAATTTATTATCATTGCAACACTCAACAACCCGTGAGAATTGGCTTGGCAGTCAAGAACCCGCCTCAAATATGAGACAATTACCATTAAAAAAATTTCATTTTAGCACTCAACAATCAACGCCAAGAGGGAAAATGAAAATCCACGGAGACCCAAGTTGTAAATGGTTTGATAAGAAAACTAGGAACACTATCATTTATTATAATAGTTATATTATTCTTGGGGCAATCATACTCAAATAATGCTTTGATATTCTCAATCCAAATACATTGGTGGTCATAATTTTTTATTTTAATGGAGTTGGAATCTATATTTTATATTTTATAATTTATATTTTACATTTTATAATGAAGTTAGAATCAGTCGTTTTGAGAAAAGGGTTGAATTGTTTTGTCAAAGCATCATCACCAAATTGAACCACTACCATTAGAAAAAGTTTCATTGAAATTTGATGCAATAATATTTATGGTTTAATGGATCTTTTGATTCATATTCCGACGATTAGAAGAGAAGACTGATAGAGATGGTGGGCACTATCAATCAAAGCAATTCCTCTAAAAAATAAGCACCAAAATTTAAAATTTAAGATTATTTTATAATAATTTAATTATCATTGTTATTATTAATATTATTGAAATTCTTGTCTCTTCTGCTTGAAATTTTCTTTTCGAGTAACATTTTTCTATTAAATCTATCAACAATCTATTCTCCATTAATTTCTTACAACTTAAATCTATGTATTTATCGATCACTACCTCTTAATACCTTCTTGACTTTCTTATTTTAGTTGCTTGATTGTTTCTACTTTCTAGTCTTTCAGTACTAAAACTATCTTAATTAACATTTTCTCATATTTTATATTAAAATATTTTAAACTCTCTCTAATATATTTATTTTTAATCCTAAACAATATTTTTCCATCACAAGTCGGAATACCCATGTTATAAAAAAAATTTAAAGCCGATATAAAAATTAAAAAAAATTGATTCTGATGTGGATTATAGAATAAAAAATAACTCAGCCCAATAGATTAAGTCACACTTTTGAATAATATTGGGACTTCATAAACGTCAATTTTTTTGAAAATTCATTATTTCCAAGCTAACGTTCATATTTAACTAAGCATAATACTGTGTTTCAAAATCTTAGCTATCTCAACTGCCCGATCTACACCCATTATTCCCAATCATTATCAGATTTGTTTTTTCACATATCATTTTTCTACTCCCAATCCATATTTTTTTCGAGGCACATCTCAATCTACATTGATCTTAATCAGATGAACGGTCTAGATGAAAAGGAATGGGCCCCACCTCTGTATACTTGTGATCAAGAACCTTAAAATTCCTGAAAACTGTAAAAACTAAAAACAGTGTCATGGATTTCAGTAGCTGGAAATCTCAGTCAAAGGACCTCTCTGTCTGTCGTATTTGATTAGTTAGTTTGAAAATTTTACACTTATGTTAAAATTATATTAGAATTTAAATAGAATAAGCTATTTTAAATACAATTTAAAGGTTGAATTTTTCTTTAACTGTTCATATTACTTAAATTTAATCTAATGATAACAATTCTATTGATGGAGTAAGAATGAATATGAAAGAAAAAATAAGCATAAATATAGTAATAAAAAAATTAATTAGTTGATTCACATTGGTGTGATCATTTCTCTTACTTCTATATATAGCAGTTAAAAATATCTTAAACAAAATATTATCCTCTGATTGGAAGCTTCTTCCTTTCTGAAGTGGCAAAAACTTATACCTTTGAGCAGTAATCTTGTCTCCGAGAGACAGGCCTTGTTGGCATCTTGGTGAAGTTCTTGCCATTTCGTAGAATTCCTTGTATTGAAATCGAGAGATTTGATCTGGGTTTTGTTGGATTTTGCAATTTCTTGCTTAGTCTCAATGTCCCTATAACCAATTTACTGGTTTGAGGCAGAGAGTCTTGCAGGAAGAAAGAGTGTTTGAAGGTTTGAGTTTTGTGGGGCCTTTGGTAACTTGATTTTGAAGATAGGTTTTGTTTATTGGGAGATCTTCAATGAAATTCTTCCTGATTTACCCTTTTAAGGTATGAGAGTTCTGATATTTGATCTGGGTTTTTGTTAGTTTTGTTTGTAAGGATGAGTTTCATGTGAGAGAGAGAGAGAGAGACGTATTTGATGAAAATCTTGTAAGGAAAGAGAGTTTCAAAGCTTTGGTTTTTATGGGGCATTTTAATATTTTAGATCTGGAAGGAAATAATGATATTTTTTTAAAAATAATTGAGATCCTCAAAATTCTTGGTGATTTGGCTAATTAAGGTATGGCAATTATATTTTTTTGATCTGGGTCTTTGTTGCTTTTGCTTGTAGGGATGACTTCACACTGAAAAATGAACATTTGCTGAAAATCTTAGGATTTTTAACTGTTTGGGAGAAATTATTATGTGAATTTAAGGTGCCTTTTCTCTGTAAGGATATTTGATGGCGGGTGATGAATTGATTGAAGTCAAATTCAGGCTCTTCGATGGTACCGACATCGGTCCAAACAAATACCATACTTCTACCACTGTAGGATCGCTCAAAGAAATTATACTAACAAGATGGCCCCAAGGTAGGTTAGTAGTCCATTTTTTGTTTTCATTGACAGATCAAGCATCCTGATAATCCTTTCCCTTTCATATGATTTGTTATGTCTGCTTTTGTAATTTTCGTTGCTGACTTCTGTATTTAAGGATTTGGTTATGGCTTCTATCAATTGAATTGGGCAACAAGATCTTGTTGTGGTTCTCTTCTCTCTTTACTGAATTACAGCTAATTATTTACTTGATGCATTTATATTTGTGGCCCCGAGAAATCTCCCCTTTCTTTTCAGGTCGTGTTGATTTTAGATTTGGATCACGGGGTTCATCCTTTTCATGATATAGTTTTAGGGGTTTCTCATTTATATTTTGCTGATGATACAATCATCTTTTCTATTGCTAGAGGGGAGAGAATTCTATTGGGGTTTATTCTCAATTGGTTTGAATTTTGTCCAGTGTTGAAGACGAGCATTTCCTAGGAGTGATTTATATATTTGGATGTAAGTTCAGTTCTTTTCCAAGTAACCATTCAGGGCTGCTGATATGCGTGAGGATGCCCAAAAAATACTTTTTGGTATCCCCCTATTGAGAGGTTGAGAGAAGATTTTTGGTTTAGAAAAGATGATTCTTATCTTTCACCACTTAACAATGGAGGCAAGTTTTGTTATCCAAGTTCAGGTTGTTGTCCGGTGTCCAGAGAAGAGATTGGTCTGCACAAGGTGTGTTTGGTAAGTTTTGTACGATTAGGAGTACATCATTAAGCTTTGACGAGCGTAGAAGATTCAAAGTTCAAATGGGTCAAGGATCTATTTTTCAATTAACTTTGTTAGATCTACATCTCTTGGTGTCTTTGGCAATTCTCACCCCCTTTCAGTTACCCAAGCCTACATGACTCCATATTCAAACATGAGAAATTTTTAGGAAGATGAAGTAGTGATTCTTTTTAAGAAAGTTGACCGTACATCATTTACTAAGCCCGACATAGTTGATGTAATGTGTAGAGACTCATATGAAAATAGAACAAATTTGGGAAAATCTGAAAATTACAGCTTTGTATCTAGAAAAAAAATCCAAAGAATAGATCAATGTGTCATGTCAGGTGTCAATCTTTGTATGCTGTGGCTTCAAATAGAAAAGCTTAAGTTGCATATTACATAAAAGACATTTGAGTGGATGTGTGGTTTGTTTCCTCATTTTCTTTAGATTTTGATGGTTGAAAAGTTGAGTGATTTACATCTCGTCGAAATTGAGCAAGGGCAGATCATTGACAGCAAGAAAGATGTAAAAAGTTGGGTTCCTAAATTTAATGGTAAATTTTCAGTAAAATCGCTCTATTTAAGTGTTTGATTTCTCATAGTGACTGGATTCCTTTCCTTGTCCTATTGTCGAAGCTTCCCTTAGGTTTGCAATTTGTTGCACTGTTGGGTTGGACAAAATTTTGGTGATTGATCATCTCTGGAGTAGACAAAATATTATAAATGTCAGAGTTGGAGGTTGACTATGGTCGACAAATCTGGATGGACTTAGGGTTATAATAAGTACAAAATATTGAGATTGGCCAGAGCTGGTATTACCCATACTGGTATCATAATTCTTTAGCTGATGGATTTCTATTAACCTGTTCATCTTTTACCCAAAAGTGGTCAATGTCCAGGATTTTAATCAAAATCCATTTATTTGGTTATGCTTTTATTTATTGCTTGGTTCATGAAGCGTCCTTTTAACAAATCTAAACTGCTGAATAACATAGATGATCAAAGTTGGTTCTTTATGATATTTCAAATGACATCTTAAATCCCTAGTCATCGTGCTTCTGACAAAAGGGTAAATAGATCTTATTCTTGAATTGGATTTTGTGTGCTTGAAGAATCCAACTCCACCTAGTTGTGTTGCTCCAATTCTTTGTGATACAAGAATTTATTAAATATCCTTTATTCTTCTTTTCGCAGACAAAGAAAATGCTCCGAAGACCATAAACGATGTGAAACTCATTAATGCGGGGAAAATATTGGAGAACAACAGAACACTTGCTGAGTCAAGAGTACCAGTTGGAGAACTTCCAGGAGGAGTGGTCACCATGCATGTTGTCTTACGACCTCCCTTGTTGGACAAAGACAATGGTATTTTCATGAAGCATGCTATATTTCATGGTTTTTGGATATTTTTCTGTTTATTTTCTCATAACAATATTGCACAATTAATAAGATTCGGCTTTTATTGTCATCAGTATTTGATGGTATTATTGTAGAATCCATGACATTGTTGAAACTGTATTGGATTGCAGTCATGGATGGGTGGAAATTCAAATATGGGTAATACCAAATGCAATCACATAAGTGGATCTTGCCTAATACAGTTTTTGCAGCATTGCTCTATTTGCAAAGCAGAACCGCTGAGCTTCTTTAGATTCCATACTTCCAAAGCATTTGAATTGCATGCATTGTCAAGTATATCTAACTGCATACTGAAACAACCATCGTTGTATTTTGGGTAACATCGAGTTCATCCAGATTTGCTGATGCACAATATGACAATGATACTGGATAATCAATGATGATAACATTATACCTTGATTGACTGAGCAGCCATCATTGGAATTGCTATTTCAGAGTCTACTTGACTCGTCATTTTAAATAACTTCGTCGGAACATATCTGCAACTGACACTTGAAATTTAACACATTTCAATTGAATGAAACATATGCAAACAGAGGATTTGACTATGCTGGGACTTTATCCATGAAACAATAAAATCCAAAGTTGGTATGTAGGAATTTGTGGTTGAAATTCTTGAATACTTTTGGAACCTTATTTATGAAACAATGAATTTCAGAAATAGGAATTGGTTGGCAATTGTGCAAATTCACAGGGATATTTTTGGTGAAGTAACCACACAACTAGTTTCTTCCCAAGTTGCAGGTCGCTCGACTGTCACCAATGAACTTTAACAGGCCCTGTTGGCAAGTAAAGAACATGTTGTAAAAGTTATATACAGTATAATAGCAGATGCAATTGTCAATTATCAAAGAAAAATGGATTGAAATGAAAGATTTTTTATGCACATTACACTAGTGCAGATGTTGCCTTCTTTTCCTGTCCAATACTAACAAAAATATCCTCTTTCTTACAGAGAAAACACTAGCAGATTCCCCTAAGAAGAACCGATGTGTGTGCTCAATCCTATGAGGTGAGGAGACTGTTTGCTTGATCATTGCTCATCTTTTCTACGTCGTGCTTTTCAATTGATTTGTTGCTGTGTAATTACAATTTGAAAGTTCATCCTTCTTTTGAACACTTACCCAATGCATCAATTTCGACGAAACCAAAGTATAGGAGGATGGGAAGTCATTAGTTCCAATTCAAATTGAAAGAGGAGTTGCAGGGAAGTGCCCGAGAGCAGTGGTATGGAGGCTTCTGTTGTCATGTTGCAGCTGTTTAGATTTCTGTTTATCTATTCATTTGCTGTACCAAATGGAAAAATTGGAAGAAATATAAGAAAGATGGTACAGTTTGTTTCTGCAAATGTTAAAATTGGCTGATTCTAATTTGAATGTTGCAACTTTAATGTGACAAGAATGATGAATAGTTCTATATTCCAATTTATGTACCAAGTTTATTTATTTGAGCTGTCATCAAAGAATTATGTTGGTTTCTAGTTTTCCATCAGTATCAAGCCTGGTTTAGGAGTATGTATTAAAAATTAATAAAAATAATAACAAAGGAAGAAGAATCAAGAGTCAATCCAGCATAGTCAAAGGCATTGGCATGCACTAAGCCCTGGCCTAAGCTTTACATCCATTTTACACCCTAGGACTTCACCTAGTTCTTTGTAAACCTTTTTTTTTTCTATAATGAGTCTATTTTTAAAATTTTGTGCAATAGTTAGTAAATATTTTAGTTAACTATGTCTTATTTGCAGCACTCCTATCTGGGCCCATATAGGCTCATATGCATGAGTTGATTGGAAAGGTCTTTGAATGAATAAAATCTCTGGCAAAAATCATCTAGATTAGACAAGTAAAACTATATTTTTTAAAAGTCTCAAGTATTTAGTTTCATCTGACAGTATAAAAATCATGAGATTAGATCAACAATCCATTAAATTAGGAATGCTGGTTGTAGATCCAATTTACAGTTGTCTAAGGTTGCGTTTGGATGAGGGTAAGTTTGCAGGAGTTACCTTTGACTAAGTGTTACCCTTGTAATGACCCTTCGCTACAAAAAAGATTTCAAATGTGAGATTGGAGGAATAAAATCTAAACTTTTATCCTTACCCTTTGATTTACTAAATGGGGGCAAAAGAGGGTTATTCCCCATTACCCTCCATTACTTGTGAAACAAACGTAGCTTAAATGGATCTGAGAGAAGAAGGGGTGTGATTGGGGCCAAAGTGGGCCCCAAATGGCTGTCATTGCCGGTGAGTCATTTAAAAATTTTAATTATTAGATAATGTACTTGTTGGTATTTTGGAAATTGGATGATTACTGTTATATGTTATCAGTATTGATAAAATAAAAACATAAAAATCGATGAATCTACACATTTTAAGGTAATTAAATATGTCCACTTAGTAATATTAAGTTCACACTTATACTTAAGCCTACACCTTAACCTGCGGATCCCCTTGGCATCTGCCTTGCACTTTAACTACTATAAAAGTTAAAAAAAATATTTTTAGTGTATAATGTTATCATTTTTTAATTTTTTTTAAGAATACAGAGATATCTAAAGGGGTTTTTCTTAACCAATTTTGATAGGTAATGTAAAGTTGTTAGTGTTGATATAATTTTTTTGAAAAAAGTGTAAGTTAAGGGCATGTTTGCCATATTCCACACAAGTTCATGGAAAAGGGGGCTTTGATTAAAGAGGTGAGGTCAAGGTCAAGGTCAAGGATGGAAATGTGCAGGTGATGATTTATCTCTTGTTTGGGACAACATATGGTCCTTGTTTAAATCCTCTCCTTTCCGAGAAAAAGCAATAGAAAGTGGAAATAAATGGCACAAATAGAACAACTGGTCGAGTAATCCTTTATTATGAATCAATCTATGGTAAATTAATGTGAATTTTCAATTACAGTCTTTCAATTAAATTCATAATGAATAAGTTCTCGATATGTAGATTAAGCCTGTGATAATTGCATTGCTCAAATCTTTGTACTAGGGAAATAAATATATTATAAAGCCCGAACACTTTAGAGATTAGACAATGTCTCTATTACATGTCATTAAACACTTAAAACTTTTTAATGTGAAATATTTGTGTCTTATCAATGATGTTTCACGGTGTGTAGACATCATTTAGTCTAGAGCCTTGAGTGCCAGACCACCCCATTGACTTTGCCTTGTGCACTACAAAAAGCATTGCATAAATTTCCTAGAAATTAGGGGGTGAGTCCTCAAATTTAGGTAAGACAACCACACGTACAAAGAAAATAATTGAGCAAAATGGGATTACTGACGGGCTGGATTAGGCCCACTCCTCTTGTAAACAAATCAAGCCAACTCCATACCAAAGTGATCCTAAAAAGGTAAAAATTGATGATGATTAGGCCCACTATTAGTGTCCCAATAGTGTCAATTGAGAAAATGGAGTCATCAATTGTATAGATTAGAGAAAAAAGAAGTCTAATATACTTTATTAATACCCTTATTTCATTTCATATAATTCATAAATCATATTTTAGAGTAAAAAGTGTCGGATTGAACAAATAAGGCCCCTCTTGTCTAACCTATTAAGACTATGGAACCTTAAAACGTGGACCAGTCCTTGTCCCTGCTATTCATGAAATTATCAGATGGGGCCCAAGTCAAGACTAATTCCACACACAAGTTGCTGAGACAGACTTGGTAGAATAAAACAGCCTATACAATCGCTTGACTGGAAACTTAATAAAAATCAACACTGATTTAGTGCTACCCATCCCGTCAACAGATGCCCGCATCAATCACATCTAACTTTGATGACTTAGCTGAACCATGCTATGATGCCAGTTGAATTGGGTCACAAATTGATGCCTGCTTGCATGACACAAGGCATTAGATAAGGTCCATTGGACCCAAATCTAGATCAAAGTTAGACAAGGTGTAATAAAAAAAATTCAAATATACATTTTTATCTATTCCATCTAAAACAAGTAAAATAGAAAGTTGAAATAGATTGCTCGTCAAATGTCAACTTCATTTGATTGACTAGTTAAAAATATCTATTCATGCCATTCTTTTTTTTAATTTTCAATTAGTGGGTTTAGATCGCACCGATGCATGTCATACGTCTGAATATAAGCGTCATCATTTGCGAAAATCATACTCATAACCCATAAAAGATGATATTTATGGGTAAAATATACCCATGACTGGATAAGAAGGCAAGAAGATAAATGAAAAAGAATATGCCTTAATATAACATAAGAATTACACACAGGTGTATACACAGTAAATAATGTAGCAATTGCATACCGTGTTTGGTACCAATAAATCATCTGATCTGTGGATCATCCATGAGAAATGCAGAAGCTTTTATTATTTACAATAACCCTAGATTCATCACAGCTTCGATGCTGGAAAATGAGCTTATACAGTGGTGATCATATTTACAGAAGCTTGACATCTTATTGAAGGTGACAAGGCAAAAATGGTTGTCCTCAATTCCCATTGTCAAGGGGAAGTATCAACGGCTTGGGCTAGCATTCAACTCGAAACTCCCATCGATCACAAAGGTTTGGGGACTTTCGGCTAGATGCGGTAATTTAAGTCAATCAAGTTCAGCACTAACTCAGCAGATGATGAGTGGGAGCAATGACAATTAGGGTTTCTTGGGCGATCTGACGTTCTTGAGCGTCATTACTAATTTTTGTCTCTCTCCTTCTACCTCAGCAAACTGCAGGCTGAGTTCCGAGTAACGCTCCTGCATGTCTTTCAGTTCAGACTCTACTACTGCATGCCTTTTCTTCACTTCAAGCATGTCTTTGATCAGTTCATTGATGTCTCTGAAGCTCTGGAATATTGCTTCCTCGTCATTATGCTGCTTCAGGAATGAACTGAAGTCCACCAGCAGAAATGAGAGAAAACATGTTAAGAAAATCAAGTCACTGCAAAATTCAGTCTATAAATAACTTTTCCACAAGCCAAAACACACAAAAAAAAAAAAATTGGGAGGGAGAGAGCAAATGAAATATTATTAATCTCTCATCTTAATAATACTTGTTTCGTTCTCTCTCCTTGTATTGCTCGTTTAGATTCTCTCTTCATAATAACCCAAGGGGTCGGAGTAATAGCCAGGAACCCGCCTCAGGAGGTAGGAATCCTGAGTTTGATTCCCGCTCTACCCAAAGGGTCACTCCCCATAGTGTTACCCAGTGTGTGTAGGTAGGGAGGGTTATATATGTCCCAATGATAAGTCTGATGCTCTAAGAGGCCTGGACACCTTCATCAAAAAAAAAAAACTCTCATCATGATAATAATTCTTTCACTCTATCCTAATATCATTTTTGTATGTTTTCTTTTTTCTTCTTAAGCATATTTCTTTTGTTCTCTCTCATAGTTCGAAAATTCAAACCTTCAATGAATCGAAATCTCGTTGAGTTAACTCGACTAAAAAAACTCAATAAAACTCACTTGACTCAAAATCCTACTGAGTCAACACAAACAGACTCATCCAAGTTCTTTCAAGTTATTAAACTATGACTCTCTCAATAATAATAATAATAATCATTGTAAGTTTGTAACACAAGTAAAAAGACTACATATTCCCACACTTACTTCAAGGGCTGAAAAGGAAGAAATTGAGCATACATTAGTTCGTGCTCTTGGCGCTATTCTAACAACAAAACACAATGTTAACATTTATTACAATTCCAAGATATTATAACCTACCTTTGAAAATTAATGCTTGATTTCTTCTTTGACTGTAATGATTCAGCAAGCTCAATTTCAAGTGCAAGAACCCTTTCTAATGCATTTCTGCTACCTGAAAACTCATTGAACAAAGGAAACATGCTCCCCAGTCGTTCATTTGCCTGTTGAAGAAAGAGCACAAGAGCATCTCTTACATAAGTTTTGGAGTGGCCATTATTATCAAATTCATGATTTTGCAATTGAACTTGTATACCATGTGTAGCTGCAGCAGCTCAGTCTGTAGTCCTTGAATAGCTGAATGGTTGTCATCATGTTGAAGAAGAGAGGCCAAGTTATCATTCTTCATGCTTTCCAGCTGCAATTAACAGATACTTTTTGACCAATAATAGATGCAAGAAAGAATTCATTCGTTTAAAAGGAAAGCGTGATCAGAAAGAGAGAGAGAGAGAGAGAGAGAGACCTCTTTATGTAGCCGCTCCATGCTAGATTTCAAGCTCTGCTCCTTGAAACGCTCGTTCATGAGTACAACATTGTTCAAGCTATTTTGAAGCTGATCTTGCTTCAAGAGGACTTGTTTTGAAACTTCATGCGCACTTCTCGATATAATGCCATCCTGATACACATATAAGCTACAAATCACAAAACAACTCTATTGCTTGCAATGCTCATGATTAAAAAAAGAGGTCACAGAGGGAGGGGAAGAGAGAAATTTTCCATTGCTAAGAGAAGAGGGAGAAAGTACATTTCTGAGAAACCAGCCCATAAAGTCCATGAGCACAATTTCAGGACACCTGATACAAATGTAGAAATAGAAAGCCAAAACCAGCTTTTAGAAATGAAGATGAATTTTCTTTAAATTGATTTTTTTGGAAACACCCTAAAATTCCTTTGCTGTCAATGCCCAATACATTGTGCTGATTTGACCCTTCTGATAGTGCTTTCTCTAGAAATAAAATTGCCAACTTAACTTCATACACTATTTAAACGATGGTATATGGAAGGGAATCACTGGCCCCACTACACGCAAGGGAGGTTCGTGGAGTGGACTCCTACAAAAAATTAGTTCAGATGTCATTGCTGAAGGTCCATTCGTTATTGGCTTTTATCTTCACTGTTGATTTTATTGCCTAGATCAATGGACAAGTGTGATGAATTTTTGTAGGTGTCTAATCTACAAATCTACCTTATATACAGCAGGCAGTGGGCCCCATCACATCCCACATGTGAAGAAATTAATACCAAGTGAAGTCAGAAAAAATGAGGACAAAACCCCACAATGGCTTTTGATTCAAGTTCAATGGTTTGACAGTACCTGTGGGTGTTTGCCTTCGTTGCTAGAATCTCGTACTGCTTCTTCCATTCCTTGGTATGAACTCAATGTGCTAGAACTGCATGAGAATTCTGGGCAATTCCTCTTATTTGTGTCATCTGGCGTAAAAGTGTCTACTGCATTTTTATCAATGGAGAATGATCCTGCAGTTGATGATTCAACACCAGTCTCCCTGTGACCGCCAGAAATTGGTTCAGTTATCATCGAATCAGTAAGTTCAGGTCTGAGATTGTCTCTCCCTAGGATATTTGCAGAAGCAAACATTTCTAGCCGCTCCTTCACAGAGTCAAGTTCAACGGAAATTTTGTTCCTCCCATCATTGCATTCTCCCAGAGAAGCTTCAAGCTTAAGCTTTTCTTCTTTACAAGAGTCAAGGCTAATCATCAAGCATTCCAGTTCAGCCTTCATTCTGTCATAAGCCTCAGCCATTTCTCGCTTCGCAGAAAGTATTTTCTGTAGCTCTGTCTCCAATTCCAAAATTCTTATTGATAGTTCTTCATTTCTTTTCACATGAGAAACCTCATTTTTCTTTCGGTTCTCAATCTCATCAAGTGTATCTTGCCATTTCAGTAGCATCTCTTCCCCATATTTTTTTGAGATAGAAAGCTGACTTCTCAACTCTTGCAGCTTGGTTTCACACTGTTCCCTGATGAAAGCAATTCGCAGGGACTCCTGCATAGCAACTGATTGTGCTTCAGCTTCTCCTTTTTCACGAGCTAGAGAACACTCAGCCTCTGCTTTGTCCTTGAGCTCTTTTAAATGGATAGACAAGTTTTTGAACTCCTCTGTCTTCAGAATCTGTTCAGAGAGCCTCTGGGTAAGCTCATCGAGCTGATTCTGCAACTTGATCAACTCATAGTCTTGTTCATCCAATTTGGATCTAAGGACTGTAACAGTAATTTCCAACTCATCCCTGGAACACATTAGGTTGTCTATCTCTTGTTCAAGACTCACCAGCAAGCTTTTCAACTGTTCAACCTCAACTTCATGCTTATGCTTCTCTTGATTAATTTCAAGTTCTGCAATTGATTCCATAGCCTTCCAATTCTCAAGTTCAGCCCACATAGCACTTTTTTTGGCTACATATTCCATGAGTTCTTTTTTCTCATTGACAATGATATTCAACTCAGAGCTCAGTGACTGCAGAGATGTCATTAGTTTCGCATTTTCCTCGACATAATGTGCTTCACTGGCCATTTGATCCTTTAATCTTGTAATTACATCCATATGCTTTAGTTGAAGCTCCTCATTGGACCTCTCCAATGACTTCATCTGGTCAAGAAGCTCCGGCAACCTCGTCCAGAACTGGGATTTTGCAAAAATGGACTCAATATCAGCAGCCAACAGACACCCATGGGCTGCTGCTAAATTAACATCCAGATCAGTAAGTTGAAGGCGAAGTAGTGAAGCATCTTCAACTCCCTTTCTGCAGCACTCCTCACTTTGTGTCAAACGGTTCCCAAGTCTTGAACTCTCTAATTCTAGTTCTGATACTCGATGCCTTAAATGGACCAATTCAGTTTTCTGATCATTAAAAGCTAGCATCTGATCATGTTTCACTTTCAATTGAGAAGTAAGATCTGCGATAGTATTCTCCAGTTTATCTTTGAAGCCTCTCTCAGATTGCAATTCATTGCGTGCACATTTCAAGCTTTCTTTTAAGCTACTAAGCTCATTTTCCAGCTGCAGAGATTTCTCGTTGCCAGCCTGTACCGACATCATCAAGGCTTTGTTCTCCTGCATATGCTCAATAGCAGTCAACTTAGTCTTTTCAAGTTCCAGGATCTTCTGAGCAAGTTCACTATTTTCACCAGTAAGACGCTGCAGCTCATTTTCCAGGGATGTGAGCTTTGCTGACAAGTCTGTGTTCTGTGCATCAAGTTCATCTCTGAAGACTCTCTCAGATTGCAATTCATCACATGCACATTTCAAGCTTTTTTTTAAGCTACTATGCTCATTTTCCAGCTGGATAGATTTCTCATTGCCAGCCTGTACCAACATCATCAAGGCTTCATTTTCCTGCATAGACTCAACAACAGTCAACTTTGTCTTCTCAAGTTCCTTCTTGACATTGTCGAGATCTAGGATTTTCTGAGCAAGTTCATTGTTTTCACTGGTAAGATGCTGCAGCTGATTTTCCAGGGATGTGAGCTTTGATAACAACTCTGTGTTCTGTGCCGCCAATTCATCCCTGAAAACTCTCTCAGATTGCAATTCATTACATACACATCTCAAGCTTTCTTTTAACTTACTAAGTTCATTTCCCAGCTGGAGAGATTTTTCATCACCAGTATGTACTGACATCACCAAGGCTTTGTTTTCCTGCATATAATCAACAACAGTCAACTTGGTCTTTTCAAGCTCCTTGTTGACATTATTAAAAGCAAGGGCTTTCTCAGCAAGTTCCCTGTTTTCACCATTAAGATGCTGCAGCTCATTTTCCAGGGATTTGAGATTTGATGACAACTCTGCGTTCTGTGCTGCATACTTTTCTTCAGCTTCTGAACTTAGCCTGTGTTTATATGCAACGTCTTCAAGCTCTAGCTGAAGCTTCTCTACTTGTGCATTGGCTGCATCAAGTTTAGTTACCATATCTCGAATATCAGATTCAAACTTCTGTTTCATTAACAGCATTTGTGACTCAGCACTGTCCAGTGAACCTTCAGCAATACTTCTTTGTTCCTCCATATCCTTCTTTTCTTGAGTAAGTTTGAGAATTTGTTCACATGCTTTCTGTTGAAGCTCTTCCAGATGCAAAATGGAAGTCAAGTTCTCATCCTCCATTTCTTGTTGCAGAGCTTTACTTGCAAGGGTTGGACTGCCAATTTGCTCATGAAATGATATCATGTAAGATCTTAGATCCCTCAACTTGTCCCGGAGAGAAGTGACTGATGTTTCAAGATTATCTTTCATAGATGACTGCCTATCACATTCCAATTTTGAGGCCTTCAGCTCCTCAACCACAGAGCTGATTTCATTCTGGAGAAGGCTTTTCTCTAGGCGTTCCTGTTTCAACAAATTTTCCAAGTCAACCTTTTCTGCTTCACATGCTTCATATTTATTTCTATAGCCTCTGCATTCCACACTCAGATTTTCAAATTTTGTTATTCTTTGAGTAAGGAGGTCATTTTCTTCTGTTATACTTCGCATTTTGTCTTCCAGTGTATAAATTTTCAATGTCAAATCATTGCATTTAGCGATGTAGTTTGCCTCCAACTCCTTGAGTATTTGTGCATCATCTAATGCAGTCTGCAGCTTAAGCATCAACATCTCCTTGCACTCAGCCGACTGTTCGAGCTGCAATCCTATTTCATCCATCCTTTTCTTCATGAGTCTAATCCCATCATTTAACCCAAGGACAGTTTCTTGCAGGACATTTGAGAACACTTCTAAATTTAAGTTCAGGAAATGCATTTGAGAAAGTTCAGCTTCTGCTTTGCAGTAGCGCTCTTCCTGTAAACGAAGCGATTTTTCCATTTCCTCTAAAGGACTCCTGTCAAGGATCAAATCTTTCTTCAGATCTGCAATTTGACTTTGACACACTACAGATTCTGCATCATTAGAATCTCTTGAGTGCACCTTCGACTTGAGGATGGTGCAACTTGCAGGAATATCATTCTTACGATAGTTTGATGAATCCACAGCAATGAAATTCTTTTCCTGAATAGAGCCGGGAAGTGATATGCCTTTGTCCTCTGCTTGAATACCTTGCACCCTTGAGTACTTTTCTTTAAGAAATGAAGCCTCTAAATCATCCTTCTTCAAGTATGAGGGTACCTCCTCTGAATGCTCTTCAAGAGACTCTTCAAAGAAGAGTTGGGAAGCTTCTGCAAAAGCTCGCTTAGCAAGATTCTCATTTGTCTCAAACATGGACAAAACCTGGAAGGAGAGAACCTCAAGGTCTTTTTGTAGCTGATCAACCGCAATGGAATAGTTGCGACGGAGCCTTTTGAGTGCTGTTTCTGAGGCAATGGCCCTTCTCTCAAGTTCCTTGTTAAGCGACTCTAAACTGTGAGTTACTTCAGCAGACCTCAGGAACTGCTGATTCATTTCTTCATGCGTCGCTTCCATCTGAGTGTTAAAAGTAGAGATAGTGTAGAGGCAAGTAGAGTGCTCAGTTCGGAGGTTTTGTAATTCACCTAGCACTTGTTTCTGACTTTCCTCAAGCTCATGAATAAGTGATTCATAGTAGCACTCCATCTGGTCCATTTTTTTCAAGAGATTCTCACGTTCAGCTTTGGACCCTTCTAAGTCATTCAAAAGTTCACAAATTTTTTCTTTCATGACATTGGCAGCTTCTATAGAAGCCTTGTTTTGAATCTCTACGCAGTCAAAACCCTGAGATGTTTCATGGGATCTGCTTAAAGAAAGAAGCGTGCCTCCTGAGTGATATTGGTCCACAGTGCCCCCCTCCTGTCTATCTCCAGAGACACATTCTTCAGATTTCTGTACATTCAAAACAGCAATATCCTTAACATCTATTCTTTCTGCAAGTTGTGACTTTTGCAGATATGTTACTTTGGTGGTTTCTTCTTTAAGAAGTTGCAAAACAGATTCCAAGGTGTCAAGGTTGGGTTGCAGGAAACTCAAGTCAGTGTCATGATATCTAAAGAAAGCCTTCTTTTGAATTTCTTTCACTTGTTCCTCCACGAGTGAAAGACCATGTAGCCATTCCATCTGTAAATTATGGAATGAGAGAACCTCATCTTTTACAATGGTACCTGTCTCAATGTAATTACTATCAGATGAAGCATCTTTTAGTAGATCGAAGTTCTGTCCAACAGATGAAAGTTGAACGTGAGGATCTTTAGCAGACAGCTTAGTTCCCATGCCAGCCAAATGCTGGTTTTCTTTAGATTGCTTGAGTTGTTCAAAATCATTTTTGAGTTTTGAACATTCAGATTTAAGTATTGAAACTTCTCTTGCCAGTTCTTCTCCTGAAGCAATCTCTGCAGCAAGTTCCTGTGTAAACCTCTCTGTTTCTATTCCTAGGTCATCTGCATGAGCTTGTAAAGTGCTTACTTCTAGCGTTAACTCAGAAATGGATGACTCAGCTGCATCCAATCTTCCTCTGTATCTATTGTTTTCCTCATAGGCAACTACTAAATCATTATCCATGGAACAGTCCGAACTCCATCCATGAACCCAATCGCTGCTCCCTTGTGCTAGAAGACGAGGATTACATTGATCACCTTTATCCGGAAGAAGGCTCTGACTTGAAGAACGTCCACCCAATTCACCAGAGAGAGTGCTTTTGAGGCTGTCAATTTCATGGATGCTAGAAATATCATGCTTTTCAGTGTATACACTTTCTGAAGTATGGGATGACCCATCAATCCCGATAGCTGAGTCAGTGCAATCTTCATTCGGCTCCTCATCTTCAAGTGAAGGAGAGTCTGACTTAAATGCCATTCTTGCATTCACCTATTTTTATAGGAAATCAAAGATGTTAGGATGAACAGCAAAGCTCACAGATGAGATGAAAAGGACAATCAACAAAAGTTCAATATAAATTATCTACAAAACTAAAGCACAAATGTTTCAGATTTATTTTGACAGAAAAAAGTATTACATCGTAAATTGTTTACAGCACCAATGCTCAGAAGAAGGTTGTGCCGAAGTCTAGACTCAAGGATGTCCTTAAGAGAGTAAGAGTCTTTAGAGAATGTCAGTTTCTCACCATCATCATCTAAGTCAATTATCCCATCAAGCTGGAGTTAGCCTTTATATTTGGATTTGGCAAGTTGTTTCCATGGGTCGACTGCCTATCTGACGCCCATGGGAGTTAAAACCTCTATACTGTAACAAGGACCCTTATCATTTGTGCTACAGATTCTTGTCTGGAGTATGTCAGTTTCTGAATTTGCTAAATAGTATTTCCATTAGCCACAACGAGGAAGATACAAGAACTTGGAGAAGTAAGAATTCTAGGTTTTCACTTCTAGATCCTTCAAGGTACTGACACGTGACTCTCATGTCCATAATTATCCATCTTCTACAACTGTTTCGGAAGGAATTGTGCCTCCAAATATTGAAGCCTTTTTTGGAGCAAAAATTGCAGGGGAAATTATGACTAGAGTGAACAAGGGTGCTTGGGAACACAAAATCGAATCATGTCTTTTATAATGTGAGAGATGTTGTAGACCATTTATTTGCACCAGCTTGATTGAAAAGCAAATTTGGCTTTAAGGTTTTTCAACTATCTAATATCATGTGGCCTCTTTCCAACTTAGTGCAATTGGTTAAATAGCGGGATCTGGAACTCTTTGTAAGAAAGAAGAATGATATGGTAAGCAATTCAGTCATTAACATTGTGGTCTATCTCGAAAGAAAGAAACAATAGAATTTTCGATGAAAAACATTCGTGCATAAAAGGCATTCCATAGCCAATAAAAATCAAAGCTATTTAATGGATCTTAGTTAACAGGAAGTTCTCAGATTTGATATTCCATGATCTACTAAGAAATTGTTCAGCTTCCTTGAGTAGCTGCCCAAGAATCAATCAAGTTCCTCATTGTTGGTATCCACAACCACCTGGTGTGTTAAAAATTCAATGTTGAGAGAGTAGCACACAGCAAACCTGATGTGGCTGGAATTGGAGGCATTCTAAGGGGCAACGAGGAGAAGATTCTTATTAGTATTATACTGGACCAGCAGGTATTTTGGGTTCTAACGAAGCCGAGTTGATGGAAAATAAGTAAGCATTGAGGATCGACAAAGAAGAATTTTTTTTTTTTTTTTTGAAAATTGATCAACAAAGAAGAATTACAGGATCAGGTTATTATTGCAGGAGATTCAAGTCATGTGATTGGTTGTGCCTCAAACGGTAGTGGAAAACCATGGAAGATAATTCCCCTAGCATCTTCAGTGAGAGATTTGCAGGGCTCAATCTCATAGTTTTTAAGAAAATAGGAAGACCTGACTAATTTAGCAGCAGATAAGCCTGTCAAGTTGGGAGTGGATAGAAATACACTTTTACTTTGAGAAGAGGTTTCTTGACTAGGTATAATTTAGTGGTAGATCTCTTGAAAATTTTTTGTTACATGACCAATAACAAAACACTAATATCAAATGTTTCATACTTATCTTGGGAGAAAATGGTACTAATCCAGTATGTGATCACAACATTCATCAAAAGGGGACCTCTTTTTATCAGGATTGACACATTAAGGTTGACCCTACCACATCCCTATATGATAGGTCATGGGCTCCAAAACCACCCATGGAATTTCATTGGATTTAAAATCATAATGTGATGTCGATCCCACCATGCCACATGTTGTATTTCCAATCCTTCAATAAATAGCAATTCATGAGCAATTTTGGGCCCATGACCTATCATGGAGGGAAGTTGCAACTAGGAATCGCCTATCAGCCATGATTGAAAGTAGGCCAACTCGTAAAAACTAGATCGACCTTATTGTAAGTTATGGCAAAGTCAACCTCATGCTTTATGTGACAATAGTCAAAAGGCATAAATATTAAATATGAGAATTACTAGAATTGTCAAAAAACAAAGATAGATGCTTTCAGTTGAAGCTTTAATGCATGTATAGATGTTGATTTTAACAGTTAATGTCAGCGGTAACATCATCTAGCAATGGGTAACTTGATAAAGAAAAATAAAAAACACATGCTTCATACAATCTTCATGTGTAACCATTAAGCATGGATGAAGAAATGTGAAGAGAAACATATGAAGATAAACAGAGTGTGCCCGGATTGCACAGGGATCATTTTCCCACTAGGAGCAAGAGGGATTTCACCAACGCTTTCCCTGACAAACTATTCAGCAAATAATAATAATAAAAATAACTGGTTCTTGTTCAACATTACGTCTTTGTTACGAGTCTCAAGAAAAACAACACTATCTCTAATCTTAATTGCCACTCGACCACTGATTAATTGCATGATGTTTTTAATCAAAACCCTTCAAACATAATTAAAAGTAAAATGTCTGAACTACCCTTTTACGTATTTATCTAGCCAATTAATATTAAAAACTTCATTTAAAGAAAAACAAACTATGAATCTTCTGAAGTCGGATAATGAGTCAAACTCACAACATAACCCACTGGATCCACGTGGTAAAACTGTGTGGGGAAATACATGATCTATCATCTTCCGCTGACCCATGACACATAAGTTACTCATGCATCAACAACAAAAAAATAAGTCGAGGACAAGCTAAGAGACTAAAAAAATTGTTCAGAAAACAATCATGGCGATTTATGAAAGGTCAAATGGTTGAGGCTAATGGAATGCTTCTCTTTTTTTTTTAAAGAAATAATTTAGTATAAATGATGGACCAAGCAAAAGGATCAGGTCCACATAAATGATTGAAGGAAGGATAGCAAGCAATTCAGTCATTGGCTCAGTGATCAAAATCTTAATTCAAATGAGCATTGTAGAATATAGTGGGAAGACATGAGAAATACCTGAGAGAACCACAAAAGAAATAGGAAGTCAATTTGTAGATGGGTACCAAAGTGAAACTGGGATTTGAATTGACCAGAAGCAGCTGAAGATCATGGAGGTAATGTGCAACGAATTGTAAACTAATGCGATAATGAGTAGTCATTGTGAACAAAATTCACTATCATAAAAAAATGCAAACAAGGAGATTGTGCCTGTTGTTGGTTGAGGCACATCGTAATCAGAATAGAGCACTGTCTACAAGCCACTACATACTTAAAAATGGAGTGTGAGATACAGTCAAGAAACAAATGTCAAATTGTTCAATCACATAGTAAATACAGTCATTGCCATCATAATAAAAAAAAAAAACATTTTCCAGCACAAATCGTGAGAGGCTGAGAAGCTCAAGTATGGCCTGATTAGGTTGGAGGACACAAATGCTAGTAGGTATGCCAGTGTGATCTTATATTGCCACATTTTGGCTGTTATGAAGAATTTCTCGTTACTCATCATCCACCTCATCGTTCTCCGACCATGTGAATGAGGACAAGATAACATAGGCATCATGTTAGTTTCAAAAAGGTAAACTAGAAAATATATGAAAAGCTCCAGCAAATATGATGGATTACTTATAAAGAATGAAATGCTTCTACTAAACTTTAAAACCAAGCTATGCTAAATTATAGTGTTGATATTAAATAATCCATCACTTATGTCTGTCCAAATGCATTATGGTGAACAGCCAATGCATCTTGTAACCTTATACTATTGTACATAGAACATATCCGACAAGGGTAAGAAAAGGAAGCAAAACAGAACCAGCATTGAGCAAAGATATTAATCAGCTATCAAGTCCATACTTTAACATTTTAAATTAAAGGATTGATAAGAGGGAGACCTGTAAAGACCTTCAATGAAGTAATAAGAAAAGACATGCTAGATTGTGGAGTAATAGAAAATATAATTTTTGGCAAGGTAGAGTGCAAATAAAGAACTCAAAAAATTGACCCCAAAAAGATGACAAAAATTGGTTTTTATGACAATGGTGATCAAACTGTTTCCGACCCCAAGTTTAGACATAATTGCCCATGAGCAAACTCAACGACTGATGAGTTTAATGCAGCAAATCAATGCTACCTTAGTCCATTAAAAGGAAATTATTACAGGGCTTGGTGGCCAGGTCCGGTCAAATTTTTCAGTCTGGATTCATGTAGCATCTAGCACACTGATGTGCTCCCATTCATTTGGAAGCTATAATTTCCAGATACAGACACAATGGCAGATATGGGAGATGCGAGAGTAAAAGGGACACACCATGGTTAAAAAATTTAGGACACAGCATGTTATGTTATGTATATATAAAGAAAATATAAAAATTATGTTTCTCTAAAATTTTGATAAAAGGACAATTTTGTCATTTGACCAAATTTTTTACATCAAGCAATGCAAAACGTCCTACATCATTATATTAGTCTAGACACGATTAGTATAGAACCATCATAAAGCTACTAAGCACATATGACCCTTGTGGGCCCACATGGTGGACTAGAACCATAAATCTATCATATTTGAGTATTAACTATCTCTAAAAAGTATTTATACATGAGAATGATCAGGTTTAGGAGAGCTGACATAATAAGGTCAAGTCCTACATCTTCAGCATCCATTTCAGAAAAAAAAAAAAATTCAAATTTTCAAATTCCATCAATAGATGATGGAGATGTAGGACATGACCTTAGGTCTCTTGCACTTTATCGTTTCTCTTTATATATTTAATTTGGCCAACAGCATTTTATAATTTCAAGCTAGAAAAAGAGAATTCTATGGTAAAAAATAAGGAGACTTGGCCAAATGGTAGTCACATGTGAAATAAATTAGGGAACCTGGAATGGAGCTGCATCTGCCCCAATCCTTTCATACGATATCTACAGAGAAAGTGGGACATACAACATCTACAGAGTAAGTGGGACCTATACACGTATCTCTAGAGAACCTGGAATGGAGATCTACAAGATATATAGACTAAGTGGAACCTGTACACTTAAGGCTAAAGGCAGAGTGATCTTGGCCATCAACTTTGAAACATTTGCAGTATTTCCAAACCAGAAATGACATAGTATGGTTCGACTATTTGTAGAGAATTAGCTTTTTCATGTTGGTTTGTTGATGCCAGCTCAAGGAAAGCCATACCTCAAATTGTTCTGTTTTTTATCGCTTTCATTTGTAGTTTGCTCATTGTGTGGTACTTTTTGAAAGGTTTTGTGTGCTACCTTTTACAACAAAATTTACATCAACATCTCAAAATAACAACAAAGAGCATTTACATCAACATAGTAGCTTTTTTATTAAGATACCAACAAAAAACATTTGTAATATAATGTCCCAAAAGCTCAAGATAATCAGCCTTGAATTTGGATGCAGAGATATCTTCAAACCTTATCAATCTGATCATTATCTGCCTCAGCAGCAGATGCTACTTTTTCAACAGGTTCAGCATGAACAATCTGGTCATTGATCTTCTGAAAGCCCTTCTCTCTAAGATCCCTTTGTTGCTCAAATTCTCTGGCAGCATCAAATCAAGCATAAGTAAAGATGATTGGAATGTTAATAGAATCAAAGATGGTGTGTCCTTAAAGAAGCACCTGAAACCAGTTTTAGAAGTGAGCAGCTGGACAGTGACCTAATTTCAAAGAGAAGTTTACAAAACATTAGAAATTAAAAACTACTCTTAAATCTACTGAAAGACAACAATTTGCAGAAAAATTGACTCAATAAAAACTGATGGAAAAAATGAGAGACACAAAAGCTCATCCTCTGCCTGGAGCTACATTAGATCCCTAGGCCCACCAATCTACAACTCATGGTTAGAAGAAGAGCAAACAAATGGTGCCACCAATTTGGACAAAATTTTGTATGATTCTCATGAAAAGCGTAACAAAATTATGTCCAAAGGGAAACAACAAAATACCAGAAAGTAAAAAGTACAGCTAATACAGCTTTACCTCAGAAAGACAGGAAATAAAGTTACACGAATATCTTAACTAAATTACCAAAGAACAGAAAACTAGGAAAAAAGAAAAACTCTAAAAAAATTAACCATCAAGTGATCCTTACATGTAACACGGCTCCAGAATTGCATCCATGAAGAGGTAGTGCAACAGAATAAGGTTTCGACGCATCTGCATAGTCTGCAAGGTTAATGTTAGCCTCACCAAGGAGACTAGCCCGAGAAGAACCCTGATAGTGCACAGTTTCAGTATATAAGTCTGATTTACAAAAGTAACATGAGATTGGATAAAAGAAAACAAATAACTGTTTTGCGCATAAAATTTTCCAATTCAGAAATCTCCACTTTACCAACATGGACAATTAAAAAAAAAATCTTATTTGTGTGTGTATGTGTGTGGTTGAGAGTGGGGGCTTTCATCTTCAGGGGATTAAAGAATACCATTACAGTTGACTCTGAATTAAAGAAGAAACGCAGGTAGAAAGAACGATAAATACCATTGCTACCATGAGCTTATAGAGCTTTTCATCATATTTTTTGGTTTTAGAGTCTTGAAGAAGTCTTGTGGTCTCATAGATGGGATCTGACCATTTGCAACTCCCATTCCTTACATTAGCTTTGGTTGTCTTAGCTGATGCCTTCCCAGAATCAGCAGGAACAAAAGTCACGAACAACTTGTCCCATCCGGGTTGTGGTACCTGAAAAGCCAGAAGGCCCAAATTTAATGTTGCAGAACTTGCATAACTACCTCACATGACCAAAAGTCAGGCAGAGACAAGGGGGTTAAGCAACGCAAGTGAGCAACAGAAGACTATCCAGTGCTTGGATTCTTGCAGTAGGACCACACAGAGAGAATATAAAGTGAATAAAACCCAAGTTGCAAAGACAAAGTGCATCATCTCAAAAAAGGAGAAAAGGCAAATCATAGTTCTCCATTCTTCAAAACACCCAAGGCATACATGGAAACTTATATCAAAAAAGAAAGTGGCTTTTTTAATAATAACAGGAAGGGGAGAAAAGAAAATGGTTTCTTATGATAAAAAAAGTGAAGTCTAAAGACTCAAGACCGAAGATTACCAAATTTTCTGCATTGTGCTGAGAATCATTTTTCTCAAGGGATGGAGATCCATTTCCTGTAGAAAAATATCTACTTACATGCAGGTAACATGTAGAACGTCAACCTTTAATAATAGGACGGTTTTTCTATCCCACAAAAATTGCAAACAGCCCTAAAATCCCTTCTAATGTCCCACATAAAAAAAAAAAACCTCTATTTTCTTAGCCATGAATACGAATCTGCCAATAAAATATGGGGAAAAACCTACTTAAAAACCAAATTTTGTATTGCCTGCAGGACAGAGATAACTTAAACAGAAATTTAACAAAACACACACAATAAAAACACTCTCCTGTTATAAACGCTTAGAGCAACCCTAAGATTAAACAACCAATTCAATATCTATATGGGGGAAAGAAGGAACAAAATTCGTTAATGGAAATTTGCCTTTATCAACACTAAAACCTAAGAAAATTTCCTCTTTTTCGAAAAAGATATCCAACAAAATGGATGGGAATATAGGAAATCGGATACGATCCTTTAGCTTTAGGATTCGTTTTGACAATAAAGAAACTTTTGTATATCCCCATGAATCGGACAATACAATGCTATTGCCTCTGCTTGAATTGGTCCTATTTACTTTGGATAGAAACATATATATATATATATATATATATATATATATATATATATATATATATATATATATATATATATATATATGTTCTGGTTCAGATCTAAATCTGCAGGTATCAATGACATCATCATAACATCTTCTGCCACTAATAGCTGATTGGCCAGACATCCCCAGCATTTCTTTTTACCAACCTAGTGGGGACAGTCCCTTTAAGATAGAGAGCACAAAAAACTGCCCCTACATAAAAAACCTAGGCATCTGCATAGAACCAGAAGTTAAAAGCCCCTCAAACACGTGGGTTCCTGTCATTATTTCCTTGTTGCAAGAAAGATAAATAGAAATAGTAGAGAAGTACTATATACGATATCCTGACCTTTGCATTGCACCATAACAATTCAAAACATTCACTTTTTTCCTTTTGAAGTAGTAGATCAGAAAAAGTTTCCAAAAGTGAGAAATTCAAGAAATTTTTCCCCAGAGATCAAGAGAAGACTGAGACTGTAATTAACAAATTCTAAAGAAAACCAATCTTTCTTTTTTTTTTTTAACGAAAAAACCAATGAATTTTGAAGACTAACTTTAATCTTCAAAGGATTAACAAATAATTTCATGTGAAAATAGAAATTTGTTGACAGGACAAGCAGCTGGCAAGAAATTCAAAGAAGTCAGTCAATCCAGCATTCTCAATTTTTAAAAAAATGAAAATAAAGTTTACATTCGTAGCATGGAACTGCAGCCGGAAAACCACTTTCACTTTCGCCTTTTCAGGCTTCCACTTGGTGATCCTTGACATTTTGTCCAAAACCAGCTAATTGTCAATACCAGCCATTGGCGGTCTCCTTTATTTCCCCTGCATCATGCAATCAAAATCATCATTTCTTCTTTTCATAAGACAAAGGAAAAAAACAACAGAACAACGAGTTTAATAACTTCAACCAATGCATGCAGGAAATCCAGATCATTACAAACACATTTATATGTAAAATGGACCTTTCATCAAAGTCATTTCTCTCATCTATCTAGGGTGGGCTTTCTAAATTCTATTTTTCCACTCAATTCTACCAATACATATGTTCTCTGCCACTCCACGGTTATCTTGTCCTTTCTAGAAATGTAGAGGGGAACGTTGGAGTCAAGTGATTTAAAAATTAGTAGAACTAAAACAGAATACATGGAATGTAACCTTAGTGAGATTGACGATAATGAAGACAACCCGATAAAAATAAGAAATTAGTTAGTTGGATATCGTGATAAGTTTAGATACTTTGCCTCAACGGTAGAATCTCATGGAAGTTTCGACCTAGATATAACAATTGGATAGGAGCGGGATAGGCAAAATATAGACAAGTTAGTAGGGTCTTGCATGATAAAAGAGTCCCCTTCATATAAAAAGACGATTTTATAAAATAGTTATTAGACCAACAATACTCTACGAAGCAAAGTGTTAGGCAAAGAAGAAAAAACAAATAGACAAAGTTAGGACAACGAAAGTGTGTATGCTACATTAGATGAGTAGTTTAACCCTAAAGGATAGAATTAGAAATGAACGCATTACGGATAGTGTAAAGATAGCTCCTACAGACGATAAATTGAGAGAAACTCATTTGAGGTAGTTTAGTTATGTTAGTAGAAAACCAAACATGGCTCTAATGCATAGAGTTGAGAGGCTACAGATCAAAGGTACTAGGAAGAGAGGCCGGCCGTTGAAAACATGGAGAAAAATTATAAAAAGAACATGTTAGACTGTAAAGTGACTGATGATATAGTTTATGATAGGATCAATTGGAGAAGAAGAACTCGTAAAGCCAACCCTAGATAGATGGGATACTGCCTAAAATGATGATGAGTTCTTACCACACTAATTCATGTCTTTTGGCCTTCCTTGTCTCTTAGTAAATGGACATTTAAAAAAGTTCAAAATTGAGATCCATACCAAAGTAATTTGGTGAAAGAAAAGATCGAAAAGGGCAGTCAAGATCATAAGCAACAAGAGTCAACTAAAGAAGAAATGGCATGAAGAGTACCCAAATAAGAAAATTTAACTGACGAGTTTTTCATTAGAATTTTTTTCTTTTTAGATATTGATGGTAACTAGATGTTCAGATTTCAGAAATTAAATGAAAAGAACTTGAAGCTCAGCATTTACCGAAGTATCTACTGTTCAAATAATAATAATATGATGCAGAATTACAATGTACAGTACATGATTCTGCAAATAAAATCAAAAGAAATTACAGTCTGAAAAGCCGTTTAAAAATGTACTATAGGCTAAGAATAATGGCTTGAATATAAGAAGGGACACACGCCAAGGTACTATTCAACAGTATTGACAACTAAAAAACTCCAATTCTAGTAGAGTTATAAGCCTCAATGAGAAAAGCTACATGTAGATACCTGTAAAAAAAAATTAATTCAAATCCAATTGATATACTGCCGTTCCTCATAAATACTCCACAGACACACAAACAAACCCGAAGGTACTAGTTAACAGTATTGACAACTCAAATTCTACATAGAATTATAAGCCTCGATGAAGAAAACTACAGGTAGATATCTTTAAAATTCTTTTAATTAAAATCAAATTGTCATACTGCTGCTCCTCATACTACCCCCGAAAGTGGGAAGGCAAAATAACTTACCGATGAATTTCCACTGTCAAGATAGTCGAAGCAAAATAGCACACAGTAGCAAAAAACTCAGTGTCAAAATTTTTAATCCAGAGATAAGGAAAATAATACACAAAAAAATATTTTTATACATTTTTCAGGTTTATTTGCTATTTTCATTATAGAATCATAAAAGTTCTAAATAAATTCTAAAATAACTGATTAAATACTGTAAACAGGGAGTAAAACATGACCAGTATCTAAAGTATACTCTTTATCTGGTGATGCAACGTTAAAGCCTTCAGATGAGAACACAAAAGCACAAGAAGACAACTATAATTTTTTCATAGTCAAACCTCGGGCCAAAAGATGACTTAGAGGCACAACCAAACCAACAAAAGAGATGCTAAGGAAATAAAAGGAAGACTTTAGGCTGGGTTTGGCTCCTTGCTTTTCCCTTGCTTTCAGGGCTAATTTTCAGAACAATTCTCAAAATCAGGAAAAGTCTCCGAGCTCTCAAAATGGTGAGGAGCCAAGCACATTCCAACAACTATACCTCAAACCTAAAATTCTACCAAAGTATCTCTTAGATAATTTTTGTAAAAATTAAAAAGTAGGGTTCCAATTGGATGCATGGAAAGGGAAGTGTTTTCTCAGAAAAATAACAACTTTTTAACCAAAACTTGTTAAACTTAATAATTTTTTTTTCTGGAAAGTGTGTTCCTTTTCAACCTCTTACAGAGACCAATTTCCTTTCTGTACATCCAACCTTCAATGTCTTGGTAGAGGTCTTGGGCTAGAAATCAGTTTATTAACAGTGAGCATACCAAGCTGCCAAGTTAAATCCAGAAAATGCAACAGTGAAGAAACCAGTTTCTGAATTACTGAATGTGGGAGCTCGAACGATAGCAGGACATGCATAAAACAGTCAAACGTGATAATGATGGAAGTTGCTTTTGATGATCAAACCCTGGTTTGGTCCAGGAAGCTGTATAAGCACATTCCAAATGATAATGTGGCCCGTTTGGATGCATGGAAAAGAAAGAGTTTTCTTGGAATTAACCACTTTTTTACTTCAAATAGAAATGGTCTCACCATCTTTGAAAAAGAAAATAAAAATGGTTACTTTCCAACTTTCCGAGTTTCCTGTCCATGTATCCAATCGAGCTGCGGACTTAACTCCAGAAAATACATTCTTATACAAATTACAAAAACAAAAGATGCCAGAAATGTTACAGAAACTTCAACGATCTCAAATTTCTACCAGATCACAACACAGATCTGCCTGATATCTCTATAAGAAAAAAATCATGAATCCAACTAATAAAAGGCATTACCAAGAGGAAAGTTAAAAATCCAATGTTTCCATCTGAACAGAGCTGATCACAAAAATTCTGCCAAGAGCGCCGAAAATCTACCGCATTCAGACCCTAGAGTAGAACTGGAGCTGCTTCCGCTGCCGAGAAGCAGCCAAATCAGATATTTCCCAAAAACTCGAGCTAAATCCAGAAAAATGGTTCCAAGAAAGGAAGTAAGAAACGATGATGTACACGTTTCCAGCCACGGCGCATCAAATCAGAAGCTCCTGCAGAAACACGCAAGAAAAGGCTAGATTCGGACCTCAGATTCGAAACAAAGCTCGTTTTGAGCGTAGAAAAGGTGAGAAAAGGACAGGAAGATGGGAATAGAGCGGACATCTCCATCTCGTACCTAATTTGGGAGCGGCTGGTGCTTGCGAGAGAAGGAAACCGACGGAATCTTCGAGAAGAGGCTTTGCAGGTGTAGGAGTGGAAGATTGAGAGGGTTATGGGAGTTGGAGAAGGTAAAATCTAGGGTTTTAGCCATGGAAGGAATGGAGAGAAGAGTGGAAAAAGGGATTGAAGTGGAAATATGGGATTTTGGAAGAGGAGATGGGGGAGTTTAGAAAAAAAAAAAGCGACGTCCCGCCAAAGACTAATTTTCGATAATAAGAGGGGAAAATTATATTTTAAATAATAGTTTGTTGGTTCTTAATTAGAATGTGGAGTCTGGGTACAGTGTAGCACGTGCTACACGATGGTATGGTAATGTAGCATTAATACATTGTTAATTCCGATTTCTACGCTGGTAAGTATCTGTCTGCATTTGCCATCTATTGTCAGATTTCATTTTAGATTCTAATCATGTCAGAATTTAGATTTGAGATCTAACACTATTTTCACGTAGTATTGTGGAATTCAATTTTAGATTTTAATATTTTTACAAATATTAAAAATCTAATATTTTATTTAATAAAAGAAATTTAAAATAATTAAATAATCAAAATTCAAAAAAATATATACAAAAAATACCTATATAAACCAAATAGTCGAGTTTTGATAAATAAATAAATAAAAAGAATGTACATTTCATAAACATATAATTAGTAAATATTTGAAAAAAAAATAAAAAATAATTCATAGTAGAAATAGAAACTAAAACAAAAATGTCAAGATTAATAATAGAATTCAAGATATTTCAGCCAAGATATATCTCCTAATTTTATATTTGATAGGTGGTATGAAGATGTACATTTTAGAGTTTCAAAGATATACCATTGATATCCCACGATTTTCCACACGTAAATTTAAAAAAAAAATAGAATATGAAAACTAAATAATTTTTTAGTAGAAAATCCTTATGAAGCTTTGAAAATCTAACGAAAGCTTTAAAATATAACTTCTTTAAGTAGTATATAATTAAAGTGAAATTCTTGATAATATCCACTGTTGATTTGAATTTCAAATTTTTATATAAATAAATGGTGAATACTCTCGACGAAATGTCATTAGTGCTCATGTTAAAATTATTGATATATCCAAATTTTATCATCACTATAATAATCATTATTTAAATTTGTTATTTTTATTTTACTAAATAATAATTTCAATATCATGCTAGATAACACAGAGTATATTCATTTCCTGTGAAGAAATTACTCTAAATTTCACTTCGAACTTGAATCTTTAATGTTCGAAGTTGGATTGCCATATCAATATCTCACATAGTAGACAGTTAAAAGATGATACTTTCTATTTGAAATAATTAAGATAAAACCAGTGTAACAAATATCCATAATATTTTTAAATTTATTACATTTTTATCGACAAAATATCATTACTGTATAAATAAAAAATACTTATCAGATAAAATTACATTATAAAATGCAAAAAATAGTAATGTCGCGATAGTATCTTTCTAAATTATCAATAAAAACTTGAAAATTTAATTTTAAAATATCCTAATATTATTAATAGTCGCTAAAAAGTTTTCTTCTCAAACTAAAGCTCTTCATGTAAAGAAACCAAGTGGTCATATGATTGAAAATTCGAACTTTGAATCTACCACGTTTTCAACGGTTTTAATACTCTTAATTCGTGTCAAGGATAAACAAAACAAAAAATCAAGTATACTTTATATATATGATTAGCATTAGCATAATTAAAATTACATTTTAAGTCAATATTTTAAAGAAATCTAACCTTATTATTGTCAATTCTTCTATAGAAGCAAAATTTTACAAATTTAATTTATTAAATTTCACATCCAAGGCTGAACAACCATTTTTAATCCTTTTGAGCATTTAATCATGTCCCCACATATAAAAATTTATACTACCAGCTTTTGGGACCAATGGAACGTGAAGAACTAATTAATGGAGATGAGTATAGAGTACTAAGTTACTAACTATAAAGTATGAAGTTGAGAATTTAATATGTGCACAAATGGTTGAATTTAATATGTGTATAAAAGTTAAATGAATTAGGTGTTTCTAAAATTTAAATCACTTGGATATGGACCACCATAGTGAAGTTATCATCATTGGGTAACTAATTTATTATAATTTATAAACTAATTTTGGGATAGTTTGAGTACTTTAAAACTCAATCCAATAATTGTTTGGATTAAAATTTTAGAATTGACTCTTTTTTCATCTCATTTTTATTAAAAAAACCAATATTTGTTTTAAAGCATAATTCAATTTTAACAATTATTGATTTTATTTTATTTTTTTAGTACAAAGGGGAGAAATCTCCTTAAAACTCCTGTGATTAGGTTAATTATCCTAAAACCTCTAATTCGTGTGACGTCCCGCACTCACACAAGATAACTACCAGTTAACACCACGGAGACTCAACAATATTGATTTTATATGGGTGTTTTTAGCCATTTATTCAATTGATTATTGGAGATTCATTGACTATTTGAGAGGATGAAAATAATATTTCTTCTTTTATATTTATAAATATAACCAGTGTTAATCAAATTAGATATGCTTTGGTTGATACGTCAATTGATACAGCCATTTGTGACTTAGAAATTTCTAAAACCAAATCAAACTAGAGCTCTTCATATAAAGAAACCAAGTGGTCACATGATTGTAAATTTGAACTTTGAATCTACCACATTTTCAACGGTTTTAATACTCTTAATTTGTGTCAAATGCATTAACTTATGGATCAATGATAAACAAAAAAAAATTCGAGTATACTTTATATTTATGATTAGCATTAGCATAATTAAAATTACATTTTTAGCCAATATTTTAAAGGAATCTAACCTTATTATTGTCAATTCTTCTATAGAAGCAAACTTTTACAAATTTCATTTATTAAATTTCACATCCAAGTCTGAACAACCATTTTTAATCCTTTTGAGCATTTAATCATGTCCCCACATATAAAAATTTATACTAACCAGCTTTTAGGACCAATGGAACGTGAAGAACTATTAATGGAGATGAGTATAAAGTACTAACTATAAAGTATCAACTCAACCATAAAAGGGCAAAAAGAAGCAGGTTATGTAAATACCTATTTTTGAGAATTTAATATGTGCATAAAAGTTACATGAATTAGGTGTTTCTAAAATTTAAATAACTTGGATATGGACCACCATAGTCAAGTTATCATCATTGGGTATAATTTTTTTTCTCTTAGGTAGATAGTTTGAGTACTTTAGAATTCAATTTATTATAATTTATAAACTAATTTTGGGATAGTTTGAGTACTTTAAAACTCAAATCCAATAATTTGGGCTGTGATTCATTCAAGAGATGAAATCTATTTCATATGAATTGTCTGGATTAAAATTTTAGAATCGACTATTTTTTCATCTCATTTTTATTCAAAACCAAGATTTGTTTTAAAGCCTAATTCAATTTTAACAATATTGATTTTATTTTTATTTTTTTTAATACAAAGGGAAGAAATCTCCTTCAAACTCGTGAGATTAGGTTAATTCTCCTAAAACCTCCACTTCGAGTGACGTCCTGCACCTATACAAGATAACCACTGGTTAACACCACGGGAACTCAACAATATTGATTTTATATGGGTGCTTTTTAGCCATTTATTCAATTGATTATTGGAGATTCATTGACTAGTTGAGAGGATGAAAAATAATATTTCTTCTTTTATATATATTGATATATATATTTTTGTTGACTATCTGTATTAAGTATGTATAATTTCACTAATTTTCACAGTATAACTCTTTGGATTTGCTTTTGGAATTTAATATCTATCACATATGAAATACAAACTCAACAATATTAAATACGTATTAATTTTTTAATATAAATTAATCATATTAAATATGTAAAATACCAAATTTAAACTGAAAAATAGATGATTGTAATAGAGCTCTCTGTTAACGTTAATTTCATTTGTTTAGATTAAATAAGTAGAAAATTTAAAATAGGACCTGTTTTCATAATGACATTATTTACAAGTTATAGCCTACTTTCTAAAAGTTACTACATTTTATAAATTAATATATCATCAAAATTAAAATAAAGTCACAAAAATTCGTGATCCAGTCTCATGAGAGTCATGGGCTTTTGTCTTTTAGGAAAATTTCTCCATCCATGCCTCGGTGGCTTTTCAAATTCCTGGTCAGCTATAGTTGCTGGAGGTGTCAAACGTGGAGGAGTTACCAAATCCCAACCCTAATAATTGAGGGGAGATAAGTTCATCATTGTGTTTTTTATTTTAAAGTGAAATTTTCATTAAAAAGGGACTTTTGCAAAGAAGAAAATGAAGTATTTTTAAAATCTATTTTTCCATGTTTCTTATAAGATAAAGATTTTAATGAAAATGTACATTTATATTTTTGTGAAAGATATTTTGCCTAGTTAAGGACATATTCTTATTGGTTTGAATGCGTGACTAATACAACCGACTTATTACCATTTTATTTGGTGAACTATTTTTTTCAAACTAAAGTGTGGAGGCCTCTTACACTATCTTACTAATACTTGGAGTATGTGCAAACCTATTTATCCACATACGTTGAGTAATACTATAGAGCTTAGGGAATAATATTTTTCTGTTGATAGTGACTTAAACTTAAGACCTCCCGCATCTCATATGTGTTTTTAACTGACAAGTCAACCCTCACGGATTACTTTATTTGGTGACCTTGTGTATTTAAGTTGTATAATGTCTAAAAGATAATTGGATTCAAGAATAATTTGAGTATTTTAATATTTTAATTATAAATATCAATTTAAATAGAAATGAATAAATGAGTTGACAATAACAATAGTGAGAGTGACGATGACAATGACACTAAATAGATGAAATGAACAGTGTAACTTATTTAAGCCTAAAAGTCCCATCATTTACCTTAAAAGAACTCTTGAGTAAAATTGGATATGTTTGTAATGATACGAAGAAATGTGATCCATTTGACAAAATTAGGCGTTTGGTCTCCAACTCTTGATTCCTTTGCTTGTGACTTACGTTAGATGAAATTTATTTTTATTAACTATGAAATTTGAATTGTTACTCATGTACATCGATTGGAATATCGTCTTTGCCACCTATTTCCAATGTTGTTTATCAAGGCATTACTGCCCCTTTTTAAAAAAAAAAAAAAAAAAACTCTCATATTTTAAACAATTTATTGGAAGAATTTTTTTATGTTATTTTTAATTTTAAAAATTCCTAACTTTTAAAAAGTTTCTAATTCTTAATTAAAATTTCGAGACCATTTTGAATATTGATCTATGCTGTTTTGCTTTGATACTTTTAGAATTGACTCTTTTTTCATCTCATTTTTATTCAAAAAACCAAGATTTGTTTTAAAGGATAATTCAATTTTAACAATATTGATTTTATATGGGTGCTTTTTAATAATTTATTCAATTCATTATTGGAGACTAATTGACAAATTAGATAAATTATTCAGACAAATCATATTAAAAAAATTTCTTACGTAAATAAATAATTGAATTTAATTCAAAATCAAGATAAATTATTTGACAAGTTCAAAATAGACATGGGTGTAGCTCTACTTGTTGCCTCCTATCTCAATAAATGGGAGATTATAGGTTCAAGTCCCCATGACTTAACTTTAGTGTGTCCTATGAACTTACCCGTGGAGGTTTTAGGCTAGGTTGTTGAGGATACTTGGCTCAAATTCCACCTTATTCCCTCTCCTAAAATGAAGGTGGGAAGTACCGCGTTAAGCAGCTACTAAATAGAGGCCTAGTTCCTAATTAAACTAGGAATTATCTTGAGATTGGTACAATGGTATGTACAGCACATGTCAGATACGGCTGAGCTGTGTATCTGTTTGAAAGGAAACTGCTATTCATAAGACACTGCATAGGAATGGAAATTGCTATGGAATTGCTATGGAATACGGCACCAACACATGGCAATTTCTATGCTGTAATTCGGGTGGGACTCCATGTTGGGACCGGCTGTAAATCTTATAAATGTGAGACTCTCCAACGAGAGAGGCGTGTGTGGAATCCTGTGTGGACACCGAGAGAGGGAAAGGAAGTTGAGGTACGACCTTTGGCCGTGGGCCTCTAATGGCCGTATGGAGTTTTTCATTACAGTGGTAGCAATAGAGGTTTGCTCTTAACGGTGAAAATTCATGGAAGAAGCCGCAGATTTGATACTATCTGAAGGACAGCTCGACAGCCGAAGAGGGGTGGAAGCAACAGTACAGTACCGCTGTAGATCTGGGTTTTCAGATCTGTGAGTGACAGCCAGCAGAAGGGCGGCTGGAAAGACGAATCCCCATTGCCAGAGCAGAAGTGTAGATCTCTGTGTGTGGGACACACCTATCGGGAGTTGCTCGTAGGACGCAGGAAGCGTAAAGGGAGTAACACAGAAGTTGGGTTCACTATTCTGGGTATGAGATAGATCACATCAACTGAGAGGTGACGTCGGTGTGTTATATACAAGGGCGTACAAGGGGGTCGGGACTTCGGATTTGGGCTCATGACTCAAGGGAGTCATTATTATTGTACATGTATTTCTTTCTCATTTATAGTGAATATTTTGTCGCTCTGTGGACATAGGCCAGGTGGGCTGAATCACGTAAAATTATTGTGTTGTGCTGTGTTATATTTTCGTTTGATTTTTCTTATTTATTCCGCTGTAACCGCTAACATGGGTATCCCACGATTTTCCACAAATAAATTCAAGAAAAGTTGAAAATAGATTCAAACTATTTAAATCGAATGACACTCACTCAATTCCATACCATAATGTGAAAGCAAATCAAGATCTTCTTTTTCAAAAATTAACTTTCATCGAGTTACAGACCCCCCTTAATCGAGATGGGATGTAGTAATTATGATAGAATAATTAAGAAGTTGGTTTCGATGTGATTCTCAAATTATTTTAATCACTCTGCTAAGTGACTTTGTTTTGCTTATTTGACAATGGAGTCGGACAGAAGCAATCTATTCCTGTCATTTCTTGGTAGAATTGTCTATTATTGAATGTAAACTCCCCGAGAAGAGGCCCACTTTGTCGAGGAACGAAGCCCGTGATTTTTGGTCACTGAAGTCCACGATCTACGACAAACTTTTCTTCATTCAAAAGATGGCCCGTGCGAAAAGAATTTATTATTAAGAGAGGCCATTCTAATATAAGAATTTTTTTTTAGGAGATATGAGTTTTTTTGGATTTTCTACTTTATCTTCATCCGTTCGTACGGATTTTAGTGCACGTTCATAAATCGGTTCACTTTTTAGTGAATCGGTTTACTGGATCGCGGCATCGGACCGAATCACTTAAAAATAGAAATTTGAGAAAAATGATCTGATCGGTATACCGATTTAGACTCTTTTACATCTCAATAAATCGATTCACCGATCATATCGCTTAAAAATGAAAATTTGAGGAAATTGAGAGATTAATACTTTTGATAAAAAATTAATGCAAGAACCTGCAGACGCATTCTACATCCATAGCAAGCATTGGACGGTACTTGAATTAATACTTTTGACAAAAGACATCTTTCATTATTAAATGTAGATACTTCCAAATTAATATTTAGAACAATTAATTTTAACGTATTTACTTGGCACTTTAACAATAACCTTTAATTTTAGTTTTTTTTTAACATACGTTAAAATAGGACTCGTCCAATATTGATTAACTTTAAAAAATATGATTTATTTAATATAATCAAAGGAACTTTCAATAAAGTGTATACTCAACCCACAAATCCGATTATGAATAAATATATTCTCTGCTCATTCTCTAGAATAACACTACGCAAATCTCACCACAAAATCTTCTTGATTTTTCATATAAAACGTTTTGAAAACTCATTTTCACATTTTATTTTAATGAACACTTTAATCAAAAGTAGTTAAATCAAACTACATCATGCTAAATTAGGAAAACAGCCCAAGTATGGCAAAAGAAGGAAAACAAGCTTGTGGAGTATGCCACGTTAAAAATAAAACTCGTAAACCAGTGTACAAATGAGGAAGCTGTAAGGCAATTGTCCTCTCTTTTCTATTAAAAAGATTCTTCCATCAAATTTTTTTTAATAACTCTATTACCACTCTACCCAATCAATCTCAATTTCAATAATAAAATCTAAATCTAAATGGAAAAGAATCTAAATGATTACAAAGGTTTAATGGACTTGTGATGAAGAGTAGCATAATTTGTTGAATATATTAGAATTAGGATTCTAGTTTGGGTTAATCTCTATTAAGAGATGTATTTGAGTTAAGGTTAGATTAGAAGTGTAATAGCCCTAGGGTCAGCTAGAGGTTATATATAGTTGTGTAATACTCTTTATTAAATACAGTTTCTCAGTTTCTAATATGGTATCAGAGCAAGCCGAGATCGGTCTTTCTGATTTCTGAGAAACATGGGTCCCTACTGTTTGTTGCAGCCCTCCCTTGATTCAGTGGTTTTGTTGCCGGCAAGGAAGAAGAAGAAATTTGCTGCAGTGTCTCTACTGTCCCCTCTTGTCTTTCTTTTGTCACTGGACTTTGACTCAGCCCATTTGTAGTCCAGTTTTGTATCGCCTTTGTCTCTTTCTTTTCAGACAGATTTGATTTCGTTGGTACCCTTTGCATTCGTTTGGTATCCTTTGCAGCCGTTTAGTACTTTGCCTCCTCCGTTTGCAGCCACATATGGGAGGATTTGGTTTCTTGATTTGATTTTTTGTTTTCTCTGAAGTTTGTAGCATTCTCGCACTTTAGCCTTTTGTTGGCTTTGGAATTAGCATTTGAAGTGGCATTAGTATTGGCGGCATTAGCATTGGCAATCGTGTTTGGACCGTAAGTGGAAGGAGGGAGAGTTGGAGTAAGTTCGGCTTCGGTTTTATAACTTGCAGCACACGTGGAACATTGGTTCAGCTTTAGCTTCGTCGGCACGTCTTCACCATTGATTCACCATTGATTTGCTTCCGCTCCACTAGATGGCGTTAGTCGACACTTACTTTATCTAGTTATTAGTTTTTTATTTTATTCAATAATTGTAAACTCAAAGTGATGAACCACTTAAGTTTAAGGGGGAATGTTGAAGATATTAGAATTATGATTCTAGTTTGGGTTAATCTCTATTAAGAGATGTATTTGAGTTAAGGTTAGATTAGAAGTGTAATAGCCCTAGGGTCAACTAGAGGCTATATATAGTTGTGTAATACTCTTTATTGAATACAGTTTCTCAGTTTCTAACACAATTTCTATATTCTTCATTGCATTATATAAACAAACACGGCTGAGCATTGTCCTGAGGAGGGAATCTGATGGTTCATAATATGGAAAATAGGAATGTTTTAGATTGATAGCTAGACATAAACACAGTTTTTCACATATACATGCTGCATCCATCCATATAACTTAGAGTTGGAAACATGTTGGTAATGGGCCATCAAAGTCAAGTTCAAGCTCAATTTGAAGAGCAAAGGAAGGACCCAAACCCAACAGCAAGCACAGGCCCAAAGGGAATCACTTAACCAATGGAATTCATGCATCAAATAGGACCCTAACAGTTTTATACATCCCTTATCCCCTGACATCCATTTCTATTCAAATCAGATCCCCAATTGATGGGGGGATTACACATTGGGAACACAGCACATAGAGAGATTGGAAATGAGATAGTACTAAAAATCATGACCCAAAACCCACTGTGTTGGCTTCACAAAGCCTTTAAGAAAAAACTATGAAGGATCTTGAAGATGGCAAGATTAAACAAAATATATGCAATACCTAGACAATTGTTTGATTTTTCCAAAGAGTCCGTTGTTTCTTCCAAAGGCCTTATACAATTTTCTATGGCCACCTCTGGAGCAAACTTGGCTGAAATCCATGTGATGAGATCATGAGAAAATTCTACAGAGAAAAGATGGAGAGAGTAAAAGATGAAGGGAGGAAGACCAAAGAAGATCGCAAAGAGAAGAAACATTCTTGTTTTGGCAGAGCTTCAACATTGGGAAGAAAATACACTGGACTGCTGATAAATTGAGTGACGGACGACAATCATCAGACTAATGGGTCTGAGAATTGTAATAAGTTGAACTCAGGAAATGACGATGGATGATCTTTATACTAAATTCTATGATTGGAAGAATAATTTGGGAGAGATTTTTTTTGGATAACAAGATATCTCCATTTAAAATGGGAGGTGAGACTAAATTGTACGAATACATAAAATCAACCGTAAACCTTGTGTATAAGAAAAGTACAAGAGAGGAGTTGAACAGAAAAAACCTCTAGTCTAGTCCAGATGAGCTATTCAATTGGTAGTCTTGTTTGGATGAAGGAAAAATAAATAAATTTGCAGAGTTATTTGTAAAAAATATATGCAGTAGTTTGAAATTTCATCTAATTTGTGTCGGTGACGCGAGGGCGATAAAACTCTAGTTTTTTTAAGCGGATTCTTGACCGTCAATCCAATCCTTTTGGGGTCAAAAAGATTTTAAAAATGTCACATTTTCACTTGTTCTCCACAGTCATCTCTTCAGCAGCCATGAAGGCTTCGCATATAGGAACGTACAGTGAATATGTCGTTCGAATCATATAGACAATATATCGGGCAAATATAAGCCGATATTCAAAATTATTGTTTCTTTTTTTTTAAAAAAAGCTTCATATAGACACTAGGCTCAAGCCAATATCAGTCGATATTTTGATTCTTTAATTTTCAAAAATTAAAAAAAATACAAATATTTTTTGAATTTTTAAATATTATTTTATTCAGAAAAAAAAAATACACGTCCGAAAAAAATAGAGAGAAAGGCCCGAATTTCAAACCCGGATGAATAACACTATGCAAATCTCACCCACAAAATCTTCTTGATTTTTCATATACAACGTTTTGAAAGCACATTCCTATTTTTCATATACTTCTCTCTCTCCATCACCGATCTAAATATGCCATAGAAAACCATTAAAAAAAAAGAATTCAGAACTCAAATCAAATGTGTGCATGCTAAGAGACGGCGTGTGTCATCTCAATGATGCCAAAGGCATACTAGGAAATTGGCGTGGTTATGAACTTCACAGAGATAAAAGATGTCATTTTGACGAGTAGGACCGACTTTGAAATTTCAGGGGCCCTAGGCCTTAGGGTAAGTACATGGTGGGGCCCTAAACCATTGGTTAAATTGGAGGTCTTAGACAACGGCCTATTTAACTTTAAGTCAGCCGACCCTGATGACAAGATCCATGAAATTTCATTGAATATCTATGCTAAAACAAATGGTTGGATAACCAATTAAACCACTGGAAACCTGGGAAAGCAGACATCTTGTTTTTGGCTTGGGTAGTTCAGCCAGATTTTTGTGTTATCTCTTTTAAAGAATAGGAGTATAAAACACTTAAAAATTCAAAAATAAAATAAAATTGTTCCTTTCGTTCTCTTTTAAAAAAGGTGGCATAGATGAATGATCTATAACAGGTAGTATGATCAGAAACGGGTCACCGTTGGAGCAAAACTTATTTTTAGGTTTGAATTAACTTAAAATGACATCAGTGTATACTTCAATAATGGGTGATGAACATTGTATTTAAAAAAAATATATATAATTCACATTTTTTAAGTGAAAAGGTAAAATGGTAATTTTTTTCAACTTTTGGAAAATGATTGTATAAAGAAAGATTTCCCGGGTCTCTCCATGGTCCCCCTAGTTTTTTAAGAAGAGTCTATTCCGAAGTCTCCGATTCGATATTTTCGAGAGCACCATGTTTTATTCTTCTCGAGCTACAACAAATGCACTGCAGATTCATCTCTTTACTCACAATTGATTTCATGCCTCTTGTCTGTAATGGGGAGTTATGTTGTTTGCTATTAGGAAACGAAGGGATTTACTGTATTTGATAGGTTCTTTTATTGCATTTTTGTAAGCATTTCCTCTTTTAAATTATTTAAAAAAAAATTAGATTAATTGGTCCAATATTTCCAATCAAATAACAGAAACCATGTTTCCTACTCAAAATCCCTTCCATTTTTAAAGTTAAGCAATGAAGTCAGCGAGATAAAAGATGGTTAAATTATAAAATAATAGTGATTAGAACTGAAACTTGAGTTGAATTGAGTTCAATAAGTTTTAATATGAATTGAATTTATTAAAATCGAGATCGACCCATCCGAATTTTAACCCTAATACAAACAATGATTTAAAACTGAATACACTCCAATTGAATGGTCACTTAGAAAAATAAAAAATATGAATCTATGGACTTGTTAAATTGGAAAAAAAAAGATATTAATTTACAAAATCTAATAACCAAAATGCATTGATACGTCTACAAAGTAATTGACTGCATAATTTTTATATCGATACCCAAAGTCAAATACATTGTATATCATGGCTGAGGCCATGGTTAACATGATGACTTGAAACTTGACCATATTTATAGGATAGTTATTTAGACACTCAACTTTTCTTTTAACAGATACTCCATTTCAAAATTTTATGTAAAATTACCATTTTTCCCTGAAGTTTTATGTAGAGAAATTGTCTTTTTTTTTTAAAAAAAAAAAAACTGAGGGGCAAAATAGTAATTTTCACATAAAATTTTGATATGGGATGTCTCTAAACAGAAAACTAGAGTGTCTAAATGGCTACCATATTTATATTATTAACTTTTATATATGTGTTTTTTTTGGGTTGATTATTTGTATTATATATATTAAATATGTATAATTTCACCGATTTTCATGGTATAACACTATAACTCTTTGGACATGCTTTTGGAGTTTAATATCGCATCACATGTGATATACTAACTTAACAATATCATGTTCATATGTAAAAAATAAGGCAAAGTTAAATGCATAGTTACAATTTTTGTTAGATTTTTTTTTTGAATTTACGTGTGGGAAATCGCAGGATACCCAGTGTAAAACTCTCACGGGTGGACCCCTACTCTTAAGGCATACCAAAGTTAAGCCATGGGGACTCGAATCCGTAACCTCCCGGTTTCTGAGGCAGGAGGTAACCAGCTGAGCTACACGCATGTGAGTAATTTTTGTTTGATTTTAATATAAGAATAATCCGACCAACATGATGGACTTACATTTTACACTAAATTCTCTTATTTTCTTTTTAATTTTCTTTTACTTTTGATAACTCTGTATTATTCAATATTACGTTTCCTTCCTGCAAACCATCATACACTACAAATGCTTTACAAACACACAGTCATACTGATGTAGAAGTGGTAATTTCTGGAGATATAAATATTTTAGAAATTTTAAATTGACCAAACTTAAGCATAACCTGGAATAAATCTAAGTTGACTTGGCTTGAGGGACCAAGAATACGATCTTGATCTTGCCCAGAATAATACTGGGATAATAATCTGTACATCATGAATTTTCACTTTTAAAAAAAAAACTCACTTTATCATTATTTTTCTTCAACACTCTTTCAAATAAGGAGAGCAAAATAATTTTTTTCTTTTAAATTAGTGCACTGTAGTAATAGTAATAGATTTGACACGTGAGAACGCACCGGCCACACTGCATCATACATGTCTGCCATGTGGGAGGATTCAATTGTTCAAAAGGAGAAGACACGACACGCTCCGTTTGGAAAAGACTTGGTGGATACGACTGTACTGAAATTCACAACCACCTCCCTCCTCAGTCCACGTGGCGACAGCAAGATGTTTGTTCCTGGCCCTCTCTTGATTGAATGTTATTGCCCCCACCTGTCCTGAAGGCACCACTCTAAGGGCTGCTGTAGCTCAATGGTTCTCGACTTTTACAGCTTGGTGGCCTCCACCTAAAGAGGTAAGAATTAAAAAGTCCGAGTGGTCTGACAGGCTATGTGCCCTATATAAGTATCATCATATAAAAAATGGGATCTATTGAATCATATTAATTATTAATTTTTTATTAAAATAAATTATAAAATAAATATTTTGACCTATTATATATTTATGGGTATCTCTAAGGTATTGTATTCAATAAAATTAATCTCCCCGTGTCTCCACCGTCAAGCTTATGCAGTCGGTACGCGTTACTCATGTGGTAGCCTCAAGAGTCAAATCACTGCACACCCAACAGCCACTAGCTAACTGATGTAGCATAGAGTTTACTCGACCCGGCCGAACGTAGAAAATCCAACCCGACCAACTATTTTAGTTTTAGTTATTTTATTTTATATTTTTTGTTTTTATTTAATTCCCTATTTTTTGTATTTTTTAGTTTTTCTTTTTCTTTTTAGTATAAATACACCACTATACATGTATTGAGAAGGGTGAAGAGATTGAATATGAAACTTTGATTTGGATTTTCTGTACATCTCTCGGCCTTCGACAGTACTTCCAGAGTTACCTTCTCTCCCTCCTCTGCCTGCAAGCAGAAAGCTGGATCTCCTCCTAATCTACAAACACCGCCACTCATCGTCGGTGTCTCTGCTGTCTGCATTTCATATTGCAGGCAGCCAGACCTGTATACAGGTCGTGCGTTGTTGCTGCCTCTGCTTTCCAACCTCTTCTAGGTTGGGTATACATAGCCCTTCAAAGAATCGTGTATTGCTGCAGCTGTTCCACCGTTCCAATCAAATCCAGGTCCGAACCTATTCTCCATCTCACTAATCTCCACCATTTCCATTGCCTCCTTCTTCTTCATCTACTCATTTCCACCAAGCCCAGATTAATTACCCACCACCATTATTACCCACTATCTTATTCATCTTAAAACCCATTCATTAACCATCCCCAACATCTACTATTCCACGGTCTCCAATACTAATGCATTAATAAGAACCCCATTAGCCCATTTAACCACTCATTAAGCCACCATTAGACCAGTTAATCGAGTCAACTCACTCACTTCTATTTGTTTGACTGAGTCACCCGTCCATTTCCATCTTTCATTATTAAATGTAGATACGTCAAAATTAATATTGAGAACAATTAATTTTAAAGCATTTAATTGGCACGTTAACAATAACCTTTAATTTTAGTTTTATTTTAATATAATTTGTGTTAGTTTAATTCATATGAGTAGACTCAAGGAGTTAATGTATATCATATATATTTTAAAATATTTATTTTAACTTAAAATAGGACTCGTTTGACGTACATTCAAACTAAAAAATTTAGACGTTCTAACAGACTAGATTTTATTTAACAAATTATAAAAATGTTTGTTACCAAAAATGATATTGATTGGCTTTAAAAAAATATGATTTATTTAATGTAGTCAAAGAAATTTTGAATTTTATACTCAAAATATTTTTTTAACAAATCTATTACCACCAGGGGTACAAAAAATGCCACTGCCGAATTATTGGCCGATATGATTCTCTCTCCTCTTTTTTTTTTTTGTAAATATCGGTATTATTTTATTTTTCTGAACTAAAAAACATAAAAAAATCGAAAAATATATATTTTTTTAATTTGAAAATGTAAATATCGGCCGAAATTTTGAATATCGGCCGATATTTTGACCCGGACCCATCACCTTTTTTTTTTTTTTTTTTTTAAATACCAATATTAATTATATCGACCGACATCAGACCGCTATGATTCAGCGATATATTGGCCGATATGAAGGCTGTACGGCCAATACAATACGTATCGGCCGTTTTTATTCGACAGTTAAAAATCGAATGATATCGGCCGATACGTTTTTTATCGGCCGATATGTGTACCCCTGATTACCACTCTATTCAATGAATCTTAATTTCAATACTAAATGTGAAAGATAATACAGCATTATATGCTTCATTTCACCAATTTTGACGCCCCCGTTAGAGATAAAAGGAATTCGAGAAGATCTACAAAAGAAATAGAGGAATATTTGAAAACATCACGACTCTCACCCCACGAATAATGGGGCATGTGCAAACTTCTCAATCCACGTACACTGAAAAGTCTACAGGGAGTGGTTGATTGAAGTGGATTAAGAATTGAATACAAAATTCCGATTTCCTGAAGTGTATTCTTAATGGTCACTCAAATCCCTTCAGGGCCATAAAAAAAGTTTGAAAAATGTCACATTTTCACTTGTTCCCCACGGTCATCTCTTCACCAGCCATGAAAACTCCACGTATTTCACAATAGTGTCTTGGTTGGAAACCCGAGAGAAGAGAAATAAATAAAATCTGTTTGTTAAAAACAAAACGGGTAAACCAGTGCATGAGGTATCTAGATTTAGAAAGGAAGCATCTATAAATAAAGGTATCTAGATTTAGAAAGGAAGCATAAATAAATAATAAAATCTAAATCTAGAAGGAAAAGAAGAGGAGGTATCTGTTTTCCATTAAAAGGATTTGCTGTTTGAACCACTTCTCCTTTTTTTCATCTCAATTTCCTAACCCTAGCCATAGTAGATAGAGAGAGAAAAAGACAGAGAATGGGGGCCAGAGTATCTCCACAGTCAGAGCTCTACAACACCGCCGGACTCGCCTACCGCCCCACCCCTCTCAACCATCGTCGTTGGCGCTGCTGCAACCACAATTGCCGTTGTCGCTGTTTCTGCTTCTGGTTCACTACAGTCATCTCCTTTCTTATCTCCCTCGCCCTCATCGTCTCGAGCCTAGTCTCTATCGATTATTACCCCAACTTCTCCGTTTCCTATCTCAAGATCACCACCTTCAACTTCACCACCACCACCACTGGCGACTTCCCCACCTCCCGTCTCAACTCCCGCATAGCCCTCTCCATCTCCGCCCACAACCCCAGCAAGTTCGTCTTCTTCTACGACCCAATGACAATCCACGTCTCTTCTCGTGTGGCTGACCTCGGCAATGGGTCCTTCCCTGCTTTCGTTCAAGGCGCCAAGAATGTGACTTCGCTCCGGGCCTCCATTTCAACTGGTGGCCCAACCGATCTCGACATGGACTCCTCTATCTCGCTCGAATCTGGCCTGAATAAGAACACGCTGCCACTGGAAATTAGATGGGCCACGAATATCAAAGTAAAGATGGGATCTTCGAAGTTGAGAGTCAAGATTTGGGTCTTCTGCTACGTAATCGAAGCTCCAATCCCTGTAGGAAATTCAACGATAGCTGCTTTTATCCCTTTTTCGGATTCGAAATGCCACGTCAAAAGCAAGATTAAGATCTAGAAATTCAAGTTTCTGAGACGAAAAAAACAGGGATTGGTAGTTACTTCTGCACTTTTGCATACTTCAGTGCCTGTGAGTGACAACATCTTTTTGCCCTTTTGTTTAATTAAAATTATTATCTTTCTTCTATTGATTTACATCCCATATCTTGGGACAAGATTTACACTAAAATCTATATGACAATTCATTCTGATACTATTATTTTATTTTTTTTAAATTTGATTACGTAAGTATTCTTTTTATTAACATCCCCTCACCCTCACCCTCACAATGCTTCCCTCCTTTTTGGATTGCTTAACACTCACAACTCTCAGATGTTTGCTGCCCTCTACTTTGACCCCTCCACTAGTGCCATCGGCCACCACATCAGCCCATTGCTTACCAACTGTTGTTCCAACATCCTTATCTTTTGCCAGAAACTGCTTCTCTTCTGCCTTGCTTCTGAGCTACCTGTCCCGGAGATTCAATGTATCAACTCTAACATATTGTACCAATTATCTCACCATAGCTCTAATAGCTGGGCCATTCGATCTCATATCTCTGCTATTAGATGTCTTCTGTTGAGGCTCCATTGCACTATTTCCAAGGCTTCTCCTCGCAACTTTGAGATGCTCACAATTTGGGCTACTGATAAGCTCACTCATGATACTTGTAGTGATGGTATTTTTGTCTCTTTTGTTTAACCGTCTGGCCCGGGCTGTGGGCTCATACATTTTGTTATTTTTTTTATGCCCCCTCTGTCTGGGCTTCTCTTGATGTAATTGTTTTTGGGGACTTTCCCCTTCCCCTTCTCTTGAATGATACTTACCCCTTCGTTCAAAAAAAAAAGTATTCTTTTTATATAGATACACTATTTCACTTTTCTTTATTTATATCACTTAATCATAAATTGTTGATAATATTGCATTATTATTGATATTGTATCATGTTGATTAAAATATTCCATTATTGATAATAATATTGTATTTTAATAAAAGAATACATAATTGATAATATAAATTTTGACATGTCTCTATTAGTTTCTTAAATGTACCGGGGATGTCTTTGGAGCCATTACTGTATAATTTGAAGGCTAGAGAGAGGTCACATTCACACCCTAGACCAAAGAAAATGATTAGATTATTAGATTATCTAGCTTTTTAACCCCCTTTTTTTTTTTCTGATATGAAGGCCAACTTAGATGAATCTGAATTGTCCATTTCACATGCAGTTTTTATTGGTCCACAGTTAAAATTGTATTATTGTTGATAAAATTCCATTTTTTTACGATAATATTGCGTTGCTGTTGCATTTTGATTATAAAGAACAAAATTATATAGGATTAATATATACATCTCGAATATCTTGGCTATCTAATTGCCTTCTAAATTCAGTGAGGTTATATTTTAGATTGTAGCCTCAGAGCTTTTCTATCCAATTGTAATGGGTCTTCAAATCGAAAGTTGAGAGTATGTTTAGTTAAGAAATATATTTAAGATTCAAGAATCAAATATTTTTAGTTGATTGCTAAAAAAACTAAACAATAAAAATAAACAAGAATCTAAGATAGATGTCAAAAACAAAAATAAAATAAGAAATCATATAAAAATTGAAAACAAAGAGATAGAAAATACAAATATTTCATCTTAGAGGAGACTTAGAATTGATAAATTGTTTTTCTTTAATTTATATAAAAGATTAAATATTATATCAAAATATATTGGGTCGGGTGTCGAGTGTTAGGAGACTTTTTCCACCTAAAAATTCTCGAATTTTGAAACCCTAGCATCAACTCCATCCAGTGTTGGTATTCAATAAATTAGTTTACTCCGCCAGTGTTCTAAATATGGGCCTATCAAATAATTTTTAATAATAATTAAGGTTAAAACACATAAAAATTCAAAAAAAAAAAAAAATGTTCCTCTCTTTCTCTTTTAAGGTATGCAAGATTTATCAAAAAGGTAGCATAGATGAATGAATGATGTATAACAGGTAGTAATGATTAGAAAGGGTCACTGTTGGAGCAAAACTTATTTTTAGGTTTGAATTAACTTAAAATGATGTAAATGGAGGATTTCAGATGAATTTTTGAAAGAAAGGACTTAATGGACTTAAATTGTAGGCTTATAGTGAATGCATTAAAATTTTGAATGAAAAATTTAAACTTAAAACTGGACATTGGGCCAGATAAAATAAATATTTAGAGTATTGGGTTTGATACTATAAGATTTTAGGTTAAAAAATGAATATTGGGATCAAATTTTAGGGTGATAATTGGGTTTGATAGTATTACATTCAGATGAAAATTTGATATTGGGTCTAACAACAGCAAACAGGTCCATTAGATGGGTTAAACAGGCAATCGGACCCTTAACGGGCCACAGACGGTCCAATAAGCTTAATGGGCTGTGCTGGATCCAATGCCTAATGGATCTTGTATTACTGGGCCGGGCCACGGATGATCTTGAATTATGGTTTTGGTTTTGGTTAGAATTCATTTAATTTGACGGATTCAGATTTTTCCAGTAATTTTTAATGCATTTATTAGTGGCTCTGTTTGGATATCTTTTATTCAACTTAAGTTCGATTTCTCCTATGTTTGATATTAAAAATTATAACTAATATTTCTTTTCAAAGCCTTGAAGATGATTCTTTTTTCAAACAGTGAAATGAAAAAGCGCAAATGCAAAATCAAATAAATACTTAAAATATTTGAGTGACATAAAATTAGATTAAAAATATTTGAAGTGATAGAAAATTAGATAAAAATATTTTATATATTTATATTAAATCTGTATGCAATAAAAGAATCAATAAAGAAGTAAAATTCAAAAAGTTGATTTTGCACATGTGAGATTTGACAACGATGTTATTTTAATTTAGGAGCAAAGATAAATTATGCATAATAAATTTTTTGTAAACTTAAATTTGAAAAAATTATGTATTAAGAATTTTAGTTTGATTGAAGCATGAATTTTAAATATTGGCACATGCTTCCATATAATTCTACTCCAACGTGTATCGGTTTTTAAAGATTCCATGCATATCGGACAGTACGATATGTATCGGCTCTACACTTTTGATATCGGGATTTTTTTATACAAAAAACTCATCTCGTTTGTGGGCCCCACTGATATCTCGACCAATATTTTTGTTTTTAGTTTCGATTCTTTTTTACAAAAATAGTTATTTTTTTCAATTTTTTATTTTTTAATTAAGAAAAAAAATTAAAAAAAGAAGAAGCAAGATTTGGAGAAAAAAAAGAGGAGAGAGATTGATATTGCTGATATCTAACGTTTAAATATCGGCCGATACATATCGTATTGGCTGATATGTATCGGTATTTTCATACCGAACGATATCGGCCGATACGATATGTATCGGCCGTATATACATATTATCGGCTGATATGGCCGATATTCGGTCCGAAATATCGGTCACAATATCGGCCGATATTCATAAATATCGGTTTTTAAATTTTTTTTTTTTTTTAAAACACCGATACGGTTTTTACACGGTTTTACATGGTTTTTTGCCGTTTTTAACGGTTTTTTGCTGTTCTCCACGGTTCATCACGGTCCGTCCGATACGGCTTTCACGGTTTTTTGTGGTTCTTCACGGTTCGTCATGGTTTTTTACGGTTTTTTCACGGTTCCGATATCGGAGGAGAGAGAAAATGCCGATATCGGGAGGAGAGATAAAATTATCAGCCGATATGCATATCGGCCGATATATCGACTTGGCTGATTTTTAAATCCCTGGCTGATATATTGGCCAATAGTTCTACCCCTGAGTGGACCTAATCCCACAAGCACGTGTAAACCGCTGAACCCACACACATTGAGGGATTAAGCGTGAATCAAACTCAATACCTCACTTCATAATGCGAGCGTCTTGACCGTCAAGCCAATCCTTCGAGGTTAAGTAATATGAAAAATGGTTAAAATCTTATAATTTAAGAAACATTGAAAAAAAGTAAATTAAATATATATTTTTTAAAAAATACCTCATTTTCTTCTTTGCAAAAGTCCTTTTTTAACTAAAAATTTCACTTTAAATAACATTATTAGGGTTGGTAACTCCTGCCTCCAAGTTTGACACCTCCAGCAACTATAGCTGACCAGGAATTTGAAAAGCCACCAAGGCATGGATGGATAACAAAAGCCAAAACTCTCATGTGACCTAACTGGGTCACAAATTTTTGTGACTTTATTTTAATTTTGATAATATATTAATTTACTGAATATAATAACTTTAAGAAAGTAAGCTATAACTTGTAAATATTGTCATTATGAAAACAAGCTTTATTTAAAAAATTCTACTTATTTGTTCTAAGCTCTATTACAATTTTCTATCTTTTAGTTTAAATATTTAATATGACTAATTTAAATTAAAAAAATTCATCATCTAGGCTCATCTATTATTAACTATCATTCAAAAGGAATTTTACTTATTAATCTTCGGAGACATATGATCTTAATTTCACACACACACTGAATAAACAACTAAAGAGAAAGTGATCGATTAGACTTGAACATAAATCAAATTCTAAGAATCATTTGTTGACGCAAGTTTCTTGACCGTCATGCTCCGCATGTTAAGATGTCCCTACTTATCTCTTCTGAGCAGCAGAGAAAAGAGAGAGGAAAGCAAAATCGTCAGCCATGACGTTTGTCATTCAATAATAGTGTCTGGGCTTTGCTTGCCTTCCAAGTTCCATGCCATTATAAATTGGTTCTCTTCCCATCTTCTTCAACACCACCACACAGATCTCACTGAGAATTTCATTCGATTTTCATCCAAACACTGAAGACTAATTATTTTTTTAATCAAAAGTTGCCAAATTACTCTATAAGTATTTTGACAGTCTAATCATGTCCACCTCTGGAGCAAACTTGGCAGAAATCTATGTGATGAGAAAACACTACAGAGAAATGAAGGAGAGAGTGAAAGATGAAGGACGACAGAGAGAAGAAGAAGTTGGCGAAGAGAAGAAACCTGCTTGTTTTGGTAGCTTCAACATTGGGAAGAAGAAAATACACTCGACTGCTTCTCTCTCATCAGATTCTACTTGTAAATTGAGTGATGGACGAAAATCATCAGACTAATGGGTCTGAGTGTTTAATGTTGAACTCTTGAAGTGGGTCTGCCACATTTGCCAGTTCTGATGTTTGAGAATTGTAATAAGTAGAACTCAAGGAAGGTCGATGGAAGAATAAATAGAGATATATTTTTTTTATCACTCTGTATTGAAGGTGAGACTAAATTATACGAATACATAAAATTACCTAGAAACCTTGTGCTGGAATATATTTAGAGTTTTAATATTAATAGAATTATAATGAAATTAAGATTCCTAGTTTGGGTTTACCTCTAATTAAGGGAAGTGATTTGTGCACCCCTCATTTTACCCATGGTGCACTCCTTCAAATTTTTTTTCCAATTTTGCCCTCCACCAACCTTTTCTCCATTTCTATCATTTTTTAGGTGAGGGGCAAAATTGGAAAAAAATAATTGAAGGAGTGCACCATGGGTAAAAAGGGGGTGCACAAATCTTTCTCCTAATTAAGAGTTAAATAATAAAATATGATATTAAGAGTTAAATAATAAAATATGTGAAACAGATTTCATACAAATGCTGTATTCTCATCAGCTTTGGTTTTGCCGACATTCTGTTCATAGTCGGAGTAATCTCCACCATCATTCTATTTTAAGTAGGAAACTGGTTCCAAACAAAACATAGACCGACTCTATAGAGTTGATGCCTTTTCAAATTAGGAGTCCTACCAGAAAATCTTCTCTATACATCTAAGTTTGGGACTCCTAATACCACTCCCACTTGTCTGAGAGAGGACAAATAAATAAAATGCCTGAGCTCAGTGGGCAAGACATCTCGATTTAGAAAGGAAGGAGAGGAAGAGGACAGAGAAGGAAAGAGAATGGCGTCTGGAGAGTACCAGTTAACCATTCCGGATCAAACCCTCAATGGCTCGGCAATCCCGGCACGAGTCAACCGCCCCACCCGTCCCAAGGGTCTGATCTGCAGCAACCGGCATTGCATCTTCAACTACTGGGTCCCTATAGCCATCCTCACCGCCATCGCCCAGAACGTAGTCAAGTTCCTTGACCGCCCGGAGACGCCCAACTTCTCCATCTCCTTTGCCAAGATCATCACCTTCGACTTCACCAACACGACTGGTGATTTCCCCATCTCCAGTATCGACTCCCGCATAGCCCTTTTCATCTCCACCCGCAACCCCAGCAAGCTCATCTTCTTCTACGATCCAATCACAATCGACGTCTTCTCTAGTGGGGTTTACCTCGGCAGTGGTTTCTTCCCTCCCTTCGTCCACGGCACCAAGAACGTGACCTTGCTCCGCGTCTCCATCTCAACTGATGGCCCGATCAATCTTAACCCAGACTCTGCCGCCTCTCTCCGATCCAGCCTGAAGAATAACAAGCTACCATTGGAAATTAGCTTGGTCACAGAGGCGATGATAAAGATGGGATCTTGGACTACGGACAATGTGGGAATTCGGGCCTTCTGCCACGGATTCCAAATTCCTTCTCATTTGGAATTGAAATGCGACGTCAAAGTCCAGAAGATCAAGATATGGAAATTCAACATATCAGTCTTACCTTCAAAGCTCTTCTTTTGAATAGTATTATTTTTTAGATTTTCGTTATGGTAGGTACTGCAACTCTTTTCTTTTTCTTTGTTTGTAAATTGAGAAAGGGATTGGTGTGATGATTTATAGCTGCTTAGATTTTGTAATTTGGTCAGAAAAATAGATCTATTATGTGATAGAAATTTTCTTTAATTTTCTTCATCTTCTGCTAGTTCTCTGATTCTTGTTATTGTGATTGATTATTGTTTTTTGATGTCACGGTGGATTGCATGTAATAATACAAATTCTTGCTACAGGAAATAGTGAAGGAAAAAAAATTAAAATCTGCGCAGACTTATTATTAAAAAAAAAAAATCTGTTTTAGATTGAAATTTCAGCTAATTTGTAAAATATAATTTTTTTAATTTTTTTTTTGAATTTTATTGGAATAAAAGCTTATCGGGGGACCTGACTTTTAAGAAGGAAGTACATGTTGGATCGAAATTTTGGCTGATTCTAAAATCTTTTGAAAAAAGTGATTCATTTATTGAGAGTTCATATTAATTGCATGTCCTAATTTTTTTATTTTTTATCTTTAAAGCATTTTTTTAATACTCGGGATAAGTAATGTGAATTTTCGTAAAATTTTTAGATACTCACATCATCTAAAAGTGATCTTTTCATTTTATTTTAGTTTTTATTTGCTTGTATTTCAAGTAATTTTTAATCTAGAATTTGATTATAAAACTAGTCACTCAATAACGATAATAATATTTTTTAATCTAATTCTCTTGCTGAATTGAGCTGGAATACGTATTTCTTAGAAATATCGGCTGCTATTTCTGAATATCACCAATATTTTTAAATTGTGGTTGAAAATTTTCATCTAAATAAGGACAGAAAAGTTTCGCTTATCCAAACAGGGAGAAAAAGGGAAAGTGCTTGTATAATTAAATATTGTTGAGAATGAATATTTTGAAATTAATATTATTAATATAAAAATAAAGAGTATCTCTACTATTGTATTTTTTATTGCTAAAATATAACTATCCAAAAAGTAAAGAATAGAAACAACAAAAATCCAACGACAATTGATTTTAAAAAGACATCAGTGCTGGAGAAGGATTAATTAAGTGACAATCTCTGAACAAATTCCAAATATGCAATTCAAGTATTCTAATGTCAATATCTTCAATAAAATAGAGACCCATTTATTCATATTTGTCGGATATTGATTTATATTTATAACGTAACGATCCATCCCGCTACCATAATATTATCTGCTTTGGATCTAAACAAGCCCTAACGTATTTATTTTGGAGTGTGCACCCATATATACTCGAAAAGACTTTGTACGAAAAGGAAGACGTACCCACGGTGATACATACACTGTTTGCATGGGTTGTGGTTGACTAATGCTAGAGTCCTATGACTGTTAAGACAGTGGGTTAAAGTTGGAATCCTCCAACGGATTAAGAGTCCAAATTAGAATAGGAGACGAATCCTAATTCAAGTGGGACTGTTCCTGTTTGTGAGGGACGGTGGTAAGTTCTTAACAGAAGACTGGGAAAACAAGTGGGTGGTGAAAGCCAATTGATACTCAGCAATAATACAGTGTTGGTGTGATGGATTAACATTTTAGTAAATGTTGGCTGGCCCGAATCATGTCCGGGAAGAGGCACGATGGGGCCGTGGTCATGAATCCATTACAAAGTTCTTTTCATAAATATGTGGTCTAGAAAAATCTTCTTGATTAAATGAATAGAGCACTATTTTTTGAGCTCTTTAAAATTAAATTAATTAAAATTATTTTTTTAATTTTTACTTTTTTTTAAATAACGTGTGTGGGAAACTCATACACAGTTTTACTAAAATTTTCACGGATGAGCCAACTAACCCTAAACCACACCAAGATTAAACTACGGGGGCTCGAATTCACAATCTCTCAATTTACGAGTGAAAGTCAACAGATTGAACTACACCCGGTTAATCTTCAAATTTTGTGACCTTCTCATGACTTTCATTGTATCTCATAATCAACCAAATACTTCTATCACCGTCACTTTTAAATCAAAACTTTCATAGTTCCTCAAGTTTGACGCCTCAGGGAATGACCAGGTCTTTGAAAGGCCATGGATGGAGTAAGGCCGAAGGTTCCAACTTCCAAAGACCTTTCCCACGTCATCTCTTCAGCAGCCACGAAGTAGGAAAGTTCCGTTGAAAGACAGACGAAATGTCCTCTCCTTTTCCTCTATTAACAAATATTTATAAATATATAAAAAGAAGGGTCAAATATCCACATCAAATACGTCACGGATTACACAATAGAATCTGGGCCTTTCGCTTGGTCTTCAAGTCTACTGCTATTATAAATATCTCTTCCTCGTCCGCAGATCTCTCACCAACAATTCACCCAAAGTTTTTCGAAAACCATCACCAGACTTCAATTAGAAGTAGTGAAATCACTTCATAATTTTCTGTCAGTTTAATCATGGCCACACCTGGAGCAAGCTTGGCTGAGATCTATGTGATGAGAAAGCTTCATAAAGAGAAGATGAAGAGCGTGAAAGATGAAGGGAGAGGAACAGAGGAAGACCAGCAAGAGAAGAAGGCTACTTGTTTTGGTAGCTTCATTGGTAGGAAGATATACCCCTCTGCATTTCCCTCATCGAATTCTGCTACCAAATCACACAGTGGGCGAAATTCATTAGGCTGATACGGTTGGGCCATTTCATGTTGAAGAAGGCTTGCTGTTTTTCACTATTCTGGGACTCTCTATGGGCCTCTTTCTCTCTTTCCCTCCACATTCTTTTGGGAAGGTTTCCCACTCTTTTTTAATGAATCTAATCCAATTTATTTATTGTATCCACTCTTTTCATCTCTTCTCCACAATTTTTAGAATTAAATTAGAGATCAAGTTTAAGTCTTTCTAAAGTTTGCGGGTGGGTTTGTGTATATGTTGAATTAGTCTCCTTTCCGATATAAGATAGAGATATTCGTGTTATTGATTAAAAAACAAGATAGACGGGCTTATTCTTGCTTGTTTAATCGATCAGTAAATGAAAAAAAAGTTATGATAATAGAAAAGGATGATACTTGTAATGACGAACTCAAGAGAAAGGAGGAGGAAAGGAACTTAGTATTGCAATTTCTTAATAATTTTTTTCTGTATAAATAATACCCAATTAGTCAAGGCGGCTCGTAGTGACTCTTTGACCATAGATTTAGTGAATGTGCCAACATGGAATTCAAGAATTTCTTTGAACTAAACACCTCATTAAAAAAAAAAAAAAAATCCAATAACTAGCCCCAATTGGATGGTGAATAAAGTTGAAATTGAACAGAGTACTAAGCTGATATAACTAAGTTATAAGATTCTAATGACTCACTGTTTGCTCATCCCTTTAATTCTTTTCTACTTTCACCTTTTTCTCTAAAATTACTAATTAAATACAAGAGAACTCTTCAACAGAGGAATGCCCTGCTCAAGTGAATCCCTTATGCAAGAGAAATGATATTGTTGATATTTTGACTTCATGTGGATTTTCAGTATGAATTTTGACATAATTCAAATCTTTGCAATACTTATTTGACGTTCTCACCACTATTTTTATATAATTTTTTAATGATAATTTGAAGCATTTAAAACTACATTTTAATGCTGCAACAGTTGACATAACGAAAGAGTGTAAGAGCTACAAAGATTAGATTTATCGTGGGCTTGATGGTCAAGACATTCAACTTATAAAACAAAGTTTTGAGTCGATTCACGTTCAATCCCTCCATACTATTCCTCATGGGGTTACCCTCATATCGATTAAACCAGTATATGGATTGAGAGATTTATACATGCTCATTAGATTAGTCTCACTTTCAATGTAGAGTGAGTCCATTGTAGAATTCTGAAATATAGTGTGATCCATAACTTTATATTTCACTTCGATTAAGGAAAAAAAAACAACAATGACGAGATGCATAATATACGTTTATGTTTTTTTGGTTTTATTGTCTAATACAGTTTTGAAAAGTTAAGCACATTACAAAATCCCAGGATTAGATGTATCAAAATTATCCCAACATGTTAACACAGGAAATCATGGACTGGAACCCTAGTTTTTCTATTCTTTGTAAGAAACCATCATATGGGTTGAAAGTTGAAAGATCATCGGAAGAGATTCTTCAACCTCTTTGAAGCTTCAAGAATGCATTCCCGACGACCAAACGAGCTGATTCTGATGAACTCTTCACCACCAGGACCAAATCCTGAACCTGGAATTGTAATTATATTTGCTTTCTCAAGAATCAGGGAAAATATATCCCATGATTTCCAACCAGGAAAATGCACCCAAATATATGGCGCATTTTTGCCTCCATAAACCTTTAAACCGAGTGAAGAAAATGTATCACTCAATATTTCAGAGTTCTCTTTGTAGTGATTGATCACACCACCTATGGCCTGAAAATTCAAAAAATAATAATAAGTAGGATGTGAGTTTAAAATGTTGGTCAAAATTGGATTGGCACAAATTTGTCTCTAATTCAATTTGACCGAACTCAATCCGAATTTGTTTTTCTTCAATCCGACCTGATCTGGAGTTCTTTAAAAATAAAAAATGAGATGAAAATTGTTTTTTATAAAAAATAAAAGATAAGAAGGCTATGAAAAATGAAAATAATGGGTTAGGATTTGTAAACTTGGTCTGGATTACATGAGCTACAACCAATGAATCTGAAAAATATAGAGGTTAAAATAGTGTTTTAAGAGAAGATATCATGAGAAACTAACCCTGAAACCTTCATTAGTAAGGCAAGCAAGGCCACCGGCCTGAGGAATACTAGATGCACCATTGAAGCAAGTGCAAACAATGCGATTGAAGTCCTTTATAACAGGGAAGCCATTTGCGAACATCAGCTCCTCAGGGACCACCGTCCAACCAAGCCGGACTCCGGTGAAGCCGGCGAACTTGGAGAAAGAAGAAATTTCGATGGCAACCTAGAAATTAATTTGTAGATATCTCGTTGAATTAGAAGTAACAATCATCAACTAAAACCAATTATTCGATATCCACACGCAGGCCTTTCAAACTCAACCATCCTCATAGTTTATAGTGCAAGGTTTTAAATATTGGAGTTTGATCTTGACAAGTAAATTCAAGTTGTATTGGTTGAGCCGGACTCTAAATCAGCCGAGTCCTAGTAAGAATAAGGCAAAATGATAGGAATAGGTCACATCGGGATGGACCAAGTACGAGCCGACTCGACCAATATAATTCGAACTTGGCCAATTTTTAAAATCATGGTTTGTGGTAATATGAACATACTTGTTTGGCCCCAGGAATTTCAAAGATGGATCTTGGGCTATCATCTGAGATGTATGCAGAATATGCAGAATCATAAACGATGATGGATCCATTTTCCTTTGCGAAGTCCACCAGTTGCTTCAATTGCTCCCTTGATGCAGCATAACCAGTTGGATTGTTTGGAGAGCAGAAGAAAATAACATCTGTTCGTGAAACTGTTGATAGTTTACCAAAGAAAGAGTTTTCTGGTGTACATTTCATGTACTCAATCTTCCCATACTTGCCACTGCATTGTTCAAAATTGCTTGTCTGGCCCATTATCACACTTGTATCTAGGTATCCCTGTTATTAACATTGATTGCATACCATCAGAGAGAGTGAAAAAAAGAAAGAAATTCACATAGAAGATCTAGAAATAGCTTGATACAAAATTTTGAAAGGACTTTTAAGTAGAAGGAAGGAGGAGGAAACACACCATTAAAAACTTAGGTCAAAGGTGTAAAGTTGGGCATGATAGATTGTGGGGTAATAGAGGAGAAGGCTTTTGAGAGATCGAGGGGTAATAAAGGAGACAAGTTTTAATAGGATAGAATAGAAGAGAAGAGGTCAAGATGGCATCTTTAAATAGATGAGTTTAATGAATATGATAATGGTGACAACAATAACAATAATGAAAATATTAAAATGAAAGAGTAAAACTCAAAAAATCAACACTAATAAATTAAATTAGGATAAGTATATGTTTGATTGGTTGACACTAAAATTAGAAATAAAAATGATAAAACTAAATGAAATCCAAGCATCCAACATATATATATATATATATATATATATATTTATATTCTGAAACGGTATTTCCTCATCTCACATCTGTTGGATGTTTGGGATTTCATCCTTCCATGGGCATTTTGTGTAACTCGACACGAGTTTTATTGTATTGCCCATTTTGCACTTCGAATCGGCTCACCAAACCCTTCGAATTAGCTCACCAGATCACTGACTCTTCTATTGGGGTAAAAATCGGCTCACTAACTGGCTCGCCGAATCACTGACCGACTCACTGAAATTTATCTAAGTGAGACTGTTTTTTCATAGAGAATAGCAAATCGGAGCACTGACCGGCTCACTGACAGGATCACTGAAATTTATCTAAGTGAAATTGTTTTTTCATACAGAACAGCAAATCGGATCAGTGACTGGATCACTGAATTTTTTTAAAATACTTTTGTACGGCAGTGGAAGGGTAAAATGGAAAATACCCTAAATCCCGTGTCTCAATTGAAGAGTAACAAGTGAAAGATTTTTAAGATTTTTTTTTAATTTACGTGTGGAAAACCTTGGGTTACCCAGCGTAAAATCTCCACGGGTGAGTCCACTGCCCTTAGGGTACACCAAAGTTGGGACATAGGAACTCGAACTCGCAACCTCTCGCTTCCTGAGGCGGGAAACAACCAGTTGAACTACACCTATATGAGTTAGTTTTTTAAGATTTTTGATGATGATGAAGCGCAATCTCTAATTTCTTATTACTTTATGCTGTAAGTTCAGTAATTTCAATAAAGTCATAAATTTATTCTCTAATTAATGCTTATTTTTGAGCTACTCATTCCTACTAAGCTTCCTTAACATCACCGGAAAGGATGGGTCTTGCACAGCTATCGTCACATTAGATCCCAGAAGCATCTGTCAAAGTTAAAAACTGAAGTCAGATAAGCTTGTCAAATAATGAAATGATAATATTATTTTTATTTTTAAATTCACGTAAAATCCAACTGGTCTAAAATCATATTTTTAGAATGACTTTAATATTATTGCTAAAAGTTTAAAACGATAGCAAATCTTAGCCTTGCGATTTTGATACCTGAACACGGGCAATGTCACATTGTGCACCATCTGATACAAAAATTTCAGTGTATTTTATGCCTGAATCTCTGTAGAATCTTTCAGCAATGGCAGCCCTTAATTCCTGCAGCATGGAGTTGTTAAAATTCAACCATTCCCCATTATTTGTTGTTGTTAAAGTTCTGAATATTATGCTTCAAATCTTTCTTTGAAACAGATATGGAAGTGCCAATCATACAACCAAGACCATCTTTTTTCTGAAAAAAGAAAATAATCTCCAAAAGTGCTTATACAAGCAATTAATTCCCAAATAAATAATATATGCATTGGTGCACATGAATACTGTTGGGAATGGAAATAAACAAGAAATCAATCACAAAAGAAAACAAAAGACATACATATTTACGTTGAAAATTCTTACACTTTAATGAATAAAAAAAATCCAATAGCCTATCTTAAATATAAGAAAATTAGAATACGAAAAAACACCTTGTTTCCTTGCTCTGCCCCATATCCACTATATCCTTCAACTGTAGATAGACCTTGGGAACGCTGCAAACATTATAATGGTTAAACCACCATTGGAAATAAGCTTGTTATTATCAAATTTTGTTAATTCTCAATTCCAATTTTGCTGATTTTTTTTTGAATTTATGTGTGGAAAATCGTGGGATACCACACGTAAAACCTCCACGGGTGAGCCCACTATCGATAGGACACACTAAGGTTTGACTATGGAAGTTTAAATCCACAACCTCCTACCTTATAAAGCGGGAGATAACGACTTGAGTTTTGCTGAATTGATTATACATTAGTTACATTAGCATTACCTTGTTCAGTATATAAATGATGAAACCAAATACTGAGTCCACATCATGCAAAAACATTAAGATTAGCAGCTAATGTGACATTTAAATGTGTTTAAGAGCCGTGATTATTACCTCAGCCATGGCTGATGTTACAATGTCTGGTATAGGATGGGTGGTATCACCAATACCAAGGCTGATTATCTTGGCATCTGGGTTCTTCTCCATATGTGCAAGCTGCCTCATGCCAATCTGATTTTAATTAAATGGATATCACAAATGTTAGAGGAGAAATTATCACCACATACTAAAAAAAGCCATAAAAATTATTATTTATCATAGGAGTTTAGGCCTTTGTTCATGATTCATAGAATGTAACATCCAAATAATCCTTTGTTCGAGGTCTCATAACCTAATTTAGTGTATCTTAAGGGCAGATGGTATCACCTGTTAAAGTTTTATGCTAAGTATTCTACAGTTTCTTACATGTAAATTAAAAAATTATTATATTTATAAAATTTAATAAATAGAATATAAGTATAGGTGAGCAAAATTTCATCTTTAATTTGATAAATCAAATAAAAAGAGTAGTTGAAAACCTATAAAATATATATTGGAAGAATTTAGAAGTCACCAACCTCAGGAAACAGGTATCCATTTTGCAGCTTTTCCATATTTACATTCCGAGGGACCCTTGTGCATCTTACTGTAATTATATTTCATGCCAGAAATTAGGAAAAACTATTTAATGAAATATATGTCTCCTCAAATGATTTACTAAGCAAAAGAAACAACGATTTCAAGCCATCAACATTAATACAGTGAAATTGAAGGAAAGCAAATGCAAAATTTAAAAGCTTAAACAAAAATGAACTTTATAAAAGAAGGTTGCAGAAAAGAACATTGGAAATTTTGATTATAAGAAATATCGATAATGCTTTTTCACTTCTTAGATAATAATTAGGCGCAAAAAACATTGGAAGGGTTGGTTAATCTAGAAACGTTGGCTTAACAGTCAAGATGCTCGTTTCGTGAAGCGATGTTTTGATTTTGATTCACGCTCAACTTCTTCAAGCTACTTTCCATGGGGTTGCTCCCCATCAAGATCTAGTAAGGCTAAAACTCAGGGTGGGTTGGGTCGGGTTTCAATAAATCCAACCCAATTCATGTAAAAAATTATTGAATTCAACTTACATGACTTAAATTGTTGATTCGAGTTACTCAAACCGACCGGATTAGAATTTTTGACCCGATTGAACCCGAGTGTTGTTTTATAACTTAGTGCACTCGGGTCGAGTCGGCCTGCTTTTATATTTCTCAACCCGACTCAACTCAAATTTCATGCGGGTTTATATTTTTCCAACGCAAGATATACAAAAACATAACCCAAACCCATTGATTTCTCAGATCGGGTCATGCGGGTCGGTTAAAATCTAGTCCAAGTCTCACCTCTAAAATCTATACATGCTCGTGAGATTAATCTCACTTCTAATATAGAATAGATAAAGACCATATAAAATAAACGAATAAAGAACAAGTCCTACGTCTCTCCTGTTCAAAATTTTCAGTGTAAAAGATTTTACCAGTTTCAGCAACTCGGTTTGAAATGAATGCAAAGGTTCTTCTCTTCCTAGAAATCGAATGAAAATAAATAAATAAATCACACATCAAATGCTTGTAGTTAGAACTTGTAAATGAAAGTAAAACAGTACCTCCTGATCTGAATAGTAGAAGGCATGCAAATGCAAGATGATGATGATTGAGTGAAGAACATCCTTGATTTCAAACTCAAAATACTCTTAAGATATCTAAATTTATATGGAAAACAAGCAATGGAAAACTATAATCTGATAAAGAAAGTAAGAGAAATGGAAACAGCAGAAAGCCCTTACTCCAAAGGTACTGAAATTGAAGAAGAATGCCCCTCTTATTTATACATTTCAGCAAATGCAAGATTTCATTAATGGACCCAGAGAAGGTAACCCAAAGGGCCATGCAAGTGGGCCAGGAAGAATTTTCAAAGAGCAGTCGGGCCTGTGAAATGGAAGGGAACTAAACGTGTCATTGATTTCTTTCTTTCAAAGTCAAAGTCGAGTCTGGATTCCTTGCACTAGAAATTTCTTTGAACCTTCTTCATACAAAATAGTTTATTTCAATAATATAGAGAAAGAGAGAGTTAGTAGTTTAGATAATATTTGTAAAATAAAAAGGTAGACATTAATTAGTATTTATTAAAAAAAAATCTTAGAAAGTCACTAATTATTTTTCTTATATTGAATCTGACAATCATCTAAGGAATGAAAATACAAAAAATAAATGTTCTTCTGAATGCGTTCTTTCATTTTTATCATGTCAATTGAATATACGGAGAGTGAAAGGATAAAGAAAGGCATAAAAATATAAAATTAAATGTTCTTCCAAGTTCTTTCTTTTAATATTATCACGTCAATGTACAGGAGAGAGTGAAAAAATCATTAAAATCACGAAGGAAAGGATAGAATAAAACATAAAAAAATATGAAAATAAGTGTTTTTCTTCCGAGTGCTTTCTTTCACCTAACTTCTTATAGACCTTTTGATCATTCTTCTCTCAATTCACCAACCCATAATTAAACTACTATTTAAGCCTTAACCCCTCATTAATTTTTTCAATCAAGTCTTCAATTCAGCAAACGATGAAAAACAAGTTTTTTTTTATGTTCAGTTTCCAACTTGCTAACTTCTAATTTTCCAAAGGCTGACTTTTCAATGTCTGCTTGGTAGAGAAAAGAAAGAGCAATTTAATAAGTCGACCTTAAGTGAAGTCAACCTCTAAAAAATATATGTATTTGAGAATCTTCATTAAGAGAAGTTGTTCAATCTTGACCTCTACCTCCACGTAATCACATTAGGTTTGGTAGGATTTAAATTTATCTAATAATGTTTCTTAATGCTAATGGGAGTTAATCTTATAATTAGTAAGTGACTATTGTTTCAACTATATAAGTTGTAGATTTAAATCCTGTAGGTGTAAAATTGTATTGTTAGAAAGAGAGACCCACATCATATATTTTAGAAAAAACAAAATCCACTTTATTTAATCCATCCATTTCAGAAAGTCAAAGTCTTGCGTTTGATTTATATTCAATTCTAAAAGGTCATTTTTCATTAAATTTATCATGTGGTGTGTGGATTGAGAAATTTATATATATTTTAAAGATTAATCAAGTGAAATTGTTGTGAGCCAGCCCCACTTATAGGCCTACTGGGCTTAGGCCCAGTAGGATGACTTAAACCCTATCTTATTTTGTCTTCTCTTATTCTATTATTGTATTCCTGTAAGACACAGAGAGGGATTAGAGAGAGAGAGTGACAGTCAGAAAGATCTGAGAAGGAGAGACTTTATAATCCCCTGTACTTGTTATTCTATAATAGTAGATTTGATCTCGCTTCGTGGACGTAAACGTTTTAGCTGAACCACGTAAATATAGTGTCATGTGATTGTGTGTTTGCATTTGATTAATCTTTAATCTCCAAAAGAAATGTCTTATTTAACAAATAATTTAGAGAATCTATTTATACGTGATACCTGCAAATAGATACAGAAAGTAATATACTGATGCGATGCTTATGATACTTACTGTCATGCCACCTGTCGTTGGTCGACAATCATTTCTAAAGAGTTCTAAGTGCCACTCGATTCAATCCACTTTAATAAAGTAGAAAACTTTATTTTATTCACATTCATATTCTAGAAAAGTAAAATCCACTTTATTAAATCATTTCTTTGCTTAAAAAAATACTTCTTTAAAAAAGTATTGGTAGCTTGCCATGACTTAGCCCAATTTCTTTACTTAAGGGGTAATTTCAAATTAACGTCGTGACTTGTGAGTAAAAAAATACTCATTTACAGTAAAAAAATTAAAAATTAAAAATTACATGTAGAAAATTGTGAAAAACTGAGGGTAAAACTTCCATGAGTGATATCCTGACTTCAATTAATATCAATTATAAATAACTAAAATAAATGAGTTTAATAATAATATTCATAGTAAAATAGCGTTCAAAAAAAAATAGTAAAATCATCCAGAAGACATGTTTTAATGCTAAAAAGCAGCCCCCACATTCTCGATTTAACAAAATCCACTTTATGAAATAGAAAAAATGATGCTAACTTTCCATGGCCTGTCCCAATCTTCCCGACGAGGAAATTACGAGCAGAGAGAAGGAATTATTTGAAAAAGGCTATGGAAAGCAGTAATCAATTTCCATGTGTCCTTCTCAGCCCTGCAGAAGGCCATGGCATCGGCACCATACCAGGTACAAAGTTTTTCTTTTTCCTGTATGCAATTCCAAAAACAATGGCCCCCACTGCCAAAAGAACCTAAAGAAAAGAAATTGACTCACTCTTTGAGCCGCCGCCATGGAAAACTTTTTCTTGCGTGTAATCCATACACTGAGAGTGAAATTTGAGTTGAGTTTTAATCTGACCCGTATGATCTGACTTGAGAAATTTGTAAATTTAGGTTAAATATTTGTGTATTTCAGATCATGTCAGATTAAGAAAAAAACACTTGTACGAAATTTAAGTCGAGTTGAGTTGATAAATTTAAAATCAATCCGATTCGACCTGATATAATCCAACTCAATCCAATTGCACCAAGTTATAAATAGTAGCGATTATGGTTGAAATTCGGTCGAGTCGGGTCAGGACTCAGGTTGCGTCAGGTTAAAAATTTTTGTTGGATCGAATTGAGTAATTCAGGTGAGCAATTTGAGTAGAGTCGAGTCAAATTCAATAAGTTTTGACATGAATTGAATTTAATTTATTAAACCTGACCTAACCTGCTCGAGTTTCAACCCTAATAGAGCCTGAGGTAGAGATCACTTCTGCCCCACAAACAATGCTTATCAATTTTGATAATTGATTTTTAAACTTTTAAAAATTATAACCTTTTTAAATTTAATGAACTTATTTTTTATCGATAATTTTATATATTTCAAATATACCCATCTTGTATATTGGAGCCCACATTTGGGCGCCATAATGCTCAGATGGATTTGTTACCCAAATCAAACATGTTCTTCATTTCAAGCAATTCACCAAACATCATTTTCACATAAAGTCCTTGAAGAAATTCCACATACCCACTATCTAAATAATAGATTAGATGGTGTTTTTTCCACTCATATTATTGAACCATTTTGAGATTGACAGGCAAAGACCAAGCCCATAACAGTCGTTTCAAACCAGTGTTTTCTAATGAATTACTTCTACCCAACACTTCTAGTGATTTTTCTTCGATTTTGCGGAGATTTTCCACCAAATTTCTAGTACAAGTTCACTGAACTTCCTCTCCTTGAACAAAATGGATTCTCTTGATATAAGTCACGATTTGGAAGGTACAATAAAGACACCAGAGAAGTAGCAGCGTGTCATCAAGAAGCTGGAAGAGAATCAACGGATACAGCATACCTCACCCATAAAGTTAAAATTCTTAATCCAATGATTGAACTCCTTTGAAGTTAAAAAAAAAAAATCTAACAATTTTTTAAAGAATGGTACTTTTAATGCTGCTAAAAATTTTTTTAGGTGTTTTTTTTAATGATAATCAAATCTTCAAAATTTTTAGAGCATTCAACTAATCTTCAGGATATGTGCAAGTCTCTCTACTCGAAAAATAACTTTTAGAGTGAAATGGTACTCCAATTATATAGTGATTAGTTATGGATATAAATAATATGACAATTGACGAGCTGTAGAATCACAATATACCTCAAAAGTAACTTTGTCATTTATTACGATGACGTGGTATTACGATTTATTCTCACCCAACTTTTGATGAAAAAGGTACAATAGATAGAAGTTTTTGTAAGTAAAAAAATAATAATTTGAATGAAAGGAAATATTATGAATGATTTCTTTAATTTAAACATTGTCTCACCTTTCAATCAAATTTGCTTGTATAAGCATATGAGAATATTAAGGAGAGATCTTTTGAGATAGAGATCTTATATATAATTGTGTAAGACTTCTCAATGATCAATCCAAACTATCAACACCCACTTATCCTAATGGATTGGTATACATTTCAAAGATTAATGGTCAACATGAAATTAGCTTTAGATAGATTTTTAATCTAATGACGAGATTAATTCAAAATGAGTTTAAATAATAAATAATGTGAGAAAAAAAATTATAAATTCAAGTCCCAATCAACTGACGTTGGGCAAAGCAAATTGCAGATGGGAAACAATGATTCAGACGGAAACTATTCCTCAGATTTATACCTCGTGCACGAGAACAAAAGCCCATTTGAAATTCAAACGTTCAAGACAAGATATCACCAAAAGACAAAAAGTGAAATTAAGATCTTTTAGGCTGCGTTTGGATAGGGGTAAGAGAGGTACCTTCGTTATCCCTCTTGTCACAATTTTGAATGTTTGGAGTTTGAGGTATTCACTCTTTAATATCCTTTCTTACCCTCTATTTTGATGTTTCATGAGATTTTTTATTTTTATTTTGATGAGTACTTGAATTTTTTTTAAAAAAAAAAAATACTCTATTATTTTTATTTGATAAATTTCATATCACCAAACAACAAATTATAGTTTTTTATGAAGAGATATGTAGAATTTTTTGATTCATTTATTGAAATTTAAAATAATAATAGTGGTTTTTTATTTTTTAAAGAAATCTTGCCCCTATTTATCCCGTGCCTTCCTCTATTTTTCAATTATATATTATATAATTGAAAAATTAATAGATCTCAAATAATTAACAATTTATTTTTTAAATTATATAGATTTTCAACATGATGCATTTGGATAAGGGGTAAATTTTTACAGGGGTTGTCTTAGGTTACCCTTGAGTAGGAGTAACCTGACATATTAACAATTTTAGAATAATTAATAATTTTATTTAACCCATATAATATAAAAATAAAAATAAAATTTTTTGAAACGGATTTATCAAAATGTCCTATTTTTAAGAGGTGATTCTGTCGAAATTTCGATAGAGTCTCAAAACTCTGAAAGAGTTTGAGGTTCATGGTAATCTCTTTTAAGGTAATTAAAAATTTATTCTGTTAGAAGTTTATTTTAAAAATGTGTCAACATGATGCATTTCGGTGAGGGGTAAATTTTTAAAGGGATTACCCTTGAGTAGGGGTAAGCTGACATATTAACAATTTTATGAGAATTAGTAATTTTATTAAATCTATATAATATAAAAATAAAAATAAAATTTTCAATGTGATACATTTGGGTGAGGGGTAAATTTTTACAGGAGTTACCCTTGAGTAGGGGTAAACTGACATATTAACAATTTTATGAGAATTAATAATTTTATTAAATCTATATAATATAAGAATAAAAATAAAATTTTCAAAGTGATGCATTTGGGCGAGGGGTAAATTTTTACAGGGGTTACCCTTGAATAGGGGTAACTGTAAGTAGGGGTAAACTGACATATTAACAATTTTATGAGAATTAATAATTTTATTAAATCTATATAATATAAGAATAAAAATAAAATTTTCAACGTGATGCATTTGGGCGAGGGGTAAATTTTTACAGGGGTTACCCTTGAATAGGGGTAACTGTAAGTAGGGGTAAACTGACATATTAACAATTTTATGAGAATTAATAATTTTATTAAATCTATATAATATAAGAATAAAAATAAAATTTTCAACGTGATGTATTTGGGCGAGGGATAAATTTTTACAGAGGTTACCCTTGAATAGGGGTAACTGTAAGTAGGGGTAAACTGACATATTAACAATTTTATGAAAATTAATAATTTTATTAAATCTATATAATATAAAAATAAAAATAAAATTTTCAACGTGATGTATTTGGGTGGGGTAAATTTTTACAGGGTACCTTGAGTAGGGGTAAATTGACATATTAACAATTTTATGAGCATTAATAATTTTATTAAATCTATATAATATAAAAATAAAAATAAAATTTTCAACGTGATGCATTTGGATGAAGGGTTAATTTTTAAAAGGGTTACCCTTGAGTAGGGGTAACTGTAAGTAGGAGTAAACTGACATATTAACAATTTTATTAGAATTAATAATTTTATTAAATCTATATAATATAAAAATAAAAATAAAATTTTCTGAAACATATTTGTCAAAATATTCTATTTTTAAACGGTGATTTTGTTGAAATTTCGATAGAGTCTCGAATCTTCGAAAGAGTTTGAGGTTCACGGTAATCTCTTTTAGAGTATTAACAATTTATTTTGTTAGAAGTTTATTTTAAAAATGTGTCAACATTTTCAACATGATGCATTTTGATGAGGGGTAAATTTTTACAAGGGTTACCCTTAAATAGGGGTAACTGTAAGTAGGAGTAACCTGACTTATTAACAATTTTATGAGAATTAATAATTTTTATTAAATTTATATAATATAAAAAATAAAAATAAAATTTTATTAAACATATTTGCCAAAATGTCCTATTTTTAAAGAGTTTAGCCCGTGATAATTTTTAATATTAATTTTATATTTGTTGTGATTTATTAAACTATTATAATAGTTTATTATATTATATATTTCATGTTACCAATGAACAAATTATATTTTTTTTATGAAGAGATATGTTGATATTTTTTTATTCATTTATTAAGATTTAAAATAATAATATCTATTTTTTTCTTTATTTATTTTTTTACTTTTAGAATGTAAGTGTTCATTTAAGAATTAGATAATATTAGATTTACTTAATAAATATTATTTAATAATTATATTTTATAAAATTTCTCATAAAATTGTTAATATATCAGGTTACTCCTGCTGATAGGTACCAAATAACATTTTTTATCCTTAGAGTAAGTTGTTACTTTACCACTGCAATTAACAAATAAGATAAGGGTAATCCCTACTTAAGAGTGACCTCTACTCAAGAGTAACTCCTGTAAAAATTACATTCATCCAAACACAGCCTTAGTTGTTCGCTGGACTAAGGGATTACGTAAACTTTCTCAAAAATTCAAAAATAGTTGTGAAACTTAATTTCAAAGATTGAATCATTCGTAAAAAACTATAAAAAATTATATCGTCATTAAAGCCATTCTCATTTTTTTATCTGAGGTCATGAGACTGACTTATTCAATTTCTTTTTTTTAAGAAACTGAAGACTTTCACACCGTCGAACAATAAGAGTAATGACTAAAACTCTACATTCACACAGCCTCCCGCAAATCTGATAACACTAAAAGATCCGTTAATATTTTAAAAATAAAAATGGACTTTAGGGCTTTCAGGCTTGGGCTTTTTGAAATAGCTCCGGTCTCACTTGACTCACATTCAAATCAATCATATTTTTTTGTCTAAAAGTGAGCTCACCTTGTGTTAATTAATTTGTGAAATACAAACTAACTCCCTACTTTATTCTTTAATTGCACCCAAGTAATGAAACATTATTAAAAATTTATTATAGATGCTTGATGACTTTCTATTTTAGCCAATTGATCTTCTATATTTTAGACCTATCAAAGTTATACTCAATATTTCTTCTCTTATTTTACTAATATTTTAAATTTTATTTCATAAAACAATAGATATCCCCTTCATCATCACCAGCATCATTGTCATTTGGTAAAATTTTATCTATTTATAGTAAGCTTTAGCAGTCTTACTTTTCCATTTGTCTATATTATAAATTATAAAGTAACTCATTCCACTATCTAAAAATTCTGGACCTGTCTAGTGGATGCTCTAAGAGGCTTGGACACCTTAGTCTTAAAAAAAGTCGGTAAAAACCATAATTTTTTAATAGATTTTAGCCGAAATTTGTCAGTTACGGGTCATGTTTAAATATACATTTTTCAAAAACATGAATTAATTTTTTAAAAATATCAGTTGAAATATCTGATCCATTATAGAGACTGAAATTTTTTCTTCCTAAGGGAGATTTCTAACTTAGCCCCCCATAATCCAAAGTCGTATTCCTACTGTGTAGTCTTGAGCCACTTACCCACTGTCCTTTCTTTGAAATTTTTTTTTTTTGAAAACCCACCTAACTTTGTGACCCACTTACCCAATGTTTAATTAAACTTACATGACCAACTAATTTGCAGCTAAGCCAAAGATATGACTCTAAAACAAAATGTTAATATGCGATTGCTTTCGTGAGAAGGAAAATCTTGCATTGTTTAACTTTTTTTAATGTCTCATGTTAAATCAGTTGCTTTGCTAGGAAATAGAGTGACGCTTGACAAAAAGAAAGCTAAATCTTTTAATATGACTAGATTTTGAAATATTAGGTTTTCGTGTTTTCAATGCCAATAAAAAAATAATTCATCCAATAGTATTTAACAAATATCGGCGGACCAATATAGGTTTCTCGATTTTGTTATTTTTTATATCGGCCAATATTATTATTATTTATTTAAAAAAATAAAATATCGACCGATATATATCAACGATATCGGCCAATATTTAGACCTATGCTCTTGATTAGAAAAGTGTTTAGAAATTTTTATTACATTAAAGCTTATCGTGTCTTGCTACATTTGTCTAATGACAAATAAATCAAGATGCAACAAATACACAAATAATCACATAAAAACACAGGAGATTTACATAATTTGCTAAGGTTTCTAAATTCATAAAGAGATACGAGCGAATTCACTATTTTCAAGAATAGAGTTATAATGCTCTCTTCTTCTTATCTCTCTCAATATTGAAGAATACCTATCAATAGCAGCCCATGTGCAAAATTATAAAAATTATCTTTATGCTCTAATTGTTTTTTAATTGGAGACCAAATTCCAATAAGAGACGTGGATCACTTAGATTACACTATAAAGTACAAACTTTTTTTTAATATGGATGTCTCCATCCTATATTAAAGATGAAACTAATCCCAATATCGAGTCTATTCAGCAACAGTTGATGATATATCCTTCGAGCAATCCGATTTGACGTGCAGTGAGGCGGAACCCGTCGACCGTGCTAAGTGTTTATGAAAGTTGGATGAGGGTGAAGAGACAATGTAGCCATGTTCTTCTTATATTGAAGAAAATTTCTATTTGTCAAGATTCATATCCCAACTTCTAATCAAAGTTTTATTGACACCCTTATCTCTAATAGTCTAATGTGTTGCAGTTTTCACCTTTTGATGGGCTCATTGGATAATTCATGACAAACACACACAAGACTTCCAAGCTAATTATCACATTCTCACTTTCCACGCATGCTTCCCTTGATATTTTTATGATGTGAAATGATTACAATGTTGGTTACCCAGACAGATAACACATTTTTCTACAGGAGACACCTTTTGTCGTCCGATTGAAACTTCCGTTAATTATCGTCCGATCGAAGGCTGTGAAGAGAATGTATGATCGGACGATTCTTGGAATCGTCCGAACGAATGTTGTGAAGAGAGATTTTCAAAAGAGATTGTTTCTCGACCAATTTTTACAAACAAGCTATCAAAATTTATCTACTCTAAATTTTATGAACTCTGGGACTGATTTTAAATGAAAATGATATAGTTTTGGACTTCAAAATCGTATCCAAAGAATTAAGGAAAAATGACATTCCTTTTTAATTCTTTGGGTACGATTTTTTAAGTCCAAAACTATACCCCTTTCACTTAAAATCAGTCCCAGAGTTCATAAAATTCAGAGTAGATGAATTTTGATAGCTTGTTTGTAGAAATAGGTTGAGAAATTACCTCGTTTGAAAACCCGAGCAAAACGCGCAAAGGTTACAGTAGGCAGGGAGGTCGTTTCTCGACCGATTTTTACAAACAATCTATCAAAATTCATTTACTTTGAATTTTATAAACTTCGAGACTGATTTTAAGTGAAAATGTATAGTTTTAGACTTAAAAAATCTTACCCAAAGAATTAAGAAGGAAGGCCATTTTCCTTAATTCTTTGGGTATGATTTTTTAAACCTAAAACTATACATTTTTCACTTAAAATCAGTCCCGAAGTTTATAAAATTCAAAGTAGATGAATTTTGATACCTTATTTGTAAAAATCGGTAAAGAAATGATCTCCTTGCCAACTGTAATCTTTACGCGTTTTGCTCGAGTTTTCAAACGAGACTATTTCTCAACTTATTTCTACAAACAATGTATTAAAATTCATTTAATCTAAATTTTATGAACTCCGGAATTGATTTTAAGTGAAAAAGGTATAGTTTTGGGCTTAAAAAATCGGTCGATATTCATAATATCGGTCTTTTTTTTTTAAAATAAAATAAAATAAAAACTGTAGTGAGCCCGAGTTGATATCTCGGCCGATATTATCGTTTTCAATTTTTTTTTTAAAAAAAAAACAGCTTCCTTTTGGATTATTTATTTATTTTTTAATTCAGAAAAAATAAATTAATAAAAAAATAACGATATTTAAAAAAAAAAAACAAAAAAGGAGAGAAATTTATCGGCCGAGATATCGGATTTTTCAGCCCTGCTACCTATATTGACAGTGGCCATAAGTCAGAGTCACTAAATGTCTTTAAAAATCACCAAGATAAATTTGATACACTTGTATCTCGTCATGTCTATTTTAATTTGAATAGCTGATTTTTTTTAATGGTCTCATATGAGTAGGCTTGGGCTTAGTATTTTTTCAAATGGGTGGACTTGAGCTTTAATTTATAAAGCCCAGCAAGCTTCGTGCGGTCTTGGGCTTCTGTATATTTAAATGGATGAGACTGCCATAGAGCATAGTCCAGCTCGAATCCAGCTTGTGAACAACACTAAAAGAAATTCAGCTGAAATTTTATATTAATTTTTACATTAGGACCAACCCATCAATTATTTGGTCCAAGCCCAATATGGGTATCCATTGAGCTTAAATTTCCAAGCACATTGCTGTCCAAAATTTCAGTCCCAATTATCAATTGGGCAGGGATCAGTCAGGAATTCATCTAATGGATTGGGCCACAATACTGATATATACATCAATGTATACAAATCTTACCCCATTTGGGTCGGATTTATGAGTTCTTCTTCTTCTTTTTCCCATATTGTGTCCTGCACATAACCATAAACCCAAGACAAGGTAGCCAATAAGTTTGATAGCAAACAAAGAATTTACTTGTGGCCAACAAGTTTGATAGCAAACAAAGAATTTAGTTACACCTTAAAGATTTCAACTTGAATGACAATAATCAAGCTCTTATAAACAAGGAAGCAGAAATGCTGATTTAAGACTAAAAGTTCATGACATGGTTTATGTTTAGTTAGGGAACTCGCCTCAAACAAGTGGGCATCCAAAGAATCCAAGTGCAGGAGTACAAAACATTCAAAGCAATGAGTACAACTTCAAGTGACTTAATTTCTATCCCAATATAAATGCAGGGGACGTATTTTTTAAAACCACATAAATTCACAGAGCGATGGATAAGAAACTTTCTTTTTCGGCCAAAACATTTACATCAACTGTGATTTGGAATACATACAGATGCACCCTTGAGATGAAGGATCTCCTTACACTGCAAAGCATGCCATAACAATGCACACTGCATCTTGTCTTCAGAAAGTCCTTCTTACAGAGTTTAAATCAGAGCTGCACTTGCACCAGAACTGTAGCAACACAAGAAGAACAAAATGAAGATCCACGCAGTTGGGAATTTTCTATACTTTTGATTATACATGTAGATTCGAGTATGCAAACTCATGGTAGTGCAATATCCTTGTCAGGCTCAGTTGCAACCTTGAAGTCACCATTTAGCCATGCTTCAGCCAAACGATAACCTTGTGCATTTCACAAGTGTGAATTTCTTCTAAAGTTCCCAAATGATCTTCAAAATAAATAACTATCATCTAGACTGCAAGCTATGAACAGAACACTCTGTTCCCCACTCAACACCACCACATGCATTAAGAACTGTGGTAAGGATGAAGTCATCGACTTTGATGCCTTCCGCTTGCATTCGATACATGAGCTGTAAGGCTTCTCGGCAATGACCATTTCTTGCATATCCTATAATCATCACCTTCCATGATACTAAATTGCGATCAGGCATCATATCAAAAACACGAAATGCATCATCAACACACCCACATTTCAAGTACATGTCAATAAGTGCAGAACCCACATAGACATTTGATAAAGCAGGGGCCTTATTCACAGAAGCATGAATCCATTTCCCTTGCCTCATAGCCCCTTGCTTTGCACATGCTTTCAGTGCTGATGAGTAAGTAAAGGGGTTAGGCTCCACACCTTCCCATAACATATCATGCAAGAATTCAAGAGCGTCTAAGCCATGCCCAAAACAAGCATAGCCAGAAACTATTGCAGTCCAAGAGACCACATCTCTTAAAGGCATGGTTTCCAGAACATTTGTTGCGTAACCGTACTCCCCACATTTGCAATAAAACCATACAAGCGTGCTCCCAATATACATGTTTTTCTCAATTGAATTTTTCAAAATCTGAGCATGAACTTCCTTTCCCATGCACAAGGATCCAACCAAACCACAAGCACTAAGAACACTAACTATTGTTAAGTTATTAGCTAGTATCCTCCGTCTTTTCATTTTTCTGTACAATCTTATGGCCTCCTCACCATGCCCATTTTGTGCGTACCCTGCAATCATGGAAGTCCATGTAACAGTGTTTCTCCTGATCATCCCATCAAACACCATCCTAGCATCTAAGACCTGCCCACATTTCACATACATACTGACTAAAGAACTTCCCACAAATACATCATCAATGATAACTTTCTTAACTACAGCACCATGCAGTTGTCTCCCAAATTTCAAAGCATTCTCTTCCCCACAGGCTTTTAAGGTGCTACAGGCTGTAAACTCATTGGGACGGAAACCATCATAATGCATTCGTGAGAACAACGAGAAGGCCTCCTCCCCATGCCCATTTTGTGCATAAGCTGTGATCATTGCAGTCCAACAAACAACATCTCGTTCAGGCATTTTGTCAAATACATTACGAGCAGCCAACAAATCACCACACTTAGCATAGAAACAGACAAGGGCGCTGTTTACAATCAAATTGCTACACCTTCCTTTCAGGATGCAAGAATGAATCTGTTCCCCTAGGTCCAAATCCAATCTCTTACTACACATATTCAAAACAATCACAAATGTCGAAGCATGAAGTTGAATTTGGTTGTTAATCAACTCACTGAACAAGTCCATAAATTCATCATCCAACCCAAGTTTCAAACAACCATTTAGCATCGCAGTCCATGACACTACATTCCTCTCAGACATTTCATCAAACACCCGGCGTGCATCTGTTAACTCACCGAATCTCACATACAAACTAATTAAATTGTTATTTATAAACGTTAAATAGTTTTCTAATCTCTTTATAATGACTGCATGTATGCCTCTAACTTCTTTCACCCTAGAACATGATTGGAGCAACGAAGCAAGAGTATTTGCATCGAGCAAGCGACTGACAGGTGAATATTTAGAAGCAGCAGAGAATTTGCCATCTGGGTATTCTGAAAAACCGATGATTTTTCTGGAATTTTGTTCTTGGGAAGAAAGGGAGGAGATTCTGCAGGGAAAACAGGGATGTTGAAGGATTTTGTTGGCGTTACTGGATTTCTTTTTGTCAATGGACGTTGGTGATTTAATGGGTTTTGAGATGGGAGAAAATGCAGAAAACTGAAGCTGAGGAATGTGTAGAAATGCGGTCGCAAGCATTGCCACCGAAGGCCGCTGAATAAAAAGGCGGTGGCAGCGCTGTTCTTGGCAAAAATATAGAGTCCTGAATTCTCTGGCGCGCTTTCGGTTGCTTGCTTCGCCTTTACCTTAAGAAGGGAGTTTAGATGGACAAGGGCCTACTAGGCCCTAAACCGGATCCGATCCGGACCGGCCCAAATCTATTACAAACATACGGGCTTGAACATGTATAAACGGGCCTGACGGGTCAAGCTTGGGCTCATTTTTTCTCATTTACCTAAACAAGTAGTCTCAGTCCAATTGTTAAGTCCGTAAAGTTCATTTGGCTTTTCGACCTATTTAGTCATCTATTTGTATGTACACTTGGTTTATTTTTTTTTTTAATTAGAAATTCATTAAAAAATCAATCATTTGTAGTGTAGTTAGACTCAATGAACCACAAGTTAACAATATCTCATCTAAAATTAAATTTTTAATCACTTAATTTTAATGTCACCCAATTGAATCATCTGGAGGTTAAACTTAGGTTGTAGCTAAAAACGAAAAAAATTGTCAATCACATGAACTCAATTTTGATCTAAATTACCAATCATTATACTTAGAAAATATTTTGGAGTGACTTTCTCTAACTGAGATCTCGTAAAGTCCTCAATAAAGACATTTAATGATCGACCCAAACTTTTCAAATTTATCTATTTCTTGTAAATTCGTATGTATCAAAATATCACCTATCTATCTTTTATATATAGTTAAATTTTTAAGACCAAAATTACATCTACATGTACTCCTAAAAATCATTAAATTATAAATTTTACATTTATATCCATGACAATAAGTATGGAGATGAAATTTTGTTTTTACCTAATCTATCTATTTACTCATGTGATACTGATTTGTATGTATTTAAGGACATATTTATATGCTTTCATAAATTCCTATAGAAAGTGGTTTCCTTAAAAATGAAGATTAAATAAAATATTTTCATCAAACCAACCATTTTTAACTGGTAACAATAAGCTCTTGCCTGTTGTGGTGGAGTTCCCAATTAAAAGAGTAGGAAGAGGTCAATTAAAAATTGTAATAAAAATATTTTTGAAAAATTTTCTGGACAGAATTGTTATATCTGTTTTGTGGAACAGGGGTCAAAAATTCGGCCCGGCCGATATGCATATCGACCAGAGTATCGGCTGATAAGTTTCTCTCTCCTCTGATATTTGCATTTAATTGTATTGCTCTCTTCTTCGATATTGAAAAACCATGAAAAACCGTAGAAAACCGTATTGATTTTTTTTTAAAAAAAAAATCAAATAAATTTTAAATACCGATTTTTATGTATATCGGCCAATATGGTGATGGATATTCTGGACCGAATATCGGTCATATCGGCCGATAACCTTTTTGACTTGCTGATACATATCGTATCGGCCGACATCGTTCGGCTCTGAAAAACAGATACATATCGACCGATACGATATGCATCGACTGATATTTCGACACCTGGTGTGGAGGTTCAGCTTCAAATTCAGAAAATTGACTTAAAAGTTTTTCTAAAGTGAGGTCGAGATATAAAATTGTCTAATATCAGACAGTAATTAAAATTTTGCAATTTAAATATCTCATCTAAAATTTGCAATAAAGTCAGAACCTAAATATTAGGGTTGATCGGAAACTCAATAAATACATTTTATAAATAGAATCTTTAGTTCGATCCACGTGCAGCTTCAATGCTCGTAATCGTAAATTTAATCCATGCGTGATGTAAGTGGAACTAGTCTCACTTCCATTATGAAATGGAAATATCTATATTATAAAAATATACCGTCTTAAATAAAACATGATCCTTAGATCAAACATTCTTTTCAACTGATTCCTATTTTGACACCATCAGATTAGATTTTAATCTAAGAATGGCTTATTACACAAATCATAAAATGCTAAAAGGCTAAAATCATTGGCTGAAAAAGGATGCAATTTCATTGAAAGAAGGCCACTTGAAATCAAAGCATAAAATCCAATTTCCAAGCTTCCATCACTGTACAAACTACAATAGATCCAAATAAAAACTCAAGCAGAAAAGAACCCATCAACAGCTGCACATCCAAGAGGGCTTCTTGCCTCCAAAATCATCCTTGCAAACTCAAATTTCCCCTTCTCCTCTTTCATCAAAGAATGATTTTTCACCCCTCCAAACAGAACTGAGAAATAGGAACTTACATTGACTTGCTGCCCTTCTCTCTTCTTCTCCGAACTCTTCCTCCTCTCAAACTCCTCTGCCACCAAAATAGCTATATCTGCCATTTTTCCCAACTCAGGAACAAAACCCAGATTTCAAAACAAGATCCAAAGCCCCAAATCCCTGCAACTTTCAACTTCTTCACACTTGGGTCTGTTGGTGTTTGGATTTCCAGCATTTATAGCAGATATTGGTGCGATTGGATGGACGAGTCGCTTTGAAATTGGATAAGATTGACAGGTATTGATTTCTTCTGTTTGGAGATCCACGATTCCTTGTTTTGGGACGTGCCCAGATCACTGTGGATTAAAGGGATTGTACGCAGCACACCACGTTACGGTTACCTTTTTTCAGTATTTTATGTGGATTTTTCTGGTTTTCCAACGTGGGGCTGTCTAAAGAATCGGTGGGATGTTTCTTTACTATTTCTCGTGATAAACCACATTAACGTGATAAGATAGATTTAATGACAGATTAATTTTACAAATTATACTTTTCCACATGAGTTTATCGTAAATTAAAAGATAAAACAAAACATTAAAAATTATGTCGATAAAAATTGTAAAAAAGATGATTGAACTAGAGAATTTCATAGTTATTTTTTATAAAACTAAATAAAAAATTAATAGATTTATTTTTTATAATCATCATATCGATAATCTTTACTTTAATATGTTTAATAATTTAATAGAATAATCATATTATTTTGTGACTAGCTATGTTAGATTAACTTTCAATTGTGTGATGTTAGTTCTAATCTGCACGGATTCTAACATAGGGCTTTCTCTACTGTAGAGATATGAGTACCCAAGATTCAAGTAATTTTTAACTAAGTTGATTGTGCCTTGTTTAGATAAATATTTTTTTTAATTACTAATCTAATAATAAAAATATATAAAATCTATCAATACAGATAAATCTAAAAGATGAAAAACATTCTGAACATTTTATATTATTCATCCAATAGATTGCACATAAAGATGGTACACTCAAAAGAAAAATCTCTTCAGTGTTTTGTAGATTTACTCAAACTAAACAAAACATGCCCACTAATCTATCAAGCTTATATTAGATCACTTCGTAAGTTCGTATTATTTGTATTCATTTAGGTATTGAACTCACCATTTAAGAAGGTGAGAATGAAAATTGGATTCATTAAAAAGATATTTATTTAAATTATAGTAAAAAGTACTTTAATTAAATTAATTAGATATTTTTAATTTTGATTGATAATTATCAAAATAATTGTTAACCTTTAACGTAATCAAACCATAAACTTTTCAGTGTCGTGGGAAACTGGGGAAACTGAGTCATACCGCAAATTTCGCCAATAGACTGCACCGCCCAGACAGGGAATATTCGAATATTTTATGCAATTCCACTTCTATATTCGGATTTTGGATTTCGGATCAATGTATGGAAGTACATAATCTGTGGAAAGTGGAAACAACTCTGGTTTCGCAGACATCCTGGTTTTGCCCGAAACGATTCTGGCACTTCACTGACGCGATGCTGGCCGGTCTCAAAATCCAGACCGTTAAATACTTAAATCATAATATCATACTTTCATTTCAGTTTTTTCAACATCAGACATGCTTTTATTTTATTTTTATTTTTAAGTCTAACATGGAAATTATCTTATAGTAATATTTTTTTAAATACAAAGAAAATTAATAAAAGAAATCGCCCAACATCAATAGTTAGATTCATTGGTATTTTATTGTCAATTTTATCTTTCACATGAATAGTAAATTTCAGTGAACTCATTTTACTCTTCTTACAAAAGTAAAATTTTGATGAGCCAATTTTACTGTTCATGTGAAATTTCGATAAGTCAATTTTATTGTTCATGTGAAGGATAAAATTTTGACGAGTCAATTTTACTATTAATACAAAATTTCGGTGAGCCAATTTTACTGTTCATGCTAAGAGTAAAATTGACAATATACTAAAACTCGTGTCTGCTTACAGAAAACTTCCGTGGGAAGATTGATGTCCCTTATCTTATCATGTGAATTAGATTTATACTAAATTTGTATACAAAATTGTCTTCATTTTTAAAAATAGATCCATCATTCCGGTCTAATTTTTTTTAAATAGCATTATCTAAAAGTACCTTTTAAATGGATCCAACCCTATCACGTACGTGGACCTGATAGGTAAACCTACGTGTAATCTCATACATGCATGATGCCATGAGAGTGTATTTGTTCTAACATTATATTTTTATAATACGGTCAGTCAGTGAAATAGATGGGAGGATTTTAAAAAAATTCGTGTATCAAATAAGTTTAAAAAGAATATATTCTAATATTATATCTATTTTTTTAAAGAAATAATTTAATGAAATTCTTAAAAAATATTATAAAAAATAAATATTCATCATCCAAAATGTTTAATTCATAATATTACATCTCCTCTGAATTCCCTAACCACCTTACTTGCTTTCATTTTAAATTTCTCATTAAAACCCAATATAGACATTAACTTAAAGAAAAAAAAAAGTGAAATATGGGTTTTTTTTTACTCTCCCAAGAGAGTTTGATGCTTAGATGATGGAAAAGGTTGAGACTTGAGAGAAAGTGGGTTGCAGAAACCCTTTTAAAAATGGGTTTGGGGCCAAAATTTGGCTTAAAATATCCGACCATATAGGGCTGAGTTATGGCCAATATTTATAAAATATTAACAATATATTACTGTATCACCTACCCCGATAAGTATGGTCCAATTAATACCTAATACGTTAAAGGTTGATAATTTAGACACCGACTCTTCTTTAGTAGACATCTGATTTTAAAATTTATTATGAAATTATTATTTTATCTTTTAATATTTTTTAAATATAATAATTCCTCCCCACAAAGTTGAGATGTAAAGTGTCTTAAATGGCTACCCTACATTAAATCCAAATATGATGATTGAAATCCAACGTAGGGCCCAGCTAATAAATGGCCTGACCCTACATGTTCCCTTTTTTCAACAACAAGCATATGTCAGAGCCTAATTGATATATAAATAGGAACACAAAAATAATAAAAAAATTCTGAATCTATTTTTTGAATTTATATGAAAATTAAATTCGTAGAGAGAAAGTCTTCTTCATCTTCTCCACTTTCGATTAAGGGTCGGTGGAAATTTTTTTATTTTTATTTAATTTACATTGTGGAAATTATGAAAAATTCAATTTAAAAAAAATAGAAAGTGTTAGATTTGAACTCTCATAACCTCACTTGAAGTGTTTTAAAGATAATAGGTATCATGTATAGAGATTTTACGAATATATTTACTTTAAATATAGTAAATACATAATATAGACTTACAGCATTTTGCCAAATGAACTTTTTCGAAAATATTTTCACTCATTTAAACATATTCACATTTAGGTCATCTTTTATAAAATTAAATAGTAGAATTTAAAATGTCGACATAGCATAAATGAAGAGTTAACAATTAATAATGATAACATTCCTTATCTATCTATCTAGGTTTAAGCTACAATTTTTTTTATGGTTATTCCTCATTTGAGAATGCTTAAAAGTTTTGAAAATCATAAAAAAAAAAACACTTTTTTATAAAAAAAAAATCATCTTTCAATTATGGTTTTTATGTAATCCAATTGAGACGTGTATATATAGATCCCTCAGACAATGGTGATTAAATTTTAATTTTAACACTTGTCTGTGAGACCATTTGAATTCTATGTAGAGATGGCTTTGAAATTTCTTTGTTTGTATGTACTATATAGTATCTTTAAAAATAATCTTAATTAAATAAATAAAACTATATTTTAAATGTCAAAAATAAACTTTATTTGATAATAATTTTTTTTTGAGATATCTCAATAAAGTATAAAATTTGGATGGGTGTTAAATTAATATTAATGCATTTCACACAGTAGTGAGTGTGAGAAGGGGAAGGGTCCACTATGGGTTCCACCTGGCATGGAGCTCAAATAATAACTCAAGCATCAATATTATAATATGGGATAACATTTAGCGATGTCATAGAGTTGGATTAGTTTGAAAGATATATAATGTTTATAAAAAGTTATTTGAATTGAATAGTTCAATATAGGATTGAAATTTTATCAAGTTTAATTTCATTAATAGAGGTAGCCAATCATAGATCCATAATATACATTAATTAAAGCAAAGTAGCAGTCAACCAATTGTATGTTCTCTCATAGAGCTTCCCACCTTCAAAATATTATAAATAGAGAACTTTAGTTGCTATGAAAGAATTGATACACATTGAATGATTCAATCTGTTTATTGCTACCCCAATATTTGATATGCTCCCAGGCTTATCCAGTGGGTTTACTTTATATTATTATAGACGTTAACCCATTTGGACGCGGTATGTATACTTTGTTAGGACCAAGTATCTGGTTCAAAAGTAGCCTAATAGATTAAGCGACTTAAGTCCTTTATAAGTTCTTAAATCTTTCCTTTCACAGTTAATATGGGACTCGTTCGCTACTCAAACAATCCTCTCTTACGAACAATACTCTCCGATAGAACGTAGACGATCATCCCATTCGACTAGAGATCCCCTGGCTCCACATGGGTTGACATGAAGATATGACTCTGATACCACTTGTTAACACTGTATATCCAGCCTAATATGCAAAGTGACTTAAGTCCTTTATAATTCATTAAATCTCCCTCTTCGCAATCAATGTGAGATTCATTCGCTACACAACACATTCCAAATTGAAATTTCTAACCATGAAGTCTAATCAACAACATCTACTGTCATTATCCCTAAAAAATCTGTAGAATTTTTAATTAAAGTTTAGTCTCTTTTACAATATTATTAGTATTATTTTTGATAATATAGACATCTATACCTCACATTAGACGACGTATGATTAATTTTAAAAATACCAGAAACTGTCTGCAAATAATAAACCTGGGTCTTTTGCATTAATTTTCTTTTGACATGAACAAAAGAAATGATAAACACATGTACAGATAGAGAGACAAGAACTCAACGAGAATAAATATATCATTTTCTTATAAAAATAGATATTTCATTTTATTCATTTAAAATTATTTTCAACACCACTTTTTATTTTTTGTTTTGCGTAAGGATTAAAATGTATTTTAATATGCAAAAAGTTAGATTTTTCTTTTTGTAAGGTCATTCGAAACGTGGTTGATTGGGGAAGAATAGAGAGTGACGTGGGGCCTTGTGGATTTCCAGTCACTTAGGGGTGAGAAGTTCTACTTATCAGCTTGGTGGATTGGACATTAGTCCCACATTGAAAGAGAGTAAGTGTTTAGAGACATGACTATAAGGTGGAGCTCCTCTCCTTTAGATATAACGCGTTTTTATGTGACCAAAAATAAAGGCGTGAGCCCAAGCTGGTGGATTTTAGAACAGTAAAAGTGTACATATCGTGTTTAAGGTCAATTCTACATCAGATGGTGTTAGAGTCGAAGATGCCTCTACTCTAAAGGTGGGGTGAATGATGTGAGGTCCGGTGGATTCTAGGTTGCCCCGATAGTGAAGAGCCGGTTTGCCAACCTGTAGATTATAGG